>JAQPPZ010001348.1:0-2400000 GCA_028583015.1 Wollemia nobilis
CTTGGACTCTTGTCCAAATCCGGTCTTTGTAAAATACCAATTTTACAATCAATTTACCAAACACCCACTGGAAGGAGCACCAACCCTTGATTTATCTGCACCAAAAGAAAGGAGCACCAACCCCTGATTTATCTGCACCAATAGAAAGGAGCACCAACCCCTGATTTATCTGCACCAATATAAAGGAGCACCAACCCCTAATTTATCTGCACCAATAGAAAGGAGCACCAACCCCTGATTCCAAGCACCAACTTGGACTGTAATTTTGAAACTATAATATTGACATAAAAATGCCTTCGTTTATACAAGACCTTGTCTGGTCTATTGCTAACCCAACCTCTCTCTCTATTCACCAAAAACACCACACACACTTACGAATTTGCTTGCTGCACTTTTATAGCTCTCTTATAGCCCTCTTTCTGCACTTCTTACTGCACTCTTACGGCTCTCTCGGCTCTACTTAACGCTCTCTTATAGCACTCTTCCAATCCTCTTTACGTAGCACTCTTCAACATTTTTCAGCTACCTAAATCTCCACGTAGATCTCCTTTTATAACCTTTTCTCTGTAACTGCACCTGTAACTGTCGTACCGACTTCTTCTATAACTGCACCTGTAATTGTTGTATCAACTTCTTTTGTAACTGCACCTATAACTATCATATCAAATTCTTCTATAACTGCACCTGTAACTATCGTACCAACTTCAGTTAACTGTTACATATCTTCTTTCGGATGGATTCTCTTCTTAGCTTGTGAGAACACAACATGTCATGATATCGCGACATTTTTGCCTCCTTGCTTCTTTTGTTTGCTTGCACCCATGAAAAACATGTTGCGATATCGCGACACTTTCGCCTCCTTCTGTTTGCTTGTATCCATGAAAACACATGTCGTGATATCGTGAAACTTTCGCCTCCATACTCTTCTTTTTTACTTTTGTCGCGATATCGTGACACTTCTACCTTCTTACTTTCTCTCTCCTCCTAGAGTCGCGAAAATGCAACATGTCATGATATCGCGACACATTTTCTCCTTTGCTCTTTCTCTTGCCTTCGGGTCGCGAAAACGCGACATGTCGCGATATCGCGACACTTTTTCATTCTATTCCTTCCTGCCCTTTTCGAGTCGCGAAAATGTGACATGTCAGAAAATCATGAAACTTTTCCTTCTCTGCCTTCCTACTCTCTTCAAGTCGTGAAAATGCGACATGTCATGAAATCGTGACACTTTTCCTTCTCTGAATTCCTGCACTTTTCAAGTCGCGAAAATGCGACATGTCGCGAAAATGCGACATGTCGCGAAATCGCGACACTTTTTCTTCCGTACAATTTCTCTTGCAATATGTCACGAAATCGTGACACCTTTTCTACTTGCCTTTTTCTCTTCCAACATGTCACGAAATCGCAACACTTTTTCTTTCGTACTATCTCTCTTGCAATATGTCGTGAAATCGCGACACTTTTTCTACTTGCCTTTTTCTCTTCCAACATGTCGCGAAATTGTGACACTTTTTCTTCCGTACTATTTCTCTTGCAATATGTTGCGAAATTGCGACACTTTTTCTACTTGCCTTTTTCTCTTCCAACATGTCGCGAAATTGTGACACTTTTTCTTCCGTACTATCTCTCTTGCAATATGTCGCGAAATCGTGACACTTTTTCTACTTGCCTTTTTCTCTTCCAACATGTCGCGAAATCATGACACTTTTTCTTCCATACTATTTCTCTTGCAATATGTTGTGAAATCACGATAGTTTTGCTTGCTTGCGCTTTCTCTCTGAACATGTCATGAAATCGTGACAGTTTTGCTTGCTTGCACTTTCTCTCCGAACATGTCACGAAATCATGATAGTTTTGCTTGCTTGCACTTTCTCTCCGAACATGTCATGAAATCACGATAGTTTTGCTTGCTTGCGCTTTCTCTCCTAACATGTCACAAAATTATGACAGTTTTTCTTGCTTCTCAACATGTCGCGATATCACGACAGTTTTTCTTTCTTGCTCAACATGGCGCGATATCGTGACAGTTTTCTTCCTTGTGATTTTATTTTGATTTTTAGCATATGGGCCACTATGATCTTTTGGATAATTACTATACATACTCTGAAGAACCTCTTAACTCCTGTCCACTTCATCAACTGATCTATCTGATCTGTGTTGACAACAATGACAATACTTTTACTGCACCTTGCTCAACAACTTCATTCCTCACCTTTTATTGATCTCTTTCTCATTCATATCTTGGAATATAGAATTTTAGTTCTACTCACATTTGAGAGAGTGGTGTGGTGGTAATCCCCTTTGCTTATAAAAGACACATTGTGAAATTAAGTCTTCATAATGATTTTTTTTGTTAAGGGATCAACTTCTAAGAGGAAATTGCCTATGTATAATGTAGGATATAGTGCAAGCACTCTCCTTGAAATTAAACATAATGGTTGAACTCAAAAAAATTAAATCAAGCTATGATGTAGTGGTTAGTTTCCTATTTTGAATTCCAAAGATCTTTGGTTTGAAATCCAAAGATGATACACTTTGTTGCAATTTTACAAGGTATGAAAATTATGTTTGTAACTATGCTTTCTCCTCACTAACTCTAGCCATGCATGTGGTACAATAATCGGTTAGACTTCTCATAATGGAGAGGTTACTAATTCAAAGACCTTGGAGCATTTTTTTAAGATCAAATTAACACAAAGATGCATGTCAATGGACTACAAAGGCACATGCATATGTTCCTTTATTGCAACAACAGTTGACTACTAAAGACCAGTATCTTCTCTTTCCAACATCATTTATATTGGCAAAATGGTTGAGACGCTTAGTTATGACCAACAGGTCAAGTATTTGAGCCTTAGTTTTCCTTTTTAAAGGCCTTGCACTCAAGATAGGATGTTTTTGACAAAGATAAAATCTAGATCATTTCAAAAGGTACATTTGGCACATTGGTTGGTCAACTCAGTTGTGTGAATAATGTCTTGAGTTTGAGCCTTGTCAGCCATAAAATTGCCAAAATAATTTTTTCTATATTTGAGAACTTCTAGTCAATCATAGCAATACAACTATCAAATTCCAATTTACTAGTCAAAAGTGCAAATTGTAGGCAGTCATAGAAAACAACCAATTTTTTCCACTAAATGGTAGTTATAGAATCTACCAAGTGGAAATCTTAGATTTTACAAAAAAATTTCCAAGGATTGGCAACTTCATTTTTTCTATTTCTAATGCTAATTCATTTGACATTTTGGAGATCATAACTTCTGCTTATAAAAGAGTTTGGACCCCATTTTGTTAGATTACACAATATTTTTAGCTCTACATAGTGATGACATTAGTTTACGAACTTGTTGCAATTCTATGTAAAATTTTATATGAAACGAATCCCTTGGCATATGTTATTGGACTCATTGGAGAAAATTATAGCATCTAGATTGTTCAAATGGTAGGATTAATTAGAAGTAAAAATATCTAGTTCATTTTTAATGATGAAACAAAAGGTCTTGATGATCATGAAATTGCTAAGAAAAGGAGGAAGCACTTGGTTTCTTCATTATGTTAGTTGAACCAGATGCATTTATCCATATAAGAGTGAAGACTGGTCCTATTAAGGTATGGATAACATTTAAGGATCTCTATTAAAAATTAAGTGCTAGTAAAGTTAACATAATAGAGAGGAGCTCTCCAACCTCAAAATTTTAGATTTTGGTAATGTTGAAGACTACATATCTCACTTCAAATCCCTAAAGGTCTCTATTGTTGAAGAGAGATATTGCTAGAATTTTTTGTCCAATCCCCTTGGAAAGCCATGCTAGTTCATGTTGTTGAATATCCTTTTGATGTGTAGCATTAAGTTCTCTTTTTTTTTTTAGTATTTTAATTATAGTTCATCCATGTTACAAGCCTTACATGTTCCTAGTTTTTTAATACTTTTGTTGACCTCCCTTAAGGTAAATAAATTTGTTATTGTAATGATTATGGAAAGGGCCTCTAATTTTTAATCTTGTTCATATAATTATTTTGTATATTTGATCCATTGGATTGTTCTAATGTTATTATTGTTATTTTATTTGAAGTACATTTCAAAATAGCTCTGGATTATTCTTCCCTAAATAAGTTCATTTTCATCTTGCACTCACATACTCCCCTTTTTTTACTTTCATTATCCTCTTGTACAAACTTTTTTTTCCTCTTATTTACCCAATTATTCTAGAGATCTTCTTACTACTTTATATCCTTCATCGTACCATGCATTTTTTGGAAATATGTCTTTTTTCCTTCTTCCTAACTTTAGACCTTTTATACCCTTTTAATGCCTCTAGAGTTATGATTGTTAACTCACAAATCTTGCTTCATTTATCTCTTATTTCTTCTTCCTTATTTACACCATTTATTTTATTGCTTCCTTGAAAATTAAAAAAATCTCATGGGTTATGAGGACCTTTTCCTTTGTTCATGATTATTGATTAAGCTGCATTTTTTCTATTTGTTGATTTATTTTCTACTATGATAGTTTTATATACATTGGGTTGCGATATGATTTTGATACTCTTGGAGAGTCTTCAATCTTTGCTTCTATTATCTTCTCTATCAAATTTTGTGAGAAAATGGCATAATCACCATGAGGACTTCACATTTGTAATACAATATTTTTAGAGCTATCTAATCTTTTGAGAGCATATATTTAACATTATATTTAAAGATACATTTATTTTAATTGGGTATATGGGATTAAAAGAGGCCAAATTCATGTTACATTGTGACCACATAGTTGTAAACAATAACTTGGTAACTATGCATGTATCCATTAGAAATATTTGAACTTGGGGATCCTAAAAAGTTGGGGAATTTAACCAGTTTAGCTCATGCCATTTGATATATCAATAGCTTTTTTTAGTTGGTTATATGGGATTAAAATGGAACCCACCCATATTAAATCATCACCACATAGTGGTATTAGAAAACAATGGATATTATCCATGTATCACTTGGCAAGTTTGAACTTGGGTCTCCTCCTTGAAGGTTGAGGAATCTAATTAGCTAAGCTAATGTCATTTAATTTTTTATATATCAAAAGTAATGTTATTCATATAACTAATATTTTTAAAAGGATAATAACTTAATTTTAAATATAAATTTGAAATTGTTTTTAATATGTTATATGGGATTAAAACAAGCCCCCACTCATATTATATCATGACCACATGATGGTATTACAACAAGCTTGGAAATTATGGACGTATTGCTTGGAAATATTTGAATCTTGGTCTCCTCCTTGAAAGTTGAAGATTCTAATCGATTAAACTAATGTCATTTGGATTATATTTTTGAATCTTTAATATTTATTTTTTATTTAATTTAATTAATAATGTAAATTCAATAGATAAATATTTAATTTATACTCAATATAATTTAATAATTTATTACTATTTTCTTTAATATAGATACAAGAGATAAGGGCATGTCATAATTGCTTGTGACCATTGTTTGTTTATAAACTAGCATTGGTATCTTTGACAAAATATCCCATGTGTTTGTCAATTAATATACTTTATAAAAAATATGATAAAACCTTTAATGTTATTTAGAAATTCATTCCAAAAAAGTTGTCGAAATATTTGTAATCTAATATTATTGGACTAAGGTAAGAAGTGGTAGAGAGTGCTTATGGGAACTCCTAATTTAGCCTATAGGTGTTCTTTATGTAAGCCTTTGGGCATTATTTATGTAAGCCTATGGGTAAGTTTGATATATTCATCTTTAATGATATTCGTTAAACCACAGATGTGGTTAACCTTTACTAAAGGGTTTAATACATTAATTATACTATAATTTAACCTTTAAGTCAGGCTATGTCGGATTGATATTAATATCTAATTAGGGATATGGTATCCCTATAAATACCCGTAATAATTGATCGATTGTATCAATGTGTAATATGTGAGATTATGGCATGCCTACAAGAACCCATCCCTTACTCCTTTCAATTTGTGTATTTTATCCTTCTTCACTTATTATGATATCTTTAATTTGCTCTTGCATATTTTCTACATATGATCATGGTGAATGTATGTTTTACAATGGTTTGAAAAGTATTATGAAATCATCATAAATATATTTAAATATAGAAATATTGATTCTAAATTGGTTTAGTCATCAATGAAGACCAAAAAACAATCCACAATTTACTTAACCTTAGAGTTCAAGGTGAGGTGCTTCAACTACCTATTATTATTTAGTAATAGCATACAATCCTGTTAGAGTATATTACATAATTTGGGTCATGTAAATGTACCACCTTTGGTACATATCTAGAGTAGGAGTTTACTTTAGATTAAATTTAGTTAGTTACTTCAAGTATTTTAATAAATGCACAAGTTTCAATGTGCATGTAGTCCACATGTACATGAGTCTTAGATAGAGTAAAGGCCAAACAATCTATCTTTCTATATAAATACCTCATAGGTATAGAGTAAGAGAGAGAGTGAGAGTTATATAGTAAGTATACAATGTGTAGTAGATTTAGTGTGGTACAATGTAGTTATTTCATATACTTTCATAGAGTGTTCATGTCCTCTATTATATAGCATTGTACTATTTTTATCATTCTCATTAATGGCATATTTTTGAGTTATTTGTAGATGTTCATTTCCTTATTTTATTGTATATTATTGTGCCATTAGTTTTATAGTTAACTTAGATTAGTTATTCGTCATCTTATGGCTGTACTACCTCCTATAAAAAGCTAACAGTGGTATCAGAGCACATGGTAGGCCAAGAGGAATAAATATAGCCACATGGAACTCTGCTGCATATTTACAAATGCTACGACAAGAGAGGTTGAGAGGAGAGAAGCAAATATCAGTGCCAAAAATTTTGAGATGACAATTTCCTAGAGTCTTTCCATAGAGTTGCATAAAAACTCGTGAAGACTAGGACTCAACATTCATTCCTTAGATTGATAAATCAACTAGTGAAGGTTATTATCTCCATAATTATAAATTCTTCCATTCTAGTTTCTAACATCTTGTTGCAAGAAAAGGAGATTTAGAAAAATGTTGGAAAGCTTCCTACAAGAAATCTAGGAAGAACATATTCTTAGAATAATTTCAACACTTGTAGCAACAAGTAGAAGACTGGAGATTTCAAAGATCTGAAAAGGATCCCATTATAAGAGCTACAAACCTGTAAATTGTAGAAGTGAAGAAAATGCTGTAGTAGCCCCATTACAGATTCAAGTAAGAAGAGAATCCATAGATGATTCAAGGAGGAGATAGGAGATTGGTGATCTCCATTCAAGATTAAAACTTGGAGAGTGGAGAAGCAGAAAAGGCCATAGAAGCCTTTTTATAAACTCAAGGGAGAGAACAAGACTCTAGTGAAGAGTATTTGTGAATATAGGATATTGGTGATCTCTAGTGAAGATTGAATACTTTGTTAGAATATTATTATAATATGCACTATGCCTTTAGTTTGACACTTGTCTTATTTCTAGTTTGAGTTCTCCAACTGGAGTTATGTGTCTTCTGCATGATACTTGGAGTGGAGATTATGACACTTGTCAAATATCACTCATAGGCTTGATGCCTATATATTGTAATACATTTTGTCAATACATTTGTGCCTTTTACTTGATGTACCAACTCAATATCAAGTGGCTGACATCTTCATCAAGTCACTTGTGCCAATATTTGAAGAAGGCCGACTCCTTGTGGGGTTTTATGGTTTAAGCTAAGAGTGCAGGAAAGAGATAAAAATGTGAAAAGAATTTACAAATGTGATTGGAGTTGGGTGGGGGGAACTAACAGTACAACAAAACATCAATCACCACTACTTACTGCATCATGAATACAAAGCATAACCTGAAACTGCAAAATCTAGGTATACTTTTTATATCAAGAAGTGTACGCATAGCTACAATGGCTCCCTAACAGACATTCCCTACAAGGAACTAACAGTACGACAGTGCATCAATCACCACTACGGACAACAACATGAATAAAAAGTAACCAAGAAATGCCAGGTCCAAGTATGTGTGTTATGCAGAGAATTTGTATGCACAGCTACAATGACTCCCTAACAGACATTCCCTACAAGGAACTAACAATATGTACGGCAGTGCATCAATCACCACTACGGACAACAACATAAATGTAACACACAAACTGAAGGAACTGCTACTAAATTTATTCTATGTATCCTCTGATCTATGAAGTCCAAGAGTAATTGGCCACCAAATGCTGAAGTGAATCAACAAGCCATGACACAAGCAGTACCTCAGGAATACCTGACCACCAAATGCTGAAGTAAATCAAGCCATGACACAGGAAAACGTAAGGCAAAAATATTAAGGAGAGGCAGCATAAAAAATAAAAGCAGTAGAACAGAACCAGGCATATACTTTATATTGATAAGCAGAAGCACAACTACAATGGTTCTCTAACAGACATTCCCATTCCACCACTTTACAATGAAAATGTGGTGGGTATTTATAGCCTGAGTCCCTCTTGTTACATTAATGGGCACAAAGTCCCAGTCAAACATTAGTTGACAAAAGCAGCCACGGAACTACTGATGCTGACCTTTGTTGGATAGGACTGCACCTGCAGCATGGTCTTCCTGAAGGCTGAATAGATACATGGCAGCGCGTTAGGTTGAACTTCTCATCGGTAGGAATGTGGGCAGCTGAAGTAGGTAGAACCTCCAATCAGATTTAAAGAAGGCCGTTGGCATAAGTAGTGCATCCCATGCTTGTCCTTTTGCTCGGCATGTCTTGGCTCAGATCCCAAAGTTGGACACCTGTCGGATGATGCTGCTTGACATGTGCTTGCATTGAAAGGAAGTTTATCCAACTTCCCCCAAGATCTGAGTGCCATCGGGTTGCGCAGGCAGAAAACAGTGTAGTCGGGAAGGCCTTTCATGCCTTGGGTGCATTTTCGAGTTTATTTCCCTATTGCGCACCTGTCAAAGGGTGCATTCTGACTTCGCTGCAAATTCGGGTTGTGCACAGGTGAAAGATGATTTCTACCATCGTACAAACTTTGCCCTAGAAATGTGGAGCAGTCTGACTTCACTGCAAAGTCAGAATTCGCCCCAGCACTTAGTCATTTTTCCTGCCAGCCTGCCAGCCTGCTACAAGGTGTCCCAAAAAGTAGGGCACAGTCCGACTTCGCTTGCGAAGTCAGACTTCACCCAGAACACTTGTTCATCTGGCTGAGCCTGTCACACTGTGCACTTTGTATTCCTGCTGCACTCCAACTGGAGGGCGCACTCCGAATTCGCTGCAAAGTCGGATTGCGCCCTGAAACTTAGCCATTCTTCAAGGCAACTGCTGTCAAATTTGAGATCTGACTGAGGGGATCAAAAGAAAGGGGGAAGAATGAGAATGTAGGGAAGAGAGAGAAAGGGAGAGAAGAGGAAAGGGAAAGAGAGGAAGGGGGAAAGGGAAGAGCAACACTCTTACAAAACTAAAACATTGCACCTCGTGCAAAATGTGGCAACATTTCTAGTGGCTCGTAGGGTGTCGAGCTCACCTCGGCGCAAAGAATCCATGCCTTCATCCATTGGGTGCAGAGGAACTTGCTTCCCCTACTTTTTGTTGTTCTAACCGTTCTCTTCACGACAACTGTTCTTTAGATCCACTTTCAACAGTTGCCTCCTTGGATTCACCTTCTGAATGCTCTCTAGCACTGGATTCTGCCTCACAAATGCGGTTGTATGCGGCCTAGGCTTGGCCCCAGGCTTTTGCTTCGAATGGTCGACGGTCGACAAATTCTTCTAATGCTACGTGGAATGCAATGACCGCATGCAGGTCAATGGTGACATATCTTTTTCCTAGCTCCTGGAAGTAGGAAATGATCCAAAAACACTTCGACACCATCTGGGTGACCTGACTTTCTTGAATTGGCTCGGTCCAGCTATCGATTTTAGCTGTATCTGCCTCAAAGGATAGCCAATTCTTCTTCACCTGCTCATGGGTGAGAAACTCACCATTCTCAACATAGCCCGGGCACCCTAGTTCAGTGAGAGCATGAAGGGGAGCCAGACAAATGTCTTTTTCATGTTCAAATGCATCCAACATTCGTCTGGAAACCCTCACCTCTTCTGCTTTCTTAAAATATTTATGCAAGGTTACCCTTGCATCTGCCCATTCTACAGCGAATGAGGACATGGGGGAGAATTGGAGGCCATCACACTCGTGTTCTTGTAGTTTTATCGACAGGTCCAGCCATTGCTTCGCTTGGCGTTCGACCTCCTCTACCACAGGCTTTCCCTGGGCAGAAACTTCTTGGATCCTGAGTGCAAAATCTAGGACCGACATAGCTTTACACATGTGGGGCTTGCATCCTCGTAGCTGATCAACCTGCATCTCCTTAACTTTGTTCTTTGAAAATACTGTCGCTTGAGATGCTTTCTCTGTAGATTGCGACTGCGCTTGTTTCAAAGACTTTTGAAGCTGAGAAATCTGCTCCAGGGCTATCTGCTTTTCCATTGTGACTTCTTGCTGAGAAGCGACCAGCTGGGCTTTTAATTCATCTATTTCTCACTGTGCTGCTTCCAGCTGCTCAGTGGACCTAGATAGGTCCTCTTCAAGCTGTCTTGTTTTGTACTGCAACTGAAAAAGCTCTTCCTGTTCCTCCAGATTTTTGACAAGGAGATTGTCCACTTTACGAAGGATTCCCTAAATCTCGTATTACGGGTGAATATCGTTGAAGCTCTTCTCCTTTTTCTAGAGCTCGTAGTCTGTCCTGGTCATTTCCCAGAGAGGCTTCTTCACTTTCAGAGTTATCTTCTCTATCGTAAGCACTCTCCTCTCAAAGTCAAACTTGGTGCACTTTACCGGGGTGACTATCTCTTCAGGTCTCCTTCGCTTCAGGTTTTGGAGGAAAGAGATAGGGTATTCTACAGATCTCGCTGCCAGAGGCAAATTTTCCATGTTCTGGAGGTCGTCCATGAAGTCCAGTTCCCCTTGCCTAGGGTTCTGCTATGACGTTTCTCTTGTGAACAAGGAAATTGGAGGAACTGGAAGGACTTTGGAAGGAGCGATCGCTTTTGAGGGCGACCGGGGAGCGGAGGGCAGAGCGGTTGATGCTAGAAGGGTTTCAAGAAGCTGGGGCGATGTATGTAATGGTGAACACGTAGCTTTAGCACTAACCACAGGTGAAGGGTTTGAGGTTTGACTCAGGGATAGGGAGGCGTTGGGGTCCTGAGCAAACTGGTTGAAAGAATGGGGGCCGCTAGAAGGGTGTGGAGATGGGGAGGAAGATGCGGCCATGACTTACTCGGATTGAGTGGGAGATGGAGTAGGAGTAGGGCTAGATGAGATCAAAGGGAGCGGGGAAGTGAACGTACCTACGGGCTCCGCCTGAGCCGATGCTGGATGAATGTCTATGGTTTTGGTTTTGACGACTGGCTCAGGACTGTCCAGAGAAACAATCTCTGGAGCGACTGAACGCGACTACGGCTCTGTGACTGGATGCTTCACTGTCAGACTAGGTCGCCTAACTTTTTCAACTCTCTTCCTCTTTTTCTTTTTTGGAGCGATGGCTGGTTTGAAAGAAAGAGATGAAGCAGGTGCAGTAGGTGCTGATGTTCCCATGGTAAACTTGTACCAGGGTATGAATTGCAGAAGATGTGCCACGGACTGTCTGCTCGTTGGCAATGCTGGCATATTTTATGCTTGAGGAATCACCTCGGGTGTTGACTTGACTGATTTTTTTGCCTTTTCAGGCGCCACCTTGGAAGCAACAGGCTGCATTGGGTCCACTTGGATGTCTGTTGGGCCCGCGTTGGCAGTTGCAAAAGTGTACAACTATTGGGAGGAAGACCCCCATTTATAACCCTTAAAGGGACCTCGAGGAACGTAATATTGGAATGCAAAAGGCCACCAGCTGTTAATGTGCTGGTCATATAGGGCTAAAAAGTCATCATCAACAGCCAGATTCCTCCTGATGGATTTATCGTGCTACGTGCAGTACCTCATCTTCCAGCATTCAACAACTTTTCCTTTTGGCTAGTTAAGGCCTGCTAGCTTAGAGATGAATTTTTTAAATACTGGAGAAGAGAACTTGTGGTCCGAGTTTCACTCGAGGTCATATGCTACCTCCTCGCAATAAAAATCCTACCACGGAGGCCATGCTTCCATCGAGTCAATCTCCCAATCGAGGTCAACATGGACCACATCGCATCTATCTTCGATTATATCTGCTCGGGGGTAGATATGCGCAAACTTTACCCTTATCCTGTACAGGTCATACTTCCAGCGCTACGGCAACAGAATCAGGCCAATGTCAAAGAGCTTCCGCTCGAGATAGACATGTTGTCCTATCTCTGATATCTCGACGTTCACCCAGGAAAGAGGATATTGAAAAATATGGCCCTTTCTTTTTCCTTGGCCGAACTCCTCTTCAACGTAATCCATCTGCCACGCAACCTCCATCCCAAACTAATGATCCATGCACCAGTAGGGCAGCAGATGAGGCTTACCCTTGAATCCGTAGATTCTGACCACAATCCATTCTCCTTCAACGAAGCCCAAACCAAATTTGATGCCTGTAGTCCTTTGGCTATTTATAATTTTATCCAAATTTACAGAACTTTCTTCAAGTTTGTGATAACAACTCACTTTTTGATTCATCTCTTCTAGCTGCATCTTAAAACCAACAATCTCTTCTTCTAACTTGCTGCACTCATCTATTTTCACGGTTAATTGTACTTTGATATCTTCAGATATTTTCTTAGATTCGTCTATCTGTACTTTCAAGCTGGTTATGATTTCATTGGCATCCTCAAATTTTCTTGAAATTTTCTTATTCTTTTTCCTTTCTATACTCAGCTCTTTAAGTGCAGCGATCAGCTCACCTTCTAGATCTACTTTAGCCTCAGCCTCAAAATTTTCTTTTGTTTTTTCTTCTTCGAATGCCATGAAAAGAGCTTCACCTGTTTCTTATTCAGAATCCTCATCGGAGCTGTATTCTGAAGGAATGACATTCTTGGATATGAAACTTTTCTTCTTGAAATTGCATTTTCCAAAATTTGGTTTCTTCTTCCAGTAACTTCTTTCTTGGTGTGAACCTTCATCACTTTTGTTTCTCTCATTAAGTGGACATTTAGTTGCAAAGTGCCCAATGCCTCCATAGTTGAAACACTTAAATTGTAGCTTTCCTCTGTATTTTCCTTTTCCCCTTATTAGTTTTCGAACAAAGTTTGCTTCCATTTCATCTGATGTCTCTTCTTCCTCAAATTCTTGTTTTGCTTTTATATTTTTATGTGCTTTAAAAGCATCTTCTCTGTTTGTGGGTTTAGTTTTTCCTATTCTCATCTCATAAGCAGTCAAAGAACCATGCATCTCATTCATACTAAAAATATTTAGATCTTTAGCTTCTATTGCTGAAACTTTAGAATCAAATCTTTGGGGAAGAGATATTAGACCTTTTTCACTATGACAACATCTTCCATTTCCTCGTCGAGTCCTCTAATCGCATTAATGATTCCATTAACTCTCAGCATATATGCCTCTATGTTCTCATCGTAATTAATTTTTAATGCTTCGAACTGGGCTCGATTTGTAACTTGGCCTCCTTGATCTTGCTGTCTCCTTCATGAATTCTCCTTAGTTTATCCCACATGTCTTTTGCCATTTTACAACTCATAATATTTATCAGTTTGCTATCCACTAAACCGCACATGATAGCATTCTTTTCTTTAGAGTTATTCTTGAATAGTTTCTAACCGGTAGCATCGATTGGAGGAGTGATGGATATTGTGTATCCACTGTCTACTGACTCCCAAATGTCGTATCCCAAAGTGCATAGATATGTCTGCATCCTGAGTCTCCAAAATGCATAATTAGTTTCGTCAAATAATGGTGCTTTGTTTGATGAGAATCCTTCACCACCTGCCATTGTCTCACTTCCAAGATCACCTTAGTCGATTAAGCTTGTTCAGGAACTTGGCTCTAATACCAATTTATAGTCTCACAATGACACTAAGAGGGGGGTGAATTAGTGTAGCTATTTAAATTCAAATATACAACTCTTAATTTTGAAACAATGAAAACTTAAAATCTGAGAAAGCAAGTATAACAAGAGAGCATTCCACAACACACTATGTAACGAGGTTCACCAATTTGGCTACTCCTCAAAAATTACTTCTTGGACTCTCGTCCAAATCCAGTCTTTGTAAAATACCAATTTTACAATCAATTTACCAGCACCCACTGGAAGGAGCACCAACCCCTGATTTATCTGCACCAACAGAAAGGAGAACCAACCCCTGATTTATCTGCACCAATAGAAAGGAGCACCAACCCCTAATTTATCTGCACCAACAAAAAGGAGCACCAACCCCTGATTCCAAGCACCAACTCGGACTGCAATTTTGAAACTATAAGATTGACATAAAAATGCCTTCGTTTATACAAGACCCTGTCTGGTCTATTGCTAACCCAACCTCTCTCTCTATTCACCAAAAACACCACACACACTTACGGCTCTGCTTGCTACACTTTTATAGCTCTCTTACAGCCCTCTTACTGTGCTTCTTACTGCACTCTTACGGCTCTCTTGGCTCTGCTTAACGCTCTCTTACAACACTCTTCCAATCCTCTTTCCGTAGCACTCTTCAGCATTTTTTAGCTACCTAAATCTCCACATAGATCTCCTTTTATAACCTTTTCTCTGTAACTGCACCTGTAAATTTTGTACCGACTTCTTCTCATAATCGCACCAGTATCGTCGTATCGACTTCTTCCATGAATCGCACTCTGTAACTATCATATCAAATTCTTTTGTAACTGCACCTGTAACTATCGTACCAACTTCAGTTAACTGTCACATATCTTCTTTCGAATGGGTTCTCTTCTTAGCTCGTGAAAACACAACATGTCACGATATCGTGACACTTTTGCCTCCTTGCTTCTTTTGTTTGCTTGCACCCATGAAAAACATGTCACGATATTGCAACACTTTTGCATCCTTACTTCTTCTGTTTGCTTGTATCCACGAAAACACATGTGATATCGCGACACTTTCACCTCCGTACTCTTCTTTTTTACTTTTGCCGCGATATCGTGACACTTTTGCCTTCTTAATTTCTCTCTCCTCCTAGAGTCGTGAAAACGCAACATGTCGCGATATTGCGACACTTTTTCTCCTTTGCTCTTTCTCTTGCCTTCAGGTCGCAAAAACGTGACATGTCGCGATATCGTGACACTTTTTCATTCTATTCCTTCCTGCCCTTTTCGAGTTGCGAAAATGCGACATGTCGCGAAATCGTGACACTTTTCCTTCTCTACCTTCCTACTCTCTTCAAGTCACAAAAATGCGACATGTCACGAAATCATGACACTTTTCCTTCTCTGCCTTCCTGCACTTTTCAAGTCACAAAAATGCGACATGTCGCGAAATCGTGACACTTTTTCTTCCGTACAATTTCTCTTGCAATATGTCACGAAATCATGACACTTTTTCTACTTGCCTTTTTCTCTTCCAACATGTCATGAAATCGCAACACTTTTTCTTTCGTACTATCTCTCTTGCAATATGTCATGAAATTGTGACACTTTTTCTACTTGCCTTTTTCTCTTCCAACATGTCGCAAAATCGTGACACTTTTTCTTCCGTACTATTTCTCTTGCAATATGTTGCGAAATCATGACACTTTTTCTACTTGCCTTTTTCTCTTCCAACATGTCACGAAATCGCGACACTTTTTCTTCTGTACTATCTCTCTTGCAATATGTCGCGAAATCGTGACACTTTTTCTACTTGTCTTTTTCTCTTCCAACATGTCACGAAATCATGACACTTTTTCTTCCATACTATTTCTCTTGCAATATGTTGCAAAATCATGACAGTTTTGCTTGCTTGCACTTTCTCTCTAAACATGTAACGAAATCGCGACAGTTTTACTTGCTTGCGCTTTCTCTCTGAACATGTCACGAAATCATGACAGTTTTGCTTGCTTGCACTTTCTCTCCGAACATGTCATGAAATCGTGATAGTTTTGCTTGTTTGCGCTTTCTCTCCGAACATGTCACAAAATTACGATAGTTTTTCTTGCTTCTGAACATGTCGCGATATCACGACAGTTTTTCTTTCTTGCTCAACATGTCGCGATATCGCGACAGTTTTCTTCCTTGTGATTTTATTTTGATTTTTAGCATATGGGCCACTATGATCTTTTGGATAATTACTATACATACTCTGAAGAACCTCTTAACTCCTGTCCACTTCATCAACTAATCTGTCTAACTATGTTGACAACAATGACAATACTTTTGCTACACCTTGCTCAACAACTTCATTCCTCACCTTTTATTGATCTCTTTCTCATTCATATCTTGAAATATAGAATTTTAGTTCTACTCACATTTGAGAGAGTGGTGTGGTGGTAAGCCCCTTTGCTTATAAAAGACACATTGTGAAATTAAGTCTTCATAATTATTTTTTTGTTAAGGGATCAACTTCTAAGAGGGAATTGCCTATGTATAATGTAGGATCTAGTGCAAGCACCCTCCTTGAAATTAAACATAATGGTTGAACTCAAAAAAATTAAATCAAGCTATGATGTAGTGGTTAGTTTCCTATTTTGAATTCCAAAGATCTTTGGTTTGAAATCCAAATATGATACACTTTGTTGCAATTTTACAAGGTATGAAAATTATGTTTGTAACTATGCTTTCTCCTCACTAACTCTAGCCATGCATGTGGTACAATAATCGGTTAGACTGTTCATAATGGAGAGATTACTAATTCAAAGACCTTGGAGCATTTTTTTAAGATCAAATTAACACAAAGATGCATGTCCATGGACTACAAAGGCACATGCATATGTTCCTTTATTGCAAAAGTTGACTACTAAAGACCAATATCTTCTCTTTCCAACATCATTTATATTGGCAAAATGGTTGAGATGCTTAGTTATGACCAACAGGTCAAGTATTTGAGCCTTAGTTTTCCTTTTTAAAGGCCTTGCACTCAAGATAGGATGTTTTTGACAAAGATAAAATCTAGATCATTTCAAAATGTACATTTGGCACATTGGTTGGTCAACTCAGTTGTGTGAATAATGTCTTGAGTTTGAGCCTTGTCAGCCATAAAATTGCCAAAATAATTTTTTCTATATTTGAGAACTTCTAGTCAATCATAGCAATACAACTATCAAATTCCAATTTACTAGTCAAAAGTGCAAATTGTAGGCAGTCATAGAAAACAACCAATTTTTTCCACTAAATGGTAGTTATAGAATCTACCAAGTGGAAATATTAGATTTTACAAAAAAATTTCCAAGGATTGGCAACTTCATTTTTTCTATTTCTAATGCTAAATCATTTGACCTTTTGGAGATCATAAATTCTGCTTATAAAAGAGTTTGGAGCCCATTTTGTTAGATTACACAATATTTTTAGCTTTACATAGTGATGACATTAGTTTACGAACTTGTTGCAATTCTATGTAAAATTTTATATGAAATGAATCCCTTGGCATATGTTATTGGCCTCATTGGAGAAAATTATAGCATCTAGATTGTTCAAATGGTAGGATTAATTAGAAGTAAAAATATCTAGTTCATTTTTAATGATGAAAAAAAAGGTCTTGATGATCATGAAATTGCTAAGAAAAGGAGGAAGCACTTGGTTTCTTCTTTATGTTAGTTGAACCAGATGCATTTATCCATATAAGAGAGAAGACTGGTCTTATTAAGGTATGGATAACATTTAAGGATCTCTATTAAAAATTAAGTGCTAGTAAGTTAACATAATAGAGAGGAGCTCTCCAACCTCAAAATTTTAGATTTTGGTAATGTTGGAGACTACATATCTCACTTCAAATCCCTAAAGGTCTCTATTGTTTTTTTTTGAAAAAAATGAAAACTTGTATTAATACAAAGAACAATTACAAACGAGAGAGAACACATCCCGACCCAGAGCAAAGAGCAACACAACAAGTGCAAAGCACAAAGGCAGCACTAACAACCACAGGGCAAAGAAAACAACAGGGCGCGAAAATGAGACATGTCACGAAATCGCGACATGTCACGAAATCATGGCAGTCACCCCCGTCTCGACCGATTCGGTGCCAACAGTCGCGATAATGTGACATGTCACAAAATCATGACAGGAAGGGCCCTTGGCAGCCGCATGCAAAAGGAGTCACGAAATCACGACGAAGTTTCTAAATGACTCTCATGCCACAAAAGGGTCGCGATATCGTGACAATTATCCTCCCAACCGCTTAAGTGCCAAACGTGTCGCGATATCGCGACAAAAATACCTTGCAGCTTCCAGTTTACCAAACTGTCACGATATCGTGACGAATTATCAACTTTGCTCTTCATCTTCAAAAGAGGTGCGAAATCATGACATAATCTCAACAAGAGCCGCGATAGCGCGACATGTCGCGATATCGCGCCAGAAACCCGCCAAAGGCCGCAAAGGCTCAACCTGTCGCGAAATTGTGACAACTTCCAGCTCGAGGCCGCGACGGCGCTATAGGTAGCGATATCGCAACAATTTTCCTCCCAGCCGCTTAAGTGCCAAACGTGTCGTGATATCGCGACAAGATTACCTTGCAGCTTCCCACTCTCCAACCTGTCTCGATATCGCGATGAAATTTCAACTTTGCTCTTCAACTTCAAAAGAGGTGCGAAATCACGATAGGATCTCAACAAGGACCATGATAGCGCAACATGTCATGATAGTACGACATGTCGCGATATCATGACAGAAACCCACCAAAGGCCGCAGAGGCTCAACCTGTCGCGATATCGCTACAGCTTCCGGCTTGAGGCCGCGACAGCACTACAGATCGCGATATCGCGAAAAAAAATTTCCTTAGCATAAAAAACACTGCACATTATTTCAAAATTTGTTCAAGGCCTTGTCTAATCTCTGCATCCTCCACAGGCATATCACTATGCAGATGCATCCCAACCTCCCTCTCAGCACCCATATTAGCAAGGAAATCAGCCGCTTTATTAAGAGTTCTGCTAGCATAAACAGGTATCACATCCTCTAATTCCTTCCAAATTTCTTTAATTTGGGAGACCAGAATCCACAGCCTCCAAGATTTTAAGGCAAAGTTCCTCATGCAATCAAGAGCGCCAACCAGGATTTGGGAATCAGACTCAATGATTATCTTTCTATGACCCTGCTTGACGGCCCAGATGGAAGCAAATTTAATAGCAAAGGCCTCGGCTTCATTGTTTGTGGCATATCCCAGACCTTGCAATTCCCAATAGAGCACAGCCCCAGCATGATCATGGCAGATTACTCCACTTCCAGCATTGCTCGGATTGCCTTTTGCAGCTCCATCAGTGTTGATTTTGATCCAGACCTTCCGGGGAGGTTTCCAACAACTTCTTACTCGTCTATCAAGATCAGCGACTCTCTCTTCCAAAGGCTTAGAAGCAGGCTGATTTTCCTCCTCAGCATAGATGGCAACGGTTTCCACTACTTTGCTCTAGATGACCTGCCATATCCCATCCACCGAAGAGAAGGTTTCACGGAAAATACGAGCATTTCTTTCCAACCACACCTGCCACAAAATAAAAAGGAAACCAAGATCCCAGCCAATTCGAAGAGCTTTAGATGTAAATCTACCTCTCTTCCAACTTTCCCATAAATTGGTCCGAGATAAGTCTCCAATAGCCTGAAGTTTAAAATGGGAGAACCAAAGATGCCAAATCTGTTGTGTGAAAGGACAATCAAACAGAAGATGATCAACAGTTTCCTCATTCCTATAGCATAAAACACACTGGGAAGGACCAATGATGCCTCTGATTCTGAGATTGTCAAAGGTCAGGATTCCATTGTGCATCAGTGCCGAGCAAAGAAGTTCACTTTTGGCCAGCCCTTGGGATGCCAAATCTTCCTCCATTCTTGAACTGGAAAAGAGTGTGGGGGGGCTCTGGAAGGATCGAATCATAGCCCTCCTTCACAGTATAAACCCCAAGGTTCCCAAAGCCCCAGGCAAGCTCATCCTCCTCATCTCTCCCAGTAAGAAATCATTTTGACAAGATTTTTTCTAGAGTTGGAGCCTGCTCCGGGAGGATTGGAATAGGCCATTCACCCAGCCGCTTGAACTTTTGAATCTTATACTCCCCCAATTGGCTGGTATTGAAGTAGCTCTCAATATGGATCCATCCCTTATCTTCTAGAGCTGATTTTAACGGATGCAATTTAGGAAACACAACAAGAATGGGAGGATTCTGATCCCAAGAATCAGTCCAGAATCGGGCCTTCTCCCCTCTCCCAACTTTCCAGAACAATTGATCTTTGATAATGCGAGATCCAATCTTAAGAGCTTGCCACACTAATGATCCATTACCCTCAAAAGGAAAGTGGCCCAAGTCATTGGGGTGAACAAGACCCAAGTATTTACTAGAGAGGATTCTGCTGAAGAGGGACGTTGGCTGGGAAATCCACCTCCAATACAGTTTACCAGCCAAAGCCTGATTGTTAAACTTGGAGCTTCTTAATCCTAGCCCACCTTTTTCCTTGGGTTGGGTGACCTTATCCCATCCAACCAAGGCCCATTTCCTCTCTCCTTTGGCACCTTCCCAAAGAAAAATTCTAGCCACTTTGTCCGACTCTTTCCAAATTGAAGGAGGGGCAGCCAGGATAGAGAATTTATAAATTGGCATGGCCTAAATAACAGACTGCAGGAAAGTCAGTCGGCCCCCATAGCTTAACCATCTATGAGACCAGTGATTCATTCTCTCTTTGATGCCATCCAAAAGGTCCTTCCAGAAATCAGCTTTCAATTTTTTGAAATGCAGAGGAACCCCCAGGTAAACTATAGGAAGAGAGGTCCTAGTGAATCCCAAGATCTCAATAACTCTGTCTTGTGACCTTTGATCAAGATTAAAGAAGACCACTTTGGATTTTGTTTCATTGATGACTTGATTAGAGGCCCGGAGGTAGAAGTTTAGAGAATCTATGATTCCTATTGCTTCCCTGAGGCTGGCCACTCCCACCAATCCAGTATCATCCACAAACTGTAAATGAGTCAAAACTTCAGCCCCAATTTTAATTCCTGTTATTTGTCCTTGAAGTCTTCTTCTCAGGAGGATTCTACCTAATCCTTCAGCCAAGATGAGAAAGAGATAAGGAGAGCAAGGGTATCCTTGGTGAAGACCTCGAGAGCCTCCAAAAGGTGGCGAGGGAAGCCCCTTAATTAAAACAGAGTATGAAGGCGTAGAGATACAGCTCATGACCTAGGCAATCCAGTCCTGAGAAAAACCAAATGCTGCCAACATCTTGACCAAGAAGCCCCACTCTACCCTATCATAAGCCTTAGACATATCCAGTTTGATGAACATTCCTTTGTTACCTGAATTGTGCATAGTATGGATAGCCTCCTGAGCCAAGATCACTCCATCCAAGATCTGTCTCCATTCAACAAAACCCCCTTGCTCTGAGGAGATTATATTTTGAAGAAGAGGTTTTAGTCTTTCAGCCATAATTTTAGTGATTATTTTGTAAATCACATTGCATAAGGCAATAGGTCTGAAATCGGAAATGTGAGCCCCCCCTCTCCTTTTGGAATTAAGGTAATAAAGGTGTGATTTAGAGCCTTGAGCATTCTTTTATTAGTTCGGGACTCCTCAATGACGACCAAGACATCCTCCTCCAGGGTATCCCAGAAGGCCTAAAAAACTCAATAGGGAAGCCATCAGGACCAGGCGATTTTCCAATGCACATCCCAAAGACCACCTTCTTGAGTTCATCACGATCAATGGGCTTAAGAAGGGCCTGATTCTCTTCATGAGAGATAATAGAGGGAATGCCATCAATGACTTCATTTTGGGCTTCCACATCATGCTCCATACTTTCCTTAAAGAGGTTTGAGAAATACTCCATTAAGTGGGAGTGCATACCAGGGAGAGTGTCAAAAGAGTTTCCATTCTCGTCTTGAAGGAGTTCCATGTTATTCAATTGTCTTCTAGCACGGGTAGAGCGATGGAAAAATTTTGTATTTCTGTATCCTTCTAATAACCATGTGTTTCTTGCTCTCTATTTCTAGTAGATCTCTTCTTGATTATCAATGTCCTCAACCGCTTTGCGTAAAGCATCATCCTCGGATTTAAGATGCTCAGAAATGATTCCTTCCCTGAATTGTTTTTGCACCTCGTTCCATCTGGTCAACAAGGGAGCCCGTTGGAGCTGGAAATCAGATTTGTTAGTTTGCCTCCATTGTTTTAGTTTACTCTTAACAAAAAGAAGCTATTTATGAAATTTGAACATAGCTGTCCCAAAAGGGAGACGACCTTCTTCCCACCACCGTGGAATTTTCCTTTGGAGGTCCTCTTTTTGCAACCAAAAATTTTCAAATTTAAATGGTTTGTAATACTGCCCTGACATAGTCCCTCCCTCCAGCAAAATGGGAGAGTGATATGATACTGGGCCCTCCAAAATCTAAAATTTGATATTCCATCTAACAAAAGCTTCCTCCGAGACCAGAAACCGGTCAAGCTTAACCCTCCTGTTGTATGGCTCTCTTCTCTTATTAGTCCAGGTAAAGTTTGTACCAGGGCCTTTGATATCAACAAGGTTAAAGGCCTAGACTTGGGCAATTAAAAGCCGGTCCCCTATATCCAAAACTGGGATGCCACCTTCCTGATCCCTGGCAGATAATTTGGCATTGAAGTCCCCAGCAATAATCCAATCAAAATCTTCCCGGGAGGACCTCATGTTTTGAACAGCTTTCCATTGAAACCGCTGACCATCGATGTTCTGAGCCCCATAGAAGTTTGTAATTAAGACTTGTTCAGTTGTAACAATGTTCCTAAAAAGAGATGTGAGGACACCCCTCCAAGCTATATGTTCTATTGCTATCCACGCCAAAGGGTTCCAAAGAGTAGCAATCCCTCTCGAGGCACCTAGAGCAGCCACAGCCATATGGCTAGCACCCCTCCAGATTCGACTGACAATTTTACTCATAAGGTCTAAAGACATTTTTGTCTCCTGAATGAGCAGAAAGTCTATTTTACTTCTCTCTAAAAGTCTTTGAATAGCAGATTGATGGGTTCTATTGTTTAAACCCCTCACATTCCAAGATTGAATAATCATTGGAAACCTTGGGAGCAATAAGAATCAATTGTTCTCGCCAATCCTCCATTGATTAGCTTATCTCCTTGCACTGCAATTAGATCCTTATTGGATTTCCTACCCGCCCCTTGGGAATTACTATTTTTCGACCTCTTCTCCACCTGGGTAATCCCTAGAGCTGGTCTTTCTCTGATATTTTTTGCATTTCCCATGGTGACATCCTTAATAACTGGCTGTGCTGGGGAGTGGATTACCAATGCCCCCGGGTTTTCTAGTCGCAAAATCTCAGAGGAGTCAATCACCTGTTCTAGGATAGGGGTTGGTGAGGGAGGAGCATGAGAATGGATGATATTATCCTCAAGGTTCCCATCTGCTCCTTCCATAATTTGGTCTTCTTGATCCACAAGAGATTTGAAGATTTCATACCTGTTGGTTGGCTTGGGTTGAGCTTGCTCCTTGCCATTTCTCTTTTTGTTTTTTCTTCTCTTATGCTGTTCAAAGCCATCTTTATGGGCATCAGAACCAAGGGGAATGATGGGTGGTTCCTTGACCGGAGTGGGCTTACCCTCTCGGGGGCGATTTGGCATTCCCTGTGGAACATCCGCTTTGGTGCTCAAGATATTTGGGCGGAACCTAGCCAAATGGCCATGCTTATGGCAAACTCTACATCGAAAGGTAGGGCTTCATAGTCTAACTCGTTGTATCCGGGATTGTCCTGCTAACTCCGGTTCCATCTCAGTTGGTAGCGGCTGGCTAATATCCAGCTCTACACAAATTCTAGCATAAACAGTAGTGTTTCCTTCTATGGTATCTTTGGAAACTCCCAAATATCTACCTAGAGAGTTACCTATCAATTCAAGAATCTGCTCACCCCAAAAATCCATCGGGAGAGCATACGAGCGGATCCAAACCGGGACAGCCGTGGGCTCAATGCGAGGGTCGAAGCCTGCTCTCCACGGTTGGACAAATAACCCTGCCGGGCCATGGCTCCTCTTTTCTGATTCAAATGCTCTGTTTCTATCCGCTAAGGAGGAAAAAATAATAATAAAATACCCATTGCTTATGGGCCATAAGAAGTACTCACCGATAGGCTCCCAATTTTGTCTCACCCAGGTGTGCAGAAAGTGCAGGGTGGGTCGGATACCCATGAATTTGCAAATCAGGTCATGAGTAGCATGGTAGATGGTCGTGTCCTCGATCAGCTTTGGTTCTATGACAATCTTCGATCTGGAAGCGGATTGAGGGAGACATCCATTGAATCTGTGCACAGGAGAACCCTTGCCTGCATTCCTGGATAGCGAATGGTAAGCACTCCGCTGAGCTTCATCGGAGGAAGACGCAGGGTTTTCTCTTAATATCTCAGCATAAGAGGTCTTCTTCCCATCGATAAATCCTGGAGGAGACCCCATTGGGCCCTCCCGGGGCAACGAAAGAGCTGTCAGCTAAAAACAACAACAAACCACCTGAGTCCCTGGTAGAATCTTCCCACCAGAAACCCTAGAGCCTCGGCCGACGACAGTTCAAAAAGTTTCCCGCCAAATCGCCAGAGCTCAAAAACCTAGTTTTGATGTAGATTTATATATTAGGTGCCATTGCTCGAGAGAGACCTATAATAGAGGTTTCATAGTGGAGCACACGGAGCACCTCAGGGCAGTCATCGTTTTGACCCAACCATAGGACCAAGACTCATACAGATCTTGCAATGGGATTCTACTATTTCTAAGCTTCAGACATAGGTCATAAGCTTTCAAAAAAGGTCTCTATTTTTGAAGAGAGATATTGCTAGAATTGTTTGTCCAATCCCCTTGGAAAGCCATGCTAGTTCATGTTGTTGAATATCCTTTTGATGTGTAGCATTAAGTTCTCTTTTTTTTTTTAGTATTTTAATTATAGTTCATCCATGTTACAAGCCTTACATGTTCCTAGTTTTTTAATACTTTTGTTGACCTCCCTTAAGGTAAATAAATTTGTTATTGTAATGATTATGGAAAGGGCCTCTAATTTTTAATCTTGTTCATATAATTATTTTGTATATTTGATCCATTGGATTGTTCTAATGTTATTATTGTTATTTTATTTGAAGTACATTTCAAAATAGCTCTGGATTATTCTTCCCTAAATAAGTTCATTTTCATCTTGCACTCACATACTCCCCTTTTTTTACTTTCATTATCCTCTTGTACAAATTTTTTTTTCCTCTTATTTACCCAATTCTTCTAGAGATCTTCTTACTACTTTATATCCTTCATCGTACCATGCATTTTTTGGAAATATGTCTTTTTTCCTTCTTCCTAACTTTAGACCTTTTATACCCTTTTAATGCCTCTAGAGTTATGATTGTTAACTCACAAATCTTGCTTCATTTATCTCTTATTTATTCTTCCTTATTTTACACCATTTATTTTATTGCTTCCTTGAAAATTAAAAAAATCTCATGGGTTATGAGGACCTTTTCCTTTGTTCATGATTATTGATTAAGCTGCATTTTTTCTATTTGTTGATTTATTTTCTACTATGATAGTTTTATATACATTGGGTTGCGATATGATTTTGATACTCTTGGAGAGTCTTCAATCTTTGCTTCTATTATCTTCTCTATCAAATTTTGTGAGCAAATGGCATAATCAACATGAGGACTTCACATTTGTAATACAATATTTTTAGAGCTATCTTATCTTTTGAGAAAATATATTTAACATTATATTTAAAGATACATTTATTTTAATTGGGTATATGAGATTAAAAGAGGCCAAATTCATGTTACATTGTGATCACATAGTTGTAAACAATAACTTGGTAACTATGCATGTATCCCTTAGAAATATTTGAACTTGGGGATCCTAAAAAGTTGGGGAATTTAACCAGTTTAGCTCATGCCATTTGATATATCAATAGCTTTTTTTAGTTGGTTATATGGGATTAAAATGGAACCCACCCATATTAAATCATCACCACATAGTGGTATTAGAAAACAATGGATATTATCCGTGTATCACTTGGCAAGTTTGAACTTGGGTCTCCTCCTTGAAGGTTGAGGAATCTAATTAGCTAAGCTAATGTCATTTAATTTTTTATATATCAAAAGTAATGTTATTCATATAACTAATATTTTTAAAAGGATAATAACTTAATTTTAAATATAAATTTGAAATTGTTTTTAATATGTTATATGGGATTAAAACAAGCCCCCACTCATATTATATCATGACCACATGATGGTATTACAACAAGCTTGGAAATTATGGACGTATTGCTTGGAAATATTTGAATCTTGGTCTCCTCCTTGAAAGTTGAAGATTCTAATCGATTAAACTAATGTCATTTGGATTATATTTTTGAATCTTTAATATTTATTTTTTATTTAATTTAATTAATAATGTAAATTCAATAGATAAATATTTAATTTATATTCAATATAATTTAATAATTTATTACTATTTTCTTTAATATAGATACAAGAGATAAGGGCATGTCATAATTGCTTGTGACCATTGTTTGTTTATAAACTAGCATTGGTATCTTTGACAAAATATCCCATGTGTTTGTCAATTAATATACTTTATAAAAAATACAATAAAACCTTTAATGTTATTTAGAAATTCATTCCAAAAAAGTTGTTGAAATATTTGTAATCTAATATTATTGGACTAAGGTAAGAAGTGGTAGAGAGTGCTTATGGGAACTCCTAATTTAGACTATAGGTGTTCTTTATGTAAGCCTTTGGGCATTATTTATGTAAGCCTATGGGTAAGTTTGATATATTCATCTTTAATGATATTGGTTAAACCACTGATGTGGTTAACCTTTACTAAAGGGTTTAATACATTAATTATACTATAATTTAACCTTTAAGTCAGGCTATGTCGGATTGATATTAATATCTAATTAGGGATATGGTATCCCTATAAATACTCATAATAATTGATCGATTGTATCAATGTGTAATATGTGAGATTATGACATGCCTACAAGAACCCATCCCTTACTCCTTTCAATTTTTGTATTTTATCCTTCTTCACTTATTATGATATCTTTAATTTGCTCTTGCATATTTTCTACATATGATCATGGTGAATGTATGTTTTACAATGGTTTGAAAAGTATTATGAAATCATCATAAATATATTTAAATATAGAAATATTGATTCTAAATTGGTTTAGTCACCAATGAAGACCAAAAAACAATCCACAATTTACTTAACCTTAGAGTTCAAGGTGAGGTGCTTCAACTACCTATTATTATTTAGTAATAGCATACAATCCTGTTAGAGTACATTACATAATTTGGGTCACGTAAATGTACCACCTTTGGTACATATCTAGAGTAGGAGTTTACTTTAGATTAAATTTAGTTAGTTACTTCAAGTATTTTAATAAATGCACAAGTTTCAATGTGCATTTAGTCCACATGTACATGAGTCTTAGATAGAGTAAAGGCCAAACAATCTATCTTTCTATATAAATACCTCATAGGTATAGAGTAAGAGAGAGAGTGAGAGTTATTGATAGAGTAGAATTTGGAACAATTATCACCATTTGACAACAAGCCCAAAAGAAGAAGAATTTCGCAAGGAATGCAAAATATCGAAGGAGAATACTAAATACCTCAAGACAATCAAAATTTTAAGGAGGCCTATATTGAAGTTAGAATTTGACAAAGAGAAAGTAGCCAGACATTACTACCAAATAAAAAAGGTTTGAATATTGCCTTTGAAGGCTAAAAGGCTCATTCAAAGATAGGGGTTTGCTGAATCTACAACAAAATACTAAAAGGGTCCTTGAAGAAAAAATTAGCTGCAATTTGGTTGAGCTCCCCACCAAATTTATGAGTTTCAAGAATAGCATTTTAGTGCAAAATTTGATCATGAAAGGTAAACAATTAAGACCACATTACTAGCTACAAAACTATAGGAGTTTCAAAGTTTATCTTGAAGGCTACTAGGAGTAACCTACTATAGAGTAAAGGGTAGCAAGATAGAGGAGTTACTAAGTTGCGAATTGGTGAGTTAAGGAGCTATTTGGGACAACCAATAATAGTTGCACATTCATCCAGTAAAAGGGTAGAAATAAGGTAAATCTAATCACTTGTGATCCTTCATCTATGGTGATCATTATGGTAAGCAACTTGGATACAAATAGGTTCATTAGTTGAACTATAATTTGGGTTATTATTTAGTTCCATTAAGCACCATTTTAATTCTTTGAGGGAGAAGAGTCGAGAGAAGAGTCCGCTGCTACTAGCGGGCAATCAGAGAGCGACGACGATTATGACGAAGATGATGACTCTGAGCCCAGTGGATAAGGCCTAGGATGTTGACATTGAGGCGAGCTCAATTTCCCCACGAGCCGCCAGAGATGTTGCCATTTCTGCAACATGGTGTATAATTAGCCTTCCAGTAATTTTTGTTCCCTGGAAACCCTTTTCTCATTTTCCTAAGTTTACTGTCAAAACCCTTCTACGGTGCTAAAGCAGTGTGCAGTTGTTTTGTGTACTGACTTTCCAGGAAAATCTTCCCCTGTGCGGCCATGGAGTTTTGCATCAGGTGCCCTGGCACATTTTTCCATCAAAAACCAGGGAGGAACCCGGCACTTCGCTCCGGCTTTTTGGAACAGTAGTGCGCCCAAGGCTGGGCACACCTTCAACAGTGCGCCCAAGGCTAGGCACACCTTCAACAATTCATGCGCCCAAGGCTGGGCACACCTTCAACAGTGCGCCCAGGCCGAGCACACCCAGACCGTGTGCCCAAGGCTGGGTGCACCTTCAGCAGTGCACCTAGGCCATGCACACCCAGGCCGTGCACCCAAGGCTGGGCGCACCTTCTGCAGTGCACCCAGGCTGGGCGCACATAGGGAGTTCGCTCGTTGACTCTTTTGATCGTCGTGCCATCACCTTCTAGAGGCGCTCCACATCAGTAATTTGAAGGGCATCCTTATCCGATAAGGAGCTGCCTTTATGAGAAGCTTCCTGACTAGACATTTTGGGATTTCAAGCATATCTTCCATGAAAGCGGTCCCTACGAGTGAGGAGGTAGCGCCAGCGAGCTAAATCTGTCAAAGCATTGAAGGGGTTCAATGGTATTTTTGAGGAGTCACTAGTCTCTGCCATACCTGGTTAATACTTTGTGACTGTACTTCCTTGTAATCTTTATCTTGGCTTCCATCGCCATATCTTGTTATTCAGCATTTATTGCTCAAGCGAAAGAATTCTCTATATAAGCCCGCTCTTTTATTATAAAATGGATGGTGTTTGCTAGAGGCTAAATGAAAACCTGAATTCTGCTATCAATACAGTTGATGTCTGGCTCTAGACCTGGACTTCTATTTTTATGTGTATGTCTTCTATTGCTTATCTTCTATTATTCCATGATTTAACTGTAAACTTGAATTCTATTATCTAGATTTAGTTTTTGATAAGGTAAGGACTCTGGAGTAGCCCTGAAGATTATGCATGCTAGTTGTTCTGGTTTAATTTAAATTAGTTATCTGTATTTGAGGGCTATTTGGTTTAGAATGCAATAGAGTTTTCATGTTGTTAGTCCATCACCCCTATTCTATTTGGCCTGTGGCCATATTTCCCATCCCTTTCAGTCATTTCCCATCTCTTTCTTGTTCCTTTATCTCAAAAACCCCAATTAGAATAGCAAGGGAACTAGCCCATCTCTGGAGATCGGCATGGGAGGCATTTCTTCCTCACGACTTTTCAATGTTGGCCGAGTCTAAGGTGCACTAAAATACCAAATCCTTACCTAAGGCAGATCTCTGACCAACATGATATTTTTGGATCAAGGCTTCTATCCTTCCTCCTTCAATGTAATGTAGCAAGATTCTATTGTACCCTTTCTTGAATAAGACACCATCAAGCCATGTATAGTGCATTGCTTTTTGCCTGAATCAAACCCTTTCTTTGGTTGTTAATCCTTCAGGTACCTGTCTAGTGGCAATGTTTCTACAAATATCGCCCATCCATATTTTCCAATCATCCAATTCTATCTCCTCTACTAGGGTGACCTAATCCTTTGGGATAGTCGTTGCTATATTTTCACACCACTTGATGAGTTGGGTGGGTTTGATTTCAATATCAAATTATTGAATCTTATTAATCCATCCAATTCTCTTTTTTCGTGAACTCATTATGAAGTACAGTAGATCAAACATCAAGGTAAAATAAGAAGAGGGTGGTCTTGCTTTATGATAGATAGTACGTAAACTTTATAAGAGTTGTCATGATGGCAAACACCTATTTTTCAACGAAGGCATATTTTTCTTCGTAGTTGTGGAGAACTTGACTCATAAATGAGATGGGATGTTCTTCATCCTTGTTTTTTTTTTGAGTTAGGATGGCAGCAATACTTTTATCTACCCTAAATACATATAGTCTATGACTAAACTATCTTTTGACACCACATGACCTAATAGTTTACCTTCTTGAACCATGAATATGGACTTCTTGGGATTAAGTAAGATACCAAATTCTCCACACCTATGAAAAATGGACTCAAGGTGTTAAACATGCTTATTACTATATTTAGAATACACAGTCAAATCATCAAGGTATTGTTGGTTACGAATCTGCCATGAGGAAAGGATTTTGTGTTAACGCGCCCAGATTTGCCCACCAGCTAGAAATTCCAGAAGGAAGTAATTCCTTCTGTTCCATTCTTCGGAGAAGGTCGGCTCCTTGTGGGGTTTTATGGTTTAAGCTAAGAGTGCAGGAAAGAGATAAAAATGCGAAAAGAATTTACAAATGTGATTGGAGTTGGGTGGGGGGAACTAACAGTATAACAACACATCAATCACCACTACTTACTATATCATGAATATAAAGCATAACCCGAAACTGCAAAATCTAGGTATACTTTTTATATCAAGAAGTGTACGCACAGCTACAATGGCTCCCTAAGAGACATTCCCTACATGGAACTAACAGTACGGCAGCGCATCAATCACCACTACGGACAACAACATGAATAAAAAGTAACCAAGAAATGCCAGATACAAGTATGTGTGTTATGCAGAGAATTTGCATGCACAGCTACAATGACTCCCTAACAGACATTCCCTACAAGGAACTAACAGTACGACAGTGCATCAATCACCACTATGGACAACAACATAAACATAACACACAAACTAAAGAAACTGCTACTAAATTTATTCTATGTATCCTCTGATCTATGAAGTCCAGGAGTACTTGGCCACCAAATTCTGAAGTGAATCAACAAGCCATGACACAAGCAGTACCTTAGGAATACCCGACCACCAAATGCTGAAGTAAATCAAGCCATGACACAGGAAAACGTAAGGCAAAAATATTAAGGAGAGGCAGCATAAAAAATAAAAGCAGTAGAACAGAACCAGGAATATACTTTATATTGATAAGCAGAAGCACAGCTACAATGGTTCCATAACAGACATTCCCCTTCCACCACTTTACAATGAAAATGTGGTGGGTATTTATAGCCCGAGTCCCTCCCGTTACATTAATGGGCATAAAGTCCCAGTCAAACATTAGCTGACAAAAGCAGCCACGAAACTGCTGATGCTGACCTTTGTCGGACAGGACTGTACCTATAGCATGGTCTCCCTGAAGGCTAAAAAGATACATGGTAGTGCGTTAGGTTGAACTTCTCATCAACAAGAATGCAGGCAGAACCTCCAATCAGCTTTCAAGAAGGCAGCTGGCATAAGTAGTGCATCCCATGCTTGTCCTTTTGCTCGACATGTCTTGGCTTAGATCCCAAAGTTGGACACCTGTCGGATGATGTTGCTTGACACGTGCTTGCCTTGAAAGGAAGTTTATCCAACTTCCCCCAAGATCTGAGTGCCATCGGGTTGCGCAGGCAGAAAACAGTGCATTCGGGAAGGCCTTTCATGCCTTGGGTGCATTTCCAAGTTTATTTCCCTATTGTGCACCTGTCAAAGGGTGCATTCTAACTTTGCTACAAAGTCAGGTTGCACACAGGTGAAAGTTGATTTCTGCCATCATACGAACTTCGCCCTGGAAAGGGGGAGCAGTTCGACTTTGCTGTGAAGTCGAACTTCACCCCAGAACTTAGTCATTTTTCCTGCTAGCCTGCCAGCCTACTACAAGGTGTGCCCAGAAAGCAGGGCACAGTCCGACTTCGCTGTGAAGTCAGACTTCACCCAGAACACTTGTTCATCTGGCTGATCCTGTCACACTGTGCACTTTGTATTCCTGCTGCGCTCCAACTGGAGGGCACACTCCGACTTCGCTGCGAAGTCGGATTGCACCCTGACACTTAGCCATTTTTCAGGTCAACTGCTGTCAAATTTGAGATCTGAATGAGGGGCTCAAAATAAAGGGGGAAGAATGAGAATTTAGGGAAGAGAGATAAAGGGAGAGAAGAGGAAAGGGAAAGAGAGGAAGGGGGAAAGGGAAGAGCAACACTCTTACAAAACTGAAAACATTGCACCCCGTGCAAAATGTGGCAACATTTTTGGCGGCTCGCAGGGTGTCGAGCTCACCTCGGTGCAAAGAATCCATGCCTTCATCCATTGGGTGCAGAGGAACTTGCTTCCCTTGCTTTCTGCTGCTCTAACCGTTCTCTTCGCAACAACTTTTCTTTAGATCCACTTTCAACAGTTGCCTCCTCGGATTCACCTTTTGAATGCTCTCCAGCATTGGCTTCTGCCTCACAAATGCGGTTGTATGCAGCCTGGGCTTGGCCCTAGGCTTCTGCTTCGAATGGTCGACGGTCGGCAACTTATTCTAATGCTGCATGGAATGCAGCGATCGCATGCAGGTCGATGGTGAGATATCTTTTTCCCAGCTCCTGGAAGTAGGAGCTGATCCGAAAACACTTCGACACCATCTGGGTGACCTGACTTTCTTGAATTGGATCGGTCCAGCTATCGATTTCAGTTGTATCTGCCTCAAAGGACAGCCAATTATTCTTCACCTGCTCATGGGTGAGAAACTCACCATTCTCAACATAGCCCGAGAACCCTAGTTTAGCGAGAGCATGAAGGGGAGCCAAACAAATGTCTTTTCCATGTTCGAATGCATCCAGCATTCGTCTGGCAACCCTCACCTCTTCTGCTTTCTTAAAATATTTATGCAAGGTTACCCTTGCATATGCCCATTCTACAATGAATGAGGACATGGGGGAGAATTGGAGGCCATCACGCTCGTGTTCTTACACTTTTATTGGTAGGTCCAGCCATTGCTTCGCCTGGCATTCGGCCTCCTCTACCACAAGCTTTCCCTAGGCAGAAACTTCTTGGATCCTGAGTGCAAAATCTAGGACCAACATAGCTTTACACATGTGGGGCTTGCATCCCCGTAGCCGATCAGCCTGCATCTCCTTAACTTTGTTCTTTGAAAAGACTGTCGCTTGAGATGCTTTCTCTACAGATTACGACTGTGCCTGTTTCAAAGACTCCTGAAGCTGAGAAATCTGCTCCAGGGCTATCTATTTTTCCGTTGCAGATTCTTGCTGAGAAGCAACCAGCTGGGCTTTTAATTCATCTATTTCTCGCTGCACTACTTCCAGCTGCTCAGTGGACCTAGACAGGTCCTCTTCAAGCTGTCTTATTTTGTCTTGCAACCAAAAAATCTCTTCCTGTTCCTCGAGATTTTTGATAAGGAGATTGTCCGCTTTACAGAGGATTCCCTGAATCTCGTATTACGGGTGAATATCGTCGAAGCTCTTCTCCTTTTTTTGGAGCTCGTAGTCCGTCCTGGTCATTTCCCAGAGAGGCTTCTTCACTTTCAGAGTTATCTTCTCTGTCGTAAGCACTCTCCTCTCAAAGTCAAAATTGGTGCGCTTTACCGAGGCGACTATCTCTTCAGGTCTCCTCCGCTTTAGGTTTTGGAGGAAAGAGATAGGGTATTCTACAGCTCTCACTGCCAGAGGCAAATTGTCCATGTTTTGGAGGCCGTCCATGAAGTTCGGTTCCCCCAGCCTAGGGTTCTGCTATGACATTTCTCCTACAGACAGGGAAATTGGAGGAACTAGAAGGACTTTGGAAGGAGCGACCACTTTTGAGGGTGATCGAGGAGTGGAGGGTAGAGCGGTTGATGCTGGAAGGGTTTCAAGTGACTCGGGAGATGGATGTAACGGTGAACGCGTAGCTTCAGCACTAACCACAGGTGAAGGGTTTGAGGTTTGACTCAGGGATATGGAGGCGTTGGGGTCCTGAGCAAACTGGTTGAAAGAATGGGGGCCGTTAGAAGGGTGTGGAGATGGGGAGGAAGATGCAGCCATGACCTACTCAAATTGAGCGGGAGATGGAGTAGGAGTAAGGCTAGATGAGATCAAAGGGATCAGGGCATTGAACGTACCTACGGGCTCTGCCTGAGCCGATGCTGGATGAATGTATATGGTTCTGGTTTCGACGGCTGGCTCAGGACTGTCCAGAGAAACAATCTCCGGAGCGGTCGAACGTGGTCGTGGCTCTGTGATCGGTCGTTGCAATGTCAGACTAGGTCGCCTGACTTTTTCAACTCTCTTCCTATTTTTCTTTTCTGGAGCGATGGTTGGTTTGAAAGAAAGAAATGAAGCAGGTGCAGCGGGCGCTGATGTTCCCACAGTAAACTTGTACTAGGGTTTGAATTGCAGAAGGTCTACCACGACCTATCCGCTCGTTGGCAGCGCTGGCATATTTTGTGCCTGAGGAATCACCTCGGGTGTTGACTTGACTGATTTTTTTTCCTTTTTAAGTGCCACCTTGGAAGCAACAGGCTACATTGGGTCCACTTGGATGTCTGTTGGGCCCGCGTTGGCAGTTGCAAAAGTGTACAACTGTTGGGAGGAAGACCCCCCTTTATAACCCTCAAAGGGACCTCGGGGAACGTAATCTTGGAATGCAAAAGGCCGCCAGTTGTCAATGTGCTGGTCATATAGGGCTGAAAAGTCATCATCAACGACCAGATTCCTCCTGATGGATTTATCGTGCTACGTGCGGTACCTCATCTTCCAGCATTCAACAACTTTTCCTTTTGGCCAGTTAAGGCCTGCTAGCTTAGAGATGAATTTTTTAAATCCTAGAGAAGAGAACTTGTGGTTCAAGTTTTGCTCGGGGTCATATGCTACCTCCTTGTAGTAAAAATCCTGCCACGGAGGCCATGCTTCTATCGAGTCAATCTCCCAATCGAGGTCAACATGGACCACATTGCATCTGTCTTCGATTATATCTTCCCAGGGGCAGATATGCGCAAACTTTCCCCTTATCCTGTACGGGTCGTACTTCCAGCGTTACGGCAACAAAATCAGGCCAATGTCAATTTTCTCCCACTCAAGATAGACATGCTGTCCTATCTCTGATATCTCGACATTCACCCAGGAAAGAGGATATTGAAAAATATGGCCCTTTCTTTTTCCTTGACCGAACTCCTCTTCAACGTAATCCAACTGCCACGCAACCTCCATACCAATCTGATGATCCATGCACCAGAAGGGCAGCAGATGAGGCTTACCCTTGATTCCGTAGATTCTGACCACAATCCATTCTCCTTCAACGAAGCCCAAACCAAATTTGATGCCTGTAGTCCTTTGGCTATTTATAATTTTATCCAAATTTATAGAACTTTCTTCAAGTTTGTGATAACAACTCACTTTTTGATTCATCTCTTCTAGCTACATATTTAAACCAACAATATCTTCTTTTAACTTGCTGCACTCATCTATTTTCATGGTTAATTGTACTTTGATATCTTTAGATATTTTCTTAGATTCGTCTATCTGTACTTTCAAGTTGGTTATGATTTCATTGGCATCCTCAAATTTTCTTGAAATTTTCTTATTCTTTTTCCTTTCTATACTCAGCTCTTTAAGTGCAGCGATCAGCTCACCTTCCAGATCTACTTCAGCCTCAGCCTCAAATTTTTCTTTTGTTTTTTCTTCTTCGAATGCCATGAAAAGAGCTTCACCTGTTTCTTCTTCAGAATCCTCACCGAAGCTGTATTCTGAAGGACTGACATTCTTGGATATGAAACTTTTCTTCTTGAAGTTGCCTTTTCTAAAATTTGGTTTCTTCTTCCAGTCACTTCTTTCTTGGTGTGAACCTTCATCACTTTTGTTTCTCTCATTAAGTGGACATTTAGCTGCAAAGTGCCCAATGCCTCCATAGTTGAAACACTTAAATGGTAGCTTTCCTCTGTATTTTCCTTTTCCCCTTATTAGTTTTCGAACAAAGTTTGCTTCCATTTCATCTGATGTCTCTTCTTCCTCAAATTCTTGTTTTGCTTTTATATTTTTATGTGCTTTAAAAGCAACTTCTCTATTTCTGGGTTTAGTTTTTCCTATTCTCATCTCATAAGCAGTCAAAGAACCATGCATCTCATCCATACTAAAAATATTTAGATCTTTAGCTTCTATTGCTGAAACTTTAGAATCAAATCTTTGGGGAAGAGATATTAGACCTTTTTCACTATGACAACATCTTCCATTTCCTCGTCGAGTCCTCTAATCGCATTAATGATTCCATTAACTCTCAACATATATGCCTCTATGTTCTCATCGTCATTAATTTTTAATGCTTCAAACTAGGCTCGATGCATTTGTAACTTGGCCTCCTTGATCTTGCTATCTCCTTCATGAATGCTCCTTAGTTTATCCCACATGTCTTTTGCCATTTTACAACTCATAATATTTATCAGTTTGCTATCCACTAAACCGCACATGATAGCATTCTTTGCTTTAGAGTTATTCTCGAACAGTTTCTTACGGCAAGCATCGATTGGAGGAGTGATGGATATTGTGTATCCACTGTCTATTGACTCCCAAATGTCATATCCCAATGTGCATAGATATGTTTGCATCCTGAGTCTCCAAAATGCGTAATTAGTTTTGTCAAATAATGGTGCTTTGTTTGATGAGAATCCTTCACCACCTGCCATTGTCTCACTTCCAAGATCACCTTAGTCGATTAAGCTTGTTCAGGAACTTGGCTCTAATACCAATTGATAGTCTCACAATGACACTGAGAGGGGGGGTGAATCAGTGTAGCTATTTAAATTCAAATCTACAACTCTTAATTTCGAAACAATGAAAACTTAAAATCAGATAAAGCAAGTATAACAAGAGAGCATTCCACAACACACTATGTAACGAGGTTCACCAATTTGGCTACTCCTCAAAAATGACTACTTGGACTCCCATCCAAATCCAGTCTTTGTAAAATACCAATTTTACAATCAATTTACTAGCACCCACTGGAAGGAGCACCAACCCCTGATTTATTTGCACCAACAGAAAGGAGCACCAACCCTTGATTTATCTGCACCAATAGAAAGGAGCATCAACCCCTAATTTATCTGCACCAACAGAAAGGAACACCAACCCCTGATTCCAAGCACCAACTTGGACTGCAATTTTGAAACTATAAGATTGACATAAAAATGCCTTCGTTTATACAAGACCCTGTCTGGTCTATTGCTAACCCAACCTCTCTCTCTATTCACCAAAAACACCACACACACTTACGACTCTGCTTGCTGCACTTTTATAGCTCTCTTACAACCCTCTTGCTATGTGCTTCTTACGCCTTCTTACTGCACTCTTACGGCTCTCTTGGCTCTGCTTAACGCTCTCTTATAGCACTCTTCCAATCCTCTTTACGTAGCACTCTTCAACATTTTTTAGCTACCTAAATCTCCATGTAGATCTCCTTTTATAACCTTTTCTCTGTAACTGCACCTGTAACTATCGTACCGACTTCTTCTGTAACTGCACCTGTAACTATCGTATCGACTTCTTCTGTAACTGCACCTGTAACTATCATATCAAATTCTTCTGTAACTGCACCTATAACTATCATACCGACTTCAGTTAACTGTCACATATCTTCTTTCGGATGGATTCTCTTCTTAGCTCGTGAGAACACAACATGTCACGATATCGTGACACTTTTGCCTCCTTACTTCTTTTGTTTGCTTGCACCCACGAAAAACATGTCACGATATCGTGACACTTTTGCCTCCTTACTTCTTCTGTTTGCTTGTATCCGCGAAAACACATGTCATGATATCGCGACACTTTTGCCTCCATACTCTTCTTTTTTACTTTTGTCACGATATCATGACACTTTTGCCTTCTTACTTTCTCTCTCCTCCTAGAGTCGTGAAAACGCAACATGTCGCGATATCACGACACTTTTTCTCCTTTGCTCTTTCTCTTGCCTTCGAGTCGCAAAAACGTGACATGTCACGATATCGCGACACTTTTTCATTCTCTTCCTTCCTGCCCTTTTCGAGTCGCGAAAATGCGACATGTCACGAAATCATGACACTTTTCCTTCTCTGCCTTCCTACTCTCTTCAAGTCACGAAAATGCGACATGTCACGAAATCATGACACTTTTCCTTCTTTGCCTTCCTGCACTTTTCAAGTCGCAAAAATGCGACATGTTGCGAAATCGCGACACTTTTTCTTTCGTACAATTTCTCTTGCAATATGTCACAAAATTGCGACACTTTTTCTTCCGTACTATTTCTCTTGCAATATGTTGCAAAATCGCGACACTTTTTCTACTTGCCTTTTTCTCTTCCAACATGTCGCAAAATCGTGACACTTTTTCTTCCGTACTATCTCTCTTGCAATATGTCGCGAAATCGTGACACTTTTTCTACTTGCCTTTTTATCTTCCAACATGTCGCGAAATCATGACACTTTTTCTTCCATACTATTTCTCTTGCAATATGTTGCGAAATCACGATAGTTTTGCTTGCTTGCGCTTTCTCTCTAAACATGTCACGAAATCACAATAGTTTTGCTTGCTTGCGCTTTCTCTCTGAACATGTCACGAAATCACGACAGTTTTGCTTGCTTGCACTTTCTCTCCAAACATGTCATGAAATCGTGATAGTTTTGCTTGCTTGCGCTTTCTCTCCAAACATGTCACAAAATTACGACAGTTTTTCTTGCTTCTCAACATGTCGCGATATCACGACAGTTTTTCTTTCTTGCTCAACATGTCGTGATATCGCGACGCTTTTCTTCCTTGTGATTTTATTTTGATTTTTAGCATATGGGCCACTATGATGATCTTTTGGATAATTACTATACATACTCTGAAGAACCTCTTAACTCCTGTCCACTTCATCAACTAATCTGTCTAACTGTGTTGACAACAATGACAATACTTTTGCTGCACCTTGCTCAACAACTTCATTCCTCACCTTTTATTGATCTCTTTCTCATTCATATCTTGAAATATAGAATTTTAGTTCTACTCACATTTGAGAGAGTGGTGTGGTGGTAAGCCCCTTTGCTTATAAAAGACACATTGTGAAATTAAGTCTTCATAATGATTTTTTTTGTTAAGGGATCAACTTCTAAGAGGGAATTGCCTATGTATAATGTAGGATCTAGTGCAAGCACCCTCCTTGAAATTAAACATAATGGTTGAACTCAAAAAAATTAAATCAAGCTATGATGTAGTGGTTAGTTTCCTATTTTGAATTCCAAAGATCTTTGGTTTGAAATCCAAAGATGATACACTTTGTTGCAATTTTACAAGGTATGAAAATTATGTTTGTAACTATGCTTTCTCCTCACTAACTCTAGCCATGCATGTGGTACAATAATCGGTTAGACTGCTCATAATGGAGAGGTTACTAATTCAAAGACCTTGGAGCATTTTTTTAAGATCAAATTAACACAAAGATGCATGTCCATGGACTACAAAGGCACATGCATATGTTCCTTTATTGCAAATGTCTTGAGTTTGAGCCTTGTCAGCCATAAAATTGCCAAAATAATTTTTTCTATATTTAAGAACTTCTAGTCAATCATAGCAATACAACTATCAAATTCCAATTTACTAGTCAAAAGTGCAAATTGTAGGCAGTCATAGAAAAAAACCAAATTTTTCCACTAAATGGTAGTTATAGAATCTACCAAGTGGAAATCTTAGATTTTACAAAAAAAATTCCAAGGATTGGCAACTTCATTTTTCTATTTCTAATGCTAATTCATTTGACCTTTTGGAGATCATAACTTCTGCTTATAAAAGAGTTTGGAGCCCATTTTGTTAGATTACACAATATTTTTAGCTTTACATAGTGATGACATTAGTTTACGAACTTGTTGCAATTCTATGTAAAATTTTATATGAAATGAATCCCTTGGCATATGTTATTGGCCTCATTGGAGAAAATTATAGCATCTAGATTGTTCAAATGGTAGGATTAATTAGAAGTAAAAATATCTAGTTCATTTTTAATGATGAAACAAAAGGTCTTGATGATCATGAAATTGCTAAGAAAAGGAGGAAGCACTTGGTTTCTTCTTTATGTTAGTTGAACCAGATGCATTTATCCATATAAGAGAGAAGACTGGTCCTATTAAGGTATGGATAACATTGAAGGATCTCTATTAAAAATTAAGTGCTAGTAAGTTAACATAATAGAGAGGAGCTCTCCAAACTCAAAATTTTAGATTTTGGTAATGTTGAAGACTACATATCTCACTTCAAATCCCTAAAGGTCTCTATTGTTGAAGAGAGATATTGCTAGAATTGTTTGTCCAATCTCTTGGAAAGCCATGCTAGTTCATGTTGTTGAATATCCTTTTGATGTGTAGCATTAAGTTCTCTTTTTTTTTTTAGTATTTTAATTATAGTTCATCCATGTTACAAGCCTTACATGTTCCTAGTTTTTTAATACTTTTCTTGACCTACCTTAAGGTAAATAAATTTGTTATTGTAATGATTATGGAAAGGGCCTCTAATTTTTAATCTTGTTCATATAATTATTTTGTATATTTGATCCATTGGATTGTTCTAATGTTATTATTGTTATTTTATTTGAAGTACATTTCAAAATAGCTCTGGATTATTCTTCCCTAAATAAGTTCATTTTCATCTTGCACTCACATACTCCCCTTTTTTTACTTTCATTATCCTCTTGTACAATTTTTTTTTTCCTCTTATTTACCCAATTCTTCTAGAGATCTTCTTACTACTTTATATCCTTCATCGTACCATGCATTTTTTGGAAATATGTCTTTTTTCCTTCTTCCTAACTTTAGACCTTTTATACCCTTTTAATGCCTCTAGAGTTATGATTGTTAACTCACAAATCTTGCTTCATTTATCTCTTATTTATTCTTCCTTATTTTACACCATTTATTTTATTGCTTCCTTGAAAATTAAAAAAATCTCATGGGTTATGAGGACCTTTCCCTTTGTTCATGATTATTGATTAAGCTGCATTTTTTCTATTTGTTGATTTATTTTCTACTATGATAGTTTTATATACATTGGGTTGCGATATGATTTTGATACTCTTGGAGAGTCTTCAATCTTTGCTTCTATTATCTTCTCTATCAAATTTTGTGAGCAAATGGCATAATCAACATGAGGACTTCACATTTGTAATACAATATTTTTAGAGCTATCTTATCTTTTGAGAGCATATATTTAACATTATATTTAAAGATACATTTATTTTAATTGGGTATATGGGATTAAAAGAGTCCAAATTCATGTTACATTGTGACCACATAGTTGTAAACAATAACTTGGTAACTATGCATGTATCCCTTAGAAATATTTGAACTTGGGGATCCTAAAAAGTTGGGGAATTTAACCAGTTTAGCTCATGCCATTTGATATATCAATAGATTTTTTTAGTTGGTTATATGGGATTAAAATGGAACCCACCCATATTAAATCATCACCACATAGTGGTATTAGAAAACAATGGATATTATCCGTGTATCACTTGGCAAGTTTGAACTTGGGTCTCCTCCTTGAAGGTTGAGGAATCTAATTAGCTAAGCTAATGTCATTTAATTTTTTATATATCAAAAGTAATGTTATTCATATAACTAATATTTTTAAAAGGATAATAACTTAATTTTAAATATAAATTTGAAATTGTTTTTAATATGTTATATGGGATTAAAACAAGCCCCCACTCATATTATATCATGACCACATGATGGTATTACAACAAGCTTGGAAATTATGGACGTATTTCTTGGAAATATTTGAATCTTGGTCTCCTCCTTGAAAGTTGAAGATTCTAATCGATTAAACTAATGTCATTTGGATTATATTTTTGAATCTTTAATATTTATTTTTTATTTAATTTAATTAATAATGTAAATTCAATAGATAAATATTTAATTTATATTCAATATAATTTAATAATTTATTACTATTTTCTTTAATATAGATACAAGAGATAAGGGCATGTCATAATTGCTTGTGACCATTGTTTGTTTATAAACTAGCATTGGTATCTTTGACAAAATATCCCATGTGTTTGTCAATTAATATACTTTATAAAAAATATGATAAAACCTTTAATGTTATTTAGAAATTCATTCCAAAAAAGTTGTCGAAATATTTGTAATCTAATATTATTGGACTAAGGTAAGAAGTGGTAGAGAGTGCTTATGGGAACTCCTAATTTAGCCTATAGGTGTTCTTTATGTAAGCCTTTGGGCATTATTTATGTAATCCTATGGGTAAGTTTGATATATTCATCTTTAATGATATTGGTTAAACCACTGATGTGGTTAACCTTTACTAAAGGGTTTAATACATTAATTATACTATAATTTAACCTTTAAGTCAGGCTATGTCGGATTGATATTAATATCTAATTAGGGATATGGTATCCCTATAAATACTCGTAATAATTGATCGATTGTATCAATGTATAATATGTGAGATTATGGCATGCCTACAAGAACCCATCCCTTACTCCTTTCAATTTGTGTATTTTATCCTTCTTCACTTATTATGATATCTTTAATTTGCTCTTGCATAATTTCTACATATGATCATGGTGAATGTATGTTTTACAATGGTTTGAAAAGTATTATGAAATCATCATAAATATATTTAAATATAGAAATATTGATTCTAAATTGGTTTAGTCACCAATGAAGACCAAAAAACAATCCACAATTTACTTAACCTTAGAGTTCAAGGTGAGGTGCTTCAACTACCTATTATTATTTAGTAATAGCATACAATCCTGTTAGAGTACATCACATAATTTGGGTCATGTAAATGTACCACCTTTGGTACATATCTAGAGTAGGAGTTTACTTTAGATTAAATTTAGTTAGTTACTTCAAGTATTTTAATAAATGCACAAGTTTCAATGTGCTTGTAGTCCACATGTACATGAGTCTTAGATAGAGTAAAGGCCAAACAATCTATATTTCTATATAAATACCTCATAGGTATAGAGTAAGAGAGAGAGTGAGAGTTATATAGTAAGTATACAATGTGTAGTAGATTTAGTGTGGTACAATGTAGTTATTTCATATACTTTCATAGAGTGTTCATGTCCTCTATTATATAGCATTGTACTATTTTTATCATTCTCATTAATGGCATATTTCTGAGTTATTTGTAGATGTTCATTTCCTTATTTTCTTGTATATTATTGTGCCATTAGTTTTATAGTTAACTTAGATTAGTTATTCGTCATCTTATGTCTGTACTACCTCCTATAAAAAGCTAACAGTGGTATCAGAGCACATGGTAGGCCAAGAGGAATAAGGATAGCCACATGGAACTCTGCTGCATCTTTACAAATGCTATGACAAGAGAGGTTGAGAGGAGAGAAGCAAATATCAGTGCCAAAAATTTTGAGATTACAATTGGCTAGAGTCTTTCCATAGAGTTGCATAAAAACTCGTGAAGACTAGGACTCAACATTCATTCCACTAGATTGATAAATCAACTAGTGAAGGTTATTATCTCCATAATTATAAATTCTTCCATTCTAGTTTCTAACATATTGTTGCAAGAAAAGGAGATTTAGAAAAAGGTTGGAAAGCTTCCTACAAGAGAGCTAGGAAGAATATATTCTTAGAATCATTTCAACACTTGTAGCAACAAGTAGAAGACTGGAGATTTCAAAGATCTGAAAAAGATCCCATTATAAGAGGTACAAACCTATAAATTGTAGAAGTGAAGAAAAGGCTGTAGTAGCACCATTACAGACTCAAGTAAGAAGAGAATCCATAGATGATTCAAGGAGGAGATAGGATATTGGTGATCTCCATTCAAGATTAAAACTTGCAGAGTGGAGAAGCAGAAAAGGCCATAGAAGCCTTTTTATAAACTCAAGGGAGAGAACAAGACTCTAGTGAAGAGTATTTGTGAATATAGGATATTGGTGATCTCTAGTGAAGATTGAATACTTTGTTAGAATATTCTTATAATATGCACTATGCCTTTAGTTTGACACTTGTCTTATTTCTAGTTTGAGTTCTCCAACTGGAGTTATGTGTCTTCTACTTGGAGTGGAGGTTATGACACTTGTCAAATATCATTCATAGGCTTGATGCCTATATATTGTAATACATTTTTTCAATACATTTGTGCCTTTTACTTGATGTACCAACTCAATATCAAGTGGCTGACATCTTCATCAAGTCACTTGGGCTAGACAAGTTTTCTCAGTTTAGAAAATTGCTCTATGTATGTAATAGAAGTCAACATTAAGGGGGAATGTTATCTAATTTTGACTCATTTTTTTCTATAGTTAGGATAGTGCACATTAAGGAGGAATGTTAGAATATTAGCGTAATGTGTACTATACCTTTAGTTTGACACTTGTCTTATTTCTAGTTTAATTTCTCCAAGTGGAGTTATGTATCTTCTGCATGACACTTGGAGTGGAGATTATGACACTTGTCAAATCTCACTTATAGGATTTATGCCTATATATTGTAACACATTTTGTCAATACATTTTTACCTTTTACTTGGTCCCAACATACTTAACCCTGAAGAAGCTTAAGAGACCCTCAGAAGGTCCAATTACAACTCCTAGTTTTGGAATATTAGAGGTTGGTGATCTCCATTAAGGACTGCAGTTTGTAGAAGAGAAGAAGGACCAGCAAGGTCCTATTCCAAAATCCATAAGTAGATGATTTCAGAGATCGAATAAGAATATCTCATACCAAACACTTTCTTAGTAGAAGGTTGAAGTAAAGGTCTTATTTGGAAGACCATAAGAGCTACGAGATTGAAGACCTTGGTGAGGTCTCAAGGAGAAATGAGGAGGCTTGGTGAGCCTCATTAAAGGATATCAAGAGAAATCCATTAAAGGAGTTCTTAGGAGAACTCATTGGAGAAATCTACCAGCAAGGAGGAGTTACTGATAGAGTAGAATTTGGAACAATTATCACCATTTGACAACAAGCCCAAAAGAAGAAGAATTTAGCAAGGAGTGCAAAATATCGAAGGAGAATACTAAATACCTCAAGACAATCAAATTTTTGAGAAAGAGGCCTATATTGAAGTTAGAATTTGACAAAGAGAAAATATCCAGATATTACTACCAAATAAAAAAGGTTTGAATATTGCCTTTGAAGGCTAAAAGGCTCATTCAAAGATAGGGGTTTGTTGAATCTACAACAAAATACTAAAAGGGTCCTTGAAGAAAAAATTAGCTGCAATTTGGTTGAGCTCCCCACCAAATTTATGAGTTTCAAGAATAGCATTTTAGTGCAAAAATTGATCGTGAAAGGTAAACAATTAAGACCACATTACTAGCTACAAAACTATAGGAGTTTCAAAGTTTATCTTGAAGGCTACTAGGAGTAACCTACTATAGAGTAAAGGGTAGCAAGATAGAGGAGTTACTAAGCTATGAATTGGTGAGTTAAAGAGCTATTTGGGACAACCAAGAATAGTTGCACATTCATCCAGTAAAAGGGTAGAAATAAGGTAAATCTAATCACTTGTGATCCTTCATCTATAGTGATCATTAAGGTAAGCAACTTGGATGCAAATAGGTTCATTAGTTGAACTATAATTTGGGTTATTATTTAGTTCCATTAAGCACCATTTTAATTCTTTAGAAGTTGCAAAAAGAGAAGGTTGCATTATAGTATTCAAGGAGTGTAGAAGGAAGTTACTTTTAAGGTTATTACCTACACAATTAAATAGGAGTTAGATATAGAAAAATATCATCTACCTATTGTATATCTAAGAATAAAGAAGACTACATCCTACAACATTGATTGTAGTGCATATTACAAATTACTTTTAAGGGTTCTTTATAATTACTCTTAAGAGAGTTGCATAAATTATTAGTACATTCTTTAAGAGTTATTATTATTAGTGCATTGAAGGAGCAATAAGGTGAGACTACTATTGCACTATTCTAGATTGTTTAACTTATTTACTCTTAAATATCATTATGTGCATTGGTTATTAACTTGAGGAGAAAACCAAAGAGCACAAAATCTACAAATATCAAAGTGTCTAAAGACACTATTTAGTACTCAATACCTGCAAATTATTTAGGCCTATAGAAGCCACCAAGCATATCAAAAGTCCTCCAAGAAGTGGAGAAGAATAAGGTAGCCATTAAAATCAGAGAAGGATCTACAAAATGAGACTTAAAGTGTCTCAAATTAAAGGTGCAAATAAAGGTTTATATATTTGTATGTGAGCACCAAACTTACCTCCCTCTATTACATCGAAGGGAGATATTAAGTATACATAGCTCTTATCTACAAGAAGCATTAGTTGGAGCCATTTGAAAGAGGCTCAATATTTTCCATCTACAAGGAGCAAGTACCAGTTAGATAGCATGTAAGAGATGATCCAACGAAGGGCTCAAGAGTGTTATAGCAAAGAGCCATCCTAGGGATCAACATCCAGTGGTTATTGTGGTGTTCTATCATCCACAACATCAACATCTACAATAACAAGCATGTACAAGCATCAAATCCACAAGAGGACAATATATTAGAGTAGTCATTACAACATGATACAATAATGAGAAGAGGGCTTCTAGCTAACTAAAAAGGTGCATTACCATGGGAGAGTCACCAGCTGAGAGTAGCACCATATAACCTACATCATCGAACCAGAGCCAACATTGTGAAGGAAAGCATATTTCTTCTGCTTGAAGAAAGTGTTGAGAGCAAGGAAAAATAGCTATGTACTCGCTATCAAAGGAGTTTTATAAAGCTCAATAGATGTTGGAAGAGACCATACATGCAATTGAGAAGGTCACCACTTGTCACATACAATAGAGCATTTGATAACACTCACAAATAGGGTTATGCATAAGGGGTCAGCCCCAAAGTGTATTTATAAAATCGGGGTGAATCTAGTCCTAAGGTGTATAAACATCGAGGCAAATTTTTCAAAATTTTGCAAAAATTTATCAAATAATGGTGATTTTTTGAAAACTGTGCACCAAAATTTTCAACCTTTAAAATGGCGACTGATAAAAGCGACTGTCACAAGGTGACTGACAGAAGCGACTATCACAAGGTGACTGTCATAAGACGACTATCACAAGGTGACTAACATGACACGACTATCACAAGGCGACTATCACAAGGCGACTGTCACAAGGTGATTGTCATAAGGCGACTGTCACAAGGTGACTATCACAAGGCGACTATCACAAGGTGACTATCACAAGGCGACTATCACAAGGTGACTATCACAAGTGACTGTCATATGGCGACTATCACAAGGTGATTGTCATAAGGTGACTGTCACATGGTGACTATCACATGGCGACTATCACATGGTGATTATCACAAGGTGACTATCACATGGTGACTAGGAAGAATGCGACCACCAAATATCATCAATAAGATGTTGCCATGTGTCCTCTCCTCTACCACGTGTCACGCATCCATCGACTTCAGCCATGCAGACTTCTATAAATAGAATAGCAGGGTCATTTTTCACCTTTCGCACGATGATTTCCAGAGCAATTTTAGAGCATTTTCCAGCATTTTTAGTGCATTTTCTACAACGATTTTAGAGCTTTTTTAGGTGGTTTTCTAAGCATTTTTTGATCATTTTTAAGGCATTTTTTGATCATTTTTAAGGCATTTTCAGAGCTTTTTCCATGAGTTTTCAGAGTATTTTTTGAGATTTTTCAAAGGGTTTTTGAAGCATTTTCCTAGTATTTTCAGAGTGTTTTAAGAGCATTTTCAGAGCTTTACAGAGGGTTATCAGAAATGGCTAGCACTTCCTCTCCTCTCCCTTCCAAGGTATCTTTCAAGAGCTACTATTGCCTGAATGTCAAGAATATTTTTAGCACTCTTGGGAGAGATTCCAACTGGATTTACACCTTCGAAGTTGTTGGAGTCATGAAGATGCCATAGTTGGATGTCAATGTCTCCCTGATGCAACGTATTGTTAGTTCCTACGACCATGATGTGTCCACTATACAGATCAGAGTTGATAACAAGGATATTATTTTTATTGTGAACCCCTCGGATGTGCAATGATTAATAGGGCTACCATTTTTGGATGGTCTCCTTGTTAACAACCAGTACGCGTTGATTGAATCTGATAAATCAATGTTGGCATCCAGATATGGCGTGAATCCAGACCATTTGAAAGGTAAGTTTTTGAAAATTTTATTTTTTTTTATCCTTAATTTTGATGTATTATTGTTTCCAATGTCCATTCTCTAATAATGTTCTCTCTATTTTTTAGTTAATTCTTCTAAATTGAAAAGGGGTTTGAACATTTCCAATGTTACAGATAAATTTCTTTATGCCTGTATTGAATTTTTCTTGGGAAGGCTTATTCTGTAGGGCTGACCCACAAAAATGTCATTTTGGGCTTTGTCATTGTTGATTCATTGTATTGATGGAGGCAGATATGATTGGTCCACTCACATTTCAAACCGCCTAAAACAGGACCTTCTTTCTACGCAGAAAATTCAATCTACGTATACAGTAACCTCCAACAACTTTATTCTTTATCTTTTTCATGAAGCAAATTACAATCTTCAACAAAAAAATCCTCCAACTGCATTGCACCCGAATTTGTTGGCTATTGGGATCAATGAGAATGAAATACAGGTAAAATTATATATTGGAATAGTCTCTCTTTTCTATCTTTTCAATCAATCTTGTTATTTTCTAATTTTCTTTTGAAAACAGAGAAGAGCAGCTCACTCCTCCAGTAAAAGGGATGCCACCATCAAGATTCAAGAAGCGTCTGGTGATTCTGACACGTAGTCGCAATCATCACCGGTAACTTCCACCCGTAAACGTAGGAGGTCTCCTGATGGACAACATACATGTATGGCTCCTCTTACTTCTGGACATGCATCTGCTCAAGTGGACATTGAAGACGTAACCTCCAGCTCACAAGGTAAACATATTTTTCAAAAGTTCTAATTTTAATAATGTATTTTAACAATATAAAATTATATTTAGTTTGAGAAAATATTTTAACTATTTTCAGAGCAAAGGCCAACACTTGCACCATCAACGACAATGGTTGCAGAGTCTGAGTCGGGTATGTTTAGTTAAAATTGTTATATTTTAATGGCATTGTTTTTAAAACTAGTTTTAATTTATAATTTTCATGTGAAATTTTGTAGAGGGACCAACTAGATTTAAAAGACTCAAAAAATAGATGCCTCCACCAGGTGCACAATAGGAAAAGTAGCCAGTCCTTCTACAACAAGTCCATCAACATCAAGTTCATCCACAACAAGTCCGAAAAACTCCACAACATGCACCACCGGTGAGGAACCAATCTCGCATGCATGGGAAATAGTTCCTCACACCATCATAACAATCGCATTAGGGAACCAATAGTCAGTTTTAGACATAGACTCAGACTATGGGTCAATCTATTGTTTCAGGGATACCATTCCCAATTTTAACACTTGATAATTTATCAAATGTAGAAAGCGCATCTCAAATGCCCCCTCCAGATGCAAATCTCGAAGATGATTTTATGTATCAGGATATGAATAATTTGAATTTACCACTAAAGACAAGTGATCTGCTTCATGGTCTAGGGATCGATGATGAAGTAGAGGAGAATGTTGAAGGAGATGTCATCGATGTTTCCTCTTCCCCCCACTAGCAAGTCGACACCCATCATCATCCGACCGATGATGATAAAATAAACTTTTCAAAAAATATTTTATTAGCAAACAGATGTAAGGCTACTATTACGAATAATCTTCTTGTAGATATTGATACATTAAGAGAATGGGAATATCGGGCCAAGGTTATGATCAAAGCAATAAATGGCCGATACAAGAACTTCGCACATAGAAAGGAGTTGTTTTCAAAGGTAGAGAATGAGCCACAAAAGCTCGATGCTCTGTTACTAAAAGCCGAATCTGGCACCATCAAGGCCGATTCTACAAGTAGTGATGAAGTTCTAGCCATTATACTTGATCGATTAGAGAACCTGAATGTCGAAGCCCAAGCATATTTCAATGAATGGGAACTAGATAAGAAGAAAGTAGCAGTAGCAAAAACTGCAAGACTTACAGCAGATGTAAGTTTTACATATATCTAAAAATCATTTTTTTCTTTAATATATTTTTTAAATTAATATTAATATTTTTCTCTTGTATTTTGCAGTCTAATTATCAACATTTAAAGTAGTAGGTGTTAGCCATGAAAACGTGGATCAAGACAGAAAAAATCAGTGTGAATAATGCTATTGAATTGAAGAAGAGACTACAATACACTGTTCGAGAAAACAATTGGTTGAAGAAGCTTATCAAAGATAAGGGCCTGGATGTGGATGTTATAGTAAAAGAAAATGAGAAAGAGTTGAATGCACCATTTAAAGAAGATCCCATGAAGGAAGAAGGTTTATTACTATCAGGGATAAACACTACAGCTGATAGTTTGGTACGAGTTGGTGCATTGGAAGCAAAGGATATTGAGGTAGATGCAGCTGACACTTCAAGCACTTTGTAGGAAGAAAACGTAGAAAAGTAGAACTGTTGTTTCCTTATTTGATGATTCTAGAATGTGGTGAAAGAAACATGTTTTCAAAGACTCATATTTTAACATGTTTTCAAACATATTATTTTATATTACATAAATTTTATATTACTTTTTCATATTTTTTTCAATATTGTGATGTTTTGATCAGTTGTGTGGATGGAATAAATAATTTTGAATTATGTGGATGCAATAATGGAGCACCAATATTTAGTTTACCATAAATGGTTTACTCAATACATGGTTTATTCAATACATGGATTGCCATACATTGTTTTCAATACATGGTTTATTCTATACATGGTTTTCAATAAATTGTTTATTCAATACATGGTTTGCCATACATTGTTTTCAATACATGGTTTATTCAATACATGGTTTTCCATACATTGTTTTCAATACATGGTTTTCTCAATACATGGTTTATTCAATACATGGTTTTCCATACATTGTTTTCAATACATGGTTTTTTCAATACATGGTTTGCCATACATTGTTTTCAATACATGGTTTATTCAATACATGGTTTGCCATACATTGTTTTCAATACATGGTTTGCAATACATGGTTTATTCAATACTTGGTTTTCAATACATGGTTTATTCAATACATGGTTTATACTTTATTCAATACATGGTTTGCTATACATGGTTTTCAATACATGGATTGCCATACATTATTTATTTCAATACATGATTTATTTAATACATGGTTTATACTTTATTCAATACATGGTTTGAACTTTGCTATACATGGTTTTCAAAATATATGAAATCATAATATACATATTATGTTGACAATTGATAGCATAATATATGAAATCAAAATACATGTAAAAAAAAGTAATATATGTGATTTTGTAATCAATATTATGTTCCAAAATACATGAAAACATGTCTCAAAATATAATCAAATCTCAATAATTTGTTGAAAATTGACGATGTAATATGTGAAATCAAATCAAATAAATGAATCAAATCCCAATATTCTATTGAGAAATGATAGTTTAATACGTGAAATCAATCAAATGAAAGCATCTTTGCATCATAATGGTGGAAGCTGGAACAAACTCTTTTCAGATTGTGCAAAATCTTTTGCACTCATACCAAAAATTTTTGTCATCACAGTGTCATCAGTGTTACCATTATCCTCATCATCTTGAGTATTCATGACACCTCTTCTCTCTGCCAGAGATTTCCAATATGACAAAGCTCTTTCATAAGGAAACTTCTCAACCTCATAGGTAGACACATATACTCTCAAACAATTTTCCAAATTTTTGTCCAATCTATTTCGAACTTTAGATTTTACATATGATAATGCACTAAATACCCTTTCATCCTCAACAGATCCTAAAATCATCATTTGGCATAATTCATATAAACTAAAATATTCACTCATAGTATGTTGCAGGATACTACTAGGATATAAATATTTCCACAAACGTGAAATAGAACCCCTTTCATGGTGATTAGTGAATTGTGAAACTTGAGCAGACATTGTTGTTCCAAAACAGTTTGATTGTTTTGTCAAAAGATCTTTGTTGAGAATTCCATTGATTTCAATACCATTGAATACCACAGGTTTAGTGAAATGGCTAGCAAGAGTGCCCATGTATTTGAGAAACAAACCATTTATATTATGGTATTCATTACAAGGATTCCAAAATATCGGGTTAACCACACCCATAGCCTCAAGCAATTCATCTCTTTGAAAATGGTCTCTGATCTCTTTTGTCAATGATTCTGCTATTTGTTTCAGTTTAATTTTTGTATCTGTTACAACTACATGAAATATGTTGTATGTTATGGGCATTTGTTCAACTTCATTTGTAGCTATATCCATTCGTTGACCAAAATAATATAAAGGAATTTCCTTTCCATGGACATTAATACAAAGATGATCATTTATATTGAACTTCAAAAAGTTCTGAGGATCATTCACGTTTGTCAATGCTCTCCAACTCTCAAACATGGGATCCATAAAACTTTCACCAGATGCGTACATCGTATCAATATGTAAGCAAATTCATTTTCTCACCCTGATGAAATCCATAATATAAATTGATCTTTCTTGTGCAATTTTGATCAAAGTATTCATTTCTTCCAACATTGGAAGAATACCACACAATGTGAGAAGTGTTTCAAAGTCACTCATTCAAAATAGCAAATATTTAGCCTTATCAACTGCCCTACGATTTGCATACATAAACCCTACCAAGGATTGATATTCTTTGAAAACTCTATATGTCGGTTGATACATCGAAATCCACCTAGTATCTACATATTTTAAGAGTTTTTTACCATCAGTAACTCCTAGTGCAAACTGCTGAAACTCTAAAAATATTTTTGGACTACGTAAAAAATAATCATGAATTTCACGGATAAGCTCTTCCACTCTCGCTACATTTGTAAATGTATCCACAATTTTGTATGCAAGATTAATTCTATGAGCCATGCAATGAATAGGGATCAAATATGGGGTAACAGATATTTGTAGTCTAACACAAAGACCATTCCTGTGTCCTTGCATTGTAGCAGCACCATCGGCTCCGACACATATTAACTTAGTGGCTATTTCCATTTCATTCATTCCTGCTATTTCCTTTAAACTAGAAACAACAACATTGTAAATGTTTTTTGCATTGCAATTTTCCACCATCTTGCATAGTCCAAGTAAATGAGGTTGCCTTAAATGATTTTCCAATGTGTAAACATGCATGCAAATCCAAGATGTGTTGTCAACAATAGTCACCTCATCAATTGAAAGTGAAATGAATTTGGCTTTTTTTATTTTCTCTTTGAGGTCATCCTGCTCAACCAATGATAGATATTTTACCATTTCCCAACCACTTCGATCTGACCAATGGGCGTTGGGTAAGTTCTGCACATCAGCTAGTCAAAATAGAGATTTATAATCAATGAAATCGACATAGGTCTACCCTTTTTAAGAATAGTGAGTACAACAACAAACTGTAAACTTTTTGAAGCTAAAGTGAACTTTTCCATTTTTTGAAATTGGGCTTGAATCGTTGCACCTTTCTCAACCAAAGTTTGCTTTTGTTTCATTGCTTTATCATATTCTTGTGCATATCTGATATGGGAACACTCTGATGCATCCTTCCACCTATAATTTTTCTGTATTGGTCCATCACTTTCTTTTGTTTTTATATAAACCTTTCCACAATGTTTTTCTACTGTATCTTTCTTAACTTGCAATCTGTGATCCTTTCCATGTTTCCAACTATAAATTATGCATCTCAATTCTATTATTACCTCATTACTATTCTCTGGAAGCACTGGCTCAACAAATGGAAAATCTGAAACCCAATCAAGCTGAAATGATCTGTTAATTGTCCATCTAGATGACCTTGCACGTTTATGTTTTTTAGAAGAAGATTCTCCTGAAGTAGGTACTGCATAAGAACTATTACTTTGTTTTCCATTTGGCGTGTTTGTTTCAGGAATCTCTTCATGTTGTTGTTCCATTTATTTAAGAAAATTTTCATCTGTGGACTTTTCATTATCGTAGTTATGTGGAAGTGGATTCATACCAGGGTCAACAGTGTTTTCTGTAGAGATAATACTAGGGTCAATACCAGGGTCATTATCATTATTATTTTTAAAAGCATACCTTCTTTTAAAAAATATAGATAAACAATGGACAAAGCCATCCACCAAAAATCACCCTTCTTAATGAATGAAGACATTATATATAAAATTAACAATGCACAAAAATTAACTGGTTAGTAAGTAAAGGCGTTCATACCTTCAATTTGTGCAGATGTTGATGGCTGACTGGATTTTGAAATATTATGAAAGTATTTGAGGATACTCCTTTTATCGAAACTGGAAGACTGGCCTCCCTTCTTTCCACTGCCAACAGGTGATATTTTACCTATATAAACAAAAGAGTAACAAGAACATCATTTTGAAAAATGGAAATAACTGGTAAAAGAGAGAACTACTATTCAAGACAATAGAATATCTGACCCAAGGAAGCTTGATATTGGTGCCCAAATAATAGGAAAACCTCCTTATTGAGTGTCAATGAACAAAAATGTATAAAAAAGAAACATAAATGGTAACAAAAACTTATCGATAAATGGTTGGCGTTGTATGTCAGTCGCCTTGTGACAGTTGCCTTGTGACAATCACCTTGTGATAGTCACCTTGTGACAATCACCTTGTAATAGTCACATCATGTCAGTCACCTTATGATAGTCACCTTGTGATCATCGCCTTGTGATAGTCATGTTGTGTCAGTCGTATTTTATCACTCGCTTCTATCAGTCACCTTGTGTCAGTCACTTTTTGCGGTCACCTTGTGTCAGTCGTCTTGAGACTATGAGTGTCGCTGTTAGGGTTACCTATATATAGTGGGGTACAAGAGGCGAATTGGGTGGGATAATTTTTTTTAAAATAATTTTAAGGCAAAAATTAGGCGGGAAAACATATTGTACCGGGGTGAATTTACCCTTAAAAAAATTAATTCCGTAATTTTTGGGCGAATGGGCCGACCTCTAGGGTCCCAAAATTAGCAAAATAAAAATTGTTAAAATCCTAAAATTCGCTATAAATTGCGAAATTCGCCCTTGTGCATAACCCTACTCACAAAGGAAAATGCTCAAGATAACATCTAAGTTTCGAACATTGAAAGGCATCATTACAAGCATAATCATCATCACCAGTCGGTTAAAGAGGGAAGGAGTGTTACTTAGAGACCAAATTGTTACTATAATGCTTCACAAGCTCGTAGTAACACGTGGGTGCAAGTCTAAGGAGAATAGAATCTAAAGCACCCAAGTCCAAGCAATTATAGTGAAGTCCAAGAAAGTATAAGCAATTGTAAGTGAAGTCCAAGGAGAGGATATTTAAGTCAGTCGCATTACAACAAAGATGCATTGAAAGCATGAAGCTAAAAATTCAAAGTACGTCCACTAAAAGCCTATCATCAATCAGTGATTCCAACACCCATCAAGTGTTAAATATTTAGGTGGAAAATATAATACCAGTGTCCAGTGAAAGCTTACATCACTACCATCAAGAGAGAGCTAAACCATTAAAATAAACATGGTCAATAGAGAGCAAAATCACCTACATCACAACCATCAAGGGAGAACAAAATCGGTTACATTACCACCATCAAGTGAGAGCGTCTTATCTCAAAATACTCATTGCTATCCAAGCTACATAAATCGAAGGAAGATAAGTATATCACTTAACTATTTTCTTTCTAAAAATTAGAGTTATAAGGTGTTAAGCATAAGGTTTATTACTATTATTAAAATAACAACCTTAGAAAGCAAGGAAGCCATCCTAACAAAGGTAGAAGAAATTATAGATATTTTTAAATCATCAAGTAGGAGATATAAGTTTGTCAATCTTAGTATATCAAAAATATTAAATTTGCAAATACTATTATTATTATTTTCTAATATTCCAAATAAGGGAGTTTTAAGGTTTACTACACCAAAAATATATTATTGGAATTTAGAAACATTAAACTATTAATATCAAGGGATATAAAAGGAAGTTCTTCATTTAATTAAATAATTTGGAATTATATACTTACACTTGTCTCATATTCATACTAAAGAGGTAAAAGAAGTCCAACCATAGAGAACTTCAAATTAAGTGCATAGTTCATTAGGAGAGATAAGGTGAAATAGAAGTTGATTTACAGAACATTACAAAATAAACTCAAAAGTGAACTATTATTTACTAAGCACTTTATTAAGCCTATAACTTACTCTAATCACTAGGGAGACATAAGGAATTCTACAAATCTAGAAAGGTTTTATCAAATTGGTTCACATACTATAAACTAAGGAGTCATAAGGTAGTCTACTACAAATGATATAAAAAAAGTGCTTTTAAAAAAAAAAAAGCTAAAACTAGGAGAGATGTTTACCTCAAGGAATATAGTGAAAAATTATATGAACAACACTATTAGAAAGGAAATAGCAAGTGTCATAAAAAATTAAAATCAAGAATTTACTTATAAATTCTGAAGGAGACTTAGACCTTACTTCAAAAATGATTCATAGTGAAGCTTTAAAGACAACTTTGAAACCATGGAACATTATTTACATGCTTGAATCACTAAAGAAATTAATAATAGAAAGAGTGACATTCAAATTCCTTTTGAATATGGAAGCATATTATATATGAAACTACTTACATTCATATTTTATAAGGATAAAAATGTAGAACAAAGAGGATTGATAGAATTACTTAGATTAAAACTAGAAATGGATGAATCAACCCTAGCAAAGATATTTCAATCCTTATGCAGTACTGGTATTTTAAGTTCTACTAACACAAAATATTATCATGATGCTCTAAGTGTATGTTCAAAAAATTCTATACAAGATCTGGAAAATGATAAAAAGGACAAAGACAAAGAGAAGATACTCTTGCAAGAATCAGGTGATAGTACGTCCACCCATGAAAGTATTGACTCCAAATATGAGAATAAAGAAGAATAATAAGAAAGGGAACCAAATCAAGGAGGCATACAATGCAATGTGAACTAGAGATATTACAAAGGATCAAATAAAGATTCAAATTTATATAAAGAAGACAATGAAAGAACCTAGAGAAAAGAGCTCAAATTTTAGGACCAGATCAAGCTGAAGAACATCTAAAGATAAAACATTCGTATTGAAGAATAAATTATTAAATACCCAAATAATGTAATATAAAGGGTTTTTAGAGTATATTACATAATTTGGGTCATGTAAATGTACCACCTTTGGTACATATCTAGAGTAGGAGTTTACTTCAGAGTAAAGTCAGTTTGTTACTTTAAGTATTATAATAAATGCACAAGTATTAATGTGCATGTAGTCCACATGTACATGAGTCCTAGGTAGAGTAAAGGCCAAGCAATATATCTTTCTATCTAAAGGTCTCATAGGTATAGAGTAAGAGAGAGTGAGAGTGATATAGTAAGTATACAGTGTGTAGTAGATGTAGTGCGATACAATGTAGTTCTTTCATATACTTTTATGGAATGTTTATGCCTCCATTATATAGCATTGTACTATTTTCATCATTCTCATTAATGTTATATTTTTGAGTTATTTTTAGATGTTCATTTCCTTATTTTCTTGCATATTATTGTGCCATTAGTTTTATAGTTATCTCAGATTAGTTATTCATCATCCCATGGTTTTACTACCTCCCATAAAAAGTTAACATGTCCATAAGGGTAAGGTAACTCTTAGCCCAAGATGAGTCAAGTGTAGCTAAATGCCCAAAAGATAATGTAGAGCACAAAGCAAATCCATTCAAGCATTTGTCCCGAAACCCTATCAAAGATGCTTTGCAACATTCAACCAGAAATACTTATGCACAATATTTTCATTTTTTTTCTCACGGTTCTCCAAAAATTTACCATGCATTGTCTATTTTATATAGAAAATATATTTCTTAGAAACCTTATTCAATAGAGGGCATCTATATGGAAAATAAGCATCTAGACTATGACTTGTTTAACATAGAAAATGAGGGTAAACCATGACAAGGCTATAGGTATGGATTTATAAGGGTATAATTATTGATTGTAAGGAATAAAAATATGGAAATATCATTGAATATTGCCTACACCACAAGGTCATAATCTAAGGGGTGTGATAAAAAATACTATAAGAGAAGACCCTACAATGTACTACCAACAAAACCTCATTAATTATGCTCTCATTGGATTCTACTTGTCTTCTCACTTTGCCTATCATGATGTTTGAATATATGTTGTGTTGCTTTAACAAGTTCATATTTCACAACACCAAACTTGTCTACTCTTATTCTTTCCCATCATCATTATCCTTAGAGATCATGTACTTATTTAGAATTACTTTCGTTCTACCAGGATTAGATTGCAATGAAGTAGATGGTGTTTTTAGACTAGAATCAACTTATAGTAAGGGAAAATTTGGTACACATGTCAAAGCATATACACATGAGAGGTGGTGCTAAGACAATGCCCAATATTTACATTGGCATCTTGTATTCCACCTAGACACACAACTCATATTTCACCCATGTGACCTACTTTGCTGATAAGAATTTCCATGAATACAATATGTAAAGTAGTGGTAGTATGATGATCAAAGAAATGATAGATGCACAATGTAAAGCGGGGTCACCCCTAAGTGCAATCCTATTGCTTATCAATGAAAGTGAAACATTTACCATAATACAATATTTTAGTGCCATGAAACATAATTTAGGTAGTTGTAGGATAATTTTTATAGGGATTGCTCCTACTTTAAATCACCTTTGATGAAATAAAGACATGATTGGATTTACATGGTTTAAAGTTTATAATTCAATTAACATAAAAGTTTTAAAATATTTTAGCTTTTCTTATTGTTGGAATCCAAACAATTTTATTTTAAATAATATAATTTTAATAGGTCTTAAAATATAAATATTATACATATTATAAGTTATTTTATAACAAGTCACCATCAATCGACTATGTGTTGCAGTAGATCAAAGTTAAAGGTTTTGTGCAGAGGTTTCTCTAAGACTATGATTATCTCATAATTTTAGTTGGGGGCTCCCTCCAATTGTTTAAATGGTCAAAGGTTTTTTAAATTTTGTAGAGAAGCTCTAATAAAAGAAAAAAATATTGGACCAAGAATGAGCTTAGGGAGGAACAAATTTGGGGGAAGACAAAAAACCCTAGCACTGATCAATTTTACCAGGATAGATTTTAAGTATCAACTTAGGTATTGTGCTCCTTTGGCTTTAGCTTTAAAAATATTTCATTGGCTGGGGCTCGAGTCAAGAAATTACAAGAAACAATGATATCTTATTTGGGAAGTTATTTATGGTAGTTTGTTGGTTGCAATGACAACAACAATGTCACATTTTAAACAAGTAGACAATGAGGTATTATTCATGTTTACCCAATAGTTTACCTTTGATTAGGAGAAGTTGGATCATATATGCATCAAGTGCTTAAAATTATGAAAGCACCCCATCCAAAACCACCTACTCACTCTAAAAATGGTACCTCTAAGCCCAAGTTAGATGAGTCTTCGATGATTGAGGTGACTTTAGCCCTCCTCCAACATCCTTTGCTCATGCTTTATATGCAAGCATTTGCATGCAAATTTATAGGTATATGGCATAGTAAATCACAATCCAGAAATGGATTAACATGCATTGGGGGGTAAAGTTTCCTCTTATGAATTCATGATGATAGGTAGGGGATACTTTTTCATTACATTTACCTTTGTGGAAGCCAAAAGTGCTTTCATGGAGTTCCTTGGTTTTTGGGATCCATCCCACTCTACATGACCCTGTAGAGCATGATATTTGATCCTCAAGAGGAGGAGCCCAAAGAAGTTTCTGTTTGGGTGAGGTTTCCATTTTTGCCATTGCACCTATTGAACAAACCTTCAATGGAATTAATAGTGAATACTATCAAAATGTTCATTGATTGAGCTCCTCCAAAGGCTAATAATGATACATGCTCATGCATCTATGTGCAAGTCAATATAAAAAAGGGTTTGTCCAAGCATATTGAAATAAAGGCATTTTATTGGATATATAACCAACCCCTAGACTACAAACATATACCATTCAAGTGTATAACCTACCATGAACATAGGAAAATCTCCTAAAATTATCCAATTAAACACAAAAAACAAAAAAGGAAGAACCAGGATTCCAAGAAGTCAAAAGGAGACTATGAAAATAAAGAAGAAAGAAGTGACAACCTCAACCATAAAATTAAAGAAACATCCAACATAAAAATAAATTTATTAGTCTTAGTGAAGGAGAAAAGGAAAACACATCTCTAGATGTGATGGTTCATAAAGGTAAAGAGAAAACACCTACAATTGAAGCTAATAATTTTCTAGAGATCTTAGAATATACACTAGAGAATACAACTAGAGAAGAAACTTAAGGGAACTCAAAGTAAGAGGTAAATAAAATGCAAGTGGATTAAATAGTGGTTCTCGGGGGCTTATCAACCACACGATCTACAACTAAGGGAAGAACTAAACCAACTCAAAAAAGAACAAGCATAGAAAGACTTGCAATCCAAAATGCATGTTAGAATAGAGGAGAGCTTCACAAAAAGTAAGAAGCAATCAAAAAATTGAAGATTATGTCATGGAACTATAGGGGATTGGGAAGTCCTCTAAAAAAACTATCTCAAAGTTCTAATACAAGAGCTAAAGCCAAAAATTGTCTGTATTCAAGAAAAAAAATAATAGAGGCAACACCGACTACACAATGGTAGAAGATATGGGTACAATCATAATTTAGCTTGGGACCCACAACAATTAGTTTATAGCTTATAACATAAGCACAATAACTAGATAGGAATAAAATTCCTCTTACTAGATGGAACTAGTGTAGCAGTAATAAATTTTTATGGTCCAAATCATCCTATCCAAAAAAGAGAAGCATGGTAAAAATTAACATAATGGCTAGAAACTAAGAAGTTTGACAATATAATACTAGGAGGAGATCTCAACATGATACTCTACCATTGGGAGGAGGCTGGGGGTAGTTTAGTAAGGGAACCAAATAGATATTTGCTTAATAAAATTATGGTGGATGAAATATTATAAGACATTCAACAAACCAAAGGGAAGTACACTTGGAGTAATATATGAGCAGGGAAAAACTATATTTCAAAAATATTGGATAGATTTTTGATAAGTGAAACTCCTAACACAATTTTCCCTCACTTCTAGTCACATCATTCATAACTCTATCTCACATCATAAGCCAATTCTCTTGGATAGCGACCAAAGCCTACAACCCCCAAAAATTCCTTTTAAGTACAACTTTGAATGAGTGGCAAAAGAAAATTTTAGTGAAATTATAGAAAACACTTGGAACCAACAAATCTAGTCCACCAAACCCCAAGAAAAGTGGAAAAACAAAATTAAAAAATTGAAGCACATGATAAAAAATGGTTGGAAAAAAATCGAGAGTCAAAATAGACAATAAGTAGTTGATGCAACAACTAGAGCAACTAGAAAAAAAATTGGGGACCATCCTCCTCAACCATAGCAAGAAGATGCAAGAAATGACCTGATTCAAAAGCCTAATAAATTAAGTGTTGAAGAAGAAACACATTGGAGGCGTAGATCCTGAATGGTTTGGCTAAGCAAGGGGGATAAAAACACCAAGTAGTTTCATATAAAAACCATGAAATGCTATGAAATAAATACAATCAAGGAGATAGAGCATGAAGGAACCACTTATACAGATAGGGAAAAAAATAAAGAACTTACCAATCAACATTACTCAACTCTGTTCTCTAGAGAAAATGGAAACCCACATTCCTAGGAAATACTGCTACAATATATATTGATAGTATTAATTTTGGAAGACAAACAAGATCTTAGTCAACTAGTCACTATGGAGGAACTTAAGGAGATTATAGCAGCTTTGCCAAAGGACAAAGTTCTCAGACCTGATGGATTCACAAACAAATTTTACCAGCAATACACATCATTGGAGAAGATCTACTACACCTAATTTAGGATGTTAGGATGAAAGGTGAGCTTCTTGGAGCCATTGAATCCACATTTCTAGCATTGATTCCTAAAGAAAAAATGCCACTAATTTCTCTAGATTCAAATCAATTTCTCTATGTAATACTTCCTATAAAATTATTACCAAACTATTGGACAACAAAATAAAGAAGAAACTTGATAAACTAATTTTAAAAGAGCAAGAGGGTTCATGCTTGGAAAATAAATATATGATAATATCATAATGTTTAATTAAGCCCTCCAAACTAATAGAAAATAAAAAAAGAACCAAATTATTATAAAACTTGATATGGCAAACACATTTGATTGAGTTAATATATAATTCATAGAATAGGTCCTATCAAAGTTTGGATTTCCACATTGGATTATCAAGTAGATCGAATAATGCATTAGAAACCTATGGATAGCTCCCTTAATAAATGGATAACCAATAAATTTATTTCATGTTATAAGGGGAATTATACAAGGGTTTCCATTATCACCATATCTTTACATCATTTTAGTTGAGACTCTTAGAATATTATTTAATCATCTTTGAAGGGAAAGAAAAATAACAAGGATAGAGGCTACAACATGATGCAAAGATATAACACACACCTAATTTGTAGATGATACTATTATTCTAGGTGAATTTACCAAGAAAAATATTATACAACTCAAGCAATTCCTAGATTGGTTCACACAAGCTATCAGGGCTTACATAAACACTCAAAATAGTCAGTTCTATACACAAAATATTGCAACAATAAGAGTCAAACTATTTTACATTATTCTAGGATTCTATTATAGCACAAAAAAACACTTTAGATACCTAGGAGTTCCCATGGGCTTCCACCTTAAAGCCTCAAGCTTCTGGATCCCAACATTGGACAATATGGTTAGGAGGATATAGAGTTATAGTAATAGTTGGATCAGTCTTGTAGGAAGGGCAATATTGATCAAATTAGTGTTAACTTATCGTATAGTATTCCAACTATTATTATATCATGCTATAATGTTTATTTTACAAAAGATATATGAAATCATACATAACTTCCTATGGCAGGTAGGTAGGCAATCCGAAAGAAAAAAGTTCCACTTGGTCAATTGGGAGACAGTCACCAAAGGTAAAATTCAAGGATTGGGAATAAAAAAAATGGAGATAGTTTTGAAAGCACTAGGAGCAAAAATTATTTGGAACATGCTTAAGAACAATTGAGCATGGAAATTCATACTAATCAGAAAGTATGTAAATAACCAATCAGGTATTCAAATGCTCAAAAACATAGACAAACTTTCCAAAGCCATGTTGGTTTGGAAATATATAGTGGCAACAAAGAGCATAAAAGAGGACATAATTTCCTGGCTATTAGGATATGGTAAGTCAATTAATCTATGGAAGGACTCGATCCTATGAAATCCACCATTAAGATAGAGAACTCTAATTGAATTACATAATCACTTGGAAAACCAAAGAATACTCAAACTAGGTGATTTGTTTTATTGGACCTAAGAAATCCTGAACTGGATCTTCCCTCCCATTCCATATTAGGTTCAAGGAGATTGGAATTATTTTAATTCCCATATGGTGATCATTAGACCTCTTCATCCTATGATGCTAGACAAAATTATTTGGGGTAGCATAAAAAATAATGGGGAATACTCAGTGCATCTAGAAGTCCAACATCAAAAGATTGGTCTTGCCAATAAAAACTATTGATAGTGTGGAAAAATCGAGCACCACATTTTAGTTGGCTAGTCTCTCAAAACAAAATATTTATAGGTGATAATTTGTAAAAAATGAGTATAGCAAGACCTCATGTTTATTACATGTTCATGCAGAATAGTGAAATAATTTCCCATCTTTTGTTTAAATTCCTGAAGGCAATTTCAATTTGATTAAAAATAACCAAAATTCTTGGCACTTCCTACTTTGGAAGGTTAATCATATACACATATTTTACCAAGTGGAACAAATAATATAAATATAAACTATAAGGTAAGCCATCCTAAAATACCTCTAGATATCTATACCATATTTTATCATCTTGCCATCTAGTTGGACAAAAACCAGAGGATTTTTGAAGGTAAAGGTAAGGACAATATAACACTAATACGAAGGATAAAAGAAGAACTACTATTAAATCAAATATAGTTTCTATAAACAACATTTATTAAGAAGACATGTCACCCATAGAAAGAAGAATGATGTATTAAATTAATCTCCAATATTTCTTGACAAAGGGAGGTTGAAGAGCAAATAGTTCCCCACCTAATATTTATTTTTCGATGCTCTTCTTTGATGGTACCTCCAAGTCCAACCTTGGACAAGCAATGACAAGGGTATTGATTCTTATAGGACCCCATGATATCCTACTAAAATACATGATTAGGTTAAGAACAACATCTAATAACGTGGTAGAGGCTATTGGATGCAAATTCAACTTAAAATTGTTGGTAAAGCAAAGAATCACTCAAGTAACAGTTTATGGGGTTTCTAAACTAATAATAATAACTCTTGCCAAAAATAAATATTTTAGATCTTTACAATGAAATATTATCCAAGACAAGATCAAACAACTAAGCAGGATAATTGGTATAATATCCTATCAACACATAAGGTGGGAATTCAACAAAGATGTTGACACACTAGCGAATCAAGCTATAAATATAGCCCCTGGTTATTACTTCCAAAGCATCAAGAAGTAGAAGGGTAGGGGTGGTATGCAAGGATGACGAGGACTCCAATAATGAGTTCCTTTTCTCTATTTATGTTCTATTTTCAAGAATGCTTTATTCACTTTGGTCTCTCTAATTAGAGAGTTTTGTATATTTTTGTTAATAAATATTTTTCTTAAAAAAAATATTATTTTCTATGAAATATAAATGGAATTAAAGTATGAGCATAAATTAAGACTTAACATTGGATTTATTATTCTAAATTTTAAATAAATTTTAAGAATTAAAAAGTTTCATGAAGAAAAATTAGGTAACCATAAAGTAAAGACATTTAAAGAAGTAGTGGTTTAAAGGAAGAATGCTTTAGTTTTTCTTTTTAATTGATAAGAAGCAAAGAAAATAATGAATTTATGGTAATCACCATCAAAGTCATGAATAAGTCATTAATAATTTTTAAGGAGGAGGTGATTGAGCATAATGTAATGGTTCTTAGAATTCTAGGGTTGATATATAAATTCAATTTACATTATCTAGTTTTTTTTAAGGTTTCAAAGTAGATTAAAAGGAAATAGAGACTTAGTTCACATCATTTCATGACTTTTCTTTTAAAATAATTTTTCTCATAATCTTCTCTAATTCAAAAGTTAGAGAAAAGTAATGGATGATGACTAATGATTTATGAGAGTGGTTCACTTGCATTAAAGGTCATGGATTGAAAACTTTTATATAGAGATAAAAACTCTGAAAAGGAGTTGTAGTTTGGGTCTTGTTTTTTGGACTTTCATAACAACTTATCAACATGGAAGGTTGAAAAGTATTACTAATGCTCAAGAGTCCATCTATATGGAACTAACTTCTATATAAAAAACTAATGTATATGTGTAAATATGTGTTTCCATATATGTTCCAAAAAAATTACCAAAATAAATCATGATAATTTGATTTAAGAAAATGAGTTTAATAAATAGTCTATCAAAATAGTGCACCCTACTATTAAAATTGCATAAAGGTATGTGTTTGCAAGGTCAGGTTTCAATAATTGGAAGGAAATGATTATCTTTTTCAATCTTTGGATTTAGGCCAACTCTCCACTAATATAGGTAAATCAAAATAAATTAATGTATGAAAGTAAATCTAGAAGGAAAAGGATGCAAGAAAATAAAGAAAAGTGCAATAAAAGAAATATGGTTGTGACTATATCAATATCAATGTTGATCAATCAACCCATTTGAAGGAAATTTAATAACATCAATGTGGTCCACCCTATAAATAATACATCATAATAAAAGAAAGGACTAATAGAAAGTAAGAGGTCAATGCCACATATACATTCATCCATAAATCAAAAGGTCAACTGAAATAGTCAATCTATAAATGTCATACTCAATCTTTCTAGTACTGTCAATACGAGTTCATGAATACAATTGAACCTCATAAAGTTTAGCTTTGATTTTTACAAATGATCATAAGATTTTACAATGAAAACCTTCACCCCTATTTATAGTAACTGATGCGTAGTCGTTATACCATCATTAATTCTCAATGAATCTGTCAATCCAGGGCAATGTACAAGGCTATCTACGAAAGAAGAAGTGAAACAACTATAACTTAGGTCAATCTAGAGCAATAGGTCTTATTGGTGGAACCGGTTGTGTGGGGGGTTTTAGGACATTCCTATCTCTAAATTGCATGAATTAAACCTTAATCTAAGTTGCAAAATTGGAAACTAATCATTAACTGCAGAAATGAAGTCCTAATTACAATTACAGAATGAGACCTAATTATATTGCAAAAATAACAGTTGCAGAATTGAAAGTCTGATCCTAATTGCAAAAAGGAAATCTAATTACTTTTGCAGCAATGAAAGTCTAATTCTAACATGGAAATGAAAACTGTCAAGGTTCTGTAATAGAAGGTTGTCAATCTTCTATGCAGGATTTGACAGCAAAACATAAAATGCAAGAAATTGCTGAAAAACAATAAATTCTAGAAATAACAATCTGAAATAAAGTGGAAGCTTTGCTGAAAGTAAATATTATAGCTAAAACACTAAGCACAAGATTAATTTAAGCATAAATAAACTAAGACTACAGATATTGTCGAGTTGTTTACAAGCAATTGAAATAACAAGTTCTACAACTCATTCTGTTGCAGCAAAATCAGAATAAAACCTGCTGTTAGTCCTCCTCCTAGGTCTAGAAGTGGCCAGCCTCCTTGTCCAGAAGAAGGTGTGAGTCTCTCTCTCTCTCTAGATCTTAATCACACTCATTTACAAGCAATATGAAATAGAACTGGTGCACTTTATTGATTAAAAGACATGATTACAATAATTCTATTGAAAAACTGTTACAGGACTGTAACAGTCAATTTCTATCTATTTTTTGCTTCTTCCTAGCTTCCTTACTTTCTATTTCCTGTTGCTTCTACTACTTCTACCTCTATCTAGCTCAAACTGAATGGGAGCAATATTTATAGATGTTCTAAGGTCTGATTACAAACAAAGAATATCTCAAAAGATCTAATCCTACAATGCTGCAACAAATTCTGGTTTTATCCTAGAAGAAGATTAAAACTTGATCTTTCCCTTAATGATGGCTTTGGTCGGCAATGACGACAAATACAGATGGAAGATCTTTTCCTTTACCTTTTCCAACCTTTATTTCCCTTTTTTGGCTTCAAAAATCGGTCAACAAGTCAAAAAGCACATTCTGTTTTCATTCTGAAGATAAGTGGCTTCATTCCGAAGACAATGCAATTCTCATTCTAAAGATCGCTCATTCTGAAGATACTGCATTCTCATTTCGAAGATCGCTCATTCCGAAGATACTGCATTCTTCATTTCGAAGATTCGCTCATTCTGAAGATATTGCATTCTTCATTCCGAAGATCCGCTCATTTCGAAGACGCTGTGTTCTCTCATTCCGAAGATATCTATTCATTTCGAAGATACTTTGAAATGAACAAATGTGTGCTTTTCCAATGATTTCTTCTGCATCTCTTAGGTGGGTTATCTCTTAAGATCAAATTCCAATGGTCTTCATCCCTTTCCACATGTGAATTCCATGCCTTGCTATTTATGGACAACTGGCTGGAATTTACATGGGAAAGACCAGTTTTTTTCGCATAGCAACAGTTTGCTTATCATTGTTGCAGATTTAGGTGAAATAAATGCTTGAGACAAATCAAAACATGATTAGTGAAATGCTGCTATTATTCTAAGCATATCCCATTTTAGCAAATCATAGCAAAAAGAACACAAAACTATGCAAAAAGCTGTAAAATCAGCATATAATATTCCAAATACATTGATCATGCAAAATGGTTAATATACAGCATATTGAATCAACTTAACTAACATATCAGATAAAACATAAGAGTTTATAGGCATTTTTAGTGTTCAAAACATGTTATGATTGAGGCATTTCTAGGCCTCATCATTTTCCCCCCAACTTATATTAATGCATGCCCTCATGCATTATGTTGGGCTATGGAATCACATATGTCCATGTTTAGATTCCATGACCCGTAGAATAATTTCTTGCCTATGTAATACCCCCTATTTTCCTGAATGTTTCTGAGCTAGTCTTCAAATTGTTCATCGGGCTGGGCATCTTCCTCAAAGTAGAATGGAACCGGAGTAATGATGGTCGGAGGCCTAAACCTGAGACCTATCCAGTTATGTTGCATGATCTGAATCAGCTGGATTACACCTTCTGCTCTTCTTCTGGACCATTCTAAGTTGATGGGGGAGATAGGTTCTCTTTTCCTCAAAGACATGGAAAGTTCAGCCCATCTGTCTCTGCACACTGACAATGCTGGGAAAAAATTGTGATCACAAAAATTGTTAAATCTGGCCACACAGTCCCTTAAGTTGTTCAAGTACATCCTCTTTATATCATCCCTGTTCATCATTGAGAAGTGCTTCCTGGTGATAACTAGGTGGTTTGGCTGGATTGCTCTGACTAACAACTCAGCCCTTGTTTCAATCACTTTATTCTACTTTTTCTCTTGATCCCAGTAAAGCTGATTCTGCAAGGTGGACATGAATGCTCTCAATTGAACATCTCCAATGTAGATTTGAGGATGAGACTCAACTTCCTCTGGAATGAAGAAACTATGTAAAAATAGTTCACATAGGAGATTTTTCTGCTCAAAAGGACTGTCAAAATATGCTTCCAGAAAATTTGCAGTGGTGTCCAATTTATATGGGAGGTTTGAAGTAATCCTCATGACCTGCCATCTGAGGTATTTTTCCTTCAAAATAAGGCTGTAAAATCTGGCTGGTCGTCTAAATTGGACTAAAAATTCAGCAATTTGGCATAAGTCAGACACCTTTTCTTTTAATGCCTGAATTTTTGTGTCCTTGGCTTCTAGCTATTTTGCTTCCAATTTGAACTTTTCAGTTTTAGTGGCAAGTTGCTCATATCTAATCATCCAACTAGCTATGTCTGCATTGTACTGCTCTAGAGACACAGTATTAGGTGGTCTGACTACAGGGGGGATCCTAGGCAGCAGATCTATCTGAACTCCTTTTTCTACCACTTCCATTGGCTGTTCATCTATCAATAACTCTACTTGCACCCCCTTATTTGCTATTTCTATGGGGTTGTCATCAGATAGTAATTCTACTTGTACCCCCTTATCTATTGTTTCTACTGAAAGTGTAACAAGTTGAAATGCAGGGACCTCAATAGGAGTACTTACTTGAACATTTTCTTGCTACTGGGACTGTTCTTGTGTTGGTGGCTCATCTTCAACATCCTCTGCTATGCTCTTTACCATTTTTGAAGCATCTTTAGAACAAGAAGGCAATGCTTCAGAATGAGATGGTGCTGCTTTAGAATGAACAGGCACTTCTTTAGAATGAAGAGGTGCTACTTCAGAATGAACACCCCTGTTTGTCTCAACAGAGTCATCTTTCCTTGATAAATCCACAAGCAGTTGAGCCAAATCATCTTCATCATTGGATACAGTTGGCTATTTTTCAAACTGTGACAACTTCTCTCTCAGTTCTGCCACTTCCTACTGTAACTCTGCAATTCTTCTTTCTTGTACCTCAATGATGCTTTCTTTCTCTGAAATCCATCTAGTCTATGTTTTGACAACACTCCTTGCTGCCATCAACTGCTCTATGATGTCTTCCACTTCTATTTTTGCTTCAGAAGCTGATGCAGACAAATCAGCTACAGTTGGCTGCTCAACCAATATCTCCTCTTCTGCAACAATTTGTTCTTGTTCAGGAGGCTCTATAAAACTATCTATGAGGGTATCTACCATATCTATAGCCTGTTGAACTGTAGCTTCCTCCAAACCATCCTGCTTAGTTTTTGCCTCAGCTATCTATTCAGGGAATTCTGGAAAGTTTTTAGAGGCTGGTTGTATCTCTGTGACATCTGGGCTGCTTGGTCTATCTTCTTCCTCCATAACCTGTTCTACGGTTTCTTTCAAATGGATTCTTGTAGACCTCCTAGTTCCAGATGCAAACTTCTTCTTTTTGCTCTATTTTTTGGTGACAGTAGGGGTCATGGGGTTAGTTTCAGATGCCTCTGTTTCCCTTGTTGTTTCTACCTCTTTTTGGTTAAGTGCTTCACTTCTCTGTTTTGACAAATCAGTTGCAGCTTCAAAAAAATGAACCTTTTTATGTCTTTCTATTCTGCTTCCAGTTCTAGATCCTCTTCTCTTTTGTTTCTTGGTTTGTGAAGTTGAGGGTTCAGGAGCAAGGTTTTCTGTTGCTATTGTTGGGTGTGGTTCTGTAACAGCTTCAAGGGCACCTTATCCAGTTTCCTCTATAGCATCTTCTGTAACATTCTCTACAACAGCTATTTCTTCTTCTGACAAAATCAGTAGCATTTGGTTCTTCTTCTTCCTCACTTTCATCCTCAAAAATGACATCATTTAAGGTAGAGTAAAACCTATCAAAACTCCTAGGGTTTCCTCTAAAATGGTGTTGGCAAACTAGTTTGATAAGACCATGGTGGCAAAGACTTCCTTTACCCTCCTGATATCTCTTTGCCATGTTCTTTAATTCTTGATACAGATACAGGGGAAGATTTACCCTAACTTCTGGTTGTTGCCCACCATGTTTGAGATGGTTCAAAATTCGTAGATGATGCCTTGACAATAGCACATACTGCCCTTCACAGGTTAGGAATTTAATTACCCAGGTGGCTACTTCATCCCAGGGTTCCTACAGGCTGGCCCTTTTTAACCCTTTGCATGTGTTGTTATGGGTTAAATACTCTAGTTCTCTATCATTTTCTTCTACAAAATGATTAACTACATTTGCCAATGTGTTCTTGCCAGATCTAGAAATTGAAATCCCTTCTAATGGCAGCTCTGTAATCTGACTTAAAATTTTAGGGCTTACCTCAATAGTCATGTCGTTAACATGTGCTCGGTTGTTTCTGAATGTATGGGCGAACATGCCAGCCAAATCTTCAGAAGACCCATTAAATTTATCCAGAAATGGCATAAACCCTCCATCTTCAAAAATCTGCATGACTGCCGGATTTTCTCGGAGGTAAGTGGTATCTGCAGGTTTCGTTCTGATCTTTTGCCCCATATTTTCTATTTAAAAACCATACACTACTGCTGCTATTCTTCTGCTGGATCTCTGGCTGTTTTATGTTGTAGATTTGTAGAGTTTTAGTTTGAAACCTTCGTTGCCCTATTTCTCGTCTTCTTCTTCGGAATGAACCGTAACCTGTGCACTGTACTTCGCAAACACATTCGAAAAGAAAGGTGGCACACATTTCTACTTTTGCACTGTACACCTGTTTGTTGATGATTGCATGGATGTCCTTGCCGTCAGATCCACCTCATTAGTTTTGTAGATTCTCACATGCACGTTTATTGGCATTAAAAATTGGTGGCATATGGTTGGTCACGTTCTCCGTAATTCTGATATTTTCCAATGGGTGCAAAAACAAACCATGTGCTGACTGACACGTGTTCCTTCATTGCATGCAAAAAAGAGTTTGATTTTGTCGTACCTTGTCTTCTTGGATGCCACGTGGAAATGCTCTTTTCGAAGATTATAACTTATTGCGCAAACAAAACTTCATTCCGAAGATTATGACTTCATTCCGAAGACGAGTCTTCATTCCGAAGACAAATCCTCATTCCAAAGATTATAACTTCATTCCGAAGATAGGTCTTCATTCCGAAGACAAATCCTCTTTGCAAATTTAAATCTTCATTCCGAAGATTAATCCTCATTTCGAAGATCAATCCTCATTTCGAAGATCAGGCTATATTGCGAAGGTAAATCGTCATTCCAAAGACAGATCCTCATTTCAAAGACAGATCTTCATTTCGAAGATAGATCCTCATTCCGAAGATGATGCAGCAAGTCGTCATTCTGAAGACCAAGTTTCATTCTGAAGACAAATTGTCATTCCGAAGACAAAGTTTCTTTCTGAAGACAAAGTGCAACATTCATTTTGTTGTCATTCCGAAGACAATTTCAATCCGAAGATAATACAATAGGCACTATTTTTGGCATTCTTGTTTCGAAGATTAGGCAGAAATCAATATTTTCATTTTCAAAACATGTCTTAAGTATGCCAACTCTTATGAATACCTTTTATGCTAATGGTTAATTGTCATATACTATATACCAATCATTTTACAATGAAGAAATGTAAGAAATATATACCGATAAAAATAGTTAATGCCAGTTTTGAAGAATGACTGCCTTTGTTGATATTCTACTGAGATTTTCTGCAACATTTCAAAACAAGTGCACTTGGTGAATTTGTACAATGATGGTTCAGAAATTTCTCAAGGTTATGCATGCCAGAAAACTGGTTTTCATGCATACCAACTTAGTAGTGCCTTAAGAAAAGGTTTTCACTGCTGAGTTATTCATTTTTCTCTTTTTTTTTCTTGATTTTTTTTTTAATTTTTATTTTTACCTCTCCTTTTCTCTTTTTTTTTTTTTGATCCTGACTATGCCCATGAAGGAATTTCATGATTTCCCCTGAAACCATGCCCGTGAAGGAATTCATACTCAGAATTTATTCATCTTTTTGTTTTCTATTTTTTTTTATTTTTTTGTATTTTTTGCTTTTTCTTGAAATCCACTGATCATGTTGATTGTTTTGAAGTGGAAGAGGGAATCTCTTCCACCTACTGTGTATCCAAACTATCAAGTTGTTGCAAGAATTCTTCTTTAGTCAGAGGTGTATGGTACACCCTGAGGCGATGTCCATTCACTACCAACTTTCTTCGTGACCCATCAATAGGGGATAGACGAGCTGCTCCATTGTCAAATACCTCCTCAATCCAGTAAGGTCCCAACCATCTAGTTCTTAGTTTTCCAGGGAAGTCTTCATATTGAGAATCAAACAGTAAAGCCCAATCTCCTTGTTGAAGTTTCCTCTGCTGAATGTGACTATCATGCCACAGCTTCCTCTGCTCCTGAATTACCTCAGTTTGGTGCAGAGCATCCAATCTAAGTTCATCCAATGCATTCAATTGTAGAATCCTGTCTGTCTATGCCTATGACAATTCAATTCCAATTTCCAGTGCTATGTGCAATGTTAGTAGCTCAAATTCAATAGGTAAGAGAGGCTTTTTACCAAAGACTAGTTCATAAGGTGTGAATCCAGTAGTGGACTTCCAAGTAGTATTGTAGGCCCAAACTGCTTAAGGTAATTTATCTAGCCAATTTCTCCTATGAAAAGCTACTATTTTTGTCAAGATGCATTCTAGTTCCCTGTTTGTTACTTCAACCTGGCCATTTGCTTGTGGGTGGTAAGGTGATGATTTCCTATGTTTGATTTCATACAATTCTGTAAATGCCTTTATGACTTTGGATGCAAATTGGGGTCCTTGGTCTATGGTGATAGACCGTGGAGCTCCAAATCTCTGAAAAATCTGAGTATACAAGAAATCAGTGACCTTCTCTTCACGAGCATGTTTGAAAGCATGCACCTCTACCCACTTTGTCAGGTAATCAGTGCATACTAGAATATGCACCTTTCCTTGAGAAGGTGGATCAATAGGTCCTACAAAATCAAGCCCCCACCTCTCAAATGGTTCTAAAACCATTTGAGGCTATAGTGGCATCTCATTTGTATGAGTGGGTTTCCCCATTCTTTGGCATGCATCACAATGCCTGATGTACTTTTTCACATCCTTGTGAAGAGATGGCCAATAATATCCTGTCCCTAAGATTTTCCTAACTGTGCTTTTTATAGAATAGTGTCCACTTGAGGGTTCATCATGACAAGCTCTAAGGATATCATACACTTCATCCTTTCGGATGCACCTACGTAACACATGGTCAGGACTGCACTTAAAAAGCATACCCTTAATCCATTCAAAAGAAGAACTCTGTTTGATCAATTATTTTTTTTGTTTTGAAGTGAAATGTGGAGGAACTTTCCCCGTGACCAAGTAATTGGCTATATCTGCAAACCAAGGTGATTGGACTGATATAGCAAATAGTTTTTCATCAGGAAAAGTGTCATCAACTAATTCCCCTTCATCTGTGTTCTGCAACCTGGACAAGAAATCTGCCACAACATTAGCTTTTCCTGGTTTTTTTATTATAGTGATATCAAATTCTTGTAGCAACAACAACCAACGAATAATTCTTGCACTTACCATAGGTTTATTCATCAAATACTTAATGGCTGTATGATCTGTGTGAATAAATATTTGATAACCTGTGATATAATGCCTAAATTTGTTGATGGCATAAATTACTGCTAGGAATTCCTTCTCAATTGTTGTATAATTTTTCTCGGCTCCTGTCAAGTTCTTGCTAATGTTGTAAATGGTATAATGTTCACCATTATCAATTTGTCCTAATGCTGCTCCAATTGCTCGTATTGGAGGCATCAGTCTATATGTGAAATGGTAATGTCCAATTAGGTCCTCTGAGCACAGGTGGAGTTATCAATTTCTCTTTCAGAGCTTCAAATGCTTCCTGACACTTTGCAATCCAGGAGAATTCAGAATCTTTAGTCAATAGGGCAAACATAGGACTGGCTATTGTACTAAAGTTGGGAATAAACCTGCGGTAAAAACCAATGTGTCCTAGGAAGCTTATGACATTAGTCTGAGTTTTAGGAGGAAGGAGATTCTTGATAATTTCCACCTTCTTTGGATCAACTTGGATCCCTTCAGGAGAGATGTGATGACCAAGAACTATCCCTTCCTTCATCATCATGAAGCATTTTTCTGGATTCAAGGATAAGTGGTATGTTTCATAGCGAGTTAAGACTTTGTCAAGATTTTCCAATGTAAAATCAAAAGTTTGTCCACATACTATGAAATCATCCATGTATATTTCAACACTTTTGGTGGTCAGATCAGCAAAAATTGCTAGGACTGCTCATTGAAAAGTTGTTTGGGGCATTACACAAACCAAAAGGTAAAACCCTATAGGCAAATGTTCCCCATGGACATGTAAAAGTTGTTTTCTCTTGATCTTCAGGTGCAATCTGAATTTGATTATATCCACTAAATCCATCAAGAAAACAAAAGTATCTTTTTCCAGCAAGAGTATCTAACACTTGATCTATGAAAGGTAATGGAAAATGGTCTTTGTATGTCACCTTATTCAACTCTCTATAGTCTACACATACTCTCATTTTTCCATTTTTCTTTGGAACTATTACCAATGGAGAAACCCATTGGCTATCAGAAATTGGGTAAATGAATCCTACTTCCAGGAGTTTTTCAATTTCTTCTTTCACAATATCTCTTAAGGTAGGATTCAATCTTCTTTGGGGTTGTCTAACTGGCTTGACTTCTTCAGTATAGATTCTGTGGGTACATATATCAGGATGAACTCCTGACATATCTTTGTAGTTCCAAGCAAAAGCATGAACATGCTTCTGCAAGACAACTATCAATTTTTCTTCCTCTTCCCTAGTAAGCTGGTTGTAGATGTTCAAAAATTTGCCTGGCTAGACTTCTATTTGTTTTGTATTTAGAAGGACTGAATTCACTCCTTCATACCTAGTGATTAAGGGATTAAGAGGACATTGTTGAGATGGGAGAAAAGAAGCAGTTTCTATTTTATTGCTGCTTGAGGGAAGCATATCTTGTATGGAACAGTGAGAAGGAAAAATCAGATGATGGTGCCATCCATGTGGTAGTGAAACAGAGTTTCCTTGTGATAGTATAGATGGTTCATCTTCAGATTTTTGATTCTCCTCATTACTTAACAACTCGTTGGATATTTGTTGCTTCCTCTTCTAAACCTTGTTCATGCAGAACATTCATCGAGATTGTTTCATTTTCTAAATTTTCTGTGTCACTGAGGTCTTCCGTGTGTTCTCTTACTACTAAGGTAGCTAGTGTAGAAATGACCTCTTCTGGTTCTTCCTCTGAGTCAGAAAACCATAACTGACCTAAAAATTTGTTGGATGGTTTTGTAGGAGGATATAAAGAAATCTATTTTAGATCAATACCATTTGAAATAGTCATATTTCCAGATCTGTAGTCTATGAAGGCTGCTGCAGTTGCAAGCCAAGGTCTTCCCAAAATAATGGGATATCCATGTGCTGAATTTCTTGGCTGTAAAACCAGAAAATCTGTAGGGAATTCCCAAGAAGAAACTTCTATAGGGACATCTTCAATGATTCCTTTAGGTTTTGCAACTGACCTATCAGCCATTTCTAAAACTATAAATGTGGGGCTGAGATGTTTGAGCTGTAATTGTTCCATTGTATCCTTGGTCATGACATTTATTGCAGCTCCTAGATCTACTAAAACATTTGATATTGGTACTAAACCTATGGTAACTGTGATAACTAGACTTCCTGGGTCACTATACTTTGGAGGTAGTAGTTTTCCAGATAAGAGATCAGCTATCTTTCCTTCAACCTGCATAGTCTTGGGAAATGCTTTCTTCTTTCTTCCTGCTCTTTTAATGCACAAATTTTGGATAGTACTGTTAATCTCTGGTATTTCCTTAATGGCTTGCAATAAGGGCAATGATATAGTCAACTTTTTGAGTTCTTTGACCAATTTTGACTCAGAATTTTTTGGTATTGCATTGAGTCTTTCAGGATATGGAATTATCCTTGGTAATTGTTCTACTTGTGTCTCTTTCTCTATTGTTGGTTGGATTCTCTCTGGTTCCAATTTTTCTTCTATCTCCATTGTTGGTTGGATTCTCTCTGGTTCTGATGATTCTTGCTCTTCATTTTCTTTGATTTCATTTGAAATTGGTTCAGGTACAACTTTTCCTGAACGAAGTTGGATGTTACTACAATCAAGAACATTAATTTCAACATTTTCTTCGACTTGCACCACATAGACAGGAGGTGTCTGTCTCATGTTGTTTGGATTAGTGACTAGGTGAGCTGGCAATTGAGGTTGTTTCACTTGCTGTGTTTGCTATTGTTTTTCTTGAAAATTTTGATTAGGTGCGGGCAACAAATGCTGAGTTTGACCTTGATTCCTTTGCTGCCTTGGATAGGATTGGTATTGCTTGACTCCATTGTGGTTGGTTTTGCATCCAATGTGGATTAGTCTGATTTTGATTCTAGGTTGGATTGTTTTGATTCCAAGATGGGTTGTTTTGATTCCATGAGGGGTTGTTTTGATTCTGATTCCAGGCTGGGTTACTCCAATTTGCTTGTGGCCATTCTTGGGAATTTGTCCATTGAGGATAATTCCAAGGACGTTGGGGTGGTTCTGATTGTCCCCAAGGCATAGTACCAGGATTATGCCCCCAATTTGTAGGAAAACGAGGGGGATTTTGGTATTGAGAGAAATTTCCCCCTTGTTTCGGTCCAATATAGTTGAGTTCCTCGATCTGGTTTTCTAACATAGTTTTGAGTTGTGGTAGCAGGTGGCATTGATCAGTTGAATGCCTTTTTGAACAGATACTACAAATGGTTGAGATAGATGTTTTATTCAAAGGACATTCCTGCAAAGCATGTTTATTTCTACATCTTGGGCAATAAATTGCCAAAGGTTCTATGTTTTTTGCTTTTGCAGATATTTCCCCCAAAGTAGTGTTTAGGTGCACTAGAATATCAGTTTTGAAATTTGCAAGTTCCTCTATCGGGTCCTTTACATCGGTGCCATTTGTGTGGCTTTTTCTTCTTCTCTCGCTTAGTGCGAGAGTAATTCCTATAGAGATCCATAATTTCCTCATTACTGAGAGTGGTTACATCCCCTTTTCCCATCAAATCTAGAACTTCTCTGGATTCATCTTGCAATCCTCTCAAAAATATGGTTTTACATAATTTTGGTTCTACAAGTCCACATCTCCTTTGAACAAAGGAGAACCTATCAAGATAATCTTCCAATGTCTCATCATCTTCCTACTTGATTCTGAATAACTCATCTTTTCTATTCCTTACATGGCAATATTCTTGATATTTGTCTAAAAAGATAGTTTCCATTTGATCCCAAGTTCTTATGGAATTAGGCTCTAAGCTCATGAACCAGCGCAATGCTGAATCCTTGAGTGTTGAGGGAAAAACCTTAAGTTTTTTATTGTCATTTATATAATCATAGGTCTGACACACTACCTTAAATTCAAACAAAAACTGATCAGGATCTTCAGATACAACACCTCGAAAGGTTGGAAGTACCGAAGGTGAAATGGTCTTCATGGGAGAGTTTTGTGTTGGATTCAAACGAATAGGATATTCAAATGTTTTGGAAGGTTGGAATATATCCTGATCATCTCCTTCATTATGAACATAGCCATGTTGGCCATCTATATTGCCTCCTTCTGCCATAGTTTATTTTTTGTTGGGAGAAGTTAAAGCTTCCCAAATTGTTCTCTCAAGAGGTCCAAGCCTCTCTGTTGATGATGAGTCTGATGAATTGTCTTTCTTAGGATATTCGATGATGATAAAATTGGTGATTTTCCTATCTCAGAATGTTCTAATGATGGTGAGACTGGTGATTTTTCTATCAATATTTCTGGTAGTTCAAACACAGGTGATTCACCCCTTAGGCGTGAAGATCTCCTTAATGGAACAAGCCAGGGATCCTTTGGGGTAGTTCTACCTTTTTCATCCCTAGACTTACTCATTCATGTTTACTCCTAAATGACATAAATTAAGTCAATAGTTGTTATCTTCCTCAGCTGTTGTATTCAGATTTTAACCTGAATTTTCACAGCTTAGTCTGATTATAGCTATTGGACTATTTGTTTTCTTCTAACAACACTATTCCCTAGCAACGGTGCCAAAATGATGCGTAGTCGTTATACCATCATTAATTCTCAATGAATCTATCAATCCAGGGCAGTGTACAAGGCTATCTATAGAAGAAGAAGTGAAACAACTATAACTTAGGTCAATCTAGAGCAACAGGTCTTATTGGTGGAACCGGTTGTGTGGGGGTTTTTAGGACATTCCTATCTCTAAATTGCATGAATTAAACCTTAATCTAAGTTGCAAAATTGGAAACTAATCATTAACTACAGAAATGAAGTCCTAATTACAATTGTAGAATGAGACCTAATTATATTGCAGAAATAACAATTGTAGAATTGAAAGTCTGATCCTAATTGTAGAAAGGAAATCTAATTACTTTTGTAGCAATGAAAGTCTAATTCTAACATGGAAATGAAAACTGTCAAGGTTCTGTAACAGAAGGTTGTCAATCTTCTGTGCAGGATTTGATAGCAAAACATAAAATGCAGGAAATTGCTGAAAAATAGTAAATTTTGGAAATAACAATCTGAAATAAAGTGGAAGCTTTGTTGAAAGTAAATATTATAGCTAAAACACTAAGCACAAGATTAATCTAAGCATAAATAAACTAAGACTACAAATATTGTCAGTTGTTTACAAGCAATTGAAATAACAAGTTCTACAACTCATTCTGTTGTAGCAAAATCAGAATAAAACCTGTTGTTAGTCCTCCTCCTAGGTCTGGAAGTGGCTAGCCTCCTTGTCCAGAAGAAGGTGTGAGTCTCTCTCTCTCTCTAGATATTAATCACACTCATTTACAAGCAATATGAAATAGAACTGGTGCACTTTATTGATTAAAAGACATGATTACAATAATTCTGCTAAAAAACTGTTACAGGACTGTAACAGTCAATTTCTATCTATTTTCTGCTTCTTCCTAGCTTCCTTACTTTCTACTTCCTGCTGCTTCTACTACTTCCACCTCTATCTAGCTCAACCTGAATGGGAGCAATATTTATAGATGTCCTAAGGTCTGATTACAAACAAAGAATATCTCAAAAGATCTAATCCTACAATGCTACAACAAATTCTGGTTTTATCCTAGAAGAAGATTAAAACTTGATCTTTCCCTTAATGATGGCTTTGGTCGGCAATGATGGCAAAGACAGATGGAAGATCTTTTCCTTTACCTTTTCCAACCTTTATTTCCCTTTTTTCGGCTTCAAAAATCGGTCAACAAGTCAAAGAAACACATTTTGTTTTCATTTCGAAGATAAGTGGCTTCATTCCGAAGACAATGCAATTCTCATTCCGAAGATCGCTCATTTCGAAGATACTGCATTCTCATTTTGAAGATCGCTCATTCTGAAGATACTGCATTCTTCATTCCAAAGATCCACTCATTCCGAAGATATTGCATTCTTCATTCCGAAGATCCGCTCATTCCAAAGACGTTGTGTTCTCTCATTCCGAAGATATCTGTTCATTTCGAAGATACTTTGGAATGAACAAATGTGTGCTTTTCCAGTGATTTCTTATGCATCTCTTAGGTGGGTTATCTCTTAAGATCAAATTCCAATGGTCTTCATCCCTTTCCACATGTGAATTCCATGCCTTGCTATTTATGGACAGTTGGCTAAAATTTACATGGGAAAGACCAATTTTTGTCGCACGACAACGGTTTGCTTGTACTATTGCCGATTTAGGTGAAATAAATGCTTGAGACAAATCAAAACATGATTAGTGAAATGCTGCTATTATTCTAAGCATATCCCATTTTAGCAAATCATAGCAAAAAGAACACAAAACTATGCAAAAAGCTGTAAAATCAGCATATAATATTCCAAATACATTGATCATGCAAAATGGTTAATATACAACATATTGAATCAACTTAACTAACATATCAGATAAAACATAAGAGTTTATAGGCATTTTTAGTGTTCAAAACATGTTATGATTGAGGCATTTCCAGGCCTCATCAGTAACGTCAAATCAAGAAATTGCCTTGACTTCTAATTAAAATTTGTGTCCCAATTCTAGTTTCAATAAAGTTGGAAGGGATTACCAATTGTTTCTTCTAATCTATGGATTTAGGATAGGTCTCCATTATTCCTCGTAGAATAATCCTATGCTAACCTACACTAACTTGTGTTGAAAATAAGATACAAAAAGTAAAGTACATAAGTAAAATGTGAAAATAAAAAATGCATGAAAGTTTAAGGGTACATGTGATTCAAGCAAATAGAGTTTAAACTATAGCAAAGAAAATGTGTGATCGATAAACACATGAAAATTAAATTAACATCAATATCCACCCATTCCTTAGATTTTGAAATTGATAAGTGAATGACAAGATGGGATAAAAGGATTATATCACAATCATGACACAATAAACTAGAAGGGCAATTCCATTGATGGAATGCATAAGGACTTTCTAATTTCTTATAACCTCATGAGGTCAAAGCATAATGTCTTTTTTATAGAGTGTATCTCAATTTTTATTTCTAAAATATCCATACCATGAGGTCCCTAGGCCCCTATTTATAGTAAAAATTTACCCGTGAGTTACCAGGGATGAGAAATAATTACTCATATTAAAAGTAAATATCTAGGGGCATATTTAGCAAAATGATGCACCACAAAATGTTACATATGTCTAATTATACTATTAACAAGCTTGGAAGGCTTCCAAGATAAGTTGGTGTGCCACTACATGCCAAAATATCACTTTCTAAAAGATTAAACATGGGATCCATGCCTTCAAATTTACCCCTACAACCATTCAATCAATTCACTCTAGTTAGCAAGTGAATCGATCATTGGATCCAATAATCCCCCTTTGCTAGTGGATCGCTAGCATTTATGAGTAAATTGGTCCTACAAGTGAATCAATCCATTTTGTAAGAAAATCACTTTGGAGCCAATCAACACCTATGAGCAATTTTAAATTTGAGCTAATCAACCCACTTTGAATACAACCAAATTTTATCAATTTTACAAACTTTTGTTGTTTTGTAATGTTGTTTTTGGGGTTGCAAAATTTATTTTCTATGGCTAATTTCTTGTAAGTAGAAGATAATAGCTGAACTACCACAGGAGGTAACACAGATAAATTTACAATCATAATATGAGGTATTGGTAACTCTCTCAAATGATGAATTTAAACATTAAATGGTAATGGAAATGTGAATTGAAATAGAATATGAAGAAGAAAAGAAGTTTACAAGGTCTAAAAAATTAACATGTGAAAGGAAATAAAAATGAAAAGTGGGTTAGAATATGAAGAGCAATAGAATTTTACAAGGTCTATAGAATTGACACACAAATCTCCTTTTATGAAATTCTTTTTACTTCTTTGAAGAGGAAATGCTAGAAGATAATTACCAAATTCTTGGGATTCCATGTGAGATTAAAATCTATGCAACACCTACACTTGAGATTAACAAATATCATATTACTATCCACGATGTTATCATGTCTAATCCTTATGAATCAACATAAGAAGATGAAATATGTGGTCTCACAAAATATGAGGTATTTAGTTTTTGTTTAAAGTAATATAGTTCTATATAAGTAAATGCATGTCTCTTAGATTTCCAAGAAGGCTTTAAGTATATGGGGTTTGTATTGAAGCCAAATACTTACAGGAAGAGAGATTGGGGATGGCTTTTAGAGAATATTGAATATAGGATTAACCATTGGTGTAATAGATGGTTGTCTATTGGTGGGAGATTAACACTTATAAAGTCAATTCTTTAGGCAATTCCTATGTTTTGGCACTCCTTGGCCTTCATTCCCAAAGGATTTCTAGAGAAAATAAGAAATGCTTCAAATTTCTTTGGACTGGATGCAAGTAACATGAATGTAATCCTTTAGTTAAGTGGAAGATTATTGCTAGGCCAAAGGAGGAAGGTAGCTAGGGCCTTAAAAATATCCATATTTTTGGTTCTTCTTTGGCAGCAAAAAGTTTATGGAGGATTTTGACCAGAGAAGGATTATAGAAGAAGATTATTTAAAAAAAGTATATTTGTCTAGGAACCTTTATGGATTGGATCAGAAGTCCACATAAAAGCATTAAAAATATTTCCATTCAATGGAAGGCACTAGTACATGCATTTCCTATGATTGGAAAATATTTGGCTTGGAAAGTGGGCAACAATGAACAAGTTAGAATAGGGGCTGATTCTATTTTGGGTTGTGGAGAAAACATTTTGTTGCTAGAAGCTATGATAAGTTCTTTACAAGACAAGGGTTTTTACTTTCTTCATAAAGTGGGAGAATCATATCCTTCTAGTCTTTGGACCCAAGGTTGGAAGCAGGCTCAGGTCTTGGGATTTTCTGATGATTAGGCTGTTTTATGGAAGGCTTGCACTAATAGTCTTAAGAGTCATATCAAGCTGAGAGATGAACTAGATACTATTTCTTGGAAATACAACAAATATAGGGGTTAATATACGACTATAATTGGTTACAAAGCAAGTTTTAACCCTCATCCTCAAGGGCCTACTTGGTGGTGGAAGAAAATTTGGGAATTATCTGTCCAAAAAATACAATTATTTTCATGTGGTTAGCTTTGAGAAATAAGGATTTGACTTGGGAAGTTTTACAGAGGAGAAGCAGACAAGGTCCAAGTATTTGTATGTTTTTTCAATTAGAGGAGGAAAACATCACACATTTGTCAATAAAATACTCTTTTTATCAACAGGTTTGGTTATAATTTGAATAGAGAAATGGAGTACAAAATATTTGGGAAGGAGAAATAGTGGAGGTATGCTTAAGACAATGGTTTTTGAAAAAAGATTTGAAACAATTTATTTCTTTACCATGTCTTATATGTTGGGGTATATGGTTGGCACAAAATGCAACTATTTTTGAAGGTAAGTTAATTTCCCCATTTCAAGTCATGTTTTAGGTGAGTAATTTGGTAAGTAACATAAGAAACCTCAACAAACATAAGAAACCTCGATAAGTAGACAATTTTTTCATTGAAAAGTCTCAACCATGGGGTTTTTTGATGGGTATAGTCAGATACAATCATATTTTAGTTGCACGGGAGGCATTATGTACTTATTAGATACCCACTATATCAAATTTAAAGCAGGTATTGGAATAAGTTCCAACAATTTTGCTGAGTTTCAGGCGTTGAGATTACTAATGAAGTGTGTTGTGGAGAGAAATGTGAAAAAATTACAATTTTTTGGAGACCACTCTAGTCATAAATTGGATGAATAGATCTACTCAATTAAAAAATAATCTACTTAGAACAGTGGGAGATGAACTACTGGAGGTGATTTATCTTTTTAAAAATCTCTTTTACACATGTTTATAGAGAATTAAATAAAGAAGCATATACGTTATCAAAAGAAGATCAACAGGTTCCAAAAGGTTTCTTACAAATGGAAAAGAACAAGGATGGAGTTTCTTCTTTCACCCATATATCATATCCCTAGTTTCTATGCTATATCAGGGTTTTTTACTGTGGGCCTGTTTCATTTGATTAGATCTTTATGGCAGTTTCTAACTAATTCTTCTTTATTTTGTTGTTTTCTTTTTCACTGATTTCTATCTAGGTTTTGGTCATGGAGGTTGTTTGGATGATTAAGTATTGATGCATAAGGATATTTATCCTTATTATACCCATGCTATTTTGAATATGGTATTTTTTCCTTTCTGATCTGACCGACTGTAATTATATCTTGAATCCCAGTAATATGCTTTTATCTAGGTTTCTATTTGTGCTAAGGCACCTAAGAAGTGTAATTTTATTTCACTCTTGAAATAAAATTACAATTTTTTTCTTGTAAAAAAGAGTAAAGGCATGTCTACAACTAGGGTATGAGGCATTTCCCACAATCTTGGGGAGTACCACTAACATAAAATTGGATTTTTAATATCCAATGCTTTAAAAAGTGATATTAAATGAGAGTGGGAGTAAAGGTGTAAGACAATTAATTCTATATGTGGGTGGGATATTTGGTGCAATTAATATTATTACTCATGAAGAATAGAATGTTATTATTTTTAGCAAGGTAAGAATATAAATTAGAAAGTAGAAGAAATAGAATTATCGAGAGCATTGACCGGGTGTAGAAAAATGAAGTTATGTTAGAGATAGTTTAGATAATTAGTCAGGGAACAATAGTGGGAGGAATCGTTGTTGTTCAGTAATAATATGTTGCTTAATTACATAAAGGAGGGGACAAAAATTATATTTGACATCATGATCTATCATGGCATGAGATAAAAAATGAGAATATTACTATTGTTACAAATATTTTAGTTCCCCCTCATGCTCTTGACACTTTTAGGGTAGAAGGGGATATCATTTTCAAGATAGTTGTAATCAAGAGGTATATTAGAAGGGGATAATATGAGGTATATTTATTCTACCTACCCAATATTTACATCCACCCATGGTCCTCACTATTTTGGTGAAGAAATATAGTACCTTCTAGAATGCATCCATGAAACTCTAAATTGGGGAAGATATCTTAGAAAAGACCCTCCTTATGCACCACTAATGCTATCTGAGTTACTATATTTATATAGGTTTTAGAAGATTTTGAGTAGGAACATTGGAATTATGAGGGTTGGTAGCTATTTCCTTGAGCCAATAAATGGGATTGTTTTGTGGCTTTGTGAAATAGTTATAAATTTACCTATATTTGATTTTCTATAACTATGTAAAAAAGAGAAAAAGAAAAAAATTCCCATCTCACTTGAGTGAAAATCCCACAAAAGACACTCAGATTTCCTTTTCTTCTCATCCCTTTCTTTGTAATATTGGTGGAAGATGTCTCAAAGACAAAAAATTTCCTTCTTGAGAATGTGTTAAACTAGAAAATTATTCTAACTTCTAATTAATATTTGCACCTCAATTCCAGTTTCAACAAAGTTGGAAGGGGTTTCCAATGGATTATCCCAACATTTAGATTTAGGTCAACTCCCCATTGTTCCTCACAAAATACTCATATACTAATCTACACTAAATTGCATTGTGAGAAAGATGTAGAAAGTAAAGTGTAGAAAAGTAAAATGTAGAAATAAAAATACAAGAAAGTTTAAGGGCATGAGTGTTTTAAGTAAATAAGGGTTTAAACCATAGAGATAAAATTATGTGATTAGTCAACACATGAGAAGCCAATAAAATCAATATCAACCCATTAATTAGATTTTGAAATTGATAAGTGATAACAAGATGGGCTAAAAGTACTATGCCACAATCATCATGCACTTAACAAACTAGAAAGGTAGTGGCACTTATGGAATGCCTAAGGACTATCCAATTTCTTACAAGCTCATGAGGTCAAAGCACAATATGGGTTTTCCAAAGTGTATACCTAAGTTCTCATGGCCAAAAATGAATACAGTGAGAGCCCTAGGACCCTATTTTTAGTAAAAGGTTACCCCTAAGTTGCCAAGGGGTGAGAAACAATTACTCCTAGTAAAAGTAAAGATTTAGGGGCATATTTAGCAAAATGATGCACCACCAAATGTTACATATCTCTATTTATGTCTATAATAGGCTTAGAAGGCTTCCAAAGTGACCTTGTATGCCACTACATGACATAATGTTGCTTTTAAGAAAATTTGCATCAAAATCCATACCTTTAATTTTTCCCTTATGACCACCTAGGTGGTTTACTCTAGTTAATGAGAAAATCACTCAAATTTGCAAGAAAATTTGTGCTCTTTATTGAGTGAATCACTCCTTGGATCCAATTGACCTCTTTTGCGAGTGAATTAATGCTTGTTTCATAATTGGATAAATTTTAAGAGATTTTGTGAGGCGTCCACTGTCTAATTATTCTATTACATTCTCCTTCAAAATTTATAAAATATCAAGGTAGTTCTAAGGTACTACTTTTTAAAAATTTAATGGGACACCAAGATCTATTAGCATGATATCCTAGATACTTCCTTTATTCTTGGGTAGAAAATCTATAAAATTCAAACCTCTACAACAAAATTATCAAAAATTAGTTCTCTTTATATAGTCTTTTGTGGTAGCAATCCCAATTTTTTTTCCATTTAGCATCATTTGGTGATTATATTGATGCAAAGTCCTCTACTTACCATATGAGGTATTTAAAAGAATTCTTTGATAGCTACTCTTGTTTCACAACTAGATATTATAGCTTGGCATATATATACTTCAACTACTTGTAGGTTTCAACTGCATTCACTTGGTTAGATTTGATTTTATCCTCTTTGAACATAGTATTTATAATATCTTTATCAAGGATATGCTTCTGTTTGTCAAATATGTTAGACATTCTCACAATAACTAACCCTTGAATTTTCTTGTCTATTTCATAAACTTGGGTTTTCGATGATGCCATATTGTCTTTGCAAGATTGGGGCTTCCTTTGGACATCCAAAATTTTTCTCAACTTCCTAACCAAGTCCTTATGATATATTCTATGTTATTATTACTATGGCATTATCATTGAAATGAGGAGTTTATAAACCTACTGGTATTTTCTCATAGAAATATTTCCTTGCACATGCTTTATTGTCTTAACTACTTGTTCCAAGATTTCTTTTGAAAATGAGGCCAATGAAAAGTGCTCATAAGCATTCTTCATTTCCTTCTTGATTTGCTCCCATAGGGACATGACCTTCTAGATGTCTTGGATTGCCTTAGGATTTATAACTTTCTCTATGTAATTTGAGGCTATCAACTCTATATTTTATTTGTCTCTTGCCTTTAAGTCCTCTTGTAGGTTACTCTACTCATGTGTTAGTTGTTGTATGAGGTGTTTGAGTCCTTGTTGGTTTTTATTAGCTTCAATAATTTGATGTTTGAGATCTTCTTCTTATTCTTTTAGTTGATCCTTTTTTGAAGTTTATTTCTTAAGAACCTCATTTTATTGCTAGAGTTGATCTTTGCACCTTCAACTAAGCCATCACTATCTCAAATTCTCTATTCCTTTTTGATATTTCTTTATGCTCAATCGATTCACTAATTTTCTAACTAAATTTTTTGCTACAGGTCCATTATATTCAATCCTAGCTTAGATACTTTGGCATTTATGTCAACAGGAGTTGTTACTACTTTGGAGGGTTCAGTCTCAGTGGCCTCAATGATGTATACCTTGTCCCTCTTTTTTACAACTAGGATTGCATCAATATGGAGGTCTTATAGGTCATCTCATTGAGTCTTTTGCATTCTTTCTTTCACTTCATTTATTTAGCAATAAGGACATCAAAAAACTTGAAGATGTTTGTCTATTTAGGCCCATAGACAATTTTCATCCAAGGCTAAACTTGTCCATATAGTCAAGCTATTTTGAGGGGGTGCTCCTATAGAATCAAACCCTTAGATTAGGGCAATGGAAACTATTGCTTGTAAGAGGAGTTTCCTTGCTTAGGATGGTGGGTGTGTTGTATGTGTGGAGGTGGAAACCAAAGTAACTAGAGTGAATTCTATGGTAATTATAGGAAGCAAAATAGAGGCAGAGGGAGTGGGTCACAACACCAACTATACTAGAGTGTAAAAAAGAGGTAACATGGTTGGTGAAAACATGGATGATGAATATGACATGATTTATGGGACCATTGGTTGTGTAGTGATAACTTGGATAGTAGAGGATGGAAAATATGTTTTTGGTGTGGTCCCAATTATGGGAGAGACTATTGGAGGTAGTGCACACCTTGGGGAACCATAGGTTGCATAGGGTGAGGAAAGTGCAATAAAAGAATGATAAGAGAGGAGAGTGGGAATATAAGAAAAAATTATAGAGGAAGAAGGAAGAGTAGTGGATGGTGTAAGGGACGTGGACATGTTTGCAGTAGTGGCCATAGGACTAGCCATTTCTAACTTGATAGGGGAGCCTCCTTGAAGGATTTCCATCCCTAAGTTGAGTTGTCTATTATAGATATTGTTTCTCCTTTATTACAATAATTTCCTTAAACATGGAACCATATCTTTTCCAGCCTTCTTTCCCTTTGATGATTGTTTTCCTCATCGTTGAACTAACTACTACTAAAGTCTTTATTACGATGAAAATGATGATTTTGGGTGTCATATTATTCTTAGGCTTTTAGAGTATTGAGGTGGTTATTTATACTTCATTAATTTTATTTGATATCTTTGCACTCTTTGGATACCTTCTATCTTAAAAGATAGATAACTCGATATTAAATGAACTGTTTGTGGTAGTCTTGGTGATCGTATTTGTTTTATACCTACCATGATAAGATTTTTTGGTCCATGAATCCTATTTTGTAGTAACCCCAACTTTTGATGGTTCATTTTTATGTTTAGGTCAAAGTCATATTTCACCTTCATGTATAAGGTATGCCACTCTAGTGGGTAATTGTACCAACTCAAGATTTTATCTTCGTATTTGCAGGTGCATCCTATATTGGCAAGGGCCAATTCCTCACTTAGATTTGTTACTCGTTGCATATTACACCTCTTCTCATGTGTGAAAAAGACATAATTTCTTGCTCCTTAAGATTTTATCGAATACTAGTTATGGATCATAGGACCAATGATCTTTTAATTAATCCAATCCCAACTCTCTTAATAATACCTCACTTTATGGAATCCATGTAGCTTTGGGATAATGCTTATGATTAGGTGCTTGAGTGGGTAGATGGTTGTCTTATTCTACCCCATAAAGTACTTTAGGTCCATATAATTAAGTTGTCACATATATTCTAAGTTGCACATGTTATTAGACACATGTACATACAACTTGAAGGGCAAGGATAAAAATCTATAGAGACAGATAAATGATTGGGTCCTCCCCAAATAGGTTTCTATTAAACCATTTACCATAACTCAAAATATATAATGTCTCATCTAATAGCCTTGCCATATTTCCCCTGAACCTTTCCATTATGATTTCATATAACCTTATCATAGAAGCAATAGGAAATTTTGCTTTCTTCTCAATAGGGTATATCTATGCACTCCATAATTGAAAGGGATTGTCCATTAGATCCTACATGGTCTAGCTATAATGTTGGGAAGCAATCCTTCTTCTAATATAGAATTATCTAGACCATGTGGGAGGTGTAATTGAACTTCCTCTCATCCTTGAATGTTATTAATTGATTATTTATTTAATCTACATTTATTTGGCATAGTTAATAATATGTGAATGGCTTGGGTAGGTTAATATGACATGAAGTAGAGCGATATATTATTTATAAATTTTGAGGTTAGCCCTCTCCCAAAATACTATGATCATACCATATAACACATCTAAACATCCTTAATATTTTAAACCCTTCTTTCTCTTTCATGATTGTTTGCCTCATCGCTGAACTAACTACTACCAAAGTCATTGGTGTACTGGAAATAGTGATTGTGGGCATAAATATTTCTCTTGGATTTTAGGGGGTTTGAGGTATTTATTATCATTTCAATGATTATCTTGGACCTCTATGTGCTCTTTGGATGCATTTTTTCCTATATGGTTAGGAAATAAGCATCAAATAGGCCATCTTTGATAGTCTTGGTGATTGTACCTATTTCATACCTCATCCTCTATCATGCTAAGATGTTTAATCCATGTATGTAAAATTTTTGAGTCCCCCTAGATTTTTATGGTTTACTTTGATATTTAGATTGACTTCATATTTCACCTTTGCGTAGAAGGAATGCCACTCTAGTTGACTGGTGTACTAACTCAGGATTTCATCTTTGTATTTGTGATTACTTCCTAGAGTGGTAAAGGTCATTTATTTGCTTAGGTTGGAATATTGTTACATGTTATACATATTATCATATGTGAATAAGGTCTCTAATTTTTTCTCCTTAAGGTTTTATTAAATATTACTTATGGGTTATAGGATAAATTATCTTTCAGTTGCTCTAAGCCCATCTCTCTCAATCATACATGCACCACTTGGTGGAACCCATGCAAATTTGGGGTAATGATCATGACTGGTGACTTGAGTGGGTATAAGGTGGTCTTATTATACTAATTGAAGTACTTTAGTCCATATAATTGAGTTGTCACACATATTCTAAGTTGAACATGTGATTGGGCACACATGCAAGAAAATTAAAGAGTATGGTTGAAAATCCATAGAGGTAGATAAATGATCATGTCTTCCCCTAATATAAGTCTTTTATTGACCATTATCCATCACTTAGAAGCTATCATATCTCATTTGAAAGCCTCAACACCATTTTGCTAAACATTTCCATTATGATCTCATACACCTCATTAGAGAAATGATAGAAGTTTTTGCCTTCTTTTTGATAGGGTATGTCTATGCAATCCCAAAGAAAAGAGGTTTTTCATTGACTCCTACTTGATCTAGCTATAATATGGGGATCTAATCCTTATTCTATTATATAATTGTATACACCAACTTGGAGGTGTAATTGAACTTCCCCTCATTCTTGAGTGCTCTTATTTGACTATCCATATAATCTACAATGTATCCTTCTTGAGTGCTCTTAGTTGACTATCCATCTAGGTTGAACCTTTTGAGGGTCTATCTTCTCACTTTCTTGATGGAGTGTGTGTAGTTCCACTTATCTATATTTTTATATGGATCATTATAGAATTTTTAAAGTCTCTTTAGAGGAGGAGATACTTAGCTCTTCATTTTTCTCCTTTTTCTTTTTCTATGATTTTCCCTTTGATGGTCCAACCTCCCCTGATATTATAGGAACAAGTGAAGGTGGAGTGAAAATAGGTGGAGCAACAATAGTGGAAGGTGGTGAAATATGATGTGTTTCATCTGGTGAGAGGATGGCAGAAGCATAAGTAATGTTGATGATCATTTAGAATGAAAAATGGGTAAAAAAATATTTCTTAGAGAATAGAGCAATTTGCTCATGATTTTGGAGCGATTCCATATAAAAAAGAGAGAAATTCACTAGATATTGGAACTAGTGACTTTTTTATGAGAATGAGTAATTTCCTCATAGATGAGTGATTCATTCATTGTGGAGGTCTTGTTAAGTTTAAGAAATTTTGAGAGATTTACTAAAAAAACAAAAGGAATTGAATTTTTTTGGGTCATCAATTTGTTTGATAGGGGTTTAAATATTTTGCCAAGTGTGAATTAGTTTCTAGATGTCTGATTAGGGGTGATTCACTTAGGATAGAGAAAATTGCTAGTTTTTTTGCTAGTGAAAGAAGACCAAATAAAAAAAAAACATAAAAGTTATATCAAGAAAAAAATGGAGCTAGGTTAGGGAGGTTCTATGATTTCAAAGAGTGTGACAGGTTTGTAGGGTTCAAGAAAAAATGGGGGGATATAGGCGGGTGTTAATCTATAAGGAGTGGATGAAAACAAGATACCTCATAGGTAGTTTGACCCTGGTGCGTAGTCATGGGTAAATATCCTTCAATGCAAACAAAAAAATTCATGGGGAGGGTTTTAATCTTCAACTTGCTAATGATGAAATCTAGATTTTGGATGAACTGATAGACTTAGTGGTGGATCAAGGTAACATGTCTCTAATTAGTAAGTTTTGGGGGGTTAGGTTGGAGCTACTCTATCAAGAAATGGTCCTATGCAAAATGGAATCCTTTTGATGATATTGACATAGTCATCCTACCTTACAACTTTTTCTAGGTTAAACTTAGTTGTTTGGCTGAATATGATAGGATTCTACAAGGTGGGCCTTGGTTTGATGATCGAAGGAGACTTTTATTATAGAAATGGATCCCTAAATTTTATCCATTCACACAAATCAATGATTTAGATCTAATATAGATTCATTTACCTAGTCTTTTGATTCACTTTTGGCATGAGATATCTTAGCAAGTATTGCTAGGTTTGTGGATGATCTAATTGCAGTGGATTTGGCTACTTTAGCTAGAGTGTGTATGAATGCTGATATTATTCAAGAACTCCAAAAATCCATCAAGATCACATCAAAATTTAGCTCCTATGTTCAACTGATTGAGTACAAGAGCCTTTTAATTCGTTACAATATTTACAACAAGATAGGGCATCTTAGTGTTAATTGCAATGCCCACCAAAATAACCCAACAAGGAGATGGGCTCAAAAATAAATGGACAACAATGCAAGTAGGGATAACCCTACAGATAAAGGAAAATCAAATGAGGTTGAGGGTTCAAACCATAGGACAAGAGTGGATTGCGAAGAGAAGGAGCCGCTTGAAAAAGATGAAATTGAAATATTGTCTAGTGAAGTAAATCGTAATCCTCCTAATTTGAATACAACAAATGAAGTTCCTCTCTCCAATTAGTTTTCTTGTCCTCTTTTTTTAAAAGAAGTTCCTTCAGTCCTAAATAATAATCTATATGTTATGGAGTTCTCCACTAACCCACCTAAAAACCCTAAGATAATCCAAACTCCTATAGGGAAAGGGATTTTCATTTTGATCATACTCAACCTAGGGAAGATAATAAACAATCAAACTTTGAGAACCAATAGGGAATTTTTTTTTTACTGGAAGCCACTAAAAAGGGCATGTAGATGTGGGAATTGAAGATGTCCAAGAAGGCCAACAAAAACAAGTATTATCCAAAAAAATTAGCTCAAGAAATGGTTAGTGGGGCCTAATCAGTACTAAATTTGGGGAGGGGGAATAGACTTCTCACCAAAGGTAAATGATGAAGTTAGTTTCTTGGAATATAAGGAGATTAAATGCCCCCTTGAATAAATTCCTAGTGTATGCCCTAAGGTGTGAACATAAACAATTTTTTTTCCTTCTTCAAGAAACTAAGACATTTCTAGAGTAGATAGAATACAGGCTTCGGTGTAGAATGAGGTAGAGATGGTTGTTAGTGAAGCTATTGGAGCTTCATGAGGACTAATTTATTTATGGGACAGTAAGAGGATTGAAAGACAACTAGTGGTGATAAATATGTGGTTTATTATTATCCTTTTCATAACTTAATCACTAAATATAACTACTTGTTAACTAATGTCTATGCTCCAAATACAATTGCAAACATAAGAAATTTATGGGCAGACCTAAGTCAGCTAAGACATAACTTTCAAAGAATTCCTTCCACCCTAGCTAGGGATTTAACTCCCTAGTTAATCTTCTAGATAAAAAATATGAATCCCCTTGTCCTACAATAAGAATGAAAGAGATTTAAGAATTTGTAAACTCTAATGAGCTCATGGATATGAATTTGAGAAGATTTTAGTTTACTTGGAGTAACATATGTCTCGAGGACCAGTTAATTCAGATTAGATTAGATAGATTTTTGGTTTCACGGGAGGGACTTACTATCTTTGGTGATTCTATCTTGATTGCTCTTCCTAAAATAGGATTGGATCACACTTTGATTGTGTGGGAAATGGTAGAAGAAATTATGAAATACAATAGTCCTTTTAGATTTGAGTTAATGTGGTGTAAACATGAGGACTTAGCTTTGAGAGTGGAGGAATGGTGGAAAAAGGATATTGTAGGTCCTAAACTAAGTAAAATTTTAGGGAAGTTAAGATTCACTAAACAAAAATTGAAAATCTAGAATAGAACAATGTTTGGGGATTTTTTTTCACAAGAAAATGGAAATCAAATATTAGTTAGTAGAGTTAGAAAATTATGTTAACTTAGAAGGGATGTTAAAAGAGACCAGAGATAAGGGGAGAGATATTTTGTCAGAATAGCATAATATCTTGGTAAGTAAGGATATCCATTGGTATAAAAAATCTATAATTCCATGGTTAAAGGAAGGGGATATAAATACAAAATTCTTCCATGTCTTGACCCTTCGTCACCATAGTTGCAATAAGATTAAAAAAATTTTAAAGCAGGATTTATCCTTTATTAATATTCTTGACGAAATCAAATTTGAAGAAATGAACTATTTTGAAGATCTTTTAGGATCTGTACAGGAGGCAGATATTATTATGGTGGAAGGAGTGTTCAATCACATTCCACACTTGATTAATGATTATCTAAATCAATACCTGTTAAGCCCTTTCTCCAAGGAGGAAATTAAGAAGGCAACCTTTGATCTAGGAGGTGATAAAACAACAATACAGATGGGTTTTCTATTACTTTATTTCAAATTATTTGGCATGTGATAGGGAATGATATGTTGGATGCCATTAAGGAAGTATATAGTTTAGACCTATTAGTCTCTACAACACAATCTACAAAATTTTAACTAAAACATTGGCTAATAGGCTTAAGGTTGTCCTTCCTTTTATTATTGATATTAATCAAGAAGGGTTTGTAAGAGGGAAAAAATCCTAGATGGTATCATAACGATTCATGAAGTCATTTACTCTATGGATAAAAAAAGGGTAGTATGCTCCTAAAATTAGACAAGAATAAAGCCTATGATCATGTTTCTTGGACCTTCCTAGTCAAAGTGTTGCAAAAGTTTGATTTCCATAAGAATTGGATAGATCTCATACTCATTTGTATCTCTAGTACCAAATTTTTAGTCCTAGTGAATGGGTTAGTAGTAGGCTATTTCAATAGAAAAATAGGTTTATGCCAAGATGACCCCATATCTTTGTACTTATTCATAATTCTAGTGGAAGCCCTTGGAGGAAGCCTTTCAACAATAGTTCAAGAGGGATGTTTAGGAGGTTTCAAACTAGCAATAATAGTGGATCCTGTCTCTCTTCAACAATTTATTTATGACACTCTTATGGTTATTGAATCTTCCATCACACAAGCCCTAGTAATAAAATCCATTTTGGACAGTTATGAGCAAGCAATAGGGTAAAACGTTAATTTCAATAAGAGTAAAGTATATTCATTAATACCCAAGACAAGGGATAAAGAAGAATAGCCTACATCTTTGGTTGTGAAATTAGAGTTCTCCTAGCCTCTTATTTGGGGATGCCCCTTTTTCTAGGTAGAATAAAACCAACATTTGGAATATTGTTCTAGAAAGGTTTTCCAAATAATTAACTGGATGGAGGATAAAATTGTTGAGCCAAGTTGAAAAATCTCAATTAGTCCCTTACAAAGTATTTCAATTTACTTCAAGTTAGTTTTTAAACTTCTTGCAATAATAAGAAATAAGCTAGAATAGATCCAACATACCTTCCTCTTTTCAAGTTTGGAAGATAAGAAAATACTACCTTTGGTGGTTTGGGAATAGGTTTGCTCTAAAAAGGAACATGGAGGGTTAGGTTTTAAGTGCTTGAAATTGATGAATGCAAATATTATTGGGAAAATAGGCTAGATCTTGAAACATGACCATCTTAGCTGGGTTAAAATCCTAAAAGCAAAGTATTTAAGAAATGGATTTGACTTGATCAAGTGGTATTAGCTCAATTGGTTATATTCCTCAATATTTCAAGGAGGAGATCCAGGTTTGAATATTGTCAAACAATACATGGATAATATCCAAGCTTTGTTATAATACCACTGTGTGGTGATGATGTAATACAGGTGGGTCCTATTTCAATCCCATATAACCCATTACAAAAATAAATGGATTTGACTTTCTCAATTATAATGAACTACCTATAGGTTCCCCCTTTTGGAACAATTTAACTCAATGTAAGGATCTTCTCAAAAAAGGCATTAGGTGGAGGATTGGAAATAGAGAGAAGGTGAAATTTTGGGAAGAATATTGGTTGAAAAAATCCTCTTTGATGGTAGATTCAGTCCTTAAATCCTTGAAACCAATATTGTTGGATACTTTAAATCCCATGATTAAATATTTTTGTCTAATGATAAGGAAGACCAAAATGGAAAGAGGTAAGTTTGGAAGGCTTTAATGAGATCCAAAGAAAATTTATTGAGAGCTTATCTAACCTTCTCTAAGTCTACCCTTTAAACTCTTTAGGATAATCATAATCCTTTGCTTAGAGTAAGGAAAGCAAAGGATAATATTCTATCAAGACTGGCTACTCTCTTCTAGATAGGGAAGACTTGTTTAAATCCTAGTAAAGAAAGTATGGATAAAATGTCTAGTTCCTAAAATTTCACTTTTCTTTTGGTTAGTAGTTTAAAATAAAATTTTGATTATAGATAATATTTGCAAAAGAGGTTTTAATATTTTCAATAGGTGTCCCTTATGTGAGAAAGATAGTGAGATAGTTTATCATTTATTTCTTATATGCAATTTTTATTATAATATGTTCTATCTTATCCTTTATAAGTTCTTAGTTTCTTGGGTCCTACCAAACAATTTAGTGGATGTCTACCTCCAATGGAATTCTCCTTTCATAAGTAAGTGTTTGGAATCCTTATGACAACTTTTTCTCACTCACCTCCTCTAGGGTTTGTGGTGTGAACAAAATAATAAAATTTTCAAGGAGAAAAATGGGAAGTGTCCTCATTAGTTCTAGAATTGAAAGTGTGATCTTGGAGAACTTGAAGATAGTGAATCTAAAGGAGGATATAGTGGAACAACAAGATTTTCCATTGTGTAAAGAATGGGGGATTCCAGTTTAGTCCCATCAACCCAAACAATGACTGTCTAGAGAAGAGGTGCAATGGACTTCCCCTCCCTCTAACTAGACCAAGCTCAAGTTTAATGGACCAACAAAGGAAAATCTGGATCCAACTAGTGTAGGTGGTATGGTGAGGAAAGCTGATGGGAAGATCATTTTGGCCTATGGAGACCCCTTAGGCTATCAAACTAATAAATTTTTTGAGGCTAGAGCTCTACTCGTAGGTACCCAAATCCTATTGCAGTTGGAAGTGGAAAATATGTTCATCAAATGGGTCTCTTTGAATATAATCAAAGCCTTGAAGGAAGAATAAGAATCGAGTTGTACTATTATCAATATGATGTTGGAGAACAAAATGAATATCAAGAGATTGAAACATGTCGTGACTCAAAATGTGTAAAGAGTAATGGGGTAGCCAATTTTATGGTAAACAAAGAAGTAACCTTAGAGAATAAAATGATTTGACAATCTAATTTACCCCCTCTTTTATTAAATATAATCCAAGCTAAGAAGACAAAGACCAAGCACTTGTTAGAGTAGCAAGTACAAATAAATAGTTCCAACTATGAAGTCAATGATGAGAATTAATCTCTAGGGGATAGACCCAAATGGTCCAGCCACGATCGCATTAGCAAACAAATAAAATTACCTAGGTCAAATAGATGGTTAGGTTCTAGCTAGGCATTTCGAGGCATTGGAGGTAGTTAAAATCCTAGATTAGAATGTTTAGGATGGTTATTTTCCTTTTGGTCTATGTTTTCTATTACGTCATGGTTGTGATGATTCTAATATATCTTTAACGTGGATAATAATAGTTAATTTAATAGTAGCAATTTTTTGGTGGATGTTGTTATTACAACTATAAGTTAGAGAGTAAGGACTATAGATTTTTATGTTAATTATTGATTGGTTGCAATTTTTGTTCCAATTCTAGACTTCAAGGAGATATTAAGGAGATTTTGTATGGATTTGGGGATCCCAAAACCCCTATTACCTTAATAAAAAAAGAGGTCCAATTTGCTAAGGGGAGCCCATGCTAGGCTTTATATTTCCATTCAAGAACACTCACTGCTCTTGAGCAATTCACTCAATCATAGGATGTATTGCGTTCCTTCTATTTTAATGGGAAAAAAAAAATGGGGGCCTTTCCCTTTGGCATGAGGGTTTTATAACCCTCATATTGTGTAGGCCTACTACCTATGAATTACATGCACTTTATGTAGACCTATCCATGCAGGGTAGGTGACACAATAAGGGCCATTTTTCCTACCTCTATGGTCCATTCAAGGTGGGAAAATTAGTGAGTGGGTAACTTGCTAAAAGCGATTGAATTGCCTGATAAGATGACATGATGATGTACATGAACCTAGCATGATGATGAAGGGGAGAAAGGAAAAAAAATAAAGAAATTGATGGAAAACTTTTAGAGCAAATGGGAATAGTAGAAGAGAGGTTTGTAAGAGTAAGAAGTGATAACTATCAGAATATATATCTACATACATATCTATAGGCATATCTACATATCTACATTGTTATTTGCAACCATTAATTATAAATACATATCTACATACACTTTTTGGTCAAAATTCTTATTGCTAAGTTGGGAAAAGTTGCTACCCATTCACAAAAATAGATAGTGTTTATCCATCCATGGTGGCAAGCTTGTAGGCATTTGTACACATAATATTTATTATTTGTAGGATCTAGTCTACAAGGAATCAAACTTCTAGCATTCTCTTATTTTTCCCAATCCTCATCCCATTTAAGCACAAGGTCTCCTTCTTTGTACTCTACCTCCATGGATTTTTTTCAAATCACATTTAATGTCTTCCTAGTGTTGTACTATCTTATTAAAAGCCTTTTCTCTTTCCTCTTCTAAGGCCTATAGTGCATTCAACTTTGCTTGCATGGGATTGATGTCAATGTCCTCCAATTCGACCTAGTCTAACATCTAGAGGGAAGCAAGCTCTAAATTAATTGATAGCATAACCTCTTTGTCATAGACCAACTTGTAAGGGGATAATATAATGGATGGTTTTGGTGTCATTCTATCTTCCCATAGCACCTTATACAACTTTGTATGCCATTCTCTTTGTGACTTGAAGATGGTATCCTTCAAGATCTTGGTAATTGTTATGGCCATTCCACAACTAGCCCCAAAATTGGGGACCCACCTTTTTATTTTTTATTTTTTAGATCTTAAGGGAAATTTTGGTTTAGGTTGCAATATATGTTCCAAGGTTTGGGTGTGGATTATTGTCTCATTTTAGTTTCTTTTAAGTTGTCTAGTGTGTTGATTAGCTTCTTTATTGTTTTTATTGTTTTGGTTAATTTTAATGTTTGAATTAAACCAATTCAAACATTTGAAATTAATTAAATCAAATTTAAAAAAAAAATAAGGAAAAAGAAATTAAAAAAAATAAAAAGAGAAAGGATAAAAAAAAATAATAATTATGAAAATAAAATAAAAATAAAACAATCAATGTGTTTTTTTTTAAAGTTAATTTAATTTCTTTAATGGTTTTGTTTTGGGAAAAGTTTAATTTAATTTTATCTTTAGTTTTGTTTTAATTAAATTTTATTAATAGTTTTATTTTGGAAAGTTTAATTCATGATTTTTTCTTTATTGCAGGTTACTATTAAAAAAAAGAAAAAAAGAAGAGAAATGTCATGTATCATGCCAATTGAAAAAAGCGGCAACACTCAAGAAGAGAAATGTCACATATCATGCCAATGGAAAAGAAAATGTTGGAAAGTCAAAAGTTGGAAAAAGAAACAAATTGCCAAACGTTGAAAATTTTAAGAAAAAAATGTTGGAAAGCCAAGAGTTGGAAAAAAAAGAAAGTTGGAAAGCCAAGAGTTGGAAAAAGAAATGAATAGTCAATGTTGGAAATCTTTAAAAACCCATTGAAGCTCATAAACAAGGGCTAGACGTTTTTTTGGAAGAAGCTGGAAATACTGGTTGTAAAACAAAATATTTTTTAATGCAAATATTTTAGAAACTTGCACTTTGTTAGCAAGATGGGAGGAGATTTTTTTTGCATGTTTGAGCTAATGGTTTATCTTTTCTTCCATGTTTTCTTGGCTTATAGATAGTGTTAAATGCATTTTAATGGTTGCATTATTGAAGGCTTAGAAGCACGGAATTTATTTTTGTTCCTTAGAAGATTGCACCTAATTTATTTCAAATCGTATGTATGCAGATTCAAATAAATTTGGTTACATGCAAAAAGTCTCATCTTCGGTTTTGCAGGATAGGGTGGCATTAGATTGAGAGTAGTTTGCTTTTAACATTTCCAAACTTTATTTTATTTTAATTTAATTTTAATTTTTTTTAACCTCTTTTTGTAGTTTTTTAAAGTCGACAAATAAAATAAAAATCGAAAAAAATTAAAATTTCAAAAATAAATGCAGGGATGTGAAGAATGAGCTTCAATATTTCATCTGAAACAATTTTGATCCCATTCTGAAGCCATTTCGAATTTATAAAAATCATTGAAAATTGTTGTTTTATGGGGATTTTTATAATTTCAAAATTTTACATTATTTTATATTTCAAAGGTAAATTAGATTTCAAGGCTTTGCATGTTTATATTTTCAGCATTTTGGTCCATTTTCAGATTTTATTTTTATTTTTCTAACCCTTCTCTTTTGCAGATTTTTTTAAAACTTTAGCGATTAAAATAAAAATTAAAAAAAATTAAAATGCAAAAAATAAATGCATGGGTGTGAAGAATTTCATTCGAAACAATTTTTATCCAATTCTAAAGTCATTTAGAATTTATAAAAAATATTTAAAGTTGTTGTTTTATACAACTTTTTATAATTTTGCAATTTCATATTTTTTATATTTTGAAGGTAAATCAATTTTTTAAGCTTTTCATTTTTATGCGTAAACAATAAATAAACTTCCCTTTATGAAAATTGTAATTTCATTAAAAGGGGGTAATTTATATGACATTCCATAGGCCACCATTTTTAGAGCAATAAATTACCTTTTCTTTATGAAAATTATGATTTTATTAAAGAGAGGTAATTTATTATTATATCAAAGGCTATTGTTTTGAAAACATTAAATTATTTCTTCTTTATGAAAATTATGATTTCATTAAAGAGGGATAATTTATAATGACATTTTAAGGCCATTGTTTTAAAGCAATAAATTGACGTCTCTTTATGAAAAATAATTTCATCAAAGAGGGGTAATTTATTTATTATATTAAAGGCTATTGGCATTTTCATGTTCAAAGCAACATCAAGTGAACATTTTCATCATTTAAGTTTCAAATTTAGAGATAGATTTTAATCTTCTATTTCATTGTTCAAAGCAAGGTTTAAGCAAGATAAAACTTGTCTAAAATTGGCTTAATCAAAGGAAGATAAAATCTACCTAAAATACTCCAAGATAAAAGGAACTAAGGCTTTACATCGTGGTCATATGAGGACCAATCACATTTTCCTTTTATTTTAAGTTTCATGAACAGTTACTAGCATAGCAAGATAAAATAAACCAACACAGGCCCCTTGTTAACAGTTACTTGCAAACCACTAAGGTATTCCTAGCACTCATTTTATTCAATTTTAAAAGATTACTAATACACATGTGCAATGCTTATATAGTGGAACCTTGGAGTTGTCTTTGTTTTTAACTTCTTTGCAAGAGAGGGTTTTGTTATCAAAATCCTAAGGGTGAGTGTGGTTTTGCAATTGGGCAAAATTACCACTCAACAGTAATGTGCTTGTTAGTTGACTTGGCCAAACCATTACCTTGGGATAGTAATTAGATGATATTTTGAATAGAGCAAATTTCATCACCTTATCCCCTTGAAGTAGATGGCATGATTTGTGACTATGGTGGTAGGTGCTTTGAATTTGGTGATAATATCTTCTAACAACCAAACCATCATTTTCTAGTTTGCTACTTTGGTTAGTACTACTTCAACCCATTTGGTGAAATAATATGTAACATTGAGGAATTATCCATAACATGCACTTGACAACATGTTGATTTTACCTATAAATTCCAGATCCGATTATTGAAATTGTTTAGTCATAATGATAGGTTTTAGGGGCATTGGAGCTCTTCTTTTTCTTCCCCTAAACATACAAAAATATTTACAATTTTTGATCCAAGGTAGCAATTGAAAACTATGGTAGGGCAATAATATCTATCTCTTAAGATCTTATGAGTTATTGTGGATACAAAGAAATTCCCTCCCTCATCATGGTATTCCTTGATTAGGGACCTATCTTTTCTTCTATGCAGTGTTGTAAGATACCATCATATCCTCTTCTAAAAAAGACACCATCTAGCCAATGATAATACATTTTCTTGTACCTAAATTGGGCTCCCTCCTTGGCTATCAACTATTTTGGTACCCATCCCAAAGCCATATATCTATAAATGTTACCTATCTAACCTGTATTTTCATCGACATCTATCTCTTCCACTAGAGAAATTTGATCTTCAGGGATCGTCATTACTAGCCTCTCACATAAGGCTATTCCAATGATTAGTTTGGGAGGTTTGATTTCAATGTCAATTTCTTAAACTTTATTGATACATAAAACCATCTTTTCCCTTAATTTATTATACATGTTAGATCTGTTAGCGTACTAAACATTATTGTCTTTATTATATTATTAGACAGACTGTTGCACAGACTGTTGCTCTGTTACAACAGTTCAGTTCAGCTGTTGCGTCGGTGTTCTATTCCCGACTGATGTAATTGTTATTTAAACAAGTTCAATAATAATTCATATTGTTCGTTGAATCTAACATGGCATCAGAGCCAGTTCGGTAAGGTTGCTGGGCAGACGGAATTTTTTTTTGCAGGCATGTTGTTTGTCGCAGAGGCAGACAGCATAACGTTCAAAAAAAAAAAAAAAAAGAAAAAAAAAGCGCCGCAGGCCCTTGGGACGCAGCGACGAGGAGAAACATTGCAGCGACAGCCCGCGCGAGAAGTCAACGCAGGGCGCGCTACGTCGGGAAGGGCCCAGACGCCAGCGTGCGTCGTCCCAGCCGTAGGACGCAGACGTTCTGTCTACGCCAGCTACGTAGAGCGCAGGACGGACGCAGACGTCCTGTGCGCTAGCCGCGCAGAGCGCAGGACAGACGCAGACGTCCTATGCACCAGCCGCGCAGAGCGCAGGACGGACACAGAAGTCCTATCTGCAGAGCGCAGGACAGAGTCTGCGACGTAGTCTGCGTCATCTGCGCAGAGGGCAGAAGAAGGGGCGAGAATTTTAAAATTCTTGGTTCCCGCCTCCAGGAGGGGGTATAACCCCCCCCCACGCGGCCTGTGTAGCGGTGCGAGGGATTTTTTTTTTGAATCCAACACCCTCCCCCGGACGTTCTTTAAAAAAAAAAAAAGAACAGACGTACCTCTCCCCCAATTTTTTTTTGTTGCAGGCGGAGTGGACCCTGTGCGAGGCGCGACGGGCATCCGACGCAGACGACTGCATTTTTTTTGTAAACGCAACAGTAGCTGCGAGTTCCCAGCGGAGGCTCGGGAAGCAGAGGACGAAGCAGCGGAGGAGTCAGAAGGAGGGGTTGAAAGAGGAGCAGGTCCACTGATCCTCTCGGATCAGCCTGCTGGCTCACGTGGTCGTGAGCCGTGCGGTAAGGCTCAGGGAGCCTGCAGGTCGGGGGTTCAAATCCCGCCGACCCCCCCAAGGTATATTTTTTTTAAAGTTATTTTTTTTAATTATTAATTTTTTATTAAAATTTTTAATTTTAATTTTTTTAATAGTTTTTTAACTTTATAAATTAAAATTTTAATTTTAATTTATTTTTTATAAGTTTTAAAACTATATAAATTAAAATTATTTATTTTAATTTTAAATATAATAATTATTAAAAATGCTTTGTTAAAGAAAGCCTTTTAAGGGGGGATATTTTTTCAAAAATCAAAGGGGGATAGTGAGTAATTTTTCGAAAAATAGCAATTTGGCATTGTAAAAGGTGCATTTTCGGCTGTGACCGACACCTTGTGGGTTATTCTTATGGGCAATTTTTTTTGTTGTATGTTGCATATTTCATTTTTGCACTATAACATTAAAAATTAAAATCAAAACACTCCCTAAGTCCCCGGAATATAAAACCCATCTGTGCAATTTTATTGCACTGCAGCCGTTCGGTATTTATGATACCTCTGGCCAGCACTTACAGGTAAAGCTGTCGTGATTTGGCTACTGTATCCGCCGCCTAATATAGCTGCTATAACGACGTCTGAGCTTGTTCTCTATAAATCGTCGGGGAGGAATAAGTATGCCATTTTTGCATTTTTTTACTCCATCCACTACCCTTTATCGCACTTGTGTTTAGGCGTAAATCCTGATGAAGTATTCTTCATAGTGTTTAGGGGAAGTTACGCCCCACGCATGAGAATAATCTTCTATGGTAGGTGCCATCAACAAGGCGATTCCCTTTCAGTACCGCTTATGTTCCACGTATCGTATGATCTCTAAAACTCACCTATAGTCTCCCTCACGTAAGGGCGGGTGATTTTTGTTGATCTTTCTAAATACCTATAGTTTCCCTCACGTAATGGCGGGTATTTTGTACGGTATATTGGCCTAGAAAAAGGTATATCGAAAGGGGGACCAATTTGGTGATATAAGGAACCTTCACTATGGCCGTTGTTGCAAAGTTGATGACTGATCCGCATCAGTTATTGAAAGGTCCAAATTATACACCATGGAAACATAAGATGAAGGCTATTCTCCAAATGGAAGATTTGTGGGATATTGTTACTGGAGTAGCAACTAGGCCTTCACCAACAGCAGGATCCACAGGTCCTTCAGCAGATCAGATAGCTTTTGACAAGAAAGATAGTAGAGCAAAGGTGCTCATTTTGTTTGTTGTTTCAGATGAAGTGCAACCTCATATAGCTGACAAAGCAAGTGGTAAAGAGGCATGGGATGCCCTTAGAACCATCTATGAGGGGAAGAATGAATCCACCATTCTTCATCTTCAACAACTTCATAACCTGAGTTTGAGGTAGGGTGAAACAGTTGAACTCTTTCTATGTAGAGTGTCTGAGTTGAAAGAGAAATTGAGTTCTCTCGGAGATACTGTGGACGAAAAGCTTCTCATTTCACTTGTGATGAGAGCTTTACCTTCTTCATTTGATATGTTGATAACCTCCATCCAGGTGTCTCAACGACAAATTACCTACATCGAGTTCGTCAATCTGCTTCAACAACGGGAGGCACGCCAACTTCACAAGGATGATTCTTCCAATACAGCCCTATACACCAACGAGCAGGGGTTCTAGGAAGAAAGGTAATGGGCAAAAAGGAGGCAACTTTTAGAAAGGAGGAAATTCTCAACAGGATACGAAAGGAAAAGGCAAACAACCTCAACAGAAGAAGAGGTGGTGCAAGATTTGTGAGAAAGACAACCATGACACCAACAGGTGTTGGCATAAGAACAAGCAGAAAGGCCAAAACAAACCACAAAATAAGAACAAGCAACCCTAGGTGAATGTTGTTGTTGAAGAATCTGACTCAGATTCTGAATGGGCACACAAGGTGCTCATGACTACCACAGATTCCACTCAGAGGGATCCTATTTGGTATGTCGATTCTGGAGCTAGCAAACATATGACTGGCGACATATCGTGGTTTGAATCATTTGAGGCCAAAGAGGGCAAACTTGTCACCATTGCTGATGATAAAACATATAGGGTTCAGGGAGAGAGTACAGTTTCAGTCACTCTTCCTGATGGCAAGTGTCAGATTGACAAAGTCCTCTATGTTTCGGGATTGGCTAACAATTTGTTGTCAGTGACACAAATCCTGGACAAAAATATGGTTGTCAACTTTCGTGTTGAGAATGGAAAGAAGTGTTGTACAATTACCAGGAAGGGTAAGCAGATTGCAATAGCTTCTTATAAGCACGACTTATTTGCACTAGATGCTATCTCTACTCCACATGTTGCCATGACTGTCTCTACCAAGGAGGCAACTTCCCTATGGCACAAGAGATATGGGCATCTTAGTTCTGGCTACTTACTTGAGCTCAGCAAGTATGAGATGGTAAAGGGTCTTCCTTCCCTTTCTGCCACATTGCCAGTGTGCTCTGACTGCTTGGCAGGAAAGCAGCATAGAGTACCATTTGAGAAGAGCTCTACAAGAGCACGAAAACCTCTGGAGCTAATTCACACCGATCTATGCGGTCCTTTCACACCCAACAGTGTTGGAGGGAAGAGGTACTTTCAGTTATTCGTAGATGACTACTCACGAAAGATGTGGGTTTTCTTTCTCAAACTAAAATCTGAAGCTTTTGCATTCTTCCAGCAGTTCAAGAAATCCATTGAGAAGGAGTCAGGGGCTTCTATCAAAACCCTTCGCTCAGATCAAGGGGGAGAGTTTACCTCTAATGAATTTTCTGCATTCCTAGATAAGCATGGGATCAAGAGACAGTTAACAACTTCCTATACTCCTCAGCAAAATGGAGTTGCTGAGAGAAGGAACCATTCTATCATGGAAATGGTTCGTTGTATGCTCATAGGAGCTACTCTTGGGCAACAATATTGGGCAGAAGCTGTCACCACTGCAGTGTATCTATTGAATAGGGCACCCACAAAGGCCCTAAAAGGAATGACTCCATAGGAAGCATGGAGTGGTCGAAAACCCTCCATATCTCATCTACGTATTTTTGGGTGTCAAGCTTTCATGCACATACCGAAAGAGAAAAGGAAGAAGCTAGATGAGAAAACACTGAGATGTATTTTTCTTGGATATTCTGAGCACTCTAAAGGATATCGGTTGATAGATCCTTTGACCAAGAAAATTCATATCAGCAGAGATGTTGTCTTTGATGAAGCTTTCACATCACAGAGCACATCTACAATACACCAAGATATTGTGGAACCTAAGGAAGAGAAGATTCCTTCGTCAACACAGACAGGAGGTCCTTCTACATCTTCACCACCACTGAAGAAGAATCCTAAATGGTGTACAAATACAATCAGAGAAGCAAATTTATCCACTCCTCCCAATTTGAATTTGGATAGACCTCGTACACACAGTATGGCTCAAAAGGAAAGAGAAGCCAGAGAAACTGGTGAGGTTGATGATCTTTGTCAATATTTTGAGGAACTTTCCGTGACTCCAAGTACGAAGTTGAGGATATGGATATTGATGATGATAGGGCATTCATGTCTACCATAGATAGTCTTGAACCTGCATCAGTGCAAGATGCTCTTAGTGAGCCTCAGTGGAAGGCCGCTATGGATACAGAGTATGAGTCTCTGATGAAAAATAAAACTTGGAAGCTTGTTGATCTGCCACATGGAAAGAAACCTATTGGCTGCAAATGGGTATACAAAGTCAAGTACAAGGCAGATGGAACAATTGATAAGCATAAGGCCCGTCTTGTTGCAAAGGGCTATGCTCAAAAGGAAGGCATCGACTATGAGGAAACTTTTGCACCTACTGCTCGAATGACCACAATTCGGGTTATGTGTGCTATGGCAGCACAATATGGGTGGAAAGTTCACCATATGGATGTCAAAAGTGCTTTTCTTAATGGTGATCTCCAATAATAAGTCTATATGACTCAGCCTGAAGGATTTGAAGTGGAAGGCCAACAGCAGAAAGTTTGCAAATTGGTCAAATCCTTGTATGGTCTGAAACAAGCTCCTCGAGCTTGGTATATAAAAATGGACAATCACCTTATGTAGCATGGATTTAAGAGATGTCCGTCAGATGCAAACCTCTATTTCAAGAAACAGGGTTCTGAGATAGTGTTGCTTGTACTCTATGTGGATGATCTGCTCATTACAGGGAGTTCAGAAACTATGATCTCTACTTGTCAAAAGAAACTTGTGCAAATATTTTGAGATGACAGATCTCGGACTTCTCCATTACTGTCTTGGTCCGGAATTCAGCCGGAAGGAGCACTCCATCAAAGTGTCTCAGAAAAAGTATGCCAAGACATTGTTGGATAAATATCGCATGACTGATCGCAAGCCAATGGCAACTCCAATGGAGAATGGACTTCAGTTATCACGATATGATGACTCACCTCAGGTAGATGGTACTCTCTATCGACAGTTGATTGGGAGTCTCATATATCTGACCAATACTAGGCCAGATCTCGTATTTGTTGTCAACTATCTTTCGAGGTTCATGCAGGAGCCTAAGACTACTCATTGGAAAGCAGCAAAACGTGTTCTTCACTATGTCCGTGGTACTATGGAATATGGCCTAGAATACAAGAGGAACAACAAATTCTTCTTGCAAGGATACACGGACTCCGACTATTCCGGATCATTTGATGATCGCAAGTCAACTTCTGGATACATTTTTCATCTGGGATCCGGTCCTGTCTCTTGGCACAACAAGAAGCAACAGGTGGTTGCTATTTCATCAACAGAGGTAGAATATCGTGCCGCACGTGAAGCTGTGTGTGAAGTGATATGGTTACGTCACATTCTGACAAGTATGAGCCATCCATCAAAATATCCAATACACTTGTTTGCGACAATCAGGGTGTTCTAAACCTCGTCAAGAATCCAGTCCATCATGAAAGAACAAAGCACATTGATACACAATGTCATTTCATTCAAGATGAAGTTCCAAAGCACCAAATTCAGCTTCAGCACATTCCCACCGATGCTCAAGTTGCAGACATTTTCACTAAGGCACTTGGACGTGTCAAATTTGAATTGTTTCGCAGCTCACTTTGTATTGCTCTAATGGAGAAGTCCAAGATCTGTCAAGTAATGAGACATTTTCACTAATATGGTTGTACTTGAACTTCTCCATTACTGTCTTTGTATTGCTTCGTTGAATCTAACAAGATAAAATGTCAAGATTTACTATAAAGACAACCATATTACTCTATGATAGATTGTACTTGAACTTCTTGAGAGCCTTCATGATGGTAAATGCTTATTTTCTTATAAGGGTGTATATTTATTTATAGTTGTGGAGGACTTGTATCATGAAAAATTTGAAATATTCCTCATAGCATTCATTTGGGTTAGGACAATAGAAACACTTTCATCTATACCAAACACATATAAACTAGAATATTCAAAGAGATTTGGGTTGATCGAGGATAAAGATTTGATGTTGACATCTTTAACATCATGGAAGGCTTTATTTACTTTATTATTTCACTAAAGGGAGGTATCCTTATTTAGTATTTTAGTTATGGGTCTAACTATTTGGAAAAAAATAGTTATAAACTTGGTAACATACTAGATTTTGCCTAGGAATGACCTGATTCCTTTGACTGATGAGACTAATGGAAGATCTTGAATGGTTTTTATTCAATTGGGATCTATGGATAAACCTTATTTTGACACTACATGACCTAGAATGTTTTCTTGGACCAGAGAGTAGACTTCTTAGGGTTAAGAGAAAAACCAAATTACCTAAACCTCTAGAAGATCATATTGAGATGATCAATATGCTTATTCCTATATTTGAAAATACCTTTAAATCATCAAGGTATATGAGAATTGTCTTGCCTACAAGCCCCACAAAAGTTATGTCCATAGTCCTTTTGAAGGCTGCATATACATTTTATAGACTAAAAAATATTTACTAATATGTGAAAGCCCTCCACTTGTTGGTGGAAACTATATTATGTTGATCTTTGTCTTTAATCAATATTTTATTGCATTCGTAGAAAATATTGAGGAGACACAAGATCTATGAACCAACTACCTTCTACAAAATCTAATCAATGGAAGGTAATGGATAGTGGTCCTTTAAAGAGGCTTGGTTCATATTTCTAAAGTCAACACATAGCCTAAATCACCATTTTTATTGCATATTAGAACTAGATTGGCAACCCAAGTGGAATGCTTGATAGGAAAGATCATATGAGCTTGAAGAAGCTTCAATAATTTCTTCTTCACTATTACCTCTATTTTAGGATTTATCGATCTTTGCTTCTTTTTGTAGGGTCAACTACCAAACTCCAATTCAATAGTATGATATTCTTAGGTATTTTCTTCTTATATTTTCTAGAAATAGATTCTTCTATTTGGTCGTCTCAATAGGATGATACAAGGAGGATTTCACTTTGAGGCTTGTATTTCTTGTACTAGCATCAAGATTAAATAGACTTTCTAGAGTGATTATACCCTTGGGAAACTAACTTGATTTTAATTGTATGACTCCATCCTTAATGTCATCCCCATTTCATTATTTTATTTGGCATATTAGGCTTCCTTGATTAGAAATTCTATGATTTTATCATCATGGTTAAAGATATTAATGATAAAAGTTATTAAGGACGGTTGGTCTAAAGATTACCTCTAATTATTTAGGCCTATCCCATATGGCATTGGTGGGATTGAAACTATATTCTATTCTTATGAACTCATCTCTTTACATTCATTTTTCTAGGGATTGCTTTTATTTTGTATATATCAAAACTTTCCATCAAATCCTAAACTTGATATGTATATGACTTCATACACTTGCTTTTTGTAGCACACTAGTAATTAACCTAATTTACAATTAGTTCAAAGTCACCATATATTAGGTTGTTAATTAACATCTTCTTAGTATTTTTCAAACTAGTACAAAGTGCCTCACACTTTTCTATATTATTGGTATAATTGAGTAGCAATCTATAGGCAAAATGAGTTTGTGTACCTTATGGATCAATGAATTGACCACCAGTGTTTACCCCATTCCTAGTTTTGGTGTCATCAAAGTAAATTATCTTAGTATTATTTTCTCCTTAACTTATTAGGGATGAAATATTGAAAGGTGTTTTAATTATTAAATAGTTTCTTGTTTCAATCTATTTGTATTCAACTTTAGAATCCTCTTCATCTAGAAATATATCAATTATCATGTCAACCTTAAGATCCTAGTCACACTCAAGATACCCATCATATTTTGTGGATCCTGGAAGCTCATTCCAATTTATCATACTTTCACCATATAGCTTATGTAGTAGATAGTTTCAAGATGATTTATTCTCAATATTGTTCATTTTCAATCATTGGGTATGTTCATATGAGTATAATACATTGTATAGTAAAAATATCCTAATAACTTGCATGTCCACTCTTTGGATAATAAAATATTGAAATATGAAGATAGGTGCACAACTATCACTTCTTAAAAAATTACAAATTTTGGATTTCTAGACATGGTCATCATTAGGTCTTTGAGGACCCCTATTATATTGACCCTTGTGACATCCATTTGGATTAAGTGTCTAGCCATTTTGATGTATGGTAGACACACCTCTTCAAAAGCAACTATAGGGATAACTGTGACTGCTTCCCTTGAATTAACTATGCAACTTATGAGTATGTAATTTTTTATCTTGACTGTCACATAAGATAGGGTGGTTTCAATATTTTAGGTTTGGCATGCATTATATTAGATGCATTGACCTGAACATTGATTGAATGCTTTACCATTAAATTTTATTGATAAACTACATTGGTCGGAGTGATTTATGGTTGCTTATGTTGGAAATATGTTGAATATTTTCCATGTTATTCTGGCGAGTTAACATATGTTTAGACCCATATGTTTAGACCTATATGTTTAGATCCATATGGGTTGTTTTGGGTTAATATATTTAAACCCATGTTTTAATATATTTGGGTTAATATATTTGAACCCATGTTTTAGTATATTTGGGGGTCAATATATTTCAACCCATATATTAATATATTTAGGTTAATATATTTGAACCCATATTTTAATATATTTGGGTTAATATATTTGAACCCATGTTTTAATATATTTGGGTTAATATATTTGAACCCATGTTTTAATATATTTGGGTTAATATATTTGAACCCATGGTTTTGCACCCATGGTATTGTAAAACCCCTTCTTGTGTTTTTGGTATATAAAACAACACTTGCATGAGGGTTTGTGAGGGAAGGCCGGGACACCCCCCAATGGGGGGAACACAATATGCAATAAATTTAACGGCAAGCAAAAAAAGTAAGAAAGAAAGAAACTAAAGGGTATTATTTTATTAGAGATAATCAAGTTTATACAATAAGGAAATATTCTTATTGGGTTTATTTTTGAAAGTTTTCCCAAGATAAATTCTTGTGTAATGTGTTCTTCTATGTTTTTCATTTTGATTCATAATTACTGATTTTCTAGATTTTGTTTATCGAGGTATTTTTTCTCTTCATTTGGTATGAGAGCTAGGTTGTAGCTTGGTTCAGGAAGAAATGGTTTCAACCCTAGAATAAATTGATTATTGAGTGGGAGTAGTGCACGAAAGAATCTGGGTGAAGAAAAAATGATGGGAAGTGGTAGATCTAATGAGCTTTGGCAGTGATAGATCTGGTGAGCTTGGAAAGTAGTAGATATAGTGAGATTTGATAGAAGTAGATCTGGTGAGCTTTGACAATGATAGATCTGGTGAGCTTCGATAATGATAAATTTGGTGAGCTTTGATAGCGATAGATATGGTCAAATTTAGAAAAAATAGATCTAGTGGGCTTTGGAAATGGTAGATTTGGTGAGCTTTGATAGTGGCAGATCTAGTGAGCTTTGATAGTGGTAGATCTAGTGAGCTTTGGTAGTGGTAGATATATAGTTTAAGGCTAGAAATGCTTGTTCTAGTGGTTTTATTACAAAGTTGTTGAAAAATGTCTGAGATGGTTTATTGGTTGTACCAAAAGTTTTTGGGTAAGTATTAACTATTGTAATTGGTGTATCTTGTACCTAAATAAGCTACTATAACTAGTATAGTTGTGCCCAAAATATATTGGTGTGGATGCTAGTGGTGGTTGTCTGGTGTAATGTTTTCAAAGTTAGCTCTAATAATATTTGTAATGTTTTTTTAAAGAGGTTTTTTTATTATTTTGTTACTTTATTGGTATATGGTTGAGGGTAATAGGTGAAGATAATGTGTTTAGAAGGTTAGAGGTAGTTTGTAGGGTGGCTAGGTATTGAAATGGTTGAATATAGTTGGTGAGAGCTATAGGCCTAGAGGCTGGTAAAATTTAGGTTAAGGCTACTTGTCTTTGGAAGGACTGGTTTTATCTTGTGCCCATGAAGGGTTGTGTCAAAAATAATTGTTTATATTGCATAATTATAAATATATCATTAAGGGGGAAATATTAGCATTAAATGCGTATGTAATTACACATTTGTAATATGGATCAAAGTCCAAGGATGAGGAAATTGAAGAAATGCATCATGTTCCTTATGCTAACGCTATTTGCAATATGATGTATGCAATAGTTTGTACTAGACCTAATATTGCACATGCAATGGGAGTAGTTAGTAGATATATATCCAATCTAGGGAAGGAACATTGGACTATTGTGAAGAGGATATTTAGATACTTGCATGGAACTACAAATTATGCTATGGGTATGGTTGCCCTTGATAGTTGACAATGGTAGTTTTCAAACCCTATGGAAAGTATTCAACAAGTGGAAGAATGTTGGAAATGTGTTGAATATTTTCCATGTTATTTTGGCAAGTTAACATATGTTTAGACCTATATTTTTAGACCCATATGGGTTGTTTTGGGTTAATATATTTGAACCCATATTTTAATATATTTAAACCCATGGCTTTGCAACCATGGTATTGTAAAACCCCTTCTTGTGTCGTTGGTATATAAAACAACAATTGCATGAGGGTTTTTGAGGGAAGGTTGGGACATACCCAATGGGGGGAACGCAATTAGAAATAAATGTAATGGCAAGTGGAAAAGAAAGCAAGAAATAAACTAAAGGATATTATTGTATTGGAGATGGTCAAGTTTATACAATAAGGAGATATTCTTGCTGGGTTTTTTTCCAAAAGGATTTCCTAGGATAAATTTTTGTGTAATGAATTCTTCTTTTGTGTTTTTTCTTTTGATTCTATAATTACTGCTTTTCTATATTTCATTTATCGAGGTATTATTTCTCTTTAGCTTACCCCTAACATAGATAATTTTTGTTGCTTTAGAGCCTCCTAGTATAGTTCCCACTATATTGGTAAGGCTAACACTTCTAGCATACTGACTTTCATGGGTGTTCTTTTCATTTCCTCTATGATGTCAAATTTGAATTTCATAGAGGCATCCTCACTTTGCACTGTTGCTTTATTTCTATCACATGTCCTTCACTTGTGAGGAAGTGGTATTTTAGCTACCATATACCCTCCTTATGAAATTGACCTCTTTCCTTATTTTCTTCCCTCCTAATAGATTTATCATCACTTCTCCATCTCCTTTATCCACTATAAAATATTTTTCTTTATCCATCAATCTATATTTATTAGTTTGTATCTCTCCCTCCTCTTTTTGAGGTGTAACCATGGCCTTCCTTTTTATGATTTCCTTATCTTTTTATTTCTATTGTTCTGTTATGATGGGCTCTTTATCTTTAAAATGTAAGGACAATCTATCTCTTATAAGAATCATCATATCTTTCTTGATTTTCACTTAGTATTGCGGTGATTTTTTGTGTCCTTAAAATCTAGGTTGTCATGCCACAAGAAAATCACTCGTTCACAAACAACACTGTGGAATTAAAAAGACTCTAGACTCTAGACAGATCGAGTAGGGTAAGAAAACCCTGGACGTGAGCTTAAAATATTTTTTATATGCTCATGCTCATCCAGACTAACAAAAATGAAACACAACTACAGAATTAAAAATAACCAAGCCTCGAAGTAAATCCCAGCTAATGCTCAAAGTTGTAGACTGGTGCCTTATCCATTGGGAAATTGTAGCCAGACTTAAAGGATGATGAAGAAACAAGGGGGAGGTGATAAAAATAAGCCAATCACATCCATTCAAATAATGTAACAAAGATTATTAAGCATACTAGTGAAAGAAGACACCACTTATACATTCAAATAATGTAACATAATTGGGACAACAAGAAAAACTGCACATGAAATTGCTAAAAGGAGGAAGCAAGATAGCATTGATCAAAAAATCATTACAATGGAGCCTTGTCAGTATAACCATATCTCACTAAGCAAGTATAAACAAATTCTCTATTCAAATAATTTAACAGAGAACTATAGATCTTTGTTCAAATGATGTAACAAAGAGTCTCCTAGCTTTCAGTCTCAGTCACTGGAAATGATCTTAGTAAACCAGACACATTATCAAAAAACTTGCATAGTGATAGGGAAGAAAATAGGGTGACTAGACAAGACACACAAAAGAAAATACAACTGACAAGGATGACACTTTGGTATACCTCTTGCAGAATTACTACACAAAAACTTGATGATGAAAGTTGTTGCAACCACTCTCTCATATAGCTAGTAGATTGGTTCTCATTCAAAGCCGATGATGGCCCTTAATTGCAAAAACTACAACTGCTCCGATGATGGCTCATAACTATAATTGTTACCAAAAACTGGATGATGGCCCATAAAAATTGTAACTACCTCCAAAATTGATCCACCATATTGCTTGCATTAAATGGCCTGGTAGTGGTCAAAATGCCTCCATTCCACTTAAAAACGGCCCAAAAATAGCTTCAAAAAATTCACTTCCAACTGCTGAAACTTACCCGCACAAATGAGGTCGGCCATAATTTTTAATTTTTAATTTATGTTTATTATAAGGCTAAATTTAGCCATTTTTAATTTTTATTATCAAAAATTAAATAATAATAATTTATCAATTCCAAAAGTATTGATAACGACAATATTGTTTTTGGTAAGTTAATTGATATTATATTATGCTGGGAAATATGAAGGCTCCCAAATACCTTTTACATCAACAGGGAACAACAGGCATCAGCCTAAGCCCAAGAGGAAGTATACAAAACCCTCAGAAAAGTAGGTAAATATTCACCTATTACATCGGTAGAAAACACTACAACAAACACAGAGAAAAGGATCCATCCTTCAAGACTACAAGATGAAAGCTGAACCCAAGAAAAACAAAGAAGCCCCTTGGGCACTACCCAAACCAAACAATAGGAACATCCGAGCAAAAATCTATTGATTACCCTCCCTCCCCCCCCCCCTCCTCTCCCCCTCTTTAAGAGAGCTTCTCCTCCCCCCCCCCCCCCACCACTAAGAGAGGAAGAGGGGGGGAGAGGATTTATTTTTATTACCTACGACGAAAAAAACACTCCCCCCCCCCCCACCAGAGGGGGGGGGGAGACAAAGACAATAATAATATAATAAAAATAACACTAACACTATTTCTATCTCGGTCCTGGAGCAAATCTTGTCAATCTTCAAATAAACATCTCTAAAAATATTTTGGTGCCAATGATCTTTCCACATGCGGTAGGGATCGCTCGAATTGGAAAGAGTGAGATCTCCATTTGCGTTGTTGATGTCCCCACTATATCTACAAAAAACATCCTTTGATTTATTCCCAAACTTTCTGTTTGAGACGTTAGTAGGCTTTGGGAATGAACTATTACTCCTGGCTGTTGAAAAATCATAAATTTTTTGGAGAAATGGATAGATCATGTGGCAATGGACATAGATACCAGACATGCTAGGGGTTATATGACAGGACACCCACCTATTATGGAAATGATGTAGATTAAGATTCATGAGATGAATGGGTTCGAAACAAGTCCAGATGATCATGAGACAACCATCCAACTGACAGTTCCATAGAGAGAAGGGGTCATTAAATTGATGGAATTTGTTATTCAAAAGGATGGGCCATAAAACCAAGACCTTAAAGACTTTTTGAAATTTGGTACCTATTGTCCTACTAGGACCTTTTGAAACTTCAACACTCTTACACATAATGAGGAAACTTATAAAAAATATGGTAACCCAACTAATCATTGTCAAATTTTTCAATAGTGGCTAATGCACGTACCTCCTGTGGTAGTGTGTCTATCCAAGTCAACAAACCTGGACCATCAACCCCAATGTTTGCCAGTTTATCTGCTACCTTATTTGCTTCTCTGAAAGCATGTTGGAAGATAACTTCTTGCTGGTGAGTAGCAAGTTTCCTGGCCTCTTCAATGCAGCTTCTAACTTTCCAAGATGGTCTTTTGGAGCTTTTCATGTAATTAATAATATTGAGAGAATCCCCTTCAATGATGATTCTACCTGGGATATGTTTGATTAATGCAAGACCTCTCCATAATGCCTTTGCTTCAGCCATATGATTGGACTGTTCACCAAGGTATTCAAAAATAACAAAAGCTAAAATCGAGTTTCCTTTATGATCTCTGATTATGCCTCCTGCTCCTGCTTTGCCTGGATTGTCTTTTGTTGCTCCATAAAAATTCAATTTGACCCATCCCTGGGGTGGGGGACACCATTTAATGTTACTTCTAGGATTGGGTTGAGATACAATCGTGTCCTGGGAAATGTTCAGATAATGAAGAATGACAGTTTCAAACCTGGAACAAGGCCTTGGATCATACGGAATAATGGAAGCATTCTCTTTGGAAAAGGAAATAATTCTACTAGTTAGAGATGAAATATCCTTGGAAAAATTAGAGAACACTCTCTGGTTCCTTTCTAACCATATTTTCCAAAGAAAATGATATAGACAGAACCTCCAAATTGTGCTCAGCTTGGGATGGTGGAAAGGTTGAGGCCACTGAATGAACAACTCCACAATAGAAGGAGGTTTTACCCAACTTATTTGGAACCTTTGGAAGAGGTTATCAAGAATGGAAATGGAATAGGGACAATTGAGAAAGATGTGGTGGGAGGATTCCCAGTTAGATAAGCATAAAAAACATCTATTTGGGATAATGATCCCTCTTTTAATGAGGTTATCAACTATCAAAATTTTATTTTGAATGGCAAGCCAAGCAAAGAAAGCAATTTTGGGGGTAAGGTGTTTGATCCATACCAAATTGAAAGGAATTTGGGTTTCTTCCTAGGGAATGAGGAGCTGATAAGCAGATTTGACTGTAAAATTCCCATCTTCTATTGGGGCCCAAATAATGTTATCTTTAACTTCTCCTATGGGGATGATTATGGAATTGAGCAATATTTCTAAGGCCCTTGATTCTTCAGGGTGATGGATGTTGTGAATGCTTTTCCACCTGCAGATGTTATTTGTTTTGTGAAGGAAATCAACCACTTTGTATCCAAAGGTTGCATCTATAAAGTCTTTGAGAATCCTGATGTTTTGAGCCTGAATGAGTGGCTGATTTCCTATCCACCTATCCAACCAGAAGTTTATTGATCTACCATCCCCCATTTCCCACCTGAGTCCTTTCCTCAATAGACTCTTTGTTTGGATTATTCCTTTCCAGAAAGTTGAGCCATTTGTGGGTGCTGTCTCATTTAGAAACTTTGTGCCCTACAAATACTTCCTCTTGACTATAGTGATCCACTCCACTTGCTCTTTCGATAATAATCTCCATGCCTATTTAGCCATTAATGCCAGATTTAAGTTTTTAAGTCTTCTCAATCCAATTCCTCCTTGGTCTTTAGATCTACAAACTTTATCCCAGGCTACCAGATGGAAATGACTTTTGTTTTCAGCCCCAGTCCATAAGAATTGTTTTTGAGTTTGTTCAATCTTATCATACACTTTTGAGGGAGCTTTAAACACTGAAAGGAAATAGATTGGGATACTTTGGAGGTATGCCATGGTTAAAATAGCTTTCCCTGCTTGGGATAGAAGGTTCCCTTTCTAGTTAAATTTTTTTGAACTCTCTCAATCATTGGGTTCCACATCCCCTCAACTGGTGTGCCCACAAAAAGAGGAAGACCTAAGTAAACAATAGGGAATGATGCAATTGAGCATCCCAAGATCCTGGCTATTTTGATCTGTCTCTGGTGAGGAGTGTTCAAGAAATAAATTTTTCTCTTTTGGAAATTTATTTTCTGGCCTGCTTCTTCTTCATATAGCAAAAGAATGTATTTGATTACTTTAGCTTCAAGTATGGAGGCAAAAGTGGATAGGATCGTGTCATCCACAAATTGTTGGTGAGTAACAGGATCAATTTGAGTTGCTGCTTTAATTCCAGAGATGAGACCTGATCTTCTGGCAGCATGAATTGTCCTCCCCAAAGCTTCTACAACTATGATGAAAAGTAGGGGAGATAAAGGGTCTCCTTGTCGAAGACCTCTACTACTTTGGAAGTAACCAGTTGGGGAACCATTTACAATAACTGAAAACCATGCAGTTGAGATGCAACCTTTAATCAGTTCCACCCATTCTGGATGAAACCCAAACTTGAGTAAAATAGCAAAGAGGAAATCCCAGTTAACCCTATCAAAGGCCTTGTTCATATCCAGTTTGAGGAAAAATAGCTTTTTTATTTTGAGACGATGAATGGAGAGCCTCATGCATTGTTATGATTCCATCTAAAATTGACCTTCCTTGGATGGAGCTTCCTTGAAAGTGGTCTATAAACATAGGAAGCACATCCCTCATCCTATTCACCATGCATTTAGTGAGGATTTTGTAGATAACATTGCAAAGGCTGACTGGTCTGAACTCATTTAAACTCCTTGCAGCTGGGCTTTTGGGAATTAGTGCTATGAAGGTGGAATTGAAGCTACGAGGGACCACTTTGGAAGATTGGAGTTCTCTGACTATTGCACAAACATCACCACCCACAATATCCCAGAAAGTCTAGAAAAATCTTGGAGGGAATCCATCTGGTCCAGGGGCCTTGTCAGGGTTCATGGAAAATAGGGCTTCTTTGATTTCATCCTCTGAAAATGTAGTAAGCAACTTTTGATTGACCCCATTAGGAATGACCTGCGGAATATGGGATAGTAATGATTCTTTGGCCAAAGATGAACCTGGAAGAGGAGCTTCAAGAAGGGATTCAAAATGGGAAACTGCTTCATTTCTGATTTCTCTGATGTCTGTTGTGATGGTCCCATCATTTTTGAGCAGTTATTTTATTCTATTATTACTTCTATTCCTCATTGTGGAGATATGAAAAATTTTGTATTTGCATCTCCCTCTTTTAACCATGTGATTCTAGACTTTTGCCTCCAAAAGGTCTCTTCACAGGCCAAAACATTATGGTATTCTGATAAAGCAATTTTTTCTTCCAATATGATCTCTTCATCATTTAATCCATTTTGGATTTTATGCTCAATAATGGTTAATCTCTCCTTAATGGCTTGCTTGTTGTCAAAAATATTCCCAAAAATCTCTTTGTTCCAGACTTTAAGGTTTTCTTTGACTAATTTCAGTTTTTGCCCTAGTCTGTAAGAAGGTGACCCTTGGACCAAGGTTGGCCACCACTGCAACATTCTTTCCCTAAGATCTGGATGATGAACCCACATTGCTTCAAAATGAAAGGGGTTTTGAAAATTTTGGATTATCCATTTCTAATAGAAGAGGGCTATGATCAGACCCGATTTTAAGGAGAGATTGGAGACTAGCATCTCCCCAAATATTTATAGCTTCTTTGGACAATAATGTTCTATCCAATATCACCTGAATAAATTGGCTTCCACTTCGTCTGTTGCTCCAAGTAAATTGGTTCCCTTTGAGGTTAACATCCATGAGATCATTGGTATTGATAAATTCTCTAAATTCTTCCATGCTTCTGGTTGGGTTGCCTGAACCTCCCCTCTTATCATATGGATACAACGGTGTGTTGAAGTCCCCTGCCAGGATCCAGGGAATAGAAGAAAAACTTTCTCTTAGCTTGGTAAGGGCTGCCCATAGCATAGCTCTGCCAGTGGGTGTGTTAGGAGCATAAACATTTGTAAGAATCCACTAAAATTTTTTGTCTTTGTCAAAAAAAAAAATGCTAGTAGTTCTATCACATGAATGTATTAATATGCCTTCTATATTTAATGGGTCCCAAAGACACATTAAACCTCCTGAGGCTCCTCTTGCATGGCTAAAAATGGCTTCACAATTTTTCCAAACTTTTTTGGTTGTTTGAATAGACCAACTTTCATCTATCTTGGTTTCTTGCATGATAAATATGGTAGGTTTGACTTCTCTCCTAATGGATCTGGCTATCCTTTGTTTAGCCAACCCATTTAACCCCCTCACATTCTAGGAGAGGATTTTCATTTTGATGGTTTGGTTTTTCTGCCCCCCTTACCTTGTGTTTGGGGGGGTTTGGTGCATTTATTCTCATCAGTGGATTGGGAAATAATATTTGGAAATAGGGTTAGTTGTATCCCATTAGCAATATCATTATGAATATCCTTTTTCCATTGCTCACTAGCTGATATCCTACCTCTTCTCTTTTCACCTCCACAATCAATAGGAGATTTTTTTGAACTTCTAGTCTATTTCGGACTAGGTTTTGGGGGGATAATTTGTTGTAGGACGGGACTACCCTTTTCCTTAATCTTATGAATTGCACTCTGGTATTCCATATGAGCATGTTTTGACTTTCCTTCAGAATAAATAAGCTCTTTTAGAGGGATCAGATCCTCCTCTTCAAGAAAATTATCTAGGTTATTAACATTTTCAACAGGAGTGTGAGATGGCCCAGATTTCGTAGGAGAGTCTAGGTTATTGGGAAGTTCAATCTCCTTGCCCTTGATGTATTCACCCTCTTCGCATTATTCTAATATATCTTTAGAAAGAACATCAAATTTATTTGGAGAGGTAAAATATGGGCATACCTTTTCTTGGTTTGGAGTTTTAGCAAAACCAGCCTGTTGGTCTTCATTGTCAGGATCAGGTTGTTGGGGATTTGAAGTCTCTCCACCCGAAAGCCCACTTCCACTCTGTTTCTATCGATAAACCTTTCCATGTAGGTTTTGACCTGACCTTTGCTGCCAAAATTGTCCTTTTTGCCCTTGGTTCCTCCTCCCTTGGAACCTATTGAACTGTGCATCCTATTTTGGTAATTCCTCCATTTCTTTTAAAGAAGGGCATTGGTTCCTTAAATGGCCCTATGTGCGGCATTCAACATAGTAAGCTGACTTATTTTCGTATTCCAAAGCCTGTTTGTGATAATATATCCCGTATTCCAGCTCTATGTAGGTCGGCAATTCAGAAGCCATGTTAGCATTAACACAAATTCTTGCAACTGTCATTCTTGACCTAGCCAAGGTGGCTCGGTCAATAGCTACCAGGTCTCCAATGGATTTAGTGATTCCTCGAAGGAAAACCTCATGCCACCACTGCATTGGGATATTGGGAAGGCGGACCCATATTGGAGCATAATTTATATCCTGCATTTTTGGGTCAAAATATTCAGCCCATTTTCGTAGAAATAGACTTCATCTCCCAAGGAACCAAGGGCCCCCTGTTAAAATTATACTTGCATCATCATGGTTACTCAGGCGAATGGTGAAGAAACCTCTTGATAGGGCAACAATATCCATCCTTCCCATGGTCTTCCATTTTGACACTACCCATTTTTTGATTGTTTCGAGGTTAGGCCTACCTCCAATAAACTTTCCCACCAAAGAAAAGGCCTCCATCGAGAGAAAACTTGACATGAAGGTTTCAAAAACCTTTAAATTTCTCCCTTCTGGGTTAAGTGAGATAGATGAGTTGGTAGAGGAGTTGCCTATCTCTTTAAGAATATCAGCATAGGACTTGCCCGCATTGGTATCCTCACCATATCTGTGGGGAGGGGGCCCATTGTCGGGCCCCTTGTCAGGAGGTTTATCCCCCCAAAATTTTTCCACTTTTTTAGTCGGTAGCTCTTGTCTGGCCTGATCCTCATCTGCATCCTCTGATGTGACTCCAGATCCGTGTTCCCCATGACCAGATTCCTGCACTCCAGAGGCTTGATTTTTTTGTTCTCACCTTTGATTTGAAAATCTTGGTTCCCGCTCAGACCATTTTTGAGGACTCCGCTCTCCATCGCCGCTCTGGTAACCCTATTTATTGTAGACTGTATTTAAAACCCTTCGACCTGTGACTGTTGGTTACGATAATATTATTATATCTATTTAATTACATGTAAAAAAATTCTTTATATATCTAATCAAAAGGAATCGATCGATGGCCATTGGCTATCGATCGAAATTCCATTTAAAAAGGGAATCAGTCAATGGCAAATGGCCATCGGCCAACCCTTTAAAAAATTTCATTTAAAATTTTTCTTTTTTCTTTCTTAAGTTTAATTTTATCAAAAAATTAAAAAGGCACGCGCATGCCTTTATGTAAAAGGCATGCACGTGCCTTTTTATTTTATTTTATTTTTTAAATAAGGATGGGGGCCATCGGTCGACGCCCTCTCATGGTCGACCGACGAGGCCGGTCGACCCCCTCTCATGGTCGACTGACACCCTCTCATGGTTGGTCGACGGGGTCGGCCGAAATTATTTATTTATTTATTTTTAATTTTTAAATAATTTATAATATATATATATATATATATATATATATATATATATATATATATATATATAATATTATAACTATTTTGATATATGATAATTACAATTGTAATTATAATTATAATATAAAATATAATATTTATTGTTATATATAAAGTTAAATTAAACATTTAAATAAATATTTAACTAAATTTAATTAAAATCAAATTTAATTAAATACCTAATTAAACATATAATGGAACTTTTAAAAAATAAAATATTTAATTAAACATTTAAGATCCTAGAGGTCAAAAATGATTAATTAAATTTTATTAAAGTCCAAAAATGATGACAAAAGACCAAAACAATGACCTGACTTCGACAACATAGATTTTCAAAGACACTTTCGGAAGGCGAGACAGGCCTGGAAAAGACCCAAGGACCCAAAAATTTATTGAACAAAGGTAGACTAGGGAAAAAATGCAGGGGACTCACAAGACACCAAATTAATTTGAAAAATTGGGGGCAAAACAAGTTGGATTTTGAGGATCCAACACAGGCTCCGATTGGGACAGGTGATGAAAAAAACTATTGGGCAATGAATCACCTGAGAACTCTAGAATATCTAGTAGACCAAAAAGAAAAAACTTTCCTAATAACCTATAGAAAACTCCTTAATCACCTACAAGAAAACACCTTAGTCACCTATAGAAACTCCTTAATCACCTAAAAATACTGCTTAATAACCTAGAAATGAATCCTTAATCACCTAAATACTGAAACACACCCTCTCTTTTTTTGTGGCTTCTCAAGCCCTTTGCATAGAATGATACAATTTCAAATGTTGGCCATTGATAGGAATTAAAAATTCCTTGCCATACAAAGTTTGCAACTTGGAAGTATGTTGGCCTACTATTTGAACAATTTGATAGGGACCAGGCCATTTTGGTTCCCACTTCCCTTTTTCCCCATGCTTGTTATTCTTAGGATCCTAGTAAAGCACTATATCTTCTTCCTAAAAAGGTTTATCTCTAGCCTTCTTATTGAGCAACTGTGATGTTTTATGAGCCTGCTTAGTTATCTTCATTAATGCATATTTTTTTGTCTTCTTGCAACTTCATAATTTTATCAAGTATTCTCTACAAGACATTTGGATTTTCATGATCCTGTAGAAGCAAAGACAAAGCATGAATTTCTACCTGAGGAGGCAATAAAGCATTCTCATTATAAACTAGCTCATAAGGAGATTTTCTTGTGCTTATTTTGACAGATATTCTATCATCCCATAGAGCAAACTTCAGTCCATTGTCCCAACTTCTCTTATTCTTGCCCAATGCTCTTATGATTCTTGTGATCAAATTTTTGTTTAAGGATCCTGCTAATCCATTCCCCTTAGGATAGTATTTTGTAGAATGATAAATATCTATGTTGTACCTAGCATAAAATTCAATCATTTCAAAATAAGTGAAGTAGTTACCATTGTCTGTAACTAACTTCTTAGGGACCCCAAACCTTGTCAATATTAGTTCTTTCAAGAACTTGATGACCACCCTTGTAGTGGATTTATTAACAGGTGTTGCTTCTACCCACTTGGTAAAATAATTTGTTGCTATGATGATCCACCTATGACCTCCAGAAGAATTAGGGTTAATCTCACCTATGAGATCTATTCCCCATTGAGAAAAAGGATCTTCAAAAATCATTGGCTTCAGGGTCATGGCTGGAAAATTTTACTTCCCTGTAAAACAGTTATGGCAACTTATAACAAAATGATAGACATATTTAAATAATGAGGGCCAACAATAACTGACTCTCATGATTTTGTGAGTAGTGGCCTTTGGAGCAAAGTGGCATCCATAAAAACCAGAATGATATTCTTTTAACACTTGAGGCACTTATTTCTCAAACAAATAGAGAAGCAACACTCCATCTAGATGCCTTCAATACAGTCTACCTTCCTGAATATAATACCTTTGAGTTAGTTGCTTGATAGACCTTTTATTTTAGGACATGTCTCCTAGAAATGACAAGTTTTTGAGGTAGAATATTATGCCATCATACCATCTATAGTTAGAATTATCAATTTCTCTAGTTTCATGCTGCTCATTTACTACAATAGTGTTATTCATATCTTCTTCCTCTTTGTTGGAAAAGTGCTTTGCCAGTCCTTGTCCTTTTACAAATTTTACAAGCTTGAACTCCACATCATACTGTAGTAATTTGGCCATCCACCTTGCAAGACTACCTAAGGGTTCAGGCTAAGTAAAAACATCTTCAATAGCAATGTAGGGGATACAAGCTATTATCTTTTTGGACCCAAAGATATACTTCAAATGATCCAATGCTCTAATTAATGCATAAACCTATTTTTTCAAAATAGAAAATTTTAGTTGAGCACCCTTCAATCGTGTACTAATAAAGGCTATGGGCCTTTCATTTTTCTCTTCATCTTGTTGAGCTAGAACTACAACAATAGTGTGTTTTGAAGCAAATGAGTAGATTTTAAAATATTTAGAGTAATTAGGGTAGATCAATACTAGAGCCTTAGTAATTGCATCCTTGATCTTCTTAAAAGCTATAGTATTTTCCTCTATCCACATTATGTCTCCATTTTATTGATCATGCCATTTATTAGCTTGGCAATCTGAGCAAAATTAGGGACAAACCTCCTAATAAATTTAATCTTTCAAAAAAATGATCTACCCCCCTTAAGATTCTTAGGAGGGAGAATTTTAGCAATGACTTCTACTCTTTGTGGATCAATGCTAATTCCATATTTTGAAATATATGCCCAAGTAGTTTACCTTGTATGGTCCCAAACACACATTTTCTAGGATTTAAAGATATGCCAAACTCCTTGCACCTGTCAAACACTTGAGTTAGATGTGCAAAGTGATCTTCAGGATTTTTTGAAAAATTTGTAATGTCATCAAGATACACTACCACTATCTTGAACATCAATCCTTTAATGCAACATCCATTGCTATCTAAAGTGTTGCTCCTACATTCATCAATCCAAAGGGCATCCTTAGATATTCAAATGTTCCCCATAGTGTAGTGAAAGTTGTTTTGTGCCTATATTCTAGATTCATTGCAATATGACTATAACTTGAAAATCCATCCAATAAAGATATTCTTGATGACCCAACCACTGCTTGAAGCAATTGTTCCATAGTTGGAAGTGTATAGTTATCTTTGAGAGAGCTCTTATTCAGTTTCTTGAAATCTACACAAATATTGATCTCACAATTATTTTTTCTAACTGGAACTAGATTTGCCAACAAAGTAGAAAACCTCACCTTCCTGCTTATCTTGGTATCCAGTAACTTCTGCAGTTCTTTCTGCATAATTGGATGCAAACTGGGATTGAAATTCCTTTGTTTTTGCCTAAAAGGCTTAGTATATTTTTGAAGAGGTATTATGTGAGTCATTACCTTTGTATTGAAGGTCTTCAGATCTTCATAACTCCAAGAAAAAGCATCCATGTTATTTTTTAAGAACTTGATATACTATTGCTTCTCTTTTCCTGATAGGGCCTTATTGATCCTAACAATATTGGGCTCTTCCTTTGTTCCAATATTAACTTCATCAATCTCATATTCTTGGACCAGAGGTTTATATGCTCTATCAAATTCATCAAAAAACTCTCTAAAGATACCAACCCCCTAGGGATCTTGTTGGTCTTTAGTTGTATGACTTCTGTAGGCTCTCCAATAATATCCTTCAGTTTTTCTTCATCACTTTCATCATAAATAACATCAAAAAATTCATTCTGCATAGTCATAAAATCATTAATGTGTATATCATCATGAAAAACTTGTAAATATACCACATTATCAGGAACAAATGGCTTATAAATAGATATGGTTGGAAAAATTTCCATAAACCAAGTTTCTATCTCAAGATTTTCTACTCCAAAAGCATTAATGACCAATAGATTAGCATTGTGATTATGTGCTCTAGGAATAAATTGTAGATCAAAATCCAAGAATCTATCTATTTCATCCAACACTGCCTGCTTATATTTCTTTAGTCTAGGGTGCTTTGTTTGATATTTCCCTTTTATTTGCTGGATTATTAGCTTAACATCTCCACTAACTTCGAGGTAATTAATACCCAATTCTTTGGCCTTCCTCAGCCCTAGCAATAAAGCTTCATATTATGCAACATTATTTGTACAAAAAAATTCTAACTTGTATGGTATACCAAGATAGTTTCCATTGATGTTTGTCAAAAATACTCTAGTTCCTGCTCCTACTTTAGATTTTTCCCCATAAAAGGTCATAGTCCATATCTCAGAAGTCAAAATTCTATCAATTTTTACATCTAATTCAGCTTTTAATTTTGGATCCATGTTCTCAGCATCTGGTACTTCTAACAAGAAAGGAGAATGCTAGATAGAGTAAAACCCCATGTCTTTTTACTCAATAGAATTCATGATATTAACCATGTTATCATTAGGATATCTGAATTCAACTAAATACATGTTGAAGGGTTCTATTTTCAATATCACTTTCTCCTTACCCTGCATTGGAATAGTGGCATATGACCAATCTAACTGAATAGTACCACCTAATTGCTTTGCCTAATGCATAGAGATTAAGATAGAAAAGAAAGGGTACACATCTACAACTGCAACATCCATCACCACTTATTTCTTAGGATATTGTTCAAGATGAACAAGAAGTCTAGTGATAATGCCTACACAAGGTACTTTCCTGTTATCCATGACAAAAATAGGAGGGTGCTCTTTTTGATAAATAAAGCCTAACTGATCAGCTACTTGTTTTGACATTACATTCATGGAAGCACCACTGTAAAGCATGCAGTTATGAATAACATATTGGTCCCCATATCCTGATGTATACGTTAGTGAGATGTAAAATGGCTTAACCAAATATGGATCTCTAACTACATTATTCACAAGACCTATGGGGTTTTGAGGCTTTCCTCCTGATTGATCAATTAATTTGAAGGCTTTACATACCTGATATCGGTACTTTGGAATAGTCATTAATTCCCCAAAAGTGATGTTGACCTTCTATTTGGCAACCTCTATACCTAGATCAAATTGATCTTTCTTATCATCAATTACTTTTTAGTTTTTTGGTTAGACAAGTCATTTTGCTACTTCTAGATAATTTCTTCTACATCAAGATCTTTTGGAATCATTTGTAGTTTCATATGATTTTTTTGTGAAATAACTCCTATAGATTTCTCCTTTTGTGTAGGCACTTCATCAACTTTATCTTCCACTATTCTATTCCTGAGATTGATAACATGCATCTTTTCTAAAGATTCAACCTCTTCTGCTGTAGGTACAAGCTTTTCCTACTTCATTCTATCAAATATGGTACTAGGAGGCTCACTTGAGGTTGATGCCTCTCCAAAGACTAAGGTTATTTGATCAATATCACTAGCACATATGTCCATGTCCCTTTCAAATTTTTGTTTCCTGGTTTCATCCTCATGAGTACAACATACATTAGTTCTAATATCTTCATCCTTAGATTCAACATTCAAATCAATATTAGAATTCATACTTAGATAAATGTCACAACCAAAAGGTTTATGTGGTGCATTACAAGAAGAGCAATAAAAGGGATAATTTGATGCTATATTATTTGATGACATGGGATTTGGAATAGAATTTAGATCTCTCTCTACTTCTTTCTTTTTCCAATTTCTATTCTGATTCTTGTTTCATTCCTCATTTCTATTGTTATTCTAGTTTCTATTGAAATTCCTCCTGAAAGGAGGCCTGTTGTCTTTTGGTTATCTATTATTTCCTTGTGAAGTTTTTGCAGTGTAGTCCTTCCATTTTTTAAGTCTAGCCAACCTGTTATTCAAAATAGTAAACATATCACTCAATTGATTAGATATTTTGTTCATTGGATCTTAATCTATTTTCTTAGGAACATAGAACTCAACCTTCTTAGGATTTCTTTTAGGTTGATTGGGCTCCAGAGAGTATGATTTTATTTTATCACTATAAATAATGTCTCTATTTCAATAGCTCTTTCCATACATATATCAATGGTGGTTGTTTTTTGCTATCTTAGCTCATAACTAAAATCTCCATGGAAAGCATTATTGTAGAAACAAATAGACTGATCATCATTCATCCTTAATGCTACAGGAATCTTATTTATGGTCTTGAAGAACATCCTATTGAAATCTTATACCATTTCATTTTCTTTCTTTTTCATGGTAGCCAATTATGTCAGCAAAGACTGTTCATTCTTCCTCTCTCCATATTTCCTAAGGAAAGTGTTCTCTAGCTCCTGAAAATTATGGATAGTATCAGCTCCAAGGTTATTAAAAAATTCTCGAGCATCCTTATCTAAATTTTAAAAGAAAAATATAAGGACAACATCTTCATCATCCACATCAAGACTATCCATGGCATTGTTGTCCTTTCTACCACATTTTGTAAAATCTAAGTTGTATGCAGTTTTGGAAGTTAACCATTGTAAAACTTCTCTTTTTCCATGAAAAATGGTTAAGATGTTGTTATGTTTGTTGTGTTTTCACCAACTATCTCCTTTTACTCAAAGCTATCTCTGGTTTTCCTACACTTTTCCTGTCATTTCACATGCAAAATTGTAAACGTTTTAGCATGGGGTGATGTTGTGGATAAATTTTATTCTTAAGTCTGTTTCTGCAAGTTCACTCTGCTTTGTGCATATGGTGACATTTTCAGGGACTTTTGAACGCAAGTAAAGAGCAATTTCTCTCCACTAGTGGAGCGAAAGTATTTTCACTCCCAATTGTGGAGCGAAAGTTCCTAATGAAGGAGGGGGAAGGAAATGACTAAGTTTTGGCTAAGTCACAAAATACTTTTGCTCCACAGGTGGATTGAAAGTCCCTTCTTAAAAATTATAAAAATCAGTGCAAAGGAAGTCAAAGTTGTTGTTGCTCCACTAGTGGAGTGAAACCCTCTGTTGGTCCATTGGTGGAGCGAAAGTCAAGTAAAGTGCAATTATAGGCAAGTATGAAGCCAAATGTGCAAAGTTGTGGTCAAAGCTCTCATCGCTCGACCCGTGGAGTGAAAACTTATGTCGCTCCACCAATGGAGCGAAACCCTCTGTCGCCCTACTAGTGGAGCGAAACTCAAGAAAAGGCACAATCATCTTAAGTGTAAGGCCAAGGGTGCTTTCACTCCACTTGTGGATTGAAATCTATCTAGAAAATGATGAAGTCTCCAAGAAAGACAAAGGTATGCTTTCGCTCCACCTCTGGAGCAAAAGTACTTTTGCTCCAGTTGTGGATCAAACTCCAAGCGGGCCCAGGTGTAGCGAAAGCTGCCCAAAACCACCATTAACTGCTCAACTGACTCTGAGCCGTCTGATCATGGTGGATCAAGGAAAACTTCTATATTCATTGCTAAGTTATCTGCAAGATAAAATTTATGTTGTTAAGTTAATTTTAGATTAAATCTACTTGCCACCATCGCAAAAATGGTTAGGCATTAATGTTTTAAGAGATGTAATCCTTTATAAAAACTAGGATTTTAGTTGTAACTAAGGATGGACAATCTCTACTAGAAAAGCAACTTGAAATCTACTTCCAAAATACAGATTTTTGGTTCCAGTCTTGAATCTTCTGTCTTTGTATATATCTTCTATCATGTTATTTCCATTAAGTTAGTCATTTTGTCATACAACTTGAATTCTATTTTTTGGATTTAGCTATTGGTGAAGGATTAATGGTGGAATACCCCTAGAGGTTATGTAGTTGAGAGGATTTAGTGTTGATTTTTGTTAAAAGTTTATTATTTTGATTGCTTTTAGTTCAAGTGTTAGGTTGTGTAACGTGCTTCCTATCCATCACCCTTGTATTTTAGGCTTTCAACCTATTTTCCTATTCCTTTTCATAATTTTCTTCTCTTTCAGCATCTTCCCTAACCCTTATCTCAAAAAACCAATTTTTATTTTTGAAACCAAACCTACTAGAGATTGTCACAGAGGACATTTCTTTCCTTCGAATATTCAATGCTTGGAAATGGATCTAGGGTGTTGTAGACTTAGAAAATATATATCTAGGTTGATTTTATTTCCAATAGTTTCTAGCACACCCAGTGGGATGCAAATATTCCACTTCAAAAGCAGTATTAGGAAGTTGATGTTCATATTATTGCTGTCAAATCCGAACACCTGGTGACTTAGTTGAACTCAAATATCTTTGAATATTGAAGACCAATTTAAAATATCACACCTTCATGTACATGATATGGAGATATAAGAATACATAAGAAGAATTTGAGTTCTTTGAGATTGACATCAATGCTTTGGGAGAGCATCCTAGAGTGGTCCGATCGAATATCTTGTTAGATGGGACATCTTTGCAAGTAGTTGTTGCTTCGTAGACTCCAAATATTGACAACACAACAACTAGCTTACCCAAAAATCCACCAAATTCTCTAGTTCAACCAAACCCTCTAATTTAACTAAGTCTTCTATGTGTTTTGAACATTTCAGTTCATCTAGTTCTACTAACTTCTTCAGGTTCAACCAACTCTGCTAGTCTAAATGGTGCAGTAAGTTGCCCCTAGATAGTTTTTTGTATGGAATCATTCAAGACCTCTATCTTTGATGGCTCAGAACCAAGTTTTGCATACAGTGTTGAAAGATCTACCTACATTTTATGGCACAGGAAAGACTACCTACAAAAACATCCAAGACATCACTATGCTAGCAACCATCCACCACATCATGGAGGAGGATATAATGGTGAGGCTACTAGTTATATAACTTAGAGGTAAGCTCCTCTACTGGTACTGGTCACTCCTGGATGAAACTATCACTTCCTAGGATCTATTGTTAGAGTAACTGATTAAAGGGTTCAATGAGGTAGTAGACCCATTCTCACTATTGCATCAGTTCACCACCATCTAGAGGCATGCTCAAGAGGAGATAGCTGAATTTAATGTTAGGTTTGATTGAACCTGGTAGAGAGTCACTCCCGGTATTTGGCCCACCCCAAAGCAAGCAATATTCTACTACCTAAGAGCTTTTCATTCTAACATTAGCATGAACATCCATAATTATAACGTCAACACGTTCCCTGGCTTGTATGAGTAGGCTCGAAATACTGAGGTTGACCTGATAGCTATCAAAACATTACCTCCTAATGTGACTTTGCTGATTTATCCAAACTTTCCCTAGAATATGTATCCTAGTGCATCTTCTCAATAAATGCATGCACCCCTTATGTATCCCAATCAATCTTGGAACCCAACCCTCCAAAATCAAGCGATACCCATTTCATAATTTTAGGCACCCACTCTACAATATCAAGTACCTGCTATTACTCAGCTCCTAGCTCCTGTCAAATATCTAATATTGCTTGCTTTGTTGGCACCATTGCCATTACCTACACCTATAACTCAAGCAGTTTTAAATGTGGACCAGGTCAAGGAACTGCATGATTTACGAGCATAAGTAAAGATGCTGGCCAATGAGATGATTGTACTGAGGAGGTAGAAAAATGACCAAAGATTCCATTCAAGAAGATTTCCTCCTTCGATCATTAGGGAGCAAGCCGCTTCCACCAACAGGGCTCCTGAGAGGAATGTAGTAGTACTAGAAAGTAAAGAAGTCAGTTCATACGATAGAACTTATTGGTGTACCATGTGTAACGATATACACAACGAAGAAACCTACATGGTGCACCTCAACTATGTCTAGACACTGGCTGATGGTGCTTACGATGGGAAAATCAACATGATCATACAAGCTGGTCATAATTTCATGATGCCTTCCATCGAGCAAGTCTTAGTCCTCACCAAGGATGGGAAAAATCCTATTGATTTAGATCCAACCTATATGGATCCGCTAAAGGTACCTGCTGCACCTAAGATATGGAGCAAAAATGTCTAGTCATCGATGAAAGCTCCCAATCAAATGAAGATCTCATAGTAGTCTGATTTACTGAAGGACTTCCTACCCCCATGATCTAGAGGTTTCCAACCCAAAGCTTTGAATTCACAACTGTAAGCCGAGATGCAAGATAAAACCAAGGAGAAGCTCTGATACCCCTCACTAACCAAGCATCAAAGGGTGGATGCCATGCAACAGTACCAAAACACCTACGAGTCTACAAAAGGAGTGAATAATCTGGCACTTTGACCTATAGCATAGTTGAAGAGATGAAGAAGGTCCCTACCATGGTAAGCCTTTATGATGCCCTCCAAATTCCTAGTCAAGTAGACCTCTTGTAGGAATATCTCAAGTCTACCAAAGACAATGAGAGTAGGCTGACATAGATGGTGTTTGCTCAGCCACTAATGACTTTTGCCATAAGTAAGAATAGGCCCTCGCCATTCTACCTTTCTCTTCGAATGGAAGGATGGATCGTGCACAACTACATGATCGACTCTGGAACTGCAATGACCATCATGCCCAAAGTAGTGTGTAACATCATGGACATGGAGTATACCCAGAGTAGCCCTGGTGTGCTGCAACTAGATAAGACTCCCATAAAGATAGTAGGAGTGATCAAAGATGTTTTGATCCTCTTGCACAAATTTTTGCAAGTCACGGTCATCCAAGAGATTGTGGTAGTTGACATTGAGCCATAATTCAATATGTGCCTCTCAAGAAAATTAATGGCCAAGTTGGGAGGCTACCTCTCCCTTGAATACTCACATTTAGAAATACCTTTAAAGGGGAAGAAATTTAAGCTCTTCAATGAGAAGCCTACTAGTTTTTATGTTGAAAAACTTGAATATGGGGAGAAAGGCTTAGACTCTGTCAACCTAATGACAAAAAAAATGCAATAAGTGAACCTCATGGACTAATATCTCAATAAAATCCAAGTTGAAGACGAGTTTTCTATGACCGATTTTAATGCCAACATAAAAATAGATTTAGGGTGCTACTCACTTACAAAGACTGAAAAGGCTGAAATAAAAGCACCTAAAGAAAAGCACTCGATATCTGATCAGCTGTGGAAAATTTTCTTTGATGGCACATGATGTAAAAATAGTGCCAGAGCTGGTGTCACTCTTATCTCTCCATCTAAAAAATAAAAGACTTACTTATACTGGCTCGCATAGAGCTATATGATTAATGCAACAAAGTATGAGGCTTTGTGCCTCAGACTCAAAAAATTTGAGAAACTCGACATCAAGTAGTTGTATATATTCAAGGATTCTGAATTAATCTACAACCAAGTCACCAAAAAGTGCATCTCCAAGTACACTACCTAAAGGTATACCACAACAAGGTGTGGGATTTTCTTAAATCCTTCATTGCACTGAGCATCAAGTCAATTTTACGAGAGCCAAATAATATTATGGACATATTGGCCTCCATTGGTGCCCGGATCTCACTGGTAGACAATATGATGCATAAACCAAAAATGGCGAGGCTGATCTATATGCCTTCTATGCCTGATAAGAAGATCCATTGGCAAGTGTTTGACAATGACGAATAACTTGTCAATTTTTTGCTTAATGAAGCATCCTCAATTGAGGATCTGACTCTAGATGAAGAAGACCACGAGGTACATATCCATTTGAAAAATAATCATATCCCCAAGGGTCTGATCACACTAGAAATTCTATTTTATTGGAACGATAGGTCTATCACCCACAAGATCAAAGTAGACAGCAGAGAGTTTGTAGACCTGAAGTTAGAGCCAGGGAAAGTTATCAAAGTAGGGGTCGATTGCATAGCGAAGGAGCTCCAATAGATTCATGTCTTACATAAGGAGTTCCTCAATATCATCGCCTAGTGCTATCAAGATCTAAGGTGGCATGACAAGAAAATCATACATCACACAATTGAACTAGAAGAAGGGATCAAACCCTTTAGGAAGAAACAAAGGTATGTCAACCAAAATATTGAGATTCTGATGAGAGCTGAGCTTTTGAAGATTCATGAAGCAAATATCATCTACCCATTCAAGCACTCCTCCTAGGTGGCCAACCTAGTCCTGATATGAAATAAGAACAGGGACATTCACTTGTGTATTGATTTTTGAAATCTTAACCAAACGTCACTCAAGGACCACTAACCACTACCTCAGATTAACCAAATTCTTCATGTAGTGGCAATAGCATAGAGATTCTCTGGATGGCTTCCTCAACTACAACTATATATGGATCAAGGATGAATACCAACATAAGACTGCATTCACCACCAAGTTGGGAACCTTCACCTATCAGTGTATGCCCTTCAACCTTTCAAACATCAGAGAAAATTTCCAAAGGGTGATGGACCTCACTTTTTGTGAATTATTAAATCATGTCATCATGATCTATTTGGATGATATGACATTATTCTCCCACAAGAGGGAGGAACATGATCTACATTTATGGTAAGTCTTTAAGAAATGCTGAGATTTTGGGGTCTCCATCAACCCCAAAAAATCAATTTTTGCAGTGAAGGAAGGCAAACTTCTCAAGAACTTGATCTCTTAGAAGGGATTAACTTTTGATCCTACCTAAGCTGAAGCACTCCTCTGACTTCCACTATCGTCGAACAAGAAAGTCCTGCAATCCTTTTTTGGATAAATCAACTTCCTTAGAAAGTTCATAGCCAAATTTGACCAAGTGGTGAATCTGATAACCAAGCTTCTGAAGAAGGATGTCGAGTTCAAGTGGACATATGTAAGGAAGTAGACATTCTAAGAGATAAAGGAGTGCATCACTCAAGATCTAATCCTCATAAATTCCAACTACATAAAATATTTTATCTTGTACATCGTCGGGGAACTAGAAAGCTACGTAGCTATTCTAACCCAAAAGGGGGAAGATGGAGATGAGCGTTCAATAGCGTTCCTGAGCTAGATCATCCAACTGCATGAAGAAAGGTATAGTTTTATCAAAATAAAAGTACATGCAGTGATGAAATCACTCTAGAAATTCAAAAATTTTGTCTCCTAGAGTAAGATGATAGTGTATGTGGTACATCCCGATGTTAAGAGTTTTATTACTTAGGGAGAACTCGATAATCGGAGGGCTGGATGGATCTCTAAGATCCAAGAATTTGATATTGAAGTACACCCTACCAATTTGGTTCAAGGCCGAGCATTCTATCAGGAACTAGCCAAAAGTGTTGTAGCTGAAGTAGCAAACCCTGAATCAAAGCACTCCACACCCGCAAGTAACCTCACCAACCCATCGGTTAGCAACCTAGGTTGGATGGATGACCTTGTTGAGTAATTCAACATGGGAAAATGTCCTTCATGCTTTAATGCTTCACAAAGAAGAAGATTTCACTTGCAATATGGTTAGTACGTTCTGACACCCAATGGATTGTTCTATTAGAATATCAATGGAGTCCTCTTAAGGTATATCAGAGAGTCAGAGAAATAAAATATCCTTGAAGAGTTTAACTCTAGGATTTTGGAAGGTCATTTTTTGGGTAGGCCAATGGCCCTGAAGATCATCAAGGTAGGTTACTACTAATCCACCCTCTTCGCTGATACTTTCAAGGTTAGTCAATGCTGTGACAAAGGCCACCACTACTCGGGGTAGAATGCCTCACTTCCTCTTCATCCCATTCAAGCAGAAGCAATGGGGCTTGGACTTCATCAGGATCATCAAACCCACTGCCTCCACTGGCCACAAATATATTTTGACTGCTACTAACTATTTTACTCGGTGGTCAAAGGTATTGCCAACTAAGCAACCAACCAAGACGTGGTTATCTCTTTTCTTAAAGGGTTGATCACTCATTTTGGTGTGCTTGATGCGATCTTGTATGGTAATGGCTCTCCTTTCATTGGTGCAAGGATCTATGAGTTTGTAGTTAGGTACATAATTTATTTGAAGATCTCATCTAACTATTACCCGTAGGGTAATGGATTGGCGAAGTCTACGAATAAGAACCTACTGCATATTTTGAAAAGGTCTCTGGTATAGAATAAGTGAAGCTGGCATATGATCTTATACCAATCACTTTGGGCTGATTGTATTTTGATCAAACACTCAATTAAAATGTCTACCTATTCATTGGTGTACGAGAAAGAGGTAGTATTGCCCATGCACATAGAGCTACCTGCATTGCAGTTACTCAAGTGGCTCGACGATGAAGAAGATAAATTTGACCTGATGGAGGTAAGGTTAACCCAGCTAATGCAAGTTGAAGAAGATAGAGAGAAGGCTTATGAAGCTTTCATAAAGCATACTGAATCCACCAAAGGCTAGTTCAGTAAAAAGACTTCTAAGAGGGCATTTTGTGCCAGCTTAAAATGGAATGAAAACAAGTCTAAGCCAGGGAACCATGACAAGTTAAATGCCTTCTGGGAAGGCCCATTTTGATTCTTTGGTATCAATTAAACCAAATCCTTCATCCTTTAGGACATGGAGGGTTTTACTCTCCCAATTTTGGTAAACAAATTTTTGTTGAAGGCTTACCACTAGTGAAATCATGAGGATGACCGAGAGTGTCAGGTATGATATTGTATATATATATATAAATACATGTATATAAGGTTTTTTCACTCCATTTGTGGAACAAAGTTTGATTTCAAAAAAAAAAGATACTTTCGCTCCACTTAGGGAGTGAAAGCTCAATATATATATAATATATAATAAGTGCACTTTCGCTTCACTAGTGGAGTGAAAGTCCTCCCCTCATTTATTTTTTTCAATCTACTTTTATTTTATTTCCTTCTCAAGTTGTCCATCCAAAATGCGCCATGTGTCAAAAAGAGATAGACTTGAAAAGTGTGCCCTAGCCTAGAAAATTTTATAAAATTTGGGGTCATTCGATATCTTTATCCAAGTAGATGCTTTCAATCCATAACTCTTTGAAGCATGTCTTCCCGTGGTGAATTCAACTAAGTGCACCTCACAAGAAGCATGTGCTCCAAGGATGATTTTATTGTCCAACACTATTATTCATCATTTAGGAGGGTGATCTACCGGTATGAGGGTAAATCAGAGGCACACGACTTCATGTACGATTTCCACCTGCATTAACTCACGATGTTGGCATTTAAGTTGGTAGATTTGAAAATAGTGCTATAAGGAGAAAAGTTTCAAGAGATATTTTGTACCAATCTCTCCATCACAATCTCATATTCGTGTATTTCTTGCATCCTACAGTTTCCAAATATTTTATCTGTGTAGAGTTCAAACCAGAACAATTCATTGGTAGACATGGGCAAGCAAGGTGGGGAGCAGAAGGAGAGGGTGTCCAAGGAAAATATGACATCCCCAAAGGAGAGCGACTTGAAGAAGATGCAAAAGCATTTGAAGAAGCCAGTGAAGCTGACGCTGCCCAAAGACAATCTCTTTAGACTTTGGGATTGTCTAATGACACATAATGATATTGAAGAAATACGTTAGGATGTTGAGAATGCGTTCAAGGAAAATCCAACTATAAATGTGTTGGCTATAGTTCATCACTTGCACCTGTTCTTTTACATGTGCACACATGTGCATCATTATCCAGAGTTTGTGTGGGCGATTTCATAGTTTTATGATGCCTAGACAAGAACAATGTAGGATTATAGTGGGGATAGGTTATTCCTCACTACAACTGATACTATTCAAGAAGCTTTTTCCTGCAGAGAGAAACCCTCTACTGATTTCCTCCTGAGGAAGATCACTAATTTTGAGCATAGTAAAAGATATCAGTCCATGCCTCAGATGTACCGGTTCATGAGGGAGTAGTTGGATGGAGCGCCATCATTTGGAGAGCTTCCCAAATTACCCAAGTGCCTAAAAAAATTCATACATCATGACATTTATTCGATTCTAGTAAGGATGATGGGTCTTTCTACCGATGCCATAGTCTACGACTGACAGGTGTCCATGGTGGAATCCATTTTTCACAATGAAATTTATTTTCCATCCAAGATGCAACTGAATACCATGCCAGTTTTCTTTGACTGGGCAGAGTGGGTGGCATGGTAGATGCACCTCGTATTATGCTACCTGTGAAGTTGCAAGGATGATCAATTCAAACATTGCTCCTCCCTCATGTGGTATTTATTCTACCACCTACATGAGCACTTCCCCTTCATCCCCAACAACCAAACTGATGAATAAGGCAAGGCATTGCCAGTCTATCTCTATATGTAGAGCTTATATAGGGATGAATCATACTACAAATTTAACCAAGTTTTCTTGGGGCTAGATATGAAGTTGATCTACAACCACTACAAGCAAGTTACCGTGGATATGAGAGACAAAGTGGTAGACAGGAAGTTGGGGGAGGTTTTCTTACTCATCCAGGGCTTAGTGATAAGAATTTTTGGGTTCATAGAGAAACCCTTCCTGCTACCCTACTATGCCATGCCATACTTATTTGCATTGGAGGTCACCCGATAGTGTGACTTCATGAACGAGTTGTACAGGAAATGTAGAGGGAAGAGGCACACCTATTAGATGCCCTTTGAGTTTGAAGACATCAAGGTGATGTAGTGTGGCCAAAACATTGTACTTACGGTAACGATATATGAATTTGAATTGGTTGAGCTCCCCCAGCACTAAAAGTATGATCCATGTAACATCTTCTAGAATTTTATTGGAGTGAAGTTGTTTCAATGCTGCTCTCGCCCAAACATTGTCACCCAATGAAACAACCCTATGAGGCATGATTTGGAGTGGCATATCGATGAGATGGTGCCCTTTCCCCCCTAGTACACTTTTTATACCATAGATATTGAATACGATATGGTTGTCAACCTAGAGCAAAGGCTCCCCAAGGATGTGTACCAAGCAATGGAGGAGAAGTTGCAGCATTGGTCAGATCACAAGATAAATGAGTGGTGGATCATGAGGGTCCACAATAACAAGATGCTCTTTGACTACCCAATGGTATTGGATGAAAAATTATCCATGGTCTATGACAAAAATGTAGACACCTATCAAGTCTCCATATTTTTTGAGATCATGCCTCAAAGCACACAAATCCCCAATAAAGTGGATGATCTAGCAGTAAAGAAGTACATGGTGCAAAGCAAGGGCAAAGTGGTCTTGAGTGGTTTACAGTTGGCTAGATAAAGTAGGCCATCGCATCCTAGGAAGTAGAGTGCTCTCCCAAAGATAAAAGCTAAAGAGATACCTCTCTCGTAGTAGGCAAAAAAGAGGCCATGAACCAATGCTCCAAGGCCCTTTAGAATGAGCTCTTCTACGACACTTAAAATCCCTTCGTCGAGCGCTCTTGAAGCACCTATCATAGAGCACTTGGAAAAGCAAAAAATGAGAGGTGAAGGTGATTTACATTGAGGTGATGAATGTGGAGGAGAGAGAAGATCCACACACGTAGCATTCCACTTCCTTAGCTCCTTTGATCATGGATCTCGAAGGTACACATTCAATTTTGTCTCTTTCTTCTTCCCTCTCTGCAACAATATTTTCCTCAATGCCTAAAATCCTAGTCACTGCTTCTGTTTCTCTTTCACTGCCCCATTCAATAGTTGCTATAATTTTAGTTTCCCTAGCCCTTTCATCACCCTCAGCTATGTTCGCATCCTTTTAAATGCACCTTAATGCTTTCGTAGTCCCTACACCTCTCATCCTTTCCTTCTCTATTTTGGAAGACCCTATTGCCAATATTTCTACCATCGCAAAGTTAAACCCATTTTCCATTTTGCCACCCTATACTATCATGGCATCGGCTACATCTAATATTTCAACACCTAAAACTACCATCTCTGTAATCGATGTCCAAAATCAAGCACCCTTAAGGACTAGTGTAGCTGCTTCCCCTCTTGATTCCCAAATTTTATCTATACCTGAGCCACAACTTCCTCTCTTTCCTTATATGCCAATCCTAGAAATCTAGGAGCCACTCGAGTTTGAGTTGGATATGATGCAAAACCTTGTAGTTGCAGAGAGCATCTGCAAGGTGTATTATAGTTCATCGTGTTGGCTGAGGGACCGTAGAAAGAAGGAGGCATAGACTCTTGTGCAAGCTGAGAAAGCATCCATCATCAACCCAAAAAGGATGGATATCCACATGATAGAAAATGTGTCAATTATTCAAAAGTCCTTGGGGGAGATGACCCCAGTTGACTACACTTACCGCTATACCATGGAGGATGTCATGAAGATTAATATGGCATAGAATATGGGTAACATTGCAGCTAAAATGGGCTCTGTATACTTACATGGTGAGCACTACAAGGAGCACTTCTTTGAAGCACAGGCCTTGAATTTTGAGATTCAGGAGGCCTTAGCAAAGACAAGGAGATAAATTAAAATGCTTGAGTCTAAAGCTGCACAGTTGAAGCAGTGCATGGTTTTTCTAGAGGTAGAGGTCGAGGAGCATTCTAAGGTGCACGATCAGCATTCCAAGACACGCGACCAAGCAAAATAGCAGGTGTAGGTACTAACCGTTCAAGTCCAGTAGTTGCAGGTCAAGTTAGTATAGAAGACATTGCAGCCTATTATGTTCTATAGGAAATGCATCAAGGAGATGTACTTGCAGTTCTTGATAGATTTCCTATTGAGAGCTGCATGGGGAGTCATAATTTTAACCTTTTTTAGAGAGGCGCAGGAGGCAGTTTCCACTATAAACTTTATTTTAGAATCTTCTTAGGCAAACGTTGATCTTTGGCTGGATGTAGCCACACAGTTATAGAAAAATGAAAATGTGGATGCCCACCTTACTCCCATGAGCCCCCTGGCTCGATCCTGGGTAACAACGAAGATGATCCTGCACTCTTTCTTCATGAAGCTCAAGCTGACCAAAGAAGCTCGTAGGATCTCATATGCCCTCAAGTAGGAGAAGGATGCTTCACTATAATATATTAATGCCCTCATGCAAATTTGCATCCCCGTATTCACTAAAGATGAAGAAAATATTCCACCACTTGAGGAGTTGAAGCCGATATAGGTAACATTCATCAGCAATACCTCAGATATTGACGCTTGGGAGGATCCAATTTTAGATGCACAAGTGATACCTTTTATGGCCAAATATACCACAATTGAATATTGGTTGTAGGAGTTTGATCGGAGGCTGGATCTAGCTGATATTGATCAAATTGAGACCTTTCGTTACCTGATCTAGGAGCTCTAGAAATAGCCAACATTTTCCCTCAACCACTGTATCGATGCATCTACAATGTATGAACATGTGTTTAAGAGCTCTTTGGAAATATTTCCCCCCCAGTAGCATGAGGAGACAGAAGGTGAGCAGGAGGAAGAATAGGAAAAGGATTGAATTAAAGAGATACCAGAAAGCAGTTGTGAGCAGTCCGAGGATGCTGAAAGTGAAGATGACTCTGCAACCCAAGGATAAGGCTTGGGATATTTGCATTAAGGCAGGATCAATACCCCACAAGCCACCAAAGATGTTGTCCTTTCTACCACATTTCGTAAAATCTAAGTTGTATGTAGTTTTGGGAGTTAACCATTGTAAAAATTCTCTTTTTCCATAAAAAATGGTTAAGATGTCATTATGTTTGCTGTGTTTTCATCAACTGTCTCCTTTTACTCAAAGTTGTTTTCTTTCAAGTCCTATGGTTTCTCTGGTTTTCCTACATTTTTCTTGTCATTTTACATGCAAAATTGTAAAATATTTAGCATGGGGCGATGTTGTGGATAAATTTTATGCTCAATTATATTTCTGCAAGTTCGCTCCGCTCTATGCATATGGTGACATTTTCCAAAACTTTCAAATGTAAGTAAAGAACACTTTCACTCCACTAGTGGAGTGAAATTTCCTAATGAAGGAGGGGGAAGGAAATGACTAAGTTTTGGATAAGGCACAAAATACTTTTTCTCCATAGGTGGAGAGAAATTCCCTTCTTAAAAATTACAAAATTCAATGCAAAGGAAATCAAATTCATGGTCAAAGTTGTCGCTCCACTAGTGGAGTGAAACCCTCTGTCGCTCCACTAGTGGAATGAAAGTCAAGTAAAGTACAATGATAGGCAAGTATGAAGCCAAGGGTGCAAAGGAAGTCAAAGTTGTGGTCAAAGATCCTGTCGCTCCACCAGTGGAGCGAAAACTCCTATCACTCCACCAGTGGAGCGAAAACTCCTATCACTCCACCAGTGGAGCGAAAACCTCTGTCACCCTACCAGTGGAGTGAAACTCAACAAAAGACACAATCATATTAAGTGTAAGGCCAAGGGTGATTTCATGCCACTTGTGGAGAAAAATCTGGCTAGAAAGTGAGGAAGACTCCAAGCAAGACAAAGGTATGCTTTCGCTCCACCTCTGGAGTGAAAGTAAATTTTCTCCAGTTGTGGAGTGAAACTCCAAGTGGGCCCAAGAGCAGTGAAATCTGCCCAAAACTGCCATTAACTGCTCAACTGATACTGAAGTTGTGCTCTGAGCTATCTGATCGTGGTGGATCAGGGGAACCTTTTGCATTCAATGCTTAGTTATCTACAAGATCAAATTTACATTGTTAAGTCAGTTCTTGATCAAATATACCTACCACAATCATAGAAGTGGTTGGGATTTAATTTTTTGAGAGGCAGAATACTCTATAAAAACTAGGATTTCAGCTATAACTAAGGATGGACAATCTTTGCTAGAAAAGCAGCTTGAAATCTACTTCCAAAATATAGACTTCTGGTTCTGATCTTGAATCTTCTATCTTTGTATATGCATTCTATCATGTTATTTCTATTAAGTTAGTCATTTTGTCATACGACTTGAATTTAATTTTTTGGATTTAGGTGTTGGTGAAGGATTAATGTTGGAATACCCCTAGAGGTTATGCAGTTGAGAGGATTTAGTGTCGGATTTTGTTAAAAGTTTATTGTTTTGATTGTTGTTGGTTCAAGTGTTAGGTTGTGTATCATGCTTCCAATCCATCAACCCCGTATTTCAGGATTTCCTCCTCTTTTTCCATTCCTTTTAGTAATTTCCTTCTCTTTCTGCATCTTCCCTAACCCTTATCTTAAAAAAATAATTTTTATTTTTAGAACCAACCCTACTAGTGATTTTCACAAAGGATATTTATTTCCTTCGAACATTCAATGCTTGGCAATGGGTCTAGGGCACTGTAGACTTATAAAATCTATATCTAGGCCAATTCGATCACCAACAGGCATATAGAAAGTATCTAATATGATATTCACCAGTCATAGCATTATTCCCTTGGAACTTAGTTAAGTACTTATGAGCTTTACCAGGGAGAGGATTCAGATTTACAGGTAAAAAAAAAGCTCTATATCTATTGGTCCTCCACTGATTAACATGATTGACATTTTGATTTGCATTAGGAGCTGCCATACTCACTATAGGTTGATTCATAGGAACTTGGTTTACAGTAGGAGAAGACTGATTCAAACCAAGATTTGGGTTGGAAATAGAAATTTGAATTGAAGGTTTTTTGTGAGACATGAAAAATTCCTCAAGATTTGGCACTCCAACAAGCACTTCTTTGCCATTCCTTCTTGTAGATGCCAGATCCAGCTCCTTTTATTTTTTTAAATTTTTGAGTTCATTCAGAGTAGCCAGCAAAGATGTGCAAAGAAAGAGCAAGATATTCAATAATACTTGGGCTAAGATTACTTAGCCTGATATTCACTCAACTCTCACAAATTCCACTCTAGGAGAGACTAAAAAAATAAAACACACAAAAATACTAAGCCACCAAAAATTACTGGTGTTAAGTTGGTAGGTAAAATATTCAAAATATCGTTGGAAAATAAACTTAAAAAAAATAACTTGCATATAACACAAAATTTCATTTCCTAAAAATGGTGCCAAAAATTATTGCGGTTATTTTCTGTGTCCTTAAAATTTGGGTTGTCACGCCATAATAAAATCACAGGTTCACAAACAACACTATGGACTCTAGTGGATCCACCTCTTTAACTTGGGAAAATAATTATCACAAAGACTCTAGATAGACCGAGTAGGGTAAGGAAACCTCAGAGGTGAGCTTACAATATTTCCTATATGCTCATGCTCATCCAGATTAACAAAAATGAAACACAACTACAATATTAAAAATGACCAAGCCTCGAAGTAACTCCCAGCTAATGCTTCAAGTTGTAGACCAATGCCTTATCCATTGGGCAATTGTAGCCAAACTTAAAGGATGATGAAGAAATAAGGGGGAGGAGATAAAACTAAGCCAATCACATCCATTCAAATAATGTAACAGAGATGATTAAGCATACCAGTGAAAGAAGATGCCACTTATACATTCAAATAATGTAACATATAATTGGGACAACAAGCAAAACTACATATGAAATTGCTAAAAGGAGGAAGCAAGATAGTATTGATCAACATATCATTACAATGGAGTCTATTCAGTGTAATTAGGTCTCACTAAGAAAGTATAAAAAAATTATCTATTCAAATAATGTAACAAATAACTGCTACTCTTCGTTCAAATGATGTAGCAAAGAGTCTCCTAGCTTCAAGTCTCAGTCACTAGAAATGATCTCAGTAAACTGGACACCTCCTCAGCAAAACTTGCACAATGATAGGGAAGGAAATGAGGTGACTAGACAAGACACACAAAATAAAATACAACTGCTAAGGATGGTCCTCTGGTATACCTCTTGTAGAATTACTACACAAAAACTTAACGATGAATGTTGTTGCAGCCACTCTCTCATATAGTCGATAGATTGGTTCTCATTCAAAGCCGATGATGACCCATAATTGCCAAAATTGCAACTACTCTGATGATGGCTCATAATTGTAACTGTTACCAAAAATTGGATGATGGCCCATAAAAATTGTAACTGCCTCCAAAATTGATCCACCATATTGCTTGCATTAAATGGCCTGGTAGTGGTCAAAACACCTCCATTCCTCTTGAAAATGGCCCAAAAATGACTTCAAAAAATTCACTTCCAGTTGTTGAAACTTGGCCGCACAAATGAGGCTGGTTATAATTTTTAATTTTTATTTTTTATAAGGCTAACTTTAGCCATTTTTAATTTTCATTATCAAAAATTAAATAATAATAATTTATCATTACCAAAAGTATTGATAACGACAATATTATTATATTTATTTAATTACATACAAAAAATGCTTAATATATTTAATTAAAAGGAATCGGTCGATGGCAAATGGCCATGGGTCGACCCTTTTAAAAAAATTCATTTATTTTTATTTTTATTTTCTTTCTTAAGTTTTATTTTATCAAAACTTTAAAAAGGTACCCACGTGCCTTTATGTAAAAGGCATGCACGTGCCTTTTTTATTTTATTTTATTTATTATTATTATTATTTAAATATGGAAGGGGTCATCGACCGACCCCCTCTCATGGCCTGCTGGCAAGCATCAGCCGACACCCTCTCATGGTCGACCAATTTTTTTTATAAATAATTTAATATATACACACATATATATAATATTAGAACTATTTTGATATATGATAATTATAATTATAATATAAAATATAATATTTATTATTATATATAAAGTTAAATTAAACATTTAAATAAATATTTAACTAAATTTAATTAAAATAAAATTTAATTAAATACCTAATTAAACATATAATGGAACTTTTAAAAATAAAATATTTAATTAAACATTTAAGACCCTAGAGGTCAAAAATGATTAATTAAATTTTATTAAAGTCCAAAAATGACGACAAAAGATCAAAATGACAACCTAAATTCGACGACACAGAGATTTTCAAAGACATTTTCGAAATGCGAGACAGGCCTGGAAAAGATCCAAGGACTCAAAAATTTATTGAACGAAGGTAGACTGGGGCAAAAATGTAGGGGACTCACATGACACCAATTTTTTTTGAAAAACTAGGGTTAAAAGAAGTTGGATTTTGAGGATCCAAAACTTACTTTCTAGCTGGTTGTTCTTTAGAATCTTTCCTCTTGCCCTTGGTCTTAACCCCTTGTTGATTAGCTTGTATAACACCATCTTTAAATGTGGATTCTTCATCTATTTCTATAGTGTTAAGTTTTATAGGATAATGTTATTAGGGTATGGTAAAGAGGGTATTTATTATTGAGTTTGGGATAGCTAGTACATGGTTTGATTAGTTGCGGGGACCAATTGACCCATGATGGTGACCTGTTGGGCCTAGTATTGTTGGTTATACTAAATAGTTTGATAATATGCAATGGCTCCAACACATTCTATGCGATCATTCCTATCATTAAAAGGAAAATACCATACCCATTCTACTTCTATATTGACATAGACTATATGATTGTGAGTTTGACTTACTCCTTGGTTAGCACCTTAACAAAGCACTTGACCTCTTATGAGATATGGAGTCTTCCAATATTATTAATTCTATGGTTGTTTCCACTATTGCTTTAGAATATTATTCTAAATTCTATGGGTTTTATCACTTCCTACATTTTGTTCATTGTAAAATTATTGCTCAACTCATTACTTGAGTTGGATGGAGTAGGGAGGGCTAGAAGTTGTAGTTGGAAGGCTATATTGGATGATGTGTTTTGGATAGGGTGAGTAATGATATGAATATGTAGAAGGATTAGTAGTATCATTCAATTAATGATAAGGGATAGGTGACATGATGGGTATAAAATTGGGTGTAGGTATATTCTAAATAATTTGGGCTGCATAGGCCATTGGTGGAGTTGGGGGTATTTTCCCTCTTGAATGAGAACATCTTCTCGTCTAGTCACCTATTAAAAAGCTACAACTATCATTTGATGATTAGTATTATATATTATTAAAGCTAAATCATATTGTAAACCTTTGATATAATATGGTAATGCTAAATTTTTATGGGATGAAATTCAAGGTTCTCAAGAATCTAGTATTGAAATTATGTATATTTTTTTGAGGATGTCTTTAAATTATGTTTAGTTGAAATAAAATAGAATTCTATGTATAAATGGTTTCACTATTGTTGCCCAGATTGTAATTGAAGTATCTCACAATCCTTGATATCATAAAGTATCCTTATCAAGTAGAGAGTAGATTGGAAATATACCATTATGTCTTCCTCATAGATGTGGTGGATTGAATTGACTATCAACAATTTATTAAGATGATCTAGTGTTGTCTTGTTCCAATTCTTGTTAAAGATACACAATGATTTTATAGATGCTAAGAGAATGGGGAATAGGAAATAAAATTTAGTGATCCTTCATAGGCCTAATATACTTGTTTTTGTGGCCTAAGAAGTGCTCTTAAATTGTTTTATTGAGGAGTTTGACCATATTTCTAATGAGAAGGAAGATAAGGATACATCACATATCCATGAGGTGGGTATGGAGGATAATAATGCAAAGGTTACTAAAGTGGTGGGTTATGGTAAATCTTCTATTGATTTGGAGGTAGTTGCATATTATGTTATAGATGAGGGTAGTGCAAAAATATTTTCAAAATTTGCTAATTCCACACATTTTGTTGTTCTTAATTGGTTGGATGTGGTGTTAGCCCCTAGGTGTTTTCTTGGGACACCTATGACCCAATTTGTGCAATCATCCCTTAAGCATTTTGAGAAAAGTTTTAGTTTGGGTTTGACCCCGATGAACCTACATTGGAAGTTGTGGACTAACCTCAAGGGATGTTATATGTACTTGACAAACTAAATCTAGGTGGACTTTGTGTTAGAGAAACACTTATAGAAGGAAAATTTTATGCATTAGAGATCAACAATGGGTTACCAACATAGTATTAGTTTATGGATAGTGGGTTACTTGTGAGATTATTCACATCGATATGTATCCCATTTAGGGGATAAGTGTGTGTCAATTTAATATCCATATTGGACCAAGTTTGATTAGCTAAAATAAATGAATAAATCATTTGTTGGTACAAGCGACTCATTTGTGAGGGTGTCGATGAAATAAGATTAGACACTAATTTTTTTTCAAATTTGTCTTTTGGATGCACACATGACAATTTTATTTTGTTTTCCCTTTCATTTTTCTTCAATGGTACACAATTATGTCCATTATTTTATGTTCTTTCCATATTTTTTAATCCTTTGATCATGTATTCATAAGCTTATACATGTTAGAGAATATTACATTATTTGGTACATGCTAATGTACCTCCTTGGTACAACCTTGTAAATATTAGATTAGGGATATGTCCTAGATTAGAGTATGAGTAAATATTTTATGTAATGTAATAATATATAGGAAATGCACAAGTGTCATATAAATGAGTGTGCAAGGGTTATATGTGTAAATATGCACAGGTATCTCATATATAAGTGTGCACTAGTGTTACTATGATTAGGAAGTGTTATATGAAGAGTCATGTCCAAATGTGCATATAAGATAGAGTCGTGTATGCAAGTGTCAAGTAGAGAAGCCAAGAGTCATGAGACTTGGCATAAGGAAAAGGAAGATTCAAGTAACCAAAGAGTCATCCTACAATGGCTATATATTACTCCATAGAGGATATCACCAATATCACCACCTATATTGTCTACATAGTGAGTATAGAAAGCATTATCATTGTATGAGAGTTTTATGATACATTTGTAAGAGAAAGAGGAGTAATAAAGATTGCATACATTTGAGAAATTAATATTGTAAGTCTTGCTACATGCTTTTACATGTATGATTCAGGCTATTTATACATTCATATTGCTACTTATTAGTGAATGTTATTTGACATATTATTAGCCTTGATTTACATATTAATTGGCTCATATTATTTTGTTACATTATTATATTGATATTATTATATTGTAACTATCACATATTTAATCCTATGGTATCTAAATTAATATTAAGGCTTCAAAACCCATAAATACATATGTACCTACACAAATAGAGTTATGGGGTCAATATTTAAAAAAAATTAAAATCTACTTATGAAGAGATTGGAGAGATTTGCTCATAATTTTAGAGTGATTCACTAGCAAAAATTGACTTGGATGAATTTTACATGCGGAGTGCTTTACTCAAAAAATGGGTTGTTGCTTGCTATTTTTGAGTAATTTGCCAATTATTATGAATTTAGAAACATTTTTGCAAGAGAGAATCCAAACGAATTGCTCAAAGTGAATCATCTAAAAATTGGGAGCAAATCACCTTCCCATGAGGTAGGGAGGAAGAAACTATCTTTCATAGTGAATCACTTATTAGATTCAAAATGAATCGCTCATCGGATCTAAATTAGGGAAATTTTCCTATTTTGGAATGAATTTATCATTGAGTTCAATGAATCACTTATTGATTTGATCTTTTGGGAGAATAAATTCAAATCTATTGCAAGTGCTTTCTACCATTGAAATATGAACATAGAAGGTCAAATTTGAGTTTTGGTGATTCTTGGATACCATTGAAGTTGTCATCTTTACAAAAATTTCAAAAATTTGAGGTTCATGTTAGAGTCACCATTTGCAAATTATAGACGAAACCTTAGCATAAATAACAAAAATAGTGAAGTTCCAAAGTCAATTTGATATTGGAACTAAAAAATCAAGTCCTTGGCCTTGAAAAATTACTCTAGATTCAACCTTGCAAAGTGTAATTTATTTTGGAGAAAATCACTTGCTAAAATGGAGTGAGTCACTTGATTAATCGACTTAGTGAAAGTTTCGGTACTTTGCTCAAAATGGATCAAATAGCTCCAATTTTAAGAATGAATCACTTCTTGAAAGTAGACTTGGTAAAATTTTCCTCAATTTTGAGACAACCACTTCACCTATGATGAATGCAATTTTGGTGTAAGCATTGAGGTATTATGTGCAATATGAGAAAAAATGAAGGTTTATCCCACCAAGCATGCTATAAACTATATTGAAATAGGGAATTGTCCTAACTTATAATTAATATTTGTGCCCCAATTTGAGTTTCAACAAAGTTGGAAGGGATTACCAATGGATTCTCCCAACCTTCAAAATTAGGCTAGCTTCCCTCTATTCCTCACTTAATACTCCTATGATAACCTAAACTAACTTGCATTGAAATTAAAGTATGAAAAAGTAAAATTTAGAAATAAAAATGCATGAAATTTTAAGAGCATGAATGATTCAAACAAATATGGGTTTAAACCATAGTGATCAAGGAAATTTTGTCATCAATCAACACATGAGAAGTGAAATAACATTAATGTCCACCCATTCATTATATTATGAAAATGATAATCAAATAACAAGATGGGCTTAAGGGACATGCCACAATCGTCATGCACTTAGTAAACCAGGAGGGCAGTGCCACTAATGGAATGCTTAAGGAATTTCCATTTCTTAAGATATCATGAGGTCAAAGCATAATACGGGTTTCACAAAGTGCAGCTTTGAATTATTATGGCCAAAATATGAATACAATGAGGTACATAGGCCCTTGTTTATAGTAAAAATTTACCCCTAAGTTAATTGGGGTGACAAACAATTACTCATAAATGTATGTATTTGGGGCTATATTTAGAAAAATTATGCAGTATAAAATTTTACATTCATCTAATAGGATTAGAAGGCTTCCAAAGTGACTTAGTGTACCACTACACACCAAAATATCACTTTTTAAAACATTTTCCTTGAAATTTGCACCTTTATTTTCACCCTTATGAACACCTAGATGGTTTGCTCTATTTAATAAGTGAATTTATCACATTTGTAAGTAGATCACCATTATTTCCTAATTGAATTACCCCTTTGAGTTAATTGACTACTTTTGTAAGTAAATCAATACTTGTTTCATACTTGGTCAACTTTTGAGATATTTTATGAGGTGTCCACTATTTGATTTTTCTACTGTATGCTTCTTCAATATTTATAAAATCTCAATGTAGGGATGAGGTACTCTAGGATGATATGTCAACCCAAAAATATGATGATAGTAAGGTCATGCTCAAGATCCAAACCATTTTTGGATAGGAAGGAGTTTTTTCCTTCTGATTCTATATCTCAATGGACAAGGTAGAGTGTGAGATAGGCCCTTATAAAAATGTAACCATAAAAATTATTGGCAAAATGAATCTTGGTAAATTTAACTCATTCTATGAGATATTAAATGACTCAGGGAAAAGACGAATAAAAATAAAATACAAAAATGATAGATAATATTGAAGAGAATGAGGTTCACATATCAGGAAGAGAACAAATAAGAATGGAAGCTACTAGTCTCGAAGCATAACATGCATTCATCATCTTCCTCACAACCACCTTCACTTTACTTCTACCCTTGTTTCTTCTAATTATTGTCACTATTATCTCTTCCCCTCTTATTTATTATATTATCTCTTATTGAATTCCCTTAAATTTTTATGTTATGTTCATCCCATCTCAAATAAGCATAACTCTAGTCTTAGAATCACTAGGAAATTTATATGTCCAAGATGTAAGGTCACCCTAATGCCATATCCACCCTATTTTATCCCATCATAATTATTGCCAACAATATCAAAATTTTAATCACCATCAACTTTTTCTTTGGTCACCCTTATCATATTTTCCATTACATCATTTCAACCTATGTTAAACTGGTCTCTTCACCCTCATAGGATCGCAAGTCACTATAGGCATAATGACAAGTTATTCTCTCTAATAGCATCATGAGTGTTTGAGGAAATCCACACTACCTCAAATGAACATCCTACCCTTGGTGTCACTCAATTGTCCCCTCATCAAATGATAGAAAATCTTGAGAAGAATATTGAGAGAAGTATTAGGTATCACACAAGAGACAAAAAATATACTGATCAATACATTTCCAAGAGCTGGAGTATATATCATACATGTAATATTATAATCCCGATTGGAAAAATAGCAATAAAGGAATTAATTATTATAGAAGTACTTCCAATAGATCTAAAAAGGCTAGCAAATGGACTTGTCGACTATATTTCCAAATTGTATATATTAAAGAGTTAGTTTGTTCCATATGATACATCTAATAGGGAATTCACATTAAAAATAACTATTGAATATGCTTAGGTAGATTTTGAAGTTGAAGGACATAAAAGGAAAGCCTTGGATAATGTACATGCAATGAAGATACTAGTAGAAGATATACAAATATAGATGATTCAACTATGACAAGAAATAGGGGAATCAAAGAAAGAAAATAATGATTTGAGAGGGCAGGCCTTAGAAAAGGAAGGAATGAGAAAATAAATATCCAAGCTAAAAAGTTAGTTGTAATAAAGGTAACATAGGTTGAATAAATTAGACATACAAGACTCATGACTTCAACATGATCAATTAAATGTAACAAACTAGAGTAGGAGATAGTGTTGTGTCTAATGTTTCAAATAGGATCACCAAGTTAGAGAACTAGAACCTATTGGATATATCAAAGAACATAGCATATCAAGGGGAGATTCCCTCAAATGGGGTAATATAGGTAGGAGGCATTGGATGGTAAGGTGCTAGATGATTTTGACATAAATTTTGGTGTAGACTAGTAAGTGCTTTCAAAAGCTACTACCCTAGAGTTGAATATAGATGACCCACAATTTTACTATGAATTGATCCCAATCTTAAATACTTCATATAAAAAATAAGGTATCATCTAGGATATCTTACCAATTAAGCTTGGCACCTTGTGAAATCACCAAAATATATATATATATATTTGGTAGATTGAAAAGTGGGTTTTGAAATGGCCACAAAACCTTATTTCAAAAGGAGCAGCCTTACACCAAAAGCAGAAAAACAACCCAAAGGCCAAAAAAAGGGAAATTCCTAGAAAGATAAACCCATATGTTACAACATGTGCAACATTACAACCCAATGGTCAGAAAAAAACAAAGGGACAGTCTCAAAAGGATGATCCCATCTACTACTAAACCATAAGAAAAACCTTGACAATAAACAAAAAACAGAGAGTTGGGCACATAAAAGAAGGAAATCAGTTTTCAATTATTTCCATGTGATCACCAGGGATGTCATCTTCAATATTAAAAATATGGTTGATCTGCATGTGGATATCCTCCATGGTTTTAGCATATTGATTGTAAATTGTCCACGCAACTCTAGTAGCGTTGGCAACTATGGAAAGGTTGATGGTGATGTTTGAAACCAAAGTCAGAATAGACTTCTCTAACACAATATCAGACTTCACCTATGGTAAGTTATCATCATCTAAAATATGGCCAAGGATCAACTTTGAGGGGTTTCCTTCAGTATTTTACTTTTTGGACCTTCTATAACCACGATTCTTGTTGGTATTTCCTTCATGCTTGAGTTTTCTCAGCGAACAATGCCTTTATTCGAACCCTGAATAATCAGACTCTTGCTTTATAGAACCAGAGGTTCTAGACTTAGGTTCAAGGGACACAAAATTGGGATCATCATCCTCATTTGGTTCCTCTATGGCAATGGTGACATGGCCAAATATTCTCATAGGAGGTTCAGGAGGGTTACTGGAAATTACGACTCTTTGAGTGTAATATTCTAGGGCATGCTTATAAAGTATAAGGTGCAAACCCTGGTGAGTTGGGTGGATAAAATTTTGTTTCCTAAATCTTTAAATAGATAGTTAAATGTAACAAAATAGGTAATCAATGATGTTCACAAGCTTAACATCTCTAAGGTGGTTAAGGAATGCTAAATAAAAATTGCATAGTGGGAGGTTAATGTTGTCAACCATTATATATTGTAAAATAGGTATCATCACTCTATCCCATGGGAAGGGGATGGATGCCCTAACTATGCCACCATTTTATTAAACCAAATTCTTATCTTTATCCACAAAGAAGTCAGTTTCTACTGAATGGTGCATCCATTAGCAGGAAATCTGGTGACATCAACCAACAAATGAATATTAATTACGAACTCCAAGCTCTGGATGATAATGCTCCTTTTGTCCTAAAAATTTACAATATCATTAGAGACCTCTTCATCATTGCCACAAAGACCTTTTGTCACCAAAAATATATTATTTTTTCTACTACCTTCAAATTTTAGTAACGAAATAACCATTGGATGACAAAGGGAGGGAATTTTGTAGCACCAAAAGTAATGGTATGAATTGGAAAATTTTCTAGAAATATGGCTGAGTATGGGAACTCTTAATTTGTTGACCAATTATTGATTTATTGACAAATTGATGATTCATTAACTTTACAGAATGATGTCAACCAATAATCCCTCAATATTTTGGAAAGTCATGATATGTCAGAAAGTTGTACTCTATTGGAAAGTTACAATCTATCAAAAAAGTTACGATCAGTTGGAAGGTTCTGATTTGTCAACAAACCAACAATTCTTCAGATTGTGAGATAATGGCTAAAAAATAAAAATTTTAAAGGAACACTTTATGTTATAGTTGTAACTATAAATATTAAATAGTTTTACTTAGGTGAGAAATCGGGTTAATTCCTTGCTATAAATGGGAGTCTTGGGTTCATTGTAAATATATTTTGGTAATTTTGAAAAATACTAGAGCTACTCTCTTTAGTTATAATCCTTTTTATTCTATGAATGGAAAATTGTGCATGGTATTTTAGCTAGACTGTGTCTCATTTTGTCAAATATCTTTATGCATGATAAATGGTGTTTGTGGCTCTACCTCCTCACCTACCTATTATTCCTCTTTTTTGTTGGATGCAAGATCATTGGATGAAGCTAATATATTGTTATTTTTTCTTCTTATAATGGCATAACTAATCACATACTAGCCTCACTACAACCTTTGATAGTATTTTATTTTTCTAAATCACACCCCTACCTTTCTATATTTCAATATTCGCATTTAAATTAGTTATGTTAGCATAGGTTAGTGGGGAGTTGGCCCAAATATGGAGGTTGGAAATGATGTTTGCTAATGCTTCAATGTTATTGCATTATGGATTGAAGATATTTAAATACAATGCTTTATCCAATATGGCGTAACATTCCTATAGTTCAACATGCAATAATTTTGAAAATGAGTGAGAGCGGGAATGTGGAGAAGCAGGTTTGCAGGTTGCTCAACGTGGCAGATGGTAGGATTGAGGATGGAGATCCTATTGTGGAGTCATATTCTAAATATGGGGTCCATTTTAGACTTAAATAATCCCTGATTCCTATGGAATACCAAGATTGAAATCCTAGCAAGTTTAAAGGTGGGACCCATGTCTCTTCAGGATGAACTTGTAGGAATAATAGGATTTTTACCTCGTACCATGATTAGGTTGGTAGGACTATTGAGACCCATGTGAATCCATCTATCTCCTTTTTCAAAATGGTGGTAAATTTGGGTTATGTTGGTGGGAAGCATGTTCAATTTTACCTTTCTTATATTTTACATTAGTTGAGGATTCTGAGTGATTTTTTCAACATGGCTAGAGAGGAAGGCTCTTGGGACTTGGTAGGTAGTTTTTTGGGTAGTAGGCATAATATGGACTCTAAGAAGATGAGATATGACTAAGTGGTGGCCTCTGGGATCTCTCAAGATTATGGCTATCCCTAAGTTCTTTTTCCTTATTAAACTCAACTGTGCAAAGTAATTAAGGCAGATAATGGAAGGAGGATCCTAATTTTTGGGAAGCGAGGCTTGTTCCTCTATAAGTGGAAAATAAATTTTAATCCCTATACATAGAAGATTAATCTTATCCCTCGCTAGGTAAGGTTACCTAGTTTGCCACTACATTTCTTGTATCATGATATTCTTAGAGGTATTGTGAAAGATATTAAAGATATTGTCTCTATTGATGCGACAACAATAGTGAAAAGTCGTATGGTTTTTGCAAGGATGTGTATGAAAATATAAAGTTTGACCTTCCTAGCTCTATTTATCTCATCTTAGACTTGGGAACTTGGGTTCAATCAATTGAATATGAGAACATACTAGTGCCATGCCAGGGGTGTGGCAAGCATGGTCATGTTTTGGATCATTGTCCTACTCAGTGTTCTATTATAGAAATAAAATCAAAGAGGAAAGGGAAAATATGGGTCCCAAAGCAATCCATTCCTGAGTGCATAGGATTCAACAATGGAAAGGAGGATATGACTCCTTTGAGTTCAGGTAAAATCCTACCCCTCCTTCGACACTTGTTGAAGAGGAGGATATGGCTCTTTTGAGTTTGGGGGAAAATCCTACTCTTCCTTTGATACTGGTTGAAGAGGGCAAAGAGACTGTGTCTAAAAATGGATAGAAGCTAAATGCATTAGAGCCTCTATAGGAAGAAAACTTAAGGAATCTAGAATAAAAAACTAGGATCCAAACTAGTCCTTCTCTAGTGGAGGTAAGTCCGAAAGACATAATCCTCCATAATTATTTTGAGGGACTTGAACTAGAGGAACATGTGGCCCAATAATCATTGCAAATAGAAATTGAACCAGCTCACCCTTCCAAACCTCTTATGGAAAAAGGATCTTTTGGTCCTAAACCTAGAAGTCACCAAAAGGTCCGCATTGATGTTGGAATAGAAAAAAAAGTGGGTAAACCCATGAACAAATCTCTAAGAAAAGAGTAGAATTTGAGATAGTGAATGGCTCCTAAACCCTACTAAAAGTGGAAAAAGCAAGGAAGTAGGTAGAAAACAATTGAAGCTTGAATTCTTCAGATGATATTCCTAGCCAATGGCTAGCAAAAAGAAACTCTGCGCCAAGTCTTGCAAATGAAATGCCTTTCATGGGATATTAGAGGATTGAATGGATCCTCTAAATGATGTTTACTTTTTTCCTTTAGGAGAGAAGCTACTTTGAATATTGTTTTTATTCAAAAATCCAAGATCAAAGCAAATAATATTGACATTGTTAGAAACTCTATTTGGAAGCATGCTAGTTTTGCAGCTAGCCCTACCACTGGATCCTCTAGGGGGTTGTTATATTTTTGGGATATGTCAAAGGTATATGGATACATAATTTCTTCTTCTGATAGAGTCATAAATATTTTATTTTACTGTAAAATTACCAATCAAATATGGCTCATGTCCAATGTGTATGCTTCGAATTCAAGCTATAGTAGGAAATATTTTTGGACATCTTTACTGGAAATAAGGGATATTTTTAAACAAGAAGCTTGGGTACTAGCTAGATATTTTAATTCCTTAATTTATCCTTTAGATAAAAAAGGTGGTAATTATCCTTGTGCCAAGTGTGTAGAATATTTTGCTGATTTTGTCAGCTAGTGTGAGCTCATGGACTTAGATTTGAAAGGGTTGAGGTTCACTTGGAGTAACAGGAATCTTGGGGACCAAATTATCCTTATCAGGTTAGACAGGGTGTTGGTCTCCAAATAAGGACTACCTCTATATGGTGATGCATCTTTGGTTTCCATTCCTAAAGTAGGGTCGGACCATAACCCACTTTGGCTAGAATCCCCACAACAGTCAAAGTTCTTCCTCAAACCATTCTACTTTGAGGCCATGTGGTGCTCCCACCTTGAGTTGGAAGATATTAATGAATGGTGGTATGTTATGGTGCTAAGTGAATGTTTGGCTAAAATAGAAAAAAAAACTCAGAATAATCAAAGATAGGTTAAAATTTTGGAATAAGGAATTTTTTGGAGACATATTAAAAAATAAAGTTCTCAAAGGTCAACTAAAAGATATGGAAGTGGTGGTGGAGGCAGAAGGTCTATCAACGGACTCTAGGTGCAAGGAGAAGGTTTTTTTGGATGACTTACACAATACCTTATTTAGGGAGGAGCTCCTTTAGAAGCAAAAATATTGGGCTCTATGGCTTATAGAAGGTGACCAAAATACTAAATTATTTTACACCTCAACTCTAAGGCACATAATTTTGAACATATTATAGAAAATTTACAAGGATGATGGATCTATAGTTGTGGATATCCAAGATATTTGGGCTAAGGTAGTTGCCTTTTTGGTTCTTTTTTAGGATCCATAGATTGCAGGTATAGAAAATATGAACACTCACTTCTAAGTTCCATTTCCAGTATGGTCTTGAGGGATATGAATCTGAGTCTTGAAGCCCCCTTCAGATATGAAGATATCAAGTCTACGGTTTTTGGAATGGGGGCTCTAAAAGCACCTGGCCTTGATGGTTTTTAACCTTTGTTATTTCAAATATTTTGGTACATTATTGGGAATGAGGTCTATGAAGCAGTGAGAGTTGTCAAATATTCAAATTTGGTTCCTTATGGGTTTAATTCCATATTTTTGGCATTGGTTCCTAAATAAGTAGGGGCAAATAAGTTCATCAATTTCCATTTTATTAGCCTCTACAATTCTTATTACAATATCCTTTCAAATACACTGGCCAATAGGCTGAAGCCAATCATTCTCTTCTTATTGATAAGGCATAGAGTGGATTTATGGTAGGTAGGAAAATATTGGATGGTGTCTTAGTGGTTCACAAAATTATTCATCCAGTCTAGAAGAGTGGTAGATCAGGCCTTTTCCTCAAGCTGGACATGAACAAGGCACATGACAGAGTCTCCTAGGATTTTTTGGTGGAAGTCTTGGTAAAATTTAGATTCAACTAAAATTGGATTAATGTAACTAGGGTCTATTTATTCTTAGAAAAATTCTTTGTTTTGGTTAATGGCTCTCCTATTGGATATTTCTAGAGCTCCAAAGGTCTACAACAAGAAGATCCCTTACTACCCTATCTTTTCATTCTCATGGCTAAATATCTGGGTAGGTCTATACTTTTGTATCCTACTATTGTAGATATTAAGCCAAATCTCTCGGTTAACCCAATATCCCACCACTAGTTTTTTTATGGCACTCTTCTATCCTTCTTGGCATTGGTGGTGCAGACTGGGATAGTAAAGAAAATCTTGATTTTATTTGAGAAATCAATGGGTCAAAAAATAAATTATGTAAAAAGCAAAATGTACTTTTTGAATACTCCTATAGCGAAGCAAAGAAAGATAGCCAATATCATTGGTTGTGGCATTTTTAAAATTTCTAATACTTGGGCCTACCTCTATTTGATGGAAGAATGCTAGAAAACTACTGGGACCTGATTATGAAGAGAATGTAGAAGAAGCTCGCCAGCTGGAAAGGTGATCTATTGAGTCAAGTAGGGAAGATCCTCATGGTAAAAACCATTTTGCAAAGCATTCTCGTTTACTTTATGTCCATATTTAGGCTTCTTGTGAAGGTCTTATCTAATTTGGAACATATTCAAAAGCCTTTATCTATGTGGGGTTTGAAGATCACAGGAAATTTCACCTTGTCTCCTGGAATCAAGTCTATTCTAGGAAAGCTTGCAAAGGTTTGGGTCTCAAAAACCTTCATCTGATGAACGAAGCATTGGTAATGAAACAAGGTTGTAAAATTATGAAAAAGGAGGAGGTGGTGTGGACCCATATAATTATTTCCAAGTACTTGAACCAATCTAGAAGCTACCTTTTGGACCCCCTTCCCATGATGGGTTCTCTCTTTTGGTAAAATATGGCCAAATATAGATCAAAATTAATTAAAGGATCTCGATGAATATTGGGAAATGGGAATTCAATCAACTTCTAGAAGGATACCTGGCTGCTAGATTACCCCTTATCCCAGGATTCCAAAATTACTATAATTGAGATCATATCCAGGAGTTTGGGGTGGTCCAAGGTTGTGGATTTCATAAATTTTGTTAATGGTAGGAGAGTTTGGAAGACTTTACCAACCACCAACTATAGCAAAGAAGTAAAATTGGTCTATATTTCCATCTCCAATATGCTTATGATGTAGTTTTTAAAAACTTAAGATGCTAAGGATATTATGGTTTGGAAAGGAGAGAGTTATGGCTCCTTTTTGATCAAGTTGGCTTACACTCTCCTTGACTCAAACTCTCCCCTTTGATTCCCTCCTTGCAAGGTTTGGTTCAAGCATTTGACTTTGAAGGTCAACATATTCTTTTGGCTAGCCATTCAGAACAAATCCCTAACTATTGAGAATCTACATAAAATATGGATGATCCTCCCTAATAGATGTTACCTTTGTGAATCTTGGAAGGAAACTTCTATGCATATTTTTTCCAATATCCTTTCTCTACAACTATTCTAAGTAATATTATCCACTTTTTGGGGTTCATTGGATCTTCCATAATTTTCTTATTTATGTTTACACACAATGGTTTTCCCATCTGAAATATTAGTGGCTCATTTGGTTATGGAAGTTTATCCTACCTCATCTCTTTTGGGGTATTTGGTGGGAGAGAAACCAAAGAGCATTCAAGAACTCCAAAAGGGATCCCGAGTTAGTCTGCTCAAATGTTATAGGGAGCACGATTGAAAATGTGGCCACTTGTCTTCCAGACTTGGATGGAGGTGGGCTAGTTGAAGCAATTTTGGAACATCTCCTTGGTTTTCCTCTAATATCTAGGCCTGTTGGACCTCTTCCCTCGACTCAGCGATACTTTGTGAGATGGTCCCTATCTCCAAGTGGGTGGGTTAAGCTTAACTTTGATGGATCCTCAAAATGGAACTTAGTCTCACAGGGACCGATGGAGTACTCATAAATGAGAGAGGTGAATTAATATTAGCTTATGTAGAATTTATCTTCCCAAACCTCCCATTTTTGGAAGCTAGGGTCTTGGTCCAAGGTTTGTTGTTGATTGAATATTTGGGTCTCCAAAAAATTATTGTGGAAGGATATTCATTAAATATAATTAACTTAATCAAATTCTCTAGACCCCCAAGCTAGAACATCTCAAATTTGGTCTACAAAGCCACTAGAATTTTGCAATCAAGAGAGGAAGTTTGGATCCAAAACATTTTTAGAGAAGGGAATAAATTGGTATATTTAATGGTAAACATTAGTCTCTCCTAGCAGGGTCTCATGGTTTGGAATTCAAATTTCCCTCAAAGCCTCTTGAGTCTAACAAATGAAGTCAATGGTTGATTCTTTGGGTTTGAGTGTTTGGAAGGATGGTTGGTGGGTTAGATTTTATGGATGGATCCTTCCCTCCTTATGCTCAATATTGCTTTGAAAGGATATGGTGGTTCTCTACACCATGGTTAGTTGTTCATCCAAGAGATTCAGGCTAACTCATGGTACATTTAAATTCAAATTTAAACACTGAGTTTTAGCACCACTTTCTATAATAAAAGCCCCTTCATGGTGGATGGGCATATAAAAGAAGCTTTTGGGAATGATTGGAATAGGTGGAGAAGTTGGAAGTTGGGTGGTACTTTGATTAACAACCACATCATCAATTATCCTTGATTTTAGAGGATCCTCCCTACGATTGGATTTTGGGTTGATTGGCTAAGTTTGAAGCTTAGGTGGCCAAGAAGTTTTTATTTTCTGCTCTGGTGGGGACTTTCTATGGGCGTGGAGTGGTTTGGCATGTACATTTGACCCTCAAGATTACCTTTCAAAATTATTTGGGAGGTGATAAGCCACTTTAGTAGTCATACTACTATATACCTTTTTATAATTTGTGTTGTGACCTTGAGTATTTGTTACTCATGGTTCTGGCAATTTCCTCACAGGTTTTCAAGGGTGCTTTTTTTAAGGTGGCACCATATGAACTTTGGATCCCTCAGTTGGGATAGAAACCATCTCCTTCACCTATGGCACACTTGTTTTATATGACACTATAATTATTCTTGGAAAGTGGCTAGATTTGGTAATCTTGAGACCATCGGTTTGAATTATGGGATCCATTGTGGGCTTCATCATACTCAGTTCCAAAAGTGTGTTATCCTTTAGCCCCATTTTTTTGTGGCATCGCTATCTTTGGAAAGAGTTTTAAATATTATCTAAACCTTCTGTTAGGGTCTAAACAAGACTTCCTGCTCTTTAAATTCATTAAGGGCTTCTATTATTAGCGTGGAGTGGCATAAGGGTGAAGGATTTGATTCTATCTCTATCTATTTTTGGTTGGATAAAATGGGCTAGCATTCCTCCTAGAAAGGTCTAAAACTATCATTGAAACCAAATTACTTAGAAGTGGATGACAAGGTAAAAAATATTCTTCCTTAAGGTGGTCTGTCATGTCTTCAATCCTTTCATGGACACCACAAAGGTATTTCTAGGATGTTGGCTTATTCATGGAGAAAGGGCTAGGTTTAAGCATAGGTTAGAGTTCCAAATGATGGCCTTAGTGGGAGAGGTGGTTGGTCTACCAGTTGATGATGGATGCCATAATGGAAAGAAGCATTCCCTTATAAGGGAATTGAGTTTCTTTCTTTATGAATATGAATACTTGTCAAAGTTGCAGAATGGCTATGACGCTAATGCTCTCAAAGTCCCATGGAATCGAGTCATCACTATAATTATGGATTTTATCACTCTAGATTCAAATAAAGAAGTGCTACGTAGCTACCATATAATGTTATTGAATCAACTAAGAAGGAAATGACTCATGAATTTTCCCTCTTTTCTCTATCATTCCCTGGCAAAAACACTAACATATTTGAGGGGAGGGAAAGGGTCATACCCTATCCACTAAGTATTAATCCTTATAATTTTTGAGCATGTGGACAATATTAAATATGTAGCGATGGACGAGGAACTATCAAATTTTGATTTCCAAAAAATCCCTCTGGTTTTTTATCTATCATATGTTTCCTCTGGGCTCTCCAGTGACTCCTCTGAGTTTGAGTCTGAAGAGCTCAAGAGTCCTTTATCCTCTTCCAGAGGGAAGTCCAATATTATAAGTGGTGTGGTAGTGTCACCCAATGGTATTAGGGGTGGTCATGCACGTCACTCAAAATATCTCTCAAAGTTTATGAAGGTCAAAAACTCCCCTACTTTGATGGAGCTATTAGATTCTAAAAAGCTTCCTCCTACGAAGAAAAAACCAAACTTTCAAAGGATTTGATCGAATACAAGGATATGTCACCTTATTTAGGACTTGAATCTCCTATCATAATATCTTTTCTTAGAAAGATAGATGAAAAGCACTAGGATCTGCTTGGGTATCTCTAGGTTGTTATATCTTTTATTAAGAAGATTCAAGGTATGCATTAGCAACAATGCAATAAATTAGATACCTCCAATAAGGATATGGGGACTTAGAAAATTCTCCTTCTAAGGTGTAAAGTCCTTTCTTGTTGTTGGGCTCTGTGTCCTAGTTGTTCTAGATTACAATCCTATATTTTTCTCCCTTGTAGGATTGTGTGATCTATTTTGGCAAATGAGTGCTTTGGCCAGTTGTGTTGGTTGACGTTTGCTATTTTAGTTTGGGATTCTTCTTGTTTGAGTTTTTGGGTGAGGTCATTAAATCTCCTAGTTCTATTTTGTATCAAGGTTTGGGGTCTCTTTCAAAACCCCTTTCATTTATCTAATAAAAAATATGGCATAAAAATCCTCAAATATGGATAACAACTAACCTTAACTAACAGAGACATATGGACCTTATCTTTAGTGGTTGTAACCACTTAAAATCATGTTGACCATGATGGTAATAATTTATAACGTTTACCTACTTATTGCATCATATTATTAGCTCTATCTCTAGCTCTTGGTGAGGGGAAAAACCATATGAAGGTGATGCTAAATTCTTTAAGTTTAGAGTAGAGGTAAATTTTCCCCCATAATACATCATGATCCAAACATGGGTAGGATTTATTGCAATAGTTGGAATGGCCTCACCATACTTGTAATTAATGGAGATAAATCATGAATGACCTCACTATTACCTTTTTTTGCTTCTTCAATCATGAGTGTCCTTATGGTAACCTTCTCATCCTATTGGATTGCATGGATAACCATTCTCTACAATCACCAAGTGTAATAGAATATATTATTGCTTTATGAGGTTCACTTTATTGTTTCTACATCAAGCCTTTATTTCTTTTATTACCTTGTGCTTATAGAATATAATATTTCATAAAATTATTTATTAAGTGCAGTATTATAGAGTTTATGGGTATATTAAACACTGGGAAATATTAATATTTCCTTTCCCCCTCAATGTGAATTTTGCATTTGCATAATATTTAGGAGTGTTTGGTACTACCAATCATGTACTCCAAACATAATTTTGTGAAGAGGAACACACATATATTCACAAGGGTTAAGCTTGAATTATTTAATAAATATATTCCTCCTCATAGTCTCCACAAGGAGGATCTTTATCATGTGCTACCATGCATCCTATGTCTGTAGTTCTAATGGACCATCATTATTTCTTGTCTTGAATATCACTTGTTGTAGTGAGGTCAATCGAATTTTGCTTTCTCTTCTACATATTGGCCTTATTCATCTGAATAAGTAATTACCTGTAAAAAGCAATGTATTCATACTTCTTATGTCTGGCAATAAGGTATGTTATTGATGAAAATGATAAATATTGAGTTCCATATGTAAGTAATACTACTCCTTATTATTGGAATCTATTTCTAGCCCATTTATGGATGAAGAGGAATTGCATTATGAATGGGTCTCTTCTAGTTTGAGTTTCTCCATTTAAAGTCACTTATTTATGGGTAAAGTCACTATAGTTTGGTTACTTGACTTGTTCTCTTATTGGTTATCTAGTGTCTTGGGATGATTGGCTATGCCTTTGATGTCATAGGATGTGTTATATCCTAGATATATATTTCATGTATGACTAGAATAGTATAAAGTATGGAACCAATGTTTTTGACTAGCCATATGTTTGGTTGCTCCAAAATTAACATACCAAACATTATTGGGCTGACTTAGCTGAGCATGGGCAACAATACATTCTCTTATTATTTTTATTTATCATGTTGTTAATGTATCTTTTTCCAATTTGGATATTTATTATCCAATGATGACTTCTTTTGTTGTTGATGCATTGCTTGAGAAGAGGACTCTTTTGTGAAGGGATTGTGCCAATATTTCTTCGATGTGTGGTCATTCTTGCCATAAAGCTCACATGTCTTTTATGTGTGAAATTTTTTTATTTTGTGCTAGAAGTGATGTTGAGGTCTTGTGCCTCTACTAATTGGATGCTTCCCTTTTTTATTTAAAAGAACTTGACCTTATTATTGTGTTGTATGAGATACCTCTATTTTTGAAGTAGATTGACCAAATTTTTAAATGTTGGTGTTTTCTTTGTGACATTCAAAGTTGTTACAAAACAATTATACTATGAAGGGATATATCTCAAAATAATGGTAATAATATGTCATCAGATAATTTTCCTCCCAAAGCTTGTAGTGATGCATGTAACTAAGAAACTTGCCTTAAGAAGGACTTGAGTTTTTCTCCATTCTATATTTTCAAGCAATGAAGTTTGCTTTGGAGGAACAAGATTTGGTTCTTGTTATTTGCCTTAAATATTGTCAAAAGATTGTCCTATGCATATTTAACTATGGTGGCATCATGAATGTATGATTGTACTTCACTAAAAACACCAAACATGATGATAAACCAATCCTTTCTATCTGCTTTATCAAATTTTATTTGGTCTTCATCATCTATGTTAGGACAAGTAATGGACCTATCTATAACTTTGTAGTTCGTCAAACTTAAGTTATGATTTTGGTTTTCCAAGTAGCATAATTATTCCCTTGCAATATATGGTAATCATTAAATACGAATTTGGATGCACCACTAGCTAATATAAACCTTCAAAAAACTAGAAAATTTTACTTCCACTAGATCAACCTTGAAAAAAGATTTCTAATGAGTATATATAAGCTTATACTTATAAGTAGATTGATGCCTCAAGTTGCAATAAATCAATGTATCATCAGGAAAAAAATAGATAAAGGGGATTCCTCCTCTAACCAAAATCTTTAGAGAATATTATTTAAAATATTCCAATGCTTTAATATAGTATATGAGCCTTTCTTTTTTCACCTACATTCAATATAAGAAAAGAGCAAACAATTATAGGCTTCAATTGGCTTTCCCACTATCAATGTGGGATAATTTAAAAACTTTTATTAAACTTGGCCGAGAATGGTGGTGTCGATTTCAATTGCTCCAAGCGAATATAATGGCTAGATTTCATCAGGCAATAGAAAATATTATCCACAAATATTGAATTAATAAACATGATATAATTTTTGTGGATGTACCTCATGAACCATGTATGAGGGCATTGAATCAGATCCTATAGTGACTAAATATCATGTTAGAAATACTTCTAAAATAAATTCCTAACTATTGTAGGTTTCCTAACATTTTGGTAACATGTCCTAACATCAAGGTTGTGTGGCTCAAATAAATGCACCATTCTAGAATTGAGGATGCTTTGTCTAGGACAATGAAGACAAAAATTGATTGATATTTTATCAGTTTGTGATGTGGCTAGGGCATTGTGAGGCCCTAGTATTGGACCATGAATATTTTAACACATGGATTGAGGATATCATCGATTTGACCAACTTGTATGAGGTCAAGTTCATGCAATTCTTGCTATATGACAACTTATTCATTGCTAAGTAGTTCTCCATGGGCATGCATGCCCACATTTTTAACAACACTTTGGATGAGTTATTTTATGGGATTGGGACAAAAAAATAAGGTTAAAGTGACATGGATTGGGTTTAGTTGTGCAAATAATGCAAGATTTATGTAGGATATTATACACAAGGGCATCAATATCATAAGAATATTTTATTTCCACCAAGAGATTCAATGTCTATTTTCCAACTTGAATGGATCCTTATGCATGAATTGGATTCCATGCAACCAAAAAATAAAAGTAAAAAAGAAACAAAACCAAATTTATATGGTTTAGATGGTTGAGAATGAGGACCACCACAAAGCCCTCTAACTTTTAAAAGACTAGACTAATGTATTTTGTGAGACTGAAATTCCTCCAAGAGTACCTTTTTTTCTTTTAGAGGTTAAACTTTGTTGATATTAGAAAGGTTATTTACCTTGATACCATTACTCCTATTGCTCTTAGACAATAAAATTCTCAATGAGAAGTTTTATAAAATATTCTTATATTTGTGCCATGTATTCATTTTATCAATCAAATGTGCTTGGTAATAGAGTTCTTTAGAGCTCCTTTGTGTCAAATATTGAGGAAGATCTAGTGCTCTTCATTTTGAATGTTAGAATGCAAATTGAATAATCTAGCTAGGAAATCTTCTTGGTCTACAAGGAGTTCCCTTTCATTACCTCTAATTTGTTGACAAAGTGATTTTGCATCCTCTTTGAGTCGAAGTAGGAGGAATATTTTATTATTATTCCTCACAAGGTATTTGAAGAAGAGGTGGTTATTATTTTGGTAACCTACTATTATACCACCGATACTTGTTATTTCTTTGATGTTATTGCATTATAGATTGAACATGTTTAGATATAATGCTTTGCCCAATATGACATAAACCTCAAATATGGACAGCATATAACCTTAACTAACAAAGACATATGAAACTTATATTTTGTGGTTGTAACCACTTACAATCATGTTGACTATGATGGTAAAATTTCTTAATAGGAAAGGACCTACTCTTCTAATTGTTCAAATGCAACCTAGCAAATGCATACCACTTTCATAGATCAATAGTTTTATGTTGAATCAAAAAATTATTGGTTCCTAGAGTTAGAGTGTTTTTATTTTTTTATATATATTTTTGGCATCTGGAACATATTTTAAGGTAGGTATTATGGATAGTTAGTAAGATTCAAGCAATAGCATAGTATACAAGGTAAGTCAAATAGAGGTCTCAACAATAACTATTAACTCATTATCAATTAGAACTATAATGAAATCACATGCAATAGTAGGTATATTAAAGTTAGGACAAGAAGAAGATCTACAAAAAAATACTAAATATTAAGCTAGAACTAGTATTTAGATACTAAAAATGATAAAAAGAGAAAAAATTGGCCCAATAGTCTATATCAATATTCCTATGAGAATGTCATGGAGGGTAAGTTGAAGTTTAAAACTAGAAGCTCAAGACAAGAATTCATGTGCATATGTGAATTCCATCCAAGTAACCAATAGATGATCAACCAAATTTGGACCTTGGTACTTGGTCAATTTTTATTATCCCCCATTTGGAATATTCCCAAGATAGTAAATTCATGTGATAGAGTGTACAAGACAGAAACTAAAGCTATTTAGCTAGTCACTTGGGATGAGCCTCTAATAATGATAATGCCTAAGGTTATTAGATAAATTTTGTATCCTAATAATGATGCTATCTAGTGGACTTACTACACACCTCTCAACCAAAAAAAATTCTATAACAATAAATTTGAAATGAAATAGTTTAACTTCCTAGGCGAAAGATAAATTAATCTTAGGATGCACAATACTATAAGGTCCCCTTGAAAATTGATAAATTCAAGCTTGGTGTGTATTTATACTATCAAGATTATCATTTGTAATGGGCGAAGGGATCAGTATAGAGATACAAGAAGATAATATTATCATGTGATATGCCATGCAATATTTTGTGGGTCATGCAAAACTTCTAGATTGTACCTCCTATATAGTGGAGATAATGATTTATGAATTAGAAAATTTTAAAAGGATGGTCAAGTTCAACTACACTTCCTACTTGGTCTAGTTCATTATGCATCCAAAGAAATATTGGTTCTAAATAGATATATTAGATTAGTTCTGATAGGAATCCATTACCTATTGTTGATTACACTGAAATACCTTACAAAGGTAAAGATAAACCTAGATAAAATATCTATAGAGAGGTGTATGAGCCCATCATGAGGAATATTCAAGGGTAGTTGCAAAGGCTATAAGTTGAAAGCAAGTGATTAATAAGGTGAACTAACCAAGAAAAGGAATACTTTAATCAAAGGAGTAAGAAGTCATTTATCATGTTATATGAGTTTTTTAAACATCTTGTCCTGCTTCTAGCATTCATACCAAATTATTTATTTACATTGTAATATGTGTGGAAACATGACCTTTTTGATAAAAAATATCACAACATGATAAGTATCTTAAAATAACACCACTAGTAGAGAATATGTCAATTAGGTGAAAATGAGGTTAATGAAGTTAGGACTAAAAATTCCATGATTATTATTCATAGGATCCATATATACTTTTCTTAAAATAGTAATGGATAAGAATATCAATATATTATATGTGCATGATAGGAAGCCCAACATAGAAAAGAAATGCAACCTAGAAGAGGAAACTAATAAAGAAAAATTAAACTATTCAAAGGCCTACAAACATGAAGTAAAAGAGATCCATTGGAACACATTTACATATGTTAGCTTCAATATGGAAGAAGGTCAAGTGAAGGACAATTTAACCTAGATGAGAAAAACCAACCATCAGGTATTCATGTCACTAACAAGGGACAATCATAAATGCAACATAGAAAATAACAACATATTATAGGATGAGGTATGAAATGGGTGATGAAAAAAAGGTAATGAAAGGAAATGTATGCAAGATAATATATAATATATGGGGCTATAAAATCTAAAGGAAAAGGAGGAAGTATAAAAATATGTCTGTTGAATTGTGGAAATGTCTAAAATTACTCTCTTGCAAATCCATTTCAACAAATTGGAAGAAAGAGGAATGTTCCTCTTTCTACCTTTAGATTTAGAATGAATCTCCAATATCCTTGCTAAATCTAAATCTAAGCTAAATATAGAAGGTAAATGTGGAAACTAAAATACATAAAATAAAATTTTAAAATTTTAAGGTGCAAGAGATTGAAAATAAAATACGATTATAATAATAAGGAGAGTGTGTTATCAATCAGCACATGAGAAAATTAAAAAAACAACAATTAATCTCATGTGTATAAAATAAAATTAATGAGGAATGACAAGAGGACAAAAGGGAAGTGCCATAATTGTCACATATTCCATAATCTAGCAGGGTAGTATCATTTATGGAAAGTAAAAAGTCTCATTAATTTCTCACTACTATAAAAGCAAAAAGATCAATTATAATGCAGGACTCACAAAGTATAGCTTGATTCTCTCAAGGTCAAAAGGTGTTTACAATGCATCCCTTGGATCCTATTTATAGAAAGAATTCACCCCTAAGTTTTCTTAGTCAACAATTCTTACCCTAGTAAAAGTAAATATTTGAGGGCATATTTTAAATAGTGATGCACCTTAAAATATCACATACCTCTAAATACGTCTTTAAATATCTTATAATCCTTCTAAAATACTTAGTGGAACCACTACATACCAAAATATTTTTTTGAAAATATCTTCCTTGGTATCCATGCGCTTTTTGCCAGCCTTTGCCTCCCAATGAGCAATTAACTCTATTAGGATGGTGAATTGCTCCTACCTAGGCGTACTTTATTTCATTCTATCAAGTGCTTTACTTTACTTGAATTAATCACATCAATATAAGAGAATTGCACCTTTAGCTTAAGATTTGCAAAACTAAATTTCTCAAGGCTCTAATTGATTGGTTTATAGGTTTTACAAGTCTTTAAAATATGGGAGAAACTAAGGTAGTAATATACTTAGCACATTTATAGTGACTTCAATGGGTCCCAAGCATGATTATAAAAATATCCTTAATCTTACCTTTATGAGCACAAAGCCTACAAAATTAGAACTACTTTATAGTTAAATTACAAAAATATCAGTTCTCTTTGGTTGCCTTATGGCAATATTTTTAGCAATTTCTATCATTATTCATCTCTAGGAAATATGAAGTCTACAAGGTCTTTTCCAACTTAGAAAATATATCTTGCTGCTCCACCATCTTCTATAGTCTACTCAATTATGCTTTCAATTATTTTATCTACTATAGCACTGCTTTAGCTTTAGCTTTGGATTCTTCCTCTTCAAACATCATCATAAAGGATTCTTTTATGGTTATCAAACACATTAGGAAAACTAATGTTTACTAAAACCTATACCTATACTATCATTTCCTATACAAAGTATCCAAAGTGGCCATTATATCTTTGCATGTTTGTAGGTCCCTTTGGGATTCAAGGATTTTTCTAATTTTGTCATCATCTTATTTTAGTCTATCCCCAATTGTTGTACCTGAGATGTCAAAAATATACCCAATCGCTTCAATATCTTCTAGTACTTACCTTTATAGCCAACTCATTCTTACTTTGTTGGATGATCCTTAATGCTTGGTTAAGGATTGATTCCAAGTTGGTTATAAATTTAAAATACCTCTTGGTATTCACTACCTTGATTTTGATATTGTCCCATAGGGACTTTGCATTCTTCACTTTTGAGGTGCATGCAAAGTCCATTGTTGTTCCTTTTACTTTTATGATTTCTTCACAATACTTAGTAATTTCTTGATCTCTTTCTTGTTGTGCAACTCAAATTTACTTTATTTATCATACAAACTCTTTCTTATCCTATTTAAATTGTTGTGTCAACTAGTTTTTGCCTTCAGTGAGCTATTATAAGAAATCTTTAAGTTGCTTCTTATGATTCTCACTTTCAACAAGTTTGGTTTTCAATTCTTCAATTTGTTAATGCAATTGGACTCCTTTAGTAACATCCTTCCTAAAGGCTTCAACTTATTTTGAAGCTACAATTTTTTTGCTATAAGTCAAGTTGTTTCCAAGGCTTTGTCTTCAACCTTATTTTTATTTGCTTTATTTTCCATCACTAATTAGCCATATTGTAGAGCAAATTTAATGGACAATTGATTCAAGAGTTGGCTTATTTGATAAGGGTCTATCCTTGATAAATCTAGCTTTGAAAATCTAGAAGCAAAGTTAGTAGAGGAGGTGGATGTAATGAATGGATCACTTTGAAATGCTTTGGCAATCAAGATTTTCTTTTGACTCATAGCTTACTATGACCTCATGATCAATTAAAACCTTGGGTATTTGTCCTTCAAGTGTTTGTGCTCCTTTCTTGATTTTCTCTCCTCTACTTGAAGTGTTACCAAATGCTTCATATGAATCTATAGCTTTCAAAGGCATCATTAACCTCCCAAATATAAGCATAATATGGGCTAATGATTGGTTTTACTCTAGGATGGTTCTTATAGGCTTGGTCATGTAAGTTTGTGTTGGTGACATCATTATTCCTAGTAGTAATTATTGACTCAAGATGCTAGAATAACATGGATAACAAGAGGAAACAATGGGTGGGAAAATTTGTGTGGATATGTGGTGAAGGGTGAAGTGGTAGCTAATGCATCGATTTCTATCTACATCATGACATCAATTAATGGTGAGATTGGTTGCAATAGGATTGGACCCTTGGCATATGAAACAAGCAAACATGTGGTGGTGGCCTCTATGGTGGGAGACAAAAATAAGGTGATGGATATTGGATTGGGTGTGACTAACCATGAGAGTTGGTGTTCCCCTTAGAGAACCAATGGTTACACTTATTATAGGTAAGGGAAGTGAAAAATAAGTAGGTAGGATTGAAGGAGTAGGATTAAAAGAAATAGATGGGAAAGAAGAAATAAAATTAAGGAAGTGGAAATAGAAGAAGCAAAAGGATAGGAGGGAAATAATGGATGACCCATTGATAACATCCAAAATGACCATTGTTATTATCTCAATTTTATTGGATGGCTTCATGTAGGATCTAATAGTTATCGGGTCTTGATATTTTTCTTCTTTCTTATCTCTTTGAGTACTTCAAGTTTCTCTTCACTTACAATCTAAGCAAAAATGACCAATGCCTTTCATTATGCTATGGTAGATTCCATATTGGAAAGGGGTCCTTCCTTAGGAATATTCCCTTCAAGTGGGAGACAACTCTTGTCTAGGATATTCATGTAGAGTTGTTCTTGTTCCTTGGCTTGAACCTAAATTTGGTTCTCCCTCAACTCACATTGCTACTTTCACAAATAATGACCCATGAGAGTATCCTTTTTGGACCTCCATACTTTTCCTAGTTGTCTCTTGCACCATGATTTTAAATATTGCAAAGGTTGACGGTGTTAGAGTTATCATTATATTTTGTATAGTAGTGGGATATCTCTTGATTCTAGACTACATGTTAGAGACTCCTATACTATCCTAGACCTCTTAGCCAATATTTCATATTTATGATTCCAAATGGTCAATAGATTTTTGTCAAAGGGGGTCCAACACATTAACTTTTTTACTGTTCCTATCTCATACCACATTTTTTGTCAAGCTAAGATTTTCCTTTGAGAGTAAGTATTCTAAAGCCTTAATTGCTTGATGGCGATCTTGCAATAAATTTCAAAGTCATTCTTGACTTGGGCCTTCACATAAAATGTAAACCATTATGGTGGGTGATCATACCATTAGTGAATTGTATACTCATACCCATGCTCATCCCCAACTTGGCCATGTTACTTCTTCAAATAAGTTTACCTCCTTATCAATATTATATATCTTCTTGCATGCATATAATTTATTAAATAATTTATTCTCTAGCTTTATTTTTAAATACCCATTATAATCATATGACCAAAAATGCCTTTTTCAAAACATATGCTCAATTTTTCTTCAATGATTGGGTTAAAATATCATAGATTGGAAGTTATATACATTTTTTGGCACTTAAATGGTATAAGGTTATATTATTCTAGCCTTTTAAGTACTTGATATCAACATAGTATAGTAGGTGCACATATTCTAGGTTAAATAAGTAATATATCACAAATGCAAGCAACTCGAAAGACATGGAAGAAGGGTTATGCATAAGAGGTAGGACCCGAAAGGTACTTGTAAAAAAATGGTGAAGCTATTTCGAAATCCCGAGTGAATCCTATCGAACTGCATGTATTATGGCATGGCGAATGACCTTAATTTTCCAAAAAATTTGGCAAAAAAGGATGAAATTCAAAGTTTTGTTGGACCAGGTCAAAAAGATGTCGGCTATGTTTAAAATCTTGACAAGGGCTCGGACACATAATATGGTCCGGTCTCGGACCGGATGCATAATATGGTCCGGTCTCGAACCGGATGCATAATATGGTCGGTATACATTCGGATGCATATTATGGTCTGGTATAAGATCGGATGCATATTATGTATCGGTCTCGGATCGGGTGCATAATATGTACCGGTCTCGAATTGGGTGCATAATATGTACCGATCTCGGATCGGGTGCATAATATATACAGGTCTCAAACTGGGTGCATAATATGTATCGGTATCGGATTGGGTGCATAATTATGATCAACGATGTTCAAATTTTGGGTATCTTAGGAAGATATCTGATATGGCATCTAGTAAAGATAAGGATTGTAGCACGTTATCGCTATTGCCATTGTTAGGGGAAAACCCATGCAGTATTGGCACACTTTATCCCACATAACTATTTATCCCACATGATTAAGTGCACACTTCTTTTAGAGGCTTTAATAAGAAACTTTCTTCTTTGGTAAAGTGGGCCAAGATTTAGGACAAGAAGGGTGGCCTCTTTCTGAAGGTTGTAGTAGGCAAGAGTTCAACTATACTCATCAAGAAGAATACCTACTCGTCTTATCTTGGATCTTGGTCTTTTTACCCAACAATCTAACTAAAATGTTATGAAATATTTGGACATAAACCCCAAGAAAACTACAATGACATCACCCGATGCATATTATGATCTGGTGAACAACCGGATGCATAATATGATCTGGTGAACCGGATGCATATTATGATCCAGTCACAAATCGGATGCATACTATGATCCGATGAAGGATCGAATGCATAATATGATCCGGTGATGGCCCGGATGCATCATAGTATCCGGTCAATGATCGGATGCATACTATGATTCGATCATGGAATGGATGCATAGTTTGGTCCGACCGTCGACTGGATAGCATACAATGATCCGACCACCGATCGGATGCATATTATGATCCGGTCTTGGACCGACTGTATAATCTGCTTCGATTTTGGACTGGATACATACTCAGATCCGATCACCAATCGGGTGCATAATTTGACCCGATCTCGAATCAGGTGCACAATATGATCCGGGCATCGATCGAATGTAGAATAGAATCCGGTCCTACATTGTATCGGATGTAGAAAAGGTTCATCTACCACATGTTCAATCAGCAACACCGCATGTCCAATACGATGTTGCCACGTGTCAACTCTATTTCTCAATCTATAAAAGGGCATCAACTATCATTTTTCCATTTTGTTTCTATGACTACTACAACCAAAGCTAACATTTTTGATCAACCTTTCTATTTTGATTCCCAATCATTTTTCTTCGACTTCCAACTTCTTGCAATGGATACCTCTTCCACAACCGCACCAAAATTCAAGAATTTTTCGTGCACTTTGATTTCAGATCTGATAACAACTCCAAGGATGAACTTTCAGTGGCTCAATAATGTAGGTTTATCAAACCTCATTTCCATGCCATAATTCAGAATAGATAAAGTTCTCCTACAACATATTATATCTGGTTATGACCATGATAGGGCTATAGTGAACATTAAAGTATGAAATAGAAATGTGGTTTTCAACATCACCCCTGGAGATATTCACAGATTGATAGGTCTTCCATTCATTGGTTTTCCTCAAGTATCGACGAGGTTGCAGCTTTCTCCAGATGACAAAGCACACCTCGAAAGCAAGTACGATATTTCATCGAAATATTTGGTAGGTATAAATCTTGTTAATTATATTTTATTAATTTTCAATGTTTCAAATTTGTAAATTGACATCTAATTTTTTTTATGCAACTTCTGCCACCAAATCAAAAAGAGGTTTATCAATCAACGATGTTAACCATCAAACTCTGAAGGCCATTATCAAATTTTTCCAGGCCAGACTTATTCTGATGGGAAGATCAAAAATTCTATTTTGGGCACTTGCTTATATTGTTCAGTCTGAGAAAAATCACAAGTTCGATTGGTGCACTTATATTTCAGATCGAATCAGGTCCGAGTTGCACACGGTCCAACTGGAAACCAACAAGACTCAGCCCATTATGGGCATTGTAAATTTTCTTTTAGCTTTATATTTTGAGTGTTTTCATAATTTGTTGACTACTCCTGTACCAATTGTAGTGCATGCAACACTACAGTCTATTGCCATGTCAGCAGAGGAATTGAAGGTAATAACTACATCATTGTCCTTGACATACTATTTTATAGTTTACCACATTCCCTTTTTTAATTTTTCTTTTCATCTATATGCAGGGGAAGGCAAAAAATACAAGGAGTAAATAGATTGTTGCCACTAGGGGTCACAGGCCAGAACAAACAGGTGATTCTGAAGACACGAGCTCTGAAGCAACACCTGGTCCTATGCAGAGGTCACACAAACATTCCAGGAAAGCAGCTACTCCTAGGGTTTCTCGTACACCTAGGTATGCACAAAATGTGCAAGCCAAATCTAGTGTGGCCAACCCCTCCCCCATTGCAGGACAATTTCAACACATTTCATCATCTTCAGGTAAATCTATGTGTAGTTAATTTAGATTAAGATCTTTTTTATTTTAAGAAGAATTCTAACAAAATATTTTTGACTATTTTCAGTTGATTCACATGTTCAACAAGTAACATCACAAGTTAGAGGGCATATGCCGCCACCACCTCCAGTTGCATCACACTCACCGATTTCACCACAACCACCACTTCCACCAAATCAGTGACAGGCACCGACACAGCCTCCGACAATGCCTATGCGAGGGCAAGTCGGTGTTGGAAAATGATTGTTTTCACAGAGATCACAGGGCACTACACGAAGTTCTGGGTATGGGTTTTCACACCCACAGAGATCACACATGCCAACAACAAGTTCTGGGTATGGATGGTCTCAATTTACATTTTCTACAAATTCACAAGCACCAGAATGTTCTACAGTGGGATTGGATAATATTCAACTTGATGAGGATTTCCTTTTGCAGGGCAACATTGTAGGCTTCAAGGCAACAAATGTGCTTAAATATATAGCACAAGAAGAAGAAGCCCCTACAGTTGAGCAGACATCAGTACCACCCGCTCAAGGAGACAACCCTCATCCTCAAGGTCCTCAAACTGAGGATGATGTTGTCAATTTTAATGAAAATGTTTCATTGGCTGAAAGTACCGAGTCAACAATTAAGGAGTTTGTGTTGAAATATTTGCAGGAGTTGAAAGAATGGGAATATCGGGCAAAGGTCCTTATTAGGGAAATTAATGCCCGATATAAAAATTATGAAAAAAGAGAATCTATTTATTCTTTGGTCAAATTTGAACCTGAAAATCTTGATGGCCTGCTAAAACAGGCTACATCAAGAATAGTTAAATCTGATTTTACTTATGATGATGATGTGTTAAATGTTGTTGTTGGTAGATTGGAGAATGTTAATGTTGAAGCCCAAGCATTTTACAACCAATGGGCTTCTGATAAGGACAAGGTTGCAGTTGTTGAGACTGCAAGAGAATTGGCTGAGGTAAAAAAGTTATATGTATTTCAATTTTCTATTGCAGTTAAATTTTTATATTTCTTGAAAATTTGTAATAATTTCAATATATCCCTTTCGAATTAAGTTTTCAATTTGTTTTTGCAGTCAAATTTTGAAAATTTGAAAACACAGGTTAAGAGCATGGATGTCAATATTCATACAACAAAGACATGTTTGATGAATGCAATGGAAATGAAAAAAAATGCAGGCAAAGGTTTTAGAAAACAATCGTTTAAAAAAATACATCAAAGAGAAGCTGCAAGAAGATCCAGATAAGGTGCTTGAGAAAATGAAAGAATCGCTTCCAACAATACTTGAAGATCCAAACAAAGAAGAAGCAACATGTGTGTCAAGTATTGTGAAAGTACGTGACAACCTTGTTAGAGTTGGAGCACTGCCAGAAGAGAGTGTCACAGAAGTTGATAAAGGAAAAGAAATGACAACTCCAACCACTAGTGAAGCATCCAAGCACCAATCAAAAAGATTGAATTGAAAATTTTTAAAAAGACTGCAATATGTAATTTCTGTTTGAAATTGGTATGTAATATTTGAGACTTGAGTTGGAAAATGTTTTAAAAAGACTGCAATATATTAATTTTTGTTTGAAAATGTTATGTAATATTTGGGTTTAAAAATGTTTGAACGATGTAATATATTTCTTTTTGAACTAGTTAATATGAAATTTTCTGTTTGAAAATGTTATGTAATTTTTATTTTAAAATGTTTTAAAAAGATTGCAATATCTAATTTGGGTTTGAAAATGTTATGTAATATTTGAGTTTGAAAATGTTATGTAATATTTGGGTTTAAAAATGTTTGAACGATGTAATATATTTCTTTTTGAACTAGTTAATATGAAATTTTCTGTTTGAAAATGTTATGTAATTTCTATTTGAAATTTTTAAAAAAGACTGCAATATCTAATTTGGGTTTGAAAATGTTATGTAATATTTGAGTTTGAAAATATTATGTAATATTTGGGTTTATCATTGTCAATGAAATGAGAGTTGAGACACTAAGACATAAACATACAATTTTACAATCTACAAAAATGATATAAGCCATGTAATTTTAAAACAATAATGTGATTTAAAACAACAATTCTTTGAAATCATATAAATCTGGAACAATATTGAGAAATATGCTATCAAATCAATTTGTGTTTATCATTGTCAATGAAATCATGGAAAATTATCACTATGGAAGCTGAAACATATCAGCTTGTCCAGAATCATTATGAAGCATAGCAAAAATCTGTGTCTCCACCATCTGATCACTGAAAGCATCATCATCATCGTTATCGATCGTATTCAACGTTCCTCTTCTGTCTACCAAGGAACTCCAGTGTTCCAATGCTCTATCATACAAAAATGTATCCAAATGATATGAAGACACATAAATTCTTAAACAATTTTCTAAATTCTTGTCGAGTCTATTGCGGAGTTTAGATTTAACAAAAGCAAGTGCACTGAAAACTCTTTCATCTTCGACTGACCCCAAAATCATTGTTTCACATAATTCATATAAATAAAAGTATTCACTTATTGTATCTTTTAAGATTGTGCTTGGATACAATTTTTGCCACAAACGTGCAGTGGAACCAATCTCATGGACACCTATCATAAGTGATGTTTGCACAACCATTGTTCTTCCAAAATGCGATGATTGTTCTTTCAAAAGATCACTGTTGAGTATACCTTTAATTTCAACACCATTGACTTCCACACTCTTACTGAAATGGTCAATGAGGTTACCCATATATTTAATAAACAACTCATTTGCAGAATTGTATTCAGTACAAGGTCCCCAAAACATGGGGTTAACCACACCCATGGACTCGAGCAACTCATCTCTCTGAAACCGTTCTCTTATCTCACCTATCAAAGTTTTTGCTATATTTGACAAATTACTCTTTGTTTTCTATATTACAACATGAAATCTATTGTGTGTTACAGGAACTTCTTCAAAATCTTCCACAACTATACTTGATTGCCTTTCAAAACAATAAACAGGTATCATCTTTTCATGAACATTAATACAAAGATGATCATTGATGTCAAACTTCAAGAAGCTTTTTGGATTGTTCATGTTTATCAATGTATTCCAACTATCAAATACAAGTTCTGTAAAATCTGCATTAGACACATATAATGTATCAAGAAGCACGCATATTTGTTTTCTCATCCTCATAAAATCAACGATATAGATGGATCTCTCTTGTGCAAGATTAATTAATCTGTTCATTTCTTTTAACATTGGAAGAATACCACATAAGGTCAAAAGTGTTTCCAAGTCAGTCAAATGGAACAACATATCTTTTGCCTTATCAACTATTCTACGATTTGCATGCATAAACCCCATCAATGATTGATATTCTGCCAAAACTCTCTGAGCAGGTTGATACAATGAAATCCATCTTGTATCCACATATTTTAACAATTTTTTCCCTTCTATAACTCCTAGTGCAAATTGCTGAAACTCTGCAAATATTTTTGGACTTAATGAGAAATAAGAATGAATATCACGAATAAGGTTTTCTACTTTAGCAACATTTGAAAATGTGCTCACAATTTTATATGCAAGATTAACTCTATGAGCCATACAGTGAATGGGGATCATATATGGGGCAACTATGGTTTGGAGTCGAACACAAAGACCAGACCTGTGACCTTGCATAATAGCAACTCCATCAACTCCAATGCAAATTAACTTTGTTGCTATGTCTATATCATTCATTCCCGTAATATTCTTTAAACTTTTGACAACAACATTATAAATATTTTCTGCATTTGAACTTTCCAACATCTTATGTATTCCCAACAAAATAGGCCTTCTAATATGATTTTGAAATGTGTACACATGCATGCAAATCCAAGATGTGTTATCCACAGCTGTTACCTCATCAATAGAAAGTGAAATGAATTTGGCAAGTTTTACTTGCTCCCTTAGGTCTTCTTTCTCAACCAAAGATAAACATTTTACCATTTCCCAACCACTTCGGTCTGACCAATGAGAACTAGGAAGGTTTTGCACATTAAAAAGGCGTAATAGCTGCTTATAATCAATAAAATCGGACATTGGTCTACCTTTCTTGAGAATATTGTAAACAACGACAAACTGCATACTTTTTGAAGCTAAAATAGTCTTATGTATTTTGTGAAATTGGGCTCCAATTGTTCCACCTTTCTCAACAAGAGATTTTTGTTGCTTTAAGTGATTGTCATATTCTATAGCATATCTTAAATGCATACATTCTGATGCATCCTTCCACTTAACTTCTTTACTAACTTCACCATTACTTTTTATAACTTTTACATAAGATTTGCCAGCATGTTTTTCAATTGTATCAATCTTGTTTTGAAGCCTATGATCCTTACCAAGTCTCCAACTACAAATTTTGCATCTACATTATTTTTCATCGATTTGGTTATCCTCAATCATGACAGGCTCAATCCAGGGAAATATTTCTACCCATTCTTTCCTAAATCCCCTTCCAAGTATCCAGAGAGACGCTTTTCTTTTTTTGGAATTTTTGGTTGAAGATTCAATTGAAGCTTGTAATGATTTTGATTTATCACTTTCATTTTCAATTGTGATGTCATTTTGCGTGTTGTCTTCAAGTGTTTGTTGGATGTCATTTCTAAGGGGATTTTCAATAAAAGGCATCTCTTGTTGGGGAATATCTTCAAGTGGAGGCATATCAGGATCGACAAGGTATTCTACATAGTAGCATACCATAATATTTTTTATCATTCTTGGATAAAAAAATTTACAAAAAAATATTCAAATCGTCAATCAAGCACATACTGGGAAGTCAAAAATCATTTGTACCTTGAATTTGCACGGATGTCATTGGCTCATTGCATTTTGAAGTTTGGCTAAAATATTTGAGGATACTCTTTTCAATAGAAGATTTGGTGCCCTTCTTTCCATCACTGGGTGACATTTTACTTGTTACAAAAAAAAAAGGTTAAAGAGGGTGTACTTTCTAGAGGCCTTAAGATAATATTGTAAATAGAATAAACAATTGTTTGGGTGGTAGATTATACATACTTTTTTCTTGCCATTCTTTATTGTGATTTTATCAGTTTATGCCACTAGTTCATTTTCTAGTGAAAGCACTTTAACTAAGAAAAAGAGCATCAATATGTCTTTAGAGAACCAAAGCATTTACTCATGTATAATCTTAGCAAGGAAAAAAATATCTGAATTGAAACTAAGAATCAAAGAGTTTTAAAACATTCAGAACATGGCAAAATAGAGAAAAACATGGGAATAGAGCAATGACATTCCAGATGCAGAAGAGGGCTCCGATATTGGTGTGGTGTAGAACAGGATTGAAAAATCATTAAATAAAGAAAAACATGCAGAACCAGGAAAAATAACATGCAGAACATGGCAAAATAAAGAAAAACATGGCAAGCAGAGAAGTGATAGAGAACCTGGTGTGAAAAGAGGTCCGGTGTAGACCAGGATCCGATTAAAAATGTTTTGATTGTAGAACTGGTTCCAACTGAATGCAGGAAAATATTCGGATAAAAAGTGGTCCCGTCCGGTTGCACGATAGGTTTCAGATGCAAAAAATGGTCCCGATCGGTTACAGAGAAAGTTCCTACTACATAAGTTGTTTTGAATGGTTGCAGAATAGGATCAGGCTGCAGAAGTTGTTCCAGAAGGTTGTAGAACAGGATCTGGCTACAAAATTGGTTTTGTTCTCTAGTGCCTTATGGACAAGTTGCTCCATACGGTTGCAAAATAGGATCTAAATACATAAGTTATTTTGGATGGTTCAAAGACATGAATCGTTCATCCTCTAGGATAAAATGTGGTCCCATCCGGTTGCATGATAGGTTTCAAATGCATAAATGGTCCCGTATGATTATAGAGGAAGTTCCTATTACAAAGGTTGTTTTGGACGGTTGTAGAATAGGATCCGACTATAGAAGTTGTCCCGAACAGTTGTAGAACAAGATTTGTCTACAGAATTGGTTCTTTCCTTTGGTACCTTCTATGCAAGTTGCTCCAGATGGTTGTAGAACAGGATCTGACTGCAGAAGTGTTTCCATCCGATTGTAGAAGTGGTTCCAGATGGTTGCAAGTTTTGTTCGGTTGCATAATTGGTTATGATCAATTGTAGAAAAGGTTTCGGTGTTGTGAAGAATTGTGTTGGTATTTTCGTCAGGTATAGAACACAGTATGAAAATGAAAATGTATCCCTGGGGTGTTAATTATATATAGAGGTATACTTGGCGAGTTTGGCAGGATAATTTAGAAATTCTAAAATTTTAGGGCAAAAAGGGTACTTTATTTAGGCGGGATTACTTGCGAATTTTTCAAAATATTCGTGATACTCTCATCAAAGGATGGCTAACCGACACCTAAAATTTATTTTTTTCCCAAAAATTCTAGCTACATGGGAGACGTCCGGGTCCTGAAAATTTTGTAAATTTGATTTTTTGAAAATGATTTTTTTTTCCCATTTGGCAAATTTTCGCCGCTATGCATAATCCTGCATGGAAGAGAAGATAAAGAAGTGGATGAAATATTTGTGCTTACCTATATAAAAATATTCATTTAGTCATATCTCTAACAAATTTATTACATCATCTAATAAATTTAGTACCCTCCTATTCAAATTTAATATTAATGGGTGATATACTACATCATAGAAGTGACACACAATATTTAAGAGAGGAAAGAAAGAGAGTAAATTTTTTCCAAACCAATACTTTTGATAGTAGTAAATTGATGGATATAATCAAAGAAGCCTTAGAATCATGTGAAAAATTAAAACCCATGAAAATAAAACATGAAATCTTCCTTTTAAATCCATGTTATCATTAAAAATGAAGCAAAGAGAACCTTGAAAGAACCAAATAAAGTGAAAACAAATAGCAAGATATATAAAAAAGCGGTAAAAATTAAAAAAAACAAGAACACATAAGATCAAGATAAAAGAATTGATATATTGCAAAGAATAGCCCAAGACAACTCTAGAAAGAGCTACAACAAAGCAAAAAACATAAAAATAATATCTCAAGTGAACAATGGTTGCAGTATTCCAAGCAATAATATGAGAGAAACCAAGAAAAATATACCGCTTCTATAATTAATACAATTGAAGAGTTTTTTTCTTTGAAATATTTGAAGGAGAAAATTAAGAAATTTTGAATAGGTAAAGCTCAAGATATAGATGATCTACAAGCTAAACATCTCAAGTGTGGGGTTGACATCTTAACATCATATATCCAATATATTTTTTATGGTGTTTTTTAGGAGGCTATCCATCAAAATGACAACTAGCCTAGTCATAATATTGCATAAAAATAAAGACACCAAAAATAATTCAAATTACCACACCATCATGATTAATCCTATTTGCAAGTTTTTGGTATCATAGTAGAAAGTAGAATTAGTGGGCCAAAAATCAAGAGGACAATAGGGCAAGCAAGGTTTAGACCAAAGGACTCAATGATATATCACTACATTACTTTAAGGAACCTAATAAAGAGAATATGGAATGAAAATGGAGAAGGTTATTGTTGTTTTTTGGACTATAATAAATCTTTTGATAGGGTACCTAAAGGTAAATTATAAGAAAGAATAGAACTTACATACCAACTATAGAGAAATTGTACACAAAATTTATGAGTAAGTGGTAACAAAAATTAAAACTCTTGAAGGACTGTTGGAGTGTTTGTGAGTGATATTGGGTGAAAAAGGGTTGTCCATTGTCACGTACTTTATTTAACCTTTATATCTACAAATTATAGGAATGGGTGGAAATAATGGGAGGATAGGGTATACAATTGGCTAGTTATATAATGAAATTTCTCTTCTATGTCAATGGCCTCAAGATACTCAAAAATTTAAAAGAACATCTAAAGGATTTAAAGCATTTTGTAAACAATTTGGTATACATATAAAAACTAACAAGATTGAAACTATGGTCTTCTTTACTTAGAGAGAGAAAAAACCATATATTTTATTTGAAGAAAATTCTTTAGAGGTAGCAATAAAATAGAAATACCTTGCGTTAGGTTTTTAAAGCAAATTAAATTGGGAAACATGCAAGATAAAATAAATATAGATAGTATGGAGGGTAATCTACTCATTGTAAAATTGGGACAAAAAGTGAAGTTGTGGGATTGAAAAACCATTAGGGTCCTTTTTGGGTCATTAGTTATTCTAGTGGTGCTATATGGGTGTGAGGTGTGGGATAGAAACACATCAAATTTTAAATTGATACAAATACAAAGAATTCAAAAGCATTTGATTATAAATAATTTGAAAATTAAAGTATTAGTAGAATATGATATTTTACTTATTGAAGAAAATATTTTTCCACTAGAAGAATAAGTTATGGTAAGACTATTAGGGTAAGTAAAAAGAAACAATGGAAGATAGCAAGTTGCTAAAATAGGTAATCAAAGAAACACTAAATAAAAGAATAAACACATGGATAAAAAAAAATATTAAATGGATAGAAGAATGGAGCATTAAATCCCATGAGGTCCCAAGAACCAACAAAGAATATGTCAGAAAAATGCAGACTTTTCATGTGGGCTGAAAATTTAGGAAGGAAAATACAATATTATATAAACAAGTTGAACCTAAATTGTAAACACAACCATAAGTACATAGATGCAAAGATTGAATGAAATAAAAAATGCTTACAACGCAACTAAGATTGAATTCACATCAACTCAAATGTAAAATTAGGATATGGAAAACACCTCAAGAGGTATGATCAAAATGGATACGTGTCTTTTGCACAAGAGTACTATAGACCAAATGCATTTTATCATGGAATGTGAATCCTACAAGGTCATCAAGAATACATATGAGGAAACTTTAAATATGAATTCATTCATGAAATTTTTTTAAGTATTAAAAATAGAAGAAATAGAGGAACTTCTCACCAAAATCAACAATGGAAGAAACATGCTCCAAAAGATGATAAGAGGATGTTAAGCTTTTTACATTGTTATTTTTTTTTTAATAAAAATTATAAGTGATTTTACTATTTGTTGAATTTGCTAAACATTTTTCATAGATGTTGTTAAGACTTTACAACTATGAATAGAAAGAGGTAGGATTGTACACCATATTGCATCTTACATTAAATCTCTTGGTCCCTGTTGGTTACGAATCTACCACTAGGATAGGATTTTAATCTATATGCACCCTAGATTCGCCCAACATATTGAAAGGTTGGAAGGAAGGAATGCCTTCCATGCCAATCTCTAGAGTAAGCTAGCTTCCTATATTTTCTCAATTTGGGTTTTAGCTCAGGGTGTAGGAAAGAGATTATAAATTATTGAAAGAGACATAAAAATGCTTATTTCGGGTGGGGAGGATAAGCAGCACGAAAACAAACCAATCACCACTACTAATAAAAATTTAAACAGAATATATAACAAAAACCATTAATGTTACTTTATCCTATGTATCCCTCGTTTTAAGCATTCCAAGTACACTTAATTTCCAATACAGTTATCCAGATAGCAGAATAAAAGTAATAAAAAATATAAGCAACATGAGGTAGAAACACTTCACGAAGGCAGCATACAAAATAAAGACAATCAATGGAGCCAAGTATATTTTGCATTCAAAAGCAAATGCACAACTATAGAAGTCTCCTAGCAATATATCTCCCATCCACCCTTATACAATGATAGGGAACCAATATTTATAGCGCAATTTTCCCCCCAATTACAACTTTGGGCATAGAATCCCAGACCTGATAAAAGCTAGAAAAGATGACAAAAGTGGTAAAAAGTGGCTGATGTTGACCTCTGCGGGTATGGAATGTACTTGCAACAAGGTCCACCTAAAAAATTAGCAGCTACATGGCAATCCGGTAGATGAAACCTCGAGTCAGTTTGAATGAGGGTAGATGTGGTACAATATGTCAGTTCATGCTCGCACACCTTTTTTCCCTTCTTTGACTCAAATATCAAGGCTGAACACCTGTCAGCATTTGATGGGGGAAAGCAAATGCCTTCAAAACTCATCCTCAATATCCCATCTGACTTTGCCCAAAATTGAAGCACAACCGAGAAGCATAGGGTCGAAGTAACGTAGTCGAGAAGGCCTTCGTGCCTTAGAAATATTTTGGGCAGCATCTTCTCTTCTTCAGCCCGAGTATGCACAATATGATGAGTGCAGCCTGACTTCACTGCGAAGTTGGATGGCTCACCAATTAGCCATTTTTTGAAGTCTCCAAGGCAATCTAGCCCTACTATGCATCCTATTTAGAGCACCATCCAACTTCATTGTGAAGTCGAGTGGTGCTCAACACTTAGAATTTTTTGGCCCTTTTTGATCGGATGATGCCCAAGTGTGCACTAACTTTAGAGCATAGCCCGAATTCACTACGAAGTCGGGTGGCTCAACATGTAGTCAATTTTTGAGCTTAGTTTTTCAATTTTGCCTAGGTGTGCATAGATAGGGAAGCGCAGCCTGACTGCGCTACATAGTCAAGCGAATAACATACTTAGAATATTTTGGGGCATTTTTGCCCATTCAGATAAATAGTTAGAAACATGGACAAGGAGCTAGAGAAAAATGAAACTGATGGCATAAAATAAAGGGATGGTGGAGAAGGGGAGAGAAGAAAGAGGGAAGTAAAAACAACATCCTTACAAAAAATTGAAGACATAGAACCCCGTGCAAAATATGATAACATTCTTGGTGGCTTACGGGGTGTCGAGCTCACCTCGATGCACAAACTAGGCCTTTATCCCTTGGGCGTAGAGGAACTCCATTTCTCTACATCCTACTACTGTTGCTAAGCTCCCTTCTTAGGTAGCTATTCTTCCTTGGGCTCACTCTCAGTAGTCTCCTCTTCTGATCCTTCCTCTTCTTCTCTTTCTGAGCCTGATTGCTCAGCACCACCATCGCCTTCCTGTTCAGCAGGCTGGTCCCGCTCGCGGACGTGCTCGTAGGCAGCTTTGGCCTGATCCCAAGCTGCTGCCTGGAAGGGCTCTAAGTCATTGATATCCTTCAATGCTCCTTTGAATACCATGACCATATGCACGTCAATGGTGTCATACCTCTCTTCTAGCTCCTGGAGGCATGTGTTAATCTTGCAAAACTTGGACACCATTTGGGTCACTTGTGCCTCTTGGACTAGGTCAGCCCAGCCATCAATCTCAGATGTGTCTGCCTCAAAAAATATCTAGTCTTACTTTACTTGCTCTAGGGGCAAAAATTCTCCATCCTTGACAAAGCTCAGAAATCCGAGCACAAAAAGAGTGTTGAAGGGGGCCAGGAAGATGTTCATTTCATGGTTCAATACATCCAACATCTTCCTGGCAGCCCTGATCTTCTCAGTTTTCTCAAAATAGTTTTGCAAGGTTACCCTTGCATCCGCCTAGTCTAGGGAAATTTGTGACATCGATGGAAATCGAAGGCCCTTGCGTGCAAACTCCTCAAGTTTTATTGCCAAGTCTAGCCACTGCCTCGCTTGGCATTCAACCTCCTCTACCATAGGCTTTCCCTGGGTAGAAACTTCTTGTATTCTGGATGCAAAATCCAGGATGGACAGGGACCTAACAACATTAGTCCTACAGTCCTGCAACAAACTAGCTCGCATCTCCTTGATCTTGTCCTTTGAAAAGGTAGCTTCCTAGGACGCTTTCTCCTCCAACCGTGTCTAAGTTTTTTGTAACATATTCTACAACTGGAAAACATGCTCGAGTGCTGCCTTTTTCTCCTCTGACAACTGCTCAGTTGTCTTCCTCTGTGTTGTTGCTTCCTATTAGGATGCAACAAGCTGGTCCTTCAAATATTTAATCTCCTTCTAAGCAGATTCCAACTATGTGGTGGCCTTGGCCAGATTCTCTTCCAACTTCCTTGAATTATTTTGAAGCTAAAACAACTTCTCTTGGGCCTCGAGCCACTTGACAAGGAGATTATCAGTATTTCTATGAATACCATTGATTTCGTATTCCTCGCTTATATCATCAAAACTCTTCTCCTTGGTTTGGTGCTCATAGTCTGCCTCAGTCATCTCCCAGAGAGGCTTCTTGAATTTTGGGATTAACTTCTCCGTTCGGAGCACCCTCTTGTCCAAGTCAAACTTGGTGTGCTTCACAGGAATGGCTATCTCCTTGGCTCTTCTTTTCTTTATGCCCTGGAGGAAAGAGGTAGAACACCCTATGACCTTTGTGGCTAGAGGTTGGTCATCTGTAACTTGCAGTTGTTCTCCCATTAGGTCTTGCTCTACCAACATAGGGTATGCCAAGGCCAAATCCTGCTGTGATATCCTCCCTAAAAACAATGAAGCAGGAGATATTCTAGAAGATAAGGCCACTTTTGAGGGCGATCGGGTCCTAGGGGAAATGAGCAACTACGTAGGAGGTGGAGATGGGGTTTTGAATGTGGAGTCAGTGGTGGGTGAGTGGCGTGATGATGCAGATACAGCTTCAATGATGGTCACGGGTGAGAGACTTAGTGTTTGACCCAGGGTTTGAAAAATGTTAGGATCCTAGGTAAAGTGTCCAAAGGAATGGGGGCTATGGAGAGACTAGGTTATAGGCAATATGGATGAGGCGACTAAGGTGTGCCCTGATGCAGAAGAGGAGGGCATGACAGTAGGGCTAGTTGGGGTTTGTGATACAAGGGAAGAGGATGTACCTGCATGCTCTGCCTGAGCTGGTGCTTGAATGACGCCTGTTGCCTAGACCTCTGCTTCTTTCTTTGGACTATCTAGAGAGATTATTTTAGGTGCAACCACTCTTGTCTATGGGGCCACCACTATTTTTTGTACCACCTCATTTTTTGGTCACTTTATTTGTGTCTTCTTGCCCCTTTTTCTTTTGTTTACTCTCGAAGCAACGATTTTTTCGATAGAGGCAGAGACAATTTGTGTATCAAGTATCGAGGTGCCCATGGTAAACTTGTACTTGGGCCTTGTCGGAGGGGTTCTAGCTACTGCTGCCTCATCGGTTGACCCTTCTGGATCCTTCTCTATTTGAGGTGACTTTTTGGGCACTGGAGACAACATTGGGCCCACCTGACTACCTTTTGGTGCCTTGCTATCGGTTGGATTTTGAATGGACAATTGTTGTGGAGGGAGCTTCCTTTTATATCTTTTCCTAGTGCCTAGGGGAATGCAATCTAGAAATGCGAATGGCTCCCACTTGTCGGCGTATTTATCATATAAGGCCAAAAAATCATCATCTATGGCCAATGTCATTTTGTTCGATTTATCGTGTCACGTGCGACACCTCATCTTCCAGCATTCAATTATTTTGTCCTTTTCCTAGTCGAGGGGCGCCACCTTTGTGAGGAATTTTCTGAAAACTAGTCGAGTCTAGCTTGTGATCATCATTATGCTCTAGATCGTAATCCACCTCCACACAGTAGAAGTCATGCCATGGAGGCCATGACTGCATTCACTCAATGTGCCACTCCAGGTCTACCCCTGTCTTGTTGCACCTCTCTTCCATGATTTTTACTCATGGGCAAACATGCACAAACTTTCCTCTGACCCCAATCGGATCGTATTTCCAGTGCTATGGTAATTATATTAGGCCCAAGTTGAGGAGTGCCTGCTCTAGGTAGATATGTTGCCCAATTTCATGGACTTCAATGTTTCCCTAGATAAAAGGATATTTGAAAATATGGCCCTTCTTTTTTCCCTGGTCGAATTCCTCTTCGACACAGTCCATCTGTCATGCTACCTCCATGCCGAATTGGTGCTCGGTGCAAAAATAGGGCAGCAAGAACGACTTCCCTTTGAACCCATAGATTTTGATGATGATGCCCTGGGTCAACCGAAAAGTGTCCCCATATTTGTTTCTCGTCAGGTACTTTGTCATAACCTGGGGAGGGCGAGACACCTTGCCATTGAACAGTGCCAAGGTCATACCCAAGAATTTGAAATTAAAATCATAATAGGACCCCCTTCTGTATAGCAACTCCATCCACTCGTATACAGGAAGCGATGCATCCTTTCTCATTTACTTTCTTAAGCCTGGGCACCCTTATTCGGTAATGGGTATGGTAGAGGCACAACCATAGAAGGAATGAGCAGTGCTAGAATTCAGTTGTCTAATTTTGTTGTATCCTAACCAGGTTTGAATGCATGGCGTATGCCACCAAGTCTGCCCAATCAAAAAATATTGGGTGCCTTTCGCTTCTCTGCATAGTGGGGTCATAGAACTCCCCATGCAAGATACACTCTGCAAGTGCCAGCTGGTACGGGTGCACTACTCTATCTATGTCACAGCCAAGAACCCATGCAAGGATAATGTAGATATACCTATTCTCAAATCTCTCTAGGGGTATAGGACCAAATGGCAAGCTCGCAGATGGCAATGGGCACTTCAACGCTGGATTTAGAAATTCTTGCATCCTCCTACCCTGGCTGAACCTGCCCGCCTGCTCTTCCAAATTAATCTTTTTGATGATGGCATTTGGGTCGTATTCGAGCCCCAGGGTGAAGGCTGGTTGTACGCTTTCCTTAAAGAGGGTAAACAACACCCTTCCTTGGCAGTCATAGACCTTCCGGGTGGCTGGTTTGTAATACGTCGCAATTGACTCGACCAACTCCGGGAAGTGGTGAACGGGAGGGCACAAGAACCAGTAAAGGTTTGATTTATAGGTAGCCCCAAGGTGGTGTGAGGATGAGACCTTGTTTGCCCACTTCATGATATTGGGACGCCTCTTGGTGAGACTAATGGAGTATTCGCCATCCCTGTATTTGTCTAGGCGGTTGATGGGTGGTGGTAGAGGACCTTATCTTTTAGCTCATCTGGACCTAGACTTTCCCCTTTGCTCCTGTGGTGCCTCACTTTCATGAGCACTAGAGTCTGTGTGTTCCTCGGCTTCCTGCTCTGAATCACTGGATTGCACCTGCATTGGCACCTTCCCCTTGTCTACTCTTGGCTCTTCACTCATGGTGCTGGAGATAGAAATTATAGTTGTTATAGAGCTTAATTTTGCACTTCTTATCTTTTTCACTATGCAACTCAGATTTACATTGGTAATTCTGGCGTTCTGAGTAAGGGCCCTTTTCTAAGAATGGGAAAAAGAGCATTAATGGCATGAGGGGGAATTTAAAGTGATTTGTTCGAAGTAGGTAAAAAGCATCGTTATTCCTCGACAATCGTGCGTGGGATCTTCTATTGAAAGGTGCAACTCATACGTGGTTGGCCCCTTGTGCGCTCTCTTATTAATGACATCTAATTTGAAATCCATGCAATCATTCCTTAAAATCTTCAAACTTCATTATTTTAATGACATCACCACCGCCATCATGACACACACCTCGAGGCACTAAACCGAGGGAGCACTTATGCCCTTTTTTTTTAATTGCCCTACCCTAGTGTGCTCAAAAAATGAGCGCAGCCCAACTTCACACTATGAAAGGTGTGCCCTTGGGAGGCCTATACTTATAAAAGTATCATCATGTGCCTTTACCTTGGGATGAAATCATTGGAGTGCACAAAAATTTGAGTGCACAGCCCGACTACGCTGGGAAAATTTGTGTAGTTAGGTGGAGTCACTTAGACGATTTTCATATTTTCTCCTCATTCTCGTTTGGCTATGCTCAAGAAAGGGTGCACATCTTGACTTCACTGCGAATTCGGGATGCACACCCAACACTTCGAAATTTTTTTGAACTTTTCTTGATCGCCTTTTGCTCCTTAACCTCTCGATATCGCACAAAATTAAGAGCAAAGCCTGACTTCGTTGCGAATTCGGGTGATATTCCTACCTTGGTTAGTCCTTGAACTGTCGTGCACTTGCTTATTTTTTTCACACTTGGATTTATTTTGAATTAAAAGCGGAAAACTAAATGACTGAAAGCAATATTTACATTCTAAAATAAACTAAACTACAAAAAATAAATAAGAAAAATATGTACAAGGTAGGACCTTTGACAACCTTCAGTGGTGATAGGCCTTCAGGTGAAAGCCATTAACAAGGATTAGGAGTTGTCCCTCCATGTCTTTGAGCACGAATGCATTGAACTTGTTTGTCTAGGCAATTTGATAGGGGCCTTCCCAAAAGACATTGAACTTGTCGTGATTACCCGGCTTCGCCTTGAGTAAATCCCATTTGAGCACTAAGTCCCCGATTTTGAAAACTTGGGTAGTGGTCCCTTTTGCAAACCAGCTCTGAGTCACTTTGGCATGCTTAGTAAAGGCTTGATATGCCTTCTCCCTTTCCTATTCTAGCTACAACAACTGACAAATTTGGGCATCGACGGGGTCCCCATCACCTTTCTCATATTCTAACAACCAGAGTGTGGGCATTTCTATGTGGGTGGGCAGGACAACCTCCTTCCCGTATACAAGCACGTAGGGGGATGTCTTGATGGATTTTTTGAAAGATATATGATCCGCCCATAACGCTCGGTCCAAAAGCAGGTGCCACGACCTCTTATTCCTTTCCACAGTCTTCTTTATGATTTTCAAGAGGTTTTTATTGGTAGATTCAACCAGCTCGTTTCCCTACGGATAGTAATTTGAAGATATTTTGTGGTAAATGCCATACTTGCTAGTAAACTCAATGAGTACCATGCCTACAAATCCTGGACCATTATCTATGATGATTACCTCTAGAATCCCAAAATGGGTAATGAGGCTCTCAAGGAACCCAATGACCATCTCTTGGTCAACATGCTTTGTAGGCAATGCCTCAGCCCATCGGGTAAAGTAATCTATGGCAGTTAGGATGAACTTATGCCCTATCGAAGAGTTGGGTGTTATTGTCCCGATGAAGTCCAGGTCCCACTACTAAAATGGAGTCTCGACTTGAATTGGCTGGAGGGGAAAGGGTACCTTCCTATTTCTATCGGTGAACCTCTGGCATTTTTCACATTTCATACAGACTACATGTGCATCTATGAAGAGGGTGGGCCAATAATAGCCAACTTTGATAATTTTTAAGGTCATAGGCCTTCTTGAATGATGTCCTCTAGGAATCCCAGAGTGAAACTCTTTTAGAAACTTTAGCTTGTCTGATTCCTTGATGCATCGCAATAGGATGTCATCAATATTTCTAAAATACAACCCCTCGGGGTGTAGTACATACTTCAAGGCATTCAGCCTAAACCTCCTTCTTTGTGAGGCGTTGAGATGATCTAGACATCTCCCTATGTTGAAGTACCACACTAGATCATTTTTCCAATCATTCTCCTCTGATAAGGAGTTGGAAAGGTTGGCCTCTATTACTAGATTCTCCCACTAGCAAGCAGAGATTTTAGCTATAGCACTCCGGGCCAACTCTTGGCATAGAGCCCAACCTCAAACTAGCTTTGTTGGCCATACCTCTATGTCAAACTCTTGTATCTTGGCAATCCATCCTGCCCTCTTGTGACCTGGCTCCCCTTGGATGATGAAATTTTTGACATTTGGGTGTATCACGAAGACAGTTATCCGACTCTAGGAGACGAAGTGCTTGAACTTTCTCAGGGATCTCATAACTGCGTGCACTTGCTACTCAATAAAATTGTATCTTTCTTCATGCGGCTGAATCACCTGGCTTAGAAATGCTATGGGGCACTCCTCGCCATCATCTCCCTTCTAAGTTAGAACTACAGCGTAGCTTTCGGGCTCTCCCACTACATACAGGATGAAATCCTTGGAGTAGTCTGGATTTATTAACATTGGAGCCTGGGCAATTCTTGCCTTGATTTCTTTAAAGGCTTGCTTCCTCTCATCAGTCCATACAAATTTAGCATCTTTTTTTAGGAGCTCAGCCATGGGCTTAATTACTTGTGCAAAGTCTGGCACAAACTTCCTTACGAAGTTGATTTGGCCAAAAAATGATTGCAGCCCCTTTTTATCGACTGGGATGGACAAGCGAAGAAGAGCCTCCGCTCTGTCAGGATCAACTACAAGGCCCTTTTTAGAAATAACATGTCCCAGCAGTTTGCCTTCCTTCATCGCAAATACTGATTTCTTCGGGTTGATGGAAATGTCGAATTCATGACATCTCTCAAATACTTGTTGTAAGTGGGAGGCATGGTCCTCTCTCTTGTGTGAAAACATAGTCATGTCATCCAAGTAGATGACAATGATCTTGTTGAGAAGATCTCAGAATTCCAAGTCCATAGCCCTTTGAAATGTAGCCCCGACATTGGAAATACCAAAGGGCATACAATGATATGCAAACATTCCCCATTTGGTGGTGAACGCATTCTTGTGCTGGTCTTCATCTTTCACCTAGATTTGGTTATAGCTAGAAAAACCATCTAAGAGAGAAAATATTTGAGCTCCTATGACCACGTGAAGGATTTGATCAATTTGGAGGAGTGGGTAATGATCCTTCATTGAATCCTGATTGAGGTTTTTGAAATCCATGCAGAGACGGATGTCTCCATTATTTTTCCTCACGGGGACCAAATTTGTGACCCAAGAAGAATGCTTGATGGGATAGATGATTTTGGCCTCCAGCATCTTCAAGAGCTTTGCTTTCATCATGGCTTCAATTTTTGGGTTCACCGCCCTTTGCTTCTACCTGAAAGGCTTTGCATTATCTTCCAGTTCTATAGTATGCTGGATCATCTCTTTGTCGTACCCCTTCAGGTCTTGGTAGCACCAGGCTACAATATCTGGGTACTCTTTGCATAGAGCTCGGATCTGCTCTAACTTCTCATCAGTGCAATCTATCCCGACCTTAATCACCTTTCCAGGTTCCTGTTCAAGGTCCATGTACTTCTTGGGGTCTACTTTGATCCTATGGGATATGGCTCTATCATTCTGATCAAAGAGGCTCTCCAGGGTAATCAGTCCTTTTGGGACATGATTATTCTTTAACTGTATCAACCCCTCATATTGCTCATCATCAGGGTCTCTACCTTTGATTGTACTAGCTTCATTTATCAAAAAGGTGATGATATCTTTGTCACAGTCAAACACCTACTAGTGGGTGTCCTTGTCAGGCATAGAAGGCTTATAAATGGTATGAACTAGCTTTGGCTTCTGGACAGTGTCATCAGCCGAGACATATCTGGCTCCAACAGATGCCAGAATGTCAGCATGCTTATTCTTTTCATGAGATATGGCTTTGACATTCAAAGAGTCAAATGACTCCATCAGATCCCAGACATGGTTGTGGTATGCCTTGAGGTAATGCTTCTTGGAGGTGCACTTATTGGTAATCTGGTTGCACACCAACTCTGAGTCACCAAATATCTGCAAATGTTTTATCCCAAGTCTCTCTACCTTCCTCAAGCCTAAGCACAAGGCTTCATACTCCATCGAATTGTTAGTGCAACTCCAGGCCAACCTATAATAGTAGTCCTTTTGAATACCGGATGGTGAAACCAGAAGTACACCTGCCTTGGATGCCATTCTTACATCGGGCACCATCAAAGTATAGCTTCCACAACTTTTCTAGGGCAGGTCCAACATCCTTCTTTGAAGACTGATCAAGTCTTTCAGGCTGGGTGATAGAGTAGCAACCTTGTTCGGTCTCAATCATGGCATTGAAGTCTAGTAAGGAGAACTCATCCTCCACTTGTAACAGCTCCAGGGTCTCTTCCGCCAAGTCTACCTCTACCAGTTCCTCAGTCGTCAGATGAACCATGTCATTTTGTTGTTCTTCCCTAGGTATCTTCTCGACCAAAAAAGTGGAAGACTTTTCATTATAAATCTTCAATATCCTTCCTTTGAAAGGCACTTCCATATGTGAATAATCCAATGACAGATATCCACCCAGCTTCATAGTGAACTCCCTAGAGAGACACATGTCGAAGTAGGGTTCCAAGTCCACCACTATGACTTCTTGGATAACCACGATGTTGAGTGCTTTATGTAGTCATATTGGGATGTCCTTGATGACTTCGACTATCTTGACAGGAGTGTCATCTAGCTGCAACACACCTTGGCTGCTCCTTGTGTATTCCATACCAATCTCTTCGCAGACAGCCCTTGGCATGATAGTAGTGGAGGCACCAGAGTCCACCATGCAATTATGTACTATGTGGCCTTCCATTCGCAAAGACAGATAGAAAGGTGGTGGCCTATTTTTCCTAGTAGCAAAAACTATCAAGGGCTGAGCTAACACAAAGGGCTGTGTTAGCTTCCCATATTTCACATTCTTCAAGGATTCCTACAATAGGTCTACCTATCCTAGGAGCAGAAGAGCATCATACATGCTTATTTTTGCTAGAGTTTTCTTGAGCTCGTCGACTATATTGTAAGTCAAAGTGTCGGCTCCCTCTATCTCTTTTTTTGGATAGGACATGGTTTGATATTGTTGCATGGCTTCAACCCTTTGTCTCTTCATCAGCGATGGGTACCTTAGCTTTTCTTGAGCTTGTTCTTTTATTTCAGCTAGAGGTTGGGCCATCGAAGCCTTTGCCATGGGAGCCTTGAGCGTTGGGAGCTTTTCTTTGGATGTAGGAGGTAAAGGCAGCTTATCAAGAGCTGGCACAATAGGCTGTGTCCTCTCCCTTCTTGCATATACCTTCAATGGCTTCATCTGGGCCGTGGTGGCCTCAATCGGCCTTTTGCCCTCCTTGGTCAAGAGAGACACGGGATCTTCTTTAGGGACTGCAAAGTTACCTTCATCGTCAAGGATCATGTATGCTTCATCTTCCACGATGCTGCACGCAAGGGTCTGAATATAATGTTGATGCAACATGCAACCCTCCTCTCCATGTGGATCATTGCAAGTAGAACACTAGTTAACATGGTCATAAGTGCCTGGTTGAGCATTGTTGGTAGCATTCCTTGCTGGGGGCCTTTGTGCTTGAGCAGCTTGATATTTTGTCAGCACAAGAGGAGGATATGGCCTCCTCGGAAGAAACTCCATCTGAGCTTGCTTCTTCTTCATGATCATCATGTCATTGGAGATAGTATGGTAACTAGAGGCAAGAGCCCCACTTCTTGAAGGATCTTATTTTGAATATCATTATCAGTAGGTATCGATCGGGCCGATGGAGGTAATGCGGCTAATGGTGGAGGAGCAAAATATGCCGGGTATTGAGGGGGAGCTGGGAGTGCTGGATATTGTGGAGGTGGTGGATTAGGATAATGGACCTGGGGTGGACCATACGGGTTTATAACTAGCATTGGGTTCCACGGCTGATGGGGGTACTGATTGGACGATGATGATGTCCCACCAGACATGGGTGGATACTGTGATGGAGGGAAGTCAAGATAAATGGGAGGCTACATTCTATGAGGAAGTCTACCTATAGAAATTATGTCTAATTCTTCTTGCTAAGCAATATCATACAAGGCGAGAAAATTGTTGACCTAAGATATCTTAAGAATTAGACAAATGTCTGAATTAAAAGACCTCAGGTAATAGTGAGCAGCTTGTCCTGCAAAAGGACGCAGCTCAGGGGGTACTCTTTTCTAGGACCTCATAAACCTCATATTGAAGTCCGATATCTCCTCTTGTAGATGGCATTGGATACTTTGAAACTAGTGCAGTAGTGAGGAGGGGTCAGCGGACTCATTGCATCCCTTCACTAGTCTACCCACTAACTGGGGCCACCCTATGATAGCTCCCTCCGACAAGGATCTCCACCATTAGAGAAGCTTCCCTCTTAAAGAGAGAGCTATCAGGCGGGTCTTAACACTCTCATTAGTGATAGAGTGCAATGCAACCAAGGCCAGAATGTCTTGGATGTGCTTGTATGCTATCTTCCCGAAGCCATCATACGTAGGAATGAATTTCAAGGTAGCGGGAGGAACAACTTCTTGTCCAACTAGAGCCAAGGGCCCTATGGAATCAATGACTAGGAAGAGATCATCATAATTTTGTTGATTCTAGGTAGCCATGTCTTCTTCCTCTTCTTCAAGCTGATCAATGGTATAATCAGTATCAGTGTTGTCCGAAGTTGTAGGTTGTTCTTCAATTTTAGCCTCTCCAAATTCTTCAGCTTCTTCAACTTTAGCTTCTTCTATTTCAGCTTTAGCTTTGGGCTCGTGCTCAAACCTATCGTTTTGATGAGCTTGGTAGTCATCTAGCCTTACTCGCTCTCTAGGAGCGTTGATGTCAATTTCATAGATATCAGGCTATTGTCCTGGGTTCCTTGCTCTCCACCTTCTTGTATGCATGAAGGTGCTTTTGATATTGGACCAGTCTCATGGACTCAGAGAATATTCAGGTACAACAGAGTCACCAGGTGTTTTTATTTGATAGTAATGAAGCGAACATCGATGCTTCGATTCTATTTTAGGGTGGGAAACTTCTGTGTCCCACCGAACGTGCCAAAGAAACTTTTGGTTAGTAATCTGCCACTAGGATAGGATTTTAATCTATATGCGCCCTAGATTCGCCTAGTAGATTGAAAGGCCAAAAGGAAGGAATGCCTTTCGTGCCAATCTCCGGAGTAGGCCGACTTCCTATGTTTTCTCAATTTGGGTTTTAGCTCAGAGTGTAGGAAAGAGATTATAAATTACTGAAAGAAACATAAATATGCTTGTTTCGAGTTGGGAAGATAAGCAGCATAGAAACAAACCAATAACCACTACTAACAACAATCTAAACAAAATATGTAATAGAAACCATTAATGTTACTTTATCCTATGTATCCCTCACTTTAAGCATTCCAAGTACACTTAATTGCCAATACCGATATCCAGATAAGCAGAATAAAAGTAATCAGAAATATAAGCAACATGAGGCAAAAACACTTAACGAAGGTAGCATACAAAATAAAGACAATCAATGGAGCCAAGTATATTTTGTATTCAAAAGCAAACGCATAGCTACAGAAGTCTCCTAGCAATATATCTCCCATCCACCCTTATACAATGATATGGCACAGCTATTTATAGTGCAATTCTCCCCTCGATTACAACTTTGGGCACAGAATCCCAGACCTGACAAAAGCTAGAAAAGTTGACAAAAGTGGCAAAAAGTGGCTGATGTTGACCTCTACGGGTATGGAATGTACTTGCAGTAAGGTCCACCTAAAACTTAGCAGCTACATGGTAGTCTGGTAGGTGAAACCTCGAGTCAGTTTGAATGAGGGTAGATGCGGTACAATATGTCAGTTCACGCTCGCACACCTTCTATCACATATTTGGCTCGAATCTCGAGGTTGGACACCTATCAGCATCTGATGGGGGGAATAAATTGCCTTCAAAACTCGTCTTTTATCTCCTACCCAACTTCACACAAAATTGGAGCATAGTCAGGCAGCACAGGGTGGAAGCAGCACAATCGGGAAGGCCTTCGTGCCTTAGGAAATTTTTGGACAACATCTTCTCATCTTCAGCTCGAGTGCGTACAATCTGGTGAGTGTATCTCGACTTTGCTATGAAGTCGACGGCTCAATAGTTAGCCATTTTTTTGAAGTCTCCAAGGCAAGCCAACCCTACTGTGCATCTTCTTTAGAGTGCTACCAGACTTAGATGCAAATTCAGGCGGTGCTCAAATTTTGGCCCTTTTCCAATCGGATGCCACCAAAGTGTGCACTAACTCTAGAGCGCAGCCTGACTTCACAACGATGTCGGGTGACTCAACACTTAGTCAATTTTTTAGCTCATTTTTTCAATCCTGCCCAGGTGCACACAAATAGGGAACAACAGCCTGATTGTACTACATAGTCGAGTGAACGTCATACTTAGAATATTTTGGGGTATTTTTGCCCACTCAGAGAAATAGTTAGAAACATGGACAAGGAGCTAGAGAAAAATGAAACTGATGGTAGAAAATAGGGGGATGGTGGAGAAGGGGAGAGAAGAAATATGGAAGTGAAAGTAGCATCCTTACAAAAATTTGAAGACATAACACCCCGTGCAAAATGTGACAACACTCCCATAGCTTGTTTTAGTCATATGAATGTAATTAAAATTATTTCATGTCCACTCTTTGGTAGGGCACATCTATGCAATCTACTATGGGGAGATGTTTGTCATTATCCCCTAATTATTTCAATTGTAGGGAGAGAAACCACTCCTTTTTTTTGTTACAAGATTATCCAAAAAATACAAGAGGTGTATATAAACTTCTTGGTCTCTTTAAAGTCCCTTATTTGCTTATTATTTTGATCTTTTATATATCTAGATCAACCTATCAATTAGTAGTAGCCCAAGTAGTTTTCAACTACATGAAATAGGGGAATGTGCTCTTCATATTTTGGCATTCATTTTCTCATCCAACTCTATTACTATTTAGGAGAGCACCATTTGGACTCCATATTTGAAAAACTTCAACTCCAATAAGATAATTAAGTCTAAGGCCTTATTTGGGTCTTTCAAGTGCATTATGAGGAAGTTCCTCCAATACTGATAGTCATATTTATAGTAGTCCTTATAGGTTTTTAGGTTACATGTTACCCACATTGTAGGATCATAAATCACATTCAACATCTTCTTAATATCTTCCTCCCTTATGTATAAGTATTCCTCTTCCCATTATGAAGGTTTGATTCTCTTCCCTTTGTAATTGTGCCTTTTGGCACAAGATTTAATCAACTAAGGAAAAATTCAAACCTAGGGCAGTAGGTTTGTTATCAAGCCAAAAATCCAAATCTAACTAATATTCCAAGAGTCTATTATTGATCCTAGGTTGAATCTTCTCAAGGATTATATTTTCAAATTTTTAATGAAGTGTTTGAATCTCCCTCAACTTGCCTATGTGGTCATCAAATATCTCCTCGAGTCACCTTGGTAGGGGAGGAGGCTTTTTGTTTTATTTTTTATTGCCCTTTCACTTTGAGGAACTTACTTTTGAGGCTAGGATCTAGGTTTAAATAGGTTGTATGAGAGTGGAGACTAGTGAAGTGGTGATGATGGTAGCAAATTTACTAGGTTTACTTTGGTGCATGGATGGACATGTAGAAGTAGAGGTAATGTCCATGATGCTTTTAGAATTTTTCTTGGTTCTTGGGTAAAAATAAAAAAAATCTAATTTAGGGGAGGGAGAGTGATTCACTCAATGAGGTGGAGTGAATCACTAGCAAGAATTAAGTTGGTAAAAAAATTGAGTTCCTATAAGCCAATTGGTTTTGGAAGAGTGAATCTCTTATTTAGATCAAAAAAATTGATCAATGAAGGGGAATTTGGAAAAATTCTTGCTTTATTTATATTAGGTTAATTACCTAGCCTCATAGGAGTGATCTACTCCTTGAGTACTTAGGTAATTTTCCAAGTTGAATAGGGCAATACACTCAATTTTGAGTGGATTGCTCTTAGAGGTAGCACTTTAAACAATTTAGATCCTTCTTTATGTGGCCAATATGATGTACTTAGAAAAGGTAAGATAAATAAAAAATATCAAAAATATATGAAGAGGATGCCAATTTACTTCGGATGGGGATATTTAGACTAGGGTTTGACACAATTGTGTCTTGGAAAAAGGAATGGCTCGAGGAGAGCACAACCAATTCACATGATTTTAATAGTGCAAGAAGAGTCATTTGGAAACATAGAGGATGATTGTCCTAATGGCTTTGTAAAACTTTGTAAATGGTAATAATTATATTTGTGATGGCTTTAGAACGAATGTAGCGGTTACATAGGACTCTCTAACTAATCCGTAAAGAGCCAAAACTTGACTCTTTCCTCAAACAGATTAGAGATTTTGCTTAATCCTTCAACTTAGGTTAGTTAAATATATCCATGCTTAGATTTTATGCTTTAGATTGTATGTGATATCTGATCTACTTATCAAATTGAAATTAAAACTCAGATATTGCAGAAATGAAATCACACACAATCATAAATTGCAAGAGGACACAAGATTTTTATGTGGAAACCCCAAAATGGGTAAAACCATGACCCAAATAAATTGGATAGATTGTTATTAGGATTCAAAACTGATACAAATCCTTACTGATATTTAGTTGGCTATATTCTTCAGCTTGTTCTCCCCAATCTCTACTCTTGCTTCTTCCTCCCTTACCTCTTGGTTCTCCCAATACAGATGTAGCAATCAAATCCTACTAATGTGTTGTTCAAAAATTCCTTACAATATGTTTCACAAAAAGCCCTCACAATGTGTTGTGCAAAAACCCTCACAATGTGTTGTGTAAAAAACCCTCACAATGTGTTGTGCAAAAAAGCCCTCACAATGTGTTGTCCAAAAAAAACCCCTTTTCTTAAATGAGTGTTGGTATTTAAAACCAACCCCTTTTCTTAAATGAGTGTTGGTATTTAAAACCAGCCCCTTTTCTTAAATGAGTGTTGGTATTTATAACCAACCCCTTTTCTTAAATGAGTGTTGGTATTTATAACCCACTCATTGAATTCTAGAAGTTACAACCAATTTTCTATCATTCTGAACAGCCCTTTTTTGACTACCATAACTTTCTGTGCTGACCTCCATTTTCTAAGAAACCACTCTAGAAATATGCTCCTCAAAACCAGCTTTCTAACGGTACTAGTTTCATCCAATTTGGCCTAGTAACAAAGAAGTTACGACCTTTTAAAGATGCCCCTGTAAGCAGTTTTGAACACGTTGACCCATACATTCTAGGACTTCATGGTTCAGTAATTTGGCCATAACTTTGGCCTCAATTGTCCATTTTGAGTGATTCAAAAAGTGTCAAAAATCTATTTTTAAGATGCACATCATGGAGCCATCCACATTCACCCAACTTCCATGAATTTTACCCAAAATTTGAAAACATAGACCTTACTCCATTTGTCCTCCATACTCTATTCCAACAAGTGTTGATTGCTTCGAAGCGAGGATTTTATTTGGAGCTCCTTCCACACTTCCTGTAGATGACCTTTTAGTTGGTCTCCTGATCAAGACCTCCCCCATTGGAGGATTTTGGTCCCTCAAAATCATCTTTATTCAAATGGGGATATTGTTTCTCCGCTTGCTTCTTGGAGATCCACTTTGCCTTGCTTAGCATTTTCCCCTTAGGACATACCAACCATAATTCTTCCTATCCTTGGCATGTTGTCCATATTTTCCTATCCAGAATTAAATCTTCTATTGCCTCCTCAAACTCAACTGAGACTAAATCATCCAACTTAGGCAATATTGGAGCATCTTCTCTCTCATCCAACAAAGAGGGCTCAAACAACTTCAGGTTTTCCACATTGACAACAGAGTACATTTACATATAACTTGGCAGTTCGAGTTGGAAGGCATTTGGCCCAACCTGGCCTAAAATTTTAAATGGCCCATATCTGATAGGCTTCAATTTCTTACCTTCTCCCTTCAATCATTCCTTGCTTAAATGCAACCATACAAGATCTCCCACTTGGAAATCATGAGCTACCTTGTGTTTGTCATGGCATTCCTTATAGTGCTGTTGAGTTTGCTTCAATTTCTCCTCTATTTTTTATTGTATCAATTGAATACGTTGAATGAACTTCAATGCTTTCTCTCCTTCTAGATTTGAGCTACTTGGATCTTGCCCACTCTCAAAGGCTCCATCAAAAGGTGAATGAGGTAGAAACCCATAACACACCTCAAATGGTGATAATCCCGTAGATGAATGTATTGCCAGTTGTAGCAGTATTGGACATATGCTAGACTATCATCCCATGTCTTTGGATTTCATTGATTATAGCCCCTCAACAAGTGCACAATTGTCCTGTTGACCACCTCTGTTTGTCCATCCATTTGTGGATGAAATGTTGTTGATCTCTTCAGCTTAGTGTCCAACATTCCCCATAATGCAAGCCAAAATTTACTAAGAAAGCGAGTATCTCTATCTAAAATGATACTCTTAGGCAATCCAAAATGAACAAAAATATGTTCAAAAAATAGTTTGGTTGTACCTTCTACTATAATAATTTTCTTACAAGGCACAACAATTGCCATTTTACTAAATCTATCCACTATAACAAACAGATAATCATTACCTCTTCGAGTGGTTGGCAATCCACCCAAGAAGTCCATTGAAATGCTCTCCCATGGTCGATTAGGAACTGGTAAAGGTGTGTACAGTCCCAATTTGTGGTTGTTGGGTTTGCTTGTGCTGCAATTTGCACATCCACGAATAAAGTTAGACACATCATTTTGCATATTGGGCCAGTAGACATATCATTGCAGGTTAGCTACTATTTTGTGCATGCCAAAATGACCAACAACTAGTGATGTGTGAGCTTCCCTTATCAGTTGTAAGTGTTTGTCTCCCTTGGGCACACATAATTTTCCCCCTTTGAACAACAAGTCATTTTCCAAATGAAAATCCTCATTGGATTTGCCTTGCACTCCATTTTTCAACTCCTTGTACTTCTCCCCAAGTTCAACATCTTCTTCATACTACCCCTTGTACTCTTCGAAAGAAAAAGGCTCCAATTCCATTACAACTGAAGCAACCTTTATTGGAGGACAAGACAACATATCAACCAACTTATTTGTCTTCCCCTTCTTGTATTTGATTAGGAGATTAAACTGTTGTAGGAAACCCATCCATTTAAAATGCCTGGACTATTGTAACTTGCTCTGAGTTTGCAAGTACTTTAATGGCTCATGATCCATATGCACAATGGTTTCTTTACCCAATAAATAATATCTCCATTTCTTCACCGCTTGGACAAGTGCGAACAACTCTTTATCATACGTAGGATAGTTAAGAACAACCCCTAAAAACAATTCAGAATGATAACATACAGGTTTACCTTGCTGGAACAAAACTGCCCCCATAGCATGGCCTGAGGCATCCATCTCAATCTCAAAAGGCATCCTCATGTCTGGCATAGCAAGCACAGGTGCATTGCATACCTTATCCTTTATCAGCTCAAAGGCTTTGTTCTCCTCTTTTCCCCAAATAATATTTCTATTCTTTTGCAGCTGCTGTAACAGAGGTCTTGCTATATGTGAGAAATCCTTAATAAACTTTTTGAGGTATTGGGCTGCCCCAATAAAACTTCTCAGTTCAGTCTGGGTCTTTGGTGCTGGCCAATTCCTTATGGCAGCCACCTTGGAAGGATCTATTTTGAGTTCTCCATTCCCAATTACATGACCCAAATAAACTAAAGACTTCTTTCCAAACTCACACTTTTTAAGATTCAATTTTAAATCTTCCCTTGCTGACACTTCAAAAATTGATTTTAAATTCTGAATATGCTCTTCCCATGTTGGACTAAAAACTAATATATCATCAAGAAATACAATGACATACCTATCCAGGAAAGGTCTCAAAATGTCATTCATCAACCTCATGAAGGTAGCTAGGGCGTTTGTTAATCTGAATGGCATCACCAACCATTCAAACAGACCCTGCTTGGTCTTGAATGCAGTCTTCCAGATGTCCTCTATCTTCATCTAGATTTGATGATAACCTGATTTTAGATCCAGCTTAGAAAAATACTTTGCATGCTTCAACTGGTCTAGTAGATCATCAATTCGTGGTAGTGGGTACCGATTCTTAATAGTTATCTTATTGAGTGCCCTATAATCTATGCACATCCTCCATGTTCCATCCTTCTTGGGACTAAAACAATTGGGGACCCAGCTGGGGATGCACTAGGATGAATCAGACCCTTATCCAACAACTCTTGAACTTGTTTCTTCACCTCATCTGACTCAATTACAGACTGCCTATACAACCCAATATTAGGTAGAGGTGAATCAGGTAAGAGCTGAATTTCATGCTCCACTTCTCTCTTTGGTGGTAAGCCTTTTGGTTCTTCCATCAGTCGGCTAAATGTTTGTAGCAATCCCTCCAATTCCTTATTTTTTGGGGAGTACAGTTGGTTGCTTCCACCTCCTTACTGAATTGCACATTACTATCCATACCTCTTATCATCAATAGCATGAATCTCTTGCTTACATTCACCAAATGCTTGGCCTGTTATGTTGTCACAAGCTGGAATTTCTTTTCCAACCCACTGGGATTAATCACATATGTGATTCCACCTTTCTTCAACTCCCAAACATTGCACCTCCACTTAAACAAAGCATCTCTTTCTCATAAATATGGGCTACCAAAAATTACTTGGAAAATATCAAGAGGTACTACATCACAAGTAATTACATCATGGAATTTATTTTTGATAGAAAACTATAAAGTACATTGCTTGGTTACCTATAGCTCCACATCCTTCTGCACCCATCCCAATGGGTATGGTTGTGGATGATCCATAATCTTCAATCCCAACTACTTCACTAGATCCTCAAAAATTAAATTCCTTTGGGATCCATTATCAAACAATGTTGTAACTTTCATCCTTTGCACTTGTATGTAGACCCAAAATAATTCCTCTTTCTTGGCCTTTGAAGCTTGTTCCTCCTTCTTAGAGGTCTGCTCCTACCTTAAAGGCTTAATTCTAGTAGCACACACTACCTTTCCTTCATCCTCTTCCTCAAAACACCCTTCTTCCTCCTACTCAACCTTTTTGGCAGAATTAGCAGATTTCTTCTTTCCCTTGTTCCACCATTTTGGCCTCTTTTCAAGGTGTAGCTTCCAACAGTCCTCACTTGAATGAGTGTCAACATTACATTCCTTGCAATGCTTTTCACCCTTTTGTGATTTGGTGGTTGTAGCCCCTGATTTCTTCTTGCCTTTACTATTGGAACCCTTGGTTTTCTCTGCAAGCTTGGAGGGTTTAGATGAAGTTGATGCCTTATTATCCTTTATTGGCTTTTTAGCCCTCATTTCCAGGTATGTGGCTTTAATGCATACCTCATCAATGTCCTTGGCATCAAATAATGCTAGTTCTATCCTGATCTGATAAGACAAGCCACACTTATATTTCTTAAAAATTTGAGGATCTCGAAGATTAACACCCATTAACACGACTTGTTTTCTGAATTTCTTGGTGTATTCTTGGACTGTTTGGCCCTACCTCTATCTCAAAAATAACCATCTCTCCTCCATCTTCTCTTGATAGCCAATAGGATAAAACTGAGCTCTTATAGCCTTCACAAATTCTACCCATGTTTCTACAATTGGCTATTGATTTCTTGCCAATCCAATTGAGTATGCCTCCCACCATGTGAGAGCATGGCCACCCAATTTCAATCTAGCAAAGTTGATCTGTTGTACCTCTGTATAAGACTTAGTACTGAAGTAAACCTCCAATTTCTTCAGCCACCCATCTAATTTTTTAGGATCTAACTCCCCTTCATAGGCTGGAATATCAATTTTGACCTCCATTTTAAATGGATCTGCTATCAAGGGTTGTGATGAGATATTCTCAAGTTGTTTGGAGTGGGATCCTTCAACCTCCTTTTCTTTCTCACCATTGGAAGCACTAGACTCAATCTCAGATTTTGAATCTAATTTCTTCCTTCCCTTCCTTGATTTCCTTTCTTCTTTAGAAAGCATTATCTCCATCAAGCTTTGGAGAGTGTCTTCCATTTCAAGAAATCTTCTCTGGAATTCCTTGTTGGACATTGTTGGAGAGTTAGGTTCTGATTGATCTACCATTTTCTTAGATCTGATCCTTCTTCTCCCAATATCTAGGTTGTATGGGGCTAAGTCCTTTCCTTGAGATCTTCTACCTTGCATACACAGTTCTTCAAAAAAATTTACCTCTGATACCAAACTTGATCTGTAAAGAGCCAAAACTTGACTCTTTCCTCAAACAGATCAGATATTTTGCTTAATCCTTCAGCTTAGGTTAATTAAATATATCCATGCTTAGAATTTATGCTTTAGATTGTATGTGATATCTGATCTACTTATCAAATTGAAATTAAAACTTAGATATTGTAGAAATGAAATCACACACACAATCATAAATTGCAAGAGGACACAAGATTTTTACGTGGAAACCCCAAAATGGGTAAAACCACAACCCAAATAAATTGGATAGATTGTTATTAGGATTCAAAACTGATACAAATCCTTATTGATATTCAGCTAGTTGTATTCTTCAGCTTGTTCTCCCCAATCTCTGCTCTTGCTTCTTCCTCCTCTACCTCTCGGTTCTCCCACTGCAGATGTAGCAATCAAACCCTAACAATGTGTTGTCCAAAAATCCCTCATAATGTGTTGTGCAAAAAAGCCCTCACAATGTGTTGTGCAAAAACCCTCACAATGTGTTGTGCAAAAACCCTCACAAGTGGCAAAAACCCAAGGCAAAAACCCTCACAATGTGTTGTTCTAAAAAAACCCCTTTTCTTAAATGAGTGTTGGTATTTAAAACTAGCCCATTTTCTTAAATGAGTGTTGGTATTTATAACCAACTCCTTTTCTTAAATGAGTGTTGGTATTTATAACCAACCCTTTTCTTAAATGAGTGTTGGTATTTATAACCCACTCATTGAATTCTGGAAGTTACAACCAATTTTTTATCCTTCTGAACAACCCTTTTCTGACTGCCATAACTTTCTATGTTGACCTCCATTTTTTAAGAAACCACTCTAGAAATATGCTCCTCAAAACCAACTTTCTAACGGTACCAATTTCATCCAATTTGGCCCAATAACAAAGAAGTTACGACCTTTTAAAGATGCCCTTGTAAGCAGTTTTGAACACGTCGACCCATACATTTTGGGACTTTGTGGTTCAGTAATTTGGCCATAACTTTGGCCTCAGTTGTCCATTTTGAGCGATTCAAAAAGTTTAAAAAGATCTTTCTAATACGCATGTCATGGAGCCATCCACATTCACCCAACTTCCATGAATTTTACCTAAAATTTGAAAACATAGACCTTACTACATTTGTCCTCCATACTCTGTTCCAGCAAGTGTTGATTGCTTCAAAGCGAGGATTTTATCTGGAGCTCCTTCCATGTAATAACCCAGCAAAACACACACTGGTTGTAGCATTCTAACTCACTTAAATATCGAATAAACTATGATGATGGTTGACATGGGTAAATTTTTATTTTATTTTTAAGGTTTAGTTTTGCACCTCTTTTTGTATCAGTACATAGCATTAAGTACCACATTTGGGAATTTGATTGCTGCATTCGATCTCCCAAGTGGGTGAGACTGGCTAGGTCCTAAGAAAAGTACCTTTAGTTATCCTATCCATATCATCCATTTTTTGATGAATCCAAAATCACGTGTGGGTTACCCTCTAGGGCCCATATCACCTATAGGGGGATGCATAACTCCCTTCCCCAACATGTTAAGTAAACCCCCAAGTACAAGTTAACTCATCTATTACCCAAAACATATAGGGGTATAACATGAATGCTATGGTGCTTAACTAGAAACCATGCATCTAGATTAAAATCTAGCACCATGGGTAGTTGAGGTCATGCCAATCACCTGGTGCTAAACATGGTATCCTTGGTAAAGTTTCAAATAAAACCAGTGATTCATCCCAAACCAAATCACTGTGGAATTCCATACCAAAGTTCCAAATTTTCCACCAAGATTTCCCTTCATTGGATCATATTATCCTAAAGATATGGATCTCCCATCGAGACTCCTTTATTTGACAACCTTACAAAAGTTCCACCACCATATTTCTCGTATAAAGACCCATATGGACGTCCCATTACACCCATTGTTAGTGGTCATTCATGAAATCATAGTGATCACCACAAAATAACCACAAAATATAGGGTGTCTTGATGTTATTCTTGATGAATTAGATTTAAAAGTGTTAAGTTTGGTTCAAGGTATCAGGTTTAAGGTTTCTTTCCAAAGTCGTGGTTACCTATTTTTCATGATACCCAACCTCAAATGTGACTTTAATATTTTTAATAAAAAGCATATTAACAACAATATTCAATACTTAAGTAAGACATCAACCTAAATGTCAAGTAAGATATCAACCTAAAAGTCAATCTCATATAATCAAATAAAATTTTTATACTTTTAATAAATAAAAACGTATTTAACAACATTATTCAATAAAAATTCATTCTAGATGATCAAATATGACTTTAACACCTAAAATAAAAACCTATTTAAGAGCAATATTCAATATCAAAGTAAGAAGGCAATCTCATATATTCAAATATGACTTTATCATTTTCAATAAAAACTTATCTAGCAGCAATATTCAATATCAAAAAAAAATATTAAATGCAAAGTTAATATATATATACAATGATTTGAATAAATCCCTACTATAAACTCTTGATAATATTCGCATTAATCTTCGATGTCTTCTCTTCTTTTCTTTTAATTAGAGTTTCTACAGAAGTAAAATAACAATTCATCTAAAACTAAAAAATATATTTTAAACAAACTAAAAGATCCTAAAATAACTAAATAAGTTACATAAGTAAAGGGAGATCTAATACCTTGAAAATAAGCATCTTTTATAATATTGAATTCTAATCTACCCAATTCGATGTTAATACTTTAATATTTTCCACGAACAAGATAACTCCTTTCTCAAAGGGCGTCACTTAATATTTTTACATTGTTTAAAGAAGTCATGATAAGTTTCTAATTTCCAAAAATTGAATTAGGTCATTAAATAGGTAAATCCTGCATTTGGCCAAAGCTTCACAAAGGAGTTTTAAATGTCTCATGTTAAATGGGCATATCAAGATCGAAGTGAGGAATTATTTTATTATTAATAAATAACACTTAGTCACAAACAAACTTCTAAATTCTTCTTTCAGCTTCAAAACACTCCTAATTAGAGAGGTCACACATCATTTGAAAACTATTCTAGTGAATGAAGATTAATTCGATGAACTCTACACAAAACAATTTTTACTTTGATTCTAAAAATAATTTTACTGACTGTTAATAAGCTAACTATGTTCATTAAAAGAGATAAGATAAAATATTTATAAGAGACCTCTAAAAATATGTTTACCATTGATGGAAATTTGTGAAATCCTCCTCATTCAATAGTGCAAATCTTAGCTCAATATATGTAATCCCTATCTACTTATAGTTTAGATGAAGGTACTCAATTAAGACCTAGTTTCTCCATGGTTACATACAGATTCCCAATGAGTTATATCTGGGTATATACATAAAGGTGAAAGTCTTAAAATAAAATTATTGAAGGTACTGCTTCCTAGATCAACATCATAACAATGTGCCCTCTAAATATTTTGCATAGTTTTTTGAAACCATCAAATTACGCCCATGACTTGCTCTTGCTTGGGTTCCTAACTGTTTATTCTGTCATCAACGTCGCAAAATTTAATGGACCCACTCTTTGCATGATTCATGCTTTCTTGAAGTGGGATTAGAGTGGCTCATGTTTAGCATAATTTTTTTAAATTAATAATGCAATTACTACCTTTTTCCATGTAGTGTAATATAGAATTTAATCAAGTTGCAACTAGTATGTATTCATTTCACCATAATTACACACACATCTTTCAATAAAAGTTCATCAACTTCAAATACCATCATTCCTAAGGTGTTCATATTATAGTCTACTTAGCTACTACAACTACTCATAAAAGCATGCACCTAACACAATCCATGCGCACATCATAGTATCACAATCCATACATCACAAATATCCTTATTTAATTTTAAATAATATTCATATTACATGCCATGCATGCACCATAATCCACTTCTTTTATTCGTATAGAATACTCTTATTATAGTCCATGATCACATTTTATTCTATTTCATTCATTCAAGCATGTATCACTGGTTATGCACATGTCTCAATTTTCTTTTGCACACATCATAGGTTGTCTTTTCTATAACATAGTCTATTTTATCACAGTCCATATCATCTATTCTTAAGGAATTCTCAACAACCACTAAACATAGTCTATACAATTCATAGTCTTTTTATTTTAATTTTAAAGTCTATAGCATAGTTATGTAATTTTCAGCCACTACACACAGTCTATATAATTAACAATTCTTTTAGTTTAATTTTAAAGTATTTATTTCAAACATGAATAACACAAATTATTATTATGAAGGGGGAAGTGGGAGATCTCCCACTTTGGGTAGAATGCCTCCATCCTGAATTCCTTGCTTTCCCCATCCTTTCCTAAAGATTCCCAGTTGGGGTGACCATGTGTTTTCCCTACTATGTTTCTAGGACTTTTACGATATTCTCTTGGGATCTTCCAGATTGTGTTTTCCCATGATGATGAGATCGTAGATGCTTGGTCGGATCATCCTTGAGTTTTTTTCCATAGTGGCCTTTAGTGGTGGTTGGATTTTGGGTGGCTTGAATCGGGAGTTAGAGTTTCAAAGACTTTCTTGATGGACATTTTTGGCTTTGGAGGGGGCCTATGCATTCTTGCTTTCTACTAGGTTGTTTTTGTTGCTCCTTTCTTAGGTTTGAAATCTAAAATGGTGTTCCCACTTTGTTTACTCATGCCATATCAACTTGCATTTTGCTATCGTTTGCAGTTGAGTGGCTCTTGGTTGTGGCTGGTGTGGGCCTTCTGAAGTGGGGTTTCTTATCTATCCTAGGATTTCTATGGTTCCTTTCCCTACTGCTTCTTTATGGCCTTTAGGTATGGGCCTTTAGCTTCTCGTGCTACTGCAGGTAAAGGAGTTCATACACCTCTTTTGGATGGACTACTGGTGGGGCTGGTTGGTGTCCTTGGTTGATGGACTGTCTGATGGATTTCATCTTTGTAATGTTTTAGTCTAGAGGGGGATCTGTGCATGTGTGTTTACTGCTAAATTTGATCTCTTATTGATAGTCCCTAGTGAGTTGATCCATTCCAGTCATGAAGTGCCATGATGGATTGACTTTTCAGGGTTTTCTTACCTTCAACTATGATATTCATCTCCATTGTAGCGAGATATCATGGCCTGAAGAGATCTCACCTTGCTACTTTTTAATTTTCTAGGCGGCCACTATTCTCGTTTCTATCTCATTCATGATCTGGGAAAGATTTTCCTATTGAAGCTTTGTCCTAGACTCTCACAAGTCATGTTTTTCTAATTTGGTAGTTTTTCTCTATCTCATGGGCAAGATTTGGTTTTTAAATTATATGTTGTTGGTTCCAGCTATCTCATTTTTGGTATGGGTGGGATTCTCCTTTTGCATATTTATCCCAAGCTCCCACAAGCTAGATGTTTTAATTTTTCTATTTTTTGGTTGGGGTTTTTGTTTTTTAATTTTTGTTGTCAAATCTCCCACTCCCATTCTAGACAGGTTTTTTCTATTATTCGTTTATCTCGGGCTCCCACAAGCTAGGTTTTCTATTTTGTGCTATGCGGGATGGTCTTGCTTTCCAAATTTGGTTGGTTTTGAGATTCTCCTACTGGGATCATCTCTTATTCTATTTTTTCTCTGTGGAGACCTCCTCCCTGTGGAGATCCTCTCCCTGGCCCATTTGTGAAAGGTTTGGGGACCCTTTCAAAACCTGATTATCAATAAATAATAGATTATTATTATATAATTGTGTATTTCTTAGCCACTACACACATAGTCTATTTAATTCACAATTATTTTAATTTTAAAGTATTAATTCCGAACATGAACAACACAGATGCATTTCTCAACCACTACACACATAGTCTATATAATTCACAATATTTTTAGTTTTAATTTTAAAGTCTTAATTTCAAACATGAACAATACCAATTATTATTATATAATTGCGCAATAGAGCCTTTAACAATTTTACAGATGGATTTAAGTCTTATTATGGCTATCTTGCAATTTAATTCTTTCGGTAGTTTATGTTGTAAGCCTAATCACAATTCAAGGGATATTCTCCAATGAACGCTTGCTAAGGGAAAGTTATTGGGTTACATAGACTCTAGACATCTATGAAGGTTAAATATTTATCTTTAAATTACTTCCAATCCTTATTACTTAATTGAGAACTCCCATAATACACACACACACACACACACACACACACACACACACACACACACACACACACACACACACACATATATATATATATATATATATATATATATATATATATATATATATATATATATATATATATATATATATACAACAGATCATCTTTGAATAATAAAGAAATAGGGATTTTCTACAATAGAAATGCATACAAAAGTTATAGATAAAGACCTAAAATATCATAGGGTGGCCAACTCTCATAACTCATTAAACTCAATTATTGTCTTTCCTTCTACAGTTTTCTTGGAAACGCACCCCCTTCCCAACTATCCTACTAAATATTTTATAGGGTGAAAGGGTGATAAAATACATGAAAATGGTTAGCTCACCTTCTCCATGTCTTTATAGATGGATAGGCCAACCTACTTCCAAGTTTCACTTGCTAGAGGATGAAACCTTAAGTGAATTGCTTCAAGGCTTGTATTTATTTGACTTGGGCCACATTATTTTTCTTTAGCTCTTCAACTTGCTTCTTGAATTTGATGACCTCTTGGTATTTTTTCTACTAGCTATTAGCTTCATTTCTCATAGCTTCTCCACATTATTTTGGTTGCTAATTGTTTTTTCCAACTTTTCAATAGTTTCCTCAAATTTTGCATACTTCTCTTTGCAAATATTAGTCTAAACATAAATAGTCTCAAGATGAGCCTTAGCTATGACCAATTCCTCCTCTAAGTGCAATTGAGTGATATCTTCAGTATGTATTAAGTATTCTAAAGCCAACATTCTACTGGTGATAAAGTGGGGTAGTAGAAATGGTTTCCTAGTGAAGCCATAGAGTCTAATGACTATTCCCTTAGTGAGGATATACCAATATCCTTCCTCTACCTGATTCACCCATAACAAATATTTAGCTAGAGGAGGCAATCTGGGGCTTTGGCCATACATGATTTTTAAGGTTGGCCCTAAAAATTCCAAATTGAACCTATAGTAAGACTCAATATTCCTCAGGTGGTCGATCCATTGGTAGACTGGTATAGGGTCACCATTATCATTTTTATTTGTTATTGGAATCCAAGGCATCTCTTACCTCATGGTACTGAGGAACATCCATATTAGGTTAGAGCAATGTCTGAAAGAGGGTGTCTCTAAATCTCTCTTCATGCTCACCAATTGCTCATGCATTCTCTTAGAAAGGTAAGCCGACCAATCAAAATAAATTGGTCTAATATTTTCATCTTCCATCGATGCTTTGTACATTTTCTCATTAGATATGCAATAAATAGTGGCTATCTACCAATCCCTTACATATCTATCAGAATCTAGACCCTTCTAGGCAGGCTAACATGGTAAAGAGTTTTGGGTAGGCAAAATGCTCGATGGCAATTGGGGTTTTAGGTAGGGTATTCCTAGATTTTATTGTTTTAAACTGACTGTAAACCCATTTTCTAAAAGGCTCACCATGATGAGAACTCCCTTGCAGTGAATAATATTTATCTTTCCCTTGTGGGTCAAAGGGTTTAGGGTTCACAAGAGGGTCTACACCTATAGCAAAAAGATCCTGATAAGCCTGAGTAGTTATGTTGAAAAAGGTTTTACCTTTAGCTATTTTTACTACTTTAACTTTAAGATCGTAGAACTTCATTATAGTAGATATTATTTCTAGGTAGGGATGTACTGAATTCCAAATATAGAATGACAAAAATGAGCATATGGCACAAATACCTTGAATCATCATTGGTTCTCCTCATTGGAATTTATCATTGATTTCTCATCTGAGACTATTTCTTGTTCTCCATGTCATTTTTGTATCTGCCACTACCTCTACTTTATCAAGATAGTATTTTAGCTCACCACTTTCTTGTTGAACCGCTTGCTTTGTAGCTTTCGATGCCATCTCTAAAAAATTTTCTAAAATCACCCTTCTTTGTCACTCTGCAAGTTCATCTCAATACTTTGTTAGCACTCTCAAGAATTAAGCACTACTTGTGAAATGAGCAATAGTTAAATTTGAAGCTTTAAGTATCCTGCATGCATGCTTTCTACCATTAATGTGGTAGATGAGCCACTACTCCTTCACACACTTCAAAATTCAAAAATGACTGAACTAGTGATGATGGCTTGTGCATGATGCATCTTTCATTGATTGGTCATGGTGTAGAACATGTCATGGCCCATGACTCATCCTTATATTTATTATTTTTGAGTGCGGTATAGAACACATGGTGGGGTAGAACACATTTTGACTTCTTTGACCTCCGGTTGAGAACGTGTTGTGAACCGCTACCCTTTGTTTTTTTCTTTTCTCTGTACAAAAAATTGAAAGAAAAATAATACAAATATGTACATATGTTACATAGAAGAACCTTTTACTTGAAGTAAATCTTTAGATGGTATCCATTAACCGGGATCGGTTGCAAGCTTCCTTCTTGATCACAAAGTTGGAAAGAATTGTTCTCTTTGACTTTTGCTACTTCGAATGGACCATCCCAGAAAGAATCAAACTTTTGGTGGTTTCCAGGCTTGGATCTCTCTACATTCCACCTTAGGACTGAATCGCCTACATTGAACTTTCTGAATCTGGCCTTTCTATCAAACCATTCCTTGGTGTAGATTGAGTGCCTCTAGAAATTCTCATATGCTTGGGTCCTTATTTCCTCCAACTATAAGAGATGCATTAATCTAGCTTCCACTGGATCCTGATCTGATTCACCATTCTGGCTGGCCAACCTTAGAGCTGGTATCTCTAGATGAGTAGGTAGAATGGCCTCTTTCCCATACACTAATGCATAAGGAGATGTCTTGGTAGACCTCTTGATAGTAATCCTATCAGCCCATAGAGCCTACTCTAGGAGAAGGTGCCAACTTCTTTTGTTGCTTTCCAATGCCCTTTTTAGAATTTTGAGCAAATTTTTGTTAGTGGATTCTGCTAACCCATTCCCTTGAGGGTAATAGTTAGAGGAATTCTTCAAAATTATACCATATTTGCTTGCAAACTCAATATACTTTGCACCTATAAAAGTAGGACCATTATCACTTACTATGGCTTCAGGAAGCCCAAACCTTGTGATTAAGCTTTCCATGAATTCAATTACCATCTCTTGGTCTGATCTCTTGGTTGGAATAGCCTCAACCCATCTTGTGAAGTAATCTATAGTAGTCAAAATATATTTATGACCTACTGAAGAGTTAGGATTTATAACTCCAATGAAATCTAATCCCCACTATTGGAAAGGTTCTTCAACTTGGATCGGCCTGAGGGGAAATGAAGCATTCTTGTTTCTCCCTACATACCTTTGGCACTTGTCACATGCTCTTGTTACCTTGAAGGTATCAACAAAAATAGTGGGCCAATAGTATCCTGCCCTTATTATTTTCATAGCAGTGACCTTTCCTGAGAAGTGTCCTCTTGACAACCCTTCATGGAATTCCTCAATGACCTTTTGCTTTTGATTGTCCTTCAAGCATCTTAACAGAACTCCATCAAGATTCTTCCTATATAACCCTTCTGGCAATAGAACATATTTTAAGGCTTGAAGCCTATACCTTCTTCTTTGTGAAGGATTAAGGTCCTGAGGGCATACACCTATCTGGAAGTAACTTGTCATATGATCAATCCAATCTGAACCCTCTAGAGAGCTATCCTCATTCTGCTCTGATGTTGATGGTTGACAAGCTGCTAACTGATCTAAAGCTATTTTTGTTATCATTCCCTGACATAGAGCTCTACCTCTGACCAACTTAGTGGGATGTATCTCCACATCATATTCCTAGATTTTGGTAATCCAACTAGCTCTTTTATCTCCCAGTTCTCCTTGTAAGATAAAACTTCTAACATCTAGGTGTACCACATAAACAATAGTTTTACTTTGAGCCAAGTATTACCTAAACTTCTTCAATGATTTCATCACTACAAACACTTACCTCTCAATAAATTTATATTTATTCTGGTACTCATGAAGAGTTTGGCTCCAAAAAAATATGGGGTGTTCCTCTCCAACATCATTCTTCTATGTCAATACTATTGCATAGCTCTCTTCAGCTCCATAGGCATATAGAATAAAATCCTTGTTAAAATCAAGGTTCACTAATACTGGGAAGTAGCGATAGCTTGCTTAATTACCTCAAAATCTTATTTTCTTATTTCAGTCCACTTGAAATCTATATTCTTTTTTAGCAATTTTGAGATGGGTTTAACCACTTGAGCAAATTTTGAGATGAAATTTCTCATAAAATTAATCTACCCAAAGAAATATTGCAAGACCTTCTTGTTCATAGGCAGAGGTAGAGCTAGAATTGACTTTACTCTATCAGGGTCAATGGACATCCCTTCTTTAGAAACAACATGTCCTAATAGTTTCCCTTCATGTACTGCAAAGAATGACTTCTTTGGGTTTAGGGAGATACCAAACTCTCTATATTTCTTGAACACTTGATCCAAGTGCTCCAAGTGAGCTTGTTTTTTGTGAGAGAACATAGTCATATCATCTAGATAGATGAGGATGACTTTATTGATTAGCTCCCCAAAAGCATAGTCCATGGCTCTCTAGAAGGTAGCCCCAACATTAGATAAACCAAAAGGTATCCTTTGATAGGTGAAAGTTCCCCACTTAGTAGTAAAGGTTGTCTTAAACTGATCCTCATATTTTACCCAGATCTGGTTGTATCCTGAGAAACCATCCAACAAGGAAAACCTCTCAACCCCTACAACTATCTACAAAATTTGATCAATCTGAGGGAGGGGGTAGTGATATTTCAATGATGCTTGGTTCAGGTTCCTAAAATCTACACATAAATGGATGTCTCCATTCTTCTTTCTGATAGGAACCAAATTAGCCACCCATGTAGAGTGCTTGATTGGGTAAATAATTTTAGCTTTCAATAGTTTGAGCAACTCTTCTCTCATTATGGATTCAATCCTAGGATTTACAGGCCTCTACTTCTATCTGAAAGGCTTTGCATCAGCCTCTAGCTCAATAGTATGCTGGATAACTTTTTTATCATATACCTTTAGATCTTCATATGACCAAGCTACACTATATAAGCAAGCTTCCCTCACCATAAAGTCAATAATATGATCATCACTCTCAAAAACCTACCAAAAAATCTATCTATCTAGTACTGTAAGTCTGAAAACTAGTTTGACTCTTCTATCCTTTGATGATCCCATATCTAAAGAAGGGTTGAAATTTGAACCCTTAACGACCAAAGAATCAGCCAACATATTCTATTTTCCTAGGAATAGAGTGGATATTAAGGGCATCAAAAGACTCCATCAAATCCCATACCCTATTCCTGTATGATTTTAGGTAATGGTGCTTACTACTGCACTTCTCTCTCACTTGATTAACTATCAACTCAGAGTCACCATATATGTCTAGCATTTTAATTCCCATACTCTCTGCTTGCATCAATCCTAAGCATAAAGCTTCATATTCCATAACATTGTTGGTACAAGACCATGTTAGTCTATAAGCAAAGCTTTTCACACCTTCTAAAAGGGATTGTAGGACTACACCTACACCAGCTCCATTTTTGCACCTTGCACCATCAAAATGCATAGTCCAAATTTTTGTTTCTCTCAAGGATTGATTGGAGATGGTAGGGGTATTTTTCTCTACTTTTAAGGAAATACTGTAAGTGCCCATACCTATTCCAAACTGGTTGTAATCCTCTCTGAATGGCAATTCATCCTCCACTTCTAACTCTTCAAATCTTTCTACTAGTTCAACTTCATCTAGAGCTGAGAGGTTACACATATCCTCCTCTATATTTTCAATGTGATAGGACACAAGATTTTTAGGTGTTATCCTTATCCTCTTTCCTTTGAATGGAATCATCATGCCAGAGTAATCCAAGTACATATAGCCTCCTAGCTTAGCAGTGAACTCTCTAGAAAGACATAGGCCAAAGTAAGGCTCTAGGTCCACCACCATAATTTCTTGCATAATAGTTACTTTTAGAGCCCTGTGTAGTCTCATTAGTACATCCTTTACTACTCCAATGGTCTTAACTAGTGTACCATCCAACTGCAAAACTTTTGGGATAGGAATGGGTATACTCCATACCCATCTCATCATAGACTACTTTGGGCATGACTGTGGTCGAAGCCCTTGAATCAATCATACAGTTGTGGACTATCCAACCCTCCATTCTCAAGGAAATATAAAAGGGAGGAGGTTTGTTCTTTAGAGCAATAGGAGTCATCTTCTCCTTACCATAAGGTATACTAAAAATTGTGGTAGTCTACTTTTCTTGAGAATTCTTACTTAAAGAAGCCTTGAGTAGATCTATCTGACCAGGAATAAAGAGGGTATCATAGAGACTTGCTTTGGAGGGAATTCTCTTCATCTCCTCCACAATGTTATATTCTGATTTCTCCGAAGGGAGCTTCTCATACCTCTTCTTTGGCTCTCCATATTTTCTCTTATACTATTGTGTAGCTTCAATCCTTTGCCTCTTAGTGATGGAAGGAAATCTCAGCTTTTCTTGTGCTTCATCTTTAGAACTTATTCTTTCTTTATCACTTTCCTTCTCATACCTCTTGGGAAAATTGATCCCCTTTTCTTGGCTCTTAGGAGATGCATCTCTCTTTTCAGTTGCTTGAGGAATAAGGAATTTATCATTACTTTGTAGGGGTGCATCTCTATTTTTTGAGAGGGAACCTGAAATTGACCCATATTTTATGGATCAACCTACAATGTCTTCTTCCCTGACCTAGTCATGATAGAAATAGACTCTTCTTCACAGAGATCTTGTCCGACCATGATCTATTATGGTTGCCACAACATGTTGACTCTACCCTTTTGATTCCTCTTAGATTTCTCCATGGCTTATTGCACATGGTGTTGGTACATGACATAGGAATCTGAATCATGGGGATCATTACACACAAGGCACCAAACATTCACAAGACTAGTCTCAGAGGCATATTCTTGATCTTCTTGATTTGTGTTAACCCTAGTCCCTGCACTATTACTGGTACCAAGATTATGATCTCTATTAATATAGGGATACCTTCTCTACTAAGACCTCTCCATATCTCTTTTCTCCATTGCATTCACCTTGTTATTGATTATTTTCAAGGTACTCTAGATATCAAGCAACAGGGTGGATTCTTGAGGTACTTGAGATGGGAGTGGTGGAAAGGAAATTGAGGTAGATGATGCTTTGGGGGCTGGAATTGGAGCCACTTGAGGGAGTGGTGATGACAAAGGAGGTGGGTCCATATAGGAAGGTGTAGCTACTTTAGCTTGGAATTGAGGAATATCAGAACAATAGGGTATAACTATCTTTGGAGGTAGCCTTCCTACATTAATAAGGATATTTTTTACCTATACGATTACATTATACACTTGGGGAAAGGTAGATACTCCTGAATATTGAGTTTGTAGCCCAAGTTCTAACCCAAGAGCTCTGATATAGTACATGAAAGCAAGAGGGGCAGTTGGTCTAGCTTTAGGTGGTATCCTTTTCCAGGTTCTACTGAATCTTAGATTAAAATCAGAGACTAACTCTTGTTGATGTTTTTGCATAGATGTGAACTAGTTTAGGAGGGAAAAAGGATCAGCATATTCATTAAATTCTTCTACAAAAGGTTCAGCTAATGTAGCCCATGAAGTGATGTTGTTGTCTTCCAAGGTCCTAAACCAATGCAAAATATTTCCTCTAAAGGATAGGGCTAGAATCCTAACAATCACATCTTCATTTCTAATGTTGTGTATGGCTGCTAAATTTAATATATCCTAGCAATGCTCATAAGCAGTTTTACCTAAACCATCATATGTGGGTATAGCTTTGGATACAACTTGGGGAATATCATGCATTTGGGTAAGGCTTAAAGGACCAATGGTATCCCAATTAGGGTATTTCTATGAAGCTTGATTTGGGTTTACATTCTGTTGTGCAGCCATGTTTACTAGGGTTTTTAAAGGAGTTGGTCTTGGAGGTACCCTAGGGGCTAATTCAACTAGAACTTCTTCCAACTGTGAGTCTAGGAATAAAATTCTTATAATATTGGACCCTCTTAGGGGAAGCTCATAAAATGTGATAGGGTCTTGGCTATTTTTAGTAGATGACCTGGTATACATGAAAAATATGAGCTACTAGGAAAGGCCTCTTAGGTTCTTGATCTCAGGGAGTCACCAAGTGAATTTTCTTCCACCACTTGATGAGGTCAAGACAATCCACTAAATCTTGATTCCTTCGAGAAGAGTAGAAATGAAATCTTGTGGGTGAATGAATATTTCTTGTAAATAGTGTCCCACCGAGCATGCCAAAAATTTTGGGGTCTGAATTGACATCAAGGAAATATTGAAACTGTGACTATCATCTATAATGATCTTGTTAGGTGTGCACCCGCTAATCACAGCTCAAACCCTAACATTGGATGAGTTAAATATTACTTTAACCCAACCTCTAGAGTAGGTTGGTATACCTTGTCAACTAATCTGAGTGTTGACTCATTTAAGCTCAGTTAAATGTATAAATATAGGGATAGAAATGGGGTAAGGGTTAGAAAAATAATGAATGAATAGTGGTCGGATAGAGCTAACAACATAGGCAACTATAGGAAAACCTCCCACAAATCAATTTCTAGTAATCCACACTTAAGACTAACAACATTCAAAACCAATAATCTTCATCATTAGAGTGCATAATCATACTTCAAATACTATTTCAAACATCTAGAGTACTAATAATCCAAATAGAAAAATTAGATCAATACCCAGACTAACAAAAAAGAAGTCTCCTTCAAGCATATATTTAAACATGAAGTATTTCAAAGTGCTCTAAGTTAGCAATCCAATATCAGTAGAATAGACTAACCATAGCAGCAGTAGCAGAAATGACTCCATAGATCAAATTCTCATGAAAGTAAAGAAGACAAAGGTTTGAGGTAAACATCCAAGTAATACTCCTTCAATTGATTTACAAAAAACATACAACAGTAGGGCAAGCAAACACTCTAGAGTTGACCCTTGAAAATGAGGGTTTGACCTCTATTTATAGTTTTACATGTGATTTTAAAATATTTGAAAGAAATGGAACATTACAAGGAATTCAAAATGCTAGATCAGCAAGGTGCTGAAGTGGTAGCCTCTTGTTTGATTTGAAGGAAGAAGAAAGTTGTGCAATATTTCGCTCCTCTGCAACTTGGCTTCCATAAGTCACTCGACTCTCATGGCTTATAGATCTTGAATGAGTTGATATAGAATTAGGACCATCTATTATTCTTACCAGGGCTATCTCACCATGGATCTACAACTGAATCCACTTATGGTTCTTGATCCTCCACCGCTTCATTTTCCTACTTACTTCTAGCTTAGAAACCTTCAAACAATAATCTACGACTTTGTGCCAAGTCAAATCCTACTTTTGTACATGGCTTGAAACACATGGCATATGGGTCATTGATCTCTTGCTGAATGGTTAAGATTAGAGCATCAAGAACTTAGCTTACCCACTCATGATCTACAACACCCTATGGTATAGAGATGATGACTCCTTTTCTTCTTACTCCTTTCAACGATGTAGAATGTGTTCTAGCCCACTCCTTGAAACTTTTATTCAAAAATGTTGACTACTTTGACCATGGGTTGGAGCAAAGGAGCCTTGTTGCATTGATTGGAAACTATGTTCTAGGTCACGCGATGTGGGAACATGTTCTAGCCCACTCTTCTTATCTTCAAAATAATCCTCTTGCTATTTTAGGTTGTGGGGTATGGATCCATTCTCTAGCCCACTTTTTGGAATGCCACCCTACTAGGTTTGACTATTTTAACCATGATGTAGAACCATGCTCTGATCCACATAATATAAGACATGCATTGAGTTGCACAATGTGGAACCATGTTCTCACCCACGATTTGGAATGCCAACTTGCTAGGATTGACCAGGTTGATCATGACGTAGAACCATGCTCTAGGCCACACAGTATGGAACATGTGTTGATCCGTGCAATGTGGAACCATGTTCTAGCCCGCAATGTGGAAATATTCCAAGTGTAAATTTTACTGAGTTGATCGTGGCATAGAACATATTGCGTTGTGCCACTACCATAGTTTAGAGCACTTATTTAGGACTTAGAAAAATTTGCAAAGTTTTCTAAGTATGTGGTCTTTTTGGGCCTACAATTAAGAAACTATTAAAAAATACATGTGAATGACTATATATATATATATATATATATATATATATATATATATATATCTTGATAATCATAATGGTTATGCTTATGGTTTATTATATTAGAAGAAATTTTTAGAGAGAGAGATGGATAGCCTATCTACAATATGTTTAGTACACCTACATAGATGGACTTATGTATGGTGTAGGGATGGGTGTACCCTTTTGAAATACTAAAAGGGATAAGCTAGATCATCATGGAGATGAGATAGATAGCTTATTTGCATTGGGCTTAGTATACCTATGTATATTGACTTACGTATGGTGTAAATATGGGTGTATCCCTTGGATGGATTAAAAGAGGGTAAGTTGGCTCCTCACGAAGATGAGATATACAACTTAATCCTAGGGCTTGATGTCGATAGACACCTACATAGAATGAATTATGCAATATGGGGATATGTGGATTCCTCATAAATTTATAAAAATAAAGTCTTCTCTCTCGAGTGGATTGGATTTTCAAGTAGTTACAGTTGGTATCAGAGCTCTAGGTTATGATGGACTAGATGCTTCCATGAAGAAGCTCTAGGTATGATGGACTGGATGCTTCCGTGAAGAAGCTCTAGGTATGATGGACTAGAAGCTTCCAAGGATAAGCTAAAATATTCTTAAGAATTTGGTCCTATGAAGGATAGCTTTACTTTGATATGGCACCTTGCATAGAGCAAGTGTGATCATCATTATCAGGGGATTGATAATGCATAAGCTTACCTAGGAATATGAAGCAAGTACAACCTTAGCCATTATCAAATGAATGGTAATGAAATGTGTTAGTTTGCAAGGATACAAGAATTAAACTCAAATCCTTTGTAGATAATAAGAAATGCACCTTGTGTCAAGGCAAGTGTGATGCATATTATTACCAAGAAGTTAATAATGGTTGAAATCAAGATTGTACCTTGGGGGACACCAATGTGGTAGTCCCCATCAATAATCTAAGTTAGTTCTTGGGAATATATAGCTAACTATTGGAAGTAAAATTAAAAGTAATTGTTATTTGCTAGAAATATAAAGGTAATAATAGACACATTGCAATAGTAAAATGGGTTTTCAAGAATAAAATGGATCTAGGTTTTGTACTTTTTGGGAAACACACCTTAGCTGATCAAAACCAATAGTACCCAAGGTTGGATCCAGACCTGAAGATGTGGTGGTGTAAGAAAATCTGAAGGATTTACAATGGATACTTTGATAATGCACTTTAGAAGTGGATCCAAAGAGAAGGAGTTCTTTGGAAAAGATTCGGGTGGTGTATCATGGATCCTCTTTCCAAACTATGGAGTTTTGGATCCCATTGTCAAGTTGGATTGGTGATGGAACTCCAAAGTACTGTTGGGTATCCATGTGAGGTATGTCACATAGAGTGAAAGTCACCTCAATAAAACAATCATAGATATGGAATGATTGAGCATCATAGATTGCTCACGGTATAACATGTAATCTAAGAGGCTCTACGTCTAAGTACTATCTCAAAGGACTGAGCTTAGTAAAGGAATTGGCATCCTTTTTCTCAATTTACTAAGACAAGTTTAATCCATATATTTTTATTAAGTTTTCCTACATTCATGGAGAGTATTAGCAAATGGGGAGACCACATGAATTCATCCTTTATGTTGTATGGGCAATGTACAAGGTCAACCCCTGAAAACTATGGGAGAGTGATCATTCCTATCCACTTGAGGGATATCTGCAAAATCTAAAACTCTAAATGTGGTAGAACCTCTATGATCTTATCTGGTATATCTTTTATGAATATTAACTATATAAATGAAAAAAAATTATACCTTAACTTGGGATTGTTAGATTTGGATTGTTACATTCTCATCCAACTCCTTTGTGAGGCAAGGAGAATTGGCACCCAAGGTAAGAAAGTGAAGTAGGGGATCTTCACAAAATCTAGGGCTAGCTAAGTAGGATTGAATTGAAGCTAGACCCCAAGAGGGAAATTCTTACAAAGAGGTAGAAAATATCATTATTTTAGTATAGTTACTACTAGAATAATTTCACTAATAGAGGGAATAGATGAATCAAAATGAACAATTATTGGAAATGATTATTGATCAAGTTCCCTAGAATGAAAATTTTGAGTGTAGAAAGGAGGAGTATCCTGTTGTAGAAGATCAAGAAGGCAAAGCTCAAATATTGGTAGAGCTAGCCAAGGATTTAAAGAATATCAAGGTATTCAAATTGATTTTTTCAACTAAGGCATGGCTGTATGAATTGGAAATAAATATTTTCCTTGAGGAATTATTCATTTGTAACCCAAATAGTAGGGTTACCCTTCATGTGCTTGATACAACCTTAGAATGGAGGAATGACTTCAAATCGGGCAAAAATATTTAAGTTATGATACTTTGATAGATGGTTTTGTTCAAACCATAAATAATATAAATATGGGCTTCCCTATTGTTATGTAAGTTCTCCTAGTTTATAGGTGGAATACATTCTTGAGGTCTATAATTTGTGAAGAGATTTTTAATGCTCATTATAACCACAATGAAGGATAGTTTCTGAAAGTTGGTAGGCTTAGGGAAGGTTCTAACTAAGGTAGCTTAGACTATGATAGATACATCTAGTGGTGTTTTACACATTAAAACGGGCTCTTTATTTATCATCAACCATAGATCCTTGTGAACCTAGAATATGTATTCAACATAAGTAGTTGGAATAGAGAAAAATATTGAAATAGAATATGTGTAGAATCTATTCTCAAGAGGAGTATGGGATCCTCTCAGAACAATCTAATTGGTGTTCAAACTTAATGGGAAAGAATGAAAATAGAATTTCATTCATAGGTTTGAATATTCTTAGTGAAAATAATAGATGGGGAAATCTATTCTTGAGAGGAGTATGGGATCCTCTTTTTAAAATTGAGAAAGTATGTACCATAATATGAGGCTTATAAAGCATTCTATGGTACAAAAGTCCATCTTAGGAGTAAATTCTAATATTAAAATAGGATAAACATGTTTAAGTCCAAGATACTAAGAAGGGCCTATAGTTGTTTGGACCCATAATCTCATGGACTTAATGAATTAAGTCAATGGGATGCAATCCCAGGATGAGTATTGCAGTAAAATTCAGGTCAAAATAGAATAAATTCTAAAGAGAATATGGACTTCAGCATTAGGGATGGACTCTTATACTTTGAATATCGGGTGGATATACCCAAAATTGGAAAATTGGTGAGATTGTTCAAGCAAAAAGTGCATGGTTCTCCAACTTTTTCTCATCTTGGAGGGGCTAATATGAGGAAAACTTGGAAAAGGACCTTCTTCTAGGTAGGAATGAAGAAGGACATTGTTGATTTTGTTGCCTAATGTTTGGAATGGCACCTTACATGGAGTAAGTGTGGCCATTTATATCATTAATGAATGATGAAAATGCTTGGAATGACACCCTACGTGGAGTAAGTGTGGCCATTTATATCATTAGTGGATGATGATAATGCTTGGAATGACACCTTGTGTGGAGTAAGTACGGCTATTATCACATGGAGTGAGTGATTCATTGACATTATCAATGGATGGTAATATTTTGAGTGAGTCATTGACATTATCAATGGATGGTAATATTTTGTATGATTAATAGGATGATAGATATATTTTTTTAATATGTAATGATATATTTCTTATTGCAGGTAAACACATGGGACTATTTTTAGTCCAAGGGGGGTCGACTATCACAACCTGCTCCTGTAATACCCTTGATGAGGAAACAATATAATTGAATTTTGTACGATCCTAGAAAACATGCACCTAAGCTATTGACATCATTTTACCAAAGATAATAGCAATAAAGCCCATGAACAAATAAAATTAACAAGAATGTGAAGGTTTCTTTTATTAAATCATTGTAAATCTCGATTACAAGTAGGTCCCTCTAAGAGATACCAAAGTCTTGATATAATGAATACAGTGTTTTTAAGCCCCTAAACGGGGTTGGTGCAATCTACAGGCTTTCTATATTTGACACAAACTGCTCAAGGCTTATGGATGCCTTCTTCTCACTTGCTTGGATAAAATTTATGCCAAAAATACTTTAAATATATCAAGAATCTATGATTTTTGTTCAAGAAACAACATAGCACAATTAAGAACGTATGAGGCCTCTCATGATGAGGCTCTTGTGGAAGATTTACAAATAATATGGTAAAAATTGCAATAAAACATAAATATATGTCAATGTAAGAAAAGATATATGCAATAATGGTAAACTAATACAAAGTATGCTTACAGCTAATCAGATCTAATTAATCTAACATCAAATTTGCACTAAAATCATGAAATAAGTCTAATATAATAATATTAATGTAAATTGGTAAATGTGACAAAATAAGGACAAAGCTACCTCAAATTTTTCTAATTAACCATACAAGTATGCAAATGAGAGTTAATCTAAGCTAGATCTAACTAATTGCATGGTTGGAAATAGGAATCTATTGCTAAAATGGAAGGAAATGAACTTCAAAATCTAGTCATGGATCCCAAGTGCATCTGGATCTGTTAGCCATGGCTGACAGCTGTGGATGAGGTAAAAATATTCTCTCTTGGAATCAGGGCTTGAAACTTCTAATTCCTCTGAGAATTTGATGATCAAGGGTTGTCTCTTTAATATGGAATAGATTGGTGGTGAAATTCACTCGAATTTGCAATAAAGGTGGTTCAATTGGTAAAGCTTGCTCCTCAAGCTCTTAATATCTTCATTGCTTCAAATGCAGTCATGATTCTCCAAATGGATAGCATGTAGATACTCCTCAAGGGTTGTAAATGGCTCTCTAATTCGACAGGGTTTCACTGCATTCAATTGAAAATTCTTCTAGCTTATTTTTCCCCAATTTGGAGGTGTGTCTTATAGCACTCTCAATTCCTAATCCTAGCTTCCTTTGGAGCTGTCGGGAGGAATAATCCAAAAGCTTCCTCGCTTGAAACTATTTAAAATCTGCTACCAAGGCCATTATAACTAATTTTGGCTTGGCTCGGGAGTCCGTGATAGTTGCAAAGCTAGTCACGGCTCTTAAGCACAGCTAGAATCCTAGCTACAGGTGGTAGCCATGGCTGAGATCTTAGTTGTGGGTGTCACCCATGGCTAAGATTGAATAGGCCAAAGATACCTAAATTGAGAGGTTAGAACCACTGCTTTTCCTTGGAAATGTCCAAGATCATTCATATGGTCTGCAAGGATGTCCACATGAGTAGATCCCTAAACATGACATGTTTTAGGTGTCTACAAATTTCCCTTTTGGGATGCATTGTGGGAACACAACGCTAAGCAAAAATAGACTGCCTAAAGCCATGTTGTAGGTTGAATTATGATCATTGATATGATCAACATTAGATGCCCAATCCTACAAAAGGATGCAGATCCTAGAATCATTGCTTCCAAAGGGATGTGTGGATGCAAATACACGACACTTGAAAATAAAATGGTAGAATCAAATAAAGCAATGAGACAAAATAGATTGCACAAAAGAAATATGTATTCAATGGGGGGGCCAATAGACTCCTTTGTTACAATCAGTATCCAATGCGGATATTTGATACAATAATTTATAGTGGAACTAGGGTTCTCCGAAACCCTAGTTAGATATAACATAAGTGTCTTCAGATCTGAGTGTGTCCTTGATCCCAACAGGTTGAGTGGGCTTTGAATATCCAATGTGGGGCCACTCCAGCTTCAACAACCATCAAAGAATATGTTGAATTCATAGATCTGCATGCAAAACAAAACACAAGAGCATCAGTAATACCTGTGAGGGCTCCACAATGTGAGACCCTCAGACATTAACAAAACCCTAGCTTAAGAATCAATTTAAAATGCATGCCAAACCAACGAATAAATGAAATAAAACAATACTAAATATACCTTGCTTCATTGTTGCAGATTTCATGGTGTAGCAGATTCAGATCTTCATTTCAGTATCGCAGCAAGCTTTGACGTGAGCTTCGCAAGCTCTGGTTCACACCTAGGACTGTCGCAGGCTCTAGAAGGTGCTAGGCAGGCTCTACAACGAGCTTGGCAAGCTCTGGTGTGCACTTGCAGATAGGGCAAGCTCTGGTGGGTGCTTGGCAAGCTCTACAATGAGCTTCACAAGCTCGGCACAATGCTCGTAGGGTAGGGCAGATCTGCAAAAATAGATCAGGAAGGATGGTGATGGAGGCGGCGGATGGAATACGGCTATGGCGGTGAGCGAGGATGGATGGACGATGGCTGGAATGGTAGAAGTATTGTTGGCTTAGCTAGGGCATCAGATCTTCAATTCTCTCTATCTCCGCTTCACTAGGGCATCAACAAATGCTTCTCCAAGTATATCTCTTAATCTCAAGGTTCCAGGGTTTGGGCATTTGCAAAATACCCTATTTATAATCCAACCTAGGGTTTTCTTAGGGTTTTAGCCTTGCACTTTTGATCGTGTGGCTAAGATTAAGTCATATCCTAGGGTTGAGATTACTTTTTGAATGTGACATGGATTAATGAAAATGGATGGTGGAGATTAAATGAAATCGGACGGCTAAGGTTAATTGAGTTTATTTATATATATTTTATAATAAATATATTAAAATATAATAAAATATTATATAAAATATAAAATATTATAAAATAATATTAAAATAACCCCAATTAGGCTAGGAAATGGTGGGAAGGTGGATTTGGGCCAAATAATTGGTGGGAAGGTGGAATGGAAGACAAGTGGGTGGTGGGATGGTTAGGATGGAGGTTTAGTGGCTGCGATTTGGTGTCTACAGATGCCCCTTTTTGTACCATGTTGTGTGAAACACAATGTGGTGCAAAAATACGAGACACCTGCTTGGGCTATGGGCACAGAAGCAGCTTCTCTCTGTTGTTGGATTTGCGCACTGATGTTGAAGACAAAAGAATAAAGAAATTTTTTGGAGTTTTTGTAGCTTACCCCCTCAATTGGCGAATGAGTTACGAATGTATCTCACAAGCCAATTGAAAATGAATGATGTAGTGAATTTGTGCAATTGATGAATGAATGATGTGAAATGCAAATGATTGTGGATGATATGAATGATGTAAAATGTGATACCATTTTTGCCCCAACGGTGGGAAGGGGGTTGGTGTATGATACCATGTGAATGTAGACGATATGAATGATGTAAAATGTGATACCATTTTTGCCCCAATGGTTGAGAGGGGTATTTGTCCAATGTAGATGTTATGATCACGTGAGATGTATCCCATCATGGGAAAATCATAATGTAACGTGGTTGCCCCAAATTTTGGGATGATTCGATGCTTGTTGAATAAGCTGCCACAATGGCATCATTGAGTATGCAATGTATGAAAGATGCATGATGACTAAGTCAATCGTAGGGGTGGGGTAGTGACTGTAGAAATTTCTTCATCAATTCCATCATGGAACCAATCAACCTATCGACATGTCCTATACTTTGACTATTGTCGAATGAATGAGTGTTTGAGATTTTGATTTATCTGTGTTTTCTTGCCCCACAGACAAGGACATCAATGATTGATTGCGAGCAAATTGTTCTTGGCAAGGTTGCATTCAAAATGTGAGGTGCCAAATGTGATTGTGATTTTTGATGATGAGATAATTGATTATGATCATGAGCAAGTGTCCTTATTGTACATTATTCATCTTACCGAATTGCATGGATTATCATCGCTGCAATCGCCAAGTTTATAGAATAACATACTAGATACGAGGTTCGCTTGGATGGCCTGGACAAAATAAAAATGATGAATGATATATGCATAATGATGATGGAAGAATGTGATGACGTAGATGATGAAGAATTGTGGGATGTTGATTTTGCAAAAATGTGACCTTGGTTGGCATGTTTCTGCAATGCAATATGTATTTGTGAAGAATTTTGCTTTTTCTCAAAAAATATGCATGCAAAACTATTTGTAATTTCACAAAATCAACTTTTATGATGTACATGATGTATGGATGAATTTTGGTTCAGATTTGATGATGGGAGCTACCATTTTAGGAGTTTTTGTCCTCATTCTCTTTTGCTTCCAGGCGTGCCTGCACCTGGCATGTTTTGCAGGTGCCCGCATGTGCCTGCATGCACCCGCAATGTTCAGGCAACTCTACGCCTGAATGCACTAGTTAAAGCTATAAAAAGCTTTTTGAGGAATTTTTAGGCTCATTTGTGCGCTGTAAACTTTGAGAAGCTGCGTCTGAGGAGGGAAGTGACTTAGTGAGCTAAGTGAGGCTTGCGAGTGTGCGGAGGCGATGGCGGTGGAGGGCCTTGGTGCTACTGGTGGAGCGGAGGTGACATTTGTCCCGGTAATACCCTTTGTTTCCTTTGTGCAAAAAATTATTTTTAGTTTATTTTTGAATTTTTTTTTTTTTTTTTTTGAATTTTTAAAACTAACAAAGTGTTTTTGTTTGTTGCAGCTGAGGGATATTGAGCCTCGACATCGCTTCTCTCCTCTCATTTTGGGGATGAGGAAGAAGCTTTCAGAGGAGGATTGGGGGTTGTTGAGTAGGGTAGGCCTAGATGGTGTGGCCCGATTGGATGTGGTGAGGGCTAATGAGGGCTACCTCTCGGCTTTGATCGAGAGGTGGGACCCGGATAGAGGGACTTTCCAGCTATCGACTGGAGAGGTTACTATCACTCTTGAGGATGTTTATCACATTCTCAAGGTGCCAGTAGAGGGAGAGAAGGTGATGGTGGGGAGGGATAAGAAGGCGGAGATGGAGAAGATGCTTGGGGATCAGTGGTGGGAGGCCCGGATAGGGGATGGAGGGATACTGTACCTGAGCATGTACAAGGCGAAGGAGTTAGATGCACTCCCTACCTTGATCATGTTCATGCTAGCCAACATAGTGCTACCTAATAGCACTAGGTGTAGGTTCCCTTGGAACCTATTGGGCTTAGTGAGTGATCTATTGATGGATCCTCGAGAGTACGCATGGGCACCTACTTTATTGGTGCAGCTATACCGGGAGCTATATGAGGTGGCACAGAGGGGGAGAAAGGGGATTGGGTGCAGCTTTCTCCTTCAGTGTTGGGCTTGGGAGCATTTTGTGGTAGCTCAGCCCGAGGGGTTGCCATGTGAGTCATGGCAGATGGATGAGCCGTATGCGAGGCGATGGGCTATGGTTGAGGAGGTTCAGCCTAGTCGAGAGGTACACACTAGGTAGTGGTACCGAGACATGTGGTCAGGCTTGGCTCGGGTGGACGTGCGATGGAGGCCATGGCGAGGAGCTAGGTGGGATGGAGATGGGAGACAGCTACGATGGGTGTGGTAGGGTCGATGGATAGTTGGGCGGAGGGATGAGGAGGTGGAGTACTTCCAATACTCATGGGTGCTGAGGCAGTTTGGTTTACCTCAAGGAGTTCCTGATGAGCCGATGTTGTATCGACGGGTGAAGGATGAGGTGACACTACCTTGTCCCGAACCATGGTGGGTGCCATTGGAGGATGATGAGCAGCTAGAGGTGGCTGATGTGGATGATGTCGATGTGACTTCGAAGTATGTGGAGTGGTTTGGTGCCCAGCCAGTATGGGTACCAAAGGTGGTAGGTGAGGATGCGATAGTGGTGGGGTTGAGGTCGACTTCGAAGAGGATGAGGCCTCAATGGTCGATGGGATGGAGATGGTCGAGGGTAGCGGCCCAATAGGCTTTGAAGGTGGGTTTGGTGGTAGGGGAGAGGGAGGATGATGAGGATATGGGTGAGATCTCTAAGGTGGCTAGGCTATGGGCTGAGCTTGAGTAGCTATGGGAGGAGCGAGAGACTATGCTAGAGTCTCAGAGGGAGGCCAGGGTGACTATAGCTCGAGAGCAGGAGATAGTTATGAGGCTACAGGAAGAGATTTTGGTGAAGGAGTGATGACATCAGAAGGACTTATGATGACTTTGAGCTAGTGAGGCATACGCACATTCCTTGGAGGATGTGTGTATGCAGCATCACATCACCTTGCCAGATCCTCCTTCTTCATCTATGGTCGAGCCATCGAGGCAGATGGAGTCGAGGCAGAGTACTAGGTCGAGGGCTCCTACCGGGTCTCAGGGGTCTTCTCATGGATAGTTGATGTAGTGCTTATATGCACTCTTTTGTACATGTGAGCCTTGGTGCTCCCTTTTGTAGCCTTCTTGGCACTCTATTGTATATTGGATGCTTATATATATATACATGGCCTTTTCATATATGCGTGTTGTCTTTTTGTGTGGATGTTTTTATGTGTTATGCAATGCTTTATTTAATGTTTATGATGATGTATGCAAGCTAATGACTATGATGTATATGCCTAATGTTTATTTGATTTGATGTATGCAAGCTAATGATGAGTTATTATTGTAAGTAAATGCATGACGACTGTAAACTATATGCAATATTATGAGAATTTGATATGATTAATGCAAGTTAATGCTAAATGAATGCAGACTTACATGATAGGAATGCATGTTGTTCATATGATCTATTATAGTTCAGAAATACTATTGGCCATTTTTGTTGTCCATTGTTTGACAATCGGGAGTACCCAGTTTTGTTATGTTTTGCAACTCGACTTACCATGAAGACATGAATGTGGACATGTCAGAAAATATGGACGTTGATGTGGAAGAAAATATGGAATTTGACATGGAAGAAGATATGGATGTTGATATGGAATGAGTACGACAGAATTTTCAAAGACTCAAACATACTAGTGTTATCAACCAAACTCACTTGGGTTGTCTAACTTTCTTTAGGACCAATGTGTGTGCAAGTGAGGTTCAATTACCAAATATTTGAGTGTGACAATGACCCTATCAATCAAGAACCAGTGTGTGTGAATGTGAAGTTCATTGACCCACTATGAGTAAATTGGGCATGACCTATTATGAAGATTACCTAAAGCTAGCTTGCCCTTATGTGCGGTCAGAGGTCTTCTTGTTTGCCAAGGAGACATGTCGCCCCGCATGAGCTTACTCCACTGCCAGTCAGGCGTCTATAGCCCCGGTGAAGATTCACTCCATAGTCCAATGGGATTTGATATTTTAGGCCTTGGGGATGACTACCCATCCTTGTCAAGGGCGTGTAGTATGAATCCTTATGACTTTAGGGATCAAGGGTATTTGGGAGTTTTATTTGTTAATTTTGTATAGAGCTTTGGGGAATCGGATTCTCAACCGAAGTGTGATGAGAATTGTGACCCTATCCTTACTACTCTATGTTTTTATGCTTATATTTGAAGAGTAATTGAGGTAGTGGTGAAAACCACTATTTTTGCTTTGGACTATGTTGCATGATGGGACAAGCGAGGATTATCCCTTTTCGCTTCAAGGTACTACCCAAGTATGGCACTAACCCTCCTTGACTCATAATGTTTTTAAGATGTGATGGAATGTGATTGGTTCAAGATTGCATTTGGAATCAATTGACATCGCTCAAGACTTTCTTAGTGTGTAAATTGTGCTTTTGGTCCTAAAGAAAATTGGACATCCACTTGGAGGTTGCTTTCGACACTAGTAATGGTTGAGTGACTGAAAATTTTAGGCTTTTGTGATTTTGACATGTGATGTTGTTGGCTTATGAAAGTTGCATGATTGTTTCAAACTAGGTACCCCCAATTTCTATAACTTTGACTTTTTGTTTGTGGCCATATCATCATTACTATGCCAGATCATTGAGCATGGGATGGGATGAATGCAAATGTGTATGCCTAGTGTAATGACTGTTAATATGCAAATGGAAATTGTACAATGTAACGGAATATGTATGATTGAATGTAAATGCCTAAATGCAAATGAAATGTATGCAATGTGGAAATGCCTATGTAAGAGCATGCAATTTGTTTGTTTTGTTTTTTTTTTAGCCATGTATATATACATATAGTGTGTCACGTTTAACAATGGAATGCTTTTAAATGAAGAACATTAAGTGGTTCAGGATCCTCTTTACCCTCTAAATCGGCAAGCCTATAAGTACCATTACCCACTTTTTGAGTGATCACATATGGACCTAACCAATTTGCCATGAATTTGTCATGAAGATGTGGCAACGCATTGGTGTTTTGTTGGTTCTCTTTGAGGATGAGATCCCCTACTTGAAATTCCTGAAGATGGACTTTAGCATTGTAAGCACGCTTGAGGTGGTCTTGATAAACTCGTAAATGTTCTAATGCATTGACACGCCTTTCATCTAAGAGTGTGAGTTGGTCAAGTCATGCTTGTCTAGTTGTATCATCATCTATGAATTCTTGCAAGGAAATTCGTAAGGAAGGAATCTCGAGCTCAAGAGGCATAATAGCTTCCGCTCCATAGACCAGAGAAAATGGTGTTGCTCCCGTCGACGTTCGGATGCTTGTTTGATAAGCCCAAAGTGCCAAAGGGATTTGTGTATGCCAATATTTATGATTTTCTTTGACAAGTTTCTTAAGAATGGCAATTAAGGTCTTGTTGGTAGCTTCAGCTTGTCCATTTGCTTGTGGGTAATAAGGAGTTGAGAAACTATGTTGGATATTATATTTCTCGCAAAGTGTTCTAACATCCTTGTTCTTAAAAGACTTACCATTATCCGAAATGATTTTAGAGGGGATACCAAAATGACAAATGATGTGATGGAGTATGAAATCCACAATTCTAGGTCCTGTCGTACTGGTTAGAGGGATTGCCTCAACCCACTTTGTGAAGTATTCTATGGCAGTTATGATGAAAGTATGTTGTCCTGAAGAGGAGGGCAAAATTTTATCGATTAGATCGAGGCCCCATTGTGAAAAGGGCCAGAGACTCTGTATAGGCTGTAAAGCTTGTGATGGTACATGTGTTAAATTGGCATGTGATTGACATTGTTTGCAATTTTTGACATATGTGCAACAGTCACGTTCCATGGTGGGCCAATAATAACCCATGCATAAAAGATGCTTTGCAATGGCCATTCCACTAAAATGACCACCACAAGTACCATCATGGGCTTCCTCTATAGCCCTTTGGGCCTCTTCTGGTTCGAGGCATCGAAGCAAGATTCCATCATAACCCCGTTTATACAACACGTCACCCAAGAGAACGAAACGGGCTACCCTTTGCTTGAAGGCACGTTTGGTAGACCGAGACATGTCATATGGGAGTGTTCCAAATTTTAAAAAGGCAATTATGGGGTTTGACCAAGGCTCACATGATTCCGCATGGATAAAGCAAACATCTTTTCCATCCTGTGGGTTAGCACGCTTCATGACTGCTTTAGAGATTGTTGAGATTATTAGGGGTTGTACCTCTCCTAAGTCATTCTTTGGAATCAAGGATCCAAGAGAGGCCATTGCATCTACAAATATGTTAGTCGAACGAGGCAAGTTATTGATTTCATACCATTCGAATGTTGATAGCAATTTCATTGCTATTTCATGATAAAGCTTAATGGTAGGTTCTTTGCATTGGTATTCTCCTGTTACTTGTTTTACAACAAGTTGAGAATCTCCAAATATTTAGATACGCTTAATACCCATAGCTATAGCTGATTGAAGACCTAATATTAAGGCTTCATACTCTACTATGTTGTTTGTGCATGAGAAGTCTAACTTGAATGATAAAGGGATGGGAATCCCCTATGGTGTGTGAAAGACAACTCCTGCACCTTGACATTTTTTGCACTTAGATCCATCAAAGAATAATGTGATGTCGACATCCTCCTCAGGAATGATATATTTTCCTTCTTCAGTGACTAAAAATACCGAATCATCTAGGAGCTCAATAATCAAAGGATGATCACTAGGTAGTGGAGCTTCTGCAAGGTGATCGACAATGACCTGACCTTTAATGGATTTTTGGCTAATGAATTCGAGATCAAATTCTATAAGCAACATTATCCATTTAGCGGTATGGGTATTGTTATAAGTGCGAGACATCATGTAACATAGAGGATTTTCTCTAGCTATGACATAGGTTGTTTGGCTTAGCATATAATGTCGAAGTTTCTTAGTGGCTAAAACCATCGCTAAGCATAACTTTTCTACATAAGTGTATCTTGTTTCATAACTTACCAACGTTCGACTCATGTAATAGATTGCTTGCTCTCGATTTTGTTCATTTTTTTATGCAAGCATCATCCCTAAAGCAGCCTCTGTGGCTGAGACATATAGATGGAAAGGGACCCCCGACTTAGGAGGAGTTAAAACTGGTAGGGGTGAAGGAGGAATGTAATAGGCTGAAGCCCTTAACAATTCCTCGGATAGGATGAACTTCGAGAGGGAGGGTGGGGAGGAAATCCGGTCCAAGTCAATGAGGCTACTGTCAATTGGAATTGGCTTAGCCAAATCGTATGGATTGCGGAGTGGGGTGAATAAGTCAATAGGATTCATATTGACTTAGGGGAATGGAAGGTGGTTGGGATGGATGCATGGATGGAACAATTGAATCGGAACCGATGTCGAGGTGTGGTATCCCTGTAATAGTGAACGTGAAACATCAGAGCAACATTTTTCTCTTTTTTTTATTTTTTTTTTGTATGTTTTTGTTTTGTTGTTTTTTTGTATGTACATATGTTACAATTCTTGGCTTATGTGGGGCTCAAGGTGGATTTCTAGGTGGATCATCTTGCTCTTGTGGAAGAAGCAAGCGGAAAATGGGATGTTGGATGGGAAACATTCGGAGGTAAAACTCTTCCTGTTGGGTGATGGGGACAATGGGGAGTGATTCCTCTTCAGAATCGTTAGAAGCATTTGACATGACTTCAAATTCTTCATAACTTTCATCATCGGAATCAAATACCGGATAGGAGAAATTGATGGGATCATCCTCGTCTACTTCATCAATGCGAAGTTCTTGAAGGGCCTGTTCAAGAGAGGATGTTGATGGCAATGGATGCATGGAGGGCTCTTCATCATTGAGGCTAAGATTTTTGAAGGCTTGCTCAAGAGAAGCGATGGAGGACAATGGGGTATAACCTAATCCAGAATGATCATGAGCACCTCTATATGGGACATCTAGGATATCATGCATTCCTTGTTCATGGGAACCTAAACCTTGACCTTGCCAATGGAACATGTTGAAGTATCTGGCTGGAAACTCTTCCACATGGGGTATATTGGTGCACCTAGGCTCTTTTAGTTCTTCGGGTGGGTTTGCCCCAGTTGAGCAATCCAACCCTCCATAAACAAATTTAATGCTATTTGGAGTGGTACTCATGTCATAGACAGAACCTATGGATAGAGAACGGTCTTTGGGACGTCCAAAATCCTTGGCTGTTGGAATGGCTAAGGGGGTGATGGTGACGTCTTGGACCACATACTCACCTATACCAGGATTGGTGATGTGGACTTTGACTTGGGTTGATGAGGTGGATGGTGAAGGCTCGGATGGCTCTGGATTGGTTGTGGATGGCGAGGAATTAAATATGTCACAATCAAAAAGTTTGACTTGTGACACATCGGCTGATGGAGTTGGATTGGATGGTGGTGGGGCATGATTAGATGGTGGTGTGGAATGATGAGATGGCCTAGAAGAAGTGGTTGTAGTGGAAGAAGTTTTTGTGATGTACGATGTGCTAATGGAAGCTTATCCGCAATTACATGTACAAGAAGAAATGGATGATTGAGAAGATGATGTGATGGGTAGCTCCTCTATGATGGGAGCCTTAGAAGAAGATGAAGGTGGATTAGAGGAAGAAGATGGATTGGAAGATGATGTTGATGGATCTGATGATGGTGCCAAGAAAAAATGTGTGGAAGGTAACATGGATTCATAGGGATTTGAAATGAAGTTACAATACTTAAAGGGTTCAACATCCATGGGGATGCAATGGACTTGTCCATCATGAACATATTTTAAGCATTGATGAAGAATTGATGGGACACATTTCATTTCCCTCATCCAAGGTCTACCAAGGAGTATATTATACGCCATGGCACCTTCCAAGATGTGAAACATGGTGTGCAACATTTTGGCCCCTACTTCTATAGGTAAAACGACAGTGCCAACTATGGTACACAAAGCATCATTAAATGCTTTGAGGGTGAGTGATGACTTGGTAATGTGGGATGGTGGTAAGTTGAGATGGATAAGGGCAGTGGTAGTAATGATGTTGATTGATGAGCCGATATCGATTAACACTCTTTTGAAGGGCTTTCTATCTATTAAGGCCATTATATGCAATGGAGGGTCCACCGATTCTGAACTCATTGGTTTTATCTCAAAGTCATAAAAGGTGATTGATGGGTCCATGCATGTTCTAACACTCCCTACAAAATTTTTGAAGGCATTGGAGTCTTGGGATTCTAACTCAATTGACTTGAGTATTTCCATAAAAGCTTCTCTATGCCTAGGGGATTGTTGAATGAGCTCATAGACAGAAATTTTGGTCGATGCCATCTTCAAACTAGTGGTTAACCAGTTGGTTAAGGTTACCGTTGGCCTAATCGGATGAAGGATAGGTGGATGGGATGGGTTGGACAGATTGATGGGAGGAGATGGATTTGGTGATGTTTGGATGGGTGGTCTATTTGAAGGTTGTTGATCATGTTGTTGATTTTGCCTTTGCCCTCTAGTGACCACATTGACTGCTTCGACAAAGTTTTGATATTGTTGGACATGATTTACTTGATTAGGAGGTTGTTGTTGATTGTTACCTCCTTCATTGTGTTGAACCTCCCCATGGTTAGGTAGAGGTGTCTGATATATGCCCAAATTTTGATTTTGTGGAGCTAAGGGGTTATCCACGTTGATGGCCCCTAAGTCTATGAGGTCTTGCACTACATTTTTGAACACATTACATGAATTGATATCATGCCCATTTTGTCGATGGTATGGACAAAACAAGTGCTCTCTATAAGTCCTAGGCCTTTTGGTGGGATCAAGGGGCCTAATGTCTGGCAAGGCTAATTTGTTGGTTTCATACAACCTTCTAAACAGGGATGAATACGACTCGTTTAACGGAGTGTATTGTCTTTGGGGGAAATTTAATTGGTGGTGGATAGGTTGTTCCATAGTTGGCGTTGTGTTTTGAACCATTGGTGCTTGGGTAACTGATGGGACCGCATGATATGAAATTTGTTGTTGCACCAGTTTTTGAGCCACTACGGGCTGGCTCATCACCACTTGATTAACTTGGTTTGTTGTGTTAGCCGTTGAGGCTTGTGTGGATTTGTTTTGGCTAGATTGGTTATTTCGGTATTGGCCCTTATTTTGCCATTCTTTCCTTTTAGGCTTAATGACACCCTCTTGGATTTTGATCTCCTCAATGACACTAGCCTATGCTAAAGCTTCTTCAAATGTTCTATAAGTGTTTAGCTGTAGCATCCAAGAGATGGGTTTTAAGCAACTCTTGGTAAAAAGCTTTATAATCTCTTCCATTGGTAGGGAGAATGGCAATTTAGTTATGACTGCCCTCCAACGGTTTCCAAAGTCATAGATAGGTTCCTCATCCCATTGTTTCAAATAATAAATATCTGATAAGGATACCTTCTTTTTAATATTTAGGGTGAAGCGCTCTAAGAATAGATCTATCAATTGATCAAAAGTGTATATACTATGTGTGGTCAATTGATTGTACCATTCTATGGCATCCCCCTAGCGTTTGAGGAAACGTTTGGAGCATGAGAGCGTTATCATCGCTAATCCAAAAATATACATGGACAAATGAGCTCACATGCTCTTTGGGATCCTCAGTTCCCCTGAACTTGTCAAATTTTGGTACCATAAAATCTGTCGGATATGGCGGTGATGGTACCGATGGATGAATTGGTTGATGGATCAGTTGGCTTAATGTGAGCTTTTGGCTCATTGTTCCTGATGAATTTTGCATCAACTGATCGATTTGCTTTTGCATTGCTTGAAGTCTAAGGTCTTCTGCTGGAATGTGAGGACCCTGGATTAGGTGGTGGTTGGTTGATGGGCTTGATGATGGATGTTGGGGTGTGACCAACATGGTGTTGTGGAATGGATTGGGTTGGGTGTGTGGAGAAGATGGATGATTGAAGGATGGGGATGATTGATGAGGATGATGGAGGAAAGGATTGGATTGTTGATTGGTGGCAATGTTGATTGGTATGGTGGATGTGTGGAGTGGTGGTGGGTTAGGGATGGTCACTATGGAGGATTGAGGGACCCATGAGGAATTTTGATTGACGAGTGGAGGTTGAGTTGGAACTCCTTGAGTCATAGGGTTTGTGTTAACCGGTTGCTTTCCTTTTGTTCATTGTGAAAGCAATCTATTGATGAGCCCTAATGTATTCGTGAGTTCCTGATTTGACCATGTGTCGAATGATGGGGTTGAGGTTGGATGAGATGATGGTTGGGCTGATGATGATGGAAGATTAGGCATGGTCATGTTGGCTAAGTGAGATGATGGAGGGATGGATGACATGGTCATGTTGGCTAAATGAGATGATGGAGGTGTGGATGACATGGTCATGTTGGCTAAATGTGATGATGGAGGTGTGGATGACATGGTCATGTTGGCTAAATGTGATGATGGAGGTGTGGATGATAGATGAGAGGTCATGGGTATGGTGCAAGTTGCATTTGATGTTACAACTTGAAGGTTGGGGACTTGAGAGGCGGCATTGACATGCTCCTCATACAAGGGGTTGGTGTAGGTGGATGTGAAGTAAGTGTTTTGAACACTTGGGCTTTGTGGTGGTTGGCTTGCGGTGGAAGGCATACCATATTCATATCTTGAATTAGGATATCCTTGGGTAAGGTAGGTGGTAGCCAATTTAGGTTCTTCAAAATCATCTTGGCTAAGGGGCTCCATGACATAGTTAGAGGCCTTGTAGATGGCCTGCACTCTATCCATGTCTATGTAGGTGGTGGCGGCTTCCACATTAAGTGGATGGGACTCCTCTTGAGAGTGGGATGGATGGGCTGATCCAAACAAAGTAGTCTGAATCATAGTGGATGGGGCTACCGAAGTAGCAAGCTCATGGGAATTATTTTCCATTAAATTATTTTGGTTCATTACCTTCTTTTGTTGATGTGTTAACACCATAAAGCAATTAAACCAAAAATTCAAGATTAATCTAGATCACACAAATTAACAATTTCCTTTCTAAAGAAATAAAGCAAAGAAAACAACCAATCCTAGGTTTCACCTTGTGTGGCTTACCTCAGGTTCATTAATTATTTTCTTCCTTTAATGTGAAGTTCCTTTTAAAATTGTTGGGTTTGTGTGTTTCGGTGTAGCCTAATCTTGTTTAATGAAAAACAAAGGTAAAAACTATGGTTGGCCAAGGCAACGAGATTCTTGTTGGTAATGACCTCCAACAAGTTTGCTCGGGGGTATTCCTATGGTGTCTAGGGGCAGAGATTTGATGGATGGAGATGAAAGCCACCATCACCAAACCTCAAGCAATAGTTGGTGATGAAATCCAACTATTACTGTTAAAAAGTGCAGCGTGCAAGTGTGTGATTGATTAATTTTATGTTCCTTGTTCTTTATAGTGTGCAAACAATATTAAAAATTACCAACCTCACTAATCTAAATCAGAATCCAACATAAAGACGCAAATTTCATCGATAGAGCGCAGAGTACACCCTTAAAACCCCTGCCTACAAGTGATAAAAATCACAAGAGCACCGGAGGGTTCGTCCACCTCTCTGCCAAAGGGGCCAGCCTAGGGCAGGATTACTTTATGCTTCTAAATGTTGTTCCTATTTAGATATGCAAGTTTGAAATAATTTTTAACCCTAAAATGCAACTCTAAGATGCTTTTGCATTTTATATGCACTCAAAAATGCAGACAAATCACCTAGACTTGCAATTTTAGAACAAGAAGTATATTTTATATCCTAAATCACACAAAAACCCTAGATGTAACTTACTACTGATTCTTTCCCCGATTTCTTAATGTGAACACAGAAACAGTGAAAAAAATAGTAGCAAGAAACAAAATACGTAAATTGTTGAATGGCAAACTAGGGTTACGTAACTCACTTGGAAGCCTCAACTCTGCTTCAAATTAATGCCAGGCATAGTTGTGCACCTACTCAGGCATAGGAGAGCACCTACAAAGCGTGGAAGGGCGCCTGCACGATCCCTGGAACTACTACAGAATGCTTCAGAAACCCTAGCAATGAATGCGGTAGTTTTTACGCTTTCTAAAAAACCTGCAACAACAACAACAACAAAAAATTAGCAAGGTAGATCTATCAAATTATGAAACCCTTGTGGGGTCCCACCGTGATCACCATTTGTGGATGCAAAGACATGACACTTGAAAATAAAATGGTAGAATCAAATAAAGCAATGAGACAAAACAGATTGCACAAAAGAAATATGTATTCAATGGGGGGCCAATAGACTCCTTTGTTACAATCAGTATCCAATGCGGATATTTGATACAATAATTTACAGTGGAACTAGGGTTCTCCGAAACCCTAGTTAGATATAACAAAAGTGTCTTCAGATCTGAGTGTGTCCTTGATCCCAACAAAGTTGAGTGGGCTTTGAATATCCAATGTGGGGCCACTCCAGCTTCAACAACCATCAAAGAATATGTTGAATTCATAGATCTGCATGCAAAACAAAACACAAGAGCATCAGTAATACCTATGAGGGCTCCATAGTGTGAGACCCTCAGACATTAACAAAACCCTAGCTTAAGAATCAATTTAAAATGCATGCCAAACCAACGAATAAATGAAATAAAACAATACTAAATATACCTTGCTTTGTTGTTGCAGATTTAGATCTTCGTTTTAGTGTCGCAGCAAGCTCTGACGTGAGCTTCGCAAGCTCTGGTTCACACCTGGGACTATCGTAGGCTCTGGAAGGTGCTAGGCAGGCTCTGTAGTGAGCTTGGCAAGCTCTGGTGTGCACTTGCAAATAGGGTAAGCTCTGGTGGGTGCTTGGCAAGCTCTGCAGTGAGCTTCGCAAGCTCGACACAACGCTCGTAGGGTAGGGCAGATCTGCAAAAATAGATCAGGAAGGATGGCGATGGAGGTGGCAGATGGAATACGGCTATGGCGATGAGCGAGGATGGATGGACGATGGCTGGAATGGTAGAAGTATTGTTGGCTTAGCTAGGGCATCAGATCTTCAATTCTCTCTATCTTCGCTTCACTAGGGCATCAACAAATGCTTCTCCAAGTATATCTCTTAATCTCCAGGTTCCAGGGTTTGGGCATTTGCAAAATACCCTATTTATAATCCAACCTAGGGTTTTCTTAGGGTTTTAGCCTTGCACTTTTGATCGTGTGGCTAAGATTAAGTCATATCCTAGGGTTGAGATTACTTTTTGAATGTGACATGGATTAATGAAAATGGATGGTGGAGATTAAATGAAATCGGACGGCTAAGGTTAATTGAGTTTATTTATATATATTTTATAATAAATATATTAAAATATAATAAAATATTATATAAAATATAAAATATTATAAAATAATATTAAAATAACCCCAATTAGGCTAGGAAATGGCGGGAAGGTGGATTTGGGCCAAATAATTGGCGGGAAGGTGGAATGGAAGACAAGTGGGTGGTGGGATGGTTAGGATGGAGGTTTAGTGGCTATGATTTGGTGTCTACAGGATGAAAGGCTTAATTTTTAAAGCTTTTGCATGTCCACAATAATCAGGTAGCTAGTGTTATGCTTGTTTCGATAGGTGGAGAGCTTCAAGCTTAACTATCATATTTGCTTTTTGCCCCAACAAAGGGTAAGCTTATGATAGTTGTTGTCAATGATTCATAAGACGAATGCAATTTACAAGATCGAGTGATCTTTTGTTGAATTTGATTATGATTACTGATATTATGACTACCCCTCAATCAATGAGTCTATGAGGGAAGGACAATGAATAAAGTGATGAGTGGCTTGACCAAGATGAATAATTTGGATGATTTAAGACTTTTGCATTTTTTTATATGGCTAGGCCTAATTCAACTATGATTTCAACCATTCATAGTAATTTTACATCTCTATACCATGTAGCATTCCAGTCGCAATGGCCTTCGTAGGAAATCAAGATGATAGCAATTCCAATTAGGCTTGTGTTGAATCACTATGGTTGATGATTTTTTTGAAATTTTCATAGAAGAAATGAAATGAACTTGTTCCCATGGGGCAATCTGGCCACCATGACCTTCTTCGAGATTGAAGTGAAACATATCAAGTCAATGATGATTAATTTACCCCAAATGGACTTTTGGTAACTTACTCATCTTTTTGGAGTGCATGGAGCGTAAGTCGTTGCAACTGCCAAGCTAGATCTAACTAATTGCATGGTTGGGATTGTATAGAAACACATTATAGGGATTGGTGCAACAACCTGTCTCATGGCTAGGATCGTACAAAAACCCCATTTAGGTGTCTACAAATTCACTATTTTAATGCCTAAAATTGTTGGTGCTATGGCTATGCATAGATATGATGTAGCAATTAGTTGTGATTTATGTCTATAATGTTGTTATATCTTTATGGTTTTGTAGGGCTAACCATGCTTGCAGGGGGATAATTTTGAGATAACAATTTAATATTCACCTTGATGATGATCTTAAATTGATTAGAAAATAAAATGTTTAATGTTGTCTTATAAATATGATGGTTAAATGAAAATAACTAACCATTACATCATAAAACTCATGATTTAATATTTGTCTCGGTATTAAAACAATTTGCTATGGAATAGCTTTGTATTGCTTAAATGCATATAATGGTTTTAATTAAAATGACTAACCATTGCAATTTTAAGCTAGCAATTTAATATTTTACTTTTATCATGCTTTTAAATTGTTTAGCTAAATAATTGATTAATAATTGTTTTTATACTCATGATGGCTCTAATTAATATGACTAGGATGATAAGTTATTTAATATACATTGTGTATGTGTGAGTATTTTTTTGACTTACCAAAATAAGAAAGTATTTAGAATACATTTGAAGCATGGTTATTTTTAGATTCTAGAATTAATGATCCCATGTCAGCTAGGACTGAGCAAGGGGACTGCAATAATGAAGTTCTACCCCTACCAACTTGAAAAATTGTGCATACATTCATGAGGATGATGTATTTGGTAGGAAGACATCATACTTGGGAAATCACGTTGGAAGGAGGAGGAAGGAGGGAGGTCATAATGCTTTTGGAGGAGGTGTTACCAGATGCAAAAAGAGGAGAAGGTATTCTTGGAGCTTAGGAGGAGATGGTTAAATCCACTCAACATGGTTTATAAGGTTGGATCTCCCCTTTGTTTAAGCAATTTTTAATTTTTTCATATTATGTTGTTCTAAAGGAACATAGGGTAATCCTAAGTATGTTGTGATTAGATTTATTTTTGGTTTAGCCTATGTTGTTTGGGCTTGATGAACAGAAACCTTGATGCCCCCTTTAATATGGAGTCTTTCCTCCTCTATAAAATGAACATTAGGCACTCTTGTTTGATTTAGAGTCCATATTTGCTTATGTTTAATGGAGGGTTGGTTACGTATTTTCAAGTTGGTGATGGCTCGATGATGATGTTGCTCTAGACCATATGTCCTCCTTCACAAATATCATGTTGGGTTGTGCATTCATGATCAAAGGATACTTGTGACCTTTTTCCCTAATGAGACAGTCATCCTTTACTGTTAAAGTAGCACCAAAGTACTATAAGTTGTTTTTGTAATGAAATATTATGTGTGCCTTATAAATGCTTTGTTGTATGATTTAATTTAATTATTGTCCTAAGGTTTTTGGTTTTGTTTCCTTTACAATAAAATTCCATGTTGCCTATGTCATTGACAAATACTCTTCCTGATTTAACGGGGAAGGGGAGGCACAGTAGAATTTTTTTATGTTACTTCACCACCACCTTTGCTAAATTGGGTTTTTTAGTGCTTTTCTTTTGTCGCTAAGAAACTCCTTCACCATGCCTTGACACCCACTACACCATTTTGTGATTTTTCCTAAGGTTGATCTTAGGATTTAATTTTTTAATTTATTTTGGGGTCATCGCACCATAGCTACTATTGGGAGGGTACAACAATTGGGAGGGCCGCTCGTTCTTTCCACACTTTATCTCACATGGGATGTTGGGATGCATGATCATGCCTTAAAAGGTATAGCACCTCCCTTAGTTTATGACCACCACCCAGTGGTCAATAAGGACCATCGAGCGATGGCCACCCTCACACCAGTGGGAAGTGCTAAGAACTCCTCCTCCCATGATACGTGGTTATGATGACCCTAATCAACTCATCGACTAAAATTTCATTGTTGTTGCCACTTGGATGCTTGGGATTTTTTTTTCTGTGCTTGCAAGTGCAGCTTAAAATTATTTTTTGTTGTATTTATGGAATACTCATCCCACATTATGGGTGTGGAGGGTCATGGATGGTATAAATAGAAGGATGCTCCCTTAGAGAGAGTGACCACCACTCGATGTTCATGGGAAGCCACCAAGTGGTGGACTCCCATGTGCCAGTTGGTTGGTGTCGAAGCCCCTCTAACCGTGATTGGTCAACATTTGTTGACCCGCCCAATAGTTGCTTGTCCTAGCTTGGAATTAGTGGTTGGTTTGGAATTAGCGATTTGGGCTAATCCGTAGTTGTGGTTGGATTAATGAATAAATCAACCCCTTTTTTGGGTAATTAAAGTAAGCTTTTTGGGGTAATTAAATTAAGTTTTTTTTATTAAACTAAATTAGATACATTTATGTAAAGCAAAAAAATACCTTTGATTGCTTAAGGATTGAGAGAATAACCATTGTTTATTCAGATTAGGAATGGATTATGCAATGGAACTTATACCTCTAATCTCAATTGAGAGGGGTGATTACAATTTTTTAGGATAATTAGAGACCTAAATTGAAGGAAGGATTTAGTACCCTTAATTTAATTAATTATAGGGAATGAAAGACCCAATTGAATTAAATATAGTTGGCCCTTGAATATATGGAATTAATTTTGGGGGATTAGAAGACCCTCTTGATTTAAGACTAATTGGTCCTTTAATTATGAAGAAGGATTATTGTATGGAAATATTTTAATGATCTTAGGGATTGAGCAACTATTTAATTGAGGAAATGCTTCATAGATATTTTAATTAAATGGAAGCTAATTTGGGGATTAATTGAAAGGATAATTAGTGGATTAAATGAGAAATATATTAGTGGATAATATATTTCATTTGGATGACTTGAATGAGAAATATATTAGTGGATAATATATTTCATATGGAGTAACTGAATTTGGAAAATGTGGTAGACAATATATTCTTTAGAGATAGAACGGACTTGAGATATATGATGGATAATATGTTTCATTTTAGATATAATGGACTTGAAATATATGATGGATAATATGTTTTATTTTAGATAGAATGGACTTGAAATATATGATGGATAATATGTTTCATTTTAGATAGAATGGACTTGAAATATATGATGGATAATATGTTTCATTTTAGATAAAATGGACTTGAAATATATGATGGATAATATGTTTCATTTTAGACATAATGGACTTGAAAGATATGATGGATAATATGTTTCATTTTAGATAGAAAGGGCTTGAAATATATGACGGATAATATGTTTCATTTTAGGTAGAATAGACTTGAAATATATGATGGATAATATATTTCATTTTAGTTAGAAAGGACTTGAAATATATGATGAATAATATGTATCATTTTATATAGAATGGACTTCACATATATGATGGGTAAAATGTTTCATTTTAGATAGAATTGACTGAAATATATGATGGATGATATATTTAATTTTAGGTAGAATGATATTGGAATGGATTCCATTTGCCTAAGAGTGGATATATGTTAGTGAATAACATATTTCATGAAGTAGAGATATACATTTATGGATAATGTATTTCTATTGATTTAATGAGCTGAAATATGTTAGTGGATAATATATTTCATGAGTTGGAAATATACATTAGTGGATAATGTACTGCATTTGACTAAATGTATTTATAAATTTATTAGTGGATCATATATCTCATTATGGGTAAGTATTGTTGATGGTTTAATTATGTACTAAGATGTCATAATGAAAATGAGGTACTTTGAGTAAGTAGGAGAAGGTTCCTCTCCTAATTCGTAAACTTGCATAGGCACTCATTTGATAGAATTATGGTGTCCTCTCTAATAATTTTATGTGAGCAATGCTATAGTTGATGTGTGCCTACATCAGACTCCAAGAAAGGATATATTCCTTTGAGCTTGGGTCAAATGAAGGAGACATCCTTTCAAGAATGAACGTGGAGTTCACTCGAGGCAATTATGGGGTTCCTTCATAGCTTTGTAACATGAATTAAAGGAAATATTCATGTATTATGGATATGGTAATCATGGGATTCTTATGTATTTATCCTGATGTTGATGTTTGGAAAAATTCAAATGAATGTGGAATTAATTCGAGGGAATAATGGGGTTCCCTCATTGAGATGTATTATGAATTAAGAGAATTATTCATGTATTGGGAACATAGGAACTATGGGGTTCTTATGTACTTACATTTATGGATGTACTAAAATAAAAGTATGGGATTACTTTATTGTCATACCCCACCTTGGAAGGACTCTCTTAGGAGATTGCTTATGTATTGATAGTTGGTTTCAATACTTGATGTTTATGCAATATTGATATTTTTTTAGGAAAGTGATACTGTGTTGCATTGCTTGACTATATGATCAAGTATTCCTGTAGGTAGAGATATATCACCAAGGATGAGAAAGTAAATTATGATGATTACAGCTTAGGGTAACATGAATTATTACCCTCATGTAGTTGCATTGCATTTTAGTTGGACTCATGTTCACATCATTGGACCGTGATGTTGTTACTAGTCTCCTTCATGATGGGCAGTGATAGCTGAGACTATCTTAAAAAAATATTTGCTCACTTAAGGATAAAGTAATGATGTGGAACATTGATAATGCATCGACTGCTTGTGCTTTACCGTACACTTGCTTTACTATATGTTTGATTTTGCACTAAAATTTGTGAAAAGTATTGATGCTTTTTGGAGGAATCATGCTTTGTATAATATCATTTAATTGACTATGTTTTAATTGCATGTCACAAAATTAGTTTAGAGAAATTTGGAATGCATTTGGAAAAGTTTTATAAAGTTTTGTAAAGTATATTGTGGTTTTTGTGAAATATTGAATTGGGCATTTTTTTTTTTGTTAGTTAATGAAATTCATTAAAAAGAGAAATTGAAAGGCACCCCAATGCCTTGTACATTAGCAGAACCAAGAACAAAAATAAGGAAACAAAAGAGGAAGCAAAGGTGGAAACACCAGAGGAACAAAATGCATTCACCCAACAGAATTAACAAGGACCTCAAACACCACAAAATGGAGCAAAAAAATCAAGTGAAAGCTAATACTAAGCTTTCAGAAGTAGAGACAATAGACACACTAGATGGGAACATCAGTCTGCATTGGTGATGCCACCACAATCTCCAGATCAGCATCCACAATTTGAATTGGGAAATTTTATTTTACAAAAAGAAATTGAATTTATTTTATCATGTTTATTTATTTTAATTGCATTTAATTAGGAATGTAATTAGGTGCATTTGTCTTTACAAAATTTATCCAATTCTAATTGGACCCAACAGAGCACTAGCATTATTTAATAATAAAAATATTATTTTATTATTTAATGGACTATTCTTTCCTCCACATGGATACTTCATGGTGGTTAAAATTAGGAGAGATTCCCTCCCTTATCCCTAATAGTCCTAGTTTTGTATTCTCCCTATTCCCTAATAGTCTTAGTTTTGTAATTTCCCTAGGAAGGGGATGCACAAGAAAAACAAAGTACTCCTAGATTATCCCTTTCACATGGGGGTGAGGAAACATTAATTAAATAATATAGGAGCATCTTTCTTGTTGGGAGGATAAGATCAATAAATATCCATAAGAGCAAGGTAGGAAGGAAAGGAAGCAAGGAATGGAGAAGACACTTAGAGCCTAAATATTGCAGGAGTTTTAGGTCAAAGGTTTTCTATCTATGCTTTGATTTGCATCGGGTGTAAATAATAGGTTTTCTTTTCCCTCAATATCCATGTTTGATATTGGATTCAGAAACGTTTTACTGGTCATAATAGGATTTTTCTAAGTAATAGAGATGAGAATGAATGCATAGGCTCTTTTAACTATGTTAATTCCTTTGATTTTTTCAATGGTCAAACCTTTAAGTAATGTTTGATTTAAACATATGCCTTTTTTGCAATGGTTCTTAATCATAGCATTTCTTGAGTTTAGGACTCTTAGTAATTGTCTTTGAATCACCTGATAGATAGAGACTAGATGCCTCTTCTCCTTGCTAAGTTACAAATAATAGTTAGACAAGCTTCTTATTCAAAATACATATCTAATTTATTTTATAATTATTAGCTTTGACCCATAAAATATCCACTTAAAGATGAGTCCTATAAGCTTACAACTTATTCTATTCTATATTTCGCATATAGGCATAGATGTAATTAGTTTTAAAAGACGTCCGATGGAAATTTTATCATACCAATGTATCATTCTTGATTGTGGCTTGGCCTAAGTTTGGATAAATTGTTTAAATAAGCCCTGAGTTTTAATTATAAATGATGATTCCTTAACCTCCTTCAAGCATCATCTAAAGGTAAGCTTATCACTGTTATTTTATATTTTGTTTTTATAACCCTGTAAGTGGTTGTTTATCATCATATTTTAACCTAGGCATTCGTCACTCCTCTAAAGACCTCTACAACAAATTACCATAAAATTGGTTTAATAATCATTGATCTAAAATTTTCTAAAAGGTCTAGATGATTAATGTTTCCTATGTTTGAACCATTGTGAGTTGCACTCGAGCAGACTCAAAAAAGGAAAAGGATTTCCTTTCCCTTTATCCCACACTCATGATGTGGTAGGCATGAAGCACCTTAAAAGGGAAATTCCTCCCTTTTGTACTCGACCACCACTCAGTGGTCTAATGCGCCACAAAGTTGGGGTCTGATACCTACCGGTTAGAGGTACTCTTATATAGCCAACACATGGTATATTTTTGATTAATGGTTGACATTGACCTCCGCTTTTTCTATGTGGTCATTCCTCATTTGTCTATGCTATATGTGAGGAGGTTGAAACAAATTTTACCTTATCTTTATAAATTTCTCAAGGAAATTATCCCACATTCTTTGTTCTAGGGATTAAGGGCTCTTTATAAGAGCTTAGACTACATAATATTTATAGCCAAGCGCATATCCTTATTTATTAAACCTGTTTTATGCCTCACTATTTGTGTTGATTATCTTGTTAACTATGCTATGATGTTGACTATGTCATGTGTGGTTTACTACCGATTATTCTTTGGGGTAGACTATGTTGACCCATGATTGAATGAAGACCTCTTTTCACTTGTATTTTAAAATGATATTATTTTTATCCTTTGCAAAATGAAGGATTTATTGTTTTTAAAAATTAAAATATTATTTTATAAAGCGCCCTATATAATTAAATTAATACAAAAATATAGAAAATTGAATACCCTTTTAATATGTTTAAATTGATACAAGTTTTGTAAATCTAGAAGTAGATTTAGAGGTAAAAATTGATAGGGATCTATGAAGGAATTTGGAGGTTTTTTATAGTAAAGAACTTTCTTTTTGTAAAGTAATTTGCAAGAATCTTGGAAGCAATTCTATTAGATAAACTATTTGAAAGCTTGAATTTAACTATATTAAGCAATGTAATGAAACTATGGATTATAGGTATTTTTTTGTAAGCCTCTATGTTTATTGAGTAGAAGTAGATAATGATTATTCCTATGCTTATGTTGAAATTGATAAATGAACTTAATTAATTAGAGAAAATGAATGTAAATCTTCTAGTTTTGGAAGAATGGGTGTGGAGTCCATTCTTGGAGGAGGTATGGGACTCCTCCATGATTTTGTGTTGATTAGAATGATTGTAACATCCAATGTATACTAACTTGGTTGTCCAAAATATTATAATCACCTGGTTGTCCAAAATATTCTACTCACCTGGTTGTTCAAAACATGAAGTAAATTTTTTGATCAAACTCTAAATAAGTTTAGTTCACACCCAACAGTTAATTATTACATAGGCATAGAGTTATTCATTTCAAGGAATCTAACCGCTACATATGGTCCCTTAAACATTCAAGATTTGCCAAATCCCATAGCAAGTACCATTTATGAACACATTCAGCATGGGATTATCCTTATAGGGCCCATAACACCTAAAAGGGTGGACGCATAATTCCCCACCCTATAGCATGGTGTGTTTAGGATATTTATCCTAAAATTTTGCTTGAGGTACAAATATCTTTGTTATCTTATCCATGCTAGGGTGTAGCATTAGTATACCTAGTGCCTAGCTAATGTCCACCTTCTCTGGATTTAGCTAGGGCCCACCATTACTCTAGCTTAGGACTAGGTATCCCAGACTATACTATGATTGATGAAGATTTGTCTCATACCAACTCTTCATTGGACCTTCTAGCTTCGAGGTCTAGCTTCCCCAGTAATACCTTGATAGTTTGCTAGAAATTCCCCAAATGAGCATAGAATGTGGGACCCCTCATGTACTACTCACTTATCATCCTAGAGAGGGTGACCCATACCACCCCTCATTACTTGTTCATGGTAATAGGACCTACTTTTCCAAGGTAGAATTACCAAAAAATGGTTGATGTCAATTCACAACATTTGCTCTAAATATATATTTGCATTGGGTGAGTGCCCATCTGTCTCGATGGAGCACCTATGTTTATCTTTATTTATAGCATTCATATCATCTTACTCGATGGCTATAATAGGTATTATCATACCATCCTACTTGATGGGTTTAATTTGGACCAAGTTTAGAGTTTATAGTTTCATGTTTGAGGATTCTTTTGTTTAGACAAAAATACATACCACCAATAATACTATAAATAGTTCCTTCAAACTACCCCAAACATTTTAAGATATTCTTAACACCAATGCTAATATTATTACTATTTAATTAATTAGAAAGTTAAAATAACATGTATTTACTAGATTTACACTCTTTAATGAAAAGAGTATACATTAAAAAAAAGGTCCCTATCATAGCTCTGTTAGCTAATAAATTTATTCTTTTAATTCTAATAAGATGTCTTTCGATTCTAAAATGCTAAAAACTACCATGTACCACTACAATACTTAGATACCTATTTGAATGAAACATTTCATTCTACCCTAATTATGATAAATGTATATATTTTTCTAAAAGCAGATAAACTTTATTATTATCTAATCATAAATTAAACTCTTTATTAATTTAGTTTTTATTCAAAATATATACTTTAAATTTAAAATCTAACACAAATTTGCATTAGTCAATATAAAGAGAAATTGATTATGTTTGTCTTTATATTCAAATATAAGTAGAAAAGTAGAAGGGATTTTAAAAGGTCCTCGAACCTATTACAAGTAGGGTTTTGAAAGCACCCCCAAACCTTAGATCTAGCAATAAGCTGAATTACATGAATCAAACCCAAAAATCCAATGAAGCAACCTCCTAGCAAATAAGTTGTAGATTTTATCAAGCATATACAAAATATTACCCCATGGTCAAACCACCATGTGCTCAAGAATCTAAAGCACCAGAGAAAAATAGTAGAATAACAAAAATGCTATCGGTTAAAACAAATTTACAAATAAAAACCACCCAAACCAAAGCATTTTTTGCCTAACAAGAAAGAAGAACAGGGGAATCCTATCATCATGATCAAAAAATCCATCCAACAAATCATGTAACAAGACAACCCCTCATAAAAACAACCAATTTAAGAAAACAACACTAGAAAATATTGACCAACAAAATCCACAACATAAAAAACCATCCAAGAGATCTGCACAAGAAATTCTATGAAACCCACAAATCCCACTGGAGCCAACCACTCTTAGGGCCATTTGAGAAGAAATTATAGGAAACAACCAAACATAGCACCTGAGAGAGAAAATAAGGATCTCGATGAAAGAAAGAGAGCTTTGGAACCCAGGGATCTAAAACACCCAAAAATTTGGATCTAACCACACGACTATCCTCCAGAGCCAGGGAAAATCACCAAACTAGGGAGCCATCAACAAGATACCTCCATCACACATATTTAGCCTAAGGGATTTCCCTAGGGTTTGGTGCTATAGGGGAAATATCCAAAATAACCACACGAAAAGGATCCTCGTCACGACTCCCACATCCAGCAACAAACCCTAGCAAAATCCAAGTAGACACTATCCTGGATACCCTAGTAGCACAAGAATAACTTTGTAGTCGAATAAGGTATAGTTCTTCCCCCACATTTGGTTCTAGAGGGGAATGACCAAGAAATCTATAGAGAAACACCATACTGATCAAGACAAGTAACTAACAGCCACTCGTAACCCCCAAAGCTAGGGAGTCCCACCAAACCAAGGATCTGGTAACAAAACCTAGCAAAATATCAAGAAACCACTAGCCAGAGCCCAGGCAGCACAAGAAAAACTTCACAGTCAAAGAAGGAGTAGGATATTCCTTGGAATTTGGTGCTGGAGGGGAACGATCAAGAATATCTACAGAGAAACTTCAGATTGACCAAGACAAGAAAAAAGCAATGAGATTAAAGGGGTAAAACGAGGAAATATCAAAGGGGCTAGAACTAGCAGAGAGTAGTGGAAGGCCTCCCACTCAAAGAGGGTTTCAAATATCAGGCATAGGAGCAAGAGACCTCCCACTCAGAGAGAAAGTAGTTCTAAATATTATTATTTTATAAAATCATAGATACTTTGCTGACTATGTAGACCCTTCTAAAGCCAGCAAAGATTTTTCATACCAAATTTTTTCCTATAAATTAGCCTTAGCTAAATATTTGGTCTCAATTCGTGGGAATAGCTAATGGTTGATCTTTAGAAACTTATTTTACTAATTTTGAGACCATAATTCCAGCGTAATCATAATATTTTCATAAAATCAAAATAGACTTTAAATAATCCAATCTGATCATATTTATATATTGAAGATATCAATGTCATTTATATTTTCAACTATCATATTATGATACAAATAGGAATAAAAGTATTCAAACAATTACATTCCATATAACACCACAATCTATAAAAATGTTATTATTGCATTATTAAATGATGCCTAAGTTAAAGGGTCTTTATTCAGACTTACCTAAACTCCCAAAAATTGGATAAAATGGACATAGCGCTATACACCAAATGCTAAGGCTTTTTTTTAAGTTTGTCTCCCTACTAATGTTATTTCAACCGTATATATGAAACAAATCCAGAAAATCTATTATTGTGAAAATTAAAAGTTTTCAATCAAAATGATGACAAATATGTAAATCCAATGAAACAATTCATTTGGTAAATTTTACATAATAATTTTGAATTTATGATTTCTCTTTCTATGACTTACAGGTTTTCCAAAGGTAAGAAGGAAGGTCTTCTAAGCTATATTAATTATAACCATTTCCAAATAATTTCTACGATCAGGTACAATACTATTTATTGTTTATTTCTTCCATCCTTGAAGCGACTTATCCTCTGACAAAGACCCTTTCATCAGATTGATTTATGTCATTAAATTTACCATACAGGGACAATGGCCTATGATTATTAGTATTTCATATTGATGGCTATCAACACACATTTCAAAAGGATGTGAAGAAGTATTAAGTTCATTAATGGAAAAGCCTCACTACTACGCATGCGATAGGAGATCAAACTAAGCGGTTGAAGCATAGTCCTACCATATTAATACTCAAAAATTAATTCAAAAATTAATGAATACATCATTTTATTTTTCCTTTATGTGATTTAGCTCTGGAAAATATTGATCTATACAATTTAAATAGGTGCTATGATATTATCATCTATGATTGTATTCCAACTCATAGTATAATTGAGACAACAAACGAAAAAGCACTCCAAACATAACAACACAACATACTACGACTGAAAACAATTTTAATTGGGCACTAACTCTAATAGAGTAGTTCATTCTATACTCAAGAGAGGTTAATAACTTTGGTGGTTCTATGTGCATGATAAATCACATTTAGCGACAAGCAAAATAAAAGCTTGTGATTAGAAAAATATTTCACTACGATTTTTATTTGTATACCATATCATAATAGGTTCTAAATATTATATTTTGTATAAATATATCTTTCAAAGCATGATAGATCAATATTATTATTTTTTTAAAAAGGAATAAAAGTGAAAAAATCCTTAATCGTGTTTCAATACAAAATAGCAATATTATTATAATAATTTGTCTCAAGCTGTAATTGAGCAAACATTTTAAGCATCCTTCTTTAAAAGAGTTAAAACAAAATGGTTTATTTTCGCCAACCAACCAAACACTAGAAAATACATTTGCTCTCTTAGTCTTCATCTGAGACGTAAAATTTTTTGAACAAGTTACAAAACTACTCGGCCAGGTCGCTCATATCCTCATCCAGTAGCACGCAGTCTGATGGAAAGACAAGAGTCTCACATAATGGTTCATAACAGCCCAACATGAATTCTATATGTCTAAATGAGAATAGCAAACATGGAGATGTATTCCTACTCAATGCAACTACTTAAAGCTCCATTCCTTTATATGTAATTAAATATTATTTTATACGAATTCAAAACTTATCTTATGTTAATATATAATTGTCACACATAGTAGCAGAGGATATTTGTTCATTAGAAAATCCATGTAAAGTATATATACACTCATCAAGTCGCATGGTTCTGATTCTAGGTAAAACATATGAGGTAACACTACCTTCTTTCAAGCACTAAGATACAAATCAACAATCAAGTTAAAAAAAAACAACTCACAGTCCACAAGATATATGACCGGTTGCATATACATGCAAGGGATTTCTTAAAACATAAATGAATGTAGTACAAACATACTTTTTGCCAAAAATAAATTAATTCATTGAAAAACCAGATATCCTGACTTAATATCCTACAACGATGAACCGAATTATGATGTGCAACAAACGACTGGATTGCAGCATAAAATTTCTTCTTCTCTCCCTTCTCTCTTTGTTGGGTTATTGATTTTTCTTATAAATAAATTCAACTATGGGAAAAATATGATACCTATGAATATCATGCAAATGAAAGGTTGTTGAGTGGCCTTTACAAATGATTCAACGCCATTTATTTCATATTTTACTTATATATTTTATTATATATTTTTAGCCAAAGTATTTTATATGTTTATATTTGTTATTATTATTTTTATTTTTTATATAAATAAAAATATATATGATTTTATATATATTTTATTAAATCTTCATATTTATTAATTATATTACCAAGACAATCATTAGCACAAAATAGACAAATGCATACACCCATGTAGTCAATAGACATGATGTTTCTACATGCATTTCCTTTAGTGAGCTTCCATGTACTCACCGTTGTGGTGCCTGTTGGCACTAAACATCATATCCCACCTTAAATTATGTGAACAACCTCTGTCTTTCTCCCTGAAGGTGGGCAACAGGTCCAACCAATCCATTTTATAGAAGATATTCACCTGTTCCTACACTCACAAAATTAATCAGCAATATCTCATTCTAAAAACATTTGCAAGTAGGCAAATAGAAAAATTGAGGGATGTTACGTTCTCCCCCTCTAATATTAAACACAGTCCCTATGTTTGCAATAATAGCTATGCATTTCCACATCAATACTTAAACATTCATGCATCATCATACTAAAAATTTTAAACATTCATCCATAAGTAAAATCAATAACATGCATATAAAACCCAAAACATGCATATATATATATATATATATATATATATATATATATATATATATATATATATATATATATATATATATCAATGTTCAAAAAATATGGAAATTTTTTTTCATAATAGCCACATCTTCCCATGTGGCATTTCTATCAAAATAGTGGTCCCACTGGATTTTGCACTATTTTATATTCCTTTTTCTAAGTTACTTTATTCTGAATCCAGGAATCCATAAAAGGTAGAATTCAATGTGTTGTGGGTCCGACATCTGCAAGTGGGAAATATTCCATACATGTGAAGGATCAGCCACATATTTTCAAAGAAGGAACACATGGAAAGTGTCATGGATTTTAGACAAATTGGGTGGTAGGGCCAAATTATAGGTGATTGGACTAATTTTATCAATGATTTCGAATGGTCCTACAAACCTAGGGCTGAGTTTGGTGGATTTGATTGAGCTTTTGGATGGTTTTACTCTCAAGAATACTCTATCTCCCACAGAGAATTATCTTGGCATTATTTCGATACCTGCATAGCTCTTTTATCAATCTGAGCCTTCCTTAAGCCTTTGGTATATTTCCTTTAGTTGCTCTTCCATTTGTTTGACAGTATTCGAACTGATTACTACCTGATCTTCTAAATTATCCCATGACTATGGTATTCTACACCTATGCCCATATAGGTCCTTAAATGGAGCTAAGCCCAATGTGGCATGATAGCTATTATTATATGCAAACTCAACCAAGGATAATCCTCAAATTTGCTTTGGTAATCCACATAATTCTCATGTCTTCTAACATAGATCATCCTTGACCATAAATTTTTATTTTCATTAGGTCCTTGCTCAACCTGAGATAGAGGCGGTCCCTTAGATTTTTTTCAATAACCTTCTTAACGTGCATAACAGAAAAAAAATTATGATTGATGTGATCTTGGACCATAGTGGACTTGGATATGTTGCTTGGTGTTATTAGTGAAATCTAGTCATCTTATCATTAAAACCTAAAATAATATCAAATGCATGTAAGGGAGTTCAAATAGACACTAATTGATCGTATAGGTTTGTCCTAACTCATACTCGACCTTCCACCCATTTTTCATAAACTAGGCCTTTCTAATATGTTCTTATCAAACTAATTAAGCTATTATTAGCTCCTCTATCAATTAAAATACAAACATATCTATCATATATTCTTTATTGTAAAATAATAGGTGTAACTTAGTCGATAAGAGCAGTATTACCCATCGATGCATATATTTTATGTGTAGTCTCTTTAGTTTCTTTCTTCTTATTGGTTCTATGTGAATATTGATAAGCATAATGTGCTCCAGTGCAAATGTAGCAACCATATAGAGGAGCTTTGCTCTTTCTTCCTTCTTCATTCCTATCTTATGGTGGAGACTCTTTTCCTAAAATTTGTGTTGAGGATTTCTGATCATTGCTAAAGTTTCTCTTACCTTTGTTATCCTGAAATATACCCTTGTATATATTTTTGTCATCTCTTCTATATTGATATCCTCCCTTGGACCTCCTATACTGATCCTTATCCCATCTTACTAGTCCAGCATCTCTCCTCTTCCTACTCTAATCCCTGCCTCTCTTTATCCTCTGGTAATAAGCCTTTTTATTCATTTGACTTAATTCTTCAAAATGAATTATATCATAGGCTTTAGACAGATCTTTAGGTTTCACTAAACCTACAAGAGATTTGATCCTTGGATGTAACCCCATAAGAAACTTATGTACCTTAAGTTCTTTCCTATGAACCTCTGATAATATTCTATAATCGACATTTTTTCTTGGTGAAGATTATTGAACTTAGCAAAAAATTTTACATAGAACTATCAAGTTAGAAATTTATCCTTGAATTTATTTAGGAATGTGTCCCAAGGTACATCCACAACCTCGACATGCTTGTTTATTTTATATGTTATCCATAAATCCATTGCCTTTCCTACAAAGTGAGTTATTGCCCATGTTGTTTGAGATTCATATGAGAGGGGATTAAAAGCGTAATATCCTTTGGCCTCACTTAGCCAATTTTTCACCACCTCACCATCACCTTTGCCATCAAATTTAGTGATGTTAATTTTTCTTAAATATTTTTTAATTCAATGCCAACTTTCTTTCGATTGGAACTTTCAGGCAAATCATCTTGACCCTCCTCTAGCTCCTTTATTTTAGATAATTTTAAATTAATTTTTGTTTTTGGACTATCATTTCCTACTGTTGAGCCAATTATGCCCTTTGTTGTTCCATTTACTCAGTCAACTAGACCCTCTACTGGTTCATTTGTTCTTGTGAGTAAATCCTTTGTTGTTCCATATGTTTTTTTCTGATTCATTTGTTCTTGTAGTAGTTGTACCATTTTAGCCAAATTATCCTCCCTTTGAGGGGTTTTACTGACTACATGTTTCTTGTACTTCTTGATAAGTCTACGGGGTGTTTCAACCCCAACTTTCCTTTTTGATTCCCTTATGATTCTTCTTGGTCCCTTCCTCATACCCTCAACAAGTACCTCTTGTTGAACTATTGCAACCTTTTTTTAAGAGCCTTCCATTTACCTAGATGCAACAAGAGCTATTTTAATTAGAAATCATTCAAAAATAGCCTAGAGTTTTGCAACCTAGGCTTTGATACCAATAGTAACACCTCAGGTCTACTCACTTGGTTGTCCAAAACATTCTACTCACCTGATTGTCCAAAACATGAAGTAAATTTTTTTGATCAAACTCTAAATAATTTTAGTTCACACCGAATAGTTAATTAGTACATAGGTGGAGAGTTATTCATTTTAAGGAATTTGACCATTGTAGACGATCCCTTAAACGTTCGATATTGGAAAAATCCTACAACAAGTATCATTTGTGAACACATTCATCTCCTTTGCTAGAGTTCTATGTTCACGGTATGGGGTTATCCTTCTAGGGCCTATAACATCTGAAAGGGTGGATGCATAGTTCCTTGTCCCATAGCATGGTGTGTTTAGGATCTTTATCCTAAAATTTTGCTCGAAGCACAAATATCTTTGTTATCTTCTTCATGTTAAGGTGTAGTGTTAGTATACCTAGTGCCTAGCTAAATGTCCACCTTCCCTAGATTCAGCTAGGGCCCACCATTACTCTAGCTTGGGACAAGGTATCCCAATAAATGCTACGATTGATGAAGATTTGTCTCATACCAACTATTCGTTAGACCTTCTAGATTCAAGGTCTAGCTTACCTAGTAATACCTCGATAGTCTGCAAGAAATTTCCCAAATGAAAATAGAATATGGGACCCCTTACGTACTACTCGCTTCTCATCCTAGAGAGGGTATCCAATACCATCCCTCATTTCTTGTTCATGGTAATAGGACCTACTTGTCTAGGATAGAATTGCTAGAAAATGGTTGATGTTGATTTGCAACATTTACCCTACTTGCAAATGTTAGCATTGGGTGAGTGACCATCTGTCTCGATGGAGCACTTATGTTTATCTTCCTGTATAGAATTCATATCATCTTACTCGATGTCTATAACAGGTATTATCATACCATCCTCCTCGATGGATTTAATATAGACCAAGGGTTTAGAGTTTATAGTTTCATGTTTAAGGATTCTTTTGTTTAGATAGATTTACACACCACCAATAATACCATAAATAGTTCCTTCAAACTACCCCAAAAGTTTTAAGATATTCTTAACATTAAACTTAACATTATTATGAAACTATAAAGATAAAGTTAAATAACATGTATATATGAAACATGGATTTGCTATAAAGATATTCATTATTATAAATATTCTTAATAAAGTTAAGATATATATTCTTAATAATGGATTTAACTTTATAGTGAATATTCTTAATAATGGATTTGCTAACATTATTACTATTTAATTAATTATAAAGTTAAATAACATGTATTTACTAAATTTACACTCTTTAATGAAAAGAGTATACATTAAAAAAAAGGTCCCTATCACAACTCTGTCAGCTAATAAACTTTTTCCTTTAATTATAATAAGATGTCTTTCGATTTCAAAATGCTAAAAACTACCATGGACCACTAAAATACTTAGATACCTATTTGAAGGAAACATTTCATTCTACCCTAATTATGATATATGTATATATTTTTCTAAAAGTAGATAAATTTTATTATTATCTAATCATAAATTAAGCTCTTTATTAATTTGGATTATATTCAAAATATATACTTTAAATGTAAAAGATAAAACAAATTTGTGTTAGTCAATATAAATAGAAATTGATTATGTTTATATCTATATTCAAATATCAGTAGAAAAGTAGTTCTAAATATTATTATTTTATGCAAACATAGATATTTTGTTGACTATGTAGACCCTTCTAAAACCAGCAAATATTTTTCATACCAATTTTTTTCTTATAAATTAGTCTTAGCTAAATATTTGGTCTTGGTTCACGGGAATAGATAATGGTTGATCTTTAGAAGCTTCTTTTACTAATTTTGATACCATAATTCCAGCATAATCATAATCTTTTTGTAAAATCAAAACATACTTTAAATAAGCCAATCTGATCATATTTATATATTAAAGATATCAATTTCATTTATATTTTCAATTTTCATATTATGAGATAGATAGGAATAAAAGCATTCAAACAATTACATTCCATATAACACCATAATCTATATAAAAATGTTATTATCGCATCATTAAATGATACCTAATTTGAAGGGTCTTTCTTCTAACTTACACAAACTCCTAAAAATTAGATAAAATGGACATAGCACTATATGTCGAATGCTAAGGTTTCTTTCTAAAAACATTTCTCCCTATTGATGTTAATTCAAACGTATATATGAAACAAATCCAGCAAATCTATTATTATGAAACTTAAAATTTTTCAATCAAAATAATCCAATGAAACAATTCATTTGGTAAAGCTTACATAATAATTTTAAATTTATGATTTCTCTTGCTACAACTTACAAGTTTTCCAAAGGTAATAAGGAAGGTCTTCTAAGCTATCTTAATTATAACCGATGCCCAACAATTTCTACTACCAGGTACAATACTATTTATTGTTTATTTTGTCCATCCTTGAAGTAACTTATCCTCCAGAAAAGGCCTTTTCAATAGATTTATTTATGTCATTAAAATTTACCATACAGGGACAATGGCCTGCAGTTATTAGTATTTCATATCGATGGCTATCAACACACATTCAAAATGACGTAAAGAAGCATTAATTTCATTGGTGGTAAGGCCTCGCTGCTACGCACGTGAGAAGAGGTCAAACTAAGTAGTTGAAGCACAGTCCTACCATATTAATGCTCATAATCAAAATTTAATAAATAGATCATTTTACTTTTCCCTTACCTAATTTAGCTCTGGAAAATATTGATCTATACAACGTAAACAGATACTATGATATTATCATCTATGATTTCATTCCAACTCATAGTATAACTGATACAACAAACGGAAAAACACTTCAGACATAACAACACAGCGTACTGTGGCTGAAAATAATTTTAATTAGGCACTGGCTCTAATGGAGTAGTTCATTCCATACTTAAGAGAGGTTATAACTTTGGTGGTTCTATGTGCATGAAAAATCACATTTCGTGACTAGCAAAATAAAAGCTTATGATTAGCAAAATATTTCACTATGATTTTATTTGATGATTTTATTTGTATACCATATCATAATAGGTTCTAAAAATTATATTTTGTATAAATATATCTTTCAAATCATGATAGAGCAATATTATTATTTTTTAAAGAATAAAACTGAAAAACTCCTTGATCGTGTTTAAATACAAAACAACAATGTTACTATAATAATTCATCTCAAGTTGTAATTGAGTGAGCAACAATTTAAGCATCCTTATTTAAAAGAGTTAAAACAAAATGGTTTGTTTCTACCGACCAACCAAACATTGGAAAATTCATTTGCTCTCTCATTCTTCATCTGAGACGTAAAATTTTTTGAGCAAGTTACAAAACTACCTGACCAAGTCGCTCATATCCTCATCTAGTAGCATGCAATTTGGCAGAAAGACAAGAGTCTCGCACAATGGGTCAACATATCCCAACATGAAGTCTATATGTCTAAATGAAAATATAAAACAAGGAGATGCATTCCTACTCAATGAAACTACTTAAAGCTCCATCCCTTTTGTATGTAATACAAATTTAAAACTTATCTTATCCTAACACTATGGTCTAGTTGTTGTACATTCATGGAGAATGTAGAGACCATTTGAAGCATTATCATATTGTGGAGATATGAGAGTTTTGTAGAAGTTGGTCACTTCTACTCAAGAGTGACTTTGACCAAGTCTTAATATATATTGATGATTTGATACCTTGGTAACTTATAATTTGCTTGGAAAACATTTTGTTATGGATTATGATTATGTCCTTCACTTGTTGGGAGATAATTTAAAACAAAATCTAGATGGTTGAGTAGTAATAATTGGGGTTTTTATAGTTGGTATTAGGATAGCTAATGGATTCTCATGTTAGGTCCAGGATAGCAAAAGATACAGGCAATAAGAACCATAGATTGGTTCAAATCTATTGATTGCTCAATTTGAGTTATGGTTGTTAAACCATTATTAACAACGTGTTAGTTATTAAAATTATAGGTTGAATGGCTATCAGCTTACCTAGAATTGGAATATTGCATAATATGGTAAAAATATTGATGTTATCTCTAGAAGAAAATATATTTGATAAGTTATGGGGAGTAAGGGAAATAAATCCCATTTGGAAATACATTGTGGGAATATATTGCAATGATGCAAGAGTGTGATTAATATTAGGTGATCAAAAAAAGAATATTTTTTATTATTACTTAGTTGCTTAGAGAGACTAAGCAGTATTTGAATACAAACATGTCCTTTGGCCAAATTAATAAGTTGAACATCTTAGCAATGGTGAAAGAATGCAAGAACAAAGCTGATATGAGCCTTAACTATGATGAAAAACCATCATATCTAAGATGTGGTTACCATTCAAATATTATCAAATCTAAGACATCACCAAATAGCTATAGCCTCCCTAAGTAACACCATCACCATAGAATAGCATACCACCAGACCATAAGATGATGATCAATTTTAATAGTGCATTGCACATTATTTAAATAATGGATTACACCACTACACAATGCATGTGTTCTTAATATCCACATATGAGAAACTAGTGTAAAAGCGTTCAATGATAAAAAAAAATTAGTCTAGAATGATAAAGGACTAACTAAACTCAACTTTTTGTAATCTAAGTTATTAGTGAATGAGTGATAGTGTGCAACATTGTGAGATGACACATTACAGATAGACAAGCATGATTGTGATCATTGTCAACAAAGTAATAATGATCAGAATTGAAAATTTTATCTAAGGATGAGGTGCATAATTAAGTGTGTACGAAACCTACTGATGGAGTCATCGAAAGGGGAAATGATGAGACATTATGTAAGGTAAGAGGCCATAAATATGAGACACACATGATGAAATAATAGAATTTTGAGCACATTGAAATATATTATTACCTCAGGAACTGAAGAGTAATAATGAGTCCCTAAATAATTATGACAAAATCATTGATGGATGGCATAAAATGAATGAGGTGGCTCAAGATGATTGAGACGTGATTCACTAGAGAATGAATGAATAATCTCAAGATGTGATCAGTTAAATGATTGAACAGGACTGATGTACCATAAACCGAAGGTTGGTTAGGCATTTAGCATTGATCAATAGAATAATTCTAACTCCATAGCATTGAGGAAACGGGTTGAGTATATATTGTAGGATTTTTTATCCAACACTGGATGAAGGATTAACCTATCAACTACTCATGGCATTGAACATAATTCTAATTGTATTAGGGTTTGCCTTGTCGATATTGATTATATTTGGATAAAATTCCATAGTATGCTTCTTTATTCTTCTACTTCTAGTGGCCAATCTACTGGTGTATATAATTTGAGGAGATAGATCCTAGAAGTGTTGGAACCAACCAGGGTAGAGATGCAGAGCCAAAATAAATAAGATTGTTATATTTCATCGGACCACACCATGCATTTAGAGAAATCTTTTAAAGTGTTAGAGATAAGTTATATGTTGATGGATGGTGACAATTAAGAGATATTGGCTTAGAAGAAGTAACTCATCTAGAGCTAGTGCATACAAACAACTGTTATATATCAACCCTGATTGAAAGGTGGGATCTTGATAGGGATACATTCTAGTTACACATTGGAGAGATGACCATCACTCTAGAATATATGTACCAAATATATCAATTACTGATAGAGGGATGTGAAAGGAACGATAATCAGATCATTCCAAGTTGCAAGGATCTCAAGTGTTAACAGAAACACCACATTCAACCAAAATAAGAATCTAAAATCAAAATGACAGCATAAGCTTACAAATAGATATGCAAACAAGAGAGTAACAATATCATATATTAGATCTGAAAATGGAACTCTGAGTACAATGAATGTGCCTTGCTTATATAGGCAAGGATGATCAACTATAGCCGTAGGATCAAGCTAAGGACAAATATCCACCATACAAAAGGAATATGTGATATGGTCCATAGATATGTAATCGCTATGGGAGAAAGAATATCAACCCTTCAAATTTCACCCCTAGGAATAGTCAAACCTAAAAATATCCCCATAATATCTAATAAATAAATATGTAACATCTCATAATATCTAAATAAGATAAATAAAATATCCACACATAAGTGGGTGGGGAAAATACATGGAATAACTAAATAAAATAAAATAAATAACCTAGGTTAACATGATCTAAGGTAAAAAACCTTCTCTAACACCCCCCTTAAGTGAAGCTAGGGGTAAAAAATAAAGTGGTATATCCACAGTATGAGTCCCGACAACAAGGCCTGATCAGGTACTCATGTATAATATATCCATGAAGAAATCTCGAACTAGAAGAATGAAAAACCACATGGAAAAAATATCATCGTGCTAGAAAGAGAGATAAATAAGAAGGAAGATGTCCTCAAGAAAACCCCCCAAGGATAACTTCAGAAATCCCAAGCATACCACGCAATGCAAGGTAGCAAGGTGATGCAAAAGGCTTCATAAAGATATCGGCAACCTGTTATTGAGTTGGAATGTACTCCAAGCAAAGAACTCCATCCTAAATGTGCTGACAAATGAAGTGCATGTGAATCTCAATATGCTTGGTCCGCTGGTGCTCAACAGTATTGCGATAAATGTGAATTATACTTTGGTTGTCACACCAAAGTACTGTTGTTGAATCCTGTGGGAAGCCAAACATTGTCAATAACTATTGCATCCAAAGAACCTCCTGACTCGCTGTGACTGCTACCCTGTACTCTGCCTCTATAGATGAAATTGCAATAGTCTATTTCTTCTTGCATGCCCAAGCAATCAGAGAAGAGCCAAGACAAAAAATATAGCCAGAAGTAGAATATTTGTCATCAATAGAACCTGCCCAATTTTAATCAGTATATCCAACCAACTGAGTATAACCTTGGGTGTATTGCAATCCAAAGTATGAAGTGCCTTGTAGATATCTCAAAATCCTCTTGTAAGCCTACCAGTGACTGCTATGAGGGGCATTTGCAAACCGAGACACAAGTCCAACTACAAAATAAATATCGGGGCGAGTATGGGTCAAGTACATCAAACTTCCAACTAACTGCCTATACAAGGTAGGATCACAAAGAGGAGTGGTGCATGTGGAAGTAAGAGAGACCCCAGACTGGAAAGGAGAGGGACATGGCTTGCAATCAGCCATACCAAAATTTTGAAGAAGATCATGGATGTACTTTTGCTGACTCAAATGAATACTTGAATCTGACTAAGAAATTTGCAAACCAAGGAAAAGTGCAAAAGACCAAGATCTGTCATATCAAACTGCGTTGAAAGAGCCATTTGAATAGTTTGAATGTGTGAATAAGAGCTACCAGTGAGAAGCAAATCATCAACATACAAGACAAGTATAACTATATCCTCTCCAACATGTTGTATATACATTGTAGGATCTGAGTGGCAACAAACAAAACTAGTAGATAGAAGAAAAGAGTCCATCTTCTCATACCAAGCTCGAGGGGCTTGTTTGAGACCATAGAGAGACCTCCATAGTCTACAAACAAGAGAAGAGTCATGAAAAAAACCTAGTAGGTTGCTTCATGTAGATTTCCTCCTATAAATCTCCATGCAAGAAGGCACTCTTCACATCTATCTGGTACACTGGCCAATAGAAAGTACAAGGTGCACATAATCCATCTTGGTAACGGGTGCAAAAGTCTCAGAGTAATCAATACCTTTGACTTGTGAGAAACCCTTCACTACAAGATGAGCCTTATACTTATCAATGGACCCATCAGCTACATATTTGGTTCAGTATACCCACTTACACCTAACCAACTTTATTTCCTTAGGAAGAGAGACCAAATCCCAAGCATGATTCTTCATCAAAAAAGAATACTCATATGGAATTGCCTCATCCCACTCCTATATCCCATGATCCTATGAGAAATACTATGAATCCCCAAAAACTGCTTAACATAAAAGTCCAGAACCTATAGTATGTGAATGATGATGTCTAGTGGGGGGAAGATCTTGTATGAAAGGTGTTGCCTCAGAAATTGTGGTACAATCCCACCTAGACATAGTGACAACATTAGAAGGAACAAGATTCTCATCTGAATCTATATCCATAACCTCCTCAACTACCTCCTGAACTTGCTTCTCAAAGAAGGGATCCTCAATATGAAGTGAAGAATCATCAATGGATGGAAGTAAAGAAGAAGAATCATGAGAAGATAAGTGCTCATCAAATTGAACATGAGTTCTGAAAATAACTTCATGAGTATCAGGATCCAAAATTCAATAAGCTCTCATGTCCTCACAATACCCAACAAAGATCAAGGGTTTGCTCTTCTTATCCAAGGCTTTCATTTGCTTCTTTGGCACAAAGGCCCAAGCATGGCTTCCAAAAAATTTGAAAAATGAGACATCAGGCTTAGTCCCAGACCAAGCCTCCTCTGGAGTCAAATGCTCAAGTGCTCTATGTGGTGTGCAATTATGAATGTAGTTCACACAATTAACTACTTCTGCCCAATATATAGGAGGTAAATCCTTGGAATGCATCATGCAGTTAGCCATATCCTTAAATTTTAGTTCTTCCTTTCTGCTAAGCCATTTTGTTGTGGCGTATGAGGAATATAATTTTGGTGAACAATGCCATCTGCGACCAAAAAATTAGAAAACTCCCTGTTGAAGTACTCCCCCCCATTATCAGTGTAAAGCTTCTTTATGCAACTAGAAGATTGATTCTCAACAAAATCCTTAAACACCTTGAAGTGTGAACAGACATCACTCTTGTACTTGATAAAATAAACCCAAGTGCGCCTTGATAAATCATCAATAAATGTAAGTGCATACTTAGCTCTTTTGAAAGAAGGAGTAGAAAAAACCATCAAGTCACTATGCACAAGCTCAAGTGGTGAAGAAGCTCTTTTTGACTTACCCTTAGGAAATGGATATTGGTGTTGTTTCCCTAATGCACATCCAAGGCAAAATCCATAAAGACAAGAAACTCTAGGTAAACCATCAACCATACCATGAGTGCTCAAATCCTTCAAATATCTGTAATTAAGATGTCCAAATCTCTCATGCCAAAGCTTACTCTCAGAATCTGCATGAGCAACCAAGCATGTCCCTATAGAATAAGTGTCATCAAAACCCTCAAAGTGATATAGTCTAGAACTATGATCAAAAACACCTTGTGCAACAAGTGAATGAGGCTCCAACAAGGTTCTAACTTCAGCTCCTTGTGGTGTGAAAGTCCCTGTTTTGCCCTGACCATAATGAAAATTTTGATAAACTGGAAGTAAATTTGTAGTGATATCAGGAACATATAGTGCATCATTGATGCATCCACCATCAAGTTGTATGTCACCTTTTCCCTTAACAAAAATAAAGGAATAATCTCCAACCTCAATGTTGGAAGTAGAACTCAAACCAAGAGATACAAATGACTCCTTAGAAGAAGTCATATGGTGAGAAGCACCAGAATCTATAACCCAAATATTTGTAACAACTAACTGAGATCTCCCAACAACATTAAGTGCTTTGCCATTCTCACTAGAAAGAGGTGGAGTGGATATAGAGATCTTGTGTTTTCTGACTGCATCCTCTAAGGCTTGCATTCTCTTCCAACACATGGTTTCTACATGATTATTCCCCCCACAAAAGGAGCATGAAAGGCTAGACTTATTCTTGGATTTAGAAGACTCTTTGGGTTTAGAGTTAGATTCTTTGGGTTTAGGGGCACTTTGATATGGAGAAGTAGAAGACTTAGGTTTACCTTTGAATTTTTCCTTACCCTTAGGACTAGATGCTACTAATGCCTTTTGAGAGGTGGAAGACTCAAGGTTAGACAATTTGGATTCTTCCCTAGTAAGTCTTTCACAAAAAAACTCCAAATCATGCATTATGAATGTTTCACCTAAGGCATCCATGCTAGAGAAAAAGGTAGAAGAAAATATTTGGAATGGACCTTTCAAGCTGCATGGATCTTATGTGATCCGCCTTACCAAATAATCCTTTTAATTTTGCCCAAATTGTGAAAGGAGTCACATTCTTCCAAATGAAATAAAAGACTATCACTTACATAAGTTCCTATCAAACCCATACATTCATGTAATTTGCATTGGTTATGAAATTTTTCATATTCTCTAGTGAACTTTGGTTGTTATTAAAGCATTAAAACCCATAATCCTTTGCATTTAATGATTGTTTCCATTCTTGGTCTCCATATGTGGTAATTATGTGTTGTTAATGGCTGACATTGATCTAATGCAAAAGAAGATGAAGAAGCCATTCTACAAAAATCACCAAAGAGCAAAAGAATGCAGATAGGATGCACAAATAAGCACCGATACAACCACCCCAAAATATTATTTTATTAGTTTCACAGGAATGCAGAAGATGGGAGTTTATAACAATAGTCCATATACAAGGTTCAAGTGCAAAAACCTTTTTCACAATGCAATATTGAGAGTGCAGTCATAAAATCATTATAACTATCTAAATACAAATCAAAAAAATATGAAATTTTATAGATATATCAGAGAAATTATTTTACAAGCCTGGTAAAACTTTTGCTGAGCAGGTCCCAATATTTCTCCTGTAATGATGATTTTACTACAAATAGTAAAATTGTTGTAACTATCCGAATACAGCTCCAAATTTTTTGAAATTTTATGGGAGGGTCTATAATATGATTCTACACACTCTGTAAAATAAATCTACAAAAACTTAGAAGTTATGATGAAGATATATGCAGATTACTGAAAAATTGCAAGTTTTTGTAAAATCAAGATATCTTGAACAATACTGATCCAAATGAGCTGAAATTTTGATCACAACTTAAATGAATGCATCTACATAACTCCAAAAAAAATCATGGAAATATGGAATTTCTATCAGGAGATACATGCAAAATATAAAAATAGGTTGGGTTGGTGACCTGCCAAAAAGGGAAATGCTCAAGAAAAAAATACTTAGGACAGATCCAAGGGAATGAGGCTATTGAAATATGGGCAGAAAATATTTTAGGAGGATGGTGATGATCTTACAATAGGAGTGACACAAACTTGCCAAAAAACTCCACCAAGGACCCGATCACAAAAACTGAAGCTTCCACACCATTCTTCGAACTTGCAAGAGAAACAACTGCACAACACTCACAAATGGATGACTGCAACACCTATTTCTATGATTCCATGAAAGTAATGATAATTAGATAATTCCAAGCTGCAAGTATCTCAAGTGTTAACAGAAACACCACATTCAACCAAAATAAGAATCTGAAAGCAAATTAACAGCATAAGCTTACAAATAGATATGCAAACAAGAGAGCAACAATATCATATATTAGATCTGAAAATGGAACTTTGAGTACAATGAAGGTACCTTTCTTATATAGGCAAGGATGATCAACCATAGCCATAGGATCAAGCTAAGGACAAATATCCACCTTACAAAAGGAATGTGTGATATGGTCCATAGATATGTAACCGCTATGGGAGAAATAATATCAACCCTCCAAATGTCACCCCTAGGAATAGTCAAACCTACAAATATCCCCATAATATCTAAGAAATAAATATGTAACATCTCATAATATCTAAATAAGATAAACGAAATATCCACACATAAGTGGGTGGGGAAAATACATGGAATAACTAAATAAAAGGAAATAAATAACCTAGGTGAACATGAGCTAAGGTAAACGACCTACTCTAACAGGATGTACGATGATCATTGCATATGAAGTAGAGAAGGGGTACATTTTGGAAAGAGTGTTTAGCTTCAAGTGGAAAAGTATGAAAACTAAGAAGGAAATCATAATGTACGAGCCATATTATGTGTTGGGTAGATTGACACATAGACAATCTATTATTATGGTTCTCATATCAAGTATCATTTTACCTGATTCATCATATTCACAATTCCCCTATAATATGCTAGGGATAGTTTCGGATCCAGTGGAAATAAAAAATAGTATTTGCATGGGCTCTAGTCTTGTTGGCTTAAATTTATAAAGAGTTGTTCGAGGTAAGAACAATGAAGTGATCAGGTATGATTTGTAGTCTCTTATTGCAAGTATGGGTCTGGTAACATGTAGTTGTGGCAAGACCTAGATAATTGCCCTATGATGCACATATATTGATAGGGCCAAATGTGCCTTATGCATTAATGTGGTAGAGGGGGAAAGAATAGAAGTTTAACAAACCCCATGAAGGCAATAGAGAGGAGTATAACTCTCTATAAAAATATTTGAAGCCACAAGATGTGACCTAGAGACCATGGATGAAGGGCCCACTATGGGAAGAATATGGAATGCAACGCTCGTGTGCCATGAGCAAAGTGGTTGATTGGACATGTGAACATGCAATACGAGTATTATCAATACACTTTAGTATTGCAATAGTTCAATATTACACAAATACTATGAGATCTGCTCGTGATATATACAAGAAAGAGGATAAAAGGAGTAATACCACCATATATGGAACCATTAACCTTAGATCCAGATGAGGTTATATGGACACCAGATGAGGATGATGTTGGTACAACCCTAGATTATGATAGATGATGGACCACACAATGGTGGAAACTAGATGGAGACACGAAAGAGGATGAGGATGAGGAAAATAGTGGAGAAAAAGCAAAGGTTTTTGGTATAGGATAGGAGCTTACACCAAAGAAGGTAGTAGAGGAAGAGCTTATTAGAAGATATATACATCATCGGGTAGAAATAGAAGAAGCTCCATCAAATCTCAGAGAATATGATGAATGGCATGAGGTGGAGGCTCTAACTGTTAGAAACACAACAAATGGATCAAGAAGGCATATGGGCACAAGAAAGGATGATGTTAGAATTTGAGAGAGATTCTATCATAGTACAGTGAGATAGGCTCCATTTGGAGGTAGCACAAATAATTAACTAGAGAGCAACAATAGTAGTGGCCCTACATGCAAAAAATGTACAAATACATCAAGCAAGGGAAGACTATAGGGTTGCATTCTTGACTTCCTATTTTGATGCACTAGTGATCCATGGTTTTCTCATCCCATCTCAATCGACTATTAGAGCACAATGTGGGTGTGGAAAAAAACTCGAGCAGCTTGAGCAACAACTCAAGGTAAGGTATGGATAGCTTCTCAAGTAGTTTCTTTGATAGCTTCTCAGACAGAAGTAGATCCAGCACAGAGTGGTGAAAAGAATCAAGGGGTAGTAGATGTGAGATTTGTTCATTGGCCATGATTGAAAGGCCATAATTTTTTATACTATAAGGATGTATAGCATGTACGCCAAGGGATTTGAAAATTGTAACCAATAAACATGGATTATTATATATATATATATATATATGCAAACTTATTCTTGGTTAAGTTTATTTATTATTCTTGACTAAACTTAATGAGAAGGAATAGAGATAGAACTTTTATTCTTAGTTAAATTTTAATTATACTTAATGGAAAAGAATAAACATGGAAATTCTATTCTTAGTAAGTTTGGAATATTCTTTAGGGAAGTAATAGATGGGGAATCTATTCTTGAGAGGAATATGGGATCCTCTCTTAAAATTGATAAAGTATGTACCAAAATATGAGGCTTATGAGTACTAGGAAGTACATAAGTCCATCTTAGGAGCAAGCCCTAAGATTAAGTTAGGGTAAAATTATACAAGAATAAATCCTTAAAAAGGACTTATAAGCTATTTTATACCCATAATCACATCAACTTAACAAATCAGTAGTGAAATTCAGGCTAAAATAGAAGAAATTATATAAACACAAGGATTTTGACATAAGGGATGGACTCTTATGCTCTAAAAAAATGGGAAAATTTATCAAAAATTAGAAGTTTGAAGAGATTAACTATGCATAAAGTGCATATTTCTCCTTGGTTTTCTTACCTTGGAGGGGCTATTATGAGTAATATGCATAAACAAACCTTCCTCTAAATAAGTAAGAATAGGAATATTGTTGCTCAATTTTGGAAATGGCATCTTACGTGGAGTAAATATGACCGTTGATGTTATTAGTGGATAATAAGATTCTTGGAATGGAATCTTATGAGAAGTATGTATGACCATTGATACTTTGAAAAAAAATTACTTGGAGACTACTTATGTTCAAGTATTTTCCTCCCACTATTGGAAACATTGCAAAAACAAAGTGGAGGGTTTAAGCGAACCCTCCACACTTTGTGGGTCTTAAGTGGTGTACCTTAGACTCTTTTGAGGGCCTTGGCATTTATCTCTTGAAGTATGAACCTAACATAATTATAGCATTAGTCAGTAAGTTGACTACTGATGTATACTAGGGGACATCAAGGATGATGCATTGGTGATGGAAAATATATTTGCCAACGAGAATTAAGGATATCCTAAAGTGATATTTTTAACATTATGTTTTTGTTTTTTATGTCACCTATTTTCTATAAGGTTAACTCATGATAAGGGCCATAAATTCATAGGTTGGAACTCCTTTATGAGATATTTTGATAAACCTAATTGCATTTAGGCTTGGTGTAAACTATTATGGAAATATGATTTCATATCTATAAAAACAAAATAATGTTGAACAATGTGCCACTTGTGGAAAGTGGAGGTTACACAAACCTATGTTCATATTTTTTATCTGTGATATTGCAGGAAGAACACAAAGGACTTTGTTTAATCCAAGGGGAGATTATGTAATACCCCACCTTGTAAGGACTCTCTTAGGAGATTGCTTATGTATTGATAGTTATTTTCAATACTTGATGTTTATGCAATGTTGATGTTTCTTTGAGGAAAATGATATTGTGTTGCATTGCTTGACTAAAGAATAAGGTATTCCCGTAGGTGGTTATAGACCACCAGGGATAATAAGAGATATGATGATGACAACTTAGGGTAACATGAATTATTACCCCATGTAGTTGCATTGCATTTTAGTTGGACTCATGTTCACATCATTGGACCATGATGTTGTTACTAGTCTCCTTCATGATGGGTGGTGATAGCTGAGACTATCTTAAAAATAGCCACTCACTTAAGGATAAAACAATGATGTGGAACATTGAGAATGCATCGACTGCTTGTGCTTTACCATATGCTTGCTTTACTATATGCTTGATTTTGCACTAAGTTTTGTGAAAGGAATTGGTGCTTTTGGAGGAATCATGCTTTGGAAAATATCATTTAATTGACTATGTTTTAATTGCATGTTACCAAATTAGTTTAGAGAAATTTGGAATGCATTTGAAAAAGTTTTGTAAAGTATATTGTGGTTTTTGTGAAATATTGAATTAGGCAATTTTATTTTACAAAAAGAAATTGAATTTATTTGATCATGTTTATTTAGTTTAATTGCATTTAATTAGGAATGTAATTAGGTGCATTTTTCTTTATAAAACTTATCCAATTCTAATTGGACCCAAAAGAGCACTAGCATTATTTAATAATAAAAGGATTATTTTATTAGTTAATGGACTATTCTTTCTTCCACATGGCTACTCCATGGTGGTTAAAATAAGAAGAGATTCCCTCCCTTCTTCCTAATAGTCCTAGTTTTGTATTCTTCTTATTTCCTAATAGTATTAGTTTTGTAATTGACCTAGGAAGGGGAGGCACAAGACAAATAAATTACTCCTGCATTATCCCCCTCACATGGGGGGGTGAGAAAAAATTAATTAAATAGTATAGAAGCATCTTTCTTGTCGGGAGGAAAAAGATCAATAAAATTCCATACGAGCAAGGAAGCAAGGAAGGGAGAAGACACTTGGAGCCTGAATATTGTAGGAGTTTTCCATTAGAATTTTTCTATATATGCTTTGATTTGTGTCGAGTGTAAATAATAGGTTTTTCCCTCAATATCCATGTTTGAGATTTGAGTCGAAAACGTGTTACTATCTTTGAACACTTTCTCATATTTACTTAGTCTAAGTAATAGAGCTAAGAATGAATGCATAGACTCTTTTAACTATGTTAATTTATTTTATTTGTTCAATGGTCAAACCTTTAAATAATGTTTGATTTAAACATATACCTGTGTTGCAATGGTTCTTAATCGTAGCGTTTCTTGAGTTTATGACTCTTAGTATTTGTCTTTGAATCACCTGATAGACCAAGACTAGATGCCTCTTCTCATTGCTAAGTTACAAAAAATAGTTAGACAAGCTTTTGATTCAAAATATGTCTCCAATATAATTTATAATTATTAGCTTTGATCCAAAAGCTTTTCGCTTAAATATGAGTCCTATAAGCTTACAACCTTATTCTATTCTAGATTTTGTGTATAGGCATAGACATCATTCGTTTTAGAAGACGTTCGATGGAAATTTTATCATACTGTTGTATCATTCTCGATTGTGGCTTGACCTGAGTTTGGAGAACTTGTTTAAATAAGCCCTGAATTTTAATTATAAATGATGATTCCTTAACCTCCTTCAGGCATTATCTAAAGGTAAGCATATCACTGCGATTTTATATTCTATTTGTGTACCCATGTAAGTGGTTGTTTATCACTACATTTTAACCTAGATATTCATTGCTCCTTTGAAGACCTCTGTAAAAAATTGCCATAAAATCGATTTAATAATCATTAACATAAATTTTTCTATAAGGTTTGAATGATTAATGTTTACTATGTTTGAACTACCACGAGTTGTGCTCAGGCGGGCTCAAAAAAGGAAAAGGATTTTCTTTCCCTTTATCCCACACTCATGGTGTGGTAGGTGTAAAGTGCCTTAAAAGTGAAAGTCCTCCCTTTTGTACTCAACCACCATTCGGTGGTCTAATGCACCACCAAGTCAGGGTCACATGCTTGCTAGTTGGAGGCACTCTTAACTAGCGAACATGTGGTATATTTTTGCTTAATGTTTAACCCAAACCTTCCCTTTTTCCATGTGGTCATTTTTTATTGGCCTATATTGTCTATGAGGAGGTTGAAACAAATTTTACTTTATATTTATAAACTTCTTGTAGAAATTATCCCACATCCTTTGTGGTAAGGATGAAGGGCTCTTTTTAAGAGCTTAGAGTACATAAGCTTTGTAGCCAAGCACCTATCCTTACCGATTAAACCCATCTCGTGCCTCACTGTCTATGTTAAAACTCTCATTGACTAGCTATGATGTTGACTATGTTGTGTGTGATTTACTATCGATTGTGCCTTGGGGTAGACTATGTTGACCCATGATTGAATGAAAACCTCTTTTGAATTGTACTTTAAAATGATATTATTTTTATCCTTTGTAGAATGAAGGATTTATTGTTTATAAAAATTAAAATATTGTTTTATGAAGCACCCTATAGAATTAAATTAATACAAAAAGATAGAAAAGTGAATACTCTTTTAATATTTCTAAATTAATGCAAGTTTTGTAAATCTAAAAGTATATTTAGTGGCAAAACTTGATAGAAATCTATGAAGCAAGGTTATGCATAAGGGGTCGGACTTGAAATGTACTTGTAAAAAATTGGCAAATCCATTTCGAACCCTAGTGAATTCTGACCAACTTCATGTAGGAAGAAATGGTTAATTACCCTATTTTTCAAAAAAAATGTAAAAAAATTGTAAATTTGAATGTTTTGGTCAGATCGGGTGGAAAACGAGATCCGACCACGGGCTGGTACAAAAAATGGTTTGGCCTCAAATCGGGTGTAGAAAATGATTCAATCTTGAATCGGGTACAGAACATGGTTTTGTCTTGATTCGGATGCAAAATATGGTTTGGTCTCAGACCGGGTGCAAAAACTGATCTGATCTCAAACTAGGTATAGAACATGGTCTGATCTCGAACAAGAGGTAGAATATGGTTCGATCTAGAACCAAGTGCAAAAAATGGTCTGATATCAGATCAGTGTAGAAACTAGTTCGATCTCAAACTAGGTACAAAATATGGTTCGGTCTCAGATCGAGTGTAAAAACTGGTCCATCCTCGAACTAGGTACAAAATATGATCCTACATCAAGTCGAATGCAGAACAAAGTTCAGCTTTGAATCGAATGTAGAAATCCAACCTTGAATAGGGTGCAAAACAAGGTCTAGCTTCAAATCGGATGCAAAATGATCTAGTATTAGGTCAAATGCAAAACAAGGTCCAACTTCAAATCAAGTGCAGATCAAGGTTCGGCCTTAGATTGGGTGTAGTCAATGGTTAAACCTTGAATAGGGTATAAAATAAGGTTCAACTGTGGACCAGATGTAAATAATGGTCCAGCTTCGAACCAAGTGTAGATCAAATTTCAACCTTGGATCGGGTGTAATAAATGGTTTGACCTCGAATAGGATGCAAAATAAGGTTCATATTTGAACCGAATGTAGATAATGGTTTGGCCTCAGACCGAATGCAGAACAAGGTCTAAATTTAAACCGCATGCAAAAAATAATCTGGCCTTGGATAGAGTGCATAAAATGGTTTGACCTTGGATTGGGTGTAGAAAATGGTCCAACCTTGGAAACATTCCCCCATGGACCAGCTACCACATGTCTCACGATTGTTCACCCATATTGCATGTCCAATACGATGCTACCACGTTTCAACCCCATCTATTCTTTCTATAAAAGGGCATCAACTATCATTTTTCTAGTTTGTTTTCTATGACTACACTCGACCAGAGCGAACCGTTACCCAAAAACCTTCTCAATCCAATTTCTCCTCCTTCCAAATTCTAGCAATGGCCACCCCTTCCAACCCTAATATAAAATTCAAGAATATTTTGTGCACTATAATTTTAGATTTGTTAACAACCCCAGGTTTGAAATTTTCATGGGTAAATGACGTAGGTGTCACGAACTTGTTTTCAATTCCCCATTTCAAAATTGATAAAGTCCTCCTACACACTGTCATAGCCATTCATGACCATGACCATACCACAGTCAATATGCAATTACATAATAGAAATATGTCATTCACAATCATGCCTACAAACATTCAAGGATTGATAAATCTTCCTTTTAGGGATTGTCCTCCAGTGTTAATGAAGCTTGCATTGTCTGCAAATGATAGATAATACCTCAAGAAAATGTACCATATCGATATAAAATTGTTGCAAGATATAATTCTTATTACTTAGATTCTATTAATGTTCAAAATATCAAATTTGTAAATTGTTATCTAATTTTTTTTGCAACTTCTGCTTCTAAGTCAAAAAGAGGGTTAACAATCATCGATGTTTGGCATCCAACTCTGAAGGCCATTGTTGAGTTCTTTGAGGCAAGACTGATTCTGCTTGGAAGATCAAAAATTCCATATTAGGCACTAGAAGATCCAACTCTAAAGCATAAGAATTATGATTGGTGTAGGTATATTTTAGATCAAATCATATCAGAGTTACATGGTGTGCAATTGTAAACCAACAAGACACATCCCATTGTGGGTAGCATTAATTACATTTTCACTCTATTATGAAAGTTTTCATAATTTACAAAATACTCCTATACCAACTGTAGTGCATGCAACACTATAAACCATTGCCATGACACCCCAAGAATTGAAGGTAATAAGTCCATCTTTGACCATAAAATAGTGAAGGTAATAAGTCCATTGCCAGAACAAACTGGTGATTCTGAAGACACTGGATCACAAGTGTCACCATTGCAAAGGTCACATAAACGTTTGAGGCAAGCTACTTAATATAGGGGTTTTCATACTCCTAGGTTTGCACAAAATGTGCAAGTTGAATCTAGTGTGGCCAGCCCCAACCCCATCGACACCCAAATTCAATAGATTTCATCATCCTTAGGTAAATCAATGTGTATTTACTTTGAATTAAGATTTTTTTTTCTATTTTATTTTTTGAATAATTCTAGCAAAAAAATTGACTATTTTCAGGTGTCTCTCAACTACAACCTATGAAAATAAGAGACCATATTCCACCATCGCTTCCACCATAGTAATGATAGCCACCACTTCCACCACATCAATGACAGCCTACACAAATGAGAGGCCATATGCATGTTGGAGGTGGAAAATAATTTTTTTCATAGAGATCACGGGAGGCAGCACCAAGTTCTGGGTATGGGTTCTCATATTTTACATGTAACACAACTTCACAAGCACCAAAATTTTTAACCATGATATTGGATAATATCCAACTCGATGATGATTTTTTGTTGCAGGGTAACATTTTAGGCTTCAAGGCAATGGATGTGCTTCAAGATCCACAGGATGAAGCACAATAAATAGAAGCCCCTGCAACTGAGCAGACATCATTGTCATCTTCTCAAGGAAACAACCCTCATCCTCAAACTAAGGATGACATTGTAAATTTTGATGAAAATGTTTTAATGGTTGAAAATACTGAAGCAATCGTAAAACAAGTTGTGCTTAGATATTTGGAAGTGATGAAGGATTGAGAATATCTAGCCAATGTCTGAAAGTAAATTAATATCTGGTATAAGAATTTTTCAAAAAGAGAATCAATTTTTTTTTTAGTTTAGTATGAACCAGAAAATTTTGGTAGTCTGCTAGATCAGGCCACATCAAGATCATTGAAGTCAACTATTTTATATGATGATGATGTTTTAAATATTATGGTTAGTAGAATAGATAATATTAATGTAGAATCCCAAGCTTTTTATAACCAATGGGCTTCCGATAAGAAAATAATTGCACTTGTTGAGGCTACAAGGGATGTGGCTGAGGAAAGAAAATGTTTTTTTATATTCTAATTTTCTTTTGCAGTCAAATTTTAATATTTTATTAAAACAAGTAAAATATTTTCATATATCTCTTTTGAATTATGTTTTCATTTTATTTTTGCATTCAAATTTTGATTACTTAAAAAGACAATTTAAGAGCATGGAATTTAATATCAAGGCGGTGAAGACATTTCTAAAAAATGCAATGGAAATGAAGAAAAAAATGCAATCAAAAGTTATGGATAATAATTGTTTAAGAAGATATATCAAGGAAAAGCTCAATGAAGATCTATATCTCATACTATAGCAGTAAAAAGTGAAAGAAACGCTTCCAACAGTACTCAAAGATCCAAACCAAGAAGAAGTCGCATTGGTGAGGAGTATTGAGAAAGTACAGGAAAGTCAAATCTAGAGCACTGCTAGCATAGGGTGTCAAGGAAGAACATAAAGGAAAATAAAAGGCAACTTCAAGTGAAACTAGGACAGCAAACCCCCATTCAGATATTTAACAAAGTGTAAAATATTTTCAAGTTGATTGCAGGCAACAATTTTGTACAATGTAATATATTTCTATTTGAATTAATGAAAAATATATTTACTAATTTTGTGTCTTCCATCATCCAAAGGTTGTTTGCATTTATAATTTTGTGTTGTTTTTTTATTTTATGTCTATCCAATGATATTTACTATGTTCATCTCAAACAACAAAAGAAATATTATTGTTGGTTAATATTTATTTGCAAAGTAAACCAAAACAATATCAATATTCATGCATTAACAATATTATGATATAAAACATAATGATTTATAAATGAAGGTAATTGAGACACTATGATATAAAACAAATAATTTTTAAAACAATAATGTGATATAAAACATATAATTTTAAAAGCACAATGTGAAATAAAACATACAACTTTTAAAACAATTTTGTGATATAAAATATACAATTTATGAATAAACAAAAAAATTGAAATATTATAAATCTAAAAAAATATTGTGAAATATGATAAAAAAGAAAGTCAAATTTATCATTGTTGTGAAATCTTTGAATAATTACAATTCAGGTAGTTGAAACAAACACTTGCTAGCTTGTTCAAAATCACTATTAAGCATAGTGTATATTTGTGTCTCCACCATATAATCACTAGAAGCATCATTATCCTCCTTATCATTCGTATTCATGGTACCCATTCTACCTGCAATAAATTTCTAGTATGTCAATGCTCTATCATAAGAAAATTTGTCGAGCTGATACGATAACACAAATTCTCAAACAATTTTCTAAATTTTTGTCCAGCCTACTGTGAAGCTTAGATTTAACAAAAGATAGTGTAGTAAAAACCCTCTCATCTTCCATAGATCCAAAAATCATGTTTGACATAATTCATATAAACAAAAGTATTCACTAATTTTATCTTGTAAGATACTACTTAGATAAAAATTTTGCCACAAACATGCAATGGAACCAGTCTCATTGATGTTACTCAAAAGTGATACTTGCTCAATCATTGTTCTACAAAAATGATATGACTATTATTTTCAAATATCTTTGTTGAGTATACCTTTAGTTCCAACACCATTTACTTCCACACTTTTACTGAAATTCTTAATAATGATACCCATATATTTTATAAAAACTCATGTAGAATTGTAGTCAATACAAGGACCCCAAAACAAAGGGTTAACCACACCAATGGCCTCAAGCAACTCATATATTTGAAACCCATATCTTATCTCACTTGTCAATTATTCTGCTATTTTTAACAATTATATCTTAGTATTGTGTAAAACAACTTCAAATCTATTGTGTGTTATATGAACTTGTTCAACATCGTTCGTAACTATACTTGACTCCCTTTCATAAAAATATAGAGGTATCATCTTCCCATGAACATTAATACAAATATGATCATTGATGTAAAACTTCAAAAAGATTTTTATATTGTTCATGTTTGTCAATGTGTTCCACCTATCAAACAAAGGATCTATAAAATTTGCTTTGGACACATATAACCTATCAATAATCATACATATTTGCTTTCTCATCCTCATAAAATAAACGATATAGATGGATCTCTCTTGTGCAAATTAAATCATCTATTCATTTCTTGTAACATTGGAAGAATACCACATAATGTTAAAATGGTTTCCAAGTTAGTCAAATGGAACAACAAATATTTTGCCTTATCAACTACCCTATAATTTACGTACATAAACCCTGTTAAAGATTGATATTTTGTAAAAAAAATTGTGTGTAAGTTGATACAATTAAATCCACCTTGTATCCACATCTTTTAACAATTTTTTTCCTTCTGTAACTCCTAGTGCAAAATGTTGAAACTCTCCAAACTATTTTTTACTACAAGAAAAATAAGAATGTATTTCACGAATGAGGTCTTCGACTCTTGCAACATTTTAAAAAGTGCTCATGATTTTATATGCAAGATTCACTCTATGATCCATGCAATGAATGGGTACCATTTATGGGGCAACTAAGGTTTGGAGTCGAACACAAATACCATTCTTGTGCCCTTAAATTATAGCAGTACCATCAGCTCCAATTCTCATTCACTTTGTGTCTATGTCTATATCATTCATTCTCGTAATATCCTTTAAACTAGTCACAATGACATTATAGATATTTTTTGCATTTGAACTTTCTACCATCTTATGTAATCCTAGCAAACTAGGCCTTATTACATAATTTTGAAATGTGTACACATGCATGCAAATCTAGGACATGTTGTCCACAGCCATCACCTCATCAATAGAAAGTGAAATGAATCTAGCAAGTTTTACTTGCTCCCTCAAGTACTCCTTATCAACTAATGATAGATATTTTACCATTTTTCAACCACTTTGATCTGACCAATGGAAACCAAGAATATTTTGTGCATCAGCTAGTTAAAATAGGTGCTTATAATCAATAAAATCAAACATGGGTCTACCCTTTTTGAGAATATTATATACAACAGTAAACTGCAAATTTTTGAACCTAAAGTGGTCTTATAAATTTTATGAAATTGGGCTTCAATCATTCCACCTTTCTCAACAAGATATTGTTTTTTCTTCAAGTCATTTTCATATTCTATTGCATATCTAACATTCATACATTCTGATGCATCCTTCCACCTAACTTCTTTATTAATTTTACCATCACTTCCTGTAACTTTTTTTTTTGATAGGTAACAGATTATTTACAGCGGGTTTTTTGAAAAGGGTCCCAAAACCTTAATTACAGTAATAGCCGAAGCATTAAAATGATAACAAAAAAATCGGGCCAGCCCCGGGGGCCCTGATGACTACAGAAAATGTTATGGCACAAAATAACCTTACAGATCCGTGAGTCTTCAAAGAAAATAGCATCAACAAAAACCAAAAACCTTTAGGCCGCCAAAGGCCAGATGGGCCCTGCTAACTGGGCCCTGAGACGTCCTCAAACCGCTCGGACTAGCGTTGGTCCTTGGCAGAGCTGTCCTCCAGCTTACGACAGAGCTCAGTCAGAGCCTTGGCGGCAGAAGAGGCAGCTTGGGCAGCAGTGTTGAGGGATCCGATCGCTGTTTCCAGGAGGCCTCTTAGCGCCAGGTTCTGCAATTTGTCGTCGGACTCGGAGCTGATCTCGGTGGGTTTCGAGACCTCTGATTTAGCTTTCTTGGAGCTCCTCGTAGCCCAGCTGGACCCGGGGGATGCCCTTTTGCGGCCAGAGCCAGGAGGCGGGGCCCCGCCTGGGCCCTTGCTCGAAGTCCTACATTTGCGGGTTGGCCTGCGCCGCTTCAGAGAAGAGGAATCGTCGGGAGAGGGGGAATCCTTGGCGGCAGGGGAGGCAACGGGAGAATTGGCTTCTTCAGGGGGTGGGACAGATGAGAGGGGGGGAATGCTGTGCAGCTAGGGTTGGTTGGCCAGGGCATGCCTATAGAGGACAACCATGAGCCCTTGGTGCATGGGCCGGGAATGATTCCTGTGAGCACGATCAATGGTCAAACCCAGGGAGTAGAAGAGGAAACGCGGAGTGCTGATTAAGGTTGCTCCTCGAAGATGATTAAAGTAGCTTAAATGAAAGCTGAACAGGCACTGTTCTGGATCATCGTAGGTAATGTATTGCATTACCGGGATGATGGCTTCATCAAAAGGCATCGGGAGGTGAGAGCGGAGCAGGTTTGCTTTGTCCCACTGATGCTCCGGGAAGCGGGAGAGCTCCTCCTCCCAATTGTGTTTGTCACGCCTGACTACGCGTCCTTTCTCTTCATGGTGGAGGCCAGTGACCTCCGTGAGGAACTCCTTGGAGACCTTGAAATGGAGGCCCTTGACCGTAACTTCACCTTCATTCCACGTATCCAGGAAACCCTGGGTGATTTCATCCTCAGGGCCTACGAATTTGCTAAAAAAAGGGGTGAATTTTTTAGCATTGGAAAACAAGCGGGCGGGTTCGCTCAACTCAAGGGTAGAAGGCTCCAGGAAGACGGTTTTAGATGCCATGGGGGCCGAGCTGACAGGTCAGGGACAGAGGGGGCAGAGAGGGCCAGACCAGGGGAGAAGGAGCAGGGGAGGGTGAGCACAGGCAGGACTGAGGGATGGTTCAGCGAGGGGGGGATAAAAGTCATGCGAGGGGCCTTGGAGGGGGAGCGTCGTCGGCTTTGGAAAGGGGCACACGTGGCTGGAGGCGACACGAAGGTGAAAGGGCTGAGGGGGCACGCCAGACTGCTACCACACGAGGAAGGGAAGGGGCCACTACCAGAGCGCCAGGTGCCTAACTCTGAGTGGGGGAACGCTGGGAGAGAACCGCATCGGACTGGACCATGATCGGGTTGGCAGAACATGGGAATCCATAGTCACAACGATCGAAGCGGGAAGGACGGGAGGGTCCGACATGCATAGAGAATTGGGACTGCCAGAGCTACCAACTAGCCAACGCGGGCATCTGACAAGGCAAGGGACACGTGGCGCCACGAGGGGGATCGGGATGATCCCTTCGTGGATAGGGTGGCCAGCCGACGGGTCGACACGGGGGCGAGAAGCCTCGGGCCTCAGAAGCGCACGCGGGGGGACTTCGACACCCTGTCATGGGGAAGCCTAGACTCCAGTGTTGACAGCATGGTCGGAATGATCCTGCATCATGATTTGAACTAGGCCTACAGGGAAGTGCGAGGACCAGGTGGTGAAATCTTCAGCGGTAATGGCTAGATTTGCCATGAAATCAACAGCCCTGTTACCTTCTCTGAACACGTGCTGAAAGGCATGATCGGGGAAGCCCTGAAGAATGAAGAGGGCCTCTCGGATGGAATTATGGAATCACCAGGAGCAGGAATCAGGCCTGTTGGCGGCTTTGATTACGACTTGGGAATCGCCTTCGATGATGATTTTTGGGGGGGAGCCCCTGAGAGCCGAGAGCCCACTGAGCAGGCCGACTGCTTCGGAAAAATTGTTGGTTTGTCTACCCAGCAGAACCGCGAAGGCTGTGATCAGTTCCCCGTTACAGTCTCTGATGACCCCGCCCACCCTAGAGGCCCCGGGGTTGCCTTTGGAGGCACCGTCGAAATTGAGCTTAAGCCAACCGGGGGGGGAGTCCACCTGGTTAGGGAGCGTCGGGAGGGGGCGGGAGGGGGAGCAGGGGGGGAAAGTTGAATGCCGAGGGAGGAAAGCAGGGAGGCTTCGCTCGATCGTCGGGGCTCCGTAGAAAGGGGAATGAGGCAGGAATTCTTGGTGGCAAAGGAGACTGCCTTGGTCGCTATCCACTAGGGGGAGCGGGCCGGGGAGGAAAAGGCTCGCCTGTTACGTTCGAGCCAAATTTTCTAGAGCATATGAGGAAGGCAGGCCTTCCAGAGGAAGCGAAGAAAGGGGTGAGCAAAGGGGGTGGGCCACTGTGACAGGAGATCAAAAATGGAATTGGGGGCCGCCCACTGAATGGAGAAATGGGAGAGGATGAGGCCCAGGACTTCGGAGGAGAAAGAACAGTTTATGAAAAGGTGATTGGTTGACTCCCAAGCGGCATGGCAGAGGAAGCATCTGTTAGGGATCTGGAAACCCCTCTTGATCAGATTCTCGATCGTGAGGATTCTATTTTGAACGGCCACCCAAACGAAATGGCTGATTTTGGGGATCAAATTCTTGGCCCAGACCTGCTGGGTCGGGAAGGTGGTCGCCCCCGGGGTTCTCTGAATGTGGTAAGCTGACTTGACTAAAAAACATTGTTGGGAGAGCCATGCCACATGCATCTATCACTGTCTCTGAAATATGGGATGACAGTCGCACTGAGGATGCGCTAAAGTCTGGCAGCTTGAAGCGGGAACCTGGGGTTCAGGATGGGTTTCCAGATGGTCCGCCCCTGGAACTGGGTCATGTAGTTAGACGCTCTAGGGCCTCGGTCCGCAAGCCCTAGTTTGAGGAGGAGGAGCTCCCTATCCGAGCTCAGGGCATCGTCGAGAATCCACCTATCCTCCCAGAAGTCAATCTTGGCTCCGTCCCCAAGAATCCATCTGGTCCCTTGCTGAACAATGTCTCTGGTGGAAAGCAGGGACTTCCAGAAGGCAGATCCGTCACGGGGCTGGGTGTCACCGAGGAAGGGGTGGTTGTGGCAGTACTTCCTACGCACAATGCAAACCCATTCGTCGGAGGTATTGGTGTGAACCTTCCAGGCATGTTTGGACAGAAGGGCCTTGTTCATGGGGACCACCCGTCTGAGCCCGATCCCTCCCTCTCCTTTGGGGTGGCAGACCAGGGGCCAGGAGACCAGGGGAATCCTTTTCTTGTCCTCGCAGCCAGACCAGAGGAAGCATTTCTGAATTTGCTCAATGAGGGTAGCAATGGAGGCCAGAATTCTGAAGACAGACATGAAGTATATCGGTATGCTTTGAAGGACAGACGCCAAGAGGGTGGCTCTGCCGGCCTGCGAGAGAAGGTGGCCTTTCCAGGGGGCAAGTTTCCTTTGGATCCACTCAATCACCCCATTCCACAGTTCCTTGGAAGATGCCCCTATAAACAGAGGAAGCCCGAGGTAGGAAGAGGGGAGGGAGCCGGGGGAGCATCCCAGGATCCGCTCGATTTTGATTTGCCTAGCCAAGGGGGTGTTGATGAAGAAAATATTACTTTTTCGAAGGTTGATTTTCTGCCCAGCCACCTCCTCGTACAGGGTCAGGATGTTCTTGAGGGCCTTAGCTTGAGGGACCGAGGCCGAGGAGGCAAGGATGGTGTCGTCCACAAACTGCTGGTGGGACACGGGGGGAGGCCCTGTGCCGGCCTGATGCCCGAGATAAGACCATGAGCCACAACATTCGAAATGGTTCGCCCCAGGGCCTCAGCCAGGATAATGAAGAGAATCGGGGATAGGGGATCACCTTGGTGGAGGCCTCTAGAGCTGGGGAAGAACCCGGCCGGGGATCCATTGACGAGGATTGAGAACCAGGGGGAGGACACACACTTGTTGATGAGTTGGACCCAGGAAGGGTGGAACCCAAATTTGAGGAGGACCTTGGTCAGGAAGCTCCAATCGACCCTGTCAAAGGCCTTATTCATATCAAGCTTGAGCAAGAAATGGGCCTTTTTGGATAGGACAGCTGAGTGAATGGCCTCGTGCATGATGATGACCCCATCTGTTATCAGCCTGCCTTTGACTGAACTTCCCTGATAGGGGGCAATGATCAGGGGGAGGATGTCCTTGAGGTGGGTGGTCATGGATTTAGTCAAGATTTTGTAGAGGACATTGCACAAGCTGATGGGGTGAAAGTCTGACAGGGATCTGGCCACCTGAGTCTTCGGGATCAGGGCTATGAAGGTGGTGTTGATGCCTCTGGGGATGGATCTGGCAAACTGCAGGTCCCGGATGGTAGCGCACACATCATGACCAACGATGTCCCAAAAATACTAGAAGAAGCGGGGAGGAAACCCATCCGGGCCTGGGGCCGCCTCAGCCTTCATGGAAAAGGTGGCGGCTTGGATTTCGAGGTCAGACAGGGCCTGCACCAGCTTCGCATTTGCCATGGCCGGGACAGACAACGGGATGTGATCCAGAAGGGAATCAGCCACCTCTGAGGACATAGGAGGTCCGTCACCCAGGAGCTCTTGAAAGAAGTGGACTGCCTCAACATGGATGTCCTCCTCCTTAGTGATGGTTCTGCCATTGCTATCAACCAACTCGACAATTCTATTGGAACCCCTATTTCGGAGGGTCGATGCATGAAAGAACTTGGTGTTTGCATCGCCATCTTGGATCCACAGAGCGCACGACTTCTGCCTCCAAAAGGTTTCTTCCCTGGCCAGGATATTGTGGTACTCGCTGAGGGCAATGCGCTCCTCTTCCCTGAGCCCCGGTTCTTGGGAGCCTGCTTGGAATCTGGACTCAATCTCTTCAAGTTTTTTTTGGATAGCCTCCTTGCTTTCGAAGATGTTACCAAACACTTCCTTGTTCCATGCCTTAAGGTGCTCTTTGATGCATCTCAACTTGTGGAAGACTTGCTCAGCGAGGCGACCAGGGACCGGGGAGCCCACCAGCAATCGACCTGGGCCCGGAGGTCGGGGTGGTGCAGCCACATGGACTCAAACCGGAAGGGCCTCTTGGGGGGGCGATGATCAGTTTCAAGGAGGAGGGGGCTGTGGTCAGACCCGATTTTGGGGAGGGCCAATAGGGTGGCGTCAGCAAAAATGGGGAGGGCTTCCTTGGACAAGAAGACTCTATCCAATCTGACCTGAATGTGGCTAGGTCCCACTCTTTTGTTGGACCACGTGAACCGGGCTCCCTTCAGGCTGACGTCCATGAGCTCGTTGAGGGTGGTAAAGGCCCCAAAGTCATCCATGCTTTTGGTCCTGACCTCAGAGCCCCCGCACTTGTCAGAGGAAAATAGGGGGGCTGTTGAAGTCCCCGGATAGGATCCAGGGCAGGGGAGCAAAAGCTTCTCTCATCGAGCTAATTTCCTGCCAAAGCCTTGCTTTCTCAATGGGACTGTTGGGGGCATAGACGTTGGACAGAATCCACGATCGCTTTGAATTGAGACAGTGAACCAGAATATTCATAATCCTGGGCGACAAAGAAATGAGCCTTCCCTCATAAGACCGGGGGTCCCACATGCACATAAGGCCCCCGGCTGAGCCAGTCGTGGGGGTGGAGAGGAACTCGTAGTTGCGCCAGGTAGCATGGGCTATCCTCCGAGCAGCGACGTCATCTATCTTGGTCTCCTGGAGGAGGATGAAGGACGGGCGGTGGTCCCTGTGGAGTTGACCGAGGATCCTTTTCTTGGGGACCCCATTGAGTCCCCTGATGTTCCAGGAGATGAGTTTCATTTGGCACCCTTGTGGGGTCGCTTGCCCCCCTTTCCTGCCTGAGCGGGGGGTTTGGATCGGGCGTCGTCCGCCTTGTGAGAGCTCGTGCCAACGTCGAAGAGCGTAGTCTGGGAGCCATTAGCTATGTCGTCCTCCGTGATCCTTGACCATTGTTCACATAGGGTGGGCCACCCTCATTTGAGTTTGCTACCAAAATCTATGGCAAAGGACCTGCTCCGGGTCATTTTGGGGCTGACTTCGTCGGGCTCGGACGGAGAGCTAGCTTCGGTCTCGTCATCAGATCGCTCAGATCCACACACCAAGGGGGTAGGCTTCGGGAAGGATGCCTGGGGGCCAGGGGCCAGGTGGGGGTGAGGGGGGGAGGAGCGGGTCCCGGTTGGAGGGGGAGCCAACGGGGAAGGGGGCCTACGCCTCAGGATGGGGTTGGCAGCCGGGGCTTGAGGGGAAGGAGCCAGAATGGGAAGCGGGGGGGAGTCTGGGATCGGGTCCCCGGGAGGGTCACTGGGAATAGGAATCTAGGAAAGGTCGCCCTTCGAACCGGGCCCACCAAGGGGGGCCTTTGGGCCCGACGGGGAGACCTCCTTGTGGGAAGCACTGGGGTCGGGACGAGGGGGACCCCGGGATGGGGCCCGACCAGATCTGTGAGGGGGTTTGGGATTAGGGCCATCAGCCTTTTTGGATGTCGGGCATTGGTGAGGGAGGTGGCCCTGAGTGCTGCAAGAGGTGCAGAAAGTAGGTTTATTTTCATAGATTAGGGTTTGACACCAGAAGAAGGACCCAGAAGAGATGGTAACCGAGGAGGGGAGCTCAGATTCGAGATTGGCATTAGCATAGAACCTGGCATGCACCATGCGAGAGCCAGCCTTGGTCGCAGGATCAAAGGCCACCAGGTCTCCGACCGACTGAGCAATGAGCTTTAGGACGTCTTCACACCATAGATGAAAGGGAAGGTCCGGGAGGCGAACCCAGATCGGGGCAAAGTTGATGCTTTGGGTGCTGGGGTGAAAATCCGCACCATAACGTCTGAGAAAAAGACTTTTGCGACCCAAGAACCAGGGCCCGCCCGATAGGATCTTCTCAGCGTCCTCGCTGTTGTTGAGTTTAATAATGAAGAAGCCTTTGGACAGGGCAACCAGCTGAATATGCCCAGAGACCTTCCATTTGGTAGCCGCCCATCTGCGGATAGTCTCCATGTCTGGGCGCCCGCCCAAGAACTTCCCAACCAAGGAAGACGATGATTCAGAAACCAGGGATGAATAAACCTCCTCCTGGATGGAAATGTGGGTGCCTTGAAGGGAAAGCCCTGTGCCCAGGGCCCGAGCAAGTGTCATGGAGCCCACCAAAATCTATTGGTAGGAGGGTTTGGGCCCTCTCGGGGCAAGCCCTTGCCCAGGATCGGGGGGCTTCTTCCCGAGGCCATCTGTCGCGTCGAGGCCGAGCTGGGGGTGCAGGCCCAGGATCCCGACCCCACCCAACCCACCATCCAGCTCAAGCGAGTAGCCCCCTTTCGACCCCACCATGGATCCGCCTGGACCGGGCCTGAGCCCAAACGTACCTGATCTTGACCCTGGTGTCGGTCTCGCCCAGTAACCTGCACCCTACTTTGTATCCGATCCTAGCCCTGTGTTCACTTCTGCTCTAACCCTTGCTCCTGCTATCGCTCCCGCCATCTCCCGATCTGCAATCACTTCCTGTAATTTTTACATAAGCTTTGCCAACATGTTTTTCTATTGTATCTATCTTGTTTTGCAACATGTGATCCTTACCTAGTTTCCAACTACAAATTTTACATCTACATACTTTTAGATCGACTTTGTTGTCCTCAGTCAAGACTAGATATATAAAGGGAAATTTTTTTTCCCATTCAACCTTAAATGCCCTTCCAATAGCCTAGTTAGATGCCTTTCTCTTTTTAGTATTTTCCTTAAATATTCATAAGAAGTTTATAATGTATTTGATTTATCACTTCCATTTTCAACTAGCATTTCATTTTGAGGAATATCTCCAAGTGTTTGTTGGATATCATTGTTAAGAGAATTTTTATTAGAAGGCATCTCTTGATGAAGAATATCTTCAAGTGGAGGCATATCAGGGTCAACAAGGTATTTTGTATAGTAGCATACAATAATATTCTTTATCATTTTTGGATTTAACTAAAAAACTTACAAATAGAAAAAATATCATATCGTCATGCACATACTAAGAATTATCTATTTGAGGAAGAAAGTAGTATTTAAAAAAATTACAGAATATACACCTAACTATTTAGAAGTCAAAAATAATTTGTACCTCAAATTTGCACTGATGTCGATGGCTCGTTGGATTGCGACATATGGCTAAAATATTTGAGGATACTCTTTTCAACAAAATATTTGGCCCCCTTCTTTCCATCACCAGTAGGTGATATTTTACTTGTAAAGAAAATATTTTTTTTATTTTTAGAAAATTAATAAAATGTTGAAGAGATATTACTTTCACTAGGCCTCAAGACAATATTGTAACTAGAATAAGCAGATGGTTGGTTGGTAGAAAAACATACTTGTTTCCTACCTGTAGACACCTAAATCATGTCATGCTTAGGGGAGCTACTTACATAGACACACTCATAAGATCATAAGACATAATATTGGACTTTCCAAGCACCAACAGTGGTTCTCACCACTCATTTGGGGCCTTTTCAAGCCATCCAAGCTTGGCCGCTCAAGCCAAGAGCAACCAGATTCTAGCCGCTCAAGCCTAGAGCAGCCAGACCTTAGCCGCTATAGATGACAGTGGCCAGATCATAGCCGCTGTAGATGACAGTGGCTAAGCCATAAGAAGCGGTTTGTCGACAAAACAGGCCCAATCTCGGGTGGAAGTGGCAGTCTGCATGCAATAAAGGTGAGCGGGAGTGACTTTGCATTCCTTTTCATGACCAGTTCACATAGGAGACTTGAGTTTGCATTTAGACTTAAGTTAACTGACCTTCAAGCATAAACAAAGGACAAAAGCTTCTCATGCTAACGAACAGTTCGCATAGAAGACTCAAGTGGGCAGTTAGATTTTAGTTAACTGGCCTTCAAATATAGACAATAGACAAGGGCTTCTCATGCTAACTTGCACTACGCATGAGAAATTCATTTCTAGGGCTTGGACATAGACCTAGGGTTTCACACTATAAAAGGTGCAAGCCTAAGAGCACCAAAAAGAGACACATGATCGATATATGACATATAGAGACACATGATCGATATATGACATATAGAGACACATGATCGATATATGACATATAGAGACCTGAATCACATACAGGAGATCATTTCAGAGAGAGAGTTCTCTTTGGGATCACGTGTGCGATGGAGCTTTGACAAATCAAGGGGCATAACACCTACTTTCTTCAACAATAGACCATAGTCTTTGACCCATAGCTTTGGGGCAAGGAGAGCAAGGTTTTCTTTAGCGATCGTTGTCTTGGACAGTGGCTTGCAGGCTTAGCTTAAATAGACATAGCATATTTTATCTTGTTTTCTTATATCATTAGCTTAGATTTACTTGATTCCATGGTATCATTTTATCATATTTCTGTTACATTCTCTTGATTACTAACAACCTTATCCGGGGAGGCAATCTCGGACAGCTAAACGTGTATTGTTGTTTGAATTGCATACAGGGCCACAGGTTCACGAGACGTAATCCATGACATACGAGAGCAAGAGGATCCATCCGGGAGACATACCTAGAGAAGGAGGCATCTGTAAGCCCTCAGACATTTTTGTGTGCAGAACCGGGAAGCATTTCAGAGCGTGCCACCCTTTTGCAAAAGGGGACATCTCTTCATCCACTTGTAAATCATTGTATCAAGATGGGTATCCCTAAGAGGGACCGACATGTAACCGGGGTTCAATATTAATGAAAGATCCATTCTTTGTCATTTTCATGTTATATGTTTTCTCGTAATATTTTAGCTTCATTTTTGGTATAGTAATAACATCGCAAGTAGAGTTAAGAGCGGCGCGTGCGCCCGGGGTCGCTATAGATGGCGATCACGGTGGGACGACCACTAAATTTTTCATTTTATGCCAGAAAACTAACTTAATTTTGTGTGCAGGTCTAGCCGCTCTGAGCTACAATGGCCAAAAACTAGCCGCTCTGATCTACAATGGCCAGAAACTAGCTGCTCTAAGCTACAACGACCAAGAACCAGCCGCTCTAGTCAACAATGGCCAGGACTGGAGTGCAGTAGAGGTCAAAACATTGACTCTCTAAGTTGGATCAAAGGTTGGTATATATTTTTTGATATTTTATAGCTTTCTATCTACTTCTGTGTGTTCAAAATAGAGAACTTAAAGCACATTTATGTTTGGAAATTGAAAGAATAAAGAAGAAATAATTAAGCATTTCGCATATCTTAGATCTTCTTTTAAATTTTCCACTAGGCATTGCTAGGAACAATGGCTTATCTAAAAATTTTACCCTAGAATCCAATGTGCTAGATATTGTATGTTGTTTGCTTGCTTTGAGGCCCTGCTAGAGGCCATAGTTGCATGAGATAAAGTGCGCTCATACAAATCATAGTAGTTCATGCATATTTCTGAATATTGAAATGTATTTTTGCACTTAGGCATATAGGAAAGACTCATTGCTGCTATATGATGCACTTTATGTTATGCAAGCTTAAAATGAACACCACACATGCACATCTCATTTAAACATTGGAGAGTTGGATTTCATCACCAACCTTCAATTCAGTCCAGTGACATTGGAATTCATCTCCTTCCACTGGTTTACCCCCTAGAGCTTCCTAGAAATGGATTGGGAAACTTACTTATAGTGACACTAAGTTACTTGTGTTCAAACTATCTCCCACTATTGGAACAATCATTGGTTCAGAGTGGAGGAGCTAGGCGAACCCCCCATTGGGTCTTCAGTGGTGTACCCTAGCTTCTTTTGAGAAAATCATGTTTGGCATGAGTGTACTTGATTGTCACTATGGATGAGTCTTCTCATTCTTAATCCAAGAACAAGAGCAAAGAAATCAAGAGAACAACACATCAAAACACAACAAATAGTTTAGGGCACACTTAAATTGGTAATCAAGATAAACATTTGTTTGGAATTGTGTGGTCATTCCTAAATAGCAAACTCAAAAGATCAAGTCATAAAACAACATGGTCAAAACAAGAAGTAAACACCCTCGGTCTGATGTCGAGAGAGAGAGATAGAAGCAATTCATACCCATAGGCGGAGTCATAGTAATGTTGAATGACCTACCCGTAAGACCGTGAGACGTAGCTCCACGAGCCTAAGGGGTGATAACTCAACTCTTGGGGGATCTCCTCGAGAAACCCCAAGTAAGGAACCACATCATGGAACAAAGTCACATAAACAAAAAGAGGCTTCACAGACATCCTCATCAAGGAGACATGAGGAGACCTCAAGGGCCTCCTCTAAACACACAGAAACATCTCAAAGACATGAGGAAACTTCAAGGGCTTCCTCCTCACATGGACATAAAGAAGGTTCTAAGACTCATTCTTCACATAGGGATGATGAGACTACCACGTCTCCATCCACATGGAGAAAACATGTCACCACCAAGCCCTCTTCATCAAGAAGGCAAACAAGAATTGCAACACCTCAAGACTCACAAGAAACATATGAAATAGGTCTACCCATTGAAGGGTAGGAAACTAGAGCTACATCTAGTCATGGGAATCATATAGAAGAAACCCTTCACACAAAAGGAAATATTCCCATAGACTATGACCTCATAGGAGTAAATGGCACCCCACGGGACCAGCCATGGAGAACGAGACAACTAGATAGGTTGGATCGATTTCCTACTCAACCAACTCAAAGAACTCTAGCTACTAAGAACTCTGCATCTGGAAGCTCATGAACTGTGACTTCTAAACATACCTCTCAATCTAGGGGTACCTCAGAGCGACCCCATAGAAGATGCATGGAGTCTGATCATAGGGATATTCAATAGTACACTGAACAAGTCACATTAACTAGCAAGAGTATAGATACAACAAAAACCCCCTCGAGGAATCTACGAGTCAAGACTACAAGAACAGAGTCAGATAAACATGAGTCTTCTACAACAGCACAAATTGACCGAATGAGGTGGTTAGAAAATGCATTATGCAAAGAGCGAGAGTTAGTGGAAGCTCTCGAACAAGAGAAACAAAGAGAAAGACTCTTGTGCCAACATGAGTAGTGGTTAAGAGAGCAATCTGAGAAGCTAGCTCTTAACAATTTATAGATAAATGGTGGTGACCACCAAAGAACAAGACACGCTGACTCACCTAAGGAAAGGCACACTAGACAAGATATCCCACAATGAAACCCCCCACCAAATCATGAACAAAATCCAACTAATGGGGGAGGGCAAACATAACAAATCAAGATCACAATCCTGATTCCCCTCGTAGGAGGGAGGAAAATGGAACAAATCAAATGAATAGAGAGTTACCTCCATTGCCAATGTGAATAGGCTTGCACGAAGAGGAAATTCATGCATCAAAGGCATTTCAAGAGCTTGCTGAAAAGATGAAAACCTTTGAGAAACAAGAGGCAGCTAGGAACTCACCAACATTGAGCAAGATACACAATCAACCATTGTGCCCATCAATCCCTAGCCCTCCATATCCTAAGCACTTTGAGATGCCTAGGTTAGAGAAGTTTAAAGGTGAAGAGGATGCACAAGAGCATGTCACCAATTTTATCAATGCTTGTTTTCATCTTGAAGACAATGACGCTCTCATGCTAAGAACATTCATAATGACATTTTTAGGTGTTGCCACTCAATGGTTCAACCAACTACCTAAGCATAGCATAACCAACTTTGAACAACTAGTAAACGCATTCTTGAAGCATTTCTCCTTTGGTGCTAAGAAGAAGGTGAACCTTTCAGACCTGGAAAACCTAAAATAGTATGATGATGAGCCAGTAATGGATTATGGGAATAGGTGGAGAAAAATCATGGCAAAATTATCATTCTCCATTCCCACAGAAGAGATCATTCGTATGTTTACCAAAAGTTGTTCTAAACATATCTCCCTCTTGCTACAACTCCAATAGTATCCTTCATTTGAGGAAGCTTTGGCACAGGCCAAGCTCATCGAAGAGATAAAAGTAGATGAGGGAACCATTAAGCTCCGAAACAAAAAGGAGTGGAACAAGAATGGTAAGAATGACAAGTACAAGCAGAAGCAGGGCAACCCTACTCCAGTCAATCAAGTCGTATTGGCTACACCCAAGGATGGGGGTGCACAACAACCATAGAACTATCAAGCACATCCCCCACCAGCCAACTACGACCAAAAGAACAATCAAGGAAGAAACCGAGAATGCAAGCCACCTCGTTATTTCATGCCTCTAACAGAATCAATGCAATCAATATTTAATCAGTTGAGCGAGGCTAGGAGGATCAGATTTCTTGATATACCTCTTATAGATCCCAACCATCCTAAGCCAAAAGGATATAGGGAAGATCAATTTTACCCTTATCACAGGATACCAGGGCATGACATTGAGGCTTGCATCGGGTTTAAGCATCAAGTGCAAAACATGATTGAGGCGGGAGAACTCAAAGTTGACAACCCACTAGCTCTCGATAATAGAGACATGGGCATATACAGAAACCCATTGCCCAATCATGAAGCCCCTCGAGAGCAAGGGGCCCAAGTCAATCAGGTTCGAGCTGACATACCTACCCATGGATGCATTGGGATGGTTGAGATTGTTAACATAGCAACAAGGACTAGGCGGTATGGTCAACCGCAACCACCTACAGCTCCCATGAACATCCCAACCGCTCCTAGGCAAAGGCAAGACAACCTTCCAGGTCCACCAACGAGACCTGTGGTAACTATTCGGAGTAGATTGGAGCAAAACCTACAGATGACTCTAGCTAAGTTATCCATCTATGAGCTCATACAATAGTCCCCAAAGCATAGGGAGACTCTAATGGAGATTTTAAGAACAATTGAGCTTCAACCGCAAGATGTGAATGCATTCACTCACTTTGTGGGACAAGTGCAAGAATTCTAGGAACCTGTAATCTGATTCTATGATCATGAGATTAAGATAGTTTTTGTTGCCTTACTAGACCCTCCGCTAAACATTGTAGTGGCCATCAATGACTTACCTTTCAAGAGGGTTTTGGTCGATACAGGTTCATCGATAAACATCATCACAACAACTGCAATAGAGCACCTCAAGATACCCAAGACCAATATCATTCCAGGAACTTACACATTGAGAGCTTTTAATGATGCTTTATGCAATATTATGGGAATGATAGTCCTACCCATCAAGGTGGGGCACAAGACCATCCCCATGATGTGTCATGTCTTGGAAGGTGCTATGCAGTACAACATCCTCTTAGGGCACCCTTGGATAAGGGCCATGAAGTGTGTGCCTTCGATCTTGCACCAATGTGTCAAGTATGTGCATGAAAGCAAAGTCTATGTGGTTTTGGCCGATGAAGAACCTTTTAAATACATTAATCAGGTGGATATTCTAGGAGAATTCATGATCCCTTCTACTCACCTATACGTGGCACCTTCATCCCCAACCACACAAGTTGATAACAAAGACAAAGGGGTAAGAAAAGACCCAGGCACATCAACACCTCCTGGTGCACTCAAGATAATCAATGCTTCTAAAGTACCATCAACGTCAAAATCAAAAGACAATCAGAAGCTAAAGGCCCCCTTAGTTAAGGAAGAAAGGCCCAAAGAAATTCCAACTATAGCCATTGCTGAAATGCCAAGTCCTATGGAAGAGGAAGATCCTCAAGATCAAGATGAAGATAGTGATTATCACCTTGCTTTACCAGTATCATCCGTGGGGTCATCCATGTCGCATGCATCAATACACTTGGCAAGTACAGGCATAGGGGAATACCTTGTGTAGAACATCACCTTTACGCCTATCATTGAGTCTACACAGGACATAGGGAGGCCTAAAGACTTAAGGCCACCAGTAGGAATAGTGGTTCCACTGGGAATCCCTCCCAACCAAACCAATTTTGTCTATGCCGACTTGGACTACGCTCATAAGTCTTCAGATATAGAAGGAGATGGTGATGAATTATTCATAGTCAATGTTCGTTACCTCTCTAATCTTGAGTTTTCTCTAAGCTACTTTGAGCATTGCCATTGGCATGGCTATGGCCTTGGCGTATATGAGCAGGGGTGCAAGAGGCCTTATGAGCCACTATATCAGCTTCCTTTCGACATATTTGGCTTGGGCTATTATAGCGGAGGTCGAGATGACTCGCTTGTAGTGGCATTGGAAATATTAAACATAGGGTTGGGAGAAGACATTGATTTCATTCCTTATCACCCCTTGAGAATAGCAAATTTGAGCAATAGACAAGTGGCCATGGTAAACATACCGCCTCCAGAAACTTATCATCCAAACACCTCAATTGATTCCACCCCAATAGGGTACAACTCATGGGATGAGGAGAATGGATATGAAGCAAGTGATGATGAGGCGCAACTTGGCTTAGCCTATCAAGGGCCTCGCTATTTACAAAGGTTCACATGGTCCATCCATGATGAGATTGAATATACATCAGATGAAAGTGACTATGAATCAGAAGACTCAATAGAAAGAGCTTACTTAGGCTTAAGCCATCAACCCCTGACTTTGGGGCAAGAGACAAATGCAAATGGGTTCTTCATAAGTGATGAAGAATATGAAGATGAAATAGAGATGGCCTACTTGGGGCCAAGACATGAGCCCCTTATCGTAGGGCCGCATACCAATGCTAATGGTTTCTAGATAAGTGATGATGACTTTGAGGATGAGACCGAGATGGCTTATCTTGGACCTCACCACTTGTGGCAAGTCAACGAGCTAGTAGAGAGAGAGGTGGCACTTCGTGCCATAGACCCTCAACTCCAATTTTTGGGGAGACCTATTGACCTAGCTGCCATTCATCGGATGGTTAATCCCCCTCCACCTACATTCAGAGAGCAGTTAGAGCCCAATGATCCTATTGTCCACCCTACTCATGGGCCAGATCCAAAAATTCCCATTCCTCCAGAACCTCATCGTGAGTATGGAAGAGAAACCCCTAAGACAAGATTGCACCCATGTGGTCCTAGAGATTTCATCCCATCCATCAACATGATCTCCATCGATTTGACCACTCCACTTCATAATCCAGTAGATCCTACCAAATCATTGCATCTTGATGTAGAGGCTATTGATTGGGATCATGCTAATTCACCCATAGAGCCAGAAGACCTCTTCCCCAATGAAGAGATGTTACAATCATTCCATATTGCATCAAGTTGTGCGTATGACGTCTTCCATATTGGTTTGGAACCTGAGTCAATAGGTCCTGTGAATCCCATTGATGACATTCATTTGATACCCATGCCTCATCAGCTAGAGGATGGGTCACATATGGCTATAGAAGCAACTTTCGAGGTGGACATCAGTAATGATCCTACCCAACCAAGGAAAGTCAAGTTCGGAGAAAGTCTATCTCCACAAGAACAAGCCATCTTGATTCCTCTCCTCAAGGAGAGGCCAAATATTTTTTCTTGGACTTACAAAGACATGCTAGGGATAGATCCAAAGTTAGTCATTCACAACCTTTCATTGGATCCCATGAAGAAGCCAGTCAAGCAAAAACTGAGAAAAATGCATCCAACCATCGCTTTGATGGTAAAGAATGAATTGCAAAAACTACTGGATGCAGTATTCATAGTTCCTATCGACTATCCTGAGTGGGTGTCAAACATGGTACCCATAGGGAAACCTGACGGAAGAGTCCATATCTGCATGGATTTTAGAGATTTGAATAGGGCAACACCAAAGGATTCATTCCCATTGCCAAACATAGATGCTCTTGTAGATGCAACCGTAGGTCATGAAATGCTCTCCCTAATGGATGGGTTTTCTGGATACAACCAAATCCAGATTAAGCCCGAAGATCAACATAAAACTACTTTCATTACTCCATGGGGAACATTCTATTACAAAGTGATGCCATTCGGTCTCAAAAATGTTGGTGCCACATATCAACGGGCCATGACATACATATTCCATGACTATATGCATAAGATCTTGGAATATTACATGGATGACTTACTAGCCAAGTCCCTATTGCGGCAAGAGCATGCCGAAGTCCTTAGACAAGTCTTTGATCACCTCATAGAACATAATGTCCGATTGAATCCTAAGAAGTGCGTATTTGGCATAACTTCTGGCAAGCTTTTAGGATTCATCGTATCCAAGAGAGGCATCGAAGTTGATCCTGCAAAGGTAAAGGCTATACTAGAAATGGCCGCCCCTACCAACATTAGGGAGTTGAGGAGCCTACAAGGCAAGATAGCATCCATCAAAATATTCATCATGCAATTATCAGACAAATGCAGACCTATGAATAAGTTGCTATGCAAGGAAGTCCCCTTTCATTGGGATGAAGAATGCCATCAAGCCTTTGCAGAGATCAAGACTTATCTAGCAACGCCACCAGTATTGGCTCCACCAAGGCCAGACATACCATTTTTACTATATATATCGGCTACTGATTTTGCACTAGGCACCATGTTAGCCCAAAATAATGCACAAGACAAAGAGCAAGCCATATATTACATTAGTCGCACCTTGGTGAGCTATGAGCTAGGATATGTGTATGTCAAAAAATTATGTTTAGCAATGGTCTTTGCAACTCGAAAGTTGTGACACTACATGTTGAGCCATACGACCTACGTCATATCAAAACAAAACCCTTTGCAGTACATGATGAGCAAGACATATCACAATACACGTACCACAAAGTGGATCATGCTATTGATAGAATTTGATCTAGAGTTCATAAGCCAAAATTCCATCAAGGGACAAGTCATAGCAGATCAATTAGTAGAGGTGCCTCTTCAGGATAACAAGCCTCTCACCATAGAGTTGCCTGATGATGCGGTCTTTGCATTATCAGATCCGCTAGAGCTCGAAGAACCTAAGAAAGAAAAATACATGTCATTGTTCTTCGATGGTTCAAAGTGTGAACAAGGAGGTGGAGTAGGGATTGTCTTTATCACACCATAGGGTGCTCCATTGCCCTTATCATTCAAACTAGACTTCCCATGCACAAACAACAATACAGAATATGAAGCATTGATCTTGGGACTCCAAATAGTCGTAGCGATGGGCATTAAAATATTGAATATCTTTGGTGACTCCTTGCTCATAGTAAACTAGGTCAAAGGGCTCTTCCAATGCAAGTGCCCACTCCTGAAGACTTACAAGGAACTTGTTGACAATTACTTAGCCCGACTAGAATGGTACGACATCGAGGCAATCCCTCGTACGTCGAATAGATTTGTAGACACTATGGCCTCTTTGGGATCCTTAATCCCTCAAAATCTATCTGCTAATTTTACAACCATTCATGTGAAAGTGCTTTCGCACTCAGCAATACATCGTGAAGCTTTTGACAATCAAGAATCAGTCAACATGATCAACATCGAACCAAATCAAGATTGGTCCTTCACAGCCAGAAGTTTCTTGCAAACAGCACCTTGGGGGTCGTTGATCTCCCAAGGACCCATAGAGTGTGGTGCGACCATATACCATAGAGTTGTTCCTCAATCCATGTTCACTACCTCAAAAATGCAGGAAGAGCAAGTTGTCTATTCTATAGAGGTTGTGGCCTATCAGGATTGGCTTTCCCAACTACGGGACTTCCTGAAGCTCGGAATAATACCTCAAGGTTTGTCGCATACTGAAAGGTGAACATTTAAATAGAGAGCAACAAGATACATTTTTCTAGGAGAAATCCTCTACAGACGAGGATATGATGGAGTATTGCTCCGTTGTCTTGAGCCCCAGGAAACAGCTTGGGTAGTTTCACAAGCTCACGATGGAACATGTGGAGGCCATTTCAGTGGCATGGCCATCGTTAAGCGCATCTTGAGAATGGGTTACTATTGGCCCACAATGGAAAAGGACTGCTATGAGTATGTCAAGAAATGTAGTAAGTGCCAGCATCATGCAAATCTAACGCACTTACCATCGCAAGCTTTGCAGCCCATCCAAGCAGCATGGCCATTCTCGCAATGGGGACTAGACTTGATTGGGAAGATCTCACCCCCGTCCTCATGCCGACATACATTCATCATAACGGCCATATAATACTTCACTAAATGGGTAGAAGCGATCCCCTTAACATCAACAACTGGACCAAGGATTGCGGAGTTTATACTCCATAATATCATAAGTCATTTTGGGGTCCCTTCTAAGATAATATCGGATAATGGGCCATATTTTAAGAACAAAAATGTGTGTGCTTTAATGAAAAAATATCATATTCAGCATAGTTTTTCAATGCCTTATTATCCGCAAGCAAACGGGCAAGCAGAAGCCTCAAACAAAACAATAGTCTCCATTTTGAGGAAGACAGTGCAAGAAAATCACAAGGATTGGCACATGCAATTGCCTCTTGCGCTATGGGCATACAGGACTAGTATACGGATGCCCACTGGGGCAACACCATTTTCACTAGTATATGGCACTGAAGCCATCATGCCTCTAGAGTTGGAAATCCTGACTCTACGCATAGCACTAAAAGACTTCATAGATGATGAAGTTGCGTGGCAAGGCCGCCTTGATCAATTGATGCTTCTTGATGAACGTCGAGTCAATGCTTTAGAGCATCTCCATGTTTACCAAGATCACCTTGCATGAGCTTACAATAGTAAAGTCCACCTAAGGGAATTCAAGGTTGGAGATCTAGTGCTCAAAGAAAACTAGTAGAATTCAAATCTGTCATCGCATCTACGAGATAAGTTCATGATAAACTGGATAGGTCCATACATGATTTCACAGAGAGTTGGGCCTGGAGCATATCGCCTTATATCATTAGATGGTGTTGAAGAGCCTGAACCTCTCAATATCATTCACTTAAAGGTATTTTACACATAAAAACACAAAAACATTCAAATATTTCATAAAACATCAAAAACATTCAAATATGTCAAAAATAAAAAACATTCAAATATGTCAAAAACAAAAACAAATCATAAAAACATAAAATTCAAAAATTCAAATCAAAGGCTCCAAGGGTAATTCATACCACTTGGTCAAAACTCAAATTAAAGGCTCCAAGGGTAATTCAAACCACTTGGTCAAAACCAAAATAATCAAAGGCTCCAAGGGTAATTCATACCGCTTGGTCAAACAATCAAATCAAAGGCTCCAAGGGTAATTCAAACCACTTGGTCAAACATCAATACAAAAGGCTCCAAGGGTAATTCAAGCCGCTTGGTCAAAAATCAAATCAAAGGCTCCAAGGGTAATTCAAACCGCTTGGTCAAAACCAAAATAAAAAAGGCTCCAAGGGTAGTTCACACCGCTTGGTCAAACATCAATTCAAAAAGGCTCCAAGGGTAATTCACGCCGCTTGGTCAAAAATCAAATCAAAAAAAGCTCCAAGGGTAATTCAAAACCGCTTGGTCAAAATCAATAACAAAAGCCCCAAAGGCATAATAAGCCCTTTGGTCAAATTAATCAAAAATACAAAAACAACATAAAATCAAAAATACAAAAACAATTGCACTTCACATTTTGCATCCACATCATTGCATTGCATTTTCACATACATTACAAGATATGTCATGAGAGTCTTAAAAGTGATACCACAGTTTGTCACACAAGTCATTCATATCCATACCTCCATCAACATGTGTGTAATTGTGTTTTTCAACACAACCATTATTTGTTGCTATACATAATTACTAAGGCTTTTCGGTTAGTCAACCAAATCTAGTAATCTTATCAAATTTTGAGGAAAACAACTTTGATTAGTAGAAAAAAAGGCCTAGCTATGATAAAGCCTTGGATATTCAAGATCCCATCACTAATTGAAACACTAAAATCCTAGCTTGTACAAGGAAAATATGAAAGCTGCAAAGCGGTCTAGGTTACCTTAAGTGAAAAGGATTATCCTTGTTTATCCCCCTATGCAACCAGTTTAAAGGTGTTGAGAATTGGCAAAAGGACAAGCTTTACCCTATCAAAATCCCTTGCTTAAATCAAAATAAGCAAAATCCCAAAGCAAAAGTACAAATTCAAAAGGCCAAGCATACAGTCCAGATTTCAAAAGCAAAAATCCAATACAATCATATATTCAAAATACAAAAAAATCAAGCTCAAGAAAAAATAAAAAATAAACAGTGATTTTCATCACTAAGAATGAGCAAAATAAACAGTGATTATCATCACTACAAAAAAATCCCCGCTCAAAAGAAAAAAATCAATAAAAAATAAACAGTGATTTTCATCACTACATATGAGCAAATATCCAAAGCCAAAAAGAAGGGAATAAAGCTTGAATCCCTGGAATTCTCAGCATTGTACAAAACTGGAAGGAGAAATCCTTACGCATGATGATATGTCTATTACAATTGCTTCATGCATTTGTGTAGACCAATGTTTGAATGTGGATGAGCTAGCTTAGGTAACCAAATATTGCCTAGTAGTATAGTCCAACTAAGTCCAACATAAGGATGAGAAGAACACTTGAGGATCCCTGATCTTAGCAATGGGCTGAAAGAATCCCGCCTGACATCGGAGGAAATGCTTGAGTTCTACCTCAAAATATACAATCACATGCACACACAGAGATCATGAAAAACCAGGTCCATGGTAAAAGCCTTACTTTTCAAAAGTCTAAGTGGTAAGTAGACAGTTGTTGATAGGGGAACTAGAGTGTTTGAATCTCCGAAAAGCCCCAAAATTTTTTACATAGCAACAAATCATTAAATCATTCACACCATCACTTTCTTTATAAGATTCTATAAATTAGGGGGTATCAACATAGTAGGACAGATACCGCATATATATTAGAAATAGTATATAGATGGCCACTGACTACTTTATATCTTTTAATTTATAGAAACTTATTAAGAAGATACATTACACACCATTACATCTCATATATGAATACTTAATCAATTCTTATGATAGAAGTGATTATTTAAATTCATGATTATTTTTAAACTTTCTGTGGTATCACCCATTAAGATTGTCAATGTCATATGCATTTCGTATGTTTTTAATGATTAGAGCATACAGGTTCATTTATACCATTCCATCACATAAGTTAGGTGCATATAATTAAAGCAAATATTAAACATGCATTTAACAATAACATTTGCATCCACAAAAACAAGTCATTAATCATCCATAAACCACATCATAAAACATACAGGCAATATCCATTTGCATACCATAAATTCATCATTCATCATCAAAATACATTGCATCATATCATCAAATCATATAAGCATCTACACATCCATCTAAGCATCTTCAAATATCATCTATCATCTAACATATTCATCAAATCATCATAATATCATCATCGCATCATATCATAAAATAAAATAATAACAAAAACATAAAGCAATAAACGATACACATAATGAGTCACAAAAGGTAAATCTATCATAAAAATATGTGTGTCAAGTCCAATGGATATACAAAAATTCCCATGGGCTATAGTCATGTAGGTCAGTCGACCTCAAAAATGGATCAAGAACCAAGTAGAACATCAATCTAGTGTCGGGCCTGAGCCCCCTGCATCACCTCCTCCAGTGCCACCTCCCCCTATGGTGGTGTCGCGAGTCGAGTGATGTGAGCCTGTAGGTCTCTCTGTCCGAGTTCGGGTCCGCTGGCTAGGATGGGTGGAAGACTACCCCGAGGTAGAGCGCCCGCTGACCTACGAACCACCTGCATCTACTGGATCCTTAGGGACAATCCCATGCCTCCTGAGCTACATCTGAAGGAGGGTAACATGATCCGTAAGACCCTAGATCCGAGCCTCATGCTCATCCAACAAGGAATGAAGTCATCCCACCTCTACCCCTGAGCCTACTATTGGAACCTCCTATGGTGTAGAAGTAGGAACAACAAACTGCATCCTGACATCGCCACCCCTGATAGTAGCCTACAGAGCCTGTATCTATGTTGTGAGCTGCTCAATCATAGCATCTCACCATTATACCTAGATCTTAGTAGCTTGGAGCTCAGCCTCGACCTCATGCAACTATGCTCTCAGAGGAGAGTCTCTCTCCTCAAGCTCTAACTCCTCCTCCTTAAGAACATCAAGATCCTCTACTACCACCTACTCTACCGGTTGGCCCCATACCTCGATCCTGGCTCGAACCCTACATCCTATCGGATCTATGCCATCACCCCCACCATCATCCTCATGCCCTAGACTATCGATGCCATGCCACATCCGATCACCCCACCACTGAGAATAGGCCTCTATAACTCCCCAACCATTATAGGGTCTACGACTAGGGCATCCTCCTCATCTACAAGCTCTATGACCTATCATGGAGGTAGGTCCCTCTCTACTATGAGGTGCATATACAAGAATGGTACCAAGGGCACATCCTACTACAATCCGTACTGACGAAGAACCCGAGAGTAGAAGAAATACTCCTAGATGGCAATATTATGGCCAATGAGCCATCGCTCGCATCGTGTCCTAGCAGTAAAACTAGCTGGATCATCCCAAATTGGACACTCATAGTACGGCCACCACACGACATCTCCGACCAACAGTCTAGTAAAAGCATTAGTGTAGTGGGATAGCTCCCCTGCAAAAGTGTGGCTCTTACGCTCCTCATGCTCCCGAGCCCATCTGGCAGCATAGCACTATGTTTGAGCCTCAATAGATGTAATCTCAGCTGGGAGCCCCTTAGGGTGATCTACCTTAATGTGCTCCCATCCCCAAACCTGTAAGAGCAAACTACAAGCAATGTTGATGCATCCCCATCGATGGATGTGGTACAACTCATCATAGCACTGAGCCAATAGTGATCTACCCCATGCATAGATGATAGGCTCCTCGCTATCCAGTAGGTCCTGCACCATCGCTAGGAGGTTCCAAGGGAACCTCAAACCTGAGCAGTCTGGGATAAGAACATTGTTGATCACCATCAGCAACACAACATGCCTCACTATGAAAACATGAGCATCATACCAAGTCTTGATAGATACTCCCCTAGACCTAGTCTCCCAGAGAGCCTATGCAGAACGTGCCCCAAACACCCTATCATAGATGACCACCTGATCATTAGTGGTCGACGAAACAATGGGCACCCCATCGAATGGGATCCGAAAGATCCTGTACACGTCCTCCAGCGTGATAGTCATCTCGTCGGGTGGAAGGTGGAAGGTGTTGGTCCATGGGTCCCAACGGTGGGCTAAAGCCATAAGATAAGCCTAGTCGGCCATAATGTGGGGCAACCTGATAACATACTATAGCCCATGGGCCTTAAACCACTCCCAGTCAGTGTCATCAAATCCAAGAAGCAAGTCCAGCAGGAGCTTCGGGTCCCGAGCTCGAGCAGTGAGGATCTAAACAAAGCAGAAGAAAAACAAAACATAACTACAATGCATCTAAGGCATAATTCACAATAAACATGAAAATGGTGCAAAAGAGTATGAGTTACTCTAAATCTAAGCAAGAGAAGAATAAATTGCACCTAAGCAAAGCAAAAATTCAAAAAAAAAATCATAAAATCAATACATAAAATGCAAAAACAAGGCTCAAGCTTTAGCCGTTGTCGCCTACAATGGCCGAAACCTAGCCATTAGAGGCAGCAGTGGCCAAGGCCCAATGGTCAAATTTTTGACCATTGGGATTCAAGCTTGGCCGCTCTAAGCGACAGTGGCTCAGAGCCGGCCGCTCTGAGCGACAACGACCAAGGGGCGGCATGGCAAACCCGTGAACCCTTGGCTAGAAAATAAAAAAAAATTACAATTGACAAAATAACTTAAGCAAAGCAACAAAAGGGAGGGAAAGCAAACAAATTGGAAAACAAATCCCCTACCCAAGCATCGAAACTAAGCTAAGTTTGAGAATGCCCAAAATGGTAGTAACAGGTGAATAATGGAAAATTTTCAAAAACCCTAGGCTAAAGCCACTGACAGATTGTAAATTTGGGGACCAACCCACCATGGCAAAAAGGAACCTAAGCCTAATTACGGAGTTTGTTCATTGCCAATAGGTTTAGTGATGTTCATTTTGCTCATTTCTTAGTGAAGTTCAATTTTACTTAAGCAAAGAAAAGAGAGCTAGGGTTTTGAAGAGAAATACCCGAGAAGCTCTGGCTCCTCCAGCAACTGATGTCTCACCTCATGCAACCATGTCCTCAGCACCAGCAAGTTTTGAAGTCGCAATCGTCACCATTGCACCAGAGCTCTAAAAATGGAATCTTCAATAGTGAAAATGATAGGTCAAAACCCTAGAATTGCAAGTTTTATATTTCCTTAATTATGCCTTGGCCGCTACTGACGTCAGCGACTCGAGCTTCTTGGCCGCTCAAGGTGACAGCGACCATAGGAAGGAAATCAGAGGTCGTTGGACCTGATAGTGGCCAAGCCCATAGGTCAAAATTAAGTAGTTCCTTCAATGAGGGAATAACAAAAATAACAAATAATCACACTTTGATGGTTTAGGATCATCAGAATGTTCAAAACAACAAAAAAATTCACATAAAATCACAATCTCAAGCAGGCCTCGTATCCAGTTACCTACTCTATCCACTCGACGATTGCAACGATTTGCACTCCATGTATTTCGGTGAGATGAGTAGGCAACCATAAGGCCACTTGGGGCAAAAGCAACTCATTTTGGAATTACGATATGTCACCCTTCAAACCCGAAGAAGATCAAGATGGTCGGACTGCTCCACGGGTGCGAAGGGGTCATTCTAATTCCCCTATGACATCAAAAACATTAAGTCAAAGTGATACAATCTAAACATAAATAGAATCACTCATCCTAACTCCCTAAGAAGGCTATTGATAGTCGGACCGCTCCTCGGGATAGGGATGGATGATTATCATAAGCAATTGGAATCACACTTGGATGTGGGATTGCCCATTAAAAGCAGCAAATGCTAGAAAGGAACCAGATTAGTCATATTGGTCAAGCGACTTGTCGCTTCATTCATTGTCATTTCTTCACCAATCCATTGTGTGAAGAAGTAGTTCAAAACTTCAACTTAATCATAATCAAAATCAACAAAATATCACTTGATCATAGAAAAATCATGTTCGTCCTTCGAATCATTGCATACAACAATCACAAATTTCCCTTGTTTGCTGGGAACGTAAGCAGACATGACATCTTCAATTGTAGCTCTCCTACCGGTCGAAATTGTTGTAGCAGTTGAAGCTACCCGATTGAGTTTGAGGAATGAGTGCAATTTAACATGCAAAAGCCACTGGGCTAAGTCCTCCGAACATTGAGGCAATGATTCAAGGGATGCATGCCATCTTGCATGATTGGGCCATCCGACGTTGATCAGACCATTGATCACCATACACCCTACAAATAGATCAGTCTACGTTTTTGCTCAGCGTTGTGTTTTCCACACAACGCATCACAAAAAGGGGCATCTATAGACACCTAAATCATGTCATGCTTAGGGGAGCTACTTACATAGACACACTCATAAGATCATAAGACATAATCTTGGACTTTCCAAGCACCAACAGTGGTTCTCACCACTCATTTGGGGCCTTTTCAAGCCATCCAAGCTTGGCCGCTCAAGCCAAGAGCAACCAGATTCTAGCCGCTCAAGCCTAGAGAGGCCAGACCTTAGCCACTATAGACGATAGCGGCCAGATCATAGCCATTGTAGATGATAGTGGCTAAGCCATAAGAAGTGGTTTGCCGACAAACAGGCCCAATCTCGGGTGGAAGTGGCAATCAGCATGCAATAAAGGTGAGCGGGAGTGACTTTGCATTCCTTTTCATGACCAGTTCACATAGGAGACTTGAGTTTGCATTTAGACTTAAGTTAACTAACCTTCAAGCATAAACAAAGGACAAAAGCTTCTCATGCTAACGAACAGTTCGCATAGAAGACTCAAGTGGGTAGTTAGATTTCAGTTAACTAGCCTTCAAATATAGACAATAGACAAGGGCTTCTCATGCTAACTTGCACTACGCATGAGAAATTCATTTCTAGGGCTTGGACATAGACCTAGGGTTTCACACTATAAAAGGTGCAAGCCTAAGAGCACCAAAAAGAGACACATGATCATATGACATATAGAGACACATGATCGATATATGACATATAGAGACCCGAATCACATACAGGAGATCATTTCAGAGAGAGAGTTCTCTTTGGGATCACGTGTGCGATGGAGCTTTGACAAATCAAGGGGCATAACACCTACTTTCTTCAACATCAGACCATAGTCTTTGACCCATAGCTTTGGGGCAAGGAGAGCAAGGTTTTCTTTAGCGGTCGTTGTCTTGGACAATGGCCCATAGGCTTAGCTTAAATAGACATAGCATATTTTATCTTGTTTTCTTATATCATTAGCTTAGATTTACTTGATTCCATGGTATCATTTTATCATATTTCTGTTACATTCTCTGATTACTAACAACCTTATCCGAGGAGGCAATCTCGGACAACTAAACGTGTATTGTTGTTTGAATTGCATACAGGGCCACAAGTTCACGAGACATAATCCATGACATACGAGAGCAAGAGGATCCATCCGGGAGACATACCTAGAGAAGGAGGCATCTGTAAGCCCTCAAACATTTCCGTGTGCGGAACCAGGAAGCATTTTAGAGCGCGCCACCCTTTTGCAAAAGGGGACATCTCTTCATCCACTTGTAAATCATTGTATCAAGATGGGTATCCCTAAGAGGGACCGACATGTAACCGGGGTTCAATATTAATGAAAGATCCATTCTTTGTCATTTCCATGTTATATGTTTTCTCGTAATATTTTAGCTTCATTTTTGGTATAGTAATAACATCGCAAGTAGAGTTAAGAGCGGCGCGTGCACCCCGGGGTCGCTACACTTCCATGCTTTATTATGAGTTTTCAGTGTATGCCACTACTCCATTTTTTGGTGATAGCACTTGTAACTAATAAGAGCACAAAACTAATCAATATACAAATTCAAATCAATTTAAGAAAAAAACTTGTGTATGCAAAAAATAATTAGTTATATATATATATATATATATATATATATATATATATATATATATATATATGTGGAAAAATATCATATTATAGTATAAAATAGACTAGAAATAGAGAATCACAATATCTTCAGAGAAACAGAGCATCATAATATATTTAGAGGACCAAAGCGTTTACCTATTTATAATATTATAACCAAAAATCAGATCTCAATGGAAATAGGGAATCAAAAAATTTTAATAGAAAGAGAGAAAATAGGGGACTACATGCAAAATAGGGAAAAATAGAGAAAAACATTGAAAACAGGGCATTGGCCTATTTTCAATAAATGATAGAAAAACAACAAAATAAAAACTTGCAATTAGCTGACAGAAAAATAAATCTTATTACTACAACTACTTCAACTTATATTCACAATCTCTTAAGATAAACAGAGAACCTGATGCAGAACCCAGTCTAACAGTCTATTTAGGTGCAAAAAAAGGTTTGAAAATTGGTCCAGGTGTAGAACAGTGTTCAACAGCTAGTCTAGTGTAGAACTGGCTCTAGCAACCTGTCTAGATGTAAAATAGGATCTGGATATCGATTTGTGTGTAGATATAGCTTTGACAGTCTATTGTGTAGATATAGCTTTGACAGTCTATTTATATGTAGAACAAGATCTAGAAGCTAGTTTGTGTGTAGAATTGGGTCCTTCACTTTGTTCGGATGCAAAATAGGGTCCAAATACCAATTTGACTATAGAACAGGATCTGGCTACTGTTTTGAGTGTAAAATTGAGTTGAGTAGACCATTTGGATGTAGAACAATATCTAGTAGTTTTTTCGGGTGGAAAAATAGATTTGGTAGTCAATATGGTACATAACTAGCTCTAACAGTCCATTCGGATGTAAAATAGGATCTGGATGTCTGTTTCTGTGCAAAGCTAACTCTGATAGTCTGTTCGTATGTAGAAGATTATTTGTATGTTGGTCCATGTGCAGAACTTGCTTTGGCAGTTTATTCGAATGTAGAATAGGGTTTGAATGTTAGTTCATATGAAGAACTAGGTCTTTAACTCCATCCAGATGTAGAACAGGGTTTGGATGTTGATCTGTGTGAAGAATTGGATCATTCACTCCATCTAGATGCAGAACAAGGTTTGGATATCAATTCAGTGCAAAACAAGGTTTGGTTACCATTCTAAGTGCATAAAAGGGTTCGATAGTTGGTCTGGTGCAGAAAAGAACCCGATAATCAATCTGGTGTAGAAAAGAGTTTGATAGGGTCTGATTATCATTTTAAGTGCATAATAGATTTTGACTGTCAATCTAATGCAGAAAAGAGTCTGAAAGATATGGCTCTATTTTCGTTCCAAGAAGAGTTTTATTTCAGATCAACTAGTTTCACACGGTCGAAGTTTGGTGGTTTCTAATAGTTTGAATGTTTTAAATGAAAAGTATCGTTAGCGTCTTAATTATATAAATTGGTATACTTGGTGAATTTGGTGGGATAAGTTAAAAAATTTAAAATTTTAAGGCGAAAATGGTCCTCAATCTGGGCGGGAATATTGGCGAATTTTTAAAAAATATGTAATACTATTATCTTTTTTTGGTAAGTTGATTTTATTCAAAATAGGGCATTTGAAAGGCATCCCAATGCCTTGTACAATAGTGGAAAATAAAAAAGGAACACTAGAAGGACTTCTAGAGGAACACAATAAAGAGGCTTAAAGCCTAGTACAACAAAATGAATACTTCCTCTGATATAAAGAAACAAAAAGATGAACTAACAACCATCAAAACCAAACCAGAACAAAAATTTCATGTCGAAGGACCAAGAAACCATAAGGAAAAAGATAGCAGTAGGAATATCCACCAACACACATAGAGAGGAGCATCAGTTTGCATAGGTTAAGCTACAGTAGTGTCCAGCATAGTGTCCTTCGCTTCATCCTTCGAAAAATCCTTCAGGTTTTCCTTTAGAACATCGAAACAAGCTTCCTTGGAAATTTCAACCACAACCTCATCTTTGGCTACACCCTTGGCATCGAAAGGAACCTCAGCAACAGAGAAACTAGGGGTGTCATCAAAAGTATCACAAAAGAACAGAAGGCTCAGAGTCTGACATTGTTCCTTAAGCTTCGTGATAGCTTTATCAATGGCCATATGAGTTGTTTCTAGGTGATCAATTATAGTAGAGGTGGCATGGACGGCCAGTTTATGAAGGTACTTTTCAACCAGGTCGGGTGAATTGGAATGATCCTTAGTGGGTTTGACAGAAGTGGAAGGAGGGGTTTCAATCAATCTTTCTGCTTAAGTCTCTAGGAAAATCTAGCAGGTGTGCTTTCAACTTTGAACTTTTTCTTGATGTTGAATTCAGGATGGGGTTTATCGGTCTTATCCTTCCTCTTAGATTTGGAGTTTTTGGGACTGGGCAATGAGGAAGAATTTTCCTCCTCAGACTCAAGGGCATGGATATTACATTTGGGGAACTTTAGAAGGAGGAATCTATAAAGGACATTGAAAATCCCTTGGTGACATGGTAAACCCTCCTCCTTTTTGGACCGGGTGGAAACAATGGTGTAATCGATAGACCAAAAGATAGCAATAGGGATGTTCATCATTTTGGCATCATGGAAGTGATTTATGTAAACCAAATGGAAACAGAAGAGTTGGGACTCAGGATTATCACAAGTTATTGTATGATAAGTTTTAAGATTTCTTTCCAAGGAGTGGAAAGATGTTTACGGTACAAATATTTTATGTACATCTTGTGAATCGTCGAGTTCTTCTCAAAAAATGTTAGCTCCGCTTCCCAGTTATGTTTTTTTCTCCAGATCACTTTGTCATCCATAGGTTTTCCCATGAGGTCTACCAACATCTCAATAGTGATTTGGAATTCCACCCATGAACATTAACCAGGCCCTTGTTCTGGTCTCACCAAAGGCTTTCGTCACCTCCTCTTCGACGCAAGAAAACAGCTTGAAGAAATCAATAAGTGCACCTTTATCCTTCCACAAGTCTCTGACCATAGGTTTAATATCAAACACCTTAGGCTCAATGAAAATGGGTTTACCTTCCTTCATGGTGGTAGACAAAAAATAGCGAAAATGAAGGCATAGAGAATGGATTAGGTTAAAATGAATAGGCATAATAGTATAGGGTTGATGATTAAGCAAAGCATGCAGCGAGTCATATAAGAGGAAAGCATTTTCATCACTTTGGTTTTTGCAAAAAATCCAAGAAGGATGCTTCAAAAAGGGAAAAAACCCCCTGAAGGAAGAGTATTGGCTTGGGTGGATATCAAAGCGAATTTTCAAGCATCGAACGTTGCATCAGATAATTGAGTGAATCAATGTCAAATGAAATAGTTGACCATCTAGGTGCACAAAAAATATAGCCAATAAGAGGTCCTGGCACAAGACACAGAAAGGATAGGGATGTTCACCACACAGGGTCTTGAAATAATGCGACTAGTTAAATGGTGGAAGAAGGTTTTCGATGAGTAAATATTGCACAAAAAATACACATGGGAGAAGAATTATTAATAATCATGCTAAGCCTTGCCTTGGGATGCCAAAAGGAATCGGTTACCAAGAAATAAGCGCGAGCATGGATGGAGGTGGTGGGTATTTTAAATTTAAAACACAAAGGGTCATGCGGTCAATTTTCAAGGTAAGGCAGAATTCTTGAAGGAGAACCCAACAAGAGGATTGGAATGTGAGCCCAATACTTCATGTTATGTAATACTATTATCAATACATAGTGAACTGACACTTTAAAAAAAAATTATCCCAAAAATTTTGGATGAAAGGGTCGACGTCTAGGGTCCCCCAAATTCTTCAATTTACACTTTTGAAAATGCTAATATTCGCCCAATTGGCAAATATTTGCAATTATGTATAACCTTGCTATGAAGAAAATTTGGAGGTTTTCTTCTAGAAAAGAACTTTCTTTTTGTAAATGAATTGTAAGAATATTGGAAGCAATTCTATTAGATAAACTATTTGAAAGCTTGAATTCAACTATATGAAGTAAAATGAAACTATGGATTATAAGCCTTTGTTTGTAAGCTCTATGTTTATTGAGTAGGATTAGATAATGGTTTTTCCTATGCTTATGTTGAATTTGATAAATGGACTTAATTAATTAGAAAAAATTAATGTAAACCTTCTAGCTTTGGAAGAATGGGCATGGAGTCCATTCTTGGAGGAGGTATGGGACTCCTCCATGATTTTGTGTTGACTAGAATGATTTATATTTGAAATGGATGGAATTAAGGGAATATCCTTATGTGGAATAAGGGTATAATTGATAGGATGAATGTGGAATTCATGCCTAGATAAAATATGGGATTGTCCTTCCTATAATTATTGGATTGTAATATGCACTATGATGGATGTTTGATGCATGATTGCAATCAATTGAGAAAAGCATATGTTGCATGATTTGCATTTAGCATATGTATATCATGAGTTGTCTTGATCCCTTACCATCACCTTTCGAGCAATGGAGAAACAAAGAACTAGAGAGGACTTAAACCTTACAGTTGTGTATTCTTGTTATATTTGTAAAATTAAGGCTTGCTTAAGAAAGATTATTGTAAAGAAAATAGCTAAAATGAGTATTGTTTACTCAATATGGATGTAATATTTAATGGGTGGATTTTATAGAATTCCATATACATTTAAGGAGTGATTGAATGATGTAATATTTACATTATGATTTAATTAAATATGCAAGTTATCTTATTGGGTTGTTATGATTTGGCTAAATAGAATTTATTTCTTGTTATTGCAACATATGATTTGAAACTATTTTGGATGATGAAATTGATTTAAGATGCATATTAATTATCATTTGATTAGATGAGGATTATACATTGTTAACGTATCTTGAAATTGGATATAATAAGGATAATAAATGTAGAGTATTACAATGATATGATTAATAATGAATCAAATAGAAGTTATATCTTGGGTTGAAAACATAGTTAGTAAATGACTAAATCTAAAATATACTATTAATGAGAGAGACAATGAGAGAGGAATATAATCATGATTACGATGGTTATTCCAAGGCCTATGTGAGTTTATCACATGGAGTGATAACTATTTTAGTTACCTCATCATGGAGATGAGGGTAACTAAGTATTTAATATTTGATGATCCACCATGGAGGTGTGATATCTAATCTTCAAGGCATTCACTTATATACTAGTCTTCATGGATAGTATGGAGAAGGGTGATTCCCCTATGTGTGGGATAAACTCCTAACACTATGGTCTAGTTTTTGTACATTCATGGAGAATGTAGAGACCATTTGAAGTGTTCTCATACTATGGAGGTATGAGGGTTTTGTAGAAGTTGGTCACTTCTACTCAAGAGTGACTTTGACCAAGTATTAATATCTCTTGATGATTTGATGCCTTGGTAACTTACAATTCACTTGGAATACATTTCGTTATGGATCATGATTATGTCCACTTGTTGGGAGATGATTAAAAAAAAAAACTATATGGTTGAGTAGTAACAATTGGGGTTGTTACATTTATATAGTTGTATTAGAGGCAACTGAATTTATGAAATGGAAAAATGAAATTTTGAGATTGGGTTTTTCCCTTAGGGGTTTTCCCAAGATATATGATGTGTCACATGTGTTGTGATTGTTATTATCTTATGATCTTGTTTCTTATCACTTTCTAAAGATAGCTTGATATGGACTTGTTGCTCCAATTTAAAATGGAATATCATGGTTAAGAATCTATTAAGAAATACATGTGAATGGCATATGTGTATATATATATATATATTCCTTGATAATCATAATGGTTATGCTTATGGTTTATTAGATTAGAAGGAATTTGGAGAGAGAGAGAGAGAGACGGATAGCCTATCCGTAATATGCTTAGTACACCTACATAGATAGACTTATGTATGGTGTAGGGATGGGTGTACCCTTTTGAGAGATTAAAAGGGATAATCTAGCTCACCATGGAGATAAGATAGATATCTTATTTACATTGTGCTTAGTGCATCCACGTAGATGGACTTATGTATGGTGTGAATATGGGTGTATCCCTTGGATGGATTAAAAAAGGGTAAGTTGGCTCATTGCGAAGATGAGATAGACAACTTAATTCTAAGGCTTAACATTGATAGACACCTTCATAGAATAACTTATGCAAGGTGGTGATATGTGGATTTCTAATGAATGTATATAAAAAAAATCTTCTCTCTCGAGTGGGTTGGATTTTTGAGTCGTTATACCTCTACTTTTTCTTCTTCCATGCAACACAATAATATGTTATTATATCCTTTCCTAAAAAAGACACCATCAAGCTAGTAATAATGTGTTGCTTTCTATCTAAATTGAGCTCTCTCCTTGGTTATCAACCCTTTTGGTACATGTCCTATAGCAATATATTTGCATATTTCATCCATACAACCAATTTTTTCATCCACATCTATCTCTTCTACTAGAGCAATCTAATCTTCAAGGACTATCATTACTAAGCTTTCACATAAATATATTTCCTTTATAAGCTTAAAGAGATTGATCGCAATGTTAAATTCTTGGATTTTATTGAACTACCCAACTCTCTTTTCTCCTAAATCACATGAAGCATAGTGGATCAAACAACAAGGTGTACTACAAAGATGATAGTTTTGCTTTGTGATAGATAGTAATTGAACTTATCAAGATATTTCATGATGGCAAACATCTATTTTTTGATAATTGTGTATCTTTATTTGTAGTTGTGAGGGACTTTGATCATGAATGAGATAGTATGTTCTTCATTATCATTATTTTGGGTTATAATTATGTCAATTCTTTCATTTGTACCAAATTATTATAACCTAAAATCTTTGGACAAATATTGGTTAATCAATACTAGGTAATGGCATCTTAAACATGTTGGAAATTTTTCTTTTCCTTATTGGTCCATTCCAAAGTGACATCCCTTTTCAAAATTTTGGTAATAGGTCTAACCATTTATGTAAAATTTATTATGAACTTGGGAAAAAATTGGATTTGACCTAGGAACGACCTAATTCTTTTAACTAATAAGGGCAATAGGAGATATTGGATGGTTTTTATTTGATCAATATATATAGCTAAACCTTCTTTCGATACCACCTTACCTAGCAATTTGCCTTACTGAACCATAAAAATAGACTTCTTAGAATTAAGTGAGTTACCAAATTCTCTACACCTCTAGAATACTGACTCAAGATGCTCGATGTGCTTGCTCCTATATTTGGAAAATACATTTAAATCATTTATGCATATGATAATTGTCTCATCTATGAGTTTGATAAAATATATGTCCATAGCCCTTCGGAAGGTTGATCCTATATATGATAGACCAAACAATATTATTTGATATGAAAAGGTCCTCCATCATTGACATTGTCCCCATACTCATTTTTCTTCAGTGTATTGTGTTTCTCTAATCAATAATTATATGATCTGTTCATCATTGTTAAAGATATTTTAATGAAAAAATTTACCAGGGGTGACTAATTTTAATACTACCTCTAGTTATTTAGATTTATTCCACACTATTAATGGGGTCAAATCGAGTTGCCATACCTTTCAAGTCATAATTTTGTGTTCAGCTGTCTACAAATTTCTTTAATCTCATATATCAAAACTTTTCATTGATCCCATACTTGATGCTTATATGAATTTAGATGTTTGTTCTTTGTAGCACACTAGGAATTAACTTGTTTTACAATTAGTTTGGAGTCACCATATATTATTAGGATTTTAATTTTCAAATTCTCAGCATTTCTCAAATTGGTACAAAGTACCTCATATTTTACCATATTATTGGTGCAATTGAACAACGGTGTGCATGCAAAGTGAGTCTATGCACCTTGTAAGTCAATGAATTGAACATCAATGTCTACCCCATTTCTAGTTCTAGTGCCATCAAAGTGCATTGACCAAATCTTATTTTCTTGATTTTTAGGGTAAAGAGATTAGAGAGCACTTCATTGATGAGATAGTTGCCTAGTTTAGTCTCTTTGTATTTGACTTCTAAATTTTCTTCATCTTATTATACACCATTTATCATGTCAACCTCTAAGTTTTGGTCATCTTCAAGATACTCATCATCTTCCATAAATTTTAGAATCTTATTCTAGTTTACAATACCATCATCATTTATCTTATGCAATAAGTAAATACAAGGTGGCTCGTTTTCAATCATGAATACCTTCCCATCCTTTGGCACATTCATATGGATATAATCCATTACCAGGTAACCATCTACCAATAACTTGCATGCCCACTCCCTAGATATCAACATACCAAAGTATCGCAGGAGATCAAGTACTACCTCTTGCACTACTCCAAAATCTAGGTGTCTAGCTATCAGGAAAACCCATCTCTTTAAAAATAACTTTGGTCATAGCTATCATTGTTTCCCCTAAATTGACTATGCAACTTCATAGTATGTAGTTTTCAATTTTGAGGGTCACATAAAATGGGGATGGCTTTAGAATCTTAAGCTTTGGAAAATTTAATGTATTTGCCATGTTGACGTGGATGTCTATTGGATGTTTTACCATCAAATTATGTTTATTAGCTACATTGGTTGAAGCGGATTTTAATTGTTTAATTCTAACATAACTCCTTTCTTGCTCTTTCAAAGACTCTTGGAGAAAATCCCATTGATCGAGTAGATCTAAAAAATTTAGCATACTAACCTTAGTGGGTGTCCTCTTCATCTATTTTGTGGTGTTATATTTGCATTCCATGGAGGGACTCTCACTTGATGCTATGAACTTTTGATATTGCCTTATATTTATCGTGTGTCCTTTGCTTTTGAGAGGGGTATTTCTATTATCATTTTGACTTTTTTTGAAGCTGACCATTTCTATATTACTCTCACTTTTGTTATATTTATTTATTTCTCTTTTGTTCCCTTTATCTATTTTTGGGTATTTTTCCTTTATTTATTCATTTGTCCCTATTGCTTTGCGTCTCTCCTCTTTATTTTTTAGGTATACTTGTGGCCTTCCTTTTTATACTCTTTTTATTCTACTACTTCTCTTTTCGTGTTTCTAAAAGAACTTTATCTTTTAATTTCAAAGGTGTCCTCCCCTCCTAAGAACTGAACATTACACCTTTTTGGCTTTAGTTTACTTCTTAGTTGGTTTCTCTTCATAAGACTTTATTTTACCCCTAGTCTTAACCTCTTGTTGATTGGCACATCATCATGACTCTTCATTTGTTTATATGGCACTAAAGTTAGCTAGGATGTTTTTTAGAGTTGGGTAACTTAAGTACTAATTGTTGAGTTTGGGCTTGTTGGTACGTAGGTTGATTAGTTACAAAGACCAATTGATCCAATATGGTAGCCTATTGAGCCTGACATTGTTGGTTATACTAGATAGTTTGAGAATACCTGATAGGTCCAACACATCCTATGGTATCATGCCTATATTCCATGGAAAACACCATACCGGATCTAGTTTTTAATTGGTGTTAACTATATGGTTATGAGTTTGACTTGCTCCTTAGTTAGATCTAACGCCTTGTTGAGGCACCTAAACATTTTTAATATATCGGGTATTTTTGGGTTGTTATTTATGTGGTTGTTACCATTGTTGCTTTAAAACATTGTTCTAATTTGTCAAGGTATTGATCACTTCCACCATCTCACTCATTATAAAATTATTGATCGATACATTGTTTGAGTTAGATGGATCAAGGAGGGATGGAAGTCGTAGTTGAAATGCTATAATGGATGATGTGCTTTGGCCAAGATAAATAATTATATATAGTGATGAAGTATTAGTGGCAACACTTGGCTAAGGATTATGAGTGGGCAAAATAACAGGCATAAAACTAAGTATGAAAGTGTTCTAGGGAATATGGGACGCATAGGTCATCAGTAGAGCAGGGGATTGATTTGAGTGCCAACAATATGTTGAGTTGATCCAGTCCATGTTCCCATCAAAGGTAGGTAATTCCTTCATATCCAATGGAAAAATGATAGAATACGCTACTAAATTTAATGGTCCTTGGGAGATCCAATTAGGCAGTTGATTTTAAGTCCTAAGAGAAGCTCCTAGGTTATAGTTTTGATGGGAAGGCTAACCATATTGTTTATGATGAAAGCAAATAAGGATATACTACATAACCATGAGATGGGTATGAAGTATATAGAGGATATGGGTATGGAGGATAATAAGATAGAGGAAGTTGAGGTGGAAAATTTTGGTAAACTAACTATTGATTTGGAGGTGGTTGCATATTCTCTTGAGTGTAATGCAGATCTAGTTGTGGAACTTGTTGATTGTATGGAGGTGGACCTTGCATATTTTATTGCTCTTGATTGGTTGAAGGCAGTGTTAGCCCTTGGGTGTTTCCTTGGGATACTTGCAACACCATTTATCCAAGTAGCATTTGAGCATTTTGAGCAAGGATTTGATTTATATTTAGCCCTAAACATCCTACATTGGACGTTGTAGACTAACCTAGTGGAAAGTTAGACATAATTGAAAAATTAAATTCAAGTGGACTTTGTTTCAAAGCACTTGTAGGAGGAATTGTCTTTACATTAGAGGTAAATAGTGGGTTACTAGCATAGTATTGGCTTGCAAATGTTTGTTTGATTATTCACATTGATAGATATACCATAAAGGGAGTTTGTATATGTTAAGGTTGGACCTATGTTAGACCAATTTTGATTTGCTAAAAATGGAAGAATGACTCATTTTTTGGTCTAAGTAATCAATTTGTAGGGGTGTGAAGCCTTGAATGACAAGTTTGGCCATGGGGTTTTTTCCTTTTGATGAATGGGATTAGATACTAGAATATTCTCAAATTCATCTTCTAAATGTACCCACAAAGTGGTTTGTTGTTTTCTTTTTCCCTTTGCATTTCTATAATGGTATGCAACTATGTTTTCCAAATAATTTTCCTTAGTATTTATTGATTCTTTGACTACACATTCATAAGTTTGCACATATGAACCTACATAGAAATTATCAAGGTCAAATTTTATAAACTTCAAAATTTCACCTATGGAGTGATTTACTCGTAAAAGGAAGTGAATTGATTGCAAAAGCGAGCATTTTACTAGTAGAAAATGATAGACTAATTTATTTTACAAAGTGGTTTGCTCATATAATAGAGCAATATGCTTGTAAATTCAAGCAATTCACTTGCAATTTCAAGCAATTCACTTGCAATTTCAAGCAAATCACTTACAAGTTGTAAACATATAAACAAATTAGCAAGAAAGGATCCAAGAAAATCGCTTAGAGTGAATTATCTTTAAATTAGATCAAATTACCTTCATGTGAGGAGGAGAGGAAAAATATTATCTTTGTAATGATTATGCTTGCATAGATTAACTAGAAACTTAAATAAATTCACACAAAACACAATAATTATTTTATTGATTGTAGTAAAGAGTTACAAGTATCATAGCCCAGTTCAAGGGACCAACCTCCTTTATTGTAGGCCACTTTGAGGGTAAAACCTCTATTTATTTCTCAATTGGCTATATGGGATTAAAACAGGCCCCACCAATGTTACATCATCATCAAGTAGTGGTATTACAACATCTTGGATATTATCCATGTATCACTTGGCAATATTTAAACCCGAGTCTTCTTGAATATTGAGGAATATAACTAGTTGAGCTAATTCCATTTGATAAGGATAAATCTTCTTTAAGAGCAATGCTTATTTACAATATACTTCCCTTTCTTACAATGCAATATATAAAAATAACTTAACCTAAAATAACTTACAACAGATTGAGTTAGCTAACCCTAATTATTGAGGGTCCCCTTACATTTAAAATGGAGGTGCCCACTCATTACTACCTAAACTATTACAATAAAATAAAAAGGGTTAGTACATGAGATCCTAACATTGTCTCTACCTTCAAAACAAGATTTGTCCCCAAAGAGTAAAATTAGAAACTATTATGAGGGTTAGTGTAGTAGTTCCCATGTGGTAACCTCAAGATGTAATCTTTAATATTGTACCAAAATATTTGTAATGATTTAGTTGCATAGTTGTCATTATTATCAATCAAAAATAGATTTTGGTTAGAGAATGATTGAGCCTTCATAAAACTTTTACTATCATTTGATCCACTAGAATTACCTGGAAGATACGAGGTGAGGGTTGGTAGTGGTTGTCGTTTGGTCCATTGTGTCTGATTATTTAATGTAAAATATTGTAAGGCTCCAAGAACTTGGTGATCATTTTATTTTAGTCATTCATATCGAGTTGGTACTCAAGCTCATATTTAGTTGGGTTCCTTGCAGATTGAAGACTTCCAAAAATTACAAGTGTAATATCATGGTCACAGACTATAGAGAATGGCATTTGAGGGAGAAAAAAAATGTAATAAATGACTATTTAGGAAATGGTGGAATTTTTATAGGGATGTGTAAGAGTACAAAAGTGGGTATGCCTTGAGAGATGATCCAAAACCAAAATAATTGACTTGCATGTTATCTTCAGCAGCCCCCCAATGAAATCCATGAAAATATCAATCTATATTGTTGCTAGAATTAGTAATGGGTGGAGTGTTCCTAGAGCTATAAGTGTCTCCCCTTTGTGATGTTGACAAATATCACATTGTTGAACAACCCATTTAATCACTTCTACTTTCAACAGTTCTTGGATCAACTTTGCAATTTTTATTTTTGTGTAAAAGAATATCGATAAGGACAGATGTTGGGTGGTAGATTCCCTTGAATGATTACTATGGTAGGATCAATTCTCTAAAATTTCGCAAACACTTGGGTAAACATATTAAGGAATATTTTTAATGTTGTGGATGGATCCATCTGATTAAGTTCTACAAGTTGCACTATGAAAATTTAAGCCATGACTCCTTGAGTGCCCTTTTTGTGTAATTTTTTCATGCGGTGAGAACTCATGACAGTTTTTGGTCCAACTATACAATATTGAGAGTGTATTTTTTATCTACTATTGTGAATGGCATCCATATTTTTTTAAAATCCCATAAAATAAAACCTAATATATGCAACCATTAAACGCCTAGGACCATGTCATACCCTCCTAATGGAAAAACAAACATACTAGTTTTTACATTAAAGTCTCTCATAGTAAGCTTGAGATTACAATATTTATAGTTATAGGAAAGAATACCTCCATTGGCTATCATGACTTCAAAGTTGTTGCATGGGTATAAGTAGCAGTCTACTTGTTTTGCCACCTTGGGATCAATGAAGTTATGAGTGCTACTTGTGTTGATGAGAATAGTTAGAGGACATTTCTTGAAATACCCATGCACTCTCATAGTTTGTGGTGTAGTCATACCTTCCAAGGCTTACAAAGAGATTTCAGGTATGGGATCTTCTAAAGTATTGATGTCCTCATGTTGCTCATTATCTGAGCTATCAGTGGGTGCCTCGAGCCTAGGGAGGGTAGTGGTTGACTCAACATATAGTAGGTACTTCTTTCGAACACACTTATGACCTGGATTGTATTTTTCATCACAATTATAGCATAGGCCCTTATATCAACAAGCTTTCTTATTTTCCTCACTTAGTTGCTTGATGGGGATTGTTGTGTTTCCTGCATTGGGAGATATTGATGTTATTAAAAAATTGAATTGGAACAACCTATTTGTGACCTTGTGGTACCAACTTATCTTCATCCAACCTTGCTAACCGAATGACTTCTATAATTTTCTTGGGTTTGAACATTATTACCTCTATTTATATGTCTTCATTCAACCCACTAACAAAGAAATTTGTATAAAATTTCCCAGTTAACCCTTTTGTCCTATTGGCTAATTTTTCAAATTCTTTCTAGTAGTCATGAACTATATGAGTTTGTTTGAGCTTTATCAAATATCCTGTGAAATCCTTATAAACACTAGGGTATAATCTAACAATTTTTCACAAAATTTATCCCCAAAATATGTTTTTCATATTTATGTAGTCAATGATACCATTATATTGCTTCCTTCTCTAGGTTGAAAGAGGTTATACAAACTTTTAGAATATCTTGAGTTTGATGTAGATCAAAATATTGATTTGCATGATATATCCAACTAGTAGGATCTTCACCATCAAACTTGGGGAAATCCAATTTTGTGGTACAAGGTGCAGTGGATAAGGTATGTTGTTCACCTACAATATTTTGTGGATTTTATATTTAGCGACTATGAGGACTTGTGTTCCCCATGTTGTAATATGAATCATACTTCTTGGATAGTGTTGTACAGACCAGTGGTGAATTTTTGGATGCTTTGTATATTTTATTTCATAGTGTCTAACTTTTTTATCCCAGTAATCAAGGAGTCCCCATCACAACTTTAAAACCGATCCATGAATTATTGTAGTTCCTTTATCTCTTCACTCACATTTTCTAAATAATTGTCCTATGATCATTGCCCTGCAATATTTTTTTATGTGTGCCTTTGACCCTCAATTATGACACCTATCAAGGATGATTTCTAGTGCTTGATACTCTCTTAATTTCACTCCATTTTTTGGGGGGCATTTTGGTACTATTTTTTTGCATTTGGTGCTCCATTTTTTTAATAATTATTTTCCAAGACTTTGATACTAGTTTTTTTATTTTTCCAAACACTTTGGTACTATTTTTTAACAACACTTGGCACTCCCTCTTTCTTAAATTATTTTTTAGTCCTTTGGTATTATTTTTTGGGCACCAATACTTTGTTTCCAATGCTTGGTATTCTTTCTTTTCTCTTTTTTTTATGGCTTGTATGATTCTGTGTTTGGAATTTTTTGCCTACAACTCAATGCCCTATTGAAAATACTTGTAATCCTTGCTTGTAAAAACCCTTGTAATCCCTCTACCTATAAAAACCCTATAATCCATGTCTATAATCTTAACCTGTATAAAAACCCCCATAATTTGTGTCTATAACATCCCCTATAATCCCTTTGTTGTTAAAGTCTACAAAATTCTGAATCTTCTCTAGAAATGCACTCTTTGTATGCCTAAGAGTCCTCAAAAAAAAATATTTTCAATTTTTTATTTGGTGCTGCAAACTAAATATATTCTAAAAATGAACTTTGCGTAGGTCATAGTTTTGGTGTCTTCTAAATCCCTGTCTCGATATGCCTAAAAAGTCCTTGTGGGAATTTTATTTAGTGTGCTAGCTTGGGGTTTTTTTCGTATGTGGGGTCACAAATGTACTTATCTCATTCATAGAAAATGACTATCCTGATATTATAAGGTACTAACTATGGATGACTCCATTGTTCCCATAGTCACACTACTCATCTTTGGCGTACGATGTGAGTGCCTTATTGGGTCTAATCACTTATATATGCACCACAAAACTCAAATGGTTTATTCTTCCTATGGGTGAGAGCTTCTATTCCTAAGGGGTAACTCTATATATCCAAGGGCACGTGGAAGCTAGCAATCGTATATTGGTGTTGTCTGAGGCCTGGGTATTACAGTGACCCCTCACTTCACTAGATGTTTTATGAGCAATATAGCTTAGCCAATAATGATATCTCCTCTATGATATTTTAAAACCTCAACACAAGATTTATAACCTAATGAATCTAGAGAATAGAAAAAATTGAAGTGATTTGGCTCACTGCAACACAAATTGACAAAAAAAGATCAAATGAAGGAAAATATAAAAAAGACAAATTACCAAGATGGATGCGTTGTAGCTGAGTTGTACTACCACAATGCAACCATACCTAGATTGATCTTAGATACTAGATATAATAATTTTGTTTGCATAAATTAACTGGAAACAAAAATAAATTCTCATCGAACACAAAATAGCAAATATTTTATTGAGTGTATTGAAGAGTTATAAGTATTATAGCCAGTTCGAGGAATGACCTCCTTTATCACAAGCCACTTTGAGGAGGCAAACTCCTTTATGATAAATGTTCCTTTACAATATAATTCCTCGAGATACCTTCCCTTTTGTGTAATGCAATATATAAAGATAACTTTACCCTAAATAACTTACAATGCAAAAGTAGATTAAGCTATCTAACCCTAACCCTAATAATTAAGGTTCACCTTTATATTCAAAAAGGAGGTGCCCACTCATTATTAACTAAACTATTACAATAAATTAAAAAGGATCAGGATGTGATGTCCTAACATCCAGGGTTATGCACAATGACGAATATTCACAAATTGGGTTAATATTTGCATTTTCGAAAATGCAAATTGGTGAATTTTGGGGACAATATACGTTGGTCCTTTTGCCTGAAACTTTTAGGACAAAAATTTTTAGGTGTCAGTTCATAGTGCGTTGATAATAGTATTAAAAAATTTTTTAAAAATTCGCCATTAATCCCACCTAAATCGAGGACACTTTTCGCCATAAAATTTTAAAATTTTTAACTTATCCCGCCAAATTTGCCAAGTATACCACTATATATAATTAACACGCCAGTGATACTTTTTCATTTAAAACATTCAAACTATTAGAAAATCAAAAATTCCATAGAAATTTGGTCATGTGCAGAAACCAGTTGATCTAGAATAAAACTCTACTCGAACCAAAACCAGACCCATATCTGTTAAACTCTTTTCTACACCAAACCTACTACCGGATTCTATTCTGCACCAGATCAATATCTAGATCCTGTTGTGCACCCTAAATGATATTCAGACCCTTTTCTACATCTAGATAAACTATCATACCATGTTCTACACCATACCGATATCCAAACCTTGTTTTGCACCCTGAATGATATTTGAACCTTGTTTTACATCTGAATGGACTACCAAACCCTATTTTGCACCAGACCGACATCCAAACCCTGTTTTACACCAAACCAACATCCAAACCCTGTTTTGCACCCTAAACGATATTTGAACACTGTTCTACATCCATATGAACTATTGAGCCTTATTCTACACTAGATTGATATTCAAACCCTATTCTACATCCTAATCGATATCCAAGCCATGCTCTACATTCTAATCGATATTCGAACCCTGTTCTACACCAAACCATATTCAGACCTTCTCTACATCTATACGGACTATTGGACCATATTCTACACCATGCCGATATTCAAATCATATTCTACATCCAAACGAACTACCAGACCTTGTTTTACACCAGATTGATATTTGAACCCTATTTTACATCTTGAACGATATCTGGACCATGTTCTGCATCCAGATGGATTGTTCAACCTTGTTCTATACTAGACCAATATCCAAACCCTTTTTTGCACCCTAATTGATATTTGGACCCTATTCTACATTCGAACGGACTATCATACCCTATTCTACACCAGATCAATATTCAAACCCTATTCTGCACCACACTGATATTCAGATTATGTTCTATACCCCAAACGATATTTAGATCATGTTCTACACCAGATTGACTATCAAATACTTTTCTACATTTGAATAGACTACTGAATCAGGTTCTACATCAGATTATTTATTTCTCTTAAGACATTATGGATATAAGTTGAAGAAGTTGTAGTAATAAGATCTGTTTTACTGTCAGCTAATTGTGAGTTATTCTTTTATTGTTTTTTATCATTTATTAAAAATAGGTCAATGCTCTATTTTCCATGTTTTTCTCTATTTTTTTTTGTTTTGCATGCTGTCCCCTATTTTATATTTCTATTAAAACTCTTTGATTCTCTATTTTTATTCAGATAATATTATAAATAGGTAAACGCTTTGGTTCTCTAAAGATATTGTAATGCTATATTTCTCTGAATACATTGTGATTCTCTATTTCTAGTCCACTTTGTACTATAATCTAATATTTTTCCACATATGTATCTCTAATTATTTTTTGCATACACATAAGTTTTTTTCTTAAATTCATTTGAATTTGTATATTTATTAGTTTTGTGCTCTTATCAGTTACAAGTGCTATCACCAGAAAATGAAGTAGTGGCATAAACTAATAAAATCACAATAAAGCATAGTAGGAAATAGGTATGTATTTTCTACCAACCAACCATCTGTTTATTCTAGTTACAATATTATCTTGAGGCCTAAAAAAAGTAATACCTCTTCAACATTTTATTACTTTTCTGAAATTAAAAATATTTTCTTTACAAGTAAAATGTTACCTACTGGAAATGGAAAGAAGGGGGTCAAATATTCTGCTGAAAATAGTATCCTCAAATATTTTAGCCATATGTTGAAATACAACGAGCCATCGACATCCGTGCAAATTCGAGGTACAAATAATTTTTTACTTCTAAACAGTTAGTTGTATATTCTATAATTATTTTAAATATTGCTTTCTTCCTCAAACTATTAGTTCTCAGTATGTGCATGACGATATGAATCTTTTTTTTGTTTGTAAGTTTATTTTGTTAAATCCAAAAATGATAAAGAATATTATTGTATGCTACTATGTTGAATACCATGTCAACCCTGATATGCCTCCACTTGAAGATATTCCTCACCAAGAAATACCTTCTAATGAAAATTCTTTTAACAATGACATCCAACAAACACTTGAAGATATTCCTCAAAATGACATGCTAGCTAAAAATGAAAGTGATAAAGGAAAGAGGAAGGGAAGACGAAACGCGATTTTTGAACTCTGGCGATTTGGCGGAAAACCTTCTGAATTGCCGATGGCCGAGCCTCTAGGGTTTCAGATCGGAAACCTCTTCCTGGGTCTTTGGGGGTTTGCTGCTGGTTTTTGTTCTAGGCTCTTTCGATGCCCCGGGAGGGCCCAATGGGGTCTCTTCCAAGTTCTCTTGAGGGGAAGAAGACCTCTTATGCGGAGATATTACGATAAAATCCTGCGTCCTCCTCTGATGATGCTTAGCGAAGTGCTTTCCATCTGCTATCCAGGAATGCGGGCAAGGGTTCTCATGTGCATAGAGTCAATGGATGTCTCCCGCAATCTGCATCAAGACCAAAAATAGTCATCGAACCAGAGCTGGTTGAAGACACGATAAACTATCGGGCTACTCATGATCTGATCTGCAATTTCATGGGAATTCGACCCACCCCCGCACTTTTTGCATTCCCGGGTGAGACAAAACTGGGAGCCTATCGGTGAGTACTCCTTATGGCCCATAAGCAATGGGTATTTTATTATTAGTTTTTCTTCCCTAATGGATAGAAACAGAGCATTTGAATCAGAGAAGAGGAGCCATGGCCCGGCAGGGTTATTTGTCCAACCGTGGAGAGCGGGTTTCGACCCTCGCATTGAGCCCACGGTAGTCCCGGTTTGGATCCGGCTGTATGCTCTCCCGATGGAGTTTTGGGGTGAGAAGATTCTTGAATTGATAGGAAACTCTCTAGGTAGATATTTTGGAGTTTCCAAGGATACCATTGAAGGAAATACTATTGTTTATGCGAGAATTTGTGTAGAACTGGATATTAGTCAACCGCTACCAGCTGAGATGGAACTGGAGTTAGCAGGACATTCCTGGATACAGCAGTTAGACTATGAAGCCCTACCTTTCTGATGTAGAGTCTGTCATTTGCATGGCCATTTGGCAAGGTTCTGCCCAAATATCTTGAGTACCAAAGCGGATGCTCCACAGGGAATGTCAAATCGCCCCCGAGAAGGTAAGTCCACTTCGGTCAAGGAACCACCTATCATTCCCCCTGGTTCTGAGGGCCAGAAAGATGGCTTTGAATAGCATAAGAGAAGAAGAAACAAAAAGAGAAATGGCAAGGAGCAAGCTCTTCCCAAGCCAACCAACCGGTATGAAATCTTCAAATATCTTGTGGATCAAGAAGACCAAATTATGGAAGGAGCAGATGGGAACCTTGAGGATAATATCATCCTTACTCATGCTCCTCCCTCATCAACCCCTATCCTTGAACAGGTGATTGACTCCTCTGAGACTTTGCAGCAAGAAAACCCAGGGACTCTGGTAATCCACTCCCCGTTCAGACCGGCTATTAAAGATGTTACCATGGGAATTGTAGAAAAGCTCGAGAGAAAGACCGACTCTTGGAATTTCCCGAGTGGAGAAGAGGTCGAAAACAGTAATTCCCAAGGGGTGGGCGGGAAATACAATAAGGATCTAATTGCAGTGCAAGGAGATAAGCTAATCAATGGAGGATTGGCGAGAACAATTGATTCGTATTGCTCCCAAGGTTTCCAATGATTATTCAATCTTGGAATGTGAGGGGTTTAAACAGTAGAACCCATCAATCTGCTATTCAAAAACTTTTAGAGAGAAGTAAAATAGACTTTCTGCTCATTCATGAGACAAAAATGTCATTAGACCTTATGAGTAAAACTGTCAGCCGAATCTGGAGGGGTGCTGGCCATATGGCGGTGGCTGCTCTAGGTGCCTCGGGAGGGATTGCTACTCTTTGGAATCCTCTGGCGTGGATAGCAATAGAACATATAGCATGGAGAGGTGTCCTCACTTATTTTTTAAGAATATTGTTACAGCTGAACAAGTCTTAATTACAAATTTCTATGGGGCTCAGAACATCGATGGTCAGCGGTTTCAATGGAAAGCTGTACAAAACATGTGGTCCTCCCGGGAAGATTTTGATTGGATTATTGATGGGGACTTCAATGCTAAATTATCTGCTAGGGATCAGGAAGGTGGCATCCCTATTTTGGATACAGGGGACCGGCTGTTTATTGCCCAAGTCCAGGCATTTAACCTTGTTGATATCAAAGGCCCTGGTACAAAATTTACCTGGACTAATAAGAGAAGAGAGTCATACAATAGGAGGGTTAAGCTTGACCGGTTTCTGGTCTCGGAGGAAGCTTATGTTAGATGGAATATCAAATTCCAGATTTTGGAGGGCCCAGTCTCAGATCACTCTCCCATTTTGCTGGAGGGAGGGACTATGTCAGGGAAGTATTACAAATCTTTTAAATTTGAAAATTTTTGGTTGCAAAAAGAGGACCTACGAAGGAAAATTCCACAGTGGTGGGAAGAAGGTCGTCTCCCTTTTGGAACAGCTATGTTCAAATTTCATAAACGACTTCTTTTTGTTAAGAGTAAACTAAAACAAGTGGAAGCAAACTAACAAATCTGATTTCCGGCTCCAACGGGCTCCCTTGTTGGACGGATGGAATGAGGTGCAAAAACAATTCAGAGAAGGAATTATTTCTGAGCATCTTAAATTCGAGGATGACGCTTTACGCAAAGCGGTTGAGGACATTGATAATCAAGAAGAGATCTACTGGAGACAGAGAGCAAGAAATACTTGGCTATTAGAAGGGGACAAAAATACTAAATTTTTCCATCGCTCTGCTCGTGCTAGAAGGCAATTGAATAACATGGAATTCCTTCAAGATGAGAATGGAAACTCTTTTGACACTCTCCCTGATATGCACTCCCTCTCTATGGAGTACTTCTCAAACCTCTTCAAGGAAAGTATGCAGCATGATGTGGAAGCCCAAAATGAAGTCATTGAGGGCATTCCCTCTATTATTTCTCATGAAGAGAATCAGGCCCTTCTTAAGCCCATTGATCGTGATGAACTCAAGAAGGTGGTCTTTGGGATGTGCACGGGAAAATCGCTCGGTCCGGATGGTTTCCCTATTGAGTTCTTTCAGGCCTTCTGGGATATCTTGGAGGAGGATGTGTTGGTTGTCATTGAGGAATCCCGAACTAACAAAAGAATGCTCAAGGCTCTAAATCACACCTTTATCACCTTAATTCCTAAAGGAGAGGGGGGGGCTCACATTTCCGATTTCAGACCTATTGCTTTATGTAATGTGATTTACAAAATTATCACTAAAATTATGGCTGAAAGACTAAAACCCCTTCTTCAGAATATAATCTCCCCTGAGCAAGGGGGTTTTGTTGAAGGAAGACAGATCTTGGATGGAGTAATCTTGGCTCAGGAGGCTATCCATTCTATGCATAATTCAGGTAACAAGGGAATGTTCATCAAACTGGATATGTCTAAGGCTTATGACAGAGTAGAGTGGGGCTTCTTGGTCAAGATGTTGGCAGCCTTTGGTTTTTCTCAGGACTGGATTGCCTGGGTCATGAGCTGTATCTCTACGCCTTCCTACTCTATTTTAATTAAGGGACTTCCCTCGCCACCTTTTGGAGCCTCTCGGGGTCTCCGCCAAGGAGATCCTTGCTCTCCTTATCTCTTTCTCATCTTGGCTGAAGGTTTAGGCAGACTCCTCCTGAGAAGAAGACGTCAAGGACAGATAACAGGAATTAAAATCGAGGCTGAAGTTTTGACTCATTTATAGTTTGTGGATGATACGGGTTTGGTGGGAGTTGCCAACCTCAGGGAAGCAAGAGGGATCAAATATTCTCTTAACGTCTACCTCCGGGCTTCTAATCAAGTCATCAATGAAACAAAATCAAAAGTGGTCTTCTTTAACCTTGATCAAAGGTCACAAGAGAGAGTTATAGAGATCCTGGGTTTCACTAGGACCTCCCTTCCTGTTGTTTATCCTGGGGTTCCTCTGCATTTCAAAAAGCGAAAGCTGATTTCCGGAAGGACCTTTTGGATGGCATCAAAGAGAGAATGAATCATTGGTCTCATAGATGGTTAAGCTATGGGGGCCGACTAACTTTCCTGAAGTCTGTTATTCAGGCCATGCCTATTTACAAATTCTCTATTCTGGCCGCCCCTCCTTCAATTTGGAAAGAGCTGGACAAAGCGGCTAGAAGTTTTCTCTAGGAAGGTGCCAAAGGAGAGAGGAAATGGGCCTTGGTTGGTTGGGATAAGGTCACCCAGCCCAAGGAAAAAGGTGGGCTGGGTTTAAGAAGCTCCAAGTTTAACAATCGGTCCCTGGCTGGTAAATTGTATTGGAGGTGGATTTCCCAGCCTACATCCCTCTGCAGCAGAATCCTTTCTAGTAAATACTTGGGTCTTGTTCATCCCAACGACTTGGGCCGCTATCCTTTGGAGGTTAATGGATCTCTTGTGTGGCAGGCGCTCAAGCTTGGATCTTGCATTATCAAAGATCAATTGTTCTGGAAAGTTGGGAGAGGGGAGAAGGCCCGGTTTTGGACTGATTCTTGGGATCAGCATCCTCCTATCCTTGTTGTGTTTCCTGATTTGCATCCGTTAAAATTAGCTCTTGAATATAAGGGTTGGATTAATATTGAGAGCTACTTCAATACCAGCCAATTGGTGGAGTATAAGGTTCAAAAGTTTAAGCGGCTGGGTGAATGGCCTATTCCAATCCCTCCGAAGCAGGCTCCAACTCTAGAAAAACTTTTGGCAGAAAGGTTTCTTACTGGGAGAGATGAGGAGGATGAGCTTGCATGGGGCTTTGGGAACCTTGGGGTTTATTCCGTGAAGGAGGGCTATGATTCGATCCTTCCTGAGCCCCCCCACACTCTTTTCCGGTTCAAGAATGGAGGAAGATATGGCATCCCAAGGGCTGGCCGAAAGTGAACTTCTTTGCTTGGCAGCTGATGCATAATGGTATCTTGACCTTTGAAAACCTCAGAATTAGAGGCATCATTGGCCCTTCCCAGTGTGTTTTGTGTTATAGGAATGAGGAAACTGCGGATCATCTTCTGTTTGATTGTCCTTTCACACAGCAGATTTGGCATCGTTGGTTCTCCCACTTTAAACTTCAGGCTCTTGGAGACTTGTCTCGGACCAATTTATGGGAAAGCTGGAAGAGAGGTAGATTTATATCTAAAGCTCTTCGTACTGGCTGGGAGCTCGGTTTCCTTTTTATTTGGTGGCAGGTGTGGCTGGAAAGAAATGCTCGTATTTTCCGTGAAACCTTCTCTTCGATGGATGGGATATGGCAGGTCATCTGGAGCAAAGTTGTGGAAACCATTGCCATCTATGCTGAGGAGGAAAATCAGCCAGCTTCTAAGCCTTTGGAAGGGAGAGTTGCTGATCTTGAGAGATAGGTAAGAAGTTATTGGAAACCTCCCCCAGAAGGCTGGGTCAAAATCAATACTGATGGAGCTGCAAAAGGTAATCCGGGCAATGCTGGTAGTGGAGTTATCTGCCGTGATCATGCTGGGACTGTGCTCTATTGGGAATTGCAAGGTCTGGGATATGCCACAAACAATGAAGCTGAGGCCTTTGCTATTAAATCTGCCTCCATCTGGGCCATCAAGCAAGGTCATAGAAAGATAATCATTGAGTCTGATTCCCAAATCCTGGTTGGTGCTCTTGATTGCATGAGGAACTTTGCCTTAAAAGCTTGGAGGCTACGGATTTTGGTTTCCCAAATTATAGAGCTTTGGAAGGAAGTAGAGGATGTGATACCTGTTTATGCTAGTAGATCTCTCAATAAAGCGATTGATTTCCTTGCTAAGATGGGTGCTGAGAGAGAGGTTGGGATGCATCTGCATAGCAATATGTCTGTGGAGGATGCCGAGATCAGACAAGGCCTTGAACAATTTTTGAAATAATGTGCAAAGTTTTTTTTGCTAAGGATCTTTTTTGTCGCGATATCGCGACATGTAGTGCTGTCGCGGCCTCTGGCTGGTTTCTGTCGCGATATCGTGACATGTCACGATTTTGTGACACGCGATATCGCGACATGTCGCGATGTCGCAACAGAAACCCACCGGAGGCCGTGGAGGCTCAACCTGTCACGATATCACGACAGGTTGAGCCTCCGCGGCCTCTGGTGGGTTTCTGTCGCGACATCGTGACATGTCGCGATATCGCGACAGGTCCCGCTTTCGTGGTCCGTGTGGAGTTCTTTCCGCGCTTTCGTTCCCTTCATGAAGTTGAAAAGCAAAGTTAATATTTCGTCGCGTTTTCGTGACAAGTTTGAGAATTGGAAGCTGCATGGTATTCCTGTCGCGATTTCGCGACACGTTTGGCACTTAGGCGGCTGGGTGGAAAATTGTCGCGATATCGCGACCTGTAGCGCTGTCGCGGCAACGAGTTGGTTTTTGTCGCGATTTCGCGACAGGTTGTGCCTTCCTGGCCTTTGGCGGATTTCTTGCGTGATATCGCGACATGTAGCGCTGTCGTGGCTCTTGTTGGGTTTTGCTAGCGATATTGTGCCTCTTTTAAAGATGTTGTTCAAAGGTGGTATTGTGTCACGTTTTCGCAACAGGTTGGTTAATTGGATTCAGCTTGGTTTTTTTGTCGCGATTTCGTGGCATGTTTGGCTCTTAAGCGACTGGTTGGTTTTTTGTCGCGATATCGCAACCCTTTTGCGGCATGACTGTTGTTTAGTTTTTTCGTCGCGTTTTCGCGACGCCTTCTGCGGGTGGCTGTCGAGGGCCCTTCCTGTCGCAATTTCGTGACATGTCACGATTTCGCGACATGTCGCGTTATCACGACTGTTGGCGTCGAAGCGGCCGTGACGGGTTTGCCTGTCGCGATTTTGCTACATGTCGCGTTTTCGTGACATGTCGTGTTTTTGTGACATGTCGCGTTTTTGCGACATGTCGCGTTTTCACGTCGTTTGTTCTCTTTGCCCTGTGGCTGCTAGTGTTGCCTTTGTGCGCTGCCCTTGTTGTGTTGCTCTTGGATCTGGGTCGGGATGTGTTCTCTCCCGCTTGTTTCTGGTCTTTGTATTAATACAAGTTTTCATTTTTTTCAAAAAAAAAAAAATGAAAGTGATAAATCAAATACACTACAAACTTCTTATGAATCTTCAAGCAAAAATTCTAAAAAGATAAATGCATTTAACTGGGCTATTGGAAGGGTATTTAATAATAAATGGGCAAAAAATTTTACCTAGATTGAGTCTATCCTGATCGAGGACAACCAAGTCGATCAAAAAGTATGTAGATGCAAAATTTGTAGTTGGAAACTAGGTAAGGATCACAAGCTGCAAAATAAGATAAATACAATAAAAAAACATGTTGGCAAAGCTTATGTAAAATTTATAGGAAGTGATGGTAAAATTATTAAATAAGTTAGGTCGAAGGATGCACCAGAATGTATGAATGTTAGATATGCAATATAATATGACAATCACTTAAAGCAACAACGATCTCTTGTTGAGAAAGGTGGAACTATTGAAGCCCAATTTCATAAAATTCATAAGACCAATTTATCTTCAAAAATTTTGTAGTTTGTTGTTGTATATAATATTCTCAAAAAGGGTAGACCCATGTCCGATTTTATTGATTATAAGCACCTATTTCAACTAGTTGATGTGCAAAACCTTCCTAGTTCCCATTGGTCAGATCGAAGTGGTTGGGAAATGGTAAAATGTCTATCATTAGTTGAGAGGAGTACTTAAGGGAGAAAGTAAAACTTACCATATTTATTTCACTTTCTATTGATGAGGTGATGGTTGTGGAAAACACATCCTGGATTTGCATGCATGTGTACACATTTTAAAATCATGTAAGGAGGCCTAGTTTTCTAGGATTACATAATATGGTGGAAATTTCAAATGCAAAAAATATCTATAATGTCATTATGACTAGTTTAAAGGATATTACGAGAATGAATGATATAGACATAGCCACAAAGTTAATTTGCATTGGAGCTGATGGTGTTGCTATAATGCAAGGGCATAAGAATGGTCTTTGTGTTTGACTCCAAACCTTAGTTGCCCCATATATGATACCCATTCATTGCATGGCTCATAGAGTGAATCTTGCATATAAAATCATGAGCACTTTTGAAAATTTTGTGAGAGTGGAAGACCTCATTCGTGAAATACATTCTTATTTTTCTTGCAGTCCAAAAAGGTTTGCAAAGTTTCAACAATTTGCACTAGGAGTTACAAAAGAAAAAAAATTGTTAAAAGATGTGGATACAAGGTGGATTTCATTGTATCAACCTGCACATAGATTTTTTATAGAATATCAATCATTAACGGGGTTTATGTACGTAAATCATAGGGCAGTTGATAAGACAAAGTATTTGTTGTTTTGTTTGACTGACTTGGAAACCCTTTTAGCATTATGTGGTATTCTTCCAATATTACAAGAAATGAACAAATTGATTAAACTTGCACAAGAGATATCCATCTATATCATTGATTTCATGAGGATGAGAAAGCAAATATGTATGATTATTGACAAGTTATATGTGTCCAAAGCAGATTTTACAGATCCCTTGTTTGATAGTTGGAATACATTGACAAATGTGAACAATCCAAATAGCTTTTTGAAGTTTGACATCAATGATCATATTTGTATTAATGTTCGTGGAAATATGATACCTCTATATTGTTATGAAAGGTAGTCAAGTATAGTTATGGATGATGTTGAACAAGTTCGTGTAACACACAATAGATTTGAAGTTGTTTTACACAATACTAAGAAAAAATTGTTAAAAATAGCAAAATCATTGACAAGTGAGATAAGAGATCGGTTTCAAAGAGATGAGTTTCTTAAGGCCATGGGTGTGGTTAACCCTTTGTTTTGGGGTCCTTGTATTGATTACAATTCTACACATGAGTTATTTATTAAATATATGGGCATCCTTATTAAGCATTTCAATAAAAGTGTGGAAGTCAATGGTGTTGAAATCAAAGGTATACTCAACAAAGATCTTTTAAAACAATAGTCATCATATTTTGAAAGAACAATGGTTGAGCAAACATCACTTTTGAGTAACATCAATGAGACTGGTTCCATTGCATGTTTGTGGTAAAAATTGTATCCAAGTAGTGTCTTACAAGATACGATTAGTGAATACTTTTATTTATATGAATTATGTGAAACAATGATTTTGGGATCTATGGAAGATGAGAGGGTTTTCAATGCACTATCTTTTGTTAAATCTAAGCTCTGCAATAGGCTGGACAAAAATTTAGAAAATTGTTTAAGAATTTATGTGTCATCGTATCAATTGGACAAATTTTTGTATGACAAAGCATTGGCATACTAGAATTCCCTTGCAGGTAGAAGGGGTACCATGAATACGATCGATAAGGAGGATAATGATGCTTTCAATGATCAAATGGTGGAGACACAGATATCCACTATGCTTAATAGTGATACTAGACAAGTTGTGAAGTGTTTGTTTCAACTACTTGAATTGTGATTTTTCTAGTATTTCACAACAATGATAAATTTGACTTTCTTTGTTATCAAATTTCACAATATTGTTTTAGATTTATAAGATTTCAAAAAAATTGTTTATTCATAAATTGTATGTTTTATATCACATTATTGTTTTAAAAATTGTATGTTTTATATCACATTGTTGTTTTAAAAACTGTATGTTTTATATCATAGTGTCTCAACTGCCTTCATTGATAAATCGTTATGTTTTATGTTTTATATCATAGTATTGGTATTGTATTGTTAATGTATGAATATTAACCAACAATAATATTTCTTTTGTTGTTTGAGATGAACATAGTAAATAATATTGGCTAGAAATAAACTAAAAAAGCAACACAAAATTATAAATGCAAAAAACCTTTGAATGATGGAAGACACAAAATTAGTAAATGTATTTTTCATTAATTCGAATAGAAATATATTACATTGTACAAAATTTTTGGTTGCAATCAACTTGAAAATATTTTACACTTTGTTAAATATTTGATTGGGGGTTTGTTGCCTCAGTTTCGCTTGAAGTTTCCTTTTCTTTTCCTTTATGTCCTTCCTTGACACCCTATGTTGGCAATGCTCCAGATCTGACTAGGTTTTCTTGTACTTTCTCAATACTCCCCACCAATGCGGCTTCTTCTTGGTTTGGATCTTCAAGTACTATTGGAAGCGTTTCTTTCGCTTTCTGTTGTTGTAGTATGAGGTTTGGATCTTCATTGAGCCTTTCCCTAATATATCTTCTTAAAAAATTATTATCTGCCACTTTTGTTTGTATTTTTATCTTCATTTCCATTGTATTTTGTAGAAATGTCTTCGTCGCATTGATATTGACTTCCATGCTCTTAACTTGTCTTTTTAAGTTATCAAAATTTGACTGCAAAAAGAAAATGAAAACATAATTCAAAAGATTTATATGAAAAAAAATTACTTGTTTTAATAAAATATTAAATATTTACTCCAAAAGCAAATTAAAACATAAAAAAAATTTTCTTACCTTAGCCACATCCTTTGCAGCCTCAACGATTGCAACTTTTTTCTTATCGGAAGTCCATTGGTTATAAAAATCTTGGGCTTCCATGATAATGTTCTCTATTCTATTAACCATAATATTTAAAACATCATCATCATACACAATAGTTGACTTCATTGATCCTAATGTGGCCTGATCTAGCAGGCCACCAAGCTTTTCTAGTTCATACTAAACCAAAGAAAAATTTGAATCTCTTTTTGAAAAATTCTTATACCGGGCATTAATTTCCTTTATAAGGACCTTGGCCCGATATTCCCAATCCTTCATCACTTGCAAATCTCTAAGAACAAATTGTTTTACGGTTGCTTCAGTATTTTCAACCATTAAAACATTTTCATCAAAATTTACAATGTCATCCTCAATTTGAGGATGAGGGTCATTTCCTTCAAAAGATGGCAATGATGTCTACTCAGTTGTAGGGTCTTATGTTTATTCTCCTTCACCTTGTGGATCTTAAGCACATTTTTTGCCTTGAAGCCTAAAATTTTGTCCTCCAACAATAAATTATCATCGAGTTGGATATTATTCAATATTGCAGTTGAAACTCCTGGTGCCTGTGAAGTTGTGTGAAATGTAAAATATGAGAACCCATGCCCATAACTTGGTCCTACCCCAAGTGATCTATGTGAGAACCCATACCCAAAACTTGGTGCTACCCCCCATGATATCTATGAGAAAAGTAGTTTTCCACCTCCAACCCGCATATGACCTCTCATTTGCATAGGTTGTCGTTGTGGTGGAAGCGGTTGTTGCGGTGGAAGCAATGGCGGTATATGGCCTCTCATTTTCATAGATTTTCATTGAGAGTCAGTTGAAAATAGTTTAAAAAAAATTGTTAGAATTATTCAAAAAATAAAATAGAAAATAAACTAGAAAAAAAATCTTAATTCAAAGTAAATACACATTGATTTACCTAAGGACGATGAAATCTATTGAATTTGGGTGTTTGTGGGGTTGGGGTTGGCGCACTAGATTTAGCCTGCACATTTTGTGCAAACCTAGGTGCACGAGAACCCCTAGGAGAAGCATATTGCCTCAAACATCTATGCGACTACTACAATGGTGTCACTTGTAATTCAGTGTCTTCAGAATCACTAGTTTTTTCAGGACTATGACCCCTCAAGGTAGCATCCTATTTATTCCTTGTGGTGGCTACCCTACTATGCATTTAGATGAAAATAAAATTTAAAAAAAATGTGCTAAAATATAAAATACTATTTGATGATCAAATATGGACTTATTACCTTCAATTCCTGGGGTTATCATGGCAATGGTTTGTAGTGTTGCATGCACTACAGTCGGTACAGGAGTATTTTGAAAATTATGAAAAGTTTCATAATAGAGTGCTAAAATATAATTTATGCTACCCAAAATGGACTGTGACTTGTTAGTTTGCAATTGCATGCCATACAACTATGCTCTTATCTGATCTGAAATATACATGCACCAATCAAACCTCTCATGCTTCTCATAGTGAATAACATAGGCCAATGCCCAATATAGAATTTCCAGTCTTCCAAGCATAATAAGTCTTTCCTGGAATAACTCAATAATGGCCCTTAGAGTTTGATGTTGAACATTGGTGATTGTTAACCCTCTTTTTGTCTTGGCGATGAAATCTGCAAAAAAAAAAGATAACAATTTACAAATTTGAAATTTTGAACATTAATAGAATCTAAGTAACAAGAATTATACCTGCCAAATATTTTGATCTAAGATGGTACATTGTCTCAAGGTATCCTTTATCATCTAGAGACAACACAAGCTTCGTTGACACTGGAGGAAAATCCCTGAAAGGAAGATCTGTAAATCTCTTAATGTCTATAGGTGTGATTATGAATGATAGATTTCTATTCCATATTTTTATGTTGAGTGTGGCATGGTCATGGTCATAACCGGCTATGATATTGTGCAGGAGGACTTTATCAGTTTTGAAATGTGGAATTAAAAGCAAGTTCATCAAACCTACATCATCTATGTAGGATGAGCTAAAATCATTACTAATATTATTAATAATCAAAGGTTAAATATACATAGTAAACGTGATCAAATTGATTACGACAACTAACCTACCGACTAACCTGTCATCCATAGGGAAATGACGGTAAGGTAAGTCACTAACCTAGGTAACTAGTAAAAGTAACTACTAGTGGTAAAAAGTAACAACCTACTTTTTACCATGCGGTAAATAAAATCTACTTAGGTAAATATTACAAATTACCTAAATGAGGTAATAATCATAGTTACTAACATAGTAACTCTAACATCCCCCCTTATTACATTATTTGGGTAATGTATATAACTGCCCCAATACAGTGAAAAATATGTTGATCTGCTGGTTCTTGCTTTGTCTCAGGCCCTATCACAGTCCTTTGGCTGCTCTAAGCAAGAAATGGGTCATTCTTCACTTTATCTTCGCATCAACGAATGTCCTTATTGTAATCTTATCATCCAACTGAATTGCATGGTTAACCAGTCGTTGCAATCGCTAGGTGTAGTAGAGTAGATCACTTCATACGAGGTTCATTCGGTTACAAAAATGAGTTTGCAAAAGATAAGGTAGCTAAGGTTTCGGTCGTTACTAAAAATGCACCCTTATAAGTTCCCCCTTTGTTGCAAAACATGTAATTAAATTTCTGAAGGAAGTGTGACTAAGGTGTCGGTCGCTATCGAAAATGCACCCTTATAAGTCTTCTTCCCTTTTTACAAAAAAATTGTGAAGAAATAAGAAAAGAAATTTTGATCCCCCCTTAATTGCAAAAGATGTGCAACTTAAGAAGCATTGTGAAGGTTTTTACAAAGATTGCCTCCTAGGAAAATTTTACACCAGAAAATTCCCTCCTTTTGTTACAAGTACTTCAAAAAAAGAGTTTGCTATTTATGAAGCCTAAAAGAGGTACAATCACCCATTTATTTCTAGTACTTAAAACAAAAACTTATGCTATTTATGAAGCCTAAAAAAAAAGAGGAAATGGTGCTTGTTGAAGGTGACAAATTTGCTTTCCCTCTACAATATTGTCTTAGCCAAGAGTACTCTGTGTGCTTTTTCTAAACCAGAATCAGAATCAAAACTAGACACTTCACTAGCAATATTGCCTTTGTCTTGCTTTTGTGATGTGCCTTTGCCATTTCTATTTTTCTTGTTTTTGAACCAACACCGATTGGTGTCATGATTGTCCTTTTTACAATGCAAGAAAAACTTCTTTTGAGTTTTCTTTCCCTTACCTTTTGAAGATGATCCTCCATTCTGAAAGTTTCCTTTCTTCTTATCACCCTAATTGTTTGAGTAAAGTGCATTATTCGATACTTCATTTTATTTGCTTCCTCTGTTTGAAGCAAATTGACTAACTCCACAAAGGTGACTAATCTTTGTGATACATTAAGGGATGTAATCAACATTTTATAGGATTCACAAAGAGCCCTCAATATTACTGAAGTCAAAAGGGTATCTTCTAATTTAGCTCCTAAAGCATTGAGCTTAGACTAAAGTTATGAGACTCTGCAGAGGAAGAATTCTACTAATTTACCTGACTTCATATGGAGTGTATGAAGTTGTGTTTGAAGGTTGAGAACATTTGATTGATTCTTACCTTCAAAAATGGTACAAAGAGCATCCCATGCCTCTTTACCAATTTTAGATTCACTTATGTGAGGTTGGATCTCATTAGTAGTAGCTAGGAGGATCAACATAAGAAGATGATTGTTATTTTTATCCCATGCTCTTTGATCTGCTCCTAGTGTTGTAGGTCTTAATTCAGTGCCATCAACTAAATCCCATATTTCCTCTATAGTTAGGATGGCTTTCATCTGAATAGTTAGGACCTTTAAGCAATTGTGTATCATTTAAGTATTTGTTGATAGTTGCCATAATGAAGGTCCTATTATTTGTACTAATATGGTCTTTCTTTCACTCTTAAGTGATATTTAATGGCACCTGCCTTAAAATCCTCTTGAAGAGGAATAATCAGTTTGAGGAAATTAAGCCAAACAAATAAGAGTGAATTAGGGGTTTTTGTTTTTAGGAGAGAATATCAAGTGTAATTGGCTTTAAATATGTGCAAGGATTTACACAAATTATTAGTGAAATTTTGGGGTATGGAGTGTTCTTGATTCTATGACTTATAATTGCAAAGAAATAATGCAATAATCAAACAAGAATGCCCACAAAATTCTTATCACCTAGGTGTCGAATGCAACCAAAAATGCACCTAATTTGCCAATGAAGGTGTCAAGTAAAATCGAAAATGCACCTTTTAATTTTTACAAAAAAATATAAATGTATGTTGTGCAAAAAATTGATATGTTTTTGTCTCCTCCTTGTCTTACAATTTTGCAAATAATGTGACAATAAACAATTGCCTATCTTTTTTGATTTTGCAAAATAAACAAGTTTGATTTTTTTAAAGTGCTCCTCACTTTTGTGTTACAATTTTGCAAAGAAGATCAATTTCTTGTCTTCCCCCATTGATTTGCAAAATTAACAAAACTAGCACTCCTTCCAAGACAAGTCGACACACGACCTGCGTTTGAAAGGCTTCCAGAACCAGTCGATAAATGACTTGGTTTTGATGGACCCAAGGCTTTCAATTTCTTCTCAATTTTGTAAAAAAAATAGAATGTGCAAATTGTATGTCTTATATCCCCCCTTGGAGAAAAAATAAATGCACACTTTGCTTTTGAATTTTGCAAAAATTTTAAGTCACCTTGTGTTACAATTTGCAAGAAATAATTCAAGTTTGATCCTCCCTTTTGTGTGCAGAATTAACAAGGCTTTTGAGAAGTTATAGGGCTTCCTAATTTTGCAAAAAAAATGATGCTTTTATATGTCTTATATCTCCTTTGATGGAGAAAACTTGTTTAAGGTTGCAAAAAAAATATATAGGTTCCCCTTTTTTTAATTTTAATTTTTAAATTTACAAAAAAAAAATTAATCATAAATTTAAATTTTAATATTAAAAATAAAATTATGTTTGTTTTAAAAATCCATTTTATAAAAAAGTGATTTTCATAAACATAATTTATATTTAAATTATTAAAATTAAAATATATAAAAAAAACTTAATGTAAATAAAAAAACAAAAAAAACTTTGGTTGCTTTAATGTAAATTACCTTGGTGTAAAAAAGCTTTGGCACGGCCTGCGCGGGGTTTGATCCCCCAACCTCGCGCATTACGCCTTAGCGACGGGGAACTTGACCAACCCATCTACAGCAGTAGATGAGATCTAAGGGAGACTACCTCCCTTTTGACTCTTTCCCCGCCAGGAGATAGGAAAAAAAGAAAGTGGGACTCTTTAGTCCCACATGCACCCTATGGGTGCATTTTGAGGCTTTAAAAAACATTTGCCACCATTTAAAATTTGATTACCTTCGAGTAATCGATGATTACGAAGCACTCTTTTGCTGCCCATGCCAACCAATAGGATAATGCCATGCATACAACCGGAGGATGAATCACTGCATGTCATGTTAGTTGTCTAGATCACTACCATATTATCTCCTCGATTTGCATGCCACCACCATGTAAACAGCTATCACATCACCTACCACCCTTGGGAATCATGCCCAATCTAGTCCAGTCAACCAACGAGTTGCATCAAGGTAGTCCAGGGACCACCATGTGTCAAATAGAAACCTCGAATGTGCCAGTTAGGGTCTGTTCTCGACATAATCAGATGTTCAATCTTAATGCCCGTGTTAGTGCCACGTATCTAGGATTGTGTAGGTGTCTTAGGGCATCCTCCCACATAGGGCGCTCTTGCCCTCACGTGGGATGGATCGGTTGTCCGAGGGTGCACCTACCCTTTAGATACGATCGGCCTGTGACGAGTCAGGGTGCTCCTGCCCTGGCTCTAGATGACGGTCATCGTGTCGATGTCAAAGATTAGAGGGCCACCTGCCCGCATGAACCTCGATCATCAGTGATCTTTGATAGGGCCCTCCTGCCCTTCGATCGGGGTGGACCGCCTACAAACGCTAGCTATTAGCATTCGTGCAGGGTTCCACATTGTGCAACGTGAGTGCCCACCCTTGGACTACCAATCCATGTGGGACCACCTACCTATTCTAAATATGGTGGGCCGCTCCCTCAGGCCTGAAAATCAGTTTGATAGCTATAGCTTGTTGTCAACTCTTTAGACCTACGGGTGCATAAAATTCTGCCAACTCCACGAGGTCAAGATTCCCTGCAGGCCTTGTGCCAAAATCCAGGTGCAAACACCTTGGGAAGAGTGTGGATTCTGGGGGTCTCGTCAAGCGAGATTTGAGCCCCTTAAATCCTACTGGATTAAGAGTGTCGCCTTGTCCAGGTGAGTCTCCAAGGCATGCCAATTAATTAGCTTTGATACCAATGTAGGATGAGCTAAAATCATTACAAATATTATTAATAATCAAAGGTTAAATAGACATAGTAAACGTAATCAAACTGATTATGACAACTAACCTACCGACTAACTTGTCATCCATAATATCTGTCGTCCATAGGGAAATGACGATAAGGTAAGTCACTAACCTAGGTAACTAGTAAAAGTAACTACTAGTGGTAAAAAGTAACAACCTAATTTTTACCTTGTGGTAAATAAAATCTACTTAGGTAAATATTATAAATTACCTAAATTAGGTAATAATCATAGTTACTAACATAGTAACTCTAACAATCTAACCACAAAAATTCTAAACCTGGGGTTGTTAACAAATCTAAAATTGCAGTGCAAGAAATTTTCTTAAATTTTGTAGTAGGGGTAGAAGCGGTGACCATTGCTAGAAGTTGAAAGTAGGAAAAATTGGATTGGGGAGGTTTTTGGGTAATGGTTCACTCTGGTCGGGTGCAATCACAAAAAATAACTGGAAAAATGATAGTTGATGCTCTTTTATAGAGAAAATAGATGGGATTGACACATGGCAGCATTGTATTGGACATGTAATATGGGTGATCGATTGTGTGATACATGGTAGCAGGTCTCCGGTGGGAACGTTTCGAAAGCTGGACCATATTTTGCATCTGGTTTGAGGTCGAACCACTATCTTCTTTCGATCCAAAGTTGGACCTTTTTTGCACCCTATTTGAGATCGGACCATATTTTACACCTGGTTCGAGACCAAACCATATTCTGCATCCAGATCAAGACCAAACCATGATCTACAATTCTGCATCTGATCCAAGACTGGACCATGATCTGCATTCGATATGAGATCGGACCATATTCTGCATCTGATCCTATACCAGACCATTTTCTACTCTCAATTCGATGCTAAACCATTTTTCACCAACCCGTCACCAGAACTCATTTTCCACCCTATCCGGTCAAAACTTTCAAATTCGTCAATGTTTTGTATTTTTTTGTGAAAAATAAGGTAATTTGCCATGTCCTCCTACATGAAGTTGTCCAGGATTCACCAGGGTTTCAAAACGGATTCACCATTTTTTTACAAGTATATTTTGAGTTTGACCCCTTATGCATAACCCTATTAACATCTTTCCTAGCAAATCACTTCCTAGATTAGAAAAGAATTGCTCATCGAATCTGACTTGGAGGCTTTTCACTATTTTTGGAGCAAATTGCTTAAAGTGAATTGCTTACTAATTTTATATTTGAAAAGAAAGCCTCATAATCTACCTTAAATGTTCTCTATTTGTGACATGCACATAAAATTTTAGATTCAAGGTTTGATGATGCTCGGATGTTGTTGGAGTCATCTTTGCAAAAATTTTAAAATTATGGAGTTCATGTTGGACTCGCCATTTGCAAAGTACCTACAAAAATTGAACACAAATTATTAAAATGGTGAATTTTCAAAGTCAAGTTAAGACTAGAATTGATAAATCAGGCCTTGACCTCAACGAAATACTTAGGATTCAACCTATAAAAGTGCAAAAAAATTAGATAAAACCACTCACAAAATGGAGTGAATCACTTTGTAATTATGAGTGAATCGCTTGCTTTATTGACTTGGAAAATTTTTAGGCATTTTGTCCAAAATGGAGCGAACCACTTTCTGAAACTAAACTTGGAAAAATATCTCTTAATTTTGAGTCATTCACTTCATCCATGATGAATGCAAATTCGATACAAAAAATAAGGAGTTAAGTGTAATTTGTGGATAATAAGGCTTAGTCCATTGGCCATGACAGAAACTACATTAAATTAGGGAATTTTCCTAACTTCTAGTTAAGATTTGTGTCATAATTCTAGTTTCAACAAAGTTGTAGAATACTCATACACTAACCTACACTAACTTGCATTAAAAGTAAAGTGCAAAAGTAAAGTACGAAAATAAAAATGCATGTAAGTATAAGGGTGTGAGTGATTCAAAACAAATACAGGTTTAAATCATAGCGAGGAAAGTGTATGATCAATAAACATGAAAAAATTGAATAACATCAATGTCCACCCATTCATTAGATTATGAAATTGATAAACAAATGATAATATGGGATAAAATGGTAATGTCACAGTTGTGCACTTAGAAAACCAGCAAAGCAATTCCACTAATGGAATGCATGAGGACTTTCCAATTTCTTAAAATCTCATGAGGTTAAAGCACAATGTCAGTTTCATAGTGTAACTCTGAATTCTCATGGTCAAAATACTTATACAATGAAACCCTAAACTTCTATTCATAGTAAAATTTTACCCTTGAGTTACCTAGGGTGAGAAACAAGTGCTCCTAGTAAAAGTAAATATTTAGGGGAATCTTTGGTAAAATGATGCACCATAAAATATTACATACCTCTAATTATACCTCTAACTAGGTTAGAAGAGTTCCAAAATGACATAGTGCACCACTACATGCCAAAATATCACTTTCTAAAATATTTTCTAGGATATTTATGCCTTCCAATTTACCCCTACGACCTTCATGTTATTCCCTCCAATTAGCAAGCAAATTGCTCATTTTTACAAGCAAATCAGTACCTTACCTTGAGTGAATTGCTCTTAGGATCCAGTTGATCCCTTTTTGCTAGTGGATCATTTGTTGTGCCATGCTTAGATAAATTTTAGGGGTTTTGTGAGGCATTCATTGTCTAGTCTCTTTGCTACATGCTTCTTCAAAATTTATGAATCTTAAGGTAGTGTCAAGGTACTACAATATAATAAGAGAATATATTTCCTTTCATTATAAAACCAATGTATCTAACTTTTTGAAGCACTATATTGATACAACTCCCACACTTCGCTTTGATTAAACGATACCTTGTGTGGCAAATTCATTATACCCTCTTATAATGTTAAGAATGCTCTACTCTAGGCATAAGCTATATTGATAAATGGTATCAAGATGGTAATAGTATATTCTAATGCATATAATATTGGTAAAACTATTATACCTTATCATATGAACTTGTTATTGAAAAACCTTTGTCACATATATTAGATATTGCTTTTGAAGATAAATTTTGTATAACATTAGGATTGTAAACTTGCAACATATCCTCTTATATTTATAACTTTGTATTAGAATTTAATGATGCCAATCATAAAATAGAAACATAATGTTGTGATTTGAAGAAATGATAATGTTATAGCCTAAAGGATAATATGTTGAGGGTGCCTCAACTAAATAACCCTTGTGAATATGCTCATAATTGGGTTGTTATAATAAGTACTAAGGTTTTTAAGAATTTATGATGTTGCTTACTATACCCTAATCAATGGTCATGGTTGCATGGATACCTTTTTCCAACCTTATCGATTAAAGGGATAGAGGCAATAGTTGAAGATAGTAATAAAAATAATACCATGCTTAGAACATATGCCTTCTAGTTATGTCTTAAAATGTTTTCTACCATGCTTTATTTTTCTATTAGTGATGGTGATTTTTATGATAAATATGACATGGGATTTTGATTATGTTGTAGGAGTATATTAATGTGTGGCTTAAACTCTTTATGTCAAATATACATGTCATACTGATACGCTCCTATTGTATGAGTAATTAGAATGATATTTTTTGCCCATATTATTGATTCACCTTGCCTCAATTTTTTATAATGATTAGGTACTTATATGGTTATTTATGGTGTTATATAGCATAAATAAAATATTAGAAGCATATATGGCTTTTAATATTATTTGCAGAATAATGGTATGTATGTCCATCATAGATGGTTTATTTATATACTACATGTGTTATTTGTAATTGACATTATCCATTTTAGAACAATGAATGTATTACACCAATGTTAAATGTATAGCCTTGGCTTATGATGCCTTCACATGTGCAAAACATGACCCAATCTATTGGTAGGTTGTTTTTAAAATTGTAAAGAATTCTAGTATAAAGCGATGTAATTTCAAATGCTAGGAATATTTTTATAAAATAGTCCACATAATATATGATGGTCTAAAAATATTTTCTTAGGCCTTTTGATTTAAAAGGGATAGTTAAAGCCATAAATGAGCTAAACCACACATTGGGAAGAGCTAGTGTTCAAAACCTACTTTGCCTACCTTTTTGAGGTCCTAGAGAGTGAATTGGTAAATTGGTATTATGAATGATGCATGTGTTAACTTGATTTAATGAGAAAACTTAATAAGAACCTAAACTTGTTATTGAAACAAGTTGGGTGACTTCAATATACCTTAATAGCAAAAAACCTTAGTACTTGGAAGTAAAAGTTTTGTGTTTGTGGTTCAAGTGATCATTGAGGGCAATAATAATGAAGTAGATTTTGGAGTTAAGTTAGATTATAACATATATGATAAGATCTTAAAGAGGTAATTAATGTATGCATGAGTCAATCCATATGATCCATGAGTTGAATGATTTCTTCAATAGACATGTGTCTGAAATAAGAACCATGAGTAAGGTAGTCAAACAGACTCACCTTGGTTGTGGTAAACAAGTTAAAATTATTGAGGCTATACAAAGAACTTTATGGTTTCTAGAAATATTCATAAAATGTGAGAGTGGACCCCAAATATTGGAGGTTGGATCAGCACTTGCCAATGGATACAAATCAACAAGAACATGGCATGCGCTAGGAAGGCTCAAAAGATTGACCAATAAAATGTTCCACCTACTTACTTCGATACTCTTCTACAAAAGCTTGTAGTGTTGGAAGGATCATTGGGAGACAACTCGTGTAATACTGAACTTAAGCACACAGTTATAATTATTTAATGTCATGCAAGCAACAAATGACTATCATCTAATCACAAAATCGTCTACATCCTAGTGGTCAATACCTTTAGGTCAAAATGGATAGGCAACTACTTAAGAGAGTAAACAAGTAGATGGGGAAAGATTGGGCTACTAGTCATCCATGATTGGTTGTGTTATTGTTACTTATTTATATTCTCAAATGGACTTTTCTCACTATAATAGTTACAAATGCCATCATAAGATAAATTAATGACCCATGCATCACCTTTACAAAAATGGTAGCTAAAATCCTAGTTATAACATACCCTACATTATCCTATCAATTTATTTGGAACTTCCATTATACTATCATATTCATTTAGTAATTCCATTGAAATTAAATAGTTTATAATGTAATTGACCAAGAAATTAATGAAAAATTATGTGTGAAGAAAAAAATTTCCTTATTTTTCACACATTGAAATATTAGGTTATTACAATAACAAAAAATATATCCATTAAGGTTTGTTGAACACATTTTATTTTCTTCATTAAGATATTGTATTGTTTTTTTAAAGCTTGAATTGCATGGACAAATTTTTGGTTTAAAACTTCTAGGTATAAGATTCCATGTACACAACATTAAGTACAACAGACCCTTTTATATCTAGTTTTGGCTATATCATTAATTGATTTATCAACTCTATGGATGGACATACACATTGTTGATATGTTTGATATGCAGAGAGCGAAACATTTTACTTCTTGTTGAAATGTTTGAGTATGTGGGAGAATGGAACATTTTACTTATTGTTGAAATGTTTGAGTATGTGGGAGAATGGAACATTTTACTTCTTGTTGAAATGTTTGAGTATGTGGGAGAATGGAACATTTTACTTCCTCCTTTACAAGAAGTTCAATGACAATGTAGTGAGAGTATGGTATAAATTCAAATATTCGCTTAAAAACAATCAAAGTTGACATCAACTAAGGAAAGATAATAACATTTTACTACCTCTTTTGCAAAGACTTTTATCATAATGTAGAGAGAGTATGGAGTTTGATGAAAATGTAACAAGAGTATGGTGTAAATTAAAATATTAGCTTACAAGTAAGGTGATATTATGGTGTAAATTCAAATAGCAATGTTAAAGCAATCATTAGAACTAGATTGTTGTAAAATTGTCTATTCTTCATCTAGATTGTTGTAAAGTTGTCCATTCTTATTCATATAAACAATGAGAGAGCTACATTTTTGCACATAATTTGTTGATAACAATTACTTAAAATACAAGTAAAAATAAGATCTATCTTGATAGAACCTATCTGAAACATTTGTATTGTTAGGGACAATTTAAGCAAATGAATATCATAATTTTATTAATAAAAATGGTGGTGAAGTCCTCTAATGTTAGGAAGCATATGAGAGAGGTTATTCCATCTTAAAACCCTTATGTTATAATGTTGATTGGCATTGCTTCTTACTTGAAATTCTACGTTCAAATTAATGTTTTCCATACTGCTTCTTACTTGAAATTCTATGTTCAAAATAATGTTTTCCATTCTTAAATTTTTTTAATACCAGAATCTATTTATAGTTTGTAAAGAATTTTAAAATATATTTTAAAAATCAAAAAAGAGATTTTGTTCCGAATACTTCTCATAAGCAAAGAGAACCTATTTTTAAAAAGGAAGCAACAATCACATTGGGTTTAAAGTAAATATAATTTTATTTTTTGTAGTTATCTATCATGTACATCATAACTATATTATACTAGTATTTCAACAAATTATATCACTATAGTAATATTTCAACAATTTATATCACCACAAGTTGCCCTATTGCAAGAATCTTCATTTTGATCCTTGGACTTAATTTTGGGTCAAGTTCATTAATTGCATCCCACTTATTATTGGTCCATAGAATAAACGTTAATATTCATATATATTCAACATCAAATATTAATTAAACTTATATTGCTTATATTATATAATTTTTTATTTTTACATTGTGTAACAAGACAAAAACAAAATAAATGTGAACCGGAAGCAAGTGTGAGCTAGGAACAAGCAAGAAGAATGACCTAGACATAGGAAGCAAAGTGCAAGCAAGGAGTGAGCGCCGCTTTTTCTTATTCTACATCTTAGGAGAAACTCAAAAACTAAAAGATTCATGTGAAGAAAACCTACGTACCATGGCAAGAAAGTAATTTTTAAAAGTCCTTACTGGTAGTAAGTATGCCTTAGTTAGCGATAAGAGGAAGAGTACATCTATCACAACCCCTATCCAGGTGGCAAATATTACTCCAAAAGCAATTATTAAGGATGACATGATCAAGCATGATATAATGGTCCTTAAAACCAAAGGGTTAATATGTAAGTTTCATGGATACTGGCCAGGTTTTTCTAAGATTCAAAATTGGATCAAGTGGAAGTGCGGCTTGAAATCAAATTCTTCCATGACTTTTCTTCCAAAAAGGATTTTTTCTTATTTTCTTCTTCAATTCATAAATAAGGGATAAAATAATGGATTGTGGTTATTAGTTTAAGGGCAAAGATGCATTATATTTAAGACCATGGAGTGAGAATTTTTCTATGGAGATAAACAATTAAAAGGCTTCCAGCGTGGATTGCGCTTTTTGGACTTCCTTATCAACTCATCAATAAGGAGGTTTTAAAGAATACTGACAATATTTTAGGGAAGTTCATCTAGGAGGGACCAACTTCTAAGGATAGAAGGCTTGTTGTATACCCTCAAATATATGTTGCCATGGATATTTCAAAACCTTTATCACAGTCCATTAGGATTAAATATGAACCAAAAGAATGGGAACAATAAGTGGATTATGAAAACATTGTATTCCAATGTCACAAATATCACAATACCGAACACATGGCAAGAGATTGCAAAGTGAAAATGATGGAGAAAGATGGAAAATTTTGGACATGAGATAAACTTCAATATGAAACAAAAGATCATATCATTGAAGAAGCTAGGTCAAATCAAGGATTTTCCACTACTAAAAAAGTGGCAAGAAAAAACCCTCTACATTATCAAATGGCAAAGGCCATTATAGTTCTCTTTAATCAACCTTTGAAGGAAAAAAACACAAAGGATGAGGAAGTAAAATGCACAAGTTCAAATACACGAGGAGTTAAAAGATGTGAAAGAAGATGGGAAAGCAAATTTTAAATCAAATGAGGTGATGGAGGTCAATGTCAATCAAGATAACAATCTCCATTTTCCTTCTTGCAATAAAAATGGAAGTAGTACAGAGTGCACCTATTGCACTTTAGGATTTCATGAGCAACATAATAAAGAAATGCATATGGAGGATATCCATGGAAATTTAGGATTTTCAAGGTAGCATAAGAAATTAATTATTGTGGAAGATCATCCCTGCACTTTAGGGTTTCCAAGGTAACATAAAGAAGATAATGTTTATGAGGTTATTCTTTGCACTTCAAATTCTTTAGGCAACATAAACCTTTACGAGATAAGTCTCATTATGAACAATATGAAAAAAATAGAAAAGATTGATCAAGATGAAAGTGTTACATGAGAATGAAAAAAGGAAAGGAAGACCATCAAAGCATGAACAAAAAGAAAAAGGAACTCAAAGGGATATCAATTTGGGAAACCACATAAAACTATCATGATTGTTAACAAGAAGTGATACTAAGCCCACAAAAAGTGATGATAAAAATGATATCAAGAAATATTAGGGGTACAAATACCCCTAAAAAAAGAGTTATTAATGAATTAATAGATTGTTATGTTCCTTAAGGAGTAAGGAATGTAAGTATTCTTTGAAAAAGATTTGAAAAATGGATGATTGTCTAACAATTTCTTCTATAGAAGCTTTAGGCGGTATTGCAACAATATAGGACACACAAATGGGATGGACAATTGTTAGAAGCAAAAATTATTGTGTTGGACCATTTTGCAGGAAAGAGGAAAACATCAAGGTTTGGGTTATAAATATATATGCTCCAACTATAGTTACTCCTTGTGAAAGATGTTGGAAAGACCTTAGCAAATTTTTATCAAACATAATGATGGTTCATAATTGTAATCGAGGGATTCTTGGGGTGGCTTTGACATAGTTCTATCTCCTTTGCAAAAGAAGGGTGGTTCTCCAAGATGGTCTAAATTTATGCGAGATTTTGCTTCATTTGTCAATTCAAATGGCCTTTGGGATGTTAGTTCTTCAGGTTTTCAATATGCATGGATAATGGAGACATTGGGTAAACTCATATAGCACAAATATTAACTCATAAACCTATTCTTTTGACATATTATTTACTAAGTAATGGTTATCCAAAGCCCTTTTTTTTCCAATCTATGTGGCTCCAAGACCCTAATATCATCCAGATGGTTAGGTTATGGTGGGATGAAGCAAATTTTCAAAGATCATATATGAGTAGGTTTGTTCAAAAGATGACGCATTTAAAGGAGTAAAAAAATTTTGGAATGTAAAATCTTTTAATCTTTAAAGAACAAAAGAAAATTGAATCCAAGTTGAAAATTTTATAAGAGATAATAGAAATCAATGGAATGGACTAGGATTCTTATATGTGAAAGAAAAAAAATAACTTTCTAATTATCATATTGCATCAAAAAATGAGTCATATTTGTTCTAAAAATCTATGGAGAAATGTCTCAAGGAAGGAGATATAAGTACAAAAAGCTTTATGCTACAACAAAATAATTTTTTATTTTCATCGCATCAAAAAAAATTAACTTCGAGAGGAGAAAATATTGAGGAAGAAGATATAATGAAGCAATTAGTTATTTCAAAAATATTCTGTCAAATACTAGGCAAGATAAGGAGGCACGAGATAAACTTTTACAAAATATTCCATCAATTGTCACGTAGATACAAAATAGAAGATTGATTAAGAAGATATCTATAAAGCAGCTACATGAAGCAATTTTCTTTTTCCATCCTAACATGGCACCTGGCCTCAATGGATTTCTTGCATTTTTCTTTCAAATTTTTTGGGATTTATTGAATAGTGATATGTTGGTTGGTTGTGGTTGAAAAGCCCCAAAAATAGAAAGTTGTAATAAGTGAGGTCAATGCCACTTTTATTGCATTGGTTCCCAAGAAAGGCGAACAAGATATTTTGATCATTTTTGTCCACTAAGTCTTTGAAATATAATTTATAAGATCACTTTAAAAATCATGGCAAACAAGTAGAGAAGCATTCTAGATTGTGTTCTCATAGGAAGGTGGTTGTGTTTGTGGAAAAAATATTATAGTATAATCATTGCACAAGAGGCCATAGATTATCTTCATTTCATGAAAAAACCAGGTATTCTTGTAAAATTAAATATGGTTTCATGAAGTTTTCTCCATGACACTTTCAAAAAGTTTGGTTTTGATTACAATGGCATGAATGGATTAGATTTTCTTATAGCACCACAAAATATTCTATTTTGATCAATGGTTTTCTTAGTTGTAACATCCCTCCAAAATTTAGCTTAATTCATGTTTATTTTATCGCCAGAATATGGTACTGCTGATCTTCTTATGATTGCAGGTATAGGTGTCATCGATAAAAGTGCAGTATAGGAAACATACACCACCTCCTGGTAGCAAATTGAATACCAACGGAAGATAAGTCGGAGATATGATGAGCGGCAGAGTATTTGTGATTGCTAGGGACACAAAGCCCTACTAGCATTACATCTGCCAGCGGTCCATTTAGTTGCATCCATGTAGACGCATTATAGGGTTTTGTGTTGTGTTCTAATATAGATAAAAAAATAATGATAATATATAAATATATATAATAAAAATATATAATATCATATATTTATACATGTTTGTCCATATACAGATTTTAATATAAAAAAATACATAAATAAAAATATATATAGAATTAAAAGATATCTAATAAAAATATATAATAAATAAATAAAAATAATAATAATAATAGACTAGTATGCAAAGATGATGAAATATTTAAAAGAAAATAATTGGGTACATCCACCCGTAAGGAGTGTAAGCCCATTTGGCGTATTGTGGGACTAATCAACTGCATGGAGGGCTACAGATGTCACATTGTCTAATATGCTTATTTTCTATATAACGTGGGATTAAGCCATGGAAGTTACCTGGCTTGCATAAGTCTGTGATTATTCTCTCTGAAAGGTTGGATTAGCAACGACATTATGTCAGTTTACTCATATAGCGCTGGGCAAAAATTGATTAGAGGCGATTTGCTAAGTAGCATTGTGTCAGGTTAGACGCTCTGTGTTTAAATTTCATTAATATGACTCTGTGAGGATTGAGCAATTTTTTGGGAATAAATATTTATATTGTTTAGAACTTATGTTTGAATGCTTGCCTTAAGCAATATTTAACCGAGAGAGAAAAATGATAAAAGGTTTGAGGAAATTGTGAAATCAGGAGTAATTAGTAATAATGAAAAAAAATGCATTCATGAATGCTTGATTGTTTGCATGTTAGCGATAGATGCATCCATTTTAGATAAGGCCCCTTTGATCCCTGGTATTGGCTACACCGACCAACCGGCAATATCCGCTTTGTGCTGGGAGAAAGATTTACACAGCGTCGAGGGGTTGTCTGAGTACAATTGGGATAGATGGAAATATTTAAGTGGATGCCAACCTTCTCTGGTTACCAAGTGATTATAACGGTAGTTGGAGGATGATTTGATTAAAACCTAAGATTATCTTGCGTCTCGAATGACGTCTCTAGTTATTTTGATACAATGCAAGTTTCTTGTATAATGATACCAAATTTTATGATGCATCTGAATATGTTTAAAAGTATATTAAGGCTATTCAAAACCATGTAGTCGTATAGAGTTGTTTAAATTGGAAAAATCATTATAGCACAATTTCTTTTTAATGAAATTTTGAATGCAGCCTATTGACGAAAATAATTTTGTAAACTACTGATGATGTAATACAAGTTGAACATTTTTTGCAAATATTTGTTTATATATTTGTTGCGGAGCTACGGGTACTTATGTCTGGATGTATTATGTTTAATAGTTTTTTTTTCCTATTTTATAATTGTTTTAGGTAGTTGTGATTCTTTCTGCGCAAAGATAGGCATTCTGGAACTATATTTTGCTTTCAAAACAGTAGGATGGACAATAGCTTTAACTTAGGAATCGCATTCAGTTTTCTTCATCAATGGGTGGTACAACAGCTTTTAAATACTTCATTTGGAACGTTGAAATTTCCTTTGCCGTAGCGTTTTGTCACTATAAGAATTAATTATTATTAAACTTAGTTGATTAATGTTTTATTTTAAGAAATTGTACTCCACTCTCATAAAAACAAATCTTTGAGTGACGTCTTAATGTATCAGGGTATAGAGCTGACTCATGCTAAAACCTTAGAGGTTTAATAAACTAAAATTAGGTTAGCGAAAGTCTAAAACATTATAGTAAAATCAGGTTTACTTTCAATAATAATTATCATATTTGAGAATGGCATACTCTGGTTGGTAACAATTTCACATAAGTTATTCAGGCATTCTCAAGTTGCATTGTAGAAGGCGTAATAAATCAACAAAATTATGTTTAATGACGCACTGAACATAGGATTTTGCATCGTGCAGTTTAAAAGAAGTCAACATATATTAGTCAAAAGTCAAAATGTTATAGCTATATGTTTAAAGTAATTTTTTGAAACCTTCATCACCATGTTTATCGTAGAAGGTGAATCAAATAATTTAGAAGTCGTGTCATTCAGTTTACAAAAGTCTTGTGCTAAGTCTTCATTGGATTTGGATATAGACAATCCTTGTGTAGGCAAACGAAATAGACAACCAACACAGGTTTATAATATTTTAACCACAAAGATGGACTTAGGTAAATATTATAAACATAAAAGTTTATCATAGAAATTTTAAACACTAGAGAAGACGTAGAGTCTAATAGTGTTAGAGGGATTAATATAGTATGTCTTGTGGAAGCGGTTGGACATAATAAAATCCCAAGACTTCTCCTTAGTCTAAAACTTTGCGCCTCAAAAGGAGAGACAGATAAAGTATAGTTTTAAAAAAAAAAATATATATATATATATATATATATATATATCACATGTGCAGTGCTAGTATGCCTTCGATGGTACGTGCATAAGACAAAAATATTTAAAAATCTTCAGAGTCATCTAGTTTTAAATTGATTAGTTATCCGGTGAAGAGTAGTTGTTCGGTATATTTTGCATTCAATAAAATTTTATAAATTTGGTTCTAGAATTTCATCGAAATTGCATATGAAATATTGGCCTTTACTCTTAACAAATTATAGTAGAGAGATACTGAAGGGGATTTAGTTTATACACGCTTACATAAAGTCATGATCTTTTATATTTAAGTTAGAACTTTGCAAGCTTGAAAGAATTCTCTCTACTACATTGAAAATGTGTACGTTTATAGAATCGATATTTTGGAAATATATGTGTAGACACCAAAATCCAGCCACTTATACCTTCCTTCCAACCACGTGTCAGTCATCCATCCTTCCCGCCATTATTTGGCCCAAATCCACACTTTCCCACCATTATTTGGCCCAATTTCACTTTTCTCGCCATTTTTCATCCCCAAATTTATTTAAATTAATATTTATATATATTTTTTAATATTTTAATATATATATAAATAAAGTTTAAGTGATTTAATCTGAGCCGTCCATCCTTCATTTAATCTCATTCGTCCATCCATCTTAATCCGTTTCACAACCTAGATTTATTCTCTACCCTTGGATCCACTTTAATCTTAGCCACACGTTCAAAGTGTCGTTAAAACCCTAAAGTGTGCCCTAAGAGTAGATTATAAATTGAGTCACCTTGATGGCTCAAACCCTATCTATCTCTTCGGCTAAACCTACCTATCTTTCCAATCTAAGTCTGGAGTTGGCTATTGTTGTTAATCCTGAGTCTTTTGAGTCTTCTACGGCCCTAAGTCTGAACTAAACCCTTTCGCCGCATCCATTGCCGCCGCCTGGTCTCGTCGCGTTAACAGGAAAAGGTATAGATTCATCTAAAGCAAGTAATATTTCTTTATGTATTAATCTGCTGTTAAATTCTGCATTTCGTTTTATTTCATTTCATAAATCTAGGGTTTTAGACTGTTTCTGAGGGCTCACACAGTGGAGCCCTCTTATTAGTTTCTAACTCTTTGGTAATTTTAATGTGTGCAGGATTCTAATGGTAGATCTGATTTGTTGATAGCAGTTGCTTAAGCTGGAGTGGTCCGAGCCAAAGGATACAACGAAGCCCACTCATTCCGTTGAGGTTAAGGATACATTCTTCGGAGACGCCACCACATTGTGCCGCCTAGGGTTTCGGATAACCCTAGTACAAATTGTAACTTTGTATCACGAAAAGGGTTACGGGCCCTGTTGTACTTAAAAGGAGTTTCTAAACTCCATTGATTAATAAAAATCATTCATTTTGTACAACTGTTCTGCATTCCTTTATTGTGATTTCTTTATTTCTATTTGGCGTTGTATCTTTAATCTACAAATGGTGATCACGGTGGGACCCCCTAGGGTTTCATGTTTTTAATACTTGCTTTACTGATCTATTCTTGTTTTTGTTTTATTTTGCAGGTTCCGAAAATCGTGAAATTCGTTGTTCCAAAGAACTAGGGTTTCTGAGGAGTTTGCAGAAAACACGACGAGATGCGGAGCGGCGTCCGGAAGTCCGATCCGAAACACAGAGGTGCGTTTCAGCCTGCGCAGACTCCCTTGGGCGTTTGAAGGCAGTTTTACAGAAAAAGCGTAGGCTTCCGAGTAAGTGCGTTTTTTTTTTTTCTTTGTTAAACTGTACTTTTTACGTTTTTGGTTTTTCTGTTGTATTATGTTTCTTTTTCAGATCATTGCTTTAAAATGAACAAAAACTAAGTAATCTGGAAAAGAATAGTTAAGCTGTATATACATTTTTTTTGTTACATTTTTAGTTACATTTTTCTGCATTGCATTATTGGTTGTTGCTTGCATAAAAAAAAATTGCATACCTAGCTGCATATTAGAATAGCTACGAATTATTTGTTTTAATTATCTAAGTAGGACTATTGATTGGATGTCAATAGTACTCCTGCCATTGTGTGATTCCAGGCAGAGAAGTGGACGAACCTTCCGGTTGCTCCTTTGATATCCGATATCATTGGTAGGCAGGGGGTTTTAACCGGTGTACTTCACTTCTTCAGAGGAAATGGCATATTTTCAGTGGCCTCTTGCTTAGATCATTAGAAATTTTGATTTATAGCTTTGTATGTATACATTAGACAACTAAAACACTTAAAATAAAATTCACTGCATTTCATATTGCATTTAAAACAAGTAATATCCGGATTTCATCACCGGTATTGCTTGAAGTTTAGTGACGGTGGAATTCATCTCCATCCATTAAACTTCTGCCTCAGACACCATAGGTCACCCCCGAGCAAACTTGCTTGGATTTCATCACCAGTAAGAATCTCGTTGTCCTTTCCTAGCCATAGTTTTTACTTTTTTTTTGTGAATAATTCAAGATTAGATCACATGCAAAACTCATAAACCGGACACTTAAAATTTACTACAGATTAAGATCAGAAAATAAGTAATTTACCGCAGGTAAGACACATTGGTTGAAACCTAGGTTGTGACTGTTTTCCTATAATTTCTTTAGTGTAAATTTATCATTCAAGTTTTGCATTCTTCTTTTCTGAATTTGTTTAGATTTATTGCGTTATGGTCTTAACAAGGAATCAATCTAAAGTGTTAAATCTAAATAATCAAATGAATAATTCACAGAACATCCCCACCACCATAAGGACACTTACCATTTATCATCATCAATTATTTCACTGTTTGAAAATTGGAAATCAATTTTGGGTATTCTACTTTTCAAGTGACCTCATACCAAGATTAATTTGCTCAACGAGCTTGTCATTGATGGCCTAGTTCATGGGGCCATAAACATGGACAATCTTTCATATCGTCATTATTTTAAGTCTTGCTAGAGATTGTGGCTACCTAAGTTGATTGGTTCCGACTCGAGGAATTATCCATACAGTCACTAGGAGCATCTCTGAGTTCTAGACTCTTTCATGCATCTTTCATCTCTGCATATCAATGGCGCCAACAAGGCAATTTCATCAACAAGTATGGATTCACACACAGGAGTTGGGGCATCCGTGATCAATTTCTAATTTTCCTGTAGTGGAATTCATCTTACATGATCATGGAATTTACAGTTTGGCAAAAATCCCTTTATAACCGTTGGGGCAGAAAACGGTCCATCTTTCACATCATTCATATCATCTTCAATCATATTATTTTCTGGTTTGTACACCAACCCCTTTTCTGTTGGGACATAAACAGATGGTGCATGCACCAACCCTTTTTTTCACCGTTGGGGCAAAAACGGTTCATTATCTTCTGAATTTCTTCCAATTGGCTTGTGAGAACCATTCTCGCTCGCCAATTGAGGGGGTAAGCTGAAAAATTTTAAATATTATTTTATTCTTTGGTCTTCAAAGTTGTGCTTTAGTCTTGAGAGAGAGTTGTGTCTGATCCAGCTTTTCAAGTGTCTTAAGTTTTTGTGCTACATTGTGTCTTCACACAAAGCGGCTCAAAAAGGGGCATCTGTAGACACCAAAATCCAGCCACTTATACCTTCCTGCCGACCACGTGTCAGTCATCCATCCTTCCCGCCATTATTTGGCCCAAATCCACACTTTCCCACCATTATTTGGCCCAATTTCACTTTTCCCGCCATTTTTCATCCCCAAATTTATTTAAATTAATATTTATATATATTTTTTAATATTTTAATATATATATAAATAAAGTTTAAGTGATTTAATCTGAGCCGTCCATCCTTCATTTAATCTCATCCGTCCATCCATCTTAATCCGTTTCACAACCTAGATTTATTCTCTACCCTTGGATCCACTTTAATCTTAGCCACACGTTCAAAGTGTCGTTAAAACCCTAAAGTGTGCCCTAAGAGTAGATTATAAATTGAGTCACCTTGATGGCTCAAACCCTATCTATCTCTTCGGCTAAACCTACCTATCTTTCCAATCTAAGTCTGGAGTTGGCTATTGCTGTTAATCCTGAGTCTTCTGAGTCTTCTACGGCCCTAAGTCTGAACTAAACCCTTTCGTCGCATCCATCACCGCCGCCTGGTCTCGCCGCGTTAACAGGAAAAGGTATAGATTCGTCTAAAGCAAGTAATCTTTCTTTATGTATTAATCTGCTGTTAAATTCTGCATTTCGTTTTATTTCATTTCATAAATCTAGGGTTTTAGACTGTTTCTGAGGGCTCACACAGTGGAGCCCTCTTATTAGTTTCTAACTCTTTGGTAATTTTAATGTGTGCAAAATTCTAGTGGTAGATCTAATTTGTTGATAGCAGCTGCTTAAGCTGGAGTGGTCCGAGCCAAAGGATACAACGAAGCCCACTCATTATGTTGAGGTTAAGGATACATTCTTCGGAGACGCCACCACATTGTGCCAGCTAGGGTTTCGGAGAACCCTAGTACAAATTGTAACTTTGTATCACGAAAAGGGTTACGGGCCCTGTTGTACTTAAAAGGAGTTTCTAAACTCCATTGATTAATAAAAATCATTCATTTTGTACAACTGTTCTGCATTCCTTTATTGTGATTTCTTTATTTCTGTTTGGCGTTGTATCTTTAATCTACAATATGCACATGTATTGTCTCTTTTTCATGCTTAAATATTTTAGATTATAACAAAATATGTTCTTAAGAATAGTTCATAATTGATTATGATACTTAATCCATAGATAGACTAACAATAAATACCTTTATAAAAGATGGTGAAAACTTTGGATATAGAAAACAAACTAACCTTCGCTCTAAAGAAAGAGCAACAGAGCTTATCCATCGGGCTGGATGGAGATGAGAGTTAAGTATAGCATCAGTAATTGAGGGAAGGTCAATTACTGATCGTAGGGGTGGCTGCACTCCTAACGGGTAAGGTCAGTACAGGAGGTAAAGGAGGATGAAATGGGCATCACTCCTAGACCGCCACCTATTGTACAAAAAGGGTTACTTGATTTTCGAATGATTATTGCACAGTGCCAAGATGGAATGGGACATCTCATCGCTTATCATGACGAATCAAGTAACTCCTGGTCCATATGTCAGGGTGTTGACAGACCCTAGATGGTTTACAAGGAAGGAGTAACTCCATCTAGCACTTGGCATGTGTATGCTATCGAATAAAATATACGTCTAACCTCTAGGTCAAATGGGCCCTAGAGGAAAAACCCCTACCTAAACTTGGGACCTCGATATGAGAGAGTTCACCTATGGCAACAAATGGTGGGACCTGCCCAATCTCAATATCTTGGGTATTCCAACTATAGCGGAATGGTCACCCATGAATATTTAACATACCTCGTACTAATATAAATAAAGAGATTGTTCAAAAAAATTATTTTGAGATTTTCATTAAAGGACAACCAAGTAGGTAGGACTTGGGTTGTTACAGTTGGTATCAGAGGTCTAGGTTGCGAACCCCTAGGCAGTGAAACTTTAAACTTTAGGAAAATTTGTGATAACTTTTGAAAACTTAAACCAAAATTAACAAATATCTTCTCTAAGCAGGCGATGGCATCTGGCATGAAAGCTAGCTCCTCGAAGAGACCTGTGACGATTCAGCGGGAAGGGTTGACCGATAATCCAAAGAGAGTCCTTCGAATGATATTAAGGACAGGAGCCTCGGAAGAAGTCGTAGAATCTCCTAAAATACTTTAAAAAGAAAAAGAACTAGCACAAAAAGAAGATAATATGGTGAAAATGTTGCAATTAATGCAATAACAGATAAGCCAATAGAAAAAGCATATGGACTTACAGTGAGCTCAGATGGATGCACATATGGAACAACAAAAGGCTCAGTTGTTAGAACATGAAGCAACAGAAGACTTAGTTATTACAACAGTAGGAGATGATTGCTCAATACCAAAAACTAATAGAAAATCTAACCAAGGGAAAGAAACCAGTACCAACTGAAGAAGAAACATCTACGAACCTTTACAAACCTTTGGAGACGACAAGTGGGCACTGAGCTAATTAGGGTTATGCGAAAAATCGACATAGCCAATTTTGATGGTAAAGGATATGGAGAAGAGGCAGAGAGATGGCTAAATAGCGTAGAGGCATATTTTACCGTCAAAACCCTCACTTCCAAATCAAAAACTTCATTGGCAGTATTTCGTCTAACTAGAGCAGCTGCTGACTGGTGGGACACATATAGAAAAACACATAATGTAGAGGTTGCTGATGTCCACTAGGAAACATTTGTGAAAGCATTTAAAGATAGGTTTTTGACACCCCAATTTTATCTTGAGAAATCCGCACAATTTTCAATATTAACTCATAGAAGCATGACTATGATCGAGTACTACCAAAGTTTTGTGCAATTACTCAAGTAGATGCCTGAATATGAACAACAGATTGAAATCAAGGTACAAAAATTTTCTCCTAGGATTGCACCCAAATATTGGTCATCTAATTCTCTTGTTGAAGCCTGTAGACCTTACCGTTGCTTGTGATTTAACCGATCAATAAGAAGCCAATCAGAAGGCTAAAAAGGCCTACTATCATAAATTCTTCGAAAGAGAAGAACAGCAAAAGAAAAATGGTGGCTTAACAAGATGGGAAAATGATTTGAATAAGAGAAATTGGGGTAGAGATAGATCCCGATTTGACAAAAACAGTAGCAGATACAAAGGAAACCGAGGTAATAACGATAGCCGAGGCTATCAGGATAAGAGAAATTATAGAGAAAGAGAAGATCAAAGAATTCATGAACAAGGAGCAGGTACCCAAGACCGTAATGCTGGTGAGAAAAAAGAAAAAGCTTCACATGATGGTTGTTATTATTGTCAAGGAGTTCATTATGCCGAAAAATACCCAGAAAGGGAGAATAGAAGAAAAGAACCTGAGAAACCAGAACACAAGATTTATGTTGCTACAGATGCCTAGTCGTCACAGCATTAAGAACTACCCCATGAAACTTCAAACTAATCAAGCTGAAGAAAATAGAACAGTTTTATGTCTAGTAGGATCATCAAGAAATATGTTGTTCAAAAATGATTTTCAATTTTGTTTGAACAATGATATAATAATATTTTTATTTCCGAAAATTATATATTTCTGAATGCATGCTCTGTTATGATTATGATTAAGTGTTGACCATATAATTTGTTATTGTACATCGTTTACTTATCTGAGCAATGTAAACACAGGGACTGTGTTTAATCCTAGAGGGGGAGTATGTAACATCCCTCCAAAATTTAGCTTAATGCATGTTTATTTTACCGCCATAATATGGTACTTATGAGCTTCTTATGATTGCAAGTACAGGCATCATCGGTAAAAAAGTAATATACAAAAAGTACACCTCCTCCTTATAGCAAACTGAATACCAGCAGAAGGTAAGTCAAGGATATGATATGCGACGGAGTATTTGTGATTGCTAGGGACACAAAGCCCTATTAGCAGTACATCCACCAGCGGTCCATGCAATTGCATCCATGTAGACGCATTATAGGGTTTTGTGGTGTGTTCTAATACAGATTAAAATAATAATAATAATATATGAATATATATATATAATAAAAATATATATAATATCATATATTTATACATGTCTATCTGTATATAGATTTTAATAAATAAAAAAGTACATAAATAAAATATTATATATATATATATATATATATATATATATATATAATTAAAAGATATCTAATTAAAAATATTTAATAAATAAATAATAATAATAATAGGCTAGTATGAAAAGATGAAATATTTAAAAGAAAATAATTGGGTACATCCACCCGTAAGGATTGTAAGTCCATTTGGTGTATTGTGGGACTAATCGACTGCATGGAGGGCTACATATGTCACATTGTCTAATATGTTTATTTTCTATATAACATGGGATTAAGCCATGGAAGTTACCTGGCTTGCATAAGTCTGTGATTATTCTCTCTGAATTGCTGGATTAGCGACGATATTCTGTTAGTTTACTCATATAGCGCTGGGCAAAAATTGATTAGAGGCGATTTGCTAAGTAGCATTATGTCAGGTTAGACTCTTTGTTTTTAAATTTCATTAATATGACTCTGTGAGGATTGAGTAATTTGCTGGGAATAAATATTTATATTGTTTACAACTTATGTTTGAATGCTTGCCTTAAGCAATATTTAATCGAGAGAGAAAAATGATAAAATGTTTGAGGAAATCGTGAAATCAGGAGTAATTAGTAATAATGAAAAAAAATGCATTCATGAGTGCTTGATTGTTTGCATGTTAGCGATATATGCATCCATTTTAGATAAGTTCGTTCTGATCCCTGGTATTGGCTACACCGACCAACCGGTAATATTCGCTCTGTGCTAAGAGAAATATTTACATTGCGCTGAGGGGCTGTCTGAGTACAATTGGGATAGATGGAAATATTTAAGTGGATGCCAACCTTCTCTGGTTACCAAGTGATCATAATGGTAGTTGGAGGATGATTTGATTAAAACCTAAGATTGTCTTGCATCTCGGATGATGTCTCTAGTTATTTTGATACAATGCAAGTTTCTTGTATAATGATACCAAACTTTACGACGCATCTGAATATGTTTAAAAGTATATTAAGGCTATTAAAAATTATGTAGTTGTATAGAGTTGTTTAAATTGGAAAAATCATTATAGAACAATTCCTTTTTAATGAAATGTTGAATGAAGCCTATTGACAAAAATAATTTTGCAAACTACTGATGATGTAATACAAGTTGAACACTTTTTGCAAAGATTTGTTTATATATTTGTTGAGGAGCTATGGGTGCTTATGTCTAGATGTATTATGTTTAATAGTATTTTTTCCTATTTTATAATTGTTTTAGGTAGCTGTGATTCTTTCTACGCATTCTGGAACTATCTTTTGCTTTCAAAACAGTAGGATGGACAATAGCTTTAACTTAAGAATCGCATTGAGTTTTCTTCATCAATGGGTGGTACAACAGCTTTTAAATACTTCATTTGGAACGTTGAAATTTCCTTTGCCATAACATTTTGTCATGATAAGAATTAATTATTATTAAACTTAGTTGATTAATATTTTATTTTAAGAAATTGTACTCCACTCTCATAAAAACAAATCTTTGAGTGACGTCTTAATGTATCAGGGTACAGAGCTGACTCATGCTAAAACCTTAAAGATTTAATAAACTAAAATTAGGGTTAGCGAAAGTCTGAAACATTATAGTAGAAGCAGGTTTACTTTCAATAATAATTATCATATTTGAGAGCTATGGGTGCTTATGTCTAGATGTATTATGTTTAATAGTATTTTTTCCTATTTTATAATTGTTTTAGGTAGCTGTGATTCTTTCTGTGCATTCTGGAACTATCTTTTGCTTTCAAAACAGTAGGATGGACAATAGCTTTAACTTAAGAATCGCATTGAGTTTTCTTCATCAATGGGTGGTACAACAGCTTTTAAATACTTCATTTGGAACGTTGAAATTTCCTTTGCCATAACATTTTGTCATGATAAGAATTAATTATTATTAAACTTAGTTGATTAATATTTTTATTTTAAGAAATTGTACTCCACTCTCATAAAAACAAATCTTTAAGTGACATCTTAATGTATCAGGGTACAGAGCTGACTCATGCTAAAACCTTAAAGATTTAATATACTAAAATTAGGATTAGCGAAAGTCTGAAACATTATAGTAGAACCAGGTTTACTTTCAATAATAATTATCATATTTGAGAGCTATGGGTGCTTATGTCTATATGTATTATGTTTAATAGTATTTTTTCCTATTTTATAATTGTTTTAGGTAGTTGTGATTCTTTCTGCGCATTCTGGAACTATCTTTTTTTCAAAACAGTAGGATGGACAATAGCTTTAACTTAAGAATTGCATTGAGTTTTCTTCATCAATGGGTGGTACAACAGCTTTTAAATACTTCATTTGGAACGTTGAAATTTCCTTTGCCATAACATTTTGTCACGATAAGAATTAATTATTATTAAACTTAGTTGATTAATATTTTATTTTAAGAAATTGTACTCCACTCTCATAAAAACAAATCTTTGAGTGACGTCTTAATGTATCAGGGTACAGAGCTGACTCATGCTAAAACCTTAAAGATTTAATAAACTAAAATTAGGATTAGCGAAAGTTTGAAACATTATAGTAGAAGCAGATTTACTTTCAATAATAATTATCATATTTGAGAATGACATACTCTGGTTGTTAACAATTTCACATAAATTATTCGGGCATTCTCAGGCTACATTGTAGAAGGCGTCATAAATCAACAAACTTTTGTTTAATGACGCACCGAACATAGGATTTTACATCGTGTAGTTTAAAAGAAGTCACAATATATTAGTCAAAAGTCAAAATGTTATAGCTATATGTTTAAAATAATGTAATTTTTTGAAACCTTCATCACCCTGTTTATCGTAGAAGGTGAATCTAATAATTTAGAAGTCGTGTCATTCAGTTTACAAAAGTCCTGTGCTAAGTCTTCATTGGATTTGGATATAGACAATACTTGTGTAGGTAAACGAAATAGACAGCCAACACAAATTTATAATCTTTTAACCACAAAGATGGACTTAGGTAAATATTATAAATATAAAAGTTTATCATAGAAATTTTAAACACTAGAGAAGACGTACAGGCTAATAGTGTTAGAGGGATTAGTATAGCCTGCCTTGTGGAAGCGCTTGGACATAATTAAATCCCAAGACTTCTCCTTAGTCTAAAACTTCGCGCTGCAAAAGGAGGGACAGATAAAGCATAGTTTTAAAATATATATATCGTCTGTGCAGCGCTAGTATGCCTTGGTGGTACGTGCATAAGATAAAACTGTTTAAAAATCTTCAAATTCATCTGGTTTTCAATTGGTTAGTTATCCGGTGAAGAGTTGATGTTCGGTAAATTTTGCATTCAGTAAACTTTTATAAATTTTGTTCTAGAAGTTCATCAAAATTGCATATGAAATATTGGCCCTTACTCTTAAAAAATTATAGTAGAGAGATATTGAAGGGTCTTTAGTTTATACACACTTACATAAAGTCACGATCTTTTATATTTAAGTTAGAACTTTGTAAGCTTGAAAGAATTCTCTCTACTACATTGAAAATGTGTACGTTTATAGAATCGATATTTTAGAAATATATGTACATGTATTCTTTTTTTCATGCTTAAATATTTTAGATTATAACAAAATATGTTCTTAAGAATAGTTCATAATTGATTATGATACTTAATCCATAGATAGACTAACAACAAATACCTTTATAAAATATGGTGAAAACTTTGGATATAGAAAATAAACTAACCTTTGCTCTAAAGAAAGAGTAACATAACTTATCCATCGGGCTGGATGGAGATGAGAGTTAAGTATAGCATGAGTTAAGTATAGCATCAGTAATTGAGGGAAGGTCAATTACTGATGGTAGGGACGGCTGCACTCCTGACGAGTAGGGTCAGGACAGGAGGTAAAGGAGGATGAAATGGGCATCACTCCTAGGCTGCCACCTATTATACAGTTAAGGGTTACCTAATTTTGGAATGATTATTGCACAACGCCGATATGGAATGGGACATCTCGTCGCTTATCATGACAAATCAAGTAACTCCTGGTCCATAAGTCAGGGTGTTGACGGATCCTAGATGGTTTACAAGGAAGGAGTAACTCCAGCTAGCACTTGGCATGTGTACGCTATCGAGGAAAATATGCGTCTAACCTCTAGGTGAAATGGGCCCTAGAGGAAAAACCCCTACTTGAACTTGGGACCTCGGGATGAGAGAGAAGTTCACCTATGGCAACAAATGGCGGGACCTGGAAAATCTCGATCTCTTGGGTATTCTGACTGCAGCGGAATCGTCACTTATGAAGAGTTAACATGCCTCGTACTAATATAAATAAAGAGATTGTTCGAAAAAATTATTTTGAGATTTTCATGAAAGGACGACCACGTAGGTAGGACTTGGGTTGTTACAGTTGGTATTAGAGCTCTAGGTTGCTAAACCCTAGGCAGTGAAACTTTAGGAAAATTTGTGATAAATTTTGAAAACTTAAACCAAAATTAACAAAGCTCTTCTCTGGGCAGGCGATGGCATTTGGCATGAAATATAGCTCCTCGAAGAGGCCTACGGTGGTTCAGCGAGAAGGGTTGGCCGATAATCCAAAGAGAGTCCTCTGAAGGATAGTGAGGATAAGAGCCTCGGAAGAAGCCACAGAATCTCCTCGAATACTTAGAAAATAAAAATAACCACCATAAAAAGAAGATAAGATGATGAAAATGCTATAATTAATGCAAGAACAGATAAGCCAACAGAAAGAGCATATGGACTTACAACAAGCTCAGATGGCTGAACATATGAAACAATAGAAGGATCAGATGTTAGAACATATGGAGCAAAAGAAGACTCAATTATTACAACAACATGAGATGATTGCTCAATAGCAAAAACTAATAGAAAATCTAACCAAGGGAAAGGAACCAGTGACAACTGAAGAAGAAACGTCTATGGACCCTAGGAGACGACATGTAGGCACTGAGCTAATTAGGGATATGCAAAAAATCGACATAGCCAAGTTTGACGGTAAAGAAGATGGAGAAGAGGCAGAGAGATGGCTAAATAGCGTAGAGGCATATTTTTCTGTCAGAACCCTCACTTCCAAATCAAAAACTTCATGGGTAGTATTTCGTCCAATTGGAGCAGTTGCTAACTGGTGGGACAGAAAAATACATAATGTAGAGGTGTTGGGGTGGAGATCGATTCTCCACCAATGTTTTTCTTCCGGACGAGTTGGAGATTAAATTATTAAAGGCGTGTATTGAAGTGATATTATAAAGTGCCCAACGCTGGACTTGTGAGGTGAACGAAGGCCGAGAAAGTGATGACGATGTGGCATCTGTTTGTGGCAGAGGTGGTTGGATGGTTAAATATAACAAATAAAATTTAATTAAAATCCAAAGTTTGTTATTATATTTGTTGTAACAATATAACAAATATAATTTCGTCTGTGTAATATAAAAGGGCCTACGTTGTGTAATTGCTAGAGCGTGAGTGACAATGTAATGTCACGGGAGTGCTTTGAGAGCACGGGAATTCTCTTGGGACTGGGTCTGAGAACAAGGTTGTTCTATTGATTGTATTTTCATTTGTAAGCTTGAGTGTGAGAGGATGTATGGTGAGAGTATGCATCTATCTTACCAAGATTGTATTGTAGTGTGAGTGCAATGTATTGCTCACTTATGTTGTAATGTGCTCAATGATGCAATATCAGGTTGCTCATTGTGGTGCAATTCAGGAGCATAGGAGAGAGCATATCAATCTTGTGTTAGCTTTGGGAGAGTGCAATGTAATAGGGAGCTTGTTGAAAGCTCAAAAGGAGTCTGTAATCACGGGAGGAGTGATTATGATGTGGGTGAGGAGAACCACATGGGTGAGGAGATGTTGGTGTGCATAATGTACTGTATGGAGTTAGAAAGGGTGTTGCAACAAAAAGTGTTGCACGGTTCCACCAATTCCTTTGTACATTGTATTTGTTAGAAGAAACAAAGATGCAGGTGCTAGTGCTTCTCCGGGGATGTAGCTCAACATAATGTTGAGTGAACCTCGTCAAATTTTGTGTTCTCCTTTTGTCTGCATGAATGTTTTATTTCTGTTGTTCTTAATTTGCTCACACATAAATCATATTGCTAAATCCCAACAAATGGTATCAGAGCTTAATGTTGGGTATTTGGCAAGTTTGATGGATTGCGGTTTGAGTGGGAGCTGGGAGTTACAACAGAGATGGGTTGCTGGAGAATGCAACCAGATTGAGCTTGTATTTCAAACTTAGGAAATCGGATATGTTGCAAGATGAGACTGGCCACCTCTCTTGCCCTTATCCCTTCCTTGGTTCTGTATACGAAAGCTTGCAAATTGGAAAGCGATTGTTTCCAATGTATTGTTCCTGATTGCGGAAGAGCAGAGATTGACGAAGCAGTGGGAGCAATGAATATTGTTGGAGATTGTCAGGTTGTTCGTTGATCACAGGAGAAGATGCGAGGTTGACATCAATCCGAAAATGTGATGGTTCAGAACATGACGATGAAGACAATCTAGAGGAGGACAAATCCTCAGGTGCAGTTTGTGGTACAACAGTGGAATCATAGTAGGTTGTTGTGAATCGATCTCCAAGTGGGAGATTGTTGGGGTGGAGCTCGATTCTCCACCAATGTTTTTCTTCCAAACGAGTTGGAGATTAAATTATTAAAGGTGTGTATTGAAGTGATATCATAAAGTGCCCAACGTTGGACTTGAGAGGTGAACGAAGGCCGAGAAAGTGAGAACGATGTGGCGTCTGTTTGTGGCAGAGGTGGCTGGATGGTTAAATATAACAAACATAATTTAATTAAAATCCAAAGTTTGTTATTATATTTGTTGTAACAATATAACAAATATAATTCTGCCTGTGTAATATAAAAGGGCCTATGTTGTGTAATTGCTAGAGCGTGAGTGACAATGTAATGTCACGGGAGTGCTTTGAGAGCATGGGAATGCTCTTGGGACTGGGTCTGAGTCCAAGGTTGTTCTATTGATTGTATTTTCATTTGTAAGCTTGAGTGTGAGAGGATGTATGGTGAGAGTATGCATCTATCTTACCAAGATTGTATTGTAGTGTGAGTGCAATGTATTGCTCACTTATGTTGTAATGTGCTCAATGACGCAATATCAGGTTGCTCATTGTGGTGCAAGTCAGGAGCATAGGAGAGAGCATATCAATCTTGTGCTAGCTTTGGGAGAGTGCAATGTAATAGGGAGCTTGTTGAAAGCTCAAAAGGAGTTTGTAATCACGGGAGGAGTGATTATGATGTGGGTGAGGAGAACCACATGGGTGAGGAGATGTTGGTGTGCATAATGTACTGTATGGAGTCTGAAAGGGTGCTGCAACAAAAAGTGTTGCACGGTTCCACCAATTCCTTTGTACATTGTATTTGTTAGTAGAAACAAAGATGCAGGTGTTGGTGCTTCTCCAGGGATGTAGCTCAACATAATGTTGAGTGAACCTCGTCAAATTTTGTGTTCTCCTTTTGTCTGCATGAATGTTTTATTTATGTTGTTCTTAATTTGCTCACACATAAATCATATTGCTAAATCCCAACAAGAGGCTACTGATGTCCACTGGGAAACATTTATGAAAACATTTAAAGATAGGTTCCTTACACCCCAATTTTATCTTGATAAATTCGCAGAATTTTCAAGATTAACTCAGGGAAGCATGACTGTGATCGAGTACTACCAAAGTTTTGTGCAATTACTCAAGTATATGCATGAATATGAACAACGGACTGAAATCAAGATACAAAAATTTCTCCTAGGATTGCACCCAAAGATTGGTCATCTAATTCTCTTGTTGAAGCCTGTAGACCTTACCGTTGCTTGTGATTTAGCCCGTCAAGAAGAAGCCAATCAGAAGGCTAAAAAGGCCTACTATCATAAATCCTCCGAAAGAGAAGAACCACGAAAGAAAAATGGTGGCTCAACGAGGTGGTAAAAGGATTTGAATAAAGGAAATTGGGGTAGAGATAGATCCTGATTTGACAAAAATAGTAGTAGATACCAAAGAAACCGAGGTAATCACGATAGCCGAGGCTATCAGGATAAGAGAAATTACAGGGAAAGAGAAGATCAAAAAATTCCTACACAAGGAGTAGGCACCCAAGACCGTAATGCTGGTGAGAAAAAATAAAAAGCTCCATGTGATGGATGTTATTATTGTCGAGGAGCTCATTATGCTGACAAAATCCCAAAAAGGGAGAATAGAAGAAAAGAACCTAAAAAACCAGAACATAAGATTTATGCTGCTACAGATGCCCAGTTGTCACAACATTAAGAACTACCTCATCAAACTTTGAACTAATCAAGCTGAAGAAAATAGAACAGTGTTATGTCTAGTAGGATCATCAAGAGATATGTTGTTCAAAAACGATTTTCAATTTTGTTTGAACAATGATATAATAATATTTTTTATTTGCGAAAATTATATATTTCTGAATGCATGTTTTTTTTGTTATGATTATGCTTGCGTGTTGACCATATAATTTGTTACTATACACCATTTACTTATCTGAGCAATGTAAACACAGGGACTGTGTTTAATCCTAGAGGGGGAGTATGTAGCATCCCTCCAAAATTTAGCTTAATGCATGTTTATTTTACCGCCAGAATATGGTACTGTTGATCTTCTTGTGATTGCAGGTATAGGTGTCATCGGTAAAAGAGCATTATAGGAAAAGTACACCTCCTGATAGCAAATGGAATACCAGCGGAAGGTAAGTCGGGGATATGATGAGCGGCGCAATATTTGTGATTGCCAAGGACACAAAGCCCTACTAGCCGTACATCCGCCAGTGGTCCATGTAGTTGCATCCATGTAGACGCATTATAGGGTTTTGTGTTGTGTTCTAATATAGATTAAAAAAATAATGATAATATATGAATATATATAATAAAAATATATAATATCATATATCTATACATGTCTGTCCATATATAGATTTTAATATAAAAAAAGTACATAAATAAAAATAAAAGAAAAGAAAAATATAGAATTAAAAGATATCTAATAAATATATATAATAATAAATATATATAACAAATAAAAATAATAATAATAATAGACTAGTATGCAAAGATGATGAAATATTTAAAAGAAAATAATTGGGTACATCCACCCGTAAGGAGTGTAAGTCCATTTGGCGTATTGTGGGACTAATCGACTGCATGGAGGGCTACAGATGTCACATTGTCTAATATGCTTATTTTCTATATAACGTGGGATTAGGCCATCGAAGTTACCTGGCTTGCATAAGTCTGTGATTATTCTCTCTGAAAGGCTAGATTAGCGAGGACATTCTGTCAGTTTACTGATATAGCGCTGGGCAGAAATCGATTAGAGGCGATTTGCTAAGTAGCATTGTGTCAGGTTAGACTCCCTGTGTTTAAATTTCATTAACATAACTCTGTGAGGATTGAGTAATTTGCTGGGAATAAATATTTATATTGTTTAGAACTTATGTTTGAATGTTTGCTTTAAGCAATATTTAATCGAGAGAGAAAAATGATAAAAGGTTTGAGGAAATCATGAAATCAAGAGTAATTAGTAATAATGAAAAAAAAAATGCATTCATGAATGCTTGATTGTTTGCATGTTCGCGATAGATGCATCCATTTTAGATAAGGTCGCTCTGATCCCTAGTATTGGCTACACCGACCAACCGGTAATATCCGCTCTGTACTGGGAGAAAGATTTATATTGCGCCGAGGGGCTGTCTGAGTACAATTAGGATGGATGAAAATATTTTAGTGGATGCCAACCTTCTCTGGTTACCAAGTGATTATAATGGTAGTTGGAGGATGGTTTGATTAAAACCTAAGCTTGGGTCTCGGATGATGTCCAGTTATTTTGATACAGTGCAAGTTTCTTGTATAATGATACCAAACTTTATGACGCATCTGAATATGTTTAAAAGTATATTAAGGCTATTAAAAATTATGTAGTCGTATAGAGTTGTTTAAATTGGAAATATCATTATAGCACAATTCCTTTTTAATGAAATGTTGAATGCTGTCTATTGACGAAAATAAGTTTGCAAACTACTGATGATATAATACAAGTTGAGCATTTTTTGCAAAGATTTGTTTATATATTTTTTGCGGAGCTATAGGTACTTATATCTAGATGTATTATGTTTAATAGTTTTTTTTCCTATTTTATAATTGTTTTAGGTAGCTGTGATTCTTTCTACGCAAAGATAGGCATTCTGGAACTATCTTTTGCTTTCAAAACAGTAGGATGGACAATAGCTTTAACTTAGGAGTCGCGTTGAGTTTTCTTCATCAATGGGTGGTACAACAACTTTTAACGTTGAAATTTCCTTTGCCGTAGCGTTTTGTCATTATAAGAATTAATTATTATTAAACTTAGTTGATTATTGTTTTATTTTTAGAAATTGTACTCCACTCTCATAAAAACAAATCTTTGAGTGACATCGTAATGTATCAGGGTACAGAGCTGACTCATGCTAAAACCTTAGAGGTTTAATAAACTAAAATTAGGATTAGCGAAATTCTGAAACATTATAGAAGAAGCAGGTTTACTTTCAATAATAATTATCATATTTGAGAATGACATATTCTGGTTGGCAATAATTTCACATAAATTATTTGGGCATTCTCAGGCTGCATTGTAGAAGGCATCATAAATCAACAAACTTTTGTTTAATGACGCACCGAACATAGGATTTTGCATCATGCAGTTTAAAAGAAGTCAACATATATTAGTCAAAAGTCAAAATGTTATAGCTATATGTTTAAAATAATGTAATTTTTTGAAACCTTCGTCACCCCGTTTATCGTAGAAGGTGAATCTAATAATTTAGAAGTCGTTTCATTTAGTTTACAAAAGTCCTGTGCTAAGTCTTCATTAGATTTGGATATATACAATCCTTGTGTACGCAAACGAAATAGACAGCCAACACAAGTTTATAATCTTTTCACCACAAAGATGGACTTAGGTAAATATTATAAACATAAAAGTTTATCATAGAAAATTTAAACACTAGAGAAGACGTAGAGGCTAATAGTGTTAAAGGGATTAGTATTGTCTGCCTTGTGGAAGCGCTTGGACATAATAAAATCCCAAGACTTCTCCTTAGTCTAAAACTTCGCGCTGCAAAAGGAGGGACAGATAAAGTATAGTTTTAATATATATATATATATATATATATATATATATATATATATATATATATATATATATATATATCGTCCGTGCAGCGCTAGTATGCCTTTGGTGGTACGTGCATTAGACAAAACTGTTTAAAAATCTTCATATTCATCTGGTTTTCAATTGGTTAGTTATCCGGTGAAGAGTTGTTCGGTAAATTTTGCATTCAATAAATTTTTATAAATTTGGTTCTAGCAGTTCATCAAAATTGCATATGAAATATTGGCCTTTACTCTTAACAAATTATAGTAGAGAGATATTGAAGGGGCTTTAGTTTATACACATTTACATAAAGTCACGATCTTTTATATTTAAGTTAGAACTTTGTAAGCTTGAAAGAATTCTCTCTACTACATTGAAAATGTGTACGTTTATAGAATCAATATTTTGGAAAGATATGTACATGTATTGTCTCTTTTTCATGCTTAAATATTTTAGATTATAACAAAATATGTTCTTAAGAATAGTTCATAGTTGATTATGATACTTAATCCATAGATAGACTAACAACAAATACCTTTATAAAAGATGGTGAAAACTTTGGATATAGAAAACAAACCTTTGCGAACTTATCCATCGGGCTGGATGGATATGAGAGTTAAGTATAGCATCAGTAATTGAGGGAATGTCAATTACTGATGGTAGGGGCGGCTGCACTCCTGACAGGTAGGGTCAGGACAGGAGGTAAAGGAGGATGAAATGGGCATCACTCCTAGGCTGACACCTATAGTACAGTAAAGGGTTACCTGATTTTGGAATGATTATTGCGCAGCATCGAGATGGAATGAGACATCTCGCCGCTTATCATGACAGATCAAGTACCTCCTGGTCCATAAGTCAGGGTGTTGACGGACCCTAGATGGTTTACAGGGAAGGAGTAACTCCATCTAGCACTTGGCATGTGTACGCTATCGAGGAAAATATGTGTCTAACCTCTAGGTGAAATGGGCCCTAGAGGAGAAACCCTTGCCTGAACTTGGGACCTCGGGATGAGAGAAGTCCACCTATGGTAACAAATGGTGGGACCTGGCCAGTCTCGATCTCTTGGGTATTTCGACTGCAGCGAAAGTCACCCATGAAGAGTTAACATGCCTCGTACTAATATAAATAAAGAGATTGGTCGAAAATTTTATTTTGAGATTTTCATGAAAGGACAACCAAGTAGGTAGGACTTGGGTTGTTACATTAGTGGTTACTTTAAGAATTTGTGGACTCAGCCAAGGTGATCCACTATCTCCTTATCTATTCATTATTCTTGTGAAGGCATTAAGAAGAGCTTTCTCAAAGGCAAAAAAGGAAAGAAAAATCAAAGGTGTTCAGGCTGAAAAAAAGGACCCCTTGAATCTCATCTCCAATTTGTTGATGATACTTTTATTTTAAGCCATTCCTCACTCAATTACGTCATATTATCATGCTATAAGAAGGCTTCAGGATGGTTAATACTACATTATCGAGTATTTATTTTCATTCACACTAGCCTAGATTTACAACAAATTGTGGATATTTTAGGGTTTAAAATTGAAAAATTGCCATCAACCTACTTGGATAACCTAAGAAAATAAAAAGGGGCTTCAAGTCTCTTGTTTGGATAGAATAAAAGTTTGTTTGGTAGGTTGAAAAGGTAAGTTCTTAACCATGGCAATTAGGTTACAACACATAAAAACTACATTGAAATCCATTCCTATTTATATGATGTCACTTTCAAGATTGCTAGTAGATTTAGCATCATTTAGAAAGACTTTCTTTAAAAAGGATGCGAGGAAAAATATAGGTTTCCTCTTTGTAAATGGAATAGGGTTTGCAAAGGAAAGAATATTGGAGGAACATGCTTGTGGAATTACAATCTTATGATTTTGGTCGTAAAGGCAAAACTTGGATGTAGATTATTTAGAGATCGAAATAATTGGACAAAAAAATTACTTGAAAAATATATAGGTTCTCTTATAGTTGCAAGCTTAATGGAGTGGTAAGGGCTTTGGCCTCTCTTTGAGAAGTCCAAGGTTGAAACCGCACTCAGTATGAGGGTATCGAGGCCCCTCATAAAAACTTGTGTAAACTTATTGAATATATATATATATATATGTTCTCTTGATGCAATGAAGTTATTTGGAAAAAATACCTACCCAGGAAACATGGAACTTCATCAAATGGCAATAGGTCAATCGATTACAATCCTCAAGTTTTAAAGAGGAGACCAAGGTTAAAATATTGCCAAGCAGTACATGCACAATTGCCAAGTGATACATACCACCTTGTGGTCATGATGTAATAAAAGATGACTCGTCTCAATCCCAAATAACCAATTCAAAAACAAAATAAATTAGAAACATGGAACTTCATATTAGATAGTTGGCAATAAATCAAGAAACAAATTAGATGGTCAATCAATAAGAAGAATCATGCAAATTTTTAGCCTGATGCTTGGTTGAAGTCTTATTCTCTTATCTCTAATTCAAAATTTCAACAATTGACTTGAACATGCCTAGCTTCTAAATGTACAAAGGTCAAAGATTCAATTAATGAGCAACAACTCCTTATCACGGATTTCTATTAGTAACCTGGTTGAAGAAGAACAACTCAAGCAAGTTGCAGATGAACTTCAAAAGTTGCTTCAAGAGTTTTATTTGTTGTTCACAAAACAATGAGTTGGTTTGGAATCTATCAAAATATGTCAAATACTCAACCACGTTGGGATATGAAGATTTAGAGCAATTGATATTTCCTACTCCCTAAGAGTTTCTTTTGGAAGAATGTTTGGTTGCTAGAGACTCTCCTTATGGGCTCAACATTCCTTTAGTTAGCACTTCAAAGTAAGATTCTTATGGAAGAAAGTCTACAAAGAGGATATGAAAATATATTGGGTATCTCAATCAATATTGAAAAAAGTTGATGTAATGTTGGATTAAATATTTCAAAGCTAAAGCCTTATGCATTCTATGTAGCATTGGTCATATCATTGTTTGTAAAAATTTATGGCTTGAAATGAATAATATTTCTAATAATAAATCTCAAAACGATGCTTAGAACCATATTATTGTCTCTTACAAAATGTTTACAAATATGGTAAACATCATATGTTTACAATATTTGAACATGCATAAAAGAGCCATCTATGATAATGACATTAAAATAAAGATTCTGCTTCAATCTAGGCCAAAAGGAAATGTTAGACATTAGTTTATCAAAATTAATTTTGATGGTACTTCTAAAAGAAATCCAATAAAAGTTGATGGAAATAATGTTTTTGAAATAATGAATGCAAAATTTCTCATAACCATATGAAGCTTCAACTAACAACTATGTGCAATTCTTACATAGATTAAAATTGTAATTGAAATAAGATAAAAATGTATTTCGATAAAGGGAGATTCACAAATTATCATTAATACTATGAACCAAAAAGAGCATAAAGATGGGATAAAATATAATATTATTATCGATATTTTTCTTTTATTATTGTAGTCAATCTCTTAAAAATGTGAACATATCTATCAAGTGGCATTAGCTCAATCGGTTAGATTCCTCGACATGGATAATATTCAAGCTTTGTTGTAATACGACTACGTGGTGATGATGTAATACGGATGGGACTTGTTTCAATCCCATATAACCTATTTAAAAAAAAGAACATATCTATAAAGAAGTCATTCTGGTAGCAAATATTTTAACCAATTCTGGTGTCGATCTTCATCTTAACCAATTTTGGTGTCGATCTTCATCTTAGTGAAATTCAAATTTTAGAAGACAACTAGTTGAATCTCAATGGGTATTGATCTTCATCTTGGTGTAATTCAAATTTTAAAAGGCAACTATTTGAATCTAAACGAAAATGATGTTAGAGAGCTGAGTATGGTAACATAGAAGATGAAGAACCTATTTGATAGAAAAAAATAAAAAATATTTGTGATAAGACATGCTGACCTATCAGCAAATGTAATATTTTGGAGTGGGCCCAATAGCAACCAGCGTATTACAAAAATAATAGTATATAATAATAGTATTAATATATTAATATTAATAAGACCCATGAGGGATACCGTAGTGGTAAGTCCTTAGGTTTTCATCCAAGAGATCCAAATTCAAACCTTGCTACGAAGGGGTCGGGACCCCTCATAAAAACCCCTATAAACTCAAATGTTTTACCTATTAAAAAAAATTAATTAATATTAATATAAAAAAGTTGTCTACCCAGGTGTTGTAGGTGAATTGGAGAGGAGAGAGCAATCCTCCAAGGGAGGTCCCAGGTTCAAATCTCCACCCTATCAAAAAAATCTGAATTGGGTATCCAAAATCCAATTGATAATGTTGGTGCGGGCAGGGTCGGGTGCGACCCCGGGTGACTTTGACCGTGTAGAACCCCCTGTTCGTGGTCTCTCAGACCAAGGGGCTCCACAAGGGGTTTTTCGCTTAAAAATATATATATATATAAGCTGTCAAAAACTTTATACTACACCAATAAATAAGACGCAAATAAATGATACGCAATTTTATGAATGTAATCCTAATTCAAATCTCCACATTCTCATGGGCACTTCTGATACGAGATAATTGCCTGTAATAATATAGCTTGTTCTAATGCCGTTAAGGTGGGCTTCAACCCCATATGATCGACCATTAAAATAAAATAAAAAATTAAAAAAAGTTGAATGACTATAAAGATAGTGTGGGGTTGGGCCCACCTCATACAACAAATTAAAATTTAGAAATACAAAGAAGTTGATTGTGTCTAAGGTGGGCTTCAACCCCATATGATCGATCATTTAAATAAAATAAAAAATTTAAAAAAAGTTGAATGACTATAAAGATAGTGTGGGCTTGTGCCCACCTCATACAACAAATTAAAATTTAGAAATACAAAGAAGTTGATTGTGCCTAAACGAAAGAAAGCTGTCTCAACATTTTTAATATAAAGAAATCTTGTTCGTCAGCCTTGCCTTGGAGTCCCTGGCTTGCTTCATTATTTGTTGTAGTTGTCTTGGTTTCATACATATGGGCAAAAATTGTCACTAATGCTTTCATGGTTTTTTCCTTATCCAGAAAGAATTGCTTGATTTTTCTGCTTAAATTTAAATAAGCAAAAGGAGGTCTGGATTGTCTTTTTCTGCTTAAATTTAAATAAGCAAAAGGTTTGTTGTAGATGTCTTGGTTTCATACATATGGGCAAAAATTGTCACTAATGCTTTCATGGCTTTTTCCTTATCCAAAAGGAATTGCTTGATTTTTCTGCTTAAATTTAAATAGACAAAAGGTCTGAATTGTCTTTCCTTTGACACCAAGACTATGTACTGGGGTGTAAAACTTCTGAGTATCAATATGTAACTGAAAAATACACAAAAGGAGGTCTGGATTGTCTTCCCTTTTGTCTTCCCTTTGACACCAAAGCCTATGTACTGTGGTGTAAAACTTCTGAGTATCAATACGTAACTGAATTTGAACCCACAATGATTTACAACATTAAAAAGAAAAACAATATTGATAATGACAATCATGAGGCACAAGTCTCCTTGAGATGAAAGGATTGCCTAATTTGTGGACTGGTCTCTCGGCAAAAATATGCCTGGGAGAATCCACAAGAAAATAATCCAGGGCATGCCTCCTCCATTTTTAAGTGCTATGTTCTATTCATGCTTTAACCCATGTGCTGCCCAATATGTTCTATTCATTTTTAAGTGAGAAGCTAGATTAACGCAGAACTGACCAACATGTTCTATTCATTTTTAAGTGAGAAGCTAGATTAACGCAGAACTGACCAACATGATAATCAATACATAACAAATATGCAACAGGACGAGGGTCACTCTTAGCATAAGATACTAACAAAATCCATTGTATAATCTAATACAAAATTTACTCTCAACTGAAAATAAAATTTAGAATGTTACTAGTAATATTACAAAGATCACTGTGAGAGAATCAGAAAGCAACCTAGGAGTATATTAATGGACAATTTAATACAAATAGCCACCAGTTTCTGAACATCACAACCGTTTCAACTCCACTCCAATTTATGTAACCACCCAAAAATTGATGCTCATGGATTAATACTGAAGCGGAATCAACCGTTTCAGGAATATTAAAATAATATTCTGAAGTATGACTTGGCCAAGAATTTACTGAGCCAAACATATAAGAAACAACATAGTGTGATTTACAATAAACAGAAGCCTCCAAAAAGTAGCTCTTACCCTAAAATTCTCTAAAATTACCGTTTGCATGGGAACTGGTATCTAAAATTTATGCATGAGAACTGCGCAGAATACCATGAATATAACCACCAGTCATAATCAAAGAGACCAGAGATACAACACCTGCAGGAAAAATCTTTCCTGATTTCTTGAAACGTGCCCCCATTACTATCAAAAGCACAGCCGAGACACCTGCAATAAAAATTATATTAAAAAATAAATAAATAAATAAATCTTGGGTAACATCTCAAATATGAGCTCTCTGAAGAGTTTACAGGTTCCTTATGCTATATATGGCAAACTCTCCACCAGAAAGAACTACACAACATAAAAATTCAGAGAAAATTTCGTTTTAAGATAGGGATTAACTTTAAGCATTAAAAGCAATACTAATAACAAAATCTAAAAATATAGTAAGAATTTTATAAATGCAAGTGCCTATTGAAGCCAGTCCAAACTAACATGTTCATCAAGAAAACTATCTAAAGCGCCTAAAGCAAGACACAGCTACCACATCAATACTTACCGAGTCCAACTGACGAGGCATATACTGGACTTGTGGGAAGTTGATTATGAACATAATAAAGTACCAAAGCTGACAAACCTCCTGATATAATAGATTTGGCACTCCCGCTTTTCACATAGCCCATAAGTCCACCAACTGCCAATCAACAAAGAAACTTGCATTTAGAAAATCAATGGTACTGTTTACACTAAGGTGCATGCTCCCCATGCTCCCCATATACGAACATGCTCATCAGCATATGCAAGCCTTAATAAACATTAAAAATGCTGAGTTTCTAAATGCTAGTGATACCTATTTTATTAGCTGGTCCTCAGGAAACACATCAAATGTCAGAATGACTCAGGAAATATGATTAACTAATCTAATATCTAAGCTATTCAATCTTTTGTCTAAATCATCCATTTAGTCTGCAGTATAAAGAGACAAGTCTGCTTTCAGATGGCTCGCTATTATTCAGCTGATTGTCGGCTTTTCCAGTCATTGCTGAAAGAGACAGACTTCACCATGCCTATCAAGCATAAATGATTATTAAATATTTTGTTAATTTAGTATTAATCCTTGTGCATTAGCTAGTTAGTTATTGGTTTGTATAACTAAGGTTTGTATAATCAAATAGAGTATTAAGATATTTTGAGTTTACAAGAACATTAGTGTCAAGAAGTTTAATTAGAAACTCAGCATTTTTTAATGTTTATTAAGGCTTGCATATGCTGATGAGCATGTTCGTATATGGGGAGCATGCACCTTAGTGTAAACAGTACCATTTTATTAGCTGGTCCTCAGGAAACACATCAAATGTCAGAATGACTCAGAAAATATGATTAACTAATCTAATATCTAAGCTATTCAATCTTTTGTCTAAATCATCCATTTAGTCTGCAGTATAAAGAGACAAGTCTGCTTTCAGATGGCTCACTATTATTCAGCTGATTGTTGGCTTTTCCAGTCATTGCTGAAAGAGACAGACTTCACCATGCCTATCAAGCATAAATGATTATTAAATATTTTGTTAATTTAGTATTAATCCTTGTGCATTAGCTAGTTAGTTATTGGTTTGTATAATCAAATAGAGTATTAAGATATTTTGAGTTTACAAGAACATTAGTGTCAAGAAGTTTCATGCTTAAAACAACAACTGTGGGAAATAATCAAATGGAATGAGCTCAACTGATTAAATGCCTCGACTTTCAAGGAGAAGACCCAGGTTCAAATCTTGTCGAAAAAAACATTCATGATTGCCAAGCTGTTGTAATACCATATAATGTAATACACATGAAGCCCATCCCAATCACTTATAACCTATTAAAAAAAAACAACTGTGGCCAACAAGATAGAAGTACCTAAGTATGACCATGTTAACTGGGCATGTTCATAGTGATTATAAACTTTGCTTACCAGCATTATTTCATTCCTGCACCATATAGCAAGTTGGAAATGAAATAATGCTTGTAAACCTTGCTATATGCTTGCTTACTGTAACGTCCCAGGAAATCGACTTCACCCAAAAATAATTTGGGAAAAGACGAGTGAAGATTTGGCTTGTCAAGATCATGTCTATCATTTCAGAAGCTGTTTCACGTGTCACCTTGTCAAGTCGACAAGGTTTGTACAATGTTTGTAAAATCCCCTTGAAAGTATTGAACAATAGGATTAATAGTATGGAAATTGTCTTATAATGTCCATTGCAAGTATCTTTTAAAAAATAGGTAATTTTTATAATTCCTTTAAATTAAAATCCCCTTGAAAGAATCGAACAATAGCATTTATAGCTTTCAAAATAATTCTAGCATAATACTTTCTCCCTTTGTAACTCCCGCCATTCAAATGGAATATCGAAATTGTTTTATAATGTCCATTGCAAGTATCTTTTAAAGAAAAGCTAATTTTTATAATTCCTTTAAATTAGAGTGGAACTGAAACTTGACTGAAACTCCATGGAAAAGTAGATGATTGTGTGTTATCCTTGTGATACCAAGGGATATGCCCTCCACTTGAGATAAAGTTAAGCCTAACTTAAGGTCTAAACCATCACCAAGTTTGCAAGATTAAACAATGACCAACTTGAGCTTATAGAAGCTAAAAATAGAGTATTGTGAAGTATTTGTTGGCACCATCACCCTGATTTGTAAAAGACATGCATCTGCTCCCTGCATTCATTATAGCAGCCAAGTGTTGCATTTGGTAGTAATTGCTAACATTTTGAGGTGGTAACCCAAAGTGGTTTAAAAAGGACTGTAAGTGAGAAGCTCTCTTCTACATCTGATTCTGCAATGCAACGGCTTTGAACACTTTGTCACCTCCTTTAATTAAGGAAAGAAGCAGAGTGAAGAAGGTGGTGGCACTACCAACCACCTTGGACCTTGAACTCCCGGTTATGCTTCATGGTCCTCTGTGTGGATCCGAGGAAGGGCCATGGGCAGTGAGTGCTGACAAGACTCAATGTCCTTTATCCACGAGCATGAAATCCAGAGTGAAGATGTTGCCCTATTTAGTTGAGCTCAAGGGCTCTAATTGCAGCAGAGAAAGAACAAGAAAGCTTAAAAAAAGGCATAGCAGGCAAAGTCTGTTATGTGTTTGAAGCTTGTGCTTTTGAATTTGATAAAGTTGCTCAGGTAAAAGGATTTACTTTCATGTGATGAATGGTGCCTTTGTGCAGTAGTGTGCTTCTGCATTGAATATCCTTCATGAATAATGTCAGTACTTATATGTGGTAGTTGTGCTTTTCTCCTGGCTGCAATAGAAGAGGAAACAGGCATTTGTTTTGTTTGGGTTTAGCAGTAGATGTAAAAATGTCCTAGAACATGTGTGTGGTCTACCGGCAAGGACGCCACTTGCATTATCAGTGATGAGACCCTGTTTCAACCCCCACGGCAAATAGAATGCTTGCCATTTGCCATTATATCTTGAATGGACTTCCCATCATATCTTGAACTTAGAGGATACTGGTTTTATTCTCAATTTGATGATGAAATAGGACTGTCTTATTCTATGAACTTAGAGGATATTAAACTACAGCATTTTAGAATCCTTTAGTAGTGGCAAATCCCTCTCCTCGTTGGATAACATGATCCAGTTTAGTTTGGAAAACATGAGAATCTATGTCTAAGCTTAGGGCAGACTGTTCTGAGTATTCTGCATTATTTTTAGTGAGTTGAGATATCAAGGATCAACCATTCTGGATGCTTGTGTGATAGTGATGATCTCCCTATAGAATGATTGGTGGATAGAGGTTTGATAAGGCATGTTGGGATTGGTCCTATAGCCTTTTTGGTATGCCAAATCACCTGTTCTTGTCTGTCAGAATGCTTCCAAAATGAGCTGAGATATCCCCTGCCTAATGCATACATTGTTTTAAGGCAGAATAAGATTGGTATTAGTATCTTCTCAAAGGGCCTTGTGTTTTTTTTTTTTTTCCTCACAGCAGGGATTGTGGTAAAACATGTGAATAGAATAAAGCCCTGTTTGGGATTGAAGCATTCTCCTTGAACCCATCTGCAGCTAACTGTTATTGTAGAGATTCTTGTATAGTTGTGGGGAATACAGTTCATAATCAAATCCTAGACTATTTGAAGATTCCTTTTAGATGTGTTCATTGTCATGTTTATGGACATATTGCTAAGGAATGTTTTCAATCTTTCGCACAGAAAGTATGGAGGAGAAAACAAATGACTAGTGGGGATTTCAAGTCAGCTAACAACAATCAGGAGATACCTATTTTTCAGAAGTCAATAGTGCTCCCTGATTCGGCGCAAACAAGCAAAAATGATGTTGTTGAACCTGGAACCAGAACTCTAGAGAAGGAAGAAGAAATTTTGGGACTAGCTTTGTCTCCATTTCACTGTTTGCAGGCTGTTAGAGAAGGAGACAAAGTCATAAAGAAAACTGTAAAAGGATTGGAACCTGATGCCATTAAGTTTGTTGGTCAATCATCTAAGCCTTATGGAAATTATCATCCCATACATGTGGAGAATAATCTGGAATTAGGTAATAAAGAAGTTTGTACACTTCCTTATGAATCTCTGGAGAGAAGTCCCAAGGACAAGGACTTTTCTAAGGATTTGGACAATGGGCCAGCAACCTCAAACACATTAAATAGGGATTGTGATCCAAATATTTTTGCTATTGGGGGAAGTCTTTCTAACCTATCAGGTGAATCTTCTAGGGAGGTATCTATTTCAGAGGATGGTTTGGAGACGGGATTCTCTTGCAGATATTTGTTACGTTCTAGGAAAAGGGAATCCGAGTTGATAACTTATGCAGTTGCTGGAAGGTTAGGGTTAGGTCTAGACCTTATAAAGGACTCTTCCGCTTCTTCAGCAAGTAGGAAATATTTTTTGTTTCATACACAGGAGAAGACTTTGAGGGAAATTCAGCAAGGTAAACAAAAATCTATCAGAAGGGTCCTTTATAGCAGGTAGACAAATTTCCCAGTAGCAATTTGGTTTATAGCAGGTAGACATATTTCTAAAGCCATGGGAACTGCACAAGAGGGCCTTCACTCTATTAAAACTAAAAATCTTCCCACAATGGTCCTTAAACTAGATCTATCTAAAGCTTATGATAGAACTAGCTGGTTGTATCTCAGATTGATGCTCTTACATGTGGGTTTTAGCTATCTAGTAGTAAAGTGGATTATGGAATGCATTTCTTTTGTATATTTTGTTGTTCTTATCAATGGATCAGCTTCTAAATTCTTTAGACCCTCAAGAGGACTGAGAGAGGGATGCCCTTTATCTCCTTTACTTTTTTTTGCTGGTTGCTGAAGGATTGAGTAGAGCTATTTTGGATGCAAAGAGGGCAGGATCCTTGTCTGGGATCAAAGTGGGGGTCCTTTATTTATCTCATTTATTATTTGTTGATGATGTATTGTTGTTCACAAATGGCAGTTTAAGAGAAGCTAGAAAGTTGAAGGAAATCCTGGACACTTACAGTATTGCTATTGACATGGAGATAAATTTTCAAAAATGCTCTATTTGCTTTAATGGTCTAGAGAAGGAGACTGAACAGGGTCTGATCAAACATTTTCCTTTTAATCTCTTCGATTTCCAGGAAGGCTTTAAGTATTTGGGTTTTGTATTGAAGCCGACATTGCAAAGATTCCGGTTGTTCGATTGAAGAAGATTTTCTCTAGAGTTATTTCCCAAGAGCAGTTTGGTTTATAGCAGATCGACAGATTTTTGAAGCCATAGGAACTGCACAAGAGGGCCTTCACTCTATTAAAACTAAAAATCTTCCTGCAATGGTCCTTAAACTAGATCTATCTAAAGCCTATGATAGAACCAGCTGGTTGTATCTCAGATTGATGCTCTTACATGTGGGTTTTAGCTATCCGATAATTATAGCAGATAGACAGATTTTTGAAGCCATAGGAACTGCACAAGAGGGCCTTCACTCTATTAAAACTAAAAATCTTCCTGCAATGGTCCTTAAACTAGATCTATCTAAAGCCTATGATAGAACTAGCTGGTTGTATCTCAGATTGATGCTCTTACATGTGGGTTTTAGCTATCCGATAGTAAAGTGGATTATGGGATGCATTTCTTTTGTATCTTTTGTTGTTCTTATGAATGGATCAGCTTCTAAATTCTTTAGACCCTCGAGAGGATAGAGAGAGGGATGTCCTCTATCTCCTTTACTTTTTTTGGTTGGTTGCTGAAGTATTGAGTAGAGCTATTTTGGATGCAAAGAGGGCAAGATCCATGTTTGGGATCAAAGTGGGGGTCCTTTATTTATCTCATTTATTATTTGTTGATGATGTATTGTTGTTCACAAATGGCAATTTAAGGGAAGCTAGAAAGTTGAAGGAAATCCTGGACACTTACAGTATTGCTACTGGCATGGAGATAAATTTTCAAAAATCCTCTATTTGCTTTAATGGTCTAGAGCAGGAGACTAAACAGGGTCTAATCAGACTTTTTCCTTTTAATCTCTTAGATTTCCAGGAAGGCTTTAAGTATTTGGGTTTTGTATTGAAGCCAAATAGTTACAAGAAAAAATATTGGAAATGGCTTTTAGAGAAGATTGAAGTTAGGATTAACCATTGGTGTAATAGATGGCTGTCTATTGGTGGGAGATTAACACTTGTGAAGTCTATTTGTGAGGCAATTTCTGTGTTTTGGCACTCCTTGGCCTTCATTCCCAAAGGAGTTCTAGAGAAAATAAGAAAACACTGCTTCAGATTTCTTTGGACTGGATGGAAGGAACATAAAGGAGTTCATGCGTTTCAGTTTAAATCCATTCGGTTACTGTCATTCATCATTAAGCTCTCGAGTCAAAAACTAAAGCTGCTTGTATTAAGCTGGGTTACTGGATGGAAGGAACATAAAGGCATTCCTTCTTTTCCTTTTCCTTCTTCCCCTTCTCCTTCTCCTTCACCGCCGTCGCTGCCACCATCGCCAAATTTATCACCTCCTCCTTCGTCTCCTTCTTCACCACCTCCGACGGCCTCCAATTTAGCCTCGGTCTTGGGTTCCTCCAACACCTTTGGAGATTCCGAAGTTGAATCCGCTTTAAAGGCCTCGTCAACTGTACCCTCGCTTACTGATACGTAAGATGCACGAACGATAACTCCTCCGCCCAGAGGCTCCCTGTGTAGATCGCTTAATCTGTTCAGTCCTCACTCTGAGCTGCCCCAGGTACTCTCACAACGCAACGATTTGGTCCAGCCCACTGTATTTCTTCCAATCAACCTAAATAACGTGCAAGGAAGATCTCTGTGTCCGAATCCCATGTGATTTGCAGCATGCTTTGTTGGCGGAAGGCTGCGGGGAGAAGAAAAACCAGGGGAATCGATAAGAGAAGACTGGGAAAGCGTAGAAGCAAACGGGAGTATTGCTATAGTTAGAGGAACAACTCGCATTTTTCACGAATTTTAGAGAGCAAGGGCTTTGTGGGCTTGAGGTATTCACATTGTATTTATGAGTTGGTATTGCTAGGACGAAGTGGCAAAATGTCGTAGTAAAAGGACCTATATTCGGACAAGTGGACGGTGTACAATATTTAGGTTGCTCCAGTCTTCCGGGCGACTGATATTTCTCGTTGATTTTGTTGCATTTTTATGCACTCTTTTCTTAAAGAGGAGGTGTCTTTTTCTGGCTTTGCTGCTTAGATGATTCCAAAAGCTGAGTATATTCATGCTGAGTATAATTTCTTTTTACAAGGAAATTATAAATTATAAAGTTTGGTTTTTTTAATTAATATTGATTATATTTTTATTTTTAAATAAATTATGTATTGATTTAACTGTTAAAGTAGGAACATTTATAGTTTAAATATTGTTGTATATGTTGTATTCTAAAATAAAGTGTTTTTTTTTGTCCTTAACTATTTTTAAAGTGTTCAAAAAAATTATACCTTTGAGAATTGAAAGAGTAATGGAAGAGACCAAACCTACTAGAAAAGTGGTTTTCTTTTCGAATCTGAACCAGTGACGAGAGTCTATATGGTTTCAAACAGGAATGGATGAGGACCCATTGTAGGACGATGACTAGATCTAGTGGGTAGAAAAGGGAAGAAAATTATGGGTTTAGAATCCTTTGGTAAAAGCAAGGCCTCTTTTCCAAAAATGGTATGCGGAATAACCTTTTGTTTTACGTGGATTATACTAGTTGACAAAATCTATCCTATGGAGCCACCTGTTGAGCATCCCAAATGCTCTAGTCGATCGAAACTTAGGAAATCTGTCAAACTATCTTACCTGTAAATTCTTGGGGGCTTGGCCAAGTTTGTTAGTTTTACAAAATTAGATTAAGACAAAGTGGGAGCTGCAAGGGCAAGTCTCTTTAAAAATCTTATTAATTGGATTAAGACAAAGTAATGGATCTTGGGAATGGTTTTGCAAGTCCGCCTTAATGTAGTATCTACTACATACCGCCAACAATTGCTTGATCAAAGACGGTGAAACAACTAGGAACTTTCCAAGGTATTTTCTAATCATTTCAAAAATCTCTTGGGACCATAACTCTATAGGCAAACCATACAATCACACCCATATTGGCACCTTATCCATTTGTGCTATATTAGGGTTAAATCAAAGCTCTCATGACTTAATGAAAAGATTTTTGCTATAGGGTTTGTTGCAAGTATGGTCATTTGCTTGGAGACTACTCCAATAAACTCTCTCCTAATAAGAAGAATGAGCAAGGAAATAAAAGGGAAGGTGGCCCTTCCCAAATAGGAGAGCAAGGAAAGTTGAGCTCTAAGAATTCTTAGGATCAAGGCCCTAAAGTCCTTCCAAAAGCTCCACAAGAGCAGCCAAGAATTATGGAGACTCCTTAGCTAGAAGGAAACGAGGTAGAGGCAAAGGAGGATGAGCTAGAGAATGAGGAGGAAGTAGTTGACAACCAAGTAGTAGACTTGGCCTTGGTAGATTCTTCGACTAAAGAGGTAAGTGAATCAAATTTTGAGTTTGTTCCTTCTTTCTTATCCTTACATGTTGAAGAGGGGGACCGAAGGAGAAAGGTATTTTTTCAACTCTTCGTAGTAATAAAAAGAAGACTAAAGGAGTGTGCCTAGACTTGGGAGCAGGTCCTAAACAAAAGGGCAGGCCCTTGGGTTTAGAAATAAGAGTTAGAGAGATAAAGAGATAGTAGATGGTAGACAACAAACATTATTGAATATGTATTCAAGAAGGGTTAGGCCCTCTAGAAAGGCATGTAAATGAAGATCCGTTCTTGGATTATTAGGGGCTTGAACGCCTCCAATAAGAGAAGGGTTCTTTGTAATGTGATTAGAAGTCATCAACCAGATATTTTGCTCCTATAGAAAACAAAACATTCAATTAGGGACTTGGAGAAAATTAGGGTTTTTTGTTGGAATAGTAGTAGAATGTATTTAGTTGTAGTAGTAGACACTGTGGGATTACGTATTTTTGGAATCCAAAGGTTTTTGAGGGAATTATTTTAACTCATAATGGTAGGTTCATCTCAATGGAGCTTAGACAGTTGGCTTCCAATATAATAAGCATTGTTACTAATGTCTATGCTCCTGACTTGAGAAGCCTAAGAAAGGATTTCTAGGGAGAGTTGCTTGTTTTTAGTTGTAGGATAGAGAATATTAATTGGTTGATAATAGGGGACATTAACAGTACCCTCAAACTACAAGAGAAGACAAGGAATAATTCAAATTTCAAATTCCCTAAACGAGATTAGGGACTTCATTCCTATGTAGGTTTAATAGACCTAGATTTGAAAGGATCTATGTTTACATGGACATACAAGAGAGTGGGAAATTAGAACATCCAAGTGAAGTTACATAGAGCTTTGTGCTCTACCCATTAGTTCTAGAAGGGCTTTAATCCAGTCTTGATGTCTTTAGCTAGGATAGGATCTGATCATTCCCCTATAGTAGTCAAGCTAGAGATGGGCAGAAAGAGACTTGGTTCATTTATATTTGAGCTAATGTGGTTACAACATCCAAACTTCAAATCTCTTTCGACTATCAGTTGTCTTTTCTTCTTCAACTGCAAGTGTCCATATAGTAACCTCCTCATCCTACTCAATAGCGTTTACCAATAGTTGCAACTGCGAGGTGTAATAGAATAGATCAAAGCTTACGAGGTTCACTTTGTAGTTTCTACATCAAGCCTTTATTTTTCTCATTTCCTTGCATAGTCTTTAGTCTTCTAGTGCTTACTAGATAAAAACTGTAAAAATTGTTTATCAAGTGCAATATTGAACACTGGGAAGAATTAATATTTCCTCCCTCCCTCAATGTGAACTCTACTCTTGCACAATATTAAGGAATGTTGATTACCACTGATCATGCACTCCTAATACATTATTCATCATTATTGATTTTACCTTTGTGAATAGGGACCACTACTATTCACAAAGAATCAATTCTTGAATCAATTTAAGAAATATCTACCTCCTCCAATGTCTTCATGGGGAGGATCTTTGTCAATTTACATATACATGTAGTTGATGAGCCCTCGTGTTGTAACAAATGCTCTTCTACCATGCATCCTATCAAAAACAATTGTAATGGCCTATTGTCATTTCCTGTCTTTAACATCGCTTGCTGCTATGAGATTGATTACCTCCCACTCTTTCTTTTGTATCTTTGCATCGTTCATGGATAACCAATCACAACAACTGCCAGGTGTGATAGAGTAGATCATAACTTACGAGGTTTACTCTGTTGTTTCTACATCAAGCCTTCGTTTTTCTCATGTCCTTGCATAGTCTTCGCTCTTCTGGTGCTTACTAGATAAAATCTGTAAAAAATTGTTTCTTAAGTGTAGTATTGAACAGTAGGAAGAATTAATATTTCCTCCCCCCTCAATGTGAACTCTACACTTGCACAATATTAAGGGTGTCAATTACCACCGATCATGCACTCCTAGTACATTATTCATCATATTTTATTTTACCTTTGTGAATAGGGACCACTACTATTCACAAAAAATCAATTCTTGAATCCCAGGAGCAGTTTCAATTATAGGAGGTAGACAGATTTTTGAAGCCATAAGAGCTGCACAAGAGGGCCTTCACTCTATTAAAACTAAAAATCTTCCCACAATGGTCCTTAAACTAGATCTATCTAAAGATTATGATAGAACTAGCTGGTTGTATCTCAAATTGATGCTCTTACATGTGGGTTTTAGCTATCCGGTAGTAAAGTGGATTATGGGATGCATTTCTTTTGTATCTTTTGTTGTTCTTATCAATGGATCAGCTTCCAAATTCTTTAGACCCTCGAGAGGACTGAAAGAGAGATGTTCTTTATCTCCTTTACTTTTTTTGCTGGTTGCTGAAGGATTGAGTAGAGCTATTTTGGATGCAAAGAGGGCAGGATCCATCTCTGGGATCAAAGTGAGGGTACTTTATTTATATCACTTATTATTTGTTAATGATGTATTGTTGTTCACAAATGGCAGTTTAAGGGAAGCTAGAAAGTTGAAGGAAATCCTGGACACTTACAGTATTGCTACCAGCATGGAGATAAATTTTCAAAAATCCTCTATTTGCTTTAATGGTCTAGAGCAAGAGACTGAACAGGGTCTGATCAGACTTTTTCCTTATAATCTCTTTGATTTCCAGGAAGGCTTTAAGTATTTGGGTTTTGTATTGAAGCCGACATTGCAAAGATTCTGGTTGTTAGATTGAAGAAGATTTTCTCTGAAGTTATTTCTGAAGAGCAGTTTAGTTTGTAGCAGGTAGACAGATTTTTGAAGCCATAGGAGCTGGCACAAGAGGGCCTTCATTCTATTAAAACTAAAAATCTTCCCGCAATGGTCCTTAAACTAGATCTATCTAAAGCTTATGATAGAACTAGCTGGTTGTATCTCAGATTGATGCTCTTACATGTGGGTTTTAGCTATCCGATAGTAAAGTGGATTATGGGATGCATTTCTTTTATATCTTTTGTTGTTCTTATCAATGAATCAGCTTCTAAATTCTTTAGACCCTCGAGAGGACAGAGAGAGGGATGTCCTCTATCTCCTTTACTTTTTTTGTTGGTTGTGAAGGATTGAGTAGAGCTATTTTGGATGCAAAGAGGGCAAGATCCATGTCTGGGATCAAAGTGGGGGTCCTTTATTTATCTCATTTATTATTTGTTGATGATGTATTGTTGTTCACAAATGGCAATTTAAGGGAAGCTAGAAAGTTGAAGGAAATCCTCGACACTTACAGTATTGCTACCGGCATGGAGATAAATTTTCAAAAATCCTCTATTTGCTTTAATGGTCTAGAGCAGGAGACTGAACAGGGTCTGATCAGAATTTTTCCTTTTAATCTCTTAGATTTCCAGGAAGGCTTTAAGTATTTGGGTTTTGTATTGAAGCCAAATAGTTACAAGAAGAGAGATTGGGGATGGCTTTTAGAGAAGATTGAAGTAAGGATTAACCATCGGTGTAATAGATGGTTGTCTGTTGGTGGGAGATTAACACTTGTAAAGTCTATTCTTGAGGCAATTCCTGTGTTTTGGCACTCCTTGGCCTTCATTCCCAAAGGGGTTCTAGAGAAAATAAGAAAACACTGCTTTAGATTTCTTTGGACTGGATGCAAGGAACATGAAGGCATTCCTTTAGTTAAGTGGAAGAGTGTTTGCTAGGCCAAAGGAGGAAGGTGGTTGGGGACTTAAAAATATCTATATTTTTGGTTCTTCTTTGGCAGAAAATAGCTTGTGGAGGATTCTGACCAGCAAAGGATTATGGAAGAAGATTATTGAACAGAAGTATATTCGTCCAGGGACCTTTATGGATTGGATCAGAAGTCCACAGAAAAGCATAAAAAATGTTTTCATTCAATGGAAGGCGCTATTACAGGCCTTTCCTATGATTGGAAAATATTTGGCTTGGAAAGTGGGCAATGGTGAACAAGTTAGAATAGGGGCTGATTCTATTTTGGGTTGTGGAGAAAACATTTTGTTGCAAGAAGCTATGATAGGTTCTTTACAAGACGAGGGTTTTTACTTTCTTCATCAAGTAGGGGAATCAGTTTCTTTTGGTCTTTGGACCCAAGGTTGGAAGCAGGCTCAGGTCTTGGGTCTTTCCGGTGAGCAGGCTGTTTTGTGGAAGGCTTACACTGATAGTCTTAATAAGAGTCATATCAAGCTGAGAGCTGAACCAGATACTATTGCTTGGGCATACAACAAATCTGGGGGTCAGTATACAGCTAGACTTGGCTACAAAGCAAGTTTTGACCCTGATCCCCAAGGGCCTGCTTGGTGGTGGAAGCAGATTTGGAAATTATCTGCCCCAAAAAAGACAATTATTTTCATGTGGTTAGCTTTGAGAAATAAGGCTTTGACTTGGGAAGTTTTACAAAGGAGAAGCAGACAAGGTCCAAGTATTTGTATGATGTGTCAATCAGAGGAGGAAAACATCACACATCTATTAATCAAATGCCCTTTTTCTCAACAGGTTTGGTTAGAAGCTGAACAGTTAACTGGAGTTCAAAATATTTAGGAAGGAGAAAGAGTGGAGGTATGCTTAAGACAGTGGTTTTTGAAAAAAGAACCAAAACAATTTCTTTCTTTACCATGTCTTATATGATATGGTTGGCACGGAATGCAGCTATTTTTGAAGGGAAGTTAATAACCCCATTTCAGGTCATAATTCAGGTGAGGACTTTGGTCTCAATCAACAAAGGGCCTTTCAAAAGTAAGAAACCTCGATAAATAGACAATTTGTTCATTGAAAAGTCTCAACCATGGGGCTTTTTTGATGGGGCCAGTCAGAGACAATCGGCTTTTAGTAGCGCGGGAGGCATTCTGTACTTCTTAGATACCCACTATATCAAATTTAAAGCAGGTCTTGGGACAGGTTCCAACAATTTTGCTGAGTTTCAGGCGTTGAGATTACTAATGAAGTGTGCTTCGGAGAGAAATGTGAAAAAATTACAAATTTTTGGAGATTCTACTCTGGTCATCAACTGGATGAATGGATCTACTCAATTACAAAATAATTTGCTCAGACCGGTGGGAGATGAACTGCTGGAGGCAATTTCCCTTTTTGAAAATATCTCTTTTACTCATGTTTATAGGGAATTAAATCAAGAAGCAGATAGGTTATCAAAAGAAGGTCAGCAGGTAGGTTTTTTGCAAATGGAAGAGATCAAGGACGGAGTTTCTTCTTTCACTCACAAATCCTACCACTAGTTTCTATGCTAGCTCTAGGTTTTTACTCTGGGTTTGTTCATTTGATTAGAGTTTTATGGCAGATTTTAACTGTTTCTTTTCTTTCTGCTGTTTTCTTCTTTCTGCTGGTTTCTTTTTCGCTGGTTTCTATCCAGGTTATGGACATGGAGGTTATTTTGATGATTATGTATTGATATATAAGGATTTTTATCCTTATTATCCCCATGTTGTTTTGAAGATGGGATTTCCTCTCTGATCTGCCCAACTGTAATTATATTTGACTCCCAATAGTCTGTTTTTATCTCGGTTTTTGTTTGTGCCAAGGCACCTAAGAAATGTAATTTTCGTTCATTTTTTAAATAAAATTACAATTTTTTTGTTGTAAAAAATAAAAAACAAAGACCACTTAAAAGGTTGTCTGCAGGAAAATTGATGGGGAAAACAATCCTGTGCTTATTTGATTTGCTTTCAGAGGCAAGGATCACCACAAAGTGTAGCCAGTGGAGGTCCCAAATGCAGAACAACAAAGTGAACACCTGTTCAAAGCACACAGCAGCATGCACGCACAAAATTTTCCCAGCAGAGAAGACGAGCAAAAAGCGAATACTGGTGCACAGACAAAAACAACAGCAGCTCAACCAGAATTGCAGAAAAATTTCTGCTATTGTATGAAGCAAGGAATGCCAGGAACAACAACCTGACAGCCCCGCAAGAGAGGGAGAAGGTGCCACAATTAAGCTCAACTAGAGGCTGTGCAAAATGGTACTCGGTAAGGATGGATCCCAGCTGAGCATTGAGATATTTAGATGCCTCAATAAGGCTCTGTTACCAACTGACATGGGCACAATTTTTGAGAAGAAATGAAAACTTCTTCCATGTATTAATCATGAGATCCATGAACACAAGAATCAGGAGAATCCTTTATGATAATCACAAGAGTTCTTTATAATAATCCCAAGGCTAACAATGAGCGATATTCTCAAGAATATCACTAAAGATAATTCCAAAGCTAGGAGGTGGTGATGATATCAAAGCTAAATGGCTAATACATAAAGTGGCATGACAAGTGCCATTATTTACATAATTATCCTAACTTTCTTCATAATTATCCTAACTTTCTTCATAATTATCCTTATCACCCTGACTCCTAGATTGTAATGGGTTCCCTTCCTATATTGTCCACATATTGTTGCTTTGAGACATATGTTACGGTTCACGCTGTTTTGGGTTATCACTCAGATATTATTTGTTTATTAATATTTATTAGTCCTTGTTTTATAAACATTCTTTCTTTATTTTTCCTGTGTAGAGTATTTCTTCCACCATGTCACTTTCTACTGTCACACTAATGTACTTTTTAGTCCCATTGGCCTACTTTAATCATTCATTCTTGGACATTACTAGAAGTTCATTTCATTTCATTCATATATCTCTGAGCTTTTCCAACAACTTATAGCATAATAACAACCAGATTGAGTGCTTAATGATTTATAGTATAATCAATAATCACCTGTAACATCAAAGTCCTTTAAAATAATTTTATCTCTAATGCTGTCGAAAACAAAAGTATATTTTATTTGTGCAAATGCAATCCAATGATAGAAAATAAACAAGCCAAATTTAATCAAATTTCCATCTACGCATGCATATGTTATTGAATCGTTTATATAACTTGACATCTCTGAGATTATAAATGACCAGGGGTAGATATGGCTTTCTATTTGCAAAATAATTTCTCTTTTCAAGATTGTATTTACTATTGGTAACAACATAGAATACTATTTGGCTTCTTACATATTAAATGAGGTAAACAACTTTCTTGATGGCTCATAGACTATTAGAACAATAACATACAACTGTGGACAAATCACTTTGAATAAAAAAAAATACACTAAATGCCTTGACTTCTATATAAAAAAACTTCGTATCAAGGATTGATGAAATACACTACCAAATACATGAGCTGGTGTCAGACATCCAGATATTTAACCACTCTGGTAAAGCAAATGGATCCTTTCGTACTTAAACACAATTGTTAGCCTGTAGCATAATGTTCCTCTAAAATATTTGCTACAAACAAAAGGTATTAACTCCCACATTTCCATTGCTTTGGATTTTTTTATTAATCCAGTAAGATTGTTTTTGCTCTTGCTTCACCTGTATTTCCCTGTTTTGAGTACCTTGTAAGAATTCTTAACTAAAGGCATCAAACTCCCACATTTCCGTTGCTTTAAGTTCTTTTTATTATCCAATAAGGTTGGTTTTGCTCTTACTTCACCTGTATTGCTAAGTACCTTGTAGAATTCTAGTTATACTGGGTTGCAGTGATCATCAGACAACCCGATTTACATGTTGCTCTTTATCAAAGAATAAATAATAAGTGAAATATAACATTTCAAAATGAACTCACTAAATAATAAGTGAGATATAACATTTCAAAATGAACTCCGAAATACAGATTTGGAATGTAAGCATGCAATCTGCATAAACACTCAAAGGCAAAGCACATACTTATAATCTACAGGTACATATTGCATTTTTTATCCATAACTTAAAGAAAATAGCACAAAATTATGGCAAATTAATTCCATGATAAACCGAGGTTATACCAAAAAATGCCTGGATAGGGCCCTCAGAAAGCACATAGTTTGCTTGCATTCTCTGGATGTTTATTACATAATATTGGGAGAATAATGCCCTAATCAGGATATACATTTTACAAACAGTTCAAGGTTTCTTCTTGACCCATGTTCTGATTCACATCTAGTGTATTTGATTACACCACCTGTGTTTCACTGCTAAATTTCCAAATTCTGCATTACAAGTTGTATTAATGTTCTTGGCTTGATGGCCTTCATTTTGCATTTTCAGATAAAATATTAACCCCAGAAAGACCAATCCGTTCACTTTCAGTTTATTTACTCTGTGCACTAGCTCATGTTTTCATTCATCACAAAAAAAAATCCCCAAACATGTCAGAGTCTTCGCAGAAGCAGTTGCCCAAAACTTAAATTTAGAACATACAATTTTTATCACATTAGACCAGTGTCCAGATTCAGCTAATTTTATTAAAATGTTCAAACTTTTCCTACCTTAACAAACTTGACAAACATGATTGGACAAACAACAATCAATGGAAATTATATTTATACATAAATACATGCTTGTCCATTTTCGTCGTTTATTTGTCACATTTACTTGACTTCGTTTTACGTCTACCAAAACAAAAGGTTGAAACAAAAAAAAGAAAGAAAAAAATTGAAACAATGTCAATGGGACAAATTCACATAAGGGCAACTCATTCATAGAGGCCTTTGGGAGTCAATCTCATTTTCGTATGAAATGAGAAGTTCTTAAGACAAGTTGTTAAGACATATTTGTATTTATTTTAAATGTTTACATTAAAAAATATGGACATTGGCAACTCATTCATAAAGGCCTTTGCAAGTGAATCTCATTTTATGTGAAATTCCTTGTTACATATTTGTTTTATTTTAGACATTCACATCAATAAATAATATGAAAAAAAATTTACTTCACGATGAATTTTATAGCTAATTTTTTGGGATTTTTATAGAACATGGTGGTAGGCATACTCTAAGAAATTAACAGCGAAGAGCTCTATCTCCTCTTGGAGATGAGAAAACAATCCAGACACAAATCTGATGCAAAGGATATAATTAAGGGAGACCATGCTCAACTTGATAGATAAGCAATTTAACTCCTCAATCTATTGCTTGACTAATTACCCAGATTTTTTACAAAGATGAAGCAAAAGAAACCAATAGCTCCCGTCCATATCTGAGAGGGTAAAATCATGCCCTAAGAATTGTTTTGAAATCTTTCCATGTATCAAATTTCTGGTTGCTTTGTTGCTTGCACAAACTTTACTTAAGACCACCACCAAGCGAGGCCTTCATCATCTAAATCAACCTTGGCTACCATAAAATTTGTGCTGAGCTTTTTTTGCCTCTTCAGATATGCCTCTGGACTATAAACCAAGCATCCAGTTTATCCCCACAAACGGACTTTTAGACTGCTGTTCCATGAGGAGCTGGAACATGTTTGTTATTCAATCCATGCGTTTCAGTTTAAATCCATTCTGTTACTGCCATTCATCACTAAGCTCTCGAGTCAAAAACTAATTCATATCAAACTTTTGGGTAAAGCTGCTTGTATTAACCATAATAAGCTGGGTTTTTTATGAGAAATAGTAAGGGATCCAATTGCCAAATAGCTAGCGTATCTGATTACACCATCTGTGTTTCACAGCCACGTTTCCAAATTTTGCATTATAGGTCTGCATGTTCTTAGCTTTTTGCCCTTCATTTTGCATTTTCAGCTGAAATGTTAACCCCGGAAAGACCGATCCGTTCACTTTTAGTTGATTGAATCTGTGCATGAGCTCATGTTTTCATTCATCACGAAAAAATCACGAAAAAAAATCCCCGAACGTAACCAATTGCCCAAAACTTAAATTTAGAGCACCCAATTTCTATCATATTAGACCAGTGTTCAGATTCGGCTAATATTATCAAAAATGTTCAAAGTTTTCCTACCTTGTCAAACTCGACGAACATGATTGAACAAACAACAATCAATGGAAATTTATATTTATACATAAATACATGCTTGTCCATTTTGGTCTTTTATTTCTCACATTTACTTGATTCCGTTTTACGTCTCCCAAAACAAAAGGCTGAAACAAAACAAAGAGGGGGAAAAAATTGAAGAGATATCAATAGGGCAAATTGACATAAGGGCGACTCATTTATAGAAAGCCTTTGCGAGTCAATCTCGTTTTTTTTGTATGAAATGAGAAGTTGTTAAGACATATTTGTATTTATTTTAAATATTTACATTTAAAAAATGGACATTAATGGCATCTCGTTCGTAAGGGCCTCTGCAAGTCAATCTCATTTTTTTATGAAATGTGAAGTTCGTTATAGATATTTATATTTATTTTCAACATTTAAATTAATAAATAATGTAAAAAAATCGAACTTCACAATAAATTTTATATCTAATTTTAATGTAAAAAATTTCGAAGTTTACGATGAAGTTTATAGCTAATTTTTTTGGATTTTTATCCTCTCCCGAAACTGGGAACTTAGCATTAGGCTAAACCCCAGGCGGAGTCAATATACTAAGACCTTGTAGTGATCTACAAGGTTTCCAATCATTTTCGACCATAAGGAAGCCACTTGTTTGATTCCAGGGCAGGAGAGACCATTTCGAAACAAAAGTAACGTATCTAAGAACAAATACATGATTTATTAACCCTAGTCGACATGATCACCGATGAAAAATTGTCTCCGCTAACTTAATTGATTGCAAAAGTGGAAAACTAAACATCGAGAAGACCGTAAAAAGTTGTTACCTCCAACGAGGGCTGCATAGCCAAGGGTAAATTTCTGGGACATGGACAATGCCATCTTTTTACCCTCTTCTTTTCCTTTTCCTTCTTCCCCTTCTCCTTCTTCACCGCCCCCGCCGCCGCCGCCAAATTTATCACCTCCTCCTTCGTCTCCTTCTCCACCACCTCCGACGGCCTCCAATTTAGCCTCGGTCTTGGGTTCCTCCGACACCTTTGGAGATTCCAAAGTTGACTCCGCTTTAACGGCCTCGTCAGCCGTACCCTCGCTTACTGATACGTAAGATGCACGAACGATAACTCCTCCTCCCAAAGGCTCCCTGTGTAGATCGCTTGATTTGTTCAGTCCTCGCTCTGAGCCGCCCCAGGTACTCTCGCAACGCAACGATTTGGTCCAGCCCGCTGTATTTCTTATAGTCAACCTAAATGACGTGCGAGTAAGATCTCCGTGTCCGAATCCCGTGTGATTTGCAGCGTGCTTTGTTGGCAGAAGGCTTCGGGGAGAAGAAAAACTAGGGGAATCGATAAGAGAAGACTGGGAAAGCGTAGAAGCAAATGGGAGTATTGCCATAGTTAGAGGAACAACTCGCATTTTTCACGAATTTTAGAGAGCAAGGACTTTGTGGGCTGGAGGTATTTACGTTGTATTTATGAGTTGGTCTTGCTAGGACGAGGTGGCAAAATGTCGTAGAAAAAGGACCTTTATTAGGACAAGTGGACGGTGTACAATATTTAGGTTGCCCCAGTCTTCCGGGCGACTGATATTTCTGGTTGATTTTGTTGCATTTTTATGCACTCTTTTTTTAGGACAGGAGGTGTCTTTTCTGGCTTTGCTGCTTAGATGATTCCAGAAGCTGAGTATATCATGCTGAGTGTAATTTCTTTTTATACGGAAATTATAAAGTTTTTTTTTTTTCATATTGATTATAATTTTAATTTTAAATAAATTTTGTATTGATCTTATTGTTAAAGTCGGAACATTTATAATTTAGATATTGTTGCATGTGTTGTATTTTAAAATAAAGTGTTTGTTTGTCTTAATTATTTTTAAAGTGTTCAAAAAAAATTATACCTTTGAGAAATTGGAAGAGCAATAGTAGAGAGAAGAGCTACTGGAAAAGTGGGAATTTAAATAAGAGGCGAGAGTTTATACAGTTTCAAACAAGAATGGATGGGGATCCATTATAGGATGATGACTAGATCTAGTGGGTAAAAAAAGGAAGAAGAAAGTTATGGGATTAGCATCATTTGGTAAAAGCAAGGCCTATTTTCCATATATGGTATGTGGAATAACCTTTTGTTTTACGCGAATTATACTAGTTGCCAAAATCTATCCTATGGAGCTAAGAGAGCACTTGTTGAGCATCTCGAATGCTCTAATTGATCGAAACTTAAGGAATTTTTCAAACTATCTTACTTGCAAATTCTTGGGGGCTTGGCCAAGTTTGTTAGTTTTACAAAATTGGAAAAAGACAAAGTGGGAGCTGAAAGGACAAGTCTCTTTAAAATTCTTATTAAAGGTTTTTTTCATAGTTGTCTTTAGTTGCTCGAAAGACTTTCAAAAGGCTCGGTTAGGTGGCTCATGGTTCTTAGGAGCAACAAGGCTTTTTATTTAAGTCATGAGAGCCTTGATTTAATCCTAATATAGCACAAATGGATAAGGTGCCAATACGGGTGTGATTGTATAGTTTGCCTTTAGAGTTATGGTCCCAAGAGATCTTTGAAATTATTAGAAAATACCTTGGAAAGTTCTTAGTTGTTTCACCATCTATGATCAAGCAATCGTCGACGATATATGGTAGATACTACATTAAGGTGGACTTGCAAAACCATTCCTAAGATCCATTACTCTATCTTCAAAGTTGGGAGTGCATGTCTAAGAAATCGGCTATGAGAACCTACCCTTTTGCTATAGGGTTTGTTGCGAGTATGGTCATTTGCTTGGAGACTACTCCAACTCTCTCCTAGTGAGAAGAATGAGCAAGAAAATAAGAGGGAAGGTGGTCCTTCCCAAATGGAAGAGCAAGAGAAGTTGACCTCTAAGACTTCTTCGGATCAAGGCCCTAAAGTCCTCTCAAAAGCTCCACAAGAGCAGCCAAGAATTATGGAGACTTCTTAGCTAGAAGGAAACGAGGTAGAGGCAAAGGAGGATGAGCTAGAGAATGAGGAGGAAGTAGTCAACAACCAAGTAGTAGACTTGGCCTTGGTAGATTCTTCAACTAAAGAGATAAGTGAATCAAATTTTGAGTTTGTGCCTTTTTCCTTACCCTTACATGTTGAAGAGGGAGACCAAAGGAGATAGAAATTTTTTCAACTCTTTATAGTAATAAAAAGAAGACTAAAGGAGTGTGCCTAGACTTGGGAGTAGATCCTAAACAAAAGGGCATACCCTTGGGTTTAGAAATAATAGTTAGAGAGATAAAGAGAAAGAATATGGTAAAAAACAAACATTATTGAATCTATATTCAAGAGGGGTTAGGCACTCTAGAAAGACGTGTAAATGAAGATTGGTTCTTGGATTATCAGGGGCTTGAATGCCTCTAATAAGAGAAGGGTTCTTTGTAACGTGACTAGAAGTCATCAACCAAATATTTTGCTCTTGTAGAAAACAAAACATTCAATTAGGGACTTGGAGACAATTAGGGTTCTTTGTTGGAATAATAGTAGAATGTCTTTTTGTGGAGGCTATCGATTCCACCATGTAAATTAAAAAAAAAAATAATAGAATATCTTTGATAACTAATTTTTAACAAGCTTTGCAATATATTGTATTTGCATCTGGAAGAGCAAATTGGGGCATCAGTTGGGTAGTCGAAGAGATTTTTGGTTGTTGTGGAGCTGAAGACAGGACTATCCAATGGGGACACCTTCGGATCCTCTTTTAGAGAGACACGGTTCTTTTGTAGATTTGTTAAAGGATAAATCTCCAACAGAGACTGAAGAAGCTCAAAAAACTACATTAAAAATGCTTTTTATGGCTTCTGGAAATAGATCAACATATCAATGAGTTAATCGATGCTTGCCACAATCAGAATCAAGGCCAAATATTTTCATTGAACAAAGGATGGTAGAAGAAACCGTTTTATATAGATCCAATCATGATTTGATCTGTAAATTCATGGGTATTCGCCCTACCCTAAATTTTTGCATTCTTGGGTCCGACAAAACTGGGAGCCTCTTGGTGAGTATTCTTTGTGGTTTATTATCAATGGATATTTTATTATTAGTTTTTCTTCACTTGTCGATAGAAATAGGGCTTTCAAATTAGAAAAGATGAATCATGATCCAGTAGGATTATTTGTTCAGCCCTAAAGAGTGGGATTTGATCCTCGAATTGAACCCACTGTTGTTCCAGTTTGAATCTGTTTATATGCACTTCCAATGGATTTTTGGAGTGAGCAGGTATTAGAAATTATCGACAATTCCCTTGGAAGACATTTGGGTGTTTCCAAAGACACAATAGAAGGAAACACAGTCGTTTATGCTAGATTATGTGTGGAAATGGATCTTAGCTAACCTTTTTCGATAGAGGTTGAACTCAAACTTGCAAGACTATCTTAGATTCAACAACTGGATTATAAGGCATTACCCTTCAGGTGCAGAGTTTACCACAAATATGGGAATTTGGCCCGATCCTGCCCAAACAATATGAACATAAAAATGGAGGCTCCTCTGGGAATGTCAAATCTTCCTAAGGAGGGTAAGTCAACAATCAATAAAGAAACAACCAACATTTCTCAAGGTAAAGAAGCATAGGGAGATGGTTTTGAATAGCCCAAAATAAGGAGAAGGCAAAAGAAAAAAGATGGTAAAGATCAAACCCAAATCAAACCCTCCAAAAGGTATGAGATCTTCAAGACACTAGTGGATCAGGAAGAAGAACAATTCATGTAAGGAGTGGATGAGAATAATAAAAATAATAACAGCCATGTTCAAGCCCCTCTTTCACCTCCTCCCATCCTAGAGCAGGTAATTGAGTGCAGTGAGTTACCGCAATCAGAGATTGCAGGGCATTGATAATGCATAACCAAGAGCAACCAATCATTAAGGATGTCATCATGGGTATAGCAGAAAAGAATAGAAAAAGGCCATCTCTAGGGATAACTCGGGTGGAAAAAAATATCAAAAAATATTAGCTCTCAAGGAGTGGGTAGAAAATCAAATAAGGAATTGATAGCAGTTCAAGGAGACAAACTGATCACTGGAGGATCGGTGAGGCCAATAGATTTTTACTAATCTCAAGGTAACCAATGATTATACATTCATGGAATGTTAGGGGTTTAAACAGTAGAACCCATCAATCTGATGTTCGAAGACTCTTAGAAAAATGTAAAACAAATATTTTGCTTATCCAGGAGACAAAAATGTCATTGGATCTTATGTGTAAAACAGTAAATAGAATTTCGAGGGGTGTTGGTCATATAGAAGTGGCTACCCAAGGGGCCTCAGGTGATAGGGAATGACACGCAATGTTTATGTTTTGTTATAGTTTCTAATTTGCTAATGGATAAAAATTTTGATAGCTATGTTCTTATCCAATATCCAATTGTACTTGCCTATTTTAAGGCCCTTTATGCATATTCCATCTGTGTTCCCGACGCAGTTTTCCTGCCACTGTGGCAGATAAGTTTCTGGCAAATTCTTATTTTTTTCTCGTGTCGTTCAGAGCCAAGTTTGCCTGAGCAGCAGATGCGTTATCGAATGTGTAGTTCCATTTTCTTGGACATCATAGAAGTAGTAACACTTTTGGTCCTGTTGGTGCCATAAACACCTCGATCCGTGTTGATTTTGCCATGGAAAATCTTGCAGTGCGCATGCGGACTGCGTGGTAGCGACGGTGGCAATACAAGCATGGTGGCGTGGCCGCTTTTCCCCATCCTACTAGCGTTTGAGGTAGTGCCATCTACCTTCTTAGTAGCCTATGTCGAGCTCTAATTGCATGAGCCCTGGTGCGGCTACCTCGCCACGAATTTTCCTTTTGTTTATCCTTTTTTGGGTCCTCCTCCCTTGATTGTATCTCCACATCCACACAACATTGAGACAACAGAAGAATATCGCAAGGGAATTTCACAAACCCTACCTCACGCATGGCATAATCTTTGCATAAATTGAAGAAATTTATTGATCGCTTGCCCAACGCGACTCTATTTTTGTGATGACTATCGACCAACCATCCTACATTCGCCTCGTCTAGTTTTCGATGTGTCTCTCCAAGCCTATGCAAGGTATAAAATATTCACAAGTTGCATGTTTGTAAATTGGCGTGTACTTTGGCCAATATTCATATAACAACCCTTTTATTTGATTTGTTAGTAAATTGGATTGTAATTTGGCCATATTCGGATAATAATCCTTTTATTTGATTTATTGGTTTATATTTAAAAAAAAAGGAGATAAATTTTTGTCAGCCACTTTTTAAAAATATATATATCTTTACAAGCTTTTTAGCTTTTATTGTAAACAAGCCTTGAGTGAAAAAAAAGCTTGTTATCTTTCATTTAGTGGGTATCATAGTTTTTCACTCAATCCACCTAGACCTATGGCTGCCAATGTAGCAAAAAAATTAGTTGAGGTTACTACCTTAGTTCTTTCTTTTGCCAACACTATTAGAGATATCCAATTGCATTCTTCCTCCCCCTCTCATACTCATTCTCCTAAATGTGAAGTCAAAATCTACAAAGGCTCTAGGGATCCTGATGTCCTCAATACCTGGATCTTAGATATGGAGACTTGGTTCGAATTCACTCAAACCTTGGATGATGAAAAAGTTCCATTTGCCAAGCTCAAACTTTCTGGCATGGCTAAGGTTCTCATTACCAAAAACAAAGGAACTCGGAACCCCATCTCAACTTGGGATGCTTTGGTTACACCCTTGAAGGCCACCTTTTATCCGTCCAACTATGATGATAATCTCCTCAACCATTGGATTCACCTTCATCAGGGAAAGAATCAGCCCATCCAAGACTATGTCCATCAATTCAACAGACTTCACATATTGCTTCGTGTTTCAAACTATACTACTTCCCTTATTGCCAAGTTTAAAAGTGGTCTTCTTGCACACTTTTATCGAGAAATCAAGTACACTTCTTGTACAACTCTTGATGATGTTTTCAAACAAGCACAACTTGTAGAGGATAAGTTTGCAGCACAACACAAGGGGAACCACTACTCTTTAGGAGTTTCTAAGCCATCACCTTGTCCTCAACAACAGGCACCACGAAGCTCTTCCTGCTTTCCCCCTTATCATTCTTCTCCTATTCCCACTCCTTAGTCCTCTGCTTCTAAGCATACATTTCATGCTTCTTCTTCTTCTATTGCTAAGTCTCAAAATTTTGTAATTATTTTAAAAGAAAAGGGAATCTTTAATCTGAATGTAGACAATTAAAGAGGAAGAAGACCTTGTTTTAACAGTCTGATGAGGGTACCAACAATAACCCCATTAAGACTATTGGTGAAGAGAATATTTATGAAGAGTTGAAAGGAAAACTCAATCTTGTAATGAATCATCATTCTGCTACTTGATACCATGAAAATCTCTTCGTCACACGTGCTCATTTGCGTCATGATTTTACAGTCGAATGTATCATCGACAATGGCTCACAAAAGAACTTGATTGCGTAGTCCGTTGTCAATAAGCTTAAGCTCCCTATTGCTCCACATCCTCATCTTTACTCCCTTGGATGGAAGGATAGTAAGACCTCTTCACATATTACACACACATGCACTCTTGCATTTGCATTTGGTCCAAAGTTTAGAGATAAGGTCACTTGTGATGTGACCCCAATGGATTGTTGTGGTCTTTTGCTTGGTAAGCCCTATCAATATGATAGGTGTGCTACATATGATGCTTATAAAAATACATACACATTACAACAATATAATAAGGACTACCTTATTCAATCACTTCAAGAACCTACCAAGCACTCCAATAATCTATTGCTAAGTTGTAGACAAGCACACAAAGCAGCCAATCAAGCACAAGCACTTGCTCTCATTTTCATTCATCCACAACATAAGCAATTTTTAGCAAAATCTTCTAAATCCAATAGACCCAAAGCAATTGATAACATATTGCACAAATATCAAAGTATTTTTCAAGAGCCCACTTGCTTACCTCTAGAAAGGGCCATTAACCACACTATTGATATAGTTCCAGTTGCACCTCTTCCTAATGCCCCCATGTACAGGACAATCACTTTTGCAATATGATGAAATAAAGAAGCAAATTCAGGACCTGCTAGATAAATATTTCATTAAACCTAGCATTTATCCTTGTGCCTCTCCTATTCTTGTTCTAAAAAAATATGGCACTTGACGTCTTTGCATTGATTTTCGAGCACTTAATAAAATCACAATAAAAAATAGATATCCACTCCCTCGTATTGATGATCTCTTAGACCAACTTTAGGGAGCTAAGTTTTTCACTAAGATTGATCTCAAAAGTGGATATCATCAGGTTCGCATCCAAGCTGAAGATACATTGAAGATAATTTTCAAAACAAAGATGGGTCTTTTTGAATGGCTTGTTATGCCCTTTGGCCTCACCAATGCTCTTGCTACCTTCATGAGGCTAATGAATGAAGTTTATAGAGACTGTTTGGATAGATATGTAATCATATATCTTGATGATATTCTCATATTTTATCCTACATGGGAGGCCTATTTGCAACATATGGATAATGTTCTTTCCATCCTTCAACAACATCAATTATATGCCAATTTGCCTAAGTGTTCTTTTGAGAAAAAATTCTATTTCCTATATTGGCTTTATCATTAATGAGCAAGGTATTCAGGTGGATCCTAGCAAAGTAGAAGTCCTCATTAATTAGCCTACTCCTACCACTGCCACTGAGTTATAGAGTTTCCTTGGCCTAGAAAACTTCTACCGCAAGTTTATTCTAGGATATTCCACCATTGCTACTCCTTTGCATAATTTTACTAAGGCAAAATCTATTTTCCATTGGACTCTTGCACATTCCCATGCATTTTCCACTTTGAAAATGCTCTTGTTCTCATTATTCTTGACCTTAGACATCCTTTTGAGATTGAAATTGATGCTTCTCAATTTGCCCTTGGTGTTGTCCTCAAACAAAATGGTCATCCTGTTGCTTATCATTTCGAGTCCTTTTCCATTGCCAAGAAAAATTATTCCACATATGACAAAGAGCTTTATGCCTTAGTCCAAGCTATCAATAACTGGGATCATTACCTCTTAGGCAAAGAAACCATTGTTCATACAGATCATTTGCCTTTGCATTTTCTCCAATATCATAATAAAATCCAAGAAGATTGCCAAATTTTTTCAACATTTGTAGCATCCTTCCTCCTCAAACTTAGCCCCTTTTCAAGATTATCATCTTAAGGAAGGTTTACTTTATCGCCTGGACAAACTTTGTGTACCATGTGAGTCTTGACAATCCCTTATTAAGGAGGCACATTCTACCCTTTATGGTGGACACTTTGGCAAACATAAAAATGTTCATCATTTGCAGAGATTCTTCTACTGGCCCCACATGCAGTGTGATGTTTTGAGGTATTTGAGTCAGTGTACCACTTGTTGCAATCCAAGCCATCCAACAGGAATCTCGGCCTCAACATGTCTTTACCTATTGCATCTCATCCGTGGGAAAGTATTTCAATGGATCTAGTCAGTGGTTTTCCTATGACAGTCCATCAACATGACTATGTTTTTTTCGTAGTTGACCATTTCAGTAAAATTACTAAGTTCATCCCTTGTCGAAAAACCAGTTCTACTTAGCCCAACTCTTTTTTGATAGTGTATGGCGTTCCTTTGGTATACCCACTAGTATTGTTTCTGATCGTGATTCCCATTTTGTTGGTCATTTTTAGCATTCATTGTGGAAAATTTTAGGAGTGTCTCTTAAATTTTCCACAGCTTTTCATCCTCAAATTGTTGGTCAAACTGAAGTAGTCAATCATACTCTTGTCCAAAGTCTTCGTATTTTTCACCATTCATCTCCAACCAAATGGGATTTGAGTCTTACCCACATTGAGCATGCATATAATCGGGTTGTCCATTCCTCCACAGGTCACTCCCCATTTGAAGTATGTCTAGGTTTTCAACTCTTAGCACCTTATGAGTTACCCTTATCCCTTCCATATCCTATCACAACCCATATGAAAAAAGAGCAAGACAAATTCCATTCATTCATACAATATTTACAGCATCTTCACTCTAACATTGTTCACATTTTGCTAAAAACCTAGCAGCAACAGAAGAAATCCATGGACAAACACCGTGTTCCACATCATTTTTAGATGGGAGATAGAGTTTGGTTGCACCTTGATTATCGCAGGTTCCAGGGGACAACCCATAGCAAGATCAAACCCATTCGCTTTGGGCCATACACTATTGTACAATAGGTATCCGAGAATGCTTTTCAGCTTGATCTTCTAGCACACTTGGGCATCCATGATGTCATCAATGTTGACTTACTCCGACTATACCATGAGTCTACATTGGAGACAGACCCTATCATTAGTCATCCTGCTAATATTGTACCTGAATTCTAGTTTCCTTTGGAGAATGATCATCTTTTTGACACTAAGACACGCCACACTCGCCAGGGATCTTTGACTTCCTACCTTATGGCCAAATGAGGACAACTACCACATCAGGCCTGATGGATCTCTCATAGCCAGATGGTTCGTGACTTTCCTTCCCTTTTGACCGCATTGGAGCCCAATGATCTTACGGTGGGGAGGAATGATAGGGAATGACACACAATGTTTCTATTTTGTTATAGTTTCTAATTTGCTAATGGGTAATATTTTTGATAGTTATGTTCTTATCCAATATCCAATTGTACTTGTCTATTTAAAGACCCTTTATGCATAAGATGAAGCAGTTCTTTTCGAGTGCATCTTATTTGTTTTATGTGTGAGATTCTTTTGGATATTCCACATCATCATGGGGGATAGTTACTTTATGGAACTCTCTTGAATGGACGACAATAGAACATATAGCTTGGAGGGGTATCGTCACATCACATTTTAGGAACAATGTGATAGCTAAGCAGGTTTTAATCACAAATTTTTATGGGGCTCAAAACCTAGATGGTCAGATGCATCAATGGAAAGTTGTGCGTAACATGAGATTCTCAAGGGAGGAGTTGGATAGGATTGTTGATGCTAAATTATCCTCTAGAGATCAAGAAGGGGGAACCCCAATTTTAGACCCAGGGGATCAACTTATGATTGCCCAAGTCCAGGCATTACACTTGGTGGATATTAAATGCCTTGGAACCAACTATACTTGGACTAATAAGAGGAGGGAACACATAGAAAGAAGGTGAAGTTAGATCATTTTTTGGTTTCAAAGAAGGCATTTGTGAAATGGAATATAATTTTTAAACTTTGAAAGGTCTAGTTTTAGATCGCTTTTCCATTTTTTGGAAGGGGGGATCAAAACATTGCAGTATCACAAACCATTTAAATTTGAAAACTTTTGGTTACAAAAAGAGGAACTTCAAAAGAAAATTCCATAGTGGTGGGAAGAGGGTCGTCCAACATATGGAACATCAATGTTTAGATTCCACAAGCAACTTCACTATGTCAAGGATCAATTGAAATAATGGAGGTGAGCTAACAAGACAGACTTCCAAGTCTAAAGAGATCCATTGGTGGCCATATGGGATGAGGTTCAAAAACACTTCAGGGAAGGAATAATTACAGAGCAACTCAAAGAAGAGGATGATGCATTGCGTAAAGCAATTGAGGACATTGACAACCAAGAGGAGACCTACTGGAAACAAAGAGCAAGAACCACTTGGTTATTAAAAGGTGATAAAAATACCAAAAATTTCCATCGGGTTGCTTATGCTAGGAGATAGATGAACAACATAGAAGCTCTTCAAGATGAGAACAGACACTCCTTTGATACAATTACAGGTATGCATTTCCATTCAATGGATTATTTTTCTAAACTATTTAAGTAAAATATGGTGCAAGATGAAGAGGCTCAAAAAGAAGTTCTTGTTGTCATACCCTCTGTTATCTTTGAGGAAGAAAATCAAGCCCTACTTAAACCCATTGATAGAGAGGAACTGAAGAAAGTAGTCTTTGGAATGAGCACCGAAAAAACACCAGGTTCAGATGGCTTTCCAATTGATTTTTTTCAGGCCTTCTAAGACAACTTGGAGGAGGATGTAATGGTTGTTATAAAGGAGTTCAAAGGTAGTAAAAGAATGCTTAAAGCATTAAATCATATTTTCATTGCCTTAATTCCAAAAGGGGAGGAGGGGTGCACATTTTAGATTATAGACCTATTGCCTTATGCAATGTCATATATAAAATAATGACAAAGATAATGGTTGAGCGGCTAAAACCTCTTCTACATAGCATTATCTCCTCGGAGCAAGGGGTGTTTGTAGAGGGCAGACAAATCTTGGATGGTGTGGTTCTAGCTCAGGAGGTAATCCATTCAATGCAAAAATATGGTAATAGGAGAATGTTCATAAAATTGGATATGTCAAAGGCTTATGATAGGTTGGAATGGAGATTCTTGTCAAAGATGATGGCAATATTTGGTTTATCTCTAGATTGGATAGAATGGGTCATGAGTTGTGTTTCTACTCTGACATACTCAGTGTTAATCAAGGGTCTTCTTTCACAACCATTTGGAGCTACTCGAGGTCTTCGTAAAGGAGATCCTTGTTCCCCCTATCTTTTTCTCATATTGGGTGAAGGTTTGGGTAGACTCATATTGAGGAGAAGACAACAAGGTTTGCTAACATGTATCAATGTGGGTGAGGAAGTTTTGACTCACCTACAGTTTGTGGATGACATAGGATTGGTGGGAGTGGCCAACTTAAGGGAAGCAAGAATTATTAGAGATACACTTAATGTCTACCTTAGGGCCACAAACCAAGTCATCAATGATAAAAATCCAAAGTGGTCTTTTTCAATCTCGATCAAAGGCTTCAGGAAAAATTTTTAGAGATCTTGGGATTCATGAGGACTTCTATCCCAGTGGTATACTTGGGGGTCTCTTTGCGTTTAAAAAAATTGAAAATAGATATGTGGAGGAATCTTTTGAATTGTATCAAGGAAATAATTAATCATTGGTATCACAAATGGTTAAGCTATGGGGGTAGATTAACTTTTTTACAGTCAGTCATTCAGGCCATGCCAATTTATAAATTTTCTATCCTTGCTGCCCCACATACCATATGGAAAGAGTTGGACAAGATGGCTAGAAAATTTTTATGGGGAAGAGTAAAGAGAGGAAATGGGCCTTAGTAGGTTGGGAGAAAGTAACCCAACCCAAGGTAAATGGAGGTTTGGGACAGAGGATATCAAAGTTAAATAATAAAGCTTTGACTTGAAAGCTTTATTGGAGGTGGATTTCCCAACCAAATTATTTATTTAGTAAAGTTTTAACTAGTAAATAATTGGAACAAGTACACCCAAATGAGGTGGGTCATTTCCCTTTGGATGGTAATGGATCCTTAGTGTGGTAGGCTCTAAATTTAGGATCTCAGGTAGTGAAATATGGATTATTTTGGGAAGTGGGGAGAGGGGAGAAGGCATGTGTTTAGATAAATTCATGGGATCAATACCCACCTATCATTTTTGAATTTCTAGAACTACAACTAATAAAAACAATCATGGAAACTAGGGGTTGGGTCCAAATAGAAATTTATTTCAAAACTAGTCAGTTGGGGACTATAAGTTTAAGCAGTTTAAGAAGTTTGATGAGTGGCCAATTTCAATCCCTCCAAAATTGACACCCATCATGACTAAAATTTTGGCAAAAATATTTCTCATAGGTAGAGATGAGGAGGATGAATTAACTTGGGGTTACGGGAGCCTTGGTGCATACATAGTGAAGGATGGATATGATAAGATCCTTCTAGAGCCTCCTCCTCATGTATATCAGGTTGAGGATTGGAGAAAGATTTGACAGTCCAAGGGTTGGCCAAAAGTAAACTCTTTTGCCTGGCAGTTCATGCATAATGGAATTCTTACTTTTGATAATCTCAGACGTAGGAGAATCATTGGTCTATCTCAATGTGTTTTATGCTACAAGAGTGAGGAAACATCTGACCACTTGATGTTTGAGTGCCCATTCACGCGTCAGATCTGGGAGAGATGGTTTTTATATTATAAAATTTGAGTTAATGGTGAATTGGATTAATATTTGGAAAATATGAAAGAGGGGTAGATTTAAATCTAAAGCTCTTTGTATTGGCTGGGAGCTTGGATTAAACTTAATTTAGTGGCAAGTGTGGTTGGAGAGAAATGGTAAACTTTTTAGAGAAACCTATTCATCTTTAGATGGATTTTGGCAGGTCATTTGGAGCAAAGTTATAGGAATTGTGGTAGTATATGCTAAAGAGGAAACTTGGGTTGTTATAGGGACAATGGAGAAGGAAGTTGAAGTGTAAGAGGGGTAGGACAAAGCTAGTTAATAACCACCCCCATAAGGTTAATTTATTATTTTAGTTGATGGAGCTGCAAAAGGCAATCCGGGTAGAGATGGAATTGGAGTTGTTTGCAGGAATCATGTTGGGACAGTGCTCTATTGGTAACTACAAGGCTTGGGAAGGGCCACAAACAATGAAGTAGAAGCATTAGCTATCAAATTTGCTTCTATTTGGGCAGTAAAACAAGGTTACATGAAAATAATCCTAGAATCATGTTCTCAAATAATGGTAGGAGCTTTGGATTGCATGAGAAACTTTGCTTTGAAGACATGGAGGTTGAGGATTCTTATCACTCAAATTAAGGAATTGTAGAGGGAATTAGATGATGTGATTCTGGTTTATGTGATTAGAGATCTAAATAAAGTGGTAGACTTCCTAGCTAAGATGGGTATTGAGAAGGAGATAGGGGTTCAGTGGCATAGTGACATGGCTATTGAGGATGAAAGGATTAGGCAGGTTGGTGAGCAAATCCAGTGTTTAGCTAATTTGGACAACAATTGTAAAAATATGGTTTAGGAGTTTTGTGCTCCAATGTAGATCTTCTTTTACAATTGTAAACAGGTGAACAACCATTGTAGAAATATGATTTAGGAGATTTGGCTCCAATGCAAATCTTCTTTTACTATTGTAAACATGTGCTCTCTTTGGCTAAGGCTGGGAGAAGTCTCATCCCAACTTGTAAATTATCTTTCTGTTAATATAAGTTTTTCAAAATATTTTTCAAAAAATAGTAGAATGTCTTTAGTTGCAGTAGTAGACATCGTGGGATTAGGTATTTTTGGAATCCAAAGGTTTTTGAGGGAATTATTTTAGCTCATAATGGTAGGTTCATATCAATGGAGCTTAGAAAATTGGCTTCCAATATAATAATCATTGTTACTAATGTCTATGCTCCCAACTTGAGAAGCCTAAGAAAGGATTTATAGGAAGAGTTTATTGTTTTTAGTTGTAGGATAGAGAATATTAAATGGTTGATAATAGGGGACTTTAATAGTACCCTCAAACCACAAGAGAAGAGAAGGAATAGTTGGAATTTCAAATTCCCCAAGCGAGCTTAAGGACTTCATTAGTATGTAGGTTTAATAGACCTAGATCTAAAAGGATCTATGTTTACATGGACATACAGGAAAGTGGGAAATTAGAACATCCAAGTGAAGTTACATAGAGCTTTGTGCTCTACCCATTAGTTGTAAAAGAGCTTTAATCCAATCTTGATGTCTTTGGCTAGGATAGGATCTGATCATTCCCCTATAGTAGTAAAGCTAGAGATGGGCAGAAAGAGACTTGGTCCATTATAATTTTAGCTAATGTGGCTACAACATCCAAACTTCAAATCTCTTTTGAAGGATTTCTCATTGATTTTATTGCATTTTTATGCACTCTTTTCTTAGGATAGGAGGTGTCTTTTTCTGGATTTACAACTTAGATGATTCCAAAAGCTAAGTATATTCACGCCGAGTATAATTTCTTTTTATAAGAAAATTATAAATTATAAAGTATGGTTTTTTTATTAATATTTATTATAATTTTATTTTTAAATAAATTTTGTATTGATTTTATTGTTAAAGTAGGAACATTTATAATTTAGATATTGTTGCATGTATTGTATTTTAAAATATAGTGTTTTTTTTGTCTTAATTATTTTTAAAGTGTTCAAAAAAATTATACCTTTGAGAAATTGGAAGAGCAATAGAAGAGAGCAGAGCTACTGGAAAAGTGGTTTTCTTTTCGAATTTAAATCAGGGGTGAGAGTTTATACAATCTCAAACAAGAATGGATGGGGATCCATTATAAGATGATGACTATATCTAGAGGGTAGAAAAGGAAAGAAGAAAGTTATGGGATTAGCATCCTTTGGTAAAAGCAAGGCCTCTTTTCAATATATGGTATGTGGAATAACCTTTGTTTTACGTGGATTATACTAGTTGCCAAAATCTATCCTATGGAGCCAAGAGAGCATTTATTGAGCATCTCAAATGCTCTAATCGATCGAAACTTAGGGAATCCGTCAAACTATCTTACCTAAAAATCCTTGGGGGCTTGGCCAAGTTTGTTAGTTTTACAAAATTAGATTAAGATAAAGTGGGAGCTAAAAGGGCAAGTCTCTTTAAAAATCCTATTAAAGGTTTTTTTCGTAGTTGTCTTTAACTGCTTGAAAGACTTTCAAAAGGCTCAACTAGGTGGCTCGTGGTTCTTAGGAGAAAAAATATTTTTTATTAAGTCATGAGAGCATTTATTTAACCCTAATATAGTACAAATGGATAAGGTTTCAATATGGGTGTGATTGCATGGTTTTCCTTTATAGTCATGGTCCTAACAGATCTTTGAAATGATTAGGAAATACCTTGGAAAATTCCTAGTTGTTTCACCATCTATGATCAAGCAATCGTTGGTGGTATATGGTAGGTACTACATTAAGGTGGACTTGCAAAACCATTCCCAAGATCCATTACTCCACCTTCAAAGTTGAGAGTGCATGTCCAAGAAATTGACTATGAGAACCTACTTTTTTGTTGTAGGGTTTGTTGCGAGTATGATCATTTGCTTGGAGGCTAATCCAAATGGACTCTCTCCTAATGATAAGAATGAGCAAGGAAATAAGAATTAAGGTGGACCTTCCCAAATGGGAGTGCAAGGGAAGTGTTGGAGCCAAATTTGACTCAACTTTGAAACCCCCAAATTCAAATTTTTGGTTTCAATCAAACTGCTTATACTGTTGGTCATTGCTTATAGTTGTTGTGGGTAATTCAATTTTTCATTGGTTGGTTTGATAAAGTCTAACCTTAGCCTTTTTAATAATGTGGGCTTCATTGTATAAATCAAAGTACCTCGAATGGTTAGGGAAGAAAATTTCAAATTAAATCCCCAAGCCAAAGTTCGACCTTCATAAATATTTTCCTTGGGCCTAAAAACCGATTAATAAAGTCCCTAAATCATAAGTCGGTTAAAACATTTCACCATGGTCTCAAAGTCCGAAAAACCTAAGGTTAAAATAAATATTAATTGATTAAAAGCCTAAGGGTATGCACCCCGCTAAGCTAACTGGTGAGCACCTCAGATTTAATCCAAGGGCCGCGCACGATCCAGAGAAATCGGACGATAGCGCTTTAATAAAATCAAACCGAAGATAAGTCAAAAGTCAAGCGTAGTCAAGAAGTAAAAAGGTTGCACCTTAGACTTAATCGGATGAAAGCGCATCACCTGAGAAAATCTGATGGATGCGCACTCATGAAATAGTCCGAAAGATAAGTCAAAAGGTCAATAAAACTTAACCTAAGATTTAAAAATCGAGCAAGTTGTCTTCAATCTAATGGCAGCGCTTCATCGAGGACCAAATCCAATGGACGCACGCTCACTAAAGACTCCAAAGGTTAAACCTAAGGCTCTAATAAAGTTAAAATCCTTGCACCTTTAACAAGATCAATGACAACACTTCATCGAGGATCAAATCAATGATCGCTGTCCTCTAAAAAGTCAAAGGTTTAAAGTAAAGTCATCATAAGTCAAATGTCAAGTTAAAATCTGAGCAAGTCCGACAGATCGGACGATCGCACTGAACAAAGCTTAGATCAACGATCATGACTGCTTTGATTAAAATGAACTTTAAAATTAATATTAAGAGAATGCATCCCATTTGATTAATCATCGTGCTAGTTACCAAGATCGGACGACCACGCTCAATCGATCTTTAATCTAACGGTGGCGCACTAATTGAAGATGCATTAAAAAGGGTTAAGGATCGAGAGAAATTAATTAAAGTTAATCATGATTAGCAAGGGTTTAATACATCAGCTAATTTTCCCCATTTTGCCCTAATCATGATTAATATTATAAATGCTTGATTAAACTAACTTGCAGGTTGATTAGATCCAACGGTTGCACTTGTCTCCACTCAGATCCGACGGTCGTGCCAAAATCGTAGGATGGAAGGTAAAAGGCATGGGTAAGGACAAAATTAATTGATATTAATCATGTTTAGTAAGGGTTTAATACATTGACTAATCTTCCCCTTTTTGCCTTAATCATGATTAATAGAAAAACAAAGGTCTATAACATCATTATCTAGCATGCATCTTGTCAGTGATCAAATGGCAACGCACAAACTAAATCGAGAATCAATGGATGTGAAGGCCTGTAACTGGTGACAAAGATCCAAAGGCTAAATAAAGACCTTTTTATAACACATGAATCGAATGACGACGGTCATTGACCACCCAGATCCAACGGTGCGCATATGGGAAGATAATCAAAGGTTAATCTAAGCATTGGGTTGATTAATTTAGTCGAGGTACGTATGAATTTTTCCCATTTATTAAAGAATACATGCATATGTATGATCCAACGGTCATGCCTCACCACCATAAGATCCAACGACGATCACAAAAGAAAAGTAAGTGTATTTTATGATTACCATCGATTAAAACAAGTTATTAAGGTTTAACAATATAAGGATTAACATCGGATAAATATGATTAATTGAAGACCAATAAAACATGTTATTTCAAGTGTTTACATGAGGAAAGGTACACTAACTATCGACAAGTTTTGAGAGATCAACGGATGTGCTTCATCTCAGATCAATCCGATGGTTGCGATTAATCATGGTTGACTTAGGGAAAAAGGGACATCATAGGTAAAAACCTACACTCACACCAAGAGTCGGATATCATGAAGACCCCAAGGGAGACATAATGGATCCCGAAGATGTAGTTATCACTCGGATCTGAGATGGCACGAGGCCCAAAACATACCATTCCATGTCAGATTAAAATATCCCCATTGATGAATGAATAGAAAGCATGAATGATTGTAGGCACACATATCAAAGGGACCCAGGCTCACAAGTTAACAGATATCACCCATCATAAAGCACAAAACTCTAGAAAATACTGAGTTGGCATGATTCCATTGGCCAATTTTGAACAACGGTTGGTGGCATCAGGTCGATAATGAAACATGTGAATTTATCAAGTTCAATCCACCACCCTATATATGAACTTACGAAACCAGTCAAGGCCACTCCACTGGTATACCAAGAATTAGAATTGATACATCAGAAGCACAGAAGGAAGAGAGTATTCATTTTTTGAGAACTCGAAGAAGAACTTGACCAACAATCATGAGAGCAATGGCATCATGGGGAGATGTGTTCATACCTACAGATACATGAGAAGCCATAAAGTTTATCATAGATAAATCACCCTATTCTATGATTTTTGGACCGCCTGTTCCTGGTACCACTATGTATGATTTTGCCCAAAAATGTGGGGCAGATAAAAAACCCAACTCAGCTCAACTATACGAGATCGACAATGCCTGCATTAAGAGTTTCACCCGAGTAATGGAAGGCGATAACAGAACCCCATGGATAATGGTAGATTTGTTCCATAAAGCTCGAAGCTGGTAGTACAAGGGTTTCCCAGAGACAACAGATGGAACAATAACCTTGGAAAGCTGATATGCCCAAAAGTGCATTTCTCCTCAGATTTGATGGCTTGGTTAGTAGTGGCATATGATGAAAGAACAAGGACCTTTCGAGACCACAAGAATCGGAAGGTGTTCAGTGCCAAAGTCGAAGATATCCAAGAAGTGTTCAATCTGATGAAGTATACCACATTTTTTGTGGACCAGGTAATCGAACACCAATCTCGCATGTTCACTGATATGGAAATTTTTAAAAAATTGTTTGATACATATGCAGAAATAGAGAAAAATTTCCCAATTAATAAAAATGCTTTTAAACCCTAGGTACAAGACTTCTATGACATGATAAACATAGTATTGGGAGTACAGGATATGAGTAGAATAATGAAAAGAGTTTTGTATTTAGCTGCACAATGTAATAGAGGACATAACACCCCTATCTACGCTTGGGAACTAGAATTGAGCTCACAAATACACAGAGAAATGGTAGAACTAAAGAGAGCAATATTCGAACAGAGGCAGGAGATGCCTCACTTTTCACAATATTCTTTTCTCACTCACTTAATAGTGGGCCAATTGGGGGAAGAAGCCCGTAAGATATTAAAAGCCATAGATAGCCCCTATGTACAGAATAGCTTCTGGAGACTTCATGAAGGACGAACTCACATGGGCTGGTTTTGTGATCGCTTCTTGGTAGAAATCCATTGGGCCTTAACTGGGCTAATTCTAGAAATATTAGGGCCAGGGGTAAGGGCATTCATTAAAGAAAAAGAGATAGGATATTTCTTCTTCATAGAGGGTTTTACTTACATCAGATTATATGGAGCTAAAATCCCTCCTAAGGTGTTACCCCAGTACTACCCACTGTCCATAGCAGCCCTAGAATTATGTAGACAAGTGGTAGAAGAGGCTAAAATGAGACTGGTTAAGAAGCATGGGAAAGTCCCCTGGCTTGATGTTCCTTGCCATTTTGGAGATTATGTATTTGTTGGATATCCTTCCCTACTCAAGGGAATGTTTGAACTGGACAATATGGGATTCGATGAAGTGTCATGGAGGTTTTATGACCCAAAAGGAACTTACAGCAAGATGATGGAGAAGAGAGAGTATGCTCGAATCAAGCATCGAGAAGATGCTTTTGAAGAGAGCTTATTAGAAGCTATAGAGAAAAAATCAGATTTACAGACAGTATGGGATAATTTCCCTCCAGAAAAGAGAGGTAGCACACAGGTTTGTGAAGCCTATGACTACCCAACCGAACTAAGAAGGCTTCGGGAGATTTTAGTGGATACTACAACACCTGTTATGCCAAGGACACACCCAACAATTAAAGAAGACCCTTTGCTGGAATTGATAGAGGAGCAGGACATAGACTTAATGGAGGTCACTGTTAGAACTATTGATATAGTAGAACAACAAGTTAAACTCCCAGTGAATGACCAACCCAGAATAGAGGCAGCACCAAAAGAAGCTCCTCAACAAACCTGTACAGATAAGGGCAAAGAAATAGTAACTTCATCCTCTCAAAAAGCACCATCAACAAAGCAGGTTGTAGTTCCTATACTTGATAATGTTTTAGCTATGACCAGTGTGAAGAAATTGGCACCCATGGCCATCCCGACTTCTATAAACATAAAGGGATAGGAGATAAAAATTCCAATAGTAATACAAGTAAAAGGTGGACTAGGTGGCCTCTTTCGAAGCTACTCAATAAAAAGTCAAACAGAAATAGCTCTAGTAGAAGCTAAGAAACCCAGATTATCTCTACCTGTTGCCAAGGTTGTTTTGGAAAGAACAGATGAACAGGCGGCCTTTACTGCTATAGATGAACAAGAGTTACAGTTAGTAGCAGGAATGGGAAATACAGAAGAACAATCTTCAAAAAAGGTAGAAATGGGGACAATTATGTCAGATATTGCTAAGGTTGATCTCCCTCCTCTACAAAACCCACTAGTCTTCAGTACCAATGAGGAAACAGGAGGATCATCACTATTGGGTAAAGAAGCTGATATGGCAAAGCTTGCCAAAACTATGAGTAATCAAGTCATAGACCAATTTGTTGAAAAAATTGAAACACTCAAAAAGCAATTGAGTCAAGAGGAAGAAGAAAAAGTAGAATTGAAAGTTGTGATAAGTAAGCAACAGGAAGAATTAAATAAGAAAAATGCTTCAATTGCCCAACCCCTTGTAGTGACCAAAGTTCAAGATCATGTATATTATTTGAATGTAATGAGGAAAGACATGTACAAAAGAATAAAAGCTCAGGCCAAAGGTTTTACTGAAATGTTCAGGCAAATAAGGGTGATTCAAATAACTGCTCAAGAAATCATGACCTTGATGAAGGAAAGAGAAAAATATTTTAAATCATTCACCCAACCCTGGACTACATAGGGGATCATTTTGAAGAACTGCAAGGACAAGAAATAACAACACCTGAAGGCAATAAAATTCAAATCAATTTTGAATTTTTCAAAGCAGCCCTATTTGGATCAAACCGAGAAAAATGGACAAATTCTGTGACTGAGATGAATGATCTGATAAAGGATGCTACAGATAAACTGATAGATATTGGCCTGTCCTTAGATCAATGCCTGGAAGCATCAGACATAGAAGGAATATTCAAAGAAACCCTTGAGATATTTGACTATGAACAAGGTGATGAGGAGGAGATGATTAAACAAACTACACTCATGGTGAATGCTACAGAAGCCTTACTACTTCAGTATGATAGAAACATGCCTGTTATTGTTATACAAAAACAGAATTCTGCAAGAAATGAATATGCTCAAGATTGCAGCCACTTTTGACATAGAAATATGGAAGTTGATTGATGAGCATATTAAAGGGTTGCAAAGGAGTTTAAAGGGAAAAAGGGTCAATACCGCACTCAACAAAAGTAGATTCTGCACCACAGACAACTGCAAAAATAGGAGATATCTTTGGGGCAGTTAAAGGATCAAAGGACCAAGGAAAGGCAACTCAAAAGAGGCCGTTCAGAAAGCAGCAACTAAACGCACCAAGAAGTAGCTGAATCAAGCAAAAGTTCTCCTCATACTTAAATCACCAGTTGAGTGGGAATATGTTTGAACAAGTCAAAGAAGAGAGCACAGTCAGTTTAGAACAAAGCCAGTTGGACAACATCAATTTTGGAGATTCAATCAGAAGCTGCCAAGTGTACAATCAGAAGTAAACCAAGAATAACAGAATCAAGAACCAACAACTATAAAAGGAAGCAGACAAGTCTGGATTCTGCATCAAGCAATTAGAGAATAGCATTTTTGCTAAGAGGTATACTTGAGTGCCCTGTTAGTTGTGTTGTTGTATTTCTTTGTGTCTATTTTATTTTATTCATTCTTTCTTCCTCCCCTTGTTGTGCAGGATTGTATGATAGGAAAGCATTCAAGAAGCTGAGAATATTTCCAGTCTTATTGAGCCTAGGATTCAGAGATTCTTCTATTACCAGATTGGAACAAGGAGAGTTGGAGAGACCTATTACATTATTTGAACAGAGTCCTCTTCATTGTATTGATGTATTTCTTTAAGAAAAATAGAGTTAAAAGGCATCCCGCCCACTCTGCATGTAATATTTTATGAAATCAATACAATTCTAGGTTTTATTCCTATCATTTCTTTGTCTCAGTATTGTGTGTATCTGTATAATGGGTTACATTATTTGAATGCATTATATACATTTCTTTCATTAGTTAACTCTTGATTTTATTACGATATTCGAATGAGATTAAGAACGCCAATTTCCTTCTCCCCTTCTCTCTATTTCATATTAAAATTGTTGTTAAATTGCTATAACAACCCAATGAATCTAGGCACCGGTCTACATAAGGCATAACAGTTGGTTATTTTCATGCTTGGTCATTTTAATAAAAATACTTATAGTTTAATATAAATCTAGAGCATGCAAATTAGAAGTTTAATTATAGAATTGTCATTGGGGTTTCCTTACCCATTTTACCATCTTTTATAGCAATATTCGAGTTTAACAGAACATGAGGCAGGTCGACCAGAGCCTGTAATAGCTCGTTGGTTTCAAATGGATTCTTGTAGCATGACAATTGATTTCCTACGGATGCAAGAATCGGTTCCAACAATTTTTTGGCATCATTGTCGGGGAGGACTTCTTAGAAAGATTCAATTATCTTCTTAAAAGTTTTCTTCAACGATTATTTTTAATCAACGGATGACCAATTAAAGTAAAGAACCAACGTTTTAATTTTCACTTAGTTAGAAGTTCTTTATTTTTCCTATGTCCGTAGTTTATGTTTTGAAGTAAGTTCTTTACGTTCTTGATTTTCTTGAAAATTTTCTCTTTCTTGATTTTCTTGAAATTTTGGTTTCTTGATTTTCTTGATTTTCCCCAAGAACCCACTCCTGTGAGGATGAGAGATAATATCAAGCATTCTTGATAAGAGTATACGTTATTATTTCTGCACCCTAGTGTTGGCGACTCTACTGGATGAACCCAGAAGAAAAATATAAAAAGGAGAGAACAGAACATGTTGGCGAACACCAGGAGAAGTGGTAAGGAGCTATTTCTAGAACTCGAGAATCCAGAGGTATTTATACATACCCAAAAAACTCCACTTTTTAAGAATACCATTTATAATAGTAGATTAAATTCTAGTGGTAAAAGGTACATGAAGAAAATCTAGAATACTATTACTATTGATATTACTGTAGATGAACGTTTAAAATCAGTAGTAGAAGATATATGTGATTATTCTCATTTAAAGGTAGATAATTCATCAATCTACGTTCAAACTGCCTAGACCCATACCACCGTAGGTACTACATCTATGAAATTAAATACAACATTAGCTATGGCTCAGGGTAATGTTCATTTGTGGAGAACTAACAGATATAGACCTTTTGTATTACCAGTAAATTTAAATGCCTTACCTAGTAAAGCTCACAAATACCTCCCTAAGTTTTTAGGAAACAATGCAATAACTAGAGAGGATCATATCAAAAGTTTCTTATATGCAATGGATAGTCTGGAAGTTGAACATGAAGATGTAGTATTAAGACTATTTCTACAGACTTTAGAAAAATATGCTAGAGAATGGTTTAATTCCCTTCCTAACAATGATATCCTAGACTTCACCAAAATGGAAGAGGTGTTCCTAAAGAAGTATGGTGAAAGGAAAAATGAACAATCATTGTTAACTGAGCTAGCCACTATGAAGAAGAAAGAAAATGAGGTTGTTAGTGATTTTAACAGAAGATTTTCAAAAACAAGAAACAAAATCCCTGCCAACCTCAGGCCTAGTGATATTCAGTCTATTTGTTTTTATAAGAATGCTTTTCAAGGAGAGTTTAACTATGAATTAAGGCAAGAACAAGCCACTACCATTGATGGTTGTATGGAAAAAGCAATGGATATAGAAAGAAATATGCTTGACAGTGGTAAGATGAAGCCTTATTCTTTAGAGGTTAACATGCCTAAGAGAAAACCTAAGAGAGTGGCTTTTGATATACAAAGAAGAACTGAAATTGATCCTGTGGAGAAGTTGACCAATCAAATGATAGAAATGTTCAACAACATGAGTAACAGGTTAGCAAGAATTGAAAGAAATGGAAATAGTGGTGAATCTTCACAGACAGAGTGACCACATGTTGATAACCGTCCCCCATTTAAGAAAAATTACAACAAGAATTGGGGAAACAACAATGGTTTTGAAGAAGGGAATAGGAATAGGGGTAATGGGAATAACAACTAGAAAAATAGAGATTCTGATAGGGATCAGAACAATGTCCCTAACCCAATACCATCTGCCAATGTAGCTGAAGGTTTTCCTTATTTTTGCTCTACTTGTGATGCACCCCATAACCTTGATGCATGTGGAATACACCTGAGTGATCAACGTAATGTAGATATGCATGCAGAATCAGAAGAGGATATAAGAATCAATGCATGTTGGTCCATTGAAGATGAATCCAGAGAAAGGTTGTTTGAAGAAGACATGGATAAATATGCTTCAAATCATCATCCTCAGATCTTAGTGACTGAAGGAACTAAAATCTTACAAAAATCACATGAGTCAAGATATGATAAGATGAAGCAAGGGAAATTGATTCCCACTGCTCAAGAGGTTGAAGAATTAGAGGCAACCCATGTTTTAAATTTAAGGAATAGAACAGTCCCTGAAAGAACAGAGAAATTATCTACAAATGAAACAAGAAGACAAACTTTCACCAATAAAAATATCAGTAAAGAGAAAACTGATAGGAACCCTAACAAAATTACTCCTGAGGTAATAGAATCAACAGAAGAAGTTCCCAAAGAAGAAAGTAATAAACCATTGGATATAAAGAAGATAGAATTTGATGTTGGGTCAGAACTCGGTAAGCAAAAAGTTAATATCACATTTGGTGAACTTATGAAAGTTCAAACATACAGAGAACAAGTATGCAGAGCTTTTGGATTAGTAGAGCAGAAAGAAGACCCTACTTGTCATGTTGCTAGACAAAATCAACATGATACAAGATCACCATCTTCTATCAGACCCTTCTACGTGTCATTAAGATATAATTCAGATGAAGGGGAAAGATATGTGATTCATAATTGCATGCTTGATAGTGGAGCTTCACATAATATCATGCCTAAGTTAATAGCTGACCAAATGGGATTAATCTGTACTAGAGATTCTATCCCTATTTCTATAATGGACAACAGACAAATTCCCTATGTAGGGGTGATAACTGGATTATTAGTTTTCCTAGACCAACACCCCAAAAAGGGCATTGTCATGGATGTAGCAGTAGTTGATGTTGACCCATTCTTCTCACTATTACTCAGTAGGCATTGGGCAGAACAACTAGGGGGATCAATACAACTAGACTGGTCTTATGCTACCATCCCCATATCAGATAAGGAGAATATAATTTTAAGAAGGGAACCATTCAATAAACACTCCATAGAGTTAATTCAAATAGATGAAACCATGATTAACTTAGTTAACTCTATGGAAGAAAAAGGGATGGGAGTCTATTCAATATGGCACAACCCATTCCTGATGGAAGTACCAGATGCAAAGAACATGGATCCAGAAGATATGAGAATAATTGATGCTGAATCAAATCGAGTATTAACCCAAGAAATGTGGACCATGTCATTTGATGGGGCTAAATCCCAATCTGGAGTAGGTGCAGGTGTAAATTTGACTGATATTAAAGGAAATTACCTTGGTATACCTTACAGATTGCAATTTCCTTGCACAAACAATGTAGTTGAGTACGAAGCTTTACTATTAGGGCTAAGGAAAGCAAAAGAGTTAGGTATTAACTACTTAACTGTAACAGGGGATGCAGAACTTATTATACTACAAATAAAAGGCAAATATCAGACCAAGCATCCTAGACTTAAGCAATATAGAAATGCAGTACTGGAAGAAATTGATAAATTTTTGGCTTTCAATATTTCATATATTCCTAGAGAACAAAATCATGTTGCAGATCTCTTAGCTGTGAATGCCTCAGGTCTAGATCACCCAGAAATAACTACAGAGTACATGGACAGATTTCCAACTATCTCAGTCTATAAACCTTTTGTGCCAGATAACATAGTCTATCTTCAGGTTTTTCAAGATGATATAGATATTAAGGATTTTATGACTTTGCAAAATCAATATGCAGATGTCATCTATGATGAAAAATATGAAGAAAAGTTAAAAGATCAAATAGGAGAACCAATAGAAGTAATCCAGTTGAAAACTAATAGAATACCCAAAGGATTGGTGTCTCTTGAAAGCCTATTTGATGATTTTGACAAAGCCTATAAACCTATACGCAGAGAAGTGATATCTGAGGATATTAATATTGGCTCAATGAAAGAACCCAGAATAGTGAAAGTAGACATGGCACTACCTGCTAAAGAAAAAGTTGGATATATCAGTTTCCTAAAAAAGAACAAAGAACATTTTGCTTGGACCTATGAAGATCTCAAAACTTTCAAAATGGATGTGATGACACATATAATACCCTTGAAAGAAGAGGCCAAGCCTTTTAGACAAAAATAGAGAAAGTACAATCCAACTCTGCACCCAGTAATGCAAAAAGAAGTTCAAAAATTGTTGGACTCCAAGATAATAAGAAAAGTTAGATTTTCCTCCTAGATATCCAACTTAGTACCAGTTAGGAAAAAGAATGGGGACATTAGACTATGCATGGATTTTAGAAATTTAAACAAGAGCTCACTAAAAGACAATTACCCATTGCCTAACATGGAACAACTACTGCAAGCAGTAGTAGGTTCAACTAGATTGTCCCTGTTAGATGGATTTTTAAGGTACAATCAAATTTTGATAAATCTAGAAGATAGACACAAGGCAACATTCACCACACCCTAGGGCACATTTGAATATTTAAGAATACCTTTTGGATTGATGAATGCAGGTGCTACTTTCCAAAGAGCGATGGACTTTGCTTTCAAAGGACTAATGTTCAAAATTGTAGTAGTGTACTTAGATGATATTACAGTTTTTTCTAAAAATCTAGAAGATCATTTAGAACATTTGACTGCAGTTTTTGCCCGATGCAAGGAATTTGGAATCTCTCTAAATCCAAAAAATGCATATTTGGAACTACACAAGGAAAATTGCTAGGTCATATAGTTTCAGAAAAGGGGATAAGCATTGATCCAGAAAGGATAGAAGCCATTTCTAAAATTCCCCCACCCAAGAATCTAAAAGGAGTAAGGTCATTCTTTGGAAAAATAAATTTTATCAGAATATTTGTCCCAAATTTTGCAGAAATGACCAAACCCATAAATGATATGGTGAAGAAAACTGGAGAAATAAAATGGACATTAGAAAATATGGAAACATTTAACAAGATCAAAGAAGCCATATCAACCACTCCAACTTTAAGTTGCCCTGATTATGCAAAGGATTTTAATATCTATTCATATGCATCTGAACATTCTATTGCTGCAGTCCTTTCACAAAAAGATAATGAAAATAATGAAAGGCCAATAGCCTTTATGAGCTCAGGTCTAAAAGGAGCAAATCTTAAATACACCCTACTGGAAAAACATGCCTATGCAGTCATCCAATATTTGGAACACTTTAAAGGTATATTTGGCTCAAACAAAGTTTACTATTGTATTCCCTTTATAGCAATAAAAGATATCTTTTCTCAATCAGAGCCATTGGGAAGACCAACAAGATGGATGGTAAAACTTTTGCAATATGATGTTGAATTCAAAATAGTTAAAACAGTCAAAGGGCAGGGTTTAGCTAAACTGTTGGCTAACAAAGAAGAAGCAGGATCTGAAAATATTCTTACCATAGATCAGACATATGATGACAGAAGAATAAAAAATGAAGAATGTAAATGGTATGAAGAAATTTTGTCCTATCTACAAACTCTGTCATTCCCCAAAAACATGTCAATAAACAGAATGAGGTCAATCAAACTTCAAGCTCAAAAGTATTATATACAAAATGGAGTATTATATTGGAAACATCTTGATGGAGTATTATTAGTCTGCTTATATGAAAGAGAAGTCCCAGAAATAATTAATGAATTTCATAATGGTTTCTGTGGGGGACATTTTGCTCCAAGAGCTACAACTAATAAAATCATGAGAGCAGGATATTATTGGCCATCCCTTTTTAAGGATGTATATAAATATGTAAGGAATTGTCATAACTGCCAAGTTTTTACAGGGAAAAAGCATCTACCAGCCATGCCCCTCAGGCCAGTAATCATTGAAGCACCTTTTGCTCAATGGGGTATTGACCTGATTGGAGAGATCAAGCCTAATTCATCTGGCCAACATAAGTGGATCATAACTGCAATAGATTACTTCACCAAGTGGGTGGAAGTTGCACCTTTGAGAACATCTACATCGATTGCAGTCATCAGATTCATAGAAGAAAATATCTTGACCAGGTATGGAGTTCCTAAAAATCTTGTAACTGATAATGCTCAATATTTTGTGTCATATGAAATGGTAGAATTTTGTGTTGAATATGGAATTGAATTATCTCATTATGCTAATTATTATCCCCAAGGAAATGGTCTAGTTGAGTCATCAAATAAAAATGTAATAACAAGAATAAAAAGGTCATTAGGCAAAAACAAAAGGGGATGGGACAGTGAACTTAAATTTGCTTTATGGGCTGATAGGTTGTCTATTAAAAGAAATACAGGAAGAACCCCCTATGAGATGGTTTATGGAGAAAAAGCCCTACTGCCCCCAAAAATGGAAAAAATGGCACTTTCCCTTTTATTGCAAGATCATGAAAACCCTGATCCCATTCAGAGAAGGCTTGACCAAATTGTCTTGTTAGAAGAACAAAGAAGAGAGACCCTCAATAGAATGATGGAACAAACCCAGAAAACTATAAATTTGTTTAATAAGAAAGCCAAGGGTACTCCTTTTTCTCAAGGAGATATAGTCATCTATTGGGATCCTAAAAATGATAAGCATGGTGAAAAGGGTAAGTTTGAACCTAAATGGATTGGCCCATACCAAATTGCCCATGTTATCAGTCAGAATACTTACAAGCTACAGAATTTGCAGGGAGAAATAATGGCTATCCCTATTAATGGCCAACACCTCAAAATGTACAATCCCTGTTGAAGGTGTACTTTAAAAAAAAAAAATAGAAAAACAAAAATCCAAAAATAGAGTGGTCTATTTTGTTTATTAGTTAAAGCTTCCCTTTTGTTCTTGAATAATTTTGAGTTTACTGTATACATGATATCTTAGTTTGATGAGTATATCTAACTGTTGATTCCACCAAAAACAATAAAAAGAAAAAGGGAATTTATTTTAGATATTGATGAGCTTTACAATTCTGTCAAAAATGAGTGTTTATGCAATAGTTGTTTGATATGAGATAAAACAGACAGAAAACAAAGTTGATTGAAACATCATGTCAAGCCTCACATTACAAATGATACTTAAAGTGACTTCAAAGGTCCAAAGAACTGAGTTATCTTTGAGAGGGTAGTTGAGCCAAAAATTATTACACTCATCTTTTATAGCCAGAAACTAATCCTCAACTCAGGCATACTTATTGCACAATTTGCTTATATATCCAAACACTTCTCTCACGAGAAAGAAAAATAAAAAATAAAGTAAAATTGAGTCACTGCCTGAGATATCTTGGAAAACCTCTACCGGGGCTATAGACGCTTGACTGGCAGTAGGGTAAAACTAATATGGGATTAGAAGCAACTCCACCGAGGCTATAGATGCCTGACTAGCAGTGGAGCCCTACAGAATGGTGAAAATTTTTAAAGAGTGAAATCACATATTAGGCTTGGCTATTTTGCTCAGATATGATAAAGTTCTGAAAGATTTAGAAATCCAAAAAGAATGCACAAACACACACATGGGCAAAAATATGATGAGACAAATGGCTGTGACAAAATCTATGTAATCATATCTTATGACTTAGCTAAAACAAGCATTACTATATTTCAAAATAAAACTCATTGATTTCTAAAATTTCTAAACCTTTGTTTCCAAATTGAATGAAAAGGGATCTACAGTTTTCCATACTCTACTTGCTTTGATATCATGTTTTTAGTATATATAAAAAAAAATGAATGATGAAGAAAAGAAAGAAAAAGAGGAAGGAAGTTTTTTTGTTATACATTTCAAGTTTTGTTTAGCAATCAAAATTTTGTTGTTTTTTGTTAAATTTTTGCAAAATAAAACCAGGAGATTCTGTGGTTCTCAAGTGCTTCATGTTTTCAACACATTGTCCCAGTCAGAGCCTATGTTGGAGCCAAATTTGACTCAACTTTGAAACCCCCAAATTTAAATTTTTGGTTTCAATCAAACTGCTTATATTGTTGGTCATTGCTTAAAGTTGTTGTGAGTAATTCAATTTTTCATTGGTTGGTTTGATAAAGTCTAACCTTAGCCTTTTTAATAATGTGGGCTTCATTGTATAAATCAAAGTACCTCGAATAGTTAGGGAAGAAAATTTCAAATTAAATCCCCAAGTCAAAGTTCGACCTTCCTAAATATTTTCCTTGGGCCTAAACCGATTAATAAAGTCTTCTAATCTAAAGTCGGTTAAAACATTTCACCATGGTCTCAAAGTCCAAAAACCTAAGGTTAAAATAAATATTAATTGATTAAAAGCCTAAGGGTATGCACCCCGCTAAGCTAACTAGTGAGCACCTCAGATTTAATCCAAGGGTCGCGCACGATCCAGAGAAATCGGATGATAGCGCTTTAATAAAATCAAACCAAAGATAAGTCAAAAGTCAAGCGTAGTCAAGAAGTAAAAAGGTTGCACCTTAGACTTAATCGGATGGAAGCGCATCACCTAAGAAAATCTGATGGATGCGCACTCACGAAATAGTCCGAAAGATAAGTCAAAGGGTCAATAAAACTTAACCTAAGATTTAAAAATCGAGCAAGTTGTCTTCAATCTAATGGCAGCGCTTCTTAGGACCCAATCCGGATCCCCCCTAAAGACTCCAAAGGTTAAACCTAAGGCTCTAATAAAGTTAAAATCCTTGCACCTTTAACAAGATCAACGACAGCGCTTCATCGACGATAAAATCAATGGTCGTGCACCCTCTAAGAAGTCAAAGGTTTAAAGTAAAGTCATCATAAGTCAAATGTCAAGTTAAAATTCGAGCAAGTTCGACAGATCGGACGATCGTGCTGAACGAAGCTTAGATCAACGATCGTGACTGCTTTGATTAAAATGAACTTTAAAATTAATATTAAAAAGGATGCATCCCATTCGATTAATCATTGAGCTTGTTACCAAGATCGGACGATCGCGCTCAAACGATTTTTAATCTAACGGTGGCGCACTAATTGAAGATGCATTAAAAAGGGTTAAGGATCGAGAGAAATTAATTAAAGTTAATCATGATTAGCAAGGGTTTAATACATCGGCTAATTTTCCCCCTTTTGCCCTAATCATGATTAATATTATAAATGCTTGATTAAACTAACGTGCAGGTTGATTAGATCCAACGGCTGCGCTTGTCTCCACTCAGATCCGATGACCATGCCAAAATCGTAGGATGGAAGGTAAAAGGCATGGGTAAGGACGAAATTAATTGACATTAATCATGTTTAGTAAGGGTTTAATACATTGACTAATCTTCCCCCTTTTCACCTTAATCATGATTAATAGAAAAGCAAAGGTCTATAACATCATTATCTAGCATGCATCTTGTCAGTGATCAAATGGCAGCGCACAAACTAAATCGAGAATCAATGGACGTGAAGGCCTATAACTGGCAACAAAGATCCAAAGGCTAAATAAAGACCTTTTTATAACACATGAATCGAATGACGATGGTCATTGACCACCCAGATCCAATGGTGCGCATATGGGAAGATAATCAAAGGTTAATCTAAGCATTAGGTTGATTAATTTAGTCGAGGTACGTATGAATTTTTCCCATTTATTAAAGAATACATGCATATGTATGATCCAACGGTCATGCCTCACCACCATAAGATCCAACGATGATCGCAAAAGAAAAGTAAGTGTATTTTATGATTACCATCGATTAAAACAAGTTATTAAGGTTTAACAATATAAGGATTAACATCGGATAAATATGATTAATTGAAGACCAATAAAACATGTTATTTCAAGTGTTTACATGAGAACAGGTACACTAACTATCATAAGTTTTGGGAGATCAACGGATGCGCTTCATCTCAGATCAATCTGACGGTTATGATTAATCATGGTTGACTTAGAGAAAAAGGGACATCATAGGTAAAAACCTACACTCACACCAAGAGTCAGATATCATGAAGACCCCAAGGGAGACATAATGGATCCCAAAGATATAGTTATCACTCGGATCTGAGATGGCACGAGGCCCAAAACATACCGTTCCATGTCAGATTAAAATATCCCCATTGACGAATGAATAGAAAGCATGAATGATTGTAGGCCCACATATCAAAGGGACCCAGGCTCGCAAGTTAACAGATATCGCCCATCATAAAGCACAAAACTCCAAAAAATACTGAGTTGGCATGATTCCATTGGCCAATTTTGAACAATGGTTGGTGGCATCGGGTCGATAACGAAACGTGCGAATTTATCAAGTTCAATCCACCACCCTGTATATGAACTTACGAAACCAATCAAGGCCACTCCACTGGTATACCAAGAATTAGAATTGATACATCAGAAGCATAGAAGGAAGAGAGTATTCATTTTTTGAGAACTCGAAGAAGAACTTGACCAACAATCATGAGGGCAATGGCATCATGGGGAGATGTGTTCGTACCTGCAGATACACGAGAAGCCATAAAGTTTATCACAGATAAATCACCCTATTCTATGATTTTTGGACCGCCTATTCCTGGTACCACTATGTATGATTTTGCCCAAAAATGTGGGGTAGATAAAAACCCAACTCAGCTCAACTGTACGAGATCGACAATGCCTGCATTAAGAGTTTCACCCGAGTAATGGAAGGCGATAACAGAACCCCATGGATAATGGCAGATTTGTTCCATAAAGCTCAGAACTGGTAGTACAAGGGTTTCCCTAGAGACAACAGATGGAACAGTAACCTTGGAAAGCTGATATGCCCAAAAGTGCATTTCTCCTCAGATTTGATGGCTTGGTTAGCAGTGGCATATGACGAAAGAACAAGGACCTTTCGAGACCACAAGAATCGAAAGGTGTTCAATGCCAAAGTCGAAGATATCCAGGAAGTGTTCAATATGATGAAGTATACCACATTTCTGGTGGACCAGGTAATCGAACACCAATCTCGCATGTTCATTGATATGGAAATTTTTAAAAAATTGTTTGATACATATGCAGAAATAGAGAAAAATTTCCCAATTAATAAAAATGCTTTTAAACCCTGGGTACAAGACTTCTGTGACATGATAAACATAGTATTGGGAGTACAAGATATGAGTAGAATAATGAAAAGAGTTTTGTATTTAGTTGCACAATGTAATAGAGGACATAACACCCCTATCTACGCCTGGGAACTGGAATTGAGCTCACAAATACACAGAGAAATGGTAGAACTAAAGAGAGCAATATTCGAACAGAGGTAGGAGATGCCTCACTTTTCACAATATTCTTTTCTCACTCACTTAATAGTGGGCCAATTGGGGGAAGAAGCCCGTAAGAGATTAAAAGCCATAGATAGCCCCTATGTACAGAATAGCTTCTAGAGACTTCATGAAGGATGAACTCACATGGGCTGGTTTTGTGATCGCTTCTTGGTAGAAATCCATTGGGCCTTAACTAGGCTAATTCTAGAAATATTAGGGCCAGGGGTAAGGGCATTCATTAAAGAAAAAGAGATAGGATATTTCTTCTTCACAGAGGGTTTTACTTACATCAGATTATATGGAGCTAAAATCCCTCCTAAGGTGTTACCCCAGTATTGCCCACTGTCCATAGCAGCCCTAGAATTATGCAGACAAGTGGCAGAAGAGGCTAAAATGAGACTGGTTAAGAAGCATGGGAAAGTCCCCTGGCTTGATGTTCCTTGCCATTTTGGAGATTATGTATTTGTTGGATATCCTTCCCTACTCAAGGGAATGTTTGAACTGGACAATATGGGATTCGATGAAGTGTCATGGAGGTTTTATGACCCAAAAGGAATTTACAGCAAGATGATGGAGAAGAGGGAGTATGCTCGAATCAATCACCGAGAAGATGCTTTTGAAGAGAACTTATTAGAAGCTATAGAGAAAAAATCAGATTTACAGACAATATGGGATAATTTCCCTCCAGAAAAGAGAGGTAGCACACAGGTTTGTGAAGCCTATGACTACCCAACCGAACTAAGAAGGCTTCGAGAGATTTCAGTGGATACTACAACACCTATTATGCCAAGGACACACCCAACAATTAAAGAAGACCCTTTGCTGGAATTGATAGAGGAGCAAGACATAGACTTAATGGAGGTCACTGTTAGAACTATTGATATAGTAGAACAACAGGTTAAACTCCCAGTGAATGACCAACCCAGAATAGAGGCAACACCAAAAGAAGCTCCTCAACAAACCTATACAGATAAGGGCAAAGAAATAGTAACTTCATCCTCTCAAAAAGCACCATCAACAAAGCAGGTTGTAGTTCCTATACCTGATAATGTTTTAGCTATGACCAGTGTGAAGAAATTGGCACCCATGGCCATCCCGACTTCTATAAACATAAAGGGACAAGAGATAAAAATTCCAATAGTAATACAAGTAAAAGGTGGACTAGGTGGCCTCTTTCGAAGCTACTCAATAAAAAGTCAAACAGAAATAGCTCCAGTAGAAGCTAAGAAACCCAGATTATCTCTACCTATTGCCAAGGTTATTTTGGAAAGAACAGATGAACATGTGGCCTTTACTGCTACAGATGAACAAGAGTTACAGTTAGTAGCAGGAATGGGAAGTATAGAAGAACAATCTTTAAAAAAGGCAAAAATGGGGACAATTGTGTCAGATATTGCTAAGGTTGATCTCCCTCCCCTGCAAAACCCACTAGTCTTCAGTACCAATGAGGAAACAGGAGGATCATCACTACTGGGTAAAGAAGCTGATATGGCAAAGCTTGCCAAAACTATGAGTAATCAAGTCATAGACCAATTTGTTGAAAAAATTGAAACACTCAAAAAGCAATTGAGTCAAGAGGAAGAAGAAAAAGTAGAATTGAAAGTTGTGATAAGTAAGCAACAGGAAGAATTAAATAAGAAAAATGCTTCAATTGCCCAACCCCTTGTAGTGACCAAAGTTCAAGATCATGTATATTATTTGAATGTAATGAGGAAAGACATGTACAAAAGAATAAAAGCTCAGGCCAAAGGTTTTACTGAAATGTTCAGGAAAATAAGGGTGATTCAAATAACTGCTCAAGAAATCATGACCTTGATGAAGGAAAGAGAAAAAGATTTTAAATTCATTCACCCAACCCTGGACTACATAGGGGATCATTTTGAAGAACTGCAAGGACAAGAAATAACAACACCTGAAGGCAATAAAATTCAAATCAATTTTGAATTTTTCAAAGCAGCCCTGTTTGGATCAAACCGAGAAAAATGGACAAATTCTGTGACTGAGATGAATGATCTGATAAAGGATGCTACAGATAAACTGACAGATATTGGCCTGTCCTTAGATCAATGCCTGGAAGCATCAGACATAGAAGGAATATTCAAAGAAACCCTTGAGAGATTTGACTATGAACAAGGTGATGAGGAGGAGATGATTAAACAAACTACACTCATGGTGAATGCTACAGAAGCCTTACTACTTCAGTATGACAGAAACATGCCTGTTATTGTTATACAAAAAAACAAAATTCTGCAAGAAATGAATATGCTCAGGATTGCAGCCACTTTTGACATAGAAATATGGAGGTTGATTGATGAGCATATTAAAGGGTTGCAAAGGAGTTTAAAGGGAAAAAGGGTCAATACCTGCACTCAACAAAAAGTAGATTCTGCACCACAGACAGCTGCAAAAATAGGAGATATCTCTGGGGCAGTTAAAGGATCAAAGGATCAAGGAAAGGCAACTCAAAAGAGGCCAGTTCGTAAAGTAGTAGTTAAAAGCACTAGGAAGTAGCTGAATCAGAGCAAAAGTTCTCCTCATACTTAAATCACCAGTTGAGTGGGAATATGTTTGAACAAGTCAAAGAAGAGAGCACAATCAGTTTAGAACAAAGCCAACTGGACAACATCAATTTTGGAGATTCAATCAGAAGTTGCCAAGTGTACAGTCAGAAGTAAACCAAGAATAACAGAATCAAGAACCAACAACTATAAAAGGAGGCAGGCAGGTCTGGATTCTGCATCAAGCAATTAGAGAATAGCATTTTTGCTAAGAGGTATACTTGAGTGCCCTGTTAGTTGTGTTGTATTTTCTTTGTGTCTATTTTCTTTTATTCATTCTTTCTTCCTCCCCTTGTTGTGCAGGATTGTATGATAGGAAAGCGTTCAAGAAGTTGAGAATATTTCCAGTCTTATTGAGCCTAGGATTCAGAGATTCTTCTGTTACCATATTGGAACAAGGAGAGTTGGAGAGACCTGTTACATTATTTGAACAGAGTCCTCTTCATTGTATTGATGTATTTCTTTAAGAAAAATAGAGTTAAAAGGCATCCCGCCCACTCTGCATGTAATATTTTATGAAATCAATACAATTCTGGGTTTTATTCCTGTCATTTCTTTGTCTCAGTATTGTGTGTATCTGTATAATGGGTTACATTATTTGAATGCATTATATACGTTTCTTTCATTGGTTAACTCTTGATTTTATTACGATATTCGAATGAGATTAAGAACGCCAATTTCCTTCTCCCCTTCTCTCTGTGTCATATTAAAATTGTTGTTAAATTGCTATAACAACCCAATGAATCTAGGCACCGGTCTACATAAGGCATAATAGTTGGTTATTTTCATGCTTGGTCATTTTAATAAGAATACTATAGTTTAATATAAATCTGGAGCATGCAAATTAGAAGTTTAATTATAGAATTGTCGATTGGGGTTTCCTTACCCGTTCTGCCATCTTTTATAGCAATATTCGGGTTTAACAGAACATGAGGCAGGTCGACCAGAGCCTGTAATAGCTCGTTGGTTTCAAACGGGTTCTTGTAGCATGACAATTGATTTCCTACGGATGCAAGAATCGGTTCCAACAAGAATTTTATCTCTAAGACTTCTTAGGATCAAGGCCCTAAAGTCCTTCCAAAGCTCCACAAGAGCAGCCAAGAATTATGGAGATCCTAAGCTAGAAGGAAGCGAGGTAGAGGCAAAGGAGGATGAGCTAGAGAATGAAGAGGAAGTAGTTGACAACCGAGTAGTAGCTTGGCCTTGGTAGATTCTTTGACTAAAGAGGTAAGTGAATCAAATTTTGAGTTTGTTCCTTCTTTCTTACCCTTACATGTTGAAGAGGGGGACCAAAGGAGAAAGGTATTTTTTCAACTCTTCTTAGTAATAAAAAGAAGACTAAAGGAGTGTGCCTAGACTTGGGAGTAGATCTTAAACAAAATGGCAGGTCCTTGGGTTTAGAAATAGGAGTTAGAGAGATAAAGAGATAGTAGATGGTAAACAACAAACATTATTATGTTTAGGAGGGGTTAGGCCCTCTAGAAATGCGTGTAAATGAAGATCAATTCTTGGATTATCAGGGGCTTGAATACCTCTAATAAGAGAAGGGTTCTTTTTAATGTGATTATAAGTCATCAACCAAATAATTTTCTCCTGTAGAAAACAAAACACTCGATTAGGGACTTGGAGAAAACTAGGGTTTACTGTTGGAATAGTAGTAGAATGTCTTTAGTTGTAGTTGTAGACATTATGGAATTAGGTATTTTTGGAATTCAAATGTTTTTGAGGGAATTATTTTAGCTCGTAATGGAAGTTTCATCTCAATGGAGCTTAGACAATTGGTTTCCAATATAATAAGCATTGTTACTAATGTCTATACTCCCAACTTGAGAAGCCTAAGAAAGGATTTCCAGGAAGAGTTGCTTGTTTTTAGCTATAGGATAGAAAATATTAAATGGTTGATAATAGGGGAATTTAATAGTACCCTCAAAATACAAGATAAATGAAGGAATAGTTGGAATTTCAAATTCCCTAGACGAGCTTAGGGACTTTATTACTACGTAGGTTTAATAGACCTAGATTTAAAAGGATCTATGTCTACATGGACATATAGGAGAGTGGGAAATTAGAACATCCAAGTGAATTTACATAGAGCTTTGTGCTCTACCCATTATTTCTAAAAGGGCTTTAATACAATCTTGATGTCTTTGGTTATGATAGGATCTGATCATTCCCCTATAGTAGTCAAGCTAGAGATGGGCAAAAAGAGACTTGGTCCATTTAGATTTTAGCTAATGAGGCTACAACATCCAAACTTCAATTCTATTTTGAAGGATTTGTGGAATAGCCTAGTTTGGGGAACCAGGATGTTCAATTAGCTCATAAACTCAGTTTAGTGAAGAAACAATTAGTAACATGGAATGAGCAACATTTTAGTAAAAAATTTGAACCAAAGAAAATAGTTGGAAAAAAATAGAAGATATTTGGGAGAATATGGAAGTGGAAGATTAGATTCAGGAATGTTTTAGTATCAAAGAAGTAGGTCTTTAGCAAGTACCACAATATCTTGGTACAAGTGGAAGATTAATGGAGGCAAAAATTCAAGGTTATGTGGTTAAAGGAAGGGGATTGTAGTATTAAGCTTTTTCACATTGCAGTCTCAATCTATAGAAACAAGAATACCATCAAATATAATGAGAATCGTTAGGATCAAAATCTCTAAGAAGAGAAGTAGATCAATGGAAATATTGTGAATTACTTCAAACACATTTTATACAAAGAAGGTGTAGGGAAAGATGAAGCGGTTCACGAGATTCTAGATTTTATACTCAAGTTGGTCATTGAATGGATGAATGAAAGCTTAAATGCACCTATATTTGAGAAGGAAATTTGGAAAGCAACTTTTTCCTTGAAGAGGTATAAAGCTTCAGGGCTTGATGACTTTCCTATAGGTTTCTTTCAAGAATGTTGGGACATTGTGGGATCGGATGTGGTTCGAGTAGTCAAGGATGCCCAAATAAGGTGTAGTATATTGAGATAATTAAATAACACCTTCCAAGCCTTCATTCCTAAGAATCAAGATACTAACACGTGTGTAGACTTTATACCTATAAGTCTTTGTAACTCGGTGTATAAATTCATTACCAAAATTATGGCCAACATATTAAAATAAGTTTTACCCCATATTATTTTGGATGAAGGAGGTTTTGTTAAAGTAAAAATTTTTATAGATGGTACAATTATAGTACATGAATCAATCCATTCTCTTTCTAGCAACAACCAAGTAGGTATAGTGTCTAAAATAGACATGTTAAAAGCTTATAATAAAGTCGATTAGAATTTTCTCAATAGGATTTTGGAGAGGTTCGGTTTTGATAAAAAGTGGAAAAATTAGGTTATGGAGTGTGCCATTTAACCAAGATTCTCAACTCTATTGAATGGATCCCCTCAAGGGGTTTTTAATAGTTTCAAAGGTCTCCGTCAGGGGGATACTTATTCCCATGACATGTTTATCATCTTAGTGGAAGCTTTGGGGAGAAGTATAGCAAACCACAGACATAATGGGGATCTAAAAGGTATCATAGTCATTCATGACTTAAGGCCATTTGTCCACCAACAATTTGTGGACAACACAATCGTATTGGAGGAGGTCTCAATTGAGGAGGCTAGGATTCTCGAGTAGGTTTGGACTTATATGAAAGAGCATCGGGTAAAAATTCAATAACGATAAGAGTAGAGTTTTTCTCAACACCCCTCATAGGAGGCAAAGGAGTATATTGGATAATTTAGGATGGAAAATGAGCAAATTACCTTTTACCTATTTTGAAGTTCCCCTCTTTCATAGAAGAATGACTCTAGCCTTATGGAATACTTCAATGAAAGGTTTTAGAGGAAGTTGGATAATTAAATGTTGATCCTAATGCTTGGATAAATCTATATTAGTAATGAGGAATATTTAAATACAAAGCATTACCAAATATAGCTTAGTCGTTATCCATATGAGGACAATAATCAACTTGGACTCATAGTCCTTGTAAAGATAAGTAACTTGAACTATGGACATTGTGAGTGGCAATTTCCATGTAAGGACATTAGTTATCCTTAACTAACATGAACACCTAGATCATTAGTGGTAGTTATATCCACTCTAATTCATATGCCACTAAACTATGATAGTAATAGTTCCTAACATTCCCCCCTTATTACATTATAGTTTATAATTTATTGGAGAGGAAATTTTGAAATAATTCAAACTTGATTTACTCATGTGGCTCGATAAAGATGTTTGCATGTCGTTCTTGAGTAAGTAAAAATTTTCTTATTCCTGGCTTTGAATTTTGATTCTAGCTCTTGCTTTGATTCTAGCTCTTGCTCTGGCTTTGGCTTTGGATCTTGGCTCTTGGATCTAGCTTTTGGTTTTGGTTCTATCTTTGGATCTTACCTCTTGAGTAGACAAAAATTTCCCCCTTATTCAACATGATCCAAATATGGTTATGGATCAAGAATACTTAAGAAATAGTTGCTTATCCAAGGATAGATATGATTATTTCTATCCATGGTTATACAACATATTTGGACACATACTATTGTTCCCACCACTTATGATTGGTATATACAACCAATCATGGCATATCAGTAAAATTTATACTCAATGAATTTTATCTTTCTATGAAATGGTGACAAATGTTTTCAACTTAAGTGAGGCATATGCCTTCACTTTTCCACATATCTGTGAACTTTCAACTGTTAGATGTCTATTCTTCTTCAACTGCAAGTGTCCTTATAGTAACCTCCTCATCCTACTCGATAGTATGGATAACCAATAGCTACAACTATCATGTGTAATAGAATAGATCACAACTTATGAGGTTCACTTTGTTGTTTCTATATCAAGTCTTCATTTTTCTCATGTCCTTGCATAGTCTTCGGTCTTCTAGTGTTTACTAGATAAATTTGTAACAACTGTTTATCAAGTGTAGTATTGAACATTGGGAAGAATTAATATTTTCTCCCCCCTCAATGTGAACTCTACACTTGCACAATATTAAGGAGTGTCAAGTACCATCGATCATGCACTCCTAATACATTATTCATCATTACTTATTTTACCTTTGTGAATAGGGACCACTACCATTCACAGAGAATCAATTATTGAATAAATTAAAGAATTATCTACCTCCTCCAATGTCTTCATGGGGATGATATTTATCAATTTACATATACATGTAGTTTATGAGCCCTTGTGTTGTAACAAATGCTCTTCTACCATGCATCTTGTGATGGTAGTTGTAATGGCCTATCACCATTTATTGTCTTTAATATTGCTTGATATTATGATATTGATTACCTTCTGCTCTTTCTTTTGTACCTTGGCCTTGTTCATTTGGCCCAACCATTGTTTGTGATAGATGATATATCCATGCATTCTTTAATCTATGATGCGATGTGTTGGTAATGAATGTAGTTGAATGCCAAGTACCTTATGCAAGGACTCCTGGTCCTTCTTGCTAGACTTTTTTGATTGACTGGTTTCTTTGATCTTCATCTTGTGATAGATAAGAATCCTCTCGCTTTGGAAGTTAAATTTAGCTTATCTTTGGTAGGATTTTTTTATCTTGATATCATTACTTCTACTATGATATTTGGAATCTTTCATGGGATAGTTTACAAAGAGAATGGTTACCTCTTTTTCTTGAGGTTAAAACTTACATGGTCTTTGGCAAGGTTCTTCACCCTAAGACCTTTTAATAGAGAGATATTTAGGGCTTCTCTAGGCTTTGACCCTACTTCAAGTATCGACACCTCCTTAAATTTGGTTGTTCATCTAATTCTTCTATCGGTTCTCTAACGACTTGGGACAATCGACTATTGCTAATTATTTAAAGTGGAATCTTGAAGAGTTGATCAAGTCTTGATTCCAATACTTTAACTTGACCTGTGGACATTGTGAATGGTAGTTTCTATGTAAGGACATTAGTTATCCTTAACTAACATGAACACCTAGATCATATGAGTGGTAGTTGTATCCGCTCCAATTCATATGCCACTAAACTACAATAGTAATAGTTCCTAGCATTCCCCCTTATTACATTATAGTTTAGGATTTATTAGAGAGAAAATTTTAGAATACTTAAAACTTGATTCATCCATGTGGCTTGATGAAGTCGTTTGCATATTATTCTCGAGTAGGTCAAAAATTTATAATTATTGGCTCTGATTCTTGATTCTAACTCTTGCTCTAGCTTTGGATTTTGGTTTTGATTCTGTCTTTGGCTCTTACCTATTGAGTAGAGGGAAATTTCCCCCTTATTCAACATGATCCAAATATGGTTATGGATAAAAAATACTTAAGTAATAATGGATTATCCAAGGATAGGTCATGGTTATACAACATAATTGGGCACATCCCATTGTGCCCATAACTTATGATTATAACATACAACCAATCATATATTATTAGTTGGATTGGTCCTCATTAATTTTTATCTTCCTATGAAATGGTGACAAATGTTTTCACCTTAAGTGAGGGATATGCCTTCACTTGTCCACATATTTTTGAACTTTCAATTGTTGGTTGTCTTTTCTTCTTCAATTGTAAGTGTACTTATAGTAACCTCCTCATCCTACTCGATAACATGGATAACTAGTAGTTGCAACTGCCAGGTGTAATAGAATAGATCAAATATTACCATGTTCACTCTGTTGTTTCTACATCAAGCCTTTATTTTTTTCATGTCCTTGCATAGTCTTTAGTCTTCTAGTGCTTACTAGATAAAATTTGTAAAAATTGTTTATCAAGCACAATATTGAACACTGGGAAGAATTAATATTTTCTCCCTCCCTCAATGTGAACTCTACTCTTGCACAATATTAAGGAATTTTGATTACCACTAATCATGCACTCCTAATAAATTATTCATCATTACTGATTTTACCTTTGTGAAGAGAGGCCACTACTATTCACAAAGAATCAATTTAAGAAATATCTACCCTCTCCAATATCTTCATGGGTAGGATCTTTGTCAATTTACATATATATGTAGTTGATGAGCCCTTGTGTTGTAACAAATGCTTTTCTACCATGCATCCTATCATAACAATTATAATGGCCTATTGCCATTTCCTATATTTGACATCGCTTGTTGCTATGAGATTAACTACCTCCCACTCTTTCTTCTATATCTTGGCCTTGTTCATGGATAACCAATCACAACAACTGCCAGGTGTGATAGAGTAGATCATAACTTATGAGGTTCACTTTGTTGTTTCTACATCAAGTCTTCATTTTTCTCATGTCCTTGCATAATCTTTGGTTTTCTGGTGCTTACTAGATAAAATCTACAAAAATTGATTATCAAGTGTAGTATTGAACATTGGGAAGAATTAATATTTCTTCCCCCCTCAATGTGAACTCTACACTTGCACAATACTGTAGATTACCACTGATCATGCACTCCTAATACATTATTCATCATTGTTGATTTTACCTTTGTGAAGAGGGACCACTACTATTCACAAAGAATCAATTCTTGAATCAATTTAATAAATATTTACCTCCTATAATGTTTTCATGGGGAGGATATTTGTCAATTTACATATACATGTAGTTGATGAGCCCTTGTGTTGTGACAAATGCTCTTCTACCATGCATCCTATGATGGTAATTGTAATGGCCTATTATCATTTATTGTCTTTGACATCACTTGCTACTATGAGATTAACTACCTCCCACTCTTTATTTTGTATCTTGGCCTCATTCATGGGTAACCAATGGCTACAAATTCTAGGTGTAATAGAGTAGATCACAACTTATGAGGTTTACTCTATTTTTTCTGCATCAATACTTCATTTTTCTCATGTCCTTGCATAGTCTTCAGTCTTCTAGTGCTTACTAGATAAACTCTGTAAAATTGTTTATCAAGTGCAGTATTGAACATTGGAAATAATTAATATCCCCCCCCCTCAATGTGAACTCTACACTAGCACAATATTAATGAGTGTCTATTACCATAGATCATGCATTCCTAATACATTATTCATCATTACTAATTTTACCTTTGTGAATAGAAACCACTGTTATTCACAAATAATTAATTATTGAAATATCTACCTCCTCCAATGTCTTCATGGGGAGGATCTTTGCCAATTTACATATACATGTAGTTGATGAGACCTTGTGTTGTAACAAATTTTCTTCTACCATGCATCTTGTGATGGCAATTGTAATGTCTTGTTGCCATTTCTTGTCTTTAACATCTCTTGTTGCTATGAGATTGATTACCTCCCACTCTTTCTTTTGTGTCTTGACTTTGTTCACTTGGCCCAACCATAGTTTGTGATATATGATATATTCATGCATCCTTTGATTTGCGATGTGATGTGTTTCTAATGAATGTAGTTGAATGTCAAGTGCCTTATACGAGGACTCTTGGTCCTCCTTGCTAGCCTCTTTTGATTGGCTAATTTATTTGATCTTCATCTTGTGATAGATAAGAATCCTCTCACTTTGGAGGTTAAATTTAGCTTAACTTTGGTACGATATTTTTATCTTGACATCTCTACTTATGCTATGATATTTGGAATCTTTCATGGAAACAGTTCACAAAGAAAATAGTTGTCTCTTTTTCTTGAAGTTAAACCTCACATGATCTTTGGTAAGGTTCTTCACCCTTAGTCTTTTTTCCTCAATAATGAGCTCTTTAGGGCTTCTTTATGCTTTGGCCTTACTTCAAGTATCTAGACTTGCTCTAGTTTTGTCGGTCATTTGATTCTTCTACTGGTTATCTAACAACTTGGGACAATCGACTAATGCTAATTATTTCAAGTGGAATCTTGAAGAGTTGATCAAGTCTTGATTCCAATACTTGTGGTTGTTGTGTAGCCATTGCTAAGTATTTATTATGCCATAATGGGTAAAAATGATGGGCTCTTCCATCATTATTGTCATCTACTTTTCACTCTGAAAAATCCTATTGGATGTGGTTGTAGGTGCCATGTTGTTTATGAGTCTGATTTATATAACAAATATTTCCTTATATTCAAGATGACTACTCGTCATAATTGTTTTATTCGTGAGCTTGTACCATATGTATTTTGTTGTGGTTGAATCATGAATGTGTGGTTTCACTTCATCTACTATACCAAACATGATGATCAACCAATTCTTTTTATCTACTTTGTTAAATTTTGTCTTATTTTCATTGTCTATGTCAATATGGGTAATATACTCGTCTACATATTTCCAATAACAGGCAGTAGGAACTTAGGTCCATCGTTATCTATCTTAAACCTTCATAAAAGCAAAAAATTCTAATTCCACTAGATTGCCTTGAAAAATGCTTTTTGACGAGTATATATAAGCCTATACTCATGTCTTGATTATTACCTCAAATAGCAAAATATTAGTGACAAGTATATATAAGCCTATAATCATGTCTTGATTATTGCCTCAAATCGTGAGAAATCAGTGTTCCACTAGGAAAAAATATAGGTCGAGTTTATTTATATTACCACAATTTTCAAGTAATATTCTTTAGAATATTTTGATTCTTTAAAATATTATTTGATTATTCTCCTTTTAACTTGCATTCAATAAAAATTATAAAAATTATAAAAATTAGTCTAATTGGCCATTGACTACCAAGTAATGAGCCCTCGCATGCTTCATGTGGGATAATTATAAAAATTAGTCTAATTGGCCATTGACTACCAAGTCTGGAGTCATGAGCTCCTTGATGGGTAGATGAAACATGTTGTTGCTACCTCCATCATTGTTGACAACAAATATGGTTATGTTAGGTGTCAAGGTTGAGAATTTATGGGAGGTATCTTCTATTTGCTATTAGTTGGAGACTTCATGAGTGTCGCTTCTTGCAATTGATCATAGCCCCTTGAATTCCTTGGTTGGGCATCAAAGTTATCTACATTGTTGGTCTTTGAAAGAAATTGTTTGAGCATTTGGAATACCCCAATCACAACATTGTAACAATAATTATCAGTTATTTTTGGACCATACACATTTCTAAATAAGTACCTGGACATGCTTGTCTACCTACTATGAATAGAATCATCTCATGTTCATTCTTTCTATTTTGTACTTCTATGTTGTCTATCTCTATATATCACTTTGAAAAGTATTTCAGTATAAATTCTAGTGGCTCACTCCACATAAATTCTACCATATTTTAAGAATTCAACACTTTATTTGAGGAGATGAAGCCAACAATCATCACAAAGATGATCTCGGTTGCGCGAGGGTGAATATGAGGCGGGTTCAAACCGCCTGGAGCAAATTCACCACGGTTCATTGAAATTCCAAGCGTGTTCACCGCTGGGAACTTATCTACGTTCCCCACGCTTATATTGAATCCCAATGCATTGTTTGTTGAGAGTGGACTCCGCAGACCCTTAAACAAAAAATCTGATGCCTTCACTGTACTTGGGTCCTTGCATATGATTTTGTTCACCTTCACATGTCCTTGGGTAAAATTGGCTATATAGAAATCCTACAAAGGATTAGGGTCAAATGTGTTGATAATAGAGCTTATAGAAATCATTGCAATACAACTCAAGGTAACTTTAACCATGGTCATGGAAGTCATGTTCAACAAAAATGGATATTACAAGACAAATAGAAAGCCAAAATAGATATTGTAATGATTTGAATTGATGATTGATAAAGCTTAAAATCATGTAATGCCATTTTTATTTATTATAAAACTTCAGTGATGAGGACATCTCTTCCTAGGACTATACTTCTTCGGATTAGATTTCCTTTTTGCTAAATAAATGTAATTGTGAGCCTTCACTCTCATGTATATTTTTAGAATTAGTTTTGAGATTATCTTAGTTGGAACCTTCAGTTAGTATCTAGCTCAAGTTAGCTTATTTGTTATTTAGTTTTAATTGGAACCTTGGATGTGTTGATGATAGAGCTTATGGAAATCATTACAATACAACTCAAGGCAACTTTAACCATGGTCATGGAAGTCATGTTCGACAAAAATGGATGTTGCAAGACAAATAGAAAGCCAAAATAGAGATCGTAATGATTCGACTTGATGATTGATAAAGCTTAAAATCATGTAATTCCCTTTTTATTATAAAGCTTCAATGCTTAGGACATCTCTTCCTAGGACTATACTTCTTAGGATTAGATTTAATTTTTGCTAAATAAATGTAAACGCGAGCCTTCAATCCCACGTATGATTTTAGAATTAGTTTCTATATTATCTTAGTTGGAACCTTAAGTTAGTATCTAGCTCAAGTTATCTTATTTGTATTTAGTTTTAATTAGCTTAAGATTAATTACTTGTTGGTTATTATTTGCTCTTCCTCAAGTTGGCACTTTCGTGAGATTTGGGAGATTGGCATAGTGTGTAAGTTTGGTATTACAAATACCTATATACACCTTGTGTAAGAATGAAGTGGTAGTTCAATCTGGAACCTTCACATTTAGTGTCAACTATTTGGGCCTTGGGCCCTTGTCAAAGTCTCACTGTCAACCACTTGTAGTATTATTTCTTTATTTTTCATTATTTCTTAATATTTCATCTTCATCTTTACAGACATCTCTTGTTCTAAGAAGCCTAACTCCACATTCCACTTGGAAAACCATAACATTTTTTTATGTGATTGTATCGACATCTGCAACTATCAACAAATTTAGTGGGAGATATAAAAAGTCCACTATTGTTGCATCTAGCTTGTCAAATTCAGTAATTTTTATGTAATACACAATTTAGGGATGTTAACCCGAGTTCATGATAGAGTATATTATTGATTATATTTATGGTGTTAAACCAATACTTCTTCTTGAACACTTCTAAATAGATGAATTCCATGTCTATGTTGTTCTAGTGGAATTCCTACAAGAATCAAAATATATTGGTATTCTACAATCATTAACTTATTAGTTCGACTATGGAAGAGAACAATGCTTGATGTGAGTCGGTGACATGGTATTCATCATGCTAATGCCTTCAGAATAGTCCACATTAGCTATTTGATGATAAAAATAGTAAAGCCATAAATATTTATTTATATTCACCCAATCCCATTTTGTAGCATTATATTCTGCAATTATTCAACCTGAAGAACACAAGCTTATACTGAGAGGGGGGTGAACAGTATAAGACCACTTTTTAATTTTATTTCCCAAACAATATTAAGCAATATATCAATGGCAATATCAACAACAGTAATCAAAGCAATGCACAAATCACCACACACAATAGAGACACAAATTTAACGTGGTTCACCCAATGTGGGCTACTCCATAGAGAAAATCTTTCACTAAAATTTTCTCAACAAATCTCTTGGTAATCCTTTCCCTATTACAATGTTTATGGACCTCTATCCAAAGGAGACACCAATCCCATAATCAAGTTCATGTATCTCTATCCATAGGAGATACCAATCCCCTCAGTTGGTTCATGGATCTCTATCCATAGGAGAACTCCTCCTTTGCTCTAGCTGGTGATCCTCTAGAAGACTACTGCCTCCACTGCACTGGCTTGTGGATATCTCTCCACTGAAGACTCTATCCTCACTCAAAAGATCTTTGTCCTCACTACCATGGCTAATGGATCTCTATCCACTAAAGACTATTGTCCTCTACTCTGTCACCTCCAAAGCTTACTCTCAGCTCTATCTCAAATCTGCACTAAACACAGTCCTTCGGTATAGCACAAATCTTCTCAATATTTATCTTTGATCTACACTAAACACAATCCTTTGGTCTAGCACAAATATGCTCAATATCTATCTCAAATATACACTAAATACAGTCCTTCGGTCTAGCACAAATTTGCTCAATATCTGTCTCAAATATACACTAAACATAGTCCTTTGGTCTAGCACAAATTTTCTCAATATTTGTCTCAAATCTGCACTAAACACAGTCCTTCGGTCTAGCACAAATCTGCTCAATATTTGTCTCAAATATGGCACAAACCTATCCTTAAATATGCACCAAATTCTATCCTCAAATATGTCCTCAAACCTTTAACACAAAGCTTGATCCAATCAATAATCAACTCTTCTAGATCTACCCCAAACCTTAACTCAAGGTTTGAACAAATCAATCAATCAACTCTGCTCCCAAGTCTTCTCTAAGACTTACCTCAAATCTATCCACAAGTCCTCTCTAGAACTTGCTCAAACTGCTCTCAAGTATTCACTAAGACTTACCTCAAATCTATCCACAAGTCCTCTCTATAACTTGCTCAAACTACTCTCAAGTCTTCACTAAGACTTGCCTCAAATCTATCCACAAGTTCTCTCTAGATCTTGCTCAATCTGATCAATAAGTCTTCACCAAGACTTACCTCAAATATGCTCAACAAGTCCTCACTAGAACTTGTCCAATCTTCTCAACAAGTCTTCACCAAGACTTACCTTAAATTTTCTTTGTAAGCTTCCACAAAAGCTTACTCAACTCAATCTATCACATAAAACCTCTTCCAATCACACAAACAAGTTTCACACAGATTCTTGTTTAAACTCACATAAACATATAGAGAATGGTTAGAGACTCAATATGCTTCACACTTACAACAATGCTCAATCACTTTCAATCTCTCTTGTTTTACCATATAAACATATAGAGAATTTTTAGAGACTCAATATGTTTCACTCACAATAATGCTTAATCACTTTCAATCTTTCCTTCAACTCAATCCAGAAATAAAGAACAATTTGTTTCACATAACTTGAACTATCACTCCAACACTTCCAATCAATTATGCTCAATCAACTCCACTCAACCAATCACTCAATGAAATATTATTCAACAATTCTTATCAAACAAACCTCACATAATAATGATACTCATGATCTTTCACAAACCCTAATCATGCACATGAAGGCTCACTCAATATTTCCAACAATGCTTATCAAACAAGGTTTCTAGTAACAACCTTTTCACTCCAACTTAGCATTCACAACATACAATTCAACAATATTTTACTCACAAGGAAGATGTACCCATACCTTTTATTTTGATGGAGATATACCTTCAAAACCTATCTTAACCACAATCAATTTTTCTTTGCCAATACTAGGGTTAGGTAGCCACAACCTATTTCAAGATCTCCACAAAATAATTTTCCCAATAATTATTTTGTCATACAAAATATCAAATCCTTTTGTACACCTTATAATCTCCAAACTCACAATATTTAACTCAATAATTTCACCATAACAAAACACACAACAATTTCCCTTGCACACCTTATAATCTCCAACCTCACACAATCTAACTCAATAATTTCATCATAACAAAATGCACAACAATCTTACCTCTACTCTTTATAAAATAAATTTCAATCACCAAAAATCAAAATAAAATATTTTAATTTTTCTTTACCTTATAACTCCCCCAAGCACTTAGCACTCACGACAATCTCAAAGCAATTTCAATTTTCAACACCTTGGAGAATAAAAATTTAATAGCATACCTTTAATATGTTCTACCCACTAAAAGCTATCTTCGGTGAAATCAAAACCATGACCTTGCACTCCCAACACCCTAGCTCCAAGCTAGGCCACCAAGTGGGCTGCGTGCCCACATGAGACAAACGGTGCACGCTCCCCTAAAATTTGCCTCACAAAAATATTGAGCAAGTCAAAACGAAGGCCTCTTCCTCTAAAACGTCAATTGCGTGGATCGAACCACGATCTCCTCCTTGCAAACCTTAGCACTTTTCCAATTGTCACCTACGCTACCACCGTCGGTGGGATGTCAACTCACCCTGTTGCCTTTATTCCCTTGTTTCTCTCAATCTTCCTTGAAATGCAAATCGTCTTCTTCCTAGGGTGCAACGCTTCGATTTCCTCTTCTCTCTCGCATTCGAAGGTGTAAGTTTGACTTTAGGAAATGGAATTTATTTCCTATATATATGCACATTATTCTTTGACTTCTCACGTCAGCCCATTTCAAATTTAAAAATTCGAATTTAGTTTTTAAATATTAAATTTAAAAACCTTTGCCTCCATTATTAATTTAAATTAAAATTTTAATCAAGGATTAAAATATTTTAATTTAAATTAATTGCTCATGGGTCTTTTCAATTTGAACTTCATTTTTCTTTGTCTTGATATTTGGCCCACAATATTATAATAATATAATATTATTATTTAATTTAAACTTGCTTCTCCTTCCTCGGGTTTTCATCCTTTGGGCCCTTTTTAGGCATATAATATTAAAAATAAATATTATATCCTATTGCTTTCCAAGAACTTGCTTTTGGAAAAACTACTTTATGTCCTTAATGACGGCGAAATGAAACCAATATTCTTTTGAAATCAATTACAACAAAACTGCTCAAAATTTCCAACAATCTCCCCCTTTGTCTTTGATGGCAACTCCTTTATTTCTACCATTCATTTTTCTTTTTCAAAAGTTGCTTTCCCTGAGATGTTGCTCCCCCTGATTGAATGCTCTCCCCCTAACTCAAATATCTCCCCCTTTGTCATCAATGGCAAAGGGCCACCTTTGGGGCTTGGGGCTAAGAATGAAACTCTTAGCTTAGCCTCTCCCCCACCTCCTCTTGAGGTGGTTAATTTTGGGGTGAGAGTATCTCTACTCCCAACATACACTGATCTTTACCTTTGTCCACCTTCTTCCTCAATTGATCCTTTTTATTCCTCCGACTATTCTTGTTCCTGCTTATCTCTGGAAGTTCTGCTCTACACCACTTAGCTATGTGCCCAACATTATTGCACTTAATATTGTGATTCCTTGAAGGTGCAAATATCTTGGGGTTTTTCCTAATGAAGCCATCTCCACTTCTGTTATGAACCCTATAATTCACTGCCTTGTGACCAAACTGATTACAAAAGTAGTAATACCCTTAAAAAAGTTACATGTTTATGAAATTTCTATATTCCTATCTTTCATGTGTCCCACACTATGTAGCCTTGTGCCCAAACCTGTGATATGAGAAGCATTGTCCATTGAAATTACCTTGTCTTGACTCGATTGGTCTCTTAGTCTCTTTTACCCTGTGCTGGTTCCTGTTCCATCTATTCTTCTTTTGTGCATTGTTCCTTTTCCTGTTGAACTTTTTGTAATCCAACTCATCCTCAGAAGTCTCACTTTCTCTTACACTCTCTTCTTTTGAAGCTTCTTCTTCTTAGGAGCTTGAGATTGACTCCTCTTCTTGTTTTCTTTGTACCTATTCAAAACCAAGTCCTATTTTGTTTGATGAAGATCTTTGTACCTTGATAATATTATCCAAGTTCTTTGAGCTTCTCCCAAACCTGTGTAACTTATCCTTAGATTATTTTACTTCCTTCCTTAGTGAAGCTACCTCATGCTCTAAATTTTCACATTCCAAAACCTTTGCTTCTAACTTCTATTTGAATCTTTTTGTTTTAGTTATTGAGTTGGTTAGATCCTCTATAAGCTTTCCTTTCTCTTCATCACATTATTGAAATTTAAGCTTGAGTTTTAAGTTATGCTTTCTTACCTCTCTTAATGCATCAAGGGGATGAATAAGCTCACCCTCAAGACCGACTTCTCCTTTCTCTTATTCTTCCTCTATTTGTTTATCTTTGGGATCATCTTCATTCCTTTTTTATTTATTTCCACTAGAAGTACTCCCTTCTTCTTCTATTGCCATAAGAAGATTTTCTTCTCTTGGACCTTCACTTGCATCTTCATATTCATCTTCACTAAAACAAAATCCATTCCTTGTACAACTATCTTCAAGATGACCAAAGTTACCACATCTAAAACACTTGAGAATCATTGGACCTCTCTTTCTAACATTTTATTTTTCTACTGTCATAAATAGGGTTTCTTCTTCTTCATTACTTGAAGAGCTTCCATCACTATCACTTGAACTCTTATTTTCCTTGTCTTCATAAAAAAAATTCTTATACCTTTGAAAAAACTTCTTGCCTTGTCCATCCCTATTTTTCTTTTGGTATTTGTGATTTCCTACTTCCCTATTCTTATGATCCTATTTTTCTTCATCATTGCTATTTCCAGCCTCTGGACAATCAGATGCATAGTGACCATATTTACCACAATTAAAACATCTAACTAATTTCGTACCTTTATACTTTCTTGAGTCTTTGTTCCTTCTGCCATAATTTGCTTCTTCATCACTAGATGACTCATTGCTGGTAAATGACTTCTTACCCTTTGTCTTCTTAGTAGCTTTGAAGGATGCTTCTTTTTTTTAAATAAAGGGGTAAAAATTTATTGATAAAAATTCTGGATTATAGAGTACAACTGAGCTTCCAACCAGGAATTAAATAAACAACCAAACAGGCTAAAACCACTAGACTAGATTGACACCCAAAGAAGACAACAAGAACAAACCATATTAAGTATGTACATCCTTGTGGATCAACTCCCATAGGTGTTGAGATTACCCATATGGGAGACTCTCCTAGTTATCGATAATCCAAGGATCCAACAACTCAGAAGCCCTTTTGGCCAAGTAATCAACAACCACATTCCATTCCCTTGGAATGTGCACAAAGGATATAAATTCAAACTCTTCACTCATTCTGAGAATCTGAATGGCTACAGAGACCAACTACCAATTAACTTCCTCCATCCTTTTACTATTTAAAATATTAACTACAATTTGAGAGTCAGACTCACAGATAATCCTATGCCAACCAAGAGAAAACCCCCTCTACAAGGCCTCAAGAATTGTAACCATAAAATTATTGGAGTGAACACCTTTATAAATGGAAAAGAAAAAACTGACACCACCAGCAGAATCTCTCCCAACATCACCAATGCCAGCATGTCCAGGAATACCCATAGAAGATCCATCTGTATTAATTTTTAAAAATACTCTATGGGGTGGCCACCACCTACCATCTATCTTAACCTTCTTGTTGAGCTAAGGAACCCTGCTAGGGCTAGAAGAGTTCACACCATCCTCAAAGATACCAAGGGATTATTGTACCTTCTCCTCCCTAGAATCCAAAAGAGGGTCCACATCACATTTGCTATGGATGGTTTCTTGAACCATACACAGGATCCTTTTCCATATCTGTTGAACAACAAAATGACTGCCCTGAAAGATGCGACGGTTCCATTCAAGCCAAATCTACCAGATGATGCAAGAAGGGCCCAAATTCCAAGCCACCCGAAGGAAGGGGGCCTTTTCCGGAGGTCTACCCAAACTACTCCAAAACTCCACCAGTAACAACACATGAAAACATGGATGGTTCCAGGTGCTCCATCAATGGTGCCAAATGTCTCTAGCAAAGGAGAATTGAAAAAATAAATGAGAAGAGTCATCCTCATTCTTACCATAAAGGACACAAAAAGAGAGACCTTGAAATCCCCTCTTCCTCACACTATCCCTAGTGAGGAATTTATTACGAGCTACCAACCAGAGAAAAAAGTTACATTTTGACCAAGAAAATTTGTTCCACACCTTTTTCTACCAAGTGATAGGAAGACTCCCGTACTTTTACTTATCAAGAACTTGATAACCATAGGCTACCGAGTAGGTTCCCTTAGGATCAGGGTTTCAAGACAGAATATCTTTACCCCTTAATGAAGAACATGGCCTCCCCATAATAATTTGAGCAAGCACCTCTCTATCCTTGGCCAGTACCCCCTAGGGCCATTCCTATGGATCTTTCCACCTGTACATCTCCATATTTCCAAAAGACTAGATTTTTTAAAGTCCTCCACATGAGACCAACTTGCTTCCAAGAAACAAATGCTTAGGGAATGTAACCTGGGATATTGATTCAAGATAGGAGGGTGGCCATCCCAAGAATCCTCCCAAAAAAGAGCATCTGATCCTCGATTGCAAATCCAGAACAAACCCTGCTTGATTAAATTAGATCCTCTTTTTAGAGTGTCCCAGATAACTGAACCTTTCCCAATCAAGCTGAATTTAGGGATATCAACCTCAGAAATACCTCTCAAGTATTTACAAGATAATATTTTAGCCCAAATATGATCTTGAGAGGTACACCATCTCCAATAAAGTTTTGCAACCAAAGCCTACCCAAAAAGAGTTATCTATCGCAACCCAAGGCCTCCCTCTTGCATTGGCCTACATATAGAATCCCACCTAACCAAAATTCATTTAGATTGATCAAGTTTTCTAGACCATAAAAATTGTCTTGACAAAGCATCCATGTCCTTGATGAAATGAGAGGGAGCTATTTGTACAAAACATCTATAAATGGATAAATCTTGAACAACAAATTTTAAAAGCAACACTCTACCTATAGTGGATAGCCATCTAAAAGTCCAGTGATTCACCTTCCTTCTAAACTTATCAAGCATAGACTACCAAGAAGATCTAGGTAGAGGATGAGATGAAATTGGAATACCAATATAAATGAAGGGGGAGTCCCGACCTAGAATCTTAGAATGCGAGCAATCATGGATTGAATAAGAGGAGGGGTATTGAAGAAGAAAATAGAAGACTTGTCATCATTTATCAACTATTTAGAAGCACCAAGATATATATCAAGAGACTGTCTAATATTGCCAGCTTACCTGATAGTGGCAACTCCCAACAAAGTAGTATCATCAACAAATTGAAGGTAGGAAAGAGATGGTAAACTACTATCCCACTTCCACCCCTGAATGAGACCCTTTCTGACTTGAGACTTGAGCAATATTCCCAACCCTTCTACCATAATGATAAACAAATAAGGAGATAAAGGATCTCCTTGCATCAATCCCCTTGAGGCCTCAAACAACTCTAATGGCTCATTATTAACAAGAACAGAGAACGAGAAAGAAGAAACACATCTCATCACCCATCTAATCCATTCCTCCTCAAATCCAAAATCAGTAAGAACTTTATGAAGAAAGGACCATCTGACCCGATCATAGGCTTTGGCCATGTCCAAATTAATGAACATAGTTTTCTCCTTAGAAGTTTCCATCGAGTGAATAGATTCTGTAGCAATAAAATGTCATCCAGGATTTGTCGGCCAACAAAAAATCCTCCTTGCTCCTCAGAGATGATTTTGCTCAACCATATCTTCAGCATCTTAGCAATAATTTTTGTGATGATATTATACACAATATTGCAGAGAGCAATACACTCGAACATATCCAAGGAATTTGGTCCCTCTTTTTTGGGAATAAGCACCACAAAGGTAGAATTTAGGGCCCTTAGCATCTGTTTGTTCTTTTGGGACTCATAGACCACCTCTAGAAGATCAAATTTGATTAAATCCCAAAACTCCTGATAAAACTCAATCGAGAATCCATTTGGACCTGGGGCTTTTCCTTTTTCATCTTGAATACAACATTTTCTAACTCCTCAAGGGAAATTGGACCCATCAAGTGCTCATTCATCTCTCTAGAAATAATCAATGGAATACATTTTAGAATAAGCTTTTCATTCTCATAATGTGAGAGGGAGTCCTCCTTGAAGAGAGAGGAAAAATACCTCTTAGTCTCTTCTGAAATATCCATGAAAGAAGAGAGCAAGGCACCCTAAGAATTCATAAGAGAGGTAATCATGTTATCATTACAGTGAGCCTTAATTGAGTTATAAAAGAAGGTTGTGTTTCTATCCCCTTCCTAAAGCCAATCTACTCGAGCTTTTTGTTTCCAAAAAATTTCTTTCTTCAATTCCCATTCAGCAAGGTCTTTTGCAAGCCTCAGATTCCTCAACAAGAAGCTCCTCCGTGACTCCCTGATCTCTAATATTCCTTGAAGATTCTTCCACCCTCCTAAGAGCTGCCAAATTAGCCAAGGAAAGGTTCCCAAAATTAAGTCTATTCCATATCTTCAATTTATGCTTTACAAATTGTAGTCGATTCATAAAGGAATACATAGCGGTGCCATGAGGAGGTTTGCCAGTGGTCCACCAACCTCACATGAAATCATGAAGCTTAGGATCACGAAGCCACATAAGTTGAAACTTAAAGGAAGAATTCTAATTTAGCCATAACTCTAGAGCATAGAGTTTTATAGGCCAATGATCAGATCCCCTACCCTCCAGAATCACAAAAATATCACTTTTGTTATTACCCATCCAATAATTGGATATCAAAAACCTATCCAGTCTCTCTGAGATGGAAGCTTACCCACACCTTCTATTGTGCCAAGTAAATATACCATTATCTGGATTGATGTTAACCAAGTTCAGTGCCTAGATATGAGAACTGAAGATAGAAGAAAAAGGCTCGAGACGATCAACCCCACAACGTTTCTCCTCCAGACAAGTGATAGAGTTGAAGTCTCCAGCCAAAATCCATGGGTACAGGGGAGCCAGACTTCTCACAAAGGAAATTTTCTCCCAAAAATTTACTTTACCTTTGTAATCAACAAGAGCATACACATTTGTAAGTAGGATGGTTTCACCAAATTCATTATCATGCCCGATCATAAAAATAGACCATCTACTGGAAATCCAAGTAAGAGGGGATATCTTAATCAAATCCCATAAACAAGCGATACCACCAGCATATCCACATGCACCAATACATTGGAATTTCCCCCTTCTCCACAACTTGGGAGCAATATTGAACATACTATCAATAGCCAATTTAGTCTCCTAAATAAACACCACATCCGGAGAATGTACACGAACCAAATCACAAACAACTTTTTGTTTGGAGATGTTGTTCAACCTCCTTATATTCCATGAAAGAATAATCATTTTTGGGGGTTAGAAAAATGGGAGTCCAATGTTCTCACCAAGCCTGACTCCACCAAAGTCTCCCCCATTAACTTAATTTTATCCTGGTCCTTCTTTCGACCCACCTTCATATTCTTATCCAAAAAACTTTTTTTAATTATTTTCTGCTGCAATCCCAACACCGTAGGAGTTTTGTAGTCCAAGTATGACTGCATCAGTACCTGATTAGGATAGGTCATAACTAAATCTATACCACTTTCCAAAATAGTTTTCCTTCTAGGGCTAGATCCAACCATGTCACCTATACTCAGATCCAAAGCCCTTTGTTCTTCAATTAAACCCCCTAGATCTGATTCCTTAAGTTCTAGATCAAGAAGAACATCTGATTCAGCCCTATTGTATTTGCATCAAATAGTGATGTTTCAGGTATCTCCATGCACTGATCAAGATCATCTAATATTTCAAAACGGTTGAGTAGAGCATCTGGCTGGCTATCCTTAAGGTCTTTGTTTGCCCTTCATCCTCTATTTCAAAATTTTACCAAAACAAAGCCTTCCTTATCCCATTCCCCTTCCTTTATCGTGGTTTTTACTTTATCCAAAACTTGTCTAGACTAAGAGGACCTAGGATTTGAAGCCACAGGTGGGAAAAAATTAGGGAATTTTCTTTGCAGGTGGCCATATTCACGACAAATCCGACAACGAAACGAAAGAGCTTCATAGTCAAGTTTTTGAACCCATGTAGTCGATCCAAACTATATTTCAATAGAATATGGAATAGGATTATTTAAATTGATTTCAACACAGATACATACAACAGATATTACCTTTTTATCCATTGCCTATTGTGATGGTCCAATTGACTTCCCAATAATAAGGGCAATCTTATGCAAGATATCAGTTCTCTAGAATTCCAATGGGAGCCACAAAAGTTGAATCCATACTGGAACTCGTGATGACTGCTCATTTTTTGAGTTGAAACCCACATTCTAGGGTTTAAGAAAGAGTCCTAATTGGTTATAGAAGTAAGGAACCCCTTCAAATGCTTTGTTATGATCTACAATACAAGAGAAAACCACCATAAACTAGTTGTTCACACTTAGCATCACCTCCACCTCGCCTTCATGATTCCAATTTTTCCTAACCCAAGCCTCCACAAAGGGGAGAGAAATTTAGATGCCTAAAAATTTGCCAATAAGTGCATGTTTGGTTAGATACTCCACATCTTCCGCCACCGAGTCTAGTTGAACCACTAGAACCGGCCTGGCTTCACATCGTTCCAAACATCCATTGTTCTTTAACAAGTGATTCCCGACATGCACTGGGAAATCTTGTTCCTTCCAGTAATTTTTAGATGAAAAAACATCACGAGCATGCACTCTCTATGATGGACCCGATGCCATCACGACATTCCTCCAATTTTTCAAACCTCCTCCAAAAGTTGTTGCCATCCTCACAGAGCAGTTTTTCCTCATCAAACCCTACCAGAGTAGTTTTTTCTTATCAAACCCTAGTAGAGATCCTTGGCCCCTAATTTAGATTATGGGGTGTGGTAGAATTTTGTAATTTTTTCTTTGAAGGTTGCTTCTTTCCAGGGAATAGGTTCCTCTTATTCTCATCTCAAAATTTGTGAGAATGCCATGTAATTCATCCCTTGTCAAACGTTCAATATATTTTAACTCTTCTATAGCTAAAATATTTTCACTAAATCTTTTTGGAAGTGGCCTTAAAATCTTATCACAAACATCCATTTCCTCAACTTTAAATCCAAGTCCTTGCATAGAGTTAACAACCTCGTCCACACAAAGTAGCTATGCAAAAATATTTTCTTCATCCTTCATATTTAGGTCTTCAAATGTTCTCTTGAAGTTTTACAACTTTACCCTTTTGACCTTTTTGTCTCCCTCATATATGCCTTTCAACTTATCCCAAAATTTCTTTGCTGATGTGCAATGCATAACCTTTAAAAACTCTATTTCATGAAAATATCTCAAAGTTCTATTCATTGCATTTGAATTGTAATGATGTAGAATCTTACCATATTTATTTGTAGGTGGAGTTGCTGGTGGTATGTATCCATTCTCAAATGCTTCCCATATTTCATTTCCAAGTGCCATTAGATGAAACTTCATCCTTGTGCTCCATAGTGCATAATTATTCCCATCGAACAACAGTGTTTAATTCCTTGATGATCCATTATGAGAATCCATCTGTGTTCTTGTAAGATTTTTCTTCAAGCTGTTAAACTCTTTCGAAGGAACCTGCTCTGATACCAATTTAAGAACACAAGCTTATACTAAGAGGGGGGTGAACAATATTAGATCAATTTTGAATTTTCTTTCCCAAACAATATTATGTAATATATCAATGGAAATATCAAAAACAGTAATCAAAGAAATGCACAAATCACCACACACAATAGAGACACCAATTTGATATGGTTCACCCAATGTGAGCTACTACATGGAGAAAATATTTCACTAAAATTTTATCAACAAATCTCTTGGGAATACTTTCCCTATTACAATGTTTATGTACCTCTATCCAAAGGAGACACCAATCCCCTAATCAAGTTTGTGGATATCTATCCATAGGAGACACCAATCCCCTCACTGGTTCATGGATGTCTATCCATAGGAGAACTCCTTCTCCTATGCTCTAGCTAGTTATCCTCTAGAAGACTATTGCCTCCACTACACTAGCTTATGGATCTCTATCCATATTAAACTCTATCCTCACTCATAAGATCTCTATCCTCACTACCATGGCTAACGAATCTCTATCCACTAGAGACTATTGTCCTCTGCACTGTCACCTCCAAAGTTTGTTCTCAGATCTATCTTAAATATGTGCTAAACACAGTCCTTTGATCTATCTAGCATAAATCTTCTCAATATTTATCTCTGATCTACACTAAACACAGTCCTTCGATCTAGCACAAATATGCTCAATATTTGTCTCAAATCTACACTAAATACAATCCTTCGGTTTAGCACAAATCTGCTCAATATTTGTCTCAAATTTCTACTAAACATAGTCCTTTGGTCTATCACAAATTTTCTCAATATCTGTCTCAAATCTACACTAAACACAGTCCTTTGGTCTAGCACAAATCTGCTCAATCTTTGTCTCAAATTTGGCACAAACCTGTCCTTAAATCTGCACAAAATTCTATCCTCAAATATGTCCTCAAGCCTTTAACACAAAGCTTGATCCAATAACTAATCAACTCTTCTAGATTTGCCCCAAATCTTAACTCAAGGTTTGAACAAATCAATCAATCAACTCTGCTCCCAAGTCTTCTCTAAGACTTACCTCAAATTTGTCCACAAGTCCTCTCTAGAACTTGCTCAAACTGCTCTCAATTCTTCACTAAAACTTACCTCAAATATATCCACAAGTCCTCTCTAGAACTTGCTCAAACTACTCTCAAGTCTTCACTAAGAATTACCTCAAATATGTCCACAAGTCCTCTCTAGAACTTGCTCAATCTGCTCAACAAGTCTTCACCAAGACTTACCTCAAATCTTCTCAAAAAGTCCTCACTAGAACTTGTCCAATATTCTCAACAAGTCTTCACCAAGACTTACCTCAAATCTGCTTTGTAAGCTTCCACAAAAGCTTACTCAACTCAATCTATCATAGAAAACCTCTTCCAATCACACAAACAAGTTTCACACAAATTCTTGTTTAAACTCACAAAAACATATAGAGAATGGTTAGAGACTCAATATGCTTCAAACTTACAACAATGCTCAATCAATTTCTTTCTCTCTTGTTTTACCACATAAACATATAAATTAATTGTTAGAGACTCAATATGTTTCACTCACAATAATGCTTAATAACTTCCAATCTTTCCTTCAACTCAATCCAAAAATAAAGAACAATTTGTTTCACTTAACTTGAACTATCACTCCAACACTTCCAATCAATTATGCTCAATCAAATACACTCAACCAATCACTCAATAAAATCTTATTCAACAATGCTTATCAAACAAACCTCACATAATAATTATACTCATGATCTTTCACAAACCCTAATCATGCAAATGAAGGCTCACTCAATATTTCCAACAATGCTTATCAAACAAGGTTTCTAGTTACATATCTAGAAAAAGAACCACAAACAAAAAACCCAAAACCAACACCCCAACAAACAATCCTTTTCACTCCAACTTAGCATTCCCACTTCCAATTTCAACAATATTTTACTCACAAGGAAGATGTACCCATACCTTTTATTTTGATGGAGATATACCTTCAAAACCTGTCTTAACCGTAGTCAAATTTTCTTTGCCAACACTAGGTTTAGGTAGCCGCAACCTATTTCAAGATCTCCACAAAATAATTTTCCCAATAATTATTTTGTCATAAAAAATATCAAATCCTTTTGTACACCTTATAATCTCCAAACTCACAATATTTAACTCAAAAATTTTACCATAACAAAACACACAACAATTTCCCTTGCACACCTTATAATCTCCAACCTCACACAATCTAACTCAATAATTTCATCATAACAAAATGCACAACAATCTTCCTTATACACCTTATAACCTCCACTCTTTATAAAATAAATTTCAATCACCAAAAATCAAAATAAAATATTTTAATTTTTTCTTTACCTTATAACTCCCCCAAGCACTTAGCACTCACAACAATCTCAAAGCAATTTCAATTTTCAACACCTTGGAGAATAAAAATTTAATAGCATACCTTTAATATGTTCTACCCACTAAAAGTTGTATTTGGTGAAATCGAAATCGTGACATTGCACTCCCAACACCCTAGCTCCAAGCTAGGCCACCAAGTGGGTTGCGTACCCACATGAGACAAATGGTTCACGCTCCCCTAAAAGCCACCTCACAAAAATGTCGAGCAAGTAAAAACGAAGGCCTCTTCCTCTAAAACGCCAATTGCGTGGATCGAACCACGATCTCCTCCTTGCAAACCTTAGCACTTTGCCAATCGCCGCCTGTACTACCACCATCGGTGGGATGTCAACTCACCCTACTACCTTTATTCCCTTGTTTCTCTCAATCTTCCTCGAAATGCAAATCGTCTTCTTCCTAGGGTGCAGCGCTTCGATTTCCTCTTCTCTCTCACATTCAAAGGTGTAAGTTCAACTTTAGAAAATGGAATTTATTTCCTATATATATGCACATTATACTTTGACTTCTCACATCGGCCCATTTCGAATTTAAAAATTCGAAATTAGTTTTTAAATATTAAATTAAAAAACCTTTGCCTCCATTATTAATTAAAATTAAAATTTTAATCAAGGATTAAAATATTTTAATTTAAATTAATTGCTCATGGGTCTTTTCAATTTGAACTTCATTTTTCTTTGTCTTGATATTTGGCCCGCAATATTATAATAATATAATATTATTATTTAATTTAAAATTGCTTCTCCTTCCTTGGGTTTTCATCCTTTGGGCCCTTTTTAGGCATATAATATTAAAAATAAATATTATATCCTATTCATTTCCAAGACCTTCTTACTTTTGGAAAAACCACTTGATGTCCTTAATGACGATGAAATTAAAAAAATATTCTTTTGACATCAACGACAATAAAACTACTTAAAATTTCCAACACAACCATTGATCTTGGACCATGGGAACTATAACCATGAAATACCAAAATTCCACTATTTCAAGTCAACACACGTTATCTCAATCGCCTTTGTTACCTTGTGATTCTTAGGGATCGATGGTCTTGGTTTGATGGTGGCCTTGGGTACATCGTAATATTGTAACAACAAGCTCACTAGCACAAAAACCTTGTTGATTGCCCATTGGTTGTGGTATCCTGTCAATAAAATTCCTACACTACATTTTATCGATAAAGTCTCCATGTTTACTTCATTAACATGCAAAATCTAGCGTGTAACACACATAGGCAAACGATGATGTTCTTTTTTGTTCATGACTTCACTCGTATTATTTTCATTAAAATCAAAATTGAGAGAAAATCCAAATACCTTATGATTTTTGTTTTCGCTCTTCGTTCTTAACGATAATATTAGGATTCATTTATAGGATATTTGTGATTTTCTCCATCATGATATCCATTCTTAATGTAGAGTCATGTTGTGAATATTTTTAAGTTATTCTTAGAAGCTCATGAATCCTATATTAAATATCCACTAATGGTGATCTCTTTGAACACTTGTTCGACATAAGCAAACTCACAATGCTTTCTACATAATATGGTGGGAGGATAACCTCACTAGCCCATGAATTTACCCTCAACTTGCTCTGATACCACTATTGATTTTTAATGGGTAGATAACTTTGCATTACAAATGAAGAATACTTAAATACAAAGCATTGCCAAATATGGCATAATCATTATCTATATGAGTACAACAACCAAATTGGACTCATTGTCCTTGTGAAGATAACTAGCTTGACCTATGGATCTTGTGAGTGGTAATTTTCACGTAAGGATATTAGTTTTCGTTAACTAACATGAACAAGTATATCATGTGAGTGGTAGTTGTATCCACTCTAATTCATTTACTGCTAAACTATGATAATAATAATTCCTAACAATATAAAGACAAGTTTCTTTTGTAGGCAAGAAAGTTACAACTATTAAAATCACACTTTAGTGATTACCTATCTACTTGATGATAGCCTTGACAATGCTAGACAAAGTGCAACATGATTTAAAAAGGAAGCAACTCTCTTTCTTATGGGTAAGGATAGAGGACAGACACAAATTACCTCTTATTTGTTGATATTGAGTATGTAGACCAAAGAAGAAGGGGGATTGGGGATAAGATGTTTAAGAAAAATTTAATGAGGCCTTAGGGTAAATTATGGTGGATGTTTAAGTAGGAGAATGTTTTTTGGTTCAACAATTGAAGAAGGAAATACTGGAAGCGGTATGAAAAAATAGTATAACTAATTAGCATAGGATCAAAGATTTGGAATCATGTAGTTAAGAGCTGAGAGATAATAGAGAAAGATGTAATTTGGAATATTAGAGACATAACCAAGGTCCATTCTTGGGATGATAGATGGCTAGGCTCCAAACCTCTAAATCAAGAGAATAGTTTCTCTAAATTACATTCTATTCTCAAAATAGAATATGGAGGAAAGGTGAATGACTACATCTAGAATAGAGGTGGCTTCTACCTTTGGAGACCTTTAACAGTGGAAAATTAGTTTAGGGAACCCATGGGTGCTCTAGAGAAAATACTAAAAGCTTATTATATTCCTCCATTAACAATAAGTGATCAACTGTGGTAGTCGTAGTGCAAAGATGAACACTACCAAATAGAGATTGGTTATAATATAGAAAAAGGAAAAGAAGTTCCAAATTTCTCTTAGCTGAAGATTGGATTAGGAAAGGGGTCCCATTGGATCATCGTGTAAGGGAAAGTGTTAATTATGGATAACCTTTGCAAAAAGGGATTTGCAGGACCTTCTAGATGTGAGCTCTACATATTTGAAGAAGAGACTCATGATCATATCTTTATCCACTACCAACACACAGTAGAAATATGGAAATTAAATTTTGGTCAAAACCATAATTTTTTGGGGTTTTGTGAGTAATTTGAAGGGCAGGGTGATGCAATGTGAATGCCCCTTTTAAATTAGAAGATTTCAATTACTTTGGCATTTAAAGCCAACCTATATTATGTGGAATATCTAGTTAGAAAGTAACATATTGATTTATAGATGGGAAAGGTGGAATGTCAATAAGATTATGGAGTGGATCAGTTTGAACAAAGAAATAGTGAAAAGCCATGACTAGAGGGATGGGGTAGAAAAGGGAATAGATAAAATTATAGCTTAAAATTGGAACCTAGAACTGACCCCCATTAGTGGGGTCAAGAATAAAGGAAACAATAAGGATAGAGTAAAATGGAACCCACCAAAGGAAGGCTGGGTCAAATTGAATTTTGATGGGGCCTTGAAAGGTAACCTCGAGCTAACTTGGGGAGGAGGGAATTTTTATGACCATGTTTATGCTTATGTTGAGTTTTATGGTATCACAACTGTTACAATGATAGACAAAAGGGTGGTTATATCTAGAATCATGAAAGCTCAATTACTTGGTTTTAAATGAATCAATAAGAAAGGTGAATCATTAGTTTGGTTAATAGCCTCAAAGAAAAAAAACTTTAGGGGGTTTTATTAAAGATATTATTGATGACACTAAGAGGCTCCTAATTCACTTAGAGAAGGTGAAGATGTCCTATATTTTTAGGGAAGGTAATAATATGGTTGATACGGTAGCAAACCAAGAAATAATTAGTAAAGGGGAAATGGCTTAGGACTAACAACAAATTCTCATGGATATTTCTAAACTAAAAAGCCAACCCACATCCCACTATGAAAATATTTAGAAGGAAGGGATAGGAGGAGGAAAGCCTTAATGGGGGATTTCATGCTTGGTGGATATTATCACTAACATATCTAGGGAAGGGATTTCATGGTAGATAAGTTGATGGAGGATATGATTCTTATTAGATTTGAATATGACTCTAATGGTGATTATTAGTGTGATGATCTATGGTTGTTTTATGGTTTCTATAGAGGTGGTAAAATTGTACAGATGATTCTTGACATATATGTTGGGAGCTAAGGTAACCGTAGGCCTATGGTCCTCACACTTAGGCTTGGTGATTATCTGGGGTTTTTGGGGTTCACTAGAAGTGTTTAAAGACTCACTCAAAGTCTTAAGGGAGGGTGTTTGATGTGTTAAAATGTAATCACCTAAGTTTGACCTTGAAGAAGATAAAACTATAGTTACTAAAAATATTTTAAAAAGATACAAGAAAATAAATATGCAAACAAACAGGAACTACCTTAGAAATTATTATTCTTTTACATGCACAACTGCTCCTAAGATACAGAAAATAATATTTTCTTCTTTAAGAAAGGGTGCAAGTAAAGTGCACAAACAAGCTATCCTAATGCACAATTATGTGAAGTTTTACTTTGAATTCCCAAGAACAAAAACAAATATATTTTCTTTCAATGCTAAAGGAAATGAAAAACCAGTAAATTTTGATTCAATTTTAAGCTAATATTACTTTCAAAGTGAAATTAAAATTATTTTTACTACGAACAAAAAAGCAAAAAATAATAGGAATACACACAATAGCACATAGAAAACAATTAAATTTACCTAAAATACTAAAAGTGCACTTAGTTGTTTTGATGTTTGTCCTTGTGCCAAATTCATGCCCCAAAAACCACAACCACGAATCCAATTTTGTGCCCCAAAAATCGTGATCGCGAATCCGAGCGAAACCTACAAAAGAGACAAAAAACTTGGAAAAAATATTGTTAGTGTTAAGGGGTCTACTTGGGCTGCTATGAAGACTAGGTTCGCAAGCGTGATAGTCAAGCCCTCTTGGTCCTTTTAGTTGACCATAAGATACACATGAAATGTATTGACCTTTTTGGAAGCTAAAGAAAAGCAGAACAAAGAAAAGAGGATTTTCATTGAAAGTAGAAACAAAGAAGAAAAGTGTAAACAATAAGAAGACAACAAAAGGAAGAGATACTTGCCCCCAAGTTACATTAGTCAATTTTGCGATCCTTACGCAAAGGCAATGAAATCATGATGGCTAGGAGAAGGGTAAATGGAAGAATATAAAACATTTGAAGGGCAAAGGAAAGCAAAAATAAACAAAAGAGCTAAAAATAAACTATTGTTGTGGAAAAGAGAATTAGAATAAAGTAAAGCATAAGCAAGAAACATGGAGAGTCAACAACCAAGAGGGGAATTATCCCCTAGGGTGAGCCTACTCTCCTTCCTTTAGGCCTTCAAAGATGGTACAACAAATATCCACTTGAACTGAATTTAGGAGTAATCGATTGTAGAAGACAATAGTTATCAAATCACACTACCGTTGCTTCTCTAGTTTGCTATCAATTTGTCATTTTATTTAATTATCAAAATTCAATTTTTCTCAAATTCTAATTATCGATGGTTCATTTCACAGATGGAAGAGTTTTAGTTGGGCAAAAAGGGAGCTCAATACCCCTATTTATAGGAGCTTTGAGGGCAAGGCAAGAAAATATTTGGGTTCAAAAACTAGGGTTAGGGCTAAAAAAGACAAAGGTTGACTCGAGGGTTTGGGTTTTGAGGGAAAACCCTAAAATAGCAATTTTACGACCGATTTGGACTGACTATGAATCTATGAAATCTGATTGTTGAAGGTCAAATAAGTGCCAAAGCACACCCAAATTCACAGTCGGTCTAGGATATCTGTGAATTTGGCAAGACTAGGAAAATGGGTCAAACTAAGGGATAGGGAGCTAAAAAATCGTACTTAGTAACTTTGAGGGGCTTCCTATGCATCTAAGGGAAAATTGATTCATTTAGCTGGGTCAATTTTTGGTGTTTACATTTTGCCCCCTCTTTGATGCATTTATGACATAATAAATACGTCAAAGAAAGTTGTAGATGCTTATGGGCTTGAGATGGCAAAAATAAAAGGGGTAACAGGTTTTAGGCAGAGGCATGGTGCAAAAATGGTGTTATTCCAAACACTTTGAAATTTTACACGCTTTATAGGGCATTGATGACATCAATACCCCCAAGGTCAGGATTACTCATTGATTTTTAGAAGGAATGCAAATTTCTTGAAGAAACTTGAAATGGCAAAGGAGGAAATATGGAGAAGCAAAAAAAATAAAAAAAGAGGAGAGATAAATGGATGGGTAAACATGAAGAAAGGTGAAAAATCAATTTATTTTCATCGTGCGAGAAGAAGAAAAAGAGCTCTGAAGAAAAAGAGGAGAATGGTGCATCCAATTCACCGTGCAATGATTGTGAGGGGTGAGGCCAACACTATAGCAGACCAAGCATGGGTAAGCATCGAATCCTACCTTCTAGACTAGGATAAACTAGATTAGCTTAATATTTTATGTATTTTTTAAATTTATTTTGATGTTTTCTTAGAAATTATCATGTGAACCTTGATGCGAATTTGGGGTCAACCATGAATTCGGTTGGTCAATGATACATAATGAATTTACGGTCAGCTAAGACCAATCATGAATTTGTGAATTCATGCCTTAGAAGTACAGGGTATGAATTCACGATTTTGCACCCTAAAATAATTGGGTGCGAAATCACAGAAGAAGATATGAAGGAGAGAGAAAAATAAAGTAAAGAAAAAGAGAGATATTAGAGAGAGAAAGAAAATGAATGGTTGTGGATCTTTAATGTGTTATTATTTTATTGTTTTAAATGATGTGAAACTCATTAAAATTTTGTTTAATTTGGTTTTTGTAGCAAGATGTGCTTGATAGTAGGAAGTGGCGACCTGGGACCTTGGAGGATGTCATGCGGGAACTCACATGAGGAGATCAATAGGTTCTACAAATAATGGGGCTACTACATCTATTACATATGCCCTAAGTAAAGGAAAACATAATACTTTTGATATCACTCATTGAGAGGTGGTATCCAAATTCGTGAACATTTTGGCTACCTATAGGGGAGATAACCATCACACTGGAGGATGTGTGGTAGATCCTAAGGATCCATATTAGAGGGAAAGCAATATACAAAGCACATGTGCCTCAAGTGACATTAAAAATATTGTCGAGGCACTCAACACATGAGATCCATCAGATCAGATTGTATATCGATGAGATTTCAGAGTGATATGAAGTATATGTATTGACCAATGTACTTTATGGGATGGTGGATGGGCTCCTGGTGTGTCGTACTAGCAGGCGATACCTACCATGGACATTAGCAGGGATAGTGGTAGACATGCGAGACCATCAAGAATAATTCGTATAGGGCCCTTATGTGCTAACCTACTTGTATAGAATGTTGTACAATATCGTGTACAAGCGAGGAAGCAACATGGTTTGCATGATGTTCCTCCAAGTATGGTGCTAGGAGCACATGGTAGTCCATGGATCACATACACTTATAGGGCCAGAGACTCTAATGATCAAACATTCTTCCAATTGAAATATTTGGGAGTAGGAAATTTTGATTACTCTAAATACTCATATCCCAACTTGATCAAGTATCTACCATATTTTGATAGATTCTAAACCAAATCATCCTTTCCTCAAAAAGTAGGTAAATAGAACTCTTGAAGCATATTTTGAAGCTCATATATAATTTTTTCGAGTTTCTCTCCTTCACCTAGGTTACTAATATAATTCCATAATTTGGAGTTATTGCTCACATTAATATAATATTTGACCTTTGGACCTTTACAAGCTATACATGTTTGAGCCAATGGTTACCATTTTGATAATAAGAGGATAAGTCTTTAACCAAGCATCAAACCAAAAAATTCCGCTCATTGAATGACCATCTAATGTGTTTATTGATCAATTGTAAACAATGTAATATGAAGTTCCATGTTGGTAATCCTTTAGGTAGGGTTTTTTCTTGAATAATTTTATTGCATCAACAAAACCTATAAATTTTTGAAGTAACATTTTTCTCAACCCTTTTCTTAATCTCTAAGTAATTTCCATCCAAGTTTTTCCCCTAATTCCAAAATCATAATCTACATTTTGTAAGCTTGTTCCTCGATTATTCTTGAAAGAAACATCATATAAATAGGGATGGGTTGCAATGTAGTCTTGATGAGTGTAATCTTCGCACTATGGTTAAGAACTTACCTCTCCAACCTACTAAAAAAGCTTTCATTCTATCTAAACAAGAGATCCAAAACTCCTTTTTATTTCCTTAAGAGACAAAGGAATACCCAAGTAGATTGATGAAAATTTTTCAAATTTAAATTTCTAAAATATCCATAAAACAATTCATTGTGAATTTAGGGTAGTGTTAATGAAAAATCCTAGATTTTGTAGTACTAATCAACTTTCCAATAGCCTTATTATAGCATGATAATATTTATTTAAACTTCATGGCCTAACTGATCAAGGGATGGCCCAAAGAAAAATTATTATCAACAAATTATAGATGAGATTCAAATAGACCATTTTTTTATAACTTGAAACCTTTGATTTTTCCTTCATTTTTACCTTTGAGAAGACTCTCCCTAATGCCTATGCAAGAATAATAATTAGATAAGGAAATAGTGAATCTTTTGGAATAATTTCTTGCATCCATAGGATCAAGCTGTCACATTGCAAGAATTTGTTTGAAACCAATGAGCTATTATAGGCTCTAGTCGACTTGCCTCTTTTTTTTTTAAGCGAAAAACCCCTTACGGGGCCGCCTTAGTCTGAGAGACCATGAACAAGGGGTTCTACACTGTCAAAGTTACCCGGGAGCCGCACCTGACCCTACTCGCATCAACATTATCAATTGGATTTTGGATACCCAATTCAGATTTTTGGTAGGGTGGAGATTTGAACCTAGGACCTCCCTTGGAGGATTGCCCTCTCCTCTCCAACTCACCTACAACACCTGGGTGGTCGACCTGCCTCTTTATCTTGGTAAAAGATTTATTTTTAGATTTAAAGAGACCAAAATGGGTAAGGATTAAAGATTTTACAAGTTTATGCACTTCTAGATTTTAGTTTTAAACTACTTCTATGAAATTGACCAAGCAAGGATAACAATTCTAATTATGCCTTATGTGTAGACAGGTGCCTAGATTCATTGGGCTGTTATAGCAATTTTAATAAAGTTCTCAAATGAATAGAGAAATGGAGGAAAAAATAAATTGGCTCTACTAAACTCATTTAAATATCGTAATAAATCTAATAGTTAACCAACGAGAGAAATATTCATATCACATTCAAATAATGTAATATATCATGAAGCTACATATAAAACTGAAGACAATGAGTTGATAGAAATGAAACCTAGAATTGCATTAATTTTCAAAAGAGTTACATGCAAAGTTGGCAGAATACCATTAAACTCTGTAAAAAATAGTAATACAATGAATAAATCTTGTTCAAATAATGTAACAAAATTCTTCTACTCTCTCATTCCAATCTGGTAATAGAAAAAGTCTCTGGACCTCGGGCTCAATAGATCTGGAAATAATCTCAGCTTCTTGAGCACTATTCTATCAAAACCTGCACAACAAAGGGGAGGAATGAGGGATGAAAAGAAGATAGACACAAAGAGAATACAACAACATAACTATAGGTTACTCAAGTATACCTCTTAGCAAGAATTTGCTATCTCTAAATCTTGATACCGATTCTGACCGTGGCTACTTCTTTTATAGCCTCTGGTTCTTGATTCGATTATTTTTTGGCCTCATCTAGGCCTTACAGTTGTCATCCTCTGGATTGATCTCTCTATGTGTTATCTAGTTATTCTGAACCACCTGGAACTGGGCTTCTTATCACAATTTTCTCTTGGATTGAAGGGAGCTCATAAAATATGGTGGGATAGGCAATTTTTTTATGTTTTATATTTTGCACAAACAAATGGTGAACCTATATATAGATATATATATTATTTTATGTTTATCCTAGTCATCTGATTTTATTAGTTGGGATAAGACTAGTTTTCTGTAGTGAATTATTGATGTGAAACAAAGGGGACTTGACATGATGGTGAAGAGAGGGAATAAGATATGGAAAATAATAGGACAAAATAGAATAGATTATAGAATCGATATGAAGTAGGTGGGAACAATGGGAGTTTATTTGTGCATGGGATGATGGTGAGATGGTGCTTTGTGGGGTGAACGGTTATGATGGTCAAGAGAGAATGCCTGGAAATAGGAGGGTAGTGATAGGTAGGAAGAAGGACATAATGGAAAATAGGATCTAGAAGCATATAAAACAAATGGAGTGGAAATCATGATGTGCTTCCATAACTATACTCCGTTGGAGTGACCCCTTTGTAACTATATTCTATCAAAGCACCGAGTGAATGACTTTTTGCGAGTTGAGCATACTCTCACTCTTGCTACGTTTCTTGCATTTTTTGCGTTTGCAATACAAGAACTGGTTGCATCATCGAGACTTCTTCTCAAAGTTTTGAATATGCACTTTACACTCTATCGCCATTCTTGTGAATGACAATTCTTGCCCGCTTCTATTCATATTTATCCTTCAAGCTAAGAATATTTTCTGTATGAGTTCATTCTAAGCAGGTTTATTTTATTTTCGCCCAGTACGTGATCACATTCTGAAGATATGAAGAGATCTAATTCAATTTTTAGGTATCATATTTGTTACTTGGCCAACTTGCTCTCATTTATCTTGGTACGATCTATAGGATTTGGTTTGATCATTTGAACATCTCTTTCTTTGACTACTATATGAATTCATAGCTATTATTGAGCTTTTGATTGTACTTTGGTATGATCTAGTGTCAATATTGTCACTGACTACATGTCTGCAAGGACAAAATAGTTCCTCTTATGATGCACATGTCATTGGTTTTACTTTGGATGAAACACCTCCGTTAGATCATTTAAACCTGCGCGAGGGTTAGTTCAAAGTATACTGCATATATGAAAATTATGGTTCAGTCTTCAGACTCAATTAATTCATTTAAATCTTCTGCAACTTAGGTAAAATGATTTAATCAATCTTTCATTTTTCATTTAAAACAGATAATCCATGGTTAGATTTAGTTTACCTTGCACGTTGTTGTGGAGATCCTGAAACCTACATGGTCGTTAGTCCAATGGTATACATATAAACGTCCAATTAATTAGATTAATCTCGAGCATTAGGCCAAAAATTTTAGGTTTAGAAATAAATTGATCTAAAACACTTAGGCCTAAGCTTTATAACTCTCGGTCATGCTCATTATCATCAAAGGGAGAAACATTTATTAATGCATTAAACCCACATATAATCTGGATTAATTAAAATTTATTGATGATTAAAGTTTTACTAGTTTTTGATTAAACCTCAAGCACTTTAAAGTTCGTTTATCTCTTCACACACTCACCATTAGATCAAATAATGGACACACACACCCGTTTAATTATTTAGATATGCACATGGGTTAATCGAAAGAAGGGGGGTCATTATCAATGTATTAGACCCTCATTAATAAATATTATGCATGAAGATCAATTTTAATAAAACCCTTGATTAATTATCTGATCATAGCTTATGGATTAACCTTATGGCAACTTTGGGAGCACGCTGCCATCGGATCTGGGCGGGAGCGAGTGCTATAATTAAGATCTCAGAGCTGCACACTTTTTACCTGAAGGGGGGGCTATTTATTATGTGTTTATAATCCTTGTTAATCATGTTTAGCTTAATGATAATGAGGATTAATTAAGGCTTGATTCCTGGGTGCTTTTAAACTTTTGACGTTAATGGTTGATTACCTTAGGTAGCGTGCGTCGTTAGATCTTTTTCAAGTCATGCGTTATCATTCAGATTCAAAGTTTTGCACTTTTCACCTTGGGAGAATCATTTATTATGTGCTTATAACCCTTGTTTAATCATAAGTAGCTTAAATTTAATCATGCATTGACTTTGTTTTTTGAAAATTTGATTGTTATCGACCTGGCCACTTAGGCGAGCATGTGTTGTTGGATCAAATGGGGATCGTGCACTATCGTTTAGATCTACAAGGTGTGTGTTAGTTATCTTCATGATTTATCGAGATATTTAATTTAAATCTACATTAATTAAGTGACTAATTAAGGTTTTAACTGGTGTTGACCAACCTTCACTTTGACCTTTTAAAAACCTTGCATGTCTGGGAGCATGCATCATTGGATTAAAGAAGATTCACGTGCGCTCGTCCAGATCAGCAAAGCTGCAAGTCTTTTAACACATGATTGAAGATTTAAAACCTTTAATAAGCATCAAATTATTAATGCTAATCTTGGTTTTTTCTTTAATTAAGTTTATGATTAACCTTTGATTACTTTAACGGGCGCTTACCGTCGGATCAAGATAGGATCAAGCGCTATCGTTAAGATGACCAAAATTGCTCGTTGCTTTAACTGAAAGGGGTGCATACCCTCGATTTAATTTATGCAAAAAATTTATGTTATGACCAATATTGGACTTTGGATTTTAAATTTTAGGCAACTTAGTGGGCGCGCTCCATCAGATTAGCCATGGATCGACCGTTTTCATTCAGATCATTTGATTTACCTGATATTTAACCGAAGGGGCACATGACCCTCTCTTTGGGTTTATTACATTTAATTAGCCTTAGACTTTATTTTATGCAAATTGTGACCACGACATTATTGATTTAGCTAGCGAGTTGTTATGAGTGCACGTTCATCTAGATCTTAGGAAGCCGTGCATGTCTGTCCATATTGAAAGAGTTGCACAAGTTTTACCATAAAGGGGGTGCATACCCTCATTTGACCATTTATTTTTTATCTGACCTTAGGATTTAGCAAAATTATTTCTTTCCACTTAGGGCCGAATGTTCCAATTAATTTTTCTTAGGGACCAAAGGAATATGAGGACCTTCTTAGTGAATATTTCATTTCCTAGGATTTATAAGTCTTTTCATAATAGAGGAAATTTCAACAATTGTTTCACTTAATGACCCAAAGGTATTCAACTTAATAATTATTGGCTATGACTTTAAATATGATTTATCCTTATTGCTTAGGTAAAGGCAAACCTTTTTATAATGGCTCCTAAGGGCCAAAAATTAAAGACCAAATTTTCAAAAGTTTGAATGCAACAGAGACCAACAATTTGGGTGAAAGCTTTGAAACCAAAAATTCAAATTTGGGGGCATCTTATATTGAGTCAATTTTGGCTCCAACAGGATCACATTGGAAAATTCCATGAGATGACATAAAGTAACTAACAAGAGAACCATTGATCAAAATAGAATATTTCAAAGTGTTATAACAACATTTATTCCATTCACACCAACCTTGATCAAAAATAAAATTTTGAGAATATCATGTAGAAAAGTCTAACAAACCTATCATATAATTTGTTAGTAAATCACCAGTCAAATAAATGGGTTAGTGATCTGGTCTTGCTTGAAATAAAATGTATGAAAAATTGTATACTTTGTTTACAACCATGTGTTAGATAAAAATAATCTATTATATATTTTTGTTGTATGAGTTTTCCCAATGTGTCTATTATCCCATGATATTTAAAAATTAAAGGAATAAAATCCCAATGGCCATTTGAATTGACAAATGAAGCAAAATCTTGCATTGATTTAGACTATCTAGGAGTACCACTCTTCTTTTCCAAAGGAGATAAAACTGTGTTGAAGTCACCCCTAAGATTTTATATATCACAATTATGAATCATCATTATGTCCACCAAATATATGTTAATGTCCTTCCAACATCTTACACAAGGAGTAACTATAGTTGGAGCATCCATATTTATAATCCCAACTTTGATGTTTTCTTCTTTCCTACAAAATAGTTTAGCAATCCAATTACTTTTTGCTTCTAACAATTATCCATCCCATTTGAGTGTCCCATATTATTGTAATACCACAAGAAGCTCCTATAGAAGAAATCACCAAAAAATTCCCCCCTCTTCAATATCTTTTTAAAAGCATCCTTACATTCCTTACTAATTAATTTTATTTTTTTGTATAAGAAAAAACTAAGCGTTAAAACAACCTATTAATTCCTTAATAACTATTTTTAGGGGTTTTATTCATACCCCTAATATTCCATTATATTATTTTCATCATCACTTTTTATTTGCATTAATGGGCTTAGCCCCATATCTTGTTAACACTTGTGATTTTTTTAGTTGGCTTCCCAAATTGATATCCTTTTGAGTTTCTTTTTCTCTTTGTTCATGTTTTGACGACCTTATTCTCCTTTTTCTATTTCCACTAACATTTTCATCTTCATCATTCTCTTTTAGTTTTTTTTTGTATTGTTCATAATGAGACTTATCTTTTAAAGATATAGGCTGCCCTAAAGAATTTTAAATGCAGGGAATATTATCATAAAGACTTACTTCTTTATGTTGCCCCATAAACCCTAATGGACAAGGATGATCCTCCATAGTAATTACTTTCTTGTGTTGCCATGAAAATATAAAATATTCATGGATATCCTCCATATGCATTTCTTTATTATATTGCTCTTAAAACCCTAAAGTGTAATGAATACATTGTATCAACTTTTATTTTTATTGAAAGGAGAGGATTTTACGCTACTTGAGGGAAATGAAGATTATTCAGATTAATCTCGACCTTCTTCACCTTTTTAAAATTTTCTCCATATTCCTTTGCACCTTCCTAAATTTAAATTTCTATAATGTATTGCTCATCCCTTATGCCGTATTTTCCTTCTAATGAGATTTGAGTGAACTATAATGACCTTTGTAATGGTTTTTGTTTGCCATTTTCCTAGGTGTGGAAAATCCTTGATTTGATCCAACTTTTACTATGATTTTATCTCCTTGTTTCATATTGAAGTTTGTCTCATTCCTAAAATTTTCTCTCTTTCTCCATAATTTTCACTATACTATCCCTTGCCACGTGTTCAGTCTCATAACATTTGTGACATTGAAATGCAATGTTTTCATAATCCACTTGTTGATCATATTCTATTGATTTATATTTAATCCGGAAGTATTGTGGTAAAGGCTTTGAAATAGCTATAGAAACATGTATTTGGGTGTATATAACATGCCATAAATGTATTGATGAGTTGATAAGGAAGTCCAAAAAGCATAATCCACATCATAAGCCTCTTAATAGTCTTTATCTCCATAGAAAAATTCTCACTATGTGGTCTTAAATATAATGCACCTTTGTTCCTAAATTAAGGCCCACCATCCATTATTTTATCCCTTATTTTTAAACTAAAGAAGATAACGAAGAAAAATACTTTGAGAATAAAAATCACGGTGTAATTTGAATTTAATACCCACTTTCACCTGATTCAATTTTGAATATCCAAAAAACCTAACCGATATCCATGGAACTTATATATTGATCCTCTACTTTTAAGAACCATTATTTCATGCTTTATCATCTCATCTTTGATAATCACTTATGGTGTAGTATCTACTACTTGGATAGGGTTTTCTATAGCTTCAATCTTCCTCTTATCACTAACTAGGGTATCCTTAATTTCAATAAGGACTTTTAAAAATAAATTTCCTGCCATGATGCCTACATTTTCTTCAAATGAATCCTTTAGTTTTTAAGTTTTGCCTAAGATCTTGAATAAGAAGGGGCACTTGCTCCTTATTCACACTTTACTTCTTGATCATGCTTCCAAATCATATCTATAACTCTTGCTTACTTTCTAAAACACAAAAAAGGTGAGGCTTGCTTTTGTTTTGTACTCACTCTTGACTCACACTCACTATCAACTTGTACTCACTCACAACTTGCACTTGCTCCATTTTTTGCTTTAATTTTTTTAATTGATTATATGGGATTGAAATGGGCCCCACCCAAATTCCATCATCACTAAATAGTGGTATTACAAAAACTTGTATTTTATGCGTATATTTATTTGTAAGATTCGAACCTAGGTATCCTCCAAAATTGAGGAATTTAACTAGTTGAGCTAACTCCATTTGTTTTTTTTGGCTTTCATATTTGTTTTAATAGGTTATTTGGGATTGAAATGGACCCCATACATATTATATCATGACCACATAGTGGTATTACCACATTTTTTCAGTTATGCATGCGTTGCTTGGCAATATTCGAACCTAGTTCTCCTCCTTGAAATCTAAGAAACTTAATTAGTTCAACTAATGTCATTTTATTTTTTTGCTTTTAAAATTATCGTATATGTTTTTTGTTTTACTCTTATTTGCCTTGTTAATTAAAAAATTTCCTCACTCATTTACATTCTTCATTGTACTATGCATTCTTGAGAATGTATTTATTTCGTATTAAACTTAGATCTTTTGCATACTTTTAATACTTCTCAAATTATACTTGTTAGTTCATGGATGTTAATTCCATTGTCTCCTTTTTTTCTTCTACATTTTTATGCTCTCTTTATTACCACTTCCTTGATGAATATTTCCTTGTATTACGAATTCTTGTTGATTTTTCATTTTTTATTTTGATTGGAAATTTTATAATTATATTTATTTTTGGTAGGTAAAATATTTTATTTAATTGTTGGGTTGAAGGGACCCAATCCCTATTACATAGGGCATTCAAAATGCCAATAGTACAAAATTTGAAGAATTCCATCGTCATAGGGATGGACGTGAGGATAACCAACAGTCTGTAAAACCTAATACAAACTAGCTCCAAAATATGAACTGGAAAATTAAAATAGAACCATAGACTAGAAACCCTGAACAGGGAAAACAACATCATTACGTTATTAAAAAAACCCTTGGCAAACCAACTGCCAGCTATCTCATTTCCAGTCCTACTGGGATTCATCCTCATCCTCTTGTTTGGCGTCAACATTCTGATCCTTTGCAAGGAGGACATTGAGGGCAGTCGAGAGTTCCTGGAGCTCTTTGATGGTGTTCGAAAAGATGACACCCGCCTCCCTGACCATGTTAGTTGTTGCCTTGAGATCCTCCACCACTATGAATATATGATTGATGGTGCTAGTTCGAAGCGCATCATCAACATTACACCTGACATCTTCCTCATCGTCTAAAATGATCTCGGGTGAGGGTCGTGATCCGTCAACACCCTTCCTTTTTAGGCATCATGAAATTCTACTAGGAGAGGGTCGAACAACTTTCCTTTTGCTCCTCAGGGGTCTGCTTTTGGCTACAGTAGCTCGGGACTCCATAGGGGCTGAATCCTTTGGTTTGGGCGGTGGACTTTCCTCATCTTTGCTGCTGGACTGAATGGGATTGACAACTTTTGGGAGACCATCAGAAGGGGTAGAGGATTGCAGGGGCACTTCAACAGAGGGGCTGTGGGAGAGGGGAACAATGCTAGGGGACTCAATCGATGGATTAGGATCACGGGACTCAGGACCATGAGCTAGCTTAGAAGAGGGCACGGTGATCGAAGGAGGAACCGAAGGCCCGATAATAGGTTGGGATAAGAGGGCATGTTTGTAAATAATGAGGAATAAGCCATGGTGCGAAAGGTGCTTGGAAGATTTCTTATCCCTAAATTTTTCTATGGTAAGGCTTATGGACCGAACCAAAAAGTCAAGAATATTAATCGGCTTGATGTCACGCAGATGGTTGACGAAGGCAAGGTGGAAGGAGCGGAGGGGACTGCTAACATTGTCCACTGTGATATATTGAATTATGGGAATAATGACAGAGTCCCAGGGATGAGGAAGAGAGGAACGGAGGACTCCCCCCTTAACCCAAGTCAACTCCTTGCCTTTATCAGGAAAATGTTCAGTTTCTTCTTTGAAATTGTGTTTGTCCCGTCGCACCACCCTACCCTTGGGAGACAACCTAGAAATTTTAGCTAACAGATGGATGTTTACCTCAATGTGGAGCCCTCGGATCTGAACCACGCTGTTATTCCATGAACTTACGAACTCACTGGTGACACCCTCATCCACGCCACCGAATAGCTTGAAGAAGGGAATGAGTCCCTTGGCTCCAAGCAGAGCTTCAACTACAGGTTCGAGCTGCAACATCGACGACTCAAGAATGGCCATAATGTCGGATAGGCCACAATAGTACAAGCACCAGGATAGAAACACAAAAGCAAGGAAGCTAAGCAACAAGTGAATTCACTCTAGAAGGTGGTAGAATAATAAAGAGTGCCTAGGATTGCAGTAGAAAGGATTACAAGATGGAGGGCCCTTTTCGATGCATGTTGGAACTTCAACCATAGGGTAACAACATTGGACCACCTCAACACTTGCACGTGATAGGGAAATAGATCGACAAAGCAAGAGGAGAGGATGGGCGATAGGGTGGAAGAGGCCAGCTAACAAGGTGGAGCAGATGGCGCGGAAGGCAGACGGGCGATGGAAATGGAAGAGCGAAGAGGTGAACATCGAGAGATGAGGGAAAATGAGGAGGAAGAAATGGAGGCACGGGGTGATAGGATGATGCCAGAGGGGAGCAAAAGCTTTGCCACGATCTGATCGACCCGCATGGAAAGAGGTACAACCAACATTTTGAAAGACAATGATTAAATGGGAAGGGGAACAAATAACCATGGTGTTAATGTGAACACCCTTGGTGTTGATAAAAACACCTTTGAAACGATGCTTGCTTTTATTTGGAATTGTGCTCAACATCATTTTTAGTAGCATCAATGATGTCTTGAGGGAAAGAGTCTTCCCATATAGTGAGATCATTCTGATTGGCTGCTCTGTTAGCCAGTAAATCTGCCACCACATTGGCCTCTCTAAAAACATGTTGGATTGTGTTGAGCGGGCGCTGCCTGAGGATGGATTGACTCTCTTGAATGATACTTTGAATATTCCACCTAGCCTTGGAATTATTCTTAATATGGTTGACCACATTTAGGGAATTCCCTTCAAAGATCATTGGGTTAGTTAGACCTTTGCTGAGTTCAAGGCTCCTCCAGAGGGCACGAGCTTCGGCATAGTTGTTGGACTGGACTCCTAGGTTTTTGATGAAGGCTCTGATGATTTTGCCTTCATGGTCCCGAATGACACCTCCAACCCCAACATCTCTGGGGTTGCCTTTAGACGATCCATCGAAATTCGCCTTGAGCCACCCTAGAGGGGGAGGGGTCCACTTGATGGTGGACCTGCAACTGGTTTGGGCATGGGATCTGGTGCACTCAAAAGAGATGCCGAGGGATTTGAATAGGGAGGCTTCCAACCCAGATGTTGGGGTATTTGGATAGGGGACCAAATTTGCATTTTCAATGGCAAAGCATAAAGCTTTGTTAGCCACCACTTTTGGGTCCTTGGAATGGTCATTGAAGATTCTGCTATTGCGCTCAAGCCAGATTTACCATAGGGTGTGGTGCAGCAATGCTTCCCACAAGAACTTGAGTCTGGGGTTACGAAACACTTGGGGCCACTGGGTAAAAAGGTCAATGATTGACTGGGGCCATACCCACTTGACCTAAAACATATTAACCAGAATTGAGAAAGCATTGTAGGCAAAGGGACACTCGATCAACAGGTGTTGAGTGGATTCCCATGCCTGTAAGCACAAGTAACATCTGTTGGGAACTATGACACCCCTCTTGATCAGATTTTTTGTAGTGAGAATTCTATTTTGGAAAGCTAACCAAGAGAAGTGAGTGACTTTCGAGATGAGATTTTTGAGCCAAATTCTCTTAACGACAGTTGGGGCAACCTGGTTTTTGTGCAGGTTCTAAGGGGGATCCAGCAAGAAGAAGGCAGACTTGACAAAAAAGGAGCCATCGTTAGTACCTTTCCATAAGGGTTTGTCTTTCTTTTGGGCCCTAGGTATGAAGTTTGCTCTAAAAATTACCTACAAAGAGGTGATAGCTCTGTCAATGATTGCGTTGCTTATTCTGAAATGAAGTTGCTTCCACTTATGATAGCCCTGATCTTGCACAATGAAGTCTGCAACTTTCGGGCCAAACCTATGATCTGTTAGAGGTTTGATAGCAGTGATATCTGGGTCATTGATAAGGGGCTCATCCCTGGCCCACGGGTCATGCCAAAAATCGATGGATCTTCCATATTCGAGCTGCCATCTGGTTCCTCTTTGGAGCAGGGGTCTAGTTTGGATGATAGACCGCCAAAAATGAGACCCTATTTGGGGGATTTCTTCATCTCTGAAGGAGTGATGCTACAAATATTTTCTTTTAATGATTGAAATCCATTCCAAATTTTCATTAGTGAAAACTTTCCAAGCCTACTTAGCTAAGAGGGCCTGATTCATTTTGTTGATTCTACGAAATCCAAGCCCACCCTTATCTTTTGGAGAGCATACTTTATCCCAGGCCACTAAGTGGAACTTTTTTTGATTGTCAGCTCCAGCCCATAAGAAGCATTTTTGGATTTGTTCAATCATGGTCCCAACTACTATAGGGATTTTGAAAACTGATAAAAAATACATAGGTATGCTTTGAAGCACTGACATGACCAGGGTAGCTTTACCCACCTGAGAGAGAAGGGCACCCTTCCACCCTACAAGTTTCTTATGAAATATCTCAATAACATTATTCCACATCGTCTTGGCAGGATTCCCCTGAAACATTGGGAGGCCAAGATAAGAAGCTGGAAACGTTGCAGTAGAACATCCTAGAATATTTGCAATTTTGACTTGGTGGGGCACTGGGGTATTGATGAAATAAATATTACTCTTGGTGAAGTTGATTTTTTTCCCTATGGCTTCCTCGTAGAGGTTGAGGATAGTTTTGATGACTCTTGCCTCAGAAATAGATGCAGCAGTTGCCAACAGAGTGTCATCCATGAACTGTTGGTGAGTTGAGGGTTGGAGATTGGATGCAACTTTGATGCCAAAAATCAAACCCATGGAGCAGGCAACTTTTATGGCTCTTCCAAGGCTCTCAACAAGAATAATGAAGAGGATGGGGGATAAAGGATCCCCTTGTCTCAGGCCTCTGGTACTAGGGAAGTACCCTACAGTAGATCCATTCACAAGCACAAAAATCCAAGAAGTTGAGATGCATTGCATAATCAGATGAACCCAATTATCATGGAACCCAAACTTCTAGAGAACTTTGGACAAAAACTCCCTATCCACTCTATCAAAGGCCTTGTTCATGTCAAGCTTTAGGAAGAAAGCTAATTTTTTGGACTTGTGGGCTGAGTGAATAAGCTCATGAATGGTTATGACCCCATCCACAATATTTTGACCTTTAACCGAGCTTCCTTGGTAGGGGTCAATCAAGGATGGGAGAATGCCTTTTAATCTATTGGCCATAGCCTTTGAAAATATTTTGTAGACAACATTACAAAGGCTTATGGGATGATAATCAGACAAGGATTTGGAATTGGGGCCTTTAGGGATGAGGGCAAGAAAGGTAGAATTCACATCTTTGGGAATGACTCTAGATCTCTACATTTCTTTGATGGCTTGGCAAAGGTCAGGGTCGATGATTTCCCAAAAGGCTTGGAAGAACCTTGGGGAGAATCCATCAAGGCCTAGGGCTTTATCTGGTTGCATGGAGAAGAGGGCCTGGTGGATCTCCTCAGAACTTAAAGGACTAAGCAGATAGGCATTCATGTTGTTAGTGATGATTCTAGGAATGTGCATGAGGAGGGAATCCATGGCTTGGGTAGAATGGGGAGGGCAGGAACCTAAGAGGGACTCAAAGTGAAGGATAGATTCATCATAAATTTTATGAATATTGGAAGTGAAGGTGCCATTATTTTTTATTAGACCCTTGATCATGTTTGCCCCTCTATGTTTGAGCATTGAGATGTGGAAAAACTTCGAGTTGGAATCTCCTTCTTTCAGCCACAAATGTCTCGATTTTTGATGCCAAAACATCTCTTCCTTCTTCAATATGTTATGAAAATCTAAAAGCAAAAGTTTTTCTTCAACTCTCAAACTAGCATCCCCTTGACCCTGTTGAAACTAATTTTCGATTATTTGGAGTCTGTCCTGATGTTCTGCTTGTTTTCAAAGATATTTCCAAAAATTTCTTTATTCCATACCTTCAGTTTGGCTTTTATAGACCGCAACTTCTGAGTAACTTGGTTAGTGATAGATCCTGAGAAACTCTCTCTCCACCACTCAATAATGCGTGCTTTAAGGTCAGGGTGCTAGGTCCACATTGCCTCAAAATGAAAGGGAGTTTTGAAAGGAGGTTTATTGGTAGTTTCAAAAATTAGGGGGCTATGATCAGACCCAATATTTGGCAGGGCCTGTAAACTGGCATCTCCAAACAGAAGTAGTGCATCCTGAGAAAGAAGAAAATGGTCAAGCCTTTCCTGAATGAGATCACCCCCTACCCTTCTATTACTCTAGGTAAACTGAGATCCCCTTAGCTGAACATCCATTAACTCATTTGCATCCACAAAATTGTTGAAGTCCCTCGTGATCCTGGGAGTGATCTCTTTCCCTCATTTTTTCTCAGAGGGATATAGCGGAGCATTGAAATCCTTGGCAAGGATCCAAGGGATATTATTGAAAGCCTCACGCATCTGAGTGAGAGTATTCCAAAGGTTCAACCTATCCTGAGGAATATTTGGGGTATAGATGTTCATCAATACCCAAGAGTGCTTAGTAACAGAATCATGGAAAAATATGTTGGAGATTCGTCCTTCGCCTGAAATCACTCTTCCTTCCACCTTGGTTGGGTCCCAGAGGCAGAGGAGACCGCCAGAGGTTCCAGAGGTAGGACTAAAGGAAAATTCACATTTTATCCATATAATTTTGGCAACTTTAGGCGAGGACTGCATGCCTAATTTGGTTTCTTGAATTAGAAATATTGTAGGATTTGAATCCTTTCGCATCGAAGCAACAAGTCTTTGTTTCACTGCTCCATTTAACCCTCTCGCATTCTAGGAGAGGATTCTCATTTGGAACTCTTGGAGGGTTTTCTGCCTCCTTTGCCTTGTTGCGTAGGAGGTTTGGATCTCTTTGATTCTTCTCTGTTGGAAATTCCCAGTTCCTGAAAGAGAGTTCATTGGGTGCCATTGGCTATGTCTTTCACTATATCTCTATTTCTTTGCTCCACAATAGAGGGTCTGCCCTTATTTTTGTCACATCCGACATCAATTAGGGATTTTTTAAAACTTTTGGTCTATTTAGGGCTCCAAGATTCAGGAGAATCATGAGATGACTCAGGGCTATCAACCTCATCGCCATGGGGGTCAGGTGGGGGATGAGATGGGCTAGACCTGTAGGATGGGAGGGAGCTGGGTGGGGGATTAGATGGTGGTGGGGGATTGGATGGTGGGGGCTGGGGAACAAAAGCCATGGTCGATGGGGAATTTGGACATAGATCAGGGGATGAATGAGGGGGTTGCAGGGGAGGGTTTGCCTTCGAGGTTGATTGGTCAGGGTGATTTGAGCCAGGGAATTCCTCTCTGGGAATATCCTCATTATCATCATTTGCATTGAGATTTACATTGTTGAATAAACTAAACCTATTGGAAAAAGTAAACAAGGAACTTGCCTTATTCTTATCGCCATTTGGAGATGGGGGAGCAGGTTGCTTACCTTTGGGCTCATAGCACGGACCCACTTTAGCTCTCATTCTCTGAACCTCTCCTTTAGGTGGGTGTTGCATCTCCTAGTGATCGCTCTATGCAAGCCTCAGTTTTGGACACTGGTTTCGAAGGTGCCCTTGGGTGTGGCACTCGATGCAAAAGGAGGGTTTGTTCTCATACTCCACCACTTGGCATCGACGGTATGACCCGTAGATCAAATTCACATGGGTCAGAAGCTGGGACTCCAAATTTGCATTAACACAGATACGGGCCTATGTCATCCTCGATTGAGCATGCGTAGCAGGGTCAATAGTGACAAGCTCCCCAATCACACGGGCGATCCCTTGTAGAACATCCTCATGCCAAAAATGAGAGGGTAAATTTAGAAGATGGACCCAGATGGGAGTAGAGTTGATGTTCTGGGTTTCTGGATCAAAGTCCATGCCCCACTTGCAGAGGAATAGGCTCCTTCTCCCAAAGAACCATGGCTCCCCAGATAGAATGCGATCCACATCCTCTTGAGTATTGAGTCAAATCATAAAGAAGCCTCTTGACATGGCAACCAGTTCCAGACAACCCTTGGTTTTCCATTTCACCACTGCCCATCACTAGATAACCTCCATATCGGGTCTCCCACCCATAAACTTCCTAATTAGGGAAAAGGAATCTAGGAAAATGTACCCAACCATGGCTTCTTTTGGTAGAATTACATCACATCCTTTAGGAATAAAAGTGCATGATGCGGTTGAGGAGGGTTTGGGCCTTCCCTTGAGTGTTTTTGCAAATGATGCTGCTTGGGATTTCCTATTTCTCGTCGCTATTTTGTTCGGGGGTTATTTCCCCCCAAAGACATCATTCCCATCATTCGAAGCCGTAGAGTCGGACTTAGCTATGGCACCGTTCCCATTTTCCTGGTCGTCCGTTCCATCCTTGGTCCCACTTTTGTGCACACTCATTTCGCTCCCTACTCCTGTATTGCAGCTTCTCTGTTTCCCGCTCGATGAAGATTCAAAAATCAGAGTTTCACTCGCCATCGCTCCCTTACTTAGCTCTCCTATCCCTTTTCTTTTTATATAAATAATATTATGGTCCAATTCAAGATTTATTGGAGAATCATCAACCTCTACCTTCATCATATTTATTAATAAATTATTTGAGCATATGACATATTCTACAGAAATTGGATTAACATCCTTACGATGTGCTTTATTGGAAGGTTGAGGGTTCGAGTTTAGGCTAGGTGGGATAAGTAATATATATATATATATATATATATATATATATATATATATATATATATATATATATATATAGCTTTAGGTTTCTATAATATTTTACAATATTAATGATAGACATATATTATTAGTCTTGTTGAAGGTAAATATTCTTATTGCTCCTTTCCCCTAGTGCTATGGCTATCCTTGACATTGCCATCTATAGATATTACTTGAATTGGTCTAACTCTAGTGGGATACTAAAGTTGGATGGTAGATTTTGTTTCTTTAGGTAGGGTGTTAGGAAACTCTACCAATAGGAATTAGTTCACTTATAGTAAACGTCCTTTTAGGTCTTGGGGCTATAAGTGATCTAAATGGTTAGGTCATTGACAACTTTTAGTATATTCCTCATAAACCATTGTTTGATATAGAGAACATCCTCTATCCATCAAGGGAGCCAAAAACTTCTTATGGATGAGTTGTATTTCTCTACCACCACCTCTATTAGCTTAATAAAACTCCATACTTATGGCACTAGGTTCATGGTTATCCATAAGATTCAAATTTGGCTTATGCTCCATGAATCCATATAGGGTCCTAGGTTGTACCTTCTGAGGGTCTCTAAGGGCCTCTTTGCTTACTTGCCTAGGTTCAAATTTGGTTTATGACCCATGAATCCATATAGGGACCTAGGTTGTACCTTCTAAGGGCCCTATTGAATGCACATAATTGCCCTCCTCCACCCTTTGGTATGGATGTTCAAAGTATTCCTTTCGTATTTTGGGAGGTGGGGAGCCTTGTCTCTTTCTCTTCCCTCTTCTCTTCTACTTTGGTCTCTTTAACAGTTCAACCTCTACTAATATTATTAAGATAGGTAATAATGAGATGATGAGGGTGGGGTAACGGTTGTGGAAGGAAATAAGACAACATATGCTTCTAGCAAGGAAGGGATGACAAATGCAGATGTGGTGTCCATGACAAGAAAATGGTAAAAAATAAAGAAAAAAGATATAATTTTAGGTAGCCTGGACAAAATTGGCTTTTTAAGGGCAGGATCAATTTGATCACTACTTTGGAGTGACATGTTCATAAAAAAATGAATGATTGATCATTATATGAACTTAAAATGAGGGGGGTGAGGAGTTATTTGCTCAAAAAATTAGGGTGGTTTACTAAAAAATATGGGTTGATTCGCTTACCTAGAGGAAGTGATTCACTTGATAAATTTTATCGATTTGCTAGTGACTTTTGAGCAATTCATTTGTGTTTGGGGAGATCCTATGGAGCTACTACTCATCTAGCCTTCTTCGTATGGTTGGATTGGTTGTTAGAGCACTATGTGTGAAGGATTCAAAGGGTGTGATGCATAAATCAAGTTCTTTTGGGCATACCCAAGGCCTATATAGGCCCTAGGTAGTGCATGCCCTAGTCATGCCTTAGAACATGCCACTCAAGTAGGGCGATCGACCTGTTAAGGGTCAATTGACCCTACCTTATGGTTGGTGTAGACCATTTTTTTGAGGTGAATGCACTACTCTCCTTAGCAAGTGGGTTGCTCGCTTTTAAGCAAGTGATATTCTTGTTTTTTTATATATTAATTAGTCCTTAATAGACCTTCTATACTATGGACTTAGAGAGATTAAAGAGGATTTTTTATGAAAACTTGAAAGTTAAAGAAATGAAAAAGAAGAGAATAAGGGCTAGTAGAAGTAAATTGGGAGACTATGTCGAGTTTAAAATTCACTATTATGTACAAACATGCTTTTTGACTAAAATGTTTGGTCACTATTGAAGATGTTTTCCATTTACAAAATTAGGCAACATTACTTCTTCCATGGAGGTAAATGTATAGGCATTTGGTCTATAATTTTAGTAATTTGTTAGGGCCCACTCCATAGTGAATCAAAACTCTAATGTGCTCCTAGTTTTACTTGATCTTTGTTCCATTTGTGTCGAAGATCTCTCTCATTATATTCTACTTATGTAGCTTCTTTATCAAACCACCTCTAGATGGCTTCTTGATGTTGCATGGTATTTTTGAAGGAATTTTCCTCTCTTCTTCTAGGGCTAGAAATGCATTTAAACTTACTTGCATAGGTTTGATATTGATGTCCTCCAATTCAAGATATTATAAAATTTGGAAGGGAGCCCAGGGCTAATTGGTAACATCACCTCCTTGTCACATACTTCCTTGTATGGATATGATCCTATTAGGATTTATTACATCATTGATGTGATAAATTATATTAAAAATAGAGTGGTTAGAATTGCTCATGTAGGAGTTATATGAGAATCATTAGTTGTGATTGCTACTAATTATGAAAATTAGACTGTTAGTTTTGGTGATCTATATTGAGCAACTTAATTTATACTTAAACAAGCTATTGATCAATGATAATTATTGTAGTATTTTCTATCATTAGTATTAGATCCAATGCCTACTTCTTGCTCTTCCTTTGACCATGTTCATCCTCCTCCCTATATTCCTTAGGCCTATTGATCCTCTTCTTGACCCTTGAAGCAATAGTAAAAGAGGACCAAAGAAGAGGATATTTCATAAAATTGGGCAACTAAATGATGAATGTCATTGTTGGTGGTCAACAAGACCAAATTGTTAGGGTACTACAAAGGACACGAGAGGAGCTGTAGAGGATGCAAGAGGAGATTTAGGCAGTCATGTTGTGAGAGGGATTATACTAGACCATGTACCACCAAGCAGTTCCAAAGGGATAAAGGGTGGCTTCACCATCTGTGTGATGATCCTAGATTAGGTCACAGTCATAGACGTGAACAGTCTCATGATTTATGAATATACCACCATCGAGATCACCACTAGTGGTGTGGGTGAGTCTGGTTCATAAACTTATGATGGAGGATCAAGATGACATACCAATTTTTAGTGTGGTATTATTTCATGGGCTAGGGGATGGTCGAGTGTGTCAAGATTTTTATTATGGCACACTAAGCCATTGGTTGACATGTACTCTCTATTTGAGCAATAATATCTACCTACTTTGTTATGTGCTTATTATTTGTGTTTTTTAATTTATTATGCTTGAAAAAATTACATATGATGATTAGATGATTAGATTTAGATAAGAAAAAATGATGGAATAAAGGTTATGTAAGAAAAGGAAAGAGAGCAAAGGAGAAAAATAAGACTAGAAGATGACGAAGAAGAAGAAATCCATAAATGTCAAAGAAAGAAAAGAGGTGCTTAGATTATGTTGTTTTAATCAATGTAGATCAATAGAGATCAATGTGACCAAACAAACATAAGTCCTAGCAAAGGATGAGTGACCAAAGAACAAATTTGGAGTGATACTAAGTAAGGATGTGTGCTTGCAAATGATCGAGTATGGAGTGATACCCACTATGGATGTGGATTTTGTGAATGATCAAAAGTGGGTGGAGCAATACCTGTTATGGGTGTGTGCTCACTAGTGACCATAAGATGGAGTGATACCTGCTATAGGTGTGTGTTTTCTAGTGATCAAAGGTGGAGCGATACTTGATAAGGATGTGTGCTCACAAATAATTGAGAATGGAGCGATACCCGCTATGGGTGTGGTGCTCACGAATGGTCATGGAGCGATCCTGTAAGGTTGTAGTGCTCATGAATGATCAAAAGTGAAGTGTTGAGGATACTTAGGCTTATTATTAAGCCTAAGTTAGTGTTAAAAATATTATTATTATATTTTCATGCATTGTAATAAATGTGTTGGCATAGTATGCACATGTAGTTTATTTTGTTCGAACTATTAGCTTGGATTATCTTCTAGCAGTTCGGTGTGTTGTTTGCACTCTAAGTTATTGGAGTGGTTTACCCTTGCTGGTTGTGCTATTGCAGGTTGTTGTAAACCTCCACTGTATGGTTATGTATATATATGTGTGTATTTTATGAATAAAATTAACTTCTCCTGTAGGTTTCTATATTAGTGGTATTCAAAGCCATTGGAAATCGATCCCCAATGCCTACATGAAATTGGCTTGACACCAGCCGTAACATTTTCATGAAGTTCATGAGGTGACAACGGGTAAAATTTTTCCCCTGCACCTATTTCCTGACAAAGATGTCAGAGGGTTTTCTCGGATAGGGTAACCTCTACTACCTCGATTTCAAGTAAATTTATGTTGTTTGAAGACTAGAAAATACCATTCTTGCAGATTGACTCACATTGAGGATTGGCTTCCATTCATTCAGTCGACCACTTTGTCAAATGGTATTCTTACCGATAGGTCATACTCCAACCACGTCTATATATCACGTACGATCTATCCTGATTGCATGTGATTCACATTGGAAGAACGACGACGCAAACATCTCTGTCGAACCCCATCTATTCACTATAGTGTAGGAGAAGAATTCTCTCCGATCGCACGTCATGTTGTAGATATCTAGCCCGATCATAGACGACGATCTAAATCTATCATAGATATGTTGAAATACCCCCCTCCTCTCCTATGAATGTAGTATTTATCAAAGTGAAACAAGAAAACTCATGGTAAGGAGAATTCTAGACCGCAATAGACATAATTTTTTTCTTTTTCTTGCATCATCACAAACCGTTCCATGGTAAAAAAATTAAAGGCATATAAGGTTTTTAAAATGAGATCCAAAAACCTAGATGATATCCACCAGTAAAAAACATGCGATAATCTTTAAATTTAGGTTTTGATGCACTAAACAATTTTTTTTGGCATCAGTTTTGAAATTCGGGTAAAATTCCTTATTTTTTGGTGCATCCTTACATCCGCTAGTGAAACTGTACATCCACTAGATAATTTTTGGCCAATAAACAAAAAATAATCCGAACCCAACACCATTCTTAGTTCACAAGTGGCTTTGACGTATTTTCAACGTTTCGATATGTTGACCCAAATTTTCCTGTAACAATTTTGATATTTGGGTAAAAGTTTATCTTGTTTCCTGATGCAAAACCTTAGTGTTGGCAACACGTGTGACTCTCAGTGCCATACAAATCCCTGACAATACCCCTCCATATTTCAATGATGTTGTGAGACTCCCGATGCCAGCCATCGCTTTCGACGTCGATAATGACACTTTACAAATAGTTTTTGATCGTGACATCAACTAAAAAACCTTCGATGAGCAATTGTCGATAAAATCCTACCACTTTCGATGGTAGTTATACGATAACTCCAGCGAGAAGGTCACGTTATACGTTGATAATTCTTGGTGACAACTTTAGCAATAATTTCGTGTTTTACAAAAGTATTTGTGGTGATTTATCCTACATTGAGAGTACATCATGCTAGGAGAGGTTTAAAAAAGTAAAGGCACCCATACGTGAGTGACCACCACTCATGGTGGTCACGAAGACCCACTCATAGGCCGCAACTATTGCTTGCACCACTTGGACACATGGCATGTCCTTCCTATTGTTTGACCCACGACTGTTGCTTGCATCGTTGATGCTCTTTAGACTGTTGACCTATAGGCACTGTTGACTTTGTTTGACCCACTGCTGATGCTCTTTGGATTGTTGACCCATAGGTGCTATTGACTTATGTAGTTTTTCTGTAGACTATTGACCGTTTATTTTGGGTAGTTGACCACCCAATTTGACCCACCATATTTTGCTGCAAAAGATAATTTTACCATTTTTGACTTGGGAGGTGAAAATTTTTATCAATTTTTGCATTTTTACACTCATTTTTTGCAAAAAATATCATTTTTCTCACTCCATAAAGTTAAAATTTTGCATTAGGGATAAATTTTTTAGAGTTTAAGTGCAAAATTTTCTTGTGAAATTGGAAAAAAATGATTTTGTAAGCACTAAACTCACCCTATTTTTGCAAACTTCAAAAGGTAAAATTTTGTAATTTGGTCAATATTTTTGCAAACCTATACTGGCATACACTAGAAACCAAATGGAAAATGATCTTGCACAACAAGTAGCCAACATTACCACTGTTGTTGGTGACTTAATTGATAGAGTGAAGGATATTTTTGTGAATGTCCCTCCTCAAGGAGATGTCAAAATCTACAACAACAAATTTACCAACAAAATCAAATGTGATGTTAAACCTTATGATGGATCCAAAAATCCTAATGTGTTGTCTACCTGGATCTTGGATATGGAGACTTGGTTCTCATATGCCGAGCTCATAGAAGATGAACAATTACCTTTGGCAAGGGTAAGACTTACAGGTTTAGCAAAAATATTGGTTTCTGATGGTACAACCAAGGTCAACAATTGGAAAGAATTAGTGGCACTCTTGAAAGAAATATTTTTTCCACCTAATTACCAAGGTGATCTACGGATCAAATGGCATAGGTTGAAGCAAGGTTTTAATATGCTAGTTTCTGATTACATTTTTTAGTTCAATAGGCTTAGAGTTCTTTCTGGAGTCACTTCTTTAGATCCAGAGCTTATTGAAAAATTTGTAAGTGGTTTGCAAGATCCTATCATGAGGGAAGTGAAATTCATTCCTTTTGCCACTTTGTCAACGACATTCAAGCATGCAATACTTGCAGAGGAGAAAGTTGGTGGTTCTCAAAAACCTTGATCCTCATAGGAGAGATCAGAAGGGTCACATCAAAATCAACAAAAGGTGAAGAATTCTTCATCTTCTTCTTCCCCTCATTCTTCTTCTCCTCTTACTTCACCTAAAGCCTCTTCTTCTTCTTCTCATTCTTCTTCTTCTTCTACAATGTATTGTGATTATTGTAAGAAGCCTGGTCACACCAAGGCTAAATGTTATGCTCTTGAATGAGCAAAGAAGAAAAATTCACTTGTTGTACAACCTACAAATGAGGAACCACAATATGGTCCCATTAGGGCTATGGGGATAGAAGAAGAGTATTTGTATTTAAAGGTTAAACTCAACAATGTTACCCTTATGAATATTTTGGCACAAGGGAATCGTGATCATTTTTTTGTCACTAGAGCCCAACTTACACATGATTTTTATGTGGATTGTATCATAGATAATGGTTCACAAAATAACCTCATTGTATATTCCATTATAGAGAAGTTGAAGCTTCCCATAAAGCTACATCACCAACCCTATGCACTTGGGTGGAAGGATGTAGACTCCACATCTAACATCACACACACTTGCACCTTGAATTTTGCTTTTGGTGATAATTTTTTGGAAAAAGTAAGATGTGATGTCATATAGATGGATTGTTGTGGACTATTGCTTGGTAAGCCCTATCAATTTGATAGGAATGTTGTATATCATGCTAAAAATAACACATACACATTGGATTCACATGATAAAACCTATTCGATATAAAGCACTACACCCACATAAAATTTGATTCTAAGTTGTAGGTAAGTCGTAAGACATTAAGTGAAGCACTTATTTTGGCTCCTACTTGCATAAGTTCCATACATTATGAAGAACAATTACCATCAAAGGCTCATGATAAAGAAGAAGCTTCACTTCCACAAATTGAACAATCACAAGAGCTTGTCGTTAAGTAACCCATCACTCTCACTCATGAGAAAGATACCAACCATTCCATTGACATAATTTTGGGCACACCTATGGATACAACCACTTTCTTCACAGAAGTTGCCTTTGGATTTGCCCTATTCCACCATTGCACATATGGAGGAGTAATCTAAGGTCACTTCCTTCATTCAACACTGGCAGAGCCTTCAGGGTAAGATAACACAGGACTTACAAGAGACTCAATAGGAGCAATAGTGAGTGATGCGCAAACATCATAGTCCTCACTAATTTTAGGTTGGAGACAGAGTCTAACTTCATTTGGATAAGCGATGCTTTCCAGAGACACCATTTTAGGATCCTCCATTGGTACTTGAACCTATCATCAACCCTCCAAAAGTAGTGGCACCTGATCATCAGCTTCCACTCACTACAAATAGAGTTTTCGAGATGAAGACTCATCACAATCGACAAGGTCCTTCCACTTATTACCTTATTGTCCATCATGGCCACTTTCCACATATGGCTTTCTGGATTCCTCACCATCATATGGCCCATGAATTTCCATATTTTTTGAGAGCATTAGGGTCCAATGCTTCTATGGTTGGGAGGAGTGTTGAGGATACTTAAGCTTATTATTTTATTATTATTAAGCCTAAGTTAGTATTTAATTATTTTATTTTCATGCATTGTAATAAACGTGTTGGCATAGTATGCACACGTAGTTTGGTTTGTTCAAACTGTTAGCTTGGATTGTCTTCTAGCAGTTCGGTGTGTTGTTTGTACTCTAAGTTGTTGGAGCGGTTTATCCTTGCTAGTTGTGATGTTGCAGGTTGTTGTAACTTTTCACCATATGGCTATGTATTTATATGTGTATTTTATGAATAAGATTAACTTCACTCCTGTAGGTTTTTTTATCATGAAGTGTTACCCAATAGGGGTGTGGTGCTCGTGAATGGTCGAAAGTGGAGCATAACCCGATAGGGGTTGGTTAATCAATTGAGAAAGAAAAAGAGTAGAATATGACATCGAAAGCAAAAGAAGAAATTATCCTTGTTGAAAAATGAAGAGGTGTGAAATAAGAACAAGTGTATATCCTTTGTCTTGGTAAAAAATAAAAATTATTTTTTAAAACTTTGTAAAGGACAAAGGATGTATAAGAGATGAAGATAGAGACTATATCCCTTGACTTGGAGAAATTTAGGCTTGCATGTATTCTTTAATCACTCTTTGAATGTTGCATATAAATTTCACAATCAAAATTGGTTTAATTAATCAATGACAAGTTAATGGTTATAATAACATATTAACACAACATAAGACAAGATAACAACAATGAACACAAGACTTAGGACATGGATGATAAAATAACATATAATGGATGATACACAACCAAATGAGCAATGGACAATGACTAATGATTAATAACACAGATTGTGACTTAGGACATAAGTACAATGAATGGTGGTGAGCCAAGATGCTTGTTGCCCATATATCCTAGGGTTTTTGGATCCTATAAGTGTTTCATGAAAGTGAAACTCCTTAGTTGCAAAAATCAAACTCATCTAATGGTCAATCAATATATCGTAGAAATCTAAACCATCCTAAAAAATATCAAGCCAATCATGGACCAAAGTGTGGGGAGTGAAGTTAATTTTCTATCGTGGGTAAGGTTGGACTAACCAATTATAACTCAATCCAATATAAGCTAGCTCATCCACAAGCATTCAAGTTATGTAAAAAAGGTCGCTAATGTGATAGACATGTCACAACTCAGAGGGCATATTCCACGATCAGAAGAGTGTCTATAGCCCTGATGGAGGTTAGCGCCATAATCCTTTGACGTAGCTCCATTTCTAGCTAGGCATCTATAGCCCTAGTGGAGGCATATAAAATACCTGAGAGGACCAATATTTTGATCTCTTTTTCTTTTTTCTTTTTTTTGAAACTTACAATTTGGATCCTTGGGTTTGAATTACACAAATGATAGAATGAGCTAGAAAAATTTTGCTTTATGGAAAGACTATTCATGGTAGCATATTTCCTAAAATCAAAATTTTAATTACTATGTGATATGTAATTTTTCTAAGAAAGAACTCGATTTAGCCAAGGGAGGCTAAGAATCTCCTTAGAACATGACAATGTTTGACAAAACTTGAGTGAAATACTAGGCATGGTTGAATAATAAAGACAACTTATATTTATAAGTAGCCTAAGAGGATGATTGAACAAGACATCATGATAGTTGGGCCAACTAGTGCATGCTTACAAATAAAATGAGAAAGATAAGAAATGTTTGTGTGCAATATGGGTGACATGAGAAAATACATGTAAATAAATGACAATTAGACGTAAAATGGAAAAAGCACAACACATATAGACAAGCACAATGTGTAAAACACATATATATCATTAATGAATTACACTAATTAGGATTGTGAAACACGTATGCATGCATCCAAAATATGACCAAATTAGCACATTATGAGGCTTGGTTTATTGTTGTATGAATGAGTTGGATCTATGGTTTCTTCAAGGAGGATGTGAGATTCATCCCTATAATGAACAGGGGCTGGGATAGCTCCTATTTTCTCAAGGTCTTCGAGAGATGTAGAAATTTGGTCCTCTTAAGAACTAGAAGATTGAACGTGAGCATCAAAGGAGAAACTATTATGGAGGATATCTTCATGAGTCATATCACAAAAAGTATCTCTATCAATGTACTTTCCTGGGGCCACAATTAATTTGGTATAAACTAGGGTTATCACATTACAAAATAAAATGGTGGATGAAAAAGGGGGTCCCTCATCCTGATCACTCCATTCTAAGCCATGATGATCTATGAACTCTATGAAATTTATGACTATTCATCATCAATGGATAAGAGTTGGTTCTTGTTGGGGATGTAGCCTATGCCACATATTCTAGGCCAAAGTTCAAATTCCAAATACTCCTTAATGCCTTGTTGTTGAGGCCCCAAACCCTTACCTTTATATCTCAAACTTGTTATGATCTGCTTAGGCAATGGGTAATCATTGGATAGGAAACATGTGGTAAACAATTTATCTATGGGTGAGGGGTTACTACAATGAATATTTTATCTATGAGAAGTTCCCACATAAGTAAAGTTATACATTCCTATGTGTACTACTTCACCCTTCTTATGAGTAAACCCATGGTTCAAGGTGAAGGTGGTAGCTTGGCTATGTCTATGAGAGGATTTTGAACCAATTGATTAACTTGACATGTAGAAGAATTGATGATTGGAGGATCCTTGCTAATTCTTAAGTTCTTGAATTCTTTAGTGATTTTAGATGGAAGAAGATGAAGAAGAACAAAGAGGAAATTCATTAAGAGATACTATTGGACAAAAATTGACTTTGGCATGGGTTTGCTCAACCATTGAACAATATTGAAATGGATGAGGTTCACCCGTGATGGTTATAAGTTGATTCCTAAATTCATACTTATGACATTGATGAAGGATTGAAGGGACAACCCTCATAACATGAATCCAAGGGCATCTAAGAAGAAGATTAAAAGAAGTTTGGAAATATACTACATAAAAAAAGTTTCAAGGATTATGGGTCCTACATTAAGGGAAAGGGATATAATGCCATAGGCCTCTTGGGATTCATTGTTGAAAGCTTTGATAATTACATTAGATTTAGTTAGACCTTCCTTTCTTAATCCAAATTTTTGAAAGAATTGATAATTGCATATATTGAGGGAGGAACCATTGTCTACCAAGATCCTCTTGATTAATTTCTTTCCAATATAGCCTATGATGTAAATGGGAGAATCTCCTTGTAAGGTTGTTAGAGGAAGATCATCTTCGTAGAATGATATGTGATTAACCCCAAGAGTACCTACAACATTAGCTAGGTTACTAGGTGGAAGGTCTTGTGGGGTGAAATGTTGGATATAAATCTTGAGTAAGGCTTCTATATGGATAGGGGAAGTCTAAAGAAGTTATAAGAGAGGAATATTGATGACTATACTAGCTAATTGTTGTTTAAGGTCAAAGGAAACTTTTGGTTGAGGTTTCAAGACCAATGTTGAATTGTTGGTATTGGTACTCTTCCTTTGATTACTTCTTAAAACTAATGGGAGTCTAGACGGTTGACTAGGGGTTGGTGTTGCTTGTGTGTGAGGTTGTTGATATTGTTATGCTTGAACTTGTTGCCTAGTTGTTACTTCTATCATGCCAACCATGTGATCATATGGAGGTGGCACGACATGATAGGAAACTTGGTTAGTTGCTTGTTGGTCATGGTTGGGTAGAGGATTTTGAAATATCCCCATATCTTGGTTGGTGGATGAAGCAAGTTGGGAATCATCTATAACAAGGCGATCTTCATCTATTAAGTCTTAGACTACATGTTTAAACCTCTCACATTGATTTGTGAGATGTCCATCCACTCTATGATAATCACAATGTTGGTTTAGTTTATACCAAGTTGTCATTGTATCGGGTTGTCTTTTGTTGGGTAGCTCGTTCATCTTAGATTCTTAGAGTTGCTTAAGGATAGATGATAAAGGTTGGTTGAGTCTCGTGAAGTTTCTTGGGTATGTCTCTAGGGTTTGTTTAGCATCAACTTTTACAAAGCACGAGTTGTGTTAATGTTATTAGTTTGTTTGTTGTTAGTGACCCCATAACCTACCACATGCTTGTTCTTATATTGGGGTTTCATCATCCTTTCATCTTATTTTCTAAGTTTGATTTGTCCTCTACTAATAAGGAATTTTTCTAATCTTCTAGCTAAGTCTACTGCTTGGTCAAAATATGTGATAGTTGCAATCTCTAAATCATATGATATTTGTTTCTATAAGTTAAAAAAATTCTAGAATATCATAGGGAGGTGGGGTATACTATAATCTTCCAACTAGTCCTCTTCACTAGGATAGGAAATCTGAAAAAAATCTCATCCTTAGCTTGTTTAAGGAGGTATAAATCTTGAAGGGTCACTCACATATGCTCTAAACTATTGGATGATGAGCACCAAAAATGCTCATTTTTATACATGGATTTCTAACATATTATGCGGCATTATTATTATAGAATGTATGTTTTATGGAAGTTTTATATATATTTAATAGTAAATTATGTATATTATCTAATATTTGTTTTTAAGTGAATTGTGTGCAGATTTAGTGGTTTTTACGGTATTTTAGCATGTTTACGTCAAGGTCCCACTCGGACCTGGCACTGTCAATTTGATGAAGGCAAAACATCCGTAGTACATCGATGAAAAGTGCTAAGTCAAGCGCCCGATTCCCTTTGAAGCGCCCGACTTCCGTTTTGCGCTTAACTGACGGGCGCCTACTTCCCGTTAGGCACCTGCTTCCCATATAAAATAAGGTGCCTGCTTCCCATACAAAATAAGGCACCTACTTCCCATACAAAATAAGTGCCTGCTTCCCATATAAAATAAAGTTCCTGACTTTCGTTGACGTAAAATGACAGCGCGACTCCTGTGGTCGGCAGAACAGAACAGATATTTCAACGATGGATGCGGATGATATTTCAGCAAAGATGAAGACGAAGGACAATATCAAAGACCATGTGTTTTCTATTTTCCAGCAAATACGTAAATATCAATGCAAATAGATAAAGCATAAAATTAGACGTATTCTGTTTTGATAAAAAATAGAATACGTTAAATCAGTCCAAAATTAATGTTTTTGCTTTATCTCCCTATTTCTACGTATTTGTTGTAACCAAAAAATCAGGAATTTATTTGCTCTCAAATGTAACAGGGCATGGCTGCATATCTTATAAATATGCAGGCCACCCCTGATAAAAGATATCCTAGATCCTAGACGAATTGCTCTGTAAATTTTTGAAGCTGCAATATATTCATTTGAGTGTTTTTATTAATCTCAAACTAGCATCCGGTGAATGAATTGATCAGGTGGAAGACTACTGGAGCTTGGGCCCACTCTAAATAGTACTCCTCCCCTTTTACCTTGCTTTCTTAGTTAATTTATTTACTATTTTTTAGATTATTTAAATTCTGTATTTTCCCCTACTTTCTGTAATTTCCAACAATGTGTGATTTTAATTTATGAATGTAATTTAGGCATATTTTAGACATAGGATAGATTATTGGTTTGAATAAAAACTTCAATGAATATCAAACACCCCCAAACCAATAGGCATAGAGGGACTCATTCCTCGCACTACAGGCATATACTATGTTGTGATACTCACAAGTCTACGAGCTACCCCGGGTTGACAATTAAATGGAGGTAATTAATTGAACTGTAGAAAACTAACCAATGTTTTGCCCAAAATTTTGGCACCATTGTTGGGGAGTGTCACAACTGTAGTGTATGATCCATAGGTTAGTTAGTTTGAAAATTAATTTCAGATTTCCTTGCATGTAGATCATCTACCTACGAAGCATGAGTCCACCAAGAGCCTAAAAAATCCAACGGATCATTTATTGAAAAAAATAGAAAACACCTCAAGCTTAGAATATTCTGGAAATAGTTATTAAAGAGAAAATCCCATCCATTTGAGTCATCTTATCACAAAAAATCATTTTACAGAATTTAGTGACTAGGATGGGGAAAATTCAACAATTATTTCAGAAGTATTCCAGCAAAAAGGAAAAACTGCCAATACGAGGAATAGCCTCCACAATTAAAACAGAAATAGGAACATTGTTTAATGGTGTGAAGAGTGAAATTTTATCTCTTGCTTTACAATCAGACACATTATCGAAGAAAAAGCAAGAATCTGAAGCAATGTTTATCTTTTTCTGTTCAAGGTGTAGAGAAAACCATGAAAAAAATAAATATCCGGAGAATACAGTAGAAGTTAATGAAAACTGTCACCTGGATCATCAGACCAGGTTGTGTCCACAAATTATAAAAGAAAATCCAGAGGAAGTAGAAACTTACCTCGTGGATCTACCTCCACAAACACAACTATCAGAAAATCCTAGCTTACCAGTTTCACCTTCTACCAGGCCAAAACAATTGTTGGCACCACCAGAGTCGAATCCCAGCAACAACTATTTAAATTCACTAGCTGATCAGGGAATTATGGGAATAAACCCAATGTGCCATAATAGTGTAGAAATAAATCGTGTTGCTGAACAATCAAGTAATGAAGGACTTCCACCGTATCCCGAAAGGTTATGGAAAACCAGAGAAATGACACCACCTAAGTTTGATATTATGAAACAGTTGAGAAATCTTACTGATATCATTCCTCAAACTATCAGGTATGTGCCTATTTACACTGAAGCCATTAGGGAGGTATGCCTCAAGACCGAGATGGGAACCACAATAAAAAAAAAACCAATCCCAATTAATGATAAAATTTTAAATTTAATATTTCCCAACACTTTGGTAAAATTTAATGCTGATATTAGATGCAGAATAAGAAAAATGATAGTTAATGAAAAACTGTAAAAACAATAGTCATCCACCTGCCTGCACAATCTACCAATGAGTTGGACGAATCTAGTTTTGAGGTCATCCAAGAAGATTCTCTTCCCATGCTGCAATATATCATAAAACTGGATAAAGAAGGGGATGTGACAAATGAAGTCTTAATTGTATCAAATTTTAGACACAAATTAAGATCTTATCACAAGCCCCAAATTCCAGAGGCTTGCTCGATTGCAAGCATGGGGGAGACCCCACCTTCAATGTTATCACCCACAACACGATGAACGCTATTACAACGTTCAATTAAAAAAAAATTAATTAGAATTTTCTTTAACGCTATTAGTTTAGGTTTTTCTTTTTATTTTGTTATGTTTTGCAGACAACAAGAGGCTCAGTGCAGATTGTAGGCATCCAAGGCAATCCGACCTACCAACATGTGTCGTTCCATTCTATTTTCCAAAAAAAAAAAAATTCCAAAATCTAAAAATTTATGGAAAATTCCAAAATTATGAAATTTTTTGGAAAATTCCAGAATCTGGACAATTATGAAAATTTTTGGAAATTTTTGAAAAAAAAAGGGCGCAGTCCATGGGACTTCCCAGGTGGTCACCCATCCTAGTTCTACTCCATGCCATAATGCTTAACTTTAGAGTTTTTATGGGATCTGCTACTAGGTGCTCAATAAAACACATCTGTTGCATACGGGTTGGCACCATAGGCAGATGTGCAACACTCGACCATGGCAGCACCAGTTGTGGCGGACAAAATATGAGCTCAGATGGTTCACAATACTCTATTGAGCAACACATCTCTACTCATAAAAAAAATGGCTATGAAGATTTCACAAAGTGAGGGATTTTTACGGGGAGTCCGTAACAACACACGATGAACAGTCAATGGGCTCCATTTACAGCCTTGCCATGCACCTCACATTTGTGAGATTGAATCAAATGCAAGCATGGGGGAGACTCCATATTTTTAAATTCATACCAACCATTTGACGAATGTTCACGTATTCATCATATAAAAAAAAAAAAAGGAAAGATGACATGGAACCTATTTTGCTTAACATAAATTTTCTTTTATTTGTGTTTTTATTTTGCAGGAACATGACCTTGGTGCAGTTGTTAGGCAGCTTGGGAAACCTAGGCTTAACAAGCACAGGATCCATGAACCTTCGCATATTTCTGGAGATTTCTAGGAGTAGGAGTAGCTCATCCCTCATAAGGGGAATACTAAACCTGAATCTGCACAAGAGTGTTTGGATTGGTCTTTATGGATAATAAAACACTCAACTGTTGGTTCAGGGGCGGATGCTGATTTTGTTCATGTTCATCAACCAAAGCATTGAAGGGCCTGATCAACCTTACAATGCATATCCAAGGAAAAGTCAGCACCCGTTGAATAAAGAGAAGCGCCTATTTTCCATTTTTTGATGGTAAACGGTGCCTGACTCCAAGCATGTTAAGAAGATGATGCCCACCTCCCAACTTCTGGTAGACCAATGCCTGATTCCTGGCCTCTCCAAGAGGGCACCCGAATTCCAATTTTATGGGAAAGAACCGACGCCAAGCCTTCCAAACATGTAAAAAAAAGTTTGTATAAAGTTTGCTTTCTATTTTAGCAAGCACCTATGTTCCGTGAATTAAAAGAAGGTGCATGATTCCCATATGAAGGTACCTGCTTTCTATTCTAATAGGTGTTTGTGCCTCATGTGAATAATCTTCAACATTGGAAAGTGGCTCGTGCCACATCAACAACTCATCCACGTGCATAAAGTCAAAATCTCTCATGGATAAAATTATCTTAATTTTTCCATTAGAGATTTATGCACGTTCCAAGGTCATCAATGAATAACTTTCGAGGAAGGGATGTGTGTCATCCCATGAAGACATTTTTTTCTAATATTTTCTTGAATTTGTGTAGGAAACCTCAAATGAATAAATTACAATAATCAAGAACCAGTCATATGGAGAAAAATTTTCCACATGGGAAATAAGCATGTTGTTCTTTGTTCCAGTACACATGGTCATCATCAAACAACCAATACAAGTGCACCACGAATGTTTGTGCATTATACATGCACAAAACATAATATAGGTGTGTACTTAATTTTTTGTTTTGTATATATATATTTTCATAGAAATATATTTTTATAAAATAGTGCCAACACAATCCCCATTAACTTGTCCATCCAACCATTTAGCCCCATTTGGTATTTTGTCCACATGCAAATATTCTGTTGGGAGAACACTCATGGTCATCATCTTAAAAATAACATACAAGCACCTGCTTCCCATATACAGGCATGATTCCCATATACAGGCTTGATTCCCATATACATGCCATATATAGGTGCCTACTTCCCATATATAGGCCTGATTCCCATATACAAGTTTGATTTCCATATATAGGCGCTTGCTTCCCATATACAGGCCATATACAAGTGTCTGACTCCCATATAAAAAAAAAAACAAAGAGATTGACCATGGGGGAAATCCACAAATCATTTGCTAAAAAAGAATGAGTTGCCACAACTAGAAAGAGGAGAAAGAAAAATAGAGCCTATTGGACAACCGTTGCTAAAACTAGAAATTATAAGCACCGAGTGTCACAAGGGTGTGCCACTCTTTAAGCATGGGGGGTGTCACGAGGACGCGCCACTCTTTTAAGCATGGGGGGATGATGAGCACCAAAAATGCTCATTTTTATACATGGATTTCTAACATATTATGCGACATTATTATTATAGAATGTATGTTTTATGGAAGTTTTATATATATTTAATAGTAAATTATGTATATTATCTAATATTTGTTTTTAAGTGAATTGTGTGCATATTTAGTGGTTTTTACGGTATTTTAGCATGTTTACGTCAAGGTCCCACTCGGACCTGGCACTATCAATTTGATGAAGGTAAAACATCCGTAGTACATCGGTGAAAAGTGCTAAGTCAAGCGCTCGATTCCCTTTGAAGCGCTCGACTTCCATTTTGTGCTTAACTTACGGGTGCCTGCTTCCCGTTAGGTGCCTGCTTCCCATATAAAATAAGGTGCCTGCTTCCCATACAAAATAAGGTGCCTGCTTCCCATATAAAATAAGGCACCTGCTTCCCATATAAAATAAAGCGCCCGACTTTCGTTGACGTAAAATGACAGCGCGACTCCTGTGGTCGGTAGAACAGAACAGATATTTCAACGATGGATGCGGATGATATTTCAGCAAGGATGAAGATGAAGGACAATATCAAAGACCATGTGTTTTCTATTTTCTAGCAAATACGTAAATATCAATGCAAATAGATAAAGCATAAAATCAGACGTATTATGTTTTGATAAAAAATAGAATACGTTAAATCAGTCCAGAATTAATGTTTTTGCTTTATCTCCCTATTTCTACGTATTTGTTGTAACCAAAAAATCAGGAATTTATTTGCTCTCAAATGTAACAGGGCATGGTTGCATATATTATAAATATGCAGGCCACCCCTGATAAAGATATCCTGGATCCTGGATTTTAGATTTGCTCTGTAATTTTTTGAAGTTGCAATATATTCATTTGAGTGTTTTTATTAATCTCAAACTAGCGTCCGGTGAATGAATTGATCGGGTGGAAGACTACTGGAGCTTGGGCCCACTCTAAACAGTACTCCTCCCCTTTTACCTTGCTTTCTTAGTTAATTTATTTACTATTTTTTAGATTATTTAAATTCTGTATTTTCCCCTATTTTTTGTAATTTCCAGCAAAGTGCAGTTTTAATTTTTGTATGTAATTTAGGCATGTTTTTTAGATTCATGGTTTGAATCAAAACTTCAACGAATACCAAACACCCCCAAACCAATAGGCACATAGGGACTCATTCCTCACACTACAGGCATATACTGTGTTGTGATACTCACAAGTCTACGAGCTACCCCAGGTTGACAATTAAATGGAGGCAATTAATTGAACTATAGAAAACTAACCAATGTTTTGCCCAACACTCGACAAACATTTAAACTGTTTCCTCGAAATTTCTTAAAGGTTGGCGAGGTAGTTGATAGTACCACTCTAAATTTTTTCCTCCAATACTATTAGGGATTGTTTTTAGTAATGACATGTCATCATAGATAATATCATAACAGGTTATTTTGAACATCCTTAAATGCTCAATTGGGTCCTCTATTCCCTTATAGATTGGGAATATTGGTGTGGAAAAATTCTTAGGATAAGGGCTAGTGGCTACTATGGGATCTAAGGGTTGGTTGCACATTTCCCTCTAAGAATAAGTAAATCTAGGTGCTTGTAATGTGTCCATTCTTAGAGCAATTTGCTTTACTATAGATGTCAAAAATTGAATGTTAGGGTTGTTTTTGTGCAACGCTAAAGGTGTTGTTGTTGTATTTACTCCATAATTCCCCAAAGGCGGGTTATAATTGTTTTTCATGGGTTGTTGATATGGTAATCAATTAACGTTTGAAGTATTGACACTATTATGGTAAGGGTTGTGGAATGGGAGATTTTGTGTAGTATCTTGCAATGGAATATGATTTTTAGTTGGTGGAATAGAAGAATAATTGTTGATGTTAGAAGGAATGTTTATATTAAAATAAGGATTGTTATTATAAGGAAATTGAGTATGATTTTGAGGCATGCTACTAGTTGGAGGTGATTGATAAATTCCTCCAATATTAGTTGTTGTAGTAGTAACATAAGTAATATTGTGAAATGGATTAAGATTGTGATTTTGAGAAGACTATTGAAATAAAGGATTAACATGAATATTATGATGAGAACTAGGTTGATGATGGGATGGTCCAACTTCATTGAAGTGGATGTCCTTTTCTAATATTTATTCATTATTTGTTTTTTTACCTAAATAAGTTTAATATGTGATCATGTGATTCAAACGTGAGTTGGTCGTTAGACCCCTCCATCGGATCATAGTTATCGCTAGTCGAAGTGTCATCATTCTCTATGTTGGGATTTTTCCTATCAATCTAGTCATCATCATTCCACAAAGGATTTTTACTAGGATCCAAGATCTTTTGCTTACTCCTAAGGGTAGGTGTCATGGTTGAAGGGAAAATTGTTTGAAAACTACACTACTCGATATGCAAAAGACATAAATTTATTAGAATTTTTTAATTTTGTGATCTAATCTACATAAACAATTTTATGTGGTCTTGTTTAAGTTTTTAAAACAAAAATGAAAGGAAAATGTTTTCTAATGGCCACTAAGCAGGTGTTCACATTGTAGAGGTGACAAAATCAAATAGATGATTCTTGATAGATCCATTGGGAGTCGAGGTAATTATAGGGCTATGGTCCTCACACTTAGGCTTGGTCATTATCTAGGGTTTTGGAGGTTCACTAGGAGTGTTTTAAAGACACACTCTAAGTCTTAAGTGAGGGTTTTTGATGTGTTAATTTGAAATCACCTAAGTTTGGCCTTGAAGAAGATAAAACTACAGTTACTAAAAATACTATAAAAAAATACAAGAAAACAAAGATGCAAACAAACAAGAACTACCTTGGAAATAATTCTTCTTTTACGTACACAACTACTCCTAAGATATAGAAAATTATATTTTCTTCTTTAAGTAAGGGCGCAAGGAAAGTGCATAGACAAGTTATCCTTATGCATAACTATATGCAGTTTTACTTTTAATACCTAAGGACAAGCGAAAATATTTTCTTTCAATGCTTAAGGAAATGAAAACCCAATAAGTTTTGATTCATTTTTAAGCTAAGATTAATTTCAAAGTGAAATTAAAATTACTTTTACTACTGAAAAAAAAGTAGAAAAAATAGGAATACACATAGTAGCACACAGCAAACAATCAAATTTTCCTAAAATACTAACAGGGCACTTAACTATTTTGATGTTCATTTCTATGCTGAATTCATGCCCCAAAAACCATGATTATGAATATGATTTTGTGCCCCAAAAACAATGATTTTGAATATGATTTTGTACCCCAAAAATCATGACCACAAATCCAAGCAAAACCTTCAAAATAGATAAGAAAACTTGGAAAAAATATTGTTAGTGTTCAGGGGCCTGATTGGGCCACTATGGAGACTAGGCTCGTAGGCGCGACAGTCAAGCCTCCTTGGTCCTTTTAGTTGACTATAAGATACACATGAAATGTATTTGAACTTTTTGAAATTTGAAGAAATGCATAATAAATAAAATAGGGTTTTCATAAAAAGCAAAAACATAGAAGAAAAGTGTCAAAAGTAAGAAGACAAACAAAGGAAGAGATACTTGCCCCCAAGTTACCTTAGTTGATTTTGTGGTCCTTAAGTAGAGGTCATAAAATCATGATGGCTAGGAGAAGGGCAAATTGAAGCACCAAAAACACTTAAAAAAATATTTATGTTGAATTCATGCCCTATAAGAGATGATCGAGAAGTCAATATAGAGGCAGAAGGGCATAAGAAGACGAAACAAGGGTTTCGCCTAATTCATGCCCTGTAAGGATGGATCACAAATTTGTGATTAGAGGAAAAATGAATAAGTATAGTGATCTAAATACAATCTAACAATAGTTAACAAGTTTTGTAGATAGTAAAAATGAAGCTAAGGTATACTTAAACAAATAACAAAAAATGAAAATAAATAGCTAAAACTAGAAAGCAATAATAAATAGATGAGCTAGAAAGAAACTATAGTTGTGAAAAAGAGAACTAGAATAAAGCAAAGCACAAGCAAGAAATAGGGAAAAGCAACAACCAAGAGGGTAATGGTCCCTTCGGGTGAGCCTACTCTCTTTACTTCAGGCCTTTAGAGATAGCGAAGCAAAGATCCACTTGAACTGAATCTAGGAGCAATCAATTGTAGAATATAGTAGTTATCAGATCACATTGTCATTGCTTCTCTAGTTTACTATAAATTTGTCATTGTATCTAATTACCAAAATTCAAATTTGGTCAAATTCTAGTTGTCAATGATTCATTTCATAGATGGAAAATTTCTAGTTGGGCTAAAAGGGAGCTCAATGCCCCTATTTATAGGAGCTTTGAGGGAAAGACGAGAAAATATTCGGGTTCAAAAACTAGGGTTAGGGCTAAAAAATATAAATGTTGACTCGAGGGTTAGAATTTTGAGGACAAAATCCTAAAATCATGATTTTATGGTTGATCTAGAACGATTATGAATCCATGAAATTTTATTGTTGAAGGTCATATTGATACCAAAGCACATTGAATTTGCAGTTAGTCTAGGATGACCACAAATTCAAAAAGGCTAGGAAAATGGATCAAAATAAAGGGTGGGGAGATCAAAAATTGCACTTAACAAATTTGAGGGGCTTCCTAAGCATCTAAGGGAAAATTGACTCATTTGGTTAGGTCAAATTTTAGAGTCTACAATTTCTTGTTTATTGGTCTGTGTTTGAAGTTTTAGTTTTGATAGTGTAAAGAAAAGTTTTGTTACAACTTTGACTAATATAGTTTTAGTTTGTAGATGCCTAAATTTTGGTTTTGATAGCTTATATCCATTAATAATGTGAGAATTTTTGTAAGTGGGATGGGGACCCACTTAAAACCTTATTTTTATCAATAAAAAAATTATTTGTAATGTGCAAAAGGTAATAGTTAAGGCTTTGAAACTCCAAATAGGAAGTCTAAAATTTGGATCTTAAAGAGAGTAGGGTTGTACGCCATGCTCCAAAATTTAGAGTATGGGTGGATAAGCAATCATCCCATATGGCCTATGGCCTTGTGGAAATTAAAAACTACTTTATGTTTACTCTATTTCTTTTGTTCTCTTCCATTGCCTATTTCACATCTAAGTTGGTGTAAGTTAATCCTTAAATGGACCATGAGCATACTTACTCTTCAATTGACTTTTTTCCCTATAGAGGCCCTTTGGTGGTGATCATACTTAGGGTTAAATAAGCAAAGACAATGTTCACTCTTGTTTCCTATCTTTTTATCCCACACAGTTGTACTAAATATTTTCCTAAAAAATGTCTTTATCTCTGTTAATATTTGGGCATTCATTTAGGTTAATATTTTATTTATTTATCCAATTATTATTTTTTTTCATCCATATATACTTTCTCTTGTTCAAATATTCTTCTATTAGAATCTTAGGCTATTTTTATACATCCATTTTTTTTATTCCTTTTAGATAACCTAGAATACAAACCATAGTAGTTGCATCTATGGGGAAGGTACCTATTTATGCTAAAATATTATCACATGGATCTAAACCTTTTATTTTGAATTATAAATAATTAGATGCTTTTAAGTCCTCCCTATTTATCTTTTTTTTTAGTCTAATGTGATGCTAGCAATACTTCACACCCATATAGCACTGCCATTGGTACCACTAATAACCCAAAAAAAATTGTATAGATTTCTAGTCACATAATTCAACCTCTCCACTTTTATTTTTTAATGCAAAAATATCTTTCCATCCTTCCAAAACCTTCTTCCTTCTTCATGTTTTACATCTTATTATTAAGTTCTATCCTAAGATATGTGTACTATGTTGCTTCTTCTAGGATACGCCCTTCAAAGTAAAAATTTAACGAGGGTAAAAGTTTCCACATATTAACCATGCCTATGGCATGATAAGTTGTCGAGCTCAAACCTTGCCCTTAAGTCTAGGTGTGTAAATGGGTTGCTTGAACTATCTAATAATGTGGATGGATAATTCAGTCACTTGAGCCTTCAGTAGTCCATGACTTGTTCACGGGAAAGCACCTTATGGTTAGTGGAGAAGTCATTTAGAATAGAATAGAGAGGCCAAAATAATTTATGGAAGAACAAAGCTTAGTTATTAAACAAAATATGTTGTCTTAATTATTTTTAAAAGGAAACAAGTTTGTGTGAAAAATTAAAGTTGAAAAATCATTTAATTTGTTTGAAGAATTTATCTTTTGTTACTCTTCTTGTTGATAAATTCTTAACTTCTATATTCTTATTTCTTCAAACAATTCAAACACATAATTCATTAGTGGCATATTCACATAACCATCTCAAATAGAATTATAAGTTTTGCATTTCGAGATAAGTGTTTCTTTATTTCCACTACCTTTGAAGTGCAATAGACATATATTCTCTCTTCTCACTTCTCTTTAGGTCTCTTCCATATGCTTGTCTCATATTTTTGTCATTGTAAATTAGTCCTTAGCTAGGCTAGAAACATCTTTGTTGTTTGATATCTATATCTATCTATGTTTTTTTATGTGCTCATGTTTGGGGTTGAACTTAGAAAGTTAGTGCACCTTCTTATTTGTAGTTCTTTTGTCTATATTGTTGTCCTAAATATTTCCTTACATACTTTTATATCATTGTCATTATTTTGGTATTTTATTAAATCAATACCCCACTTATTCATCCATCTTTTTTTTAAGGTTAAATGGGATTGAAATGAGCTCCAGCTATATTACATCATGACCACATAGTGGTATTACAACAACTTGACAATTATGCATTTATCGTTTATCAAGATTTGAACCTGGTTCTTCTCAAAATTTGAGAAATATAATTGGTTGAACCAATACCATTTTATCATTTAATATTTTGTTTTATCCAATTGTTTTTTTCTAAACTCACCTCATACAATAAACTTAGGCAATTTATTACATCCATTTATATATTCATCTTTTCTTGATCACATTCACATAACTGTTTTACATACTCCAACCATTGGGTTGTGATAATATTATTCTTTATTTTTTTTACTTTTGTTGAAGTTCTTTCCATAATTGCTTTGGATCATACTTTCCTAGATAAATTAACTCTTCTCTTCTTATATCCATATATATATATATATATTTTTCACAGATTTTCATTTAATAAGCTATATATGGTTTCTATTTGGGGTCTCTCCCATCAAAATACCAAAATATTACATTTGTTGTTAGGTCAATTAAACCATATCCAACTTGCTCTTTTATCAAAGATATTTCTCATTTCCTTTTCTATCAAATATATTCTTCATCTTCCTTAAAATGTTATTTTTCATAATCAGATCCTTAACACCATTTTTATTAAGATATAAAATCTCATTCAACCAGTTGCCTTCGTACATTTGAATTTCACTAGGATGAAGATCAACATTGTAATTGGTTAAATTATCTACTACCTAATTTCCTTCTCTATAGCTATGTTAACATTTTCAAGATATTACGTCCAATAATAAATGATGAACATCAAGAATATTACTATTTTTAATCTAGTCCCTGGATCCATTTTTGTTGATAGCATTAATAATAATTTGTGACTTCCCCTTAATTGAAATATATTTTCATTATTTTTCAATTGTAATCTTAATCATTGTAAGAAGTTCCCTAGCCTCTAAATAGTTGTTAATTGAAGCTACATATTATCTTGAATGAGTAAGGAGAATTTTGCCTTTATTATTTCAAAAAATACCACCTCTAATAGATATTTCTAGATTTCCTTTGGAAGCACCATTAAAATTAATTTTGATAAACCCAATTTCTAGGTATTTATTTTTTACCATAGATTGAAGTAGATCCTTTGTTTTAATGTCATTTTCATAGATGAATCTTCTATGTATATTCAAATTATGTAATGAAGTGACTAGAACCTCTTTTTACAAACTTAAGACTTCCCATGTTGAGCACCATATCTATAAACATTCTACTAGAGAGGAAATAATATGATTTCAAACTTGGGCATGATTTTGATATTTGCTTCAAAAAAATTATTATTCCTCTCAAGCCATAAAGTATAGGAAATAATGGGAAGACCACTCCATAGAATACATAATGCTTTAGCTTTGAAATAATTGATCCAATATTTCGTCAACTATTTCAATTTTGATAGAGGCACTTAATATATTCACATATTTTTTAAAGTAATCCTAAATAGTGTGAGGAAAGGGACAATGAAAAACTAGATGATATGATGTTTCTAAATCCTTCTCATGTAAGGGACATCTAAAAGTTACATGACATCCTCTTCTTTTTAGACTCTCTCTTGTAAAAATATTACTTTGAACTACTAACCAAAAGAATTTTGAGGCCTTAGAGAGAGACTCTAATGACCAAACATTCTTCCAATGGAAATATTGGGAGTAGGAAATTTTGATTACTCTAAATCCTCATATCCCAACTTGATCGAGTATCTACCATATTTTGATAGATTCCAAACCAACTCATCCTTTTCTAAAAATATAGGTAAATAAAACTCTTGAAGCATATTTTGAAGCTCATCTGCAATTTTTTTTAGTTTCTCTCCTTCAACTAGGTTACTAATAGAATTCCACAATTTGGAGTTATTTCTCACATTAATATAATATTTGACCTTTGGATATTTACAAGCTATACATGCTTGATCCAATGGTTACGATTTTTATGATAAGAGGATAAGTATTTAACCAAGCATCATACCAAAAAATTACCCTCATTGAATGACCATCTAACGTGTTTCTTGATCAATTGCATACTATGTAATATGAAGTTTCATGTTGGCAATCCTTTAGGTAGGGTTTTTTCTTGGATAATTTTATTGCATCAACAAAACCTATAAATTTTTGAAGTAACATTTTTCTCAACCCTTTTCTTAATCTCTAAATAATTTCCACCCAAAGTTTTCCCCTAAGACCAAACTCATAAATCTACATTTTGTAAGCTTTTTCCTCTATTATTCTTGAAACCAACATCATATAAATAGGGATGGGTTGCAATGTAGTCTTGATGAGTTGTAATCTTCCCACTATAGTTAAGAACCTACCTCTCCAACCTACTAAACAAGCTTTCATTCTATCTAAACAAGATACCCAATACTCATTTTTATTTCCTTACGAGACAAAGGAATACCCAAGTAGGTTGATGAAAAAAATTCAATTTTAATTTCTAAAATATACATAAAATAATTTATGGTAAATTTAGAGCAGTGTTAACGAAAAATCCTAGATTTTGTAGTATTAACCAACTTTCCAATAACCTTCTTATAGCATGATAATATTGATTTAAACTTCATGGCCTCGCTAATCAAAGGATGACCCAAAGGAAAAGTATTATCAAAAAATTATAGATGATATTCGAATGGACCATTTTTTATAACTTGAAACCTTTGATTTTTCCTTCATTTTTGCATTTGAGAAAGCTCTCTCTAATGCCTATGTAAGCATAATAATTAGATAAGGAGATAGTGGATCACATTGGAAAAGTCCATGATATGACGTAAAGTAACTAACAAGAGAACCATTGATCAAAATAGAATATTTCAAAGTGCTATAACAACATTTATTCCATTCACACCAACCTTGATAAAAAACAAAATTTTGAGAATATCATGTAGAAAAGTCTAGCAAACCTATCATATGATTTGTTCATATCTAATTTCATAAGTAAACTAGGTTTTTCATGGAATGAAGAGAATGTATGGCCTCTTGTGTAATGATTACGCTATAAAAAAATGTTTACCATGAATAGATCCACCTTGCTCCTATGAGATAACACAATCCAAAATACTTTTCAACCTATTTGCTATAAGTTTTAGAATGATCTAAATCATATTACAAATACCTACTGGATGAAATGATCAAAATATTGTCTTTCCTTTCTTTGAAACCAATGTAATAAAAGTGGTAATGATCTCACTTATTGTGGCCTTCCTTTTTCATGCCTCTTCAGCTGCAACCAATATATCACTCTTCAATAAATTCCAAATTTTTTGAAATAAAATTCCAATAAATACATTAGGGCTAGGTGCCTTGTTAGGATGGAAATAAAAAACGTCTTCATGTATCTCCTTTGTAGATATATTTTTTTATCAAGCTTTCATTTTGTCTTTGAGTAATAATTGATGGAATATGTAACAAAAGCTTACCTTGTGCCTCCTTGCCTTACCTAGTATTTGACAATATATTTTTGAAATAGTTAATTGCTTCATTTCTGATATCCTCTTCTTCCTCATTATTTCTTCCATATAAGGTTAGAAGAATTTTTATGCGATGAAAAAAAAAGTTTATTTTTGTTGGAGCACGAAAATATTTGGTATTTCTATCTCCTTATTTGAGCCATTTTTGCCTAGACTTTTTGAACCAATATGACTCCTCTTTTTCAATACATTATGATAATTAGAAAGTAATTATTTTATTTCATGTAAGAATCTTGGTCCAATTTGTTGATGTCTACTCTCTTGTAAACTTTCAAGCTTGGATTCAATTTCCTTCTTTTCTTTAAAAAAATTACCAAAAAAATTGATATTCTAAATCTTCATTTGCCCCTTTAGATATTTCATCGAATGGCTTTAGATGACCATTATTAAGTAAATCACAAGACAAATAAATGGGTTAGTGATCTGGTCTTGCTTGCAATAAAATGTATGAAAAATTGTATACTCTATTTACAACCATGTGTTAGATAAAAAGAATATATATGATGTTTTTATTGTATGAATTTTCTCAATGTGTCTATTATCCCATGATATTAAAAACTTAAAGGAATAAAATTTCAATGGTCATTTTAATTGACAAATGAAGCAAAATATTACATTGATTTAGATTATCTAGGAGTACCACTCTTCTTTTCCAAAGGAGATTAAACTATGTTGAAGTCACCCCTAATATTCTATAGATCACAATTATGAATCATCATTATGTCTAAAAATATATATGTTAAGGTAGTGGGAGCATCCACATTTATAATCCCAACTTTGATGTTTTCTTCTTTCCCTCAAAATAGTTTAGAAACCCACTTAATTTTTGCTTCTAACAATTTTCCTTCCCATTTGAGTGTGTCCAATATTATTCTAATACCACAAGAAGCTCATGTAGAAGAAATCACCAGACAATTCCTCCTCTTCAAAATATTTTTAAAAGGATCCTTACATTCCTCACTACTTAATCTTATTTTTAGCATAAGAAAAAACTGAGTTATAAAAACCTATTAATTCCTTAATAACTATTTTTTAGGAGTTTTATTCATACCCTTAATATTCCATGATATCATTTTCATCATCACTTTTTATTTGCATTAATGTGCTTAGCCCCATTTCTTGTTAACACTTGTGATATTTTTAGTTGGCTTTCCAAATTGATATCCTTTTGAGTTTCTTTTTCTCTTTGTTCATGTTTTGACGACCTTACTCTCCTTTTTCTATTTCCACCAACATTTTCATATTCATCATTCTCTTTTAGTTTTTTTTGTATTGTTCATAATGAGACCTATCTTCTAAAGATATATGCTACCCTAAAGAATTTTAAATGCAAGGAATAGTGTCATAAAGACTTACTTCTTTATGTTTCCCCATAAACCCTAATGTATAAGGATGATCCTTCGTAGTAATTACTTTCTTGTGTTGCTATGAAAACCCAAAATATTTATGGATATCCTCCATATGCATTTCTTTATTGTATTGCTCTTAAAACCCTAGGTAAAGAATACATTGTATCTACTTACATTTTTATTGCAAGGAGAGGATTTTATGCTACTTGAGGGAAATGAATATTATTAAGATTAACCTTGACCTTCTTCACCTCATTTACTTTAAAATTTTCTCCATATTCCTTTGCACCTTTGTCTCCTAAATTTAAATTTCTATAATGTATTTCTCATCCCTTGTGAATTTTTTTCCTTCTAATGAGATTTGAGTGAACTATAATGGCCTTTACCATTTTATGATGCAAAGGCTTTTTGTTTATCATTTTCCTAGGAATGGAAAATCCTTGATTTGATCCAACTTTTACTATGATATTATCTCCTTATTTCATATTGAAGTTTGTCTCATGCCCAAAATTTTCTCTCTTTCTCCATCATTTTCACTATACTATCCCTTGCCACATGTACAATCTCATAACATTTGCAACATCAAAATGCAATATTTTCATAATCCACTTGTTGATCATATTCTCTTGATTTATATTTAATCCTAAAGGATTGTGGTAAATATTTTGATATATCCATGGCAACACATTTGGCTGTATATAAAATGTCTTCACAGTATTGATGAGTTGATAAGGAAGTCCAAAAATCCTAATCCACATCATAAGCCTCTTAATAGTCTTTATCTCCATAGAAAATTCTCACTCCACGGTCTTAAATATAATGCACCTTTGTACCTAAACCAAGGTCCACCATCCATTACTTTATCCCTTATTTTTAAACTGAAGAAGATAATGAAGAAAATTACTTTGAGAATAAAAATCATGGAGTAATTTGAATTTAATCCCCACTTTCACCTGATCCAATTTTGAATCTCCAAACAACCAAACTAGTATCCCTGGAATTTATATACTGATCTTCTACTTTTAAGAACTATTATATCATGCTTGATCATCTCATCTTTGAAAATCACTTCTGGTGTAGTATCTACTACTTGGATAGGGTTTTCTATAGATTTAGTCTTCCTCTTATCACTAGCTAGGGCATCCTTACTTCCAATAAGGACTTTTAAAAATAAATTTCCTGCCATGATGCCTACATTTTCTTCAAATTAATCCTTTAGTTTTAAAGTTTCACCTAATATCTAGAATAAGAAGTGGCACTTGCTCCTTGGTCACACTTCTTGCTCATGCTTCCAACTCACATCTATAACTCTTGCTTGCTTTCTAAAACAAGAAAAAGGTGAGGCTTGCTTTTGTTTTGTGCTCACTCTTGGCTCACACTTACTATCGAATTGCACTCACTCACAACTTGCACTCGCTCCCTTCTTTGCTTTCATTTTTTAATTGGTTATATGGTATTGAAATGGGCCCCACCCAAAGTACATCATCACCAAATAGTGCTATTACAAAAACCTATCTATTATGTGTATATTGATTGGCAAGATTCGAACCTAGGTATCCTCCAAAGTTGAGGAATTTAGCTAGTTGAGCGAACTCCGTTTGATTTTATTTGCTTTCATATTTATTTGGATTGGTTTTTTGGAATTGAAATGGACCCATCCATATTATATCATGACCACATAGTGGTATTACCACATTTGATCAATTATACATGTGTTGCTTGGCAATATTCGAACCTAGGTCTCCTCCTTGAAAGCTAAGTAATATAATCAGTTCAACTAATACCATTTTATTTTTTTCCTTTAAAAATTATTGTATATGTTTTTTGTTTTACTCTTCTTTGCCTTGTTTATTAAAAAAAATCCTCACTCCTTTACATTCTTCATTGTATTGTTCTTTCTTGAAAATTTATTTATTTCTTATTAAAATTTAGATCTTTTGCATAATTTAAATACTTCTCAAATTATACTTGCTATTTTATGGATGTTAATTACATTGTCTCCTTTTTATTCTTCTACATTTTTACACTCCCTTCATTACCACTTCCTTGATGAACATTTCCTTGTATTAAGGATTCTTGTTGATTTTCCATTTGTTATTTTTTCTTTTGATTGGAAATTTAATATAAATTAGATTATGGTCCAATTCAAGCTTTATTGGAGAATCATCAACCTCTACCTTCATCATATTCCTTAATAAATTCTGTGAGCATATGGCATATTCTATAGAACTAGATTAAAATCCTTACGATGTGTTTTATTAGAAGGTTTAGGGTTCAATTTTAGGTTAGGTAGATTAAGTAACATAGATTTATATATATATATATATATATATATATATATATATATATATATATATATATATATATATATATGATGCTTATAAATATCTTTAGGTTTCTATAATCTTTTGTAATATTAATGAGAGACATATATTATTAGTCTTATTGAAGGTAAATTTTCTTATTGCTCCTTTCTCCTAGGACTATGGCTATCCTTGGCATTGCCATCTATAGATATTCCTTGAATTAGTCTGCTTATAGTAAAAGTCCTTTTAGGTTTTGAGGCTATAAGAGATCCAAATGGTCAAGTCATTGGAAAATTTTAGTATATTCTTTATAACCCCCTGTTTTATACAGAAAACATACTCTATCCATTAAGGGAGCAAAAAACTTCTTATGTATGAGTCGTATTTCTCTACCACCACCTCTATTAGCTTAAGAAAACTCCATACTTATAGCACTAGGTTCATGGCTAGCCATAAGGTTCAAATTTGGCTTATACTCCATGAATCAATATAGAGGCTTAGGTTGTACCTTTTAAAGGCCTATAAGGGTCTCTTTGCTTACTTGCCTAGGTTCAAATTTGGCTTATGCTCCTTGAATTCATATAGGGGCCTAGGTTGTACCTTCTAAGGGTCCTATTGAATGCATATAATTGCCCTCCTCCACCATTTGGTATGGATATTTAAAGTACTCCTTTCATATTTTGGGATGTGGGGAGCCTTATCTCTTTCTCTTCCCTCTCCTCTTCTACTTTGGTCTCTTTAACAGTTCACCGTCTACTGAGATTATTGAGATAGGTGATAATGAGATGATGAGGGTGGGTAAACGGTTGTGGAAAGAGATAAGACAACATATGCTTCTAGCAAATAAGGGATGGAAAATCGAGATGTTGTGTCCATGACAAGAAAATGGTAAATAATAAAGAATAAGAAATTTTAGGCAACCTGGACAAACTTGGCTTTTTAAGGGCAAGAGCAATTTGATCACTAATTTGGAGTGTTCATAAAAAATGAATGATTGCTCATTGTAGGAACTTAAAATAAGGGGGGGTGAGAAATTATTTGCTAAAAAAATTAGGGTGGTTTACTTAAAAATATAGGTTTATTCACTTAGCTAGGGGAAATGATTCACTTGACAAATTTGATCGATTTGCTAGTGACTTTTGAGCAATTCACTTATGTTTGGGGAGATCCTATGGAGCGACTACCCGATTGGCCTTATTTGTATGGTTGGCTTGGTTGTTAGAGCACTATGTGTGAAGGATTCAAAGGGTGTGATGAATAAATAAGACTCTTTGGGCATACCCAAGGCTTATATAGATCCTAGGTAGTGCATGCCCTAGTCATACCTTAGAGTAGGCTGTTCAAGTAGGGTGATTGACCCGTTAAGGGTCAATTGGTGTAGGGCAATTTTTTGGGGTGAATTCACTACTCTCCTTAGCAAGTGGGTTTCTCAATTTTAAGCAAGTGATATTCTTGTTTTTATATCAATTAGTCCTTAACAAACCTTTTATACTATGGAATTTGAGAGATAAAAGAGGAATTTTTATGAGAACTTAGAAGTTAAAGAAATGAAAAAAAAGAGAATAAGGGCTAGTAGAAGTAAATGGGGAGCCTATGTCAAGTTTAAAAGTCACTATTATGTATATACATACTTTTTTGACCAAAAATTTTTGTCACTATTGAATATGTTTCCCATTCACAAAATTAGGCAACATTACTCCTTCCATGGAGGTAAATATATAGACATTTGATCTACAATTTTAGTAATTTGTTATGGCCCACTCCATAGTGAATCAAAATTCTAATGTGCTCATAGTTTTACTTTACCTTTGTTCCATTTGTTTCGAATGTCTCTCTCCATATATTCTACTTATGTAGCTTCTTTATCAAACCAGCTCTAGATGGCTTCTTGATGTTGCATGGTCCTTTTGAAGGTCTTTTTCTCTATTCTTCTATGGCAAGCAATGCATTTAAATATACTTGCATAGGTTTCAGATTGATGTCCTCAAATTCAAGCTATTATGAAAATTGGAAGGGAGCCCAAGGTTAATTGGTAACATCACCTCCTTTTCATATACTAGCTTGTATGGATATGATCCTATTAGGATTTATTACATAATTGATGTGATAAATCATATTAAAAATAGGGTGGTTAAAATTGCTCATGTAGGAGTTATATGAGAACCGTTAGTTGTGATTTCTACTATTTATGAAAATCACACTGTTAGTATGGTTTCTCTATATTTAGCAACTTAATTTATACTTAGACAAGCTATTGATCAATGATAAGTATTATAGTATTTTCTATCATTAGTATCAGAGCCAATACCTACTTCTTGCCCTTATTTTGATCATGTTCATCCTTCTCCCTAGATTCCTTAGACCTCTCAGGCCTCTTCTTAACCCTTGAAGCAATAGTAAAAAAGGACCAAAGAAGGGGATATTTCTTAAAAGTGGGTAGCTTAAATATGGATGCTCTATATTTATTTGTGATGAATGATGCAAAGCTAGAAAATCTTTGCTAATAGAATTTGTACAATGCTAGAGATAAAATTTATTGGTTGTTTCTTGAAAATTTGTCATCATCATACAAAAACTTCTATATGAGACCTATTTTAACCCAATTGACATGTGAAAGGGGTTACTCTCATTGTAATTATTTATTTTTTGGTAGTAAAAGGTATTTCTTTCTTTACCCATAATGATTTTACTATGACACAATTAACAAAAGACTCATAGGAAACAAAACCATTGCCTGCACTTATTCAAAATTTACAAGCATGCCAAACTTTTCTAAGTGGATGACCATGTAGGAGAAAGAATCACATGGGAACTCTCTTCATGGAATGCATCCTAATGAATAGTCTATCGAAGAGTAGATATAATACACATCTAATGGTGTATTTTTATTAGATGATTTGGATTTGGATTTTTATTAGTCAAACTTTATAGTATGTTAAATAGAGTGCCTATATAGAACATCAATGAATGTCATCATAAGCTCAAACATGAGATTGTAAGGGATATTAGTGAAAGCTATCATCTTTGATCATTTTCTATCCAAAAAAAAGGAGAGTCATGTTTTATGTGGTCTTTCTTAAGTTAAAGTATTTATAAATTAGTTGATTATATTAATAGTCTTTTAGTCAAATTAGTTTCATGATGATGGTCATATTGAGTAAATTTAGTATGTCAGTGTCATAAAGGTTCATTATTGGTGGTACCTAATACCTTTATTATATTTTATTGGGGGGAGAATATTATATTCTCTCAATACTCATGAACAAGACAATAATGATTGAGAAGTTTGATGGATAATATTTTCATACATGGTAAGTCAAGCTTTAGTTGCTTGTAATTGAAAAAGATCTTTGGGATGATGTAAATGAAATTGCACTGGAGTCACAAACCCTTGAAGAGGTAACCAAGTGGATTGCAAAAGATCTAAAAGTAATAGCTATTATTGGTCTTGTGCTCTTAGATGTATACTTACATCACATGGATCTTTCAAAGACTACGAAAGAAGTTTAGGATTCTCTTAATACATTGTTTACTTCATAAGTTTCAATTGCAAAGCTGACACTTAAGGAGAAACTTTTTTTTTTTAAAGCGAAAAACCCCTTGTGGATCCACCTTGGTCTGAGATACCATGAACATGGGGTTCTACACCGTCAAAGTCACCCGGGAGTCGCACCCGACCCTACCCGCACTAACATTATCAATTGGATTTTGGATACCCAATTCAACTTTTTGGTAGGGTGGAGATTTGAACCTGGGACCTCCCTTGGAGGATTGCCCTCTCCTCTCCAACTCACCTACAACACCTGGGTTAAGGAGAAACATTTTGGATTAAAGCTAATGGAAGGTGATGATATCATCCAACACATAAGTAAGTTTTACCCTTTGATGAATTAAATAGCTGGAATTAATGCCAAGGTAGAAAGTGATGATGGCAAAGCTATTTTATAAAATAGCATGCCTTCTAGTTATACTAACATTGTTTTCACTTTGAACAAAATTAATTATACTTTAGAAGATGTAATTTTGTCTTTGATTTAAAAAGCAAATCAATTGATGAAAATGATTTGATTAACAAAGAAAAGGTATTTTTTGTAAAGAAGAAGCAAAATAGTAAGGCTTATTCATCCAAGGACTATTTTGTATGATTTTGCTACAAATAAAGGGGTCATATAATGATGAATTGCATCCAACAAGCCAAGGATTTGATAGATGCAAATATGAAAATAAAAAAGACAATGGTTGCAAATGATCATAATGATGAAGAATGCTATCTTGCAGCACATGACAAAGACCCTCTACATAAGGGCAATGAGGAAGAACATGTTTTTTGAATTGATTTTAGATTGATCCTTGTGAATAGTTGTGTGTTCCTATTCATAACAGGATATTCAATATGGTTGTAATTCCCACTAAAAATATATTTGATGTATTAAGTGAAGACCCATGTTACACTCAAGGTGAATGGTTGAGTTTATCCCCCTTCACAAGATGATGTAAATCAATAAGGTCCAGTCCAATTGACTATTTGTGATTGGTTGTGTTTATCCCTAGTCACAATTGTTATGAACAGTAGTGTGTGTTCCTATTTTTAACTATGATGCTTGATAAATAGTGTGTTCCTATGCAGTTATGTTGTATGCCTACGGATAGTTGAGTTTATCCCTATCCATGGTTAAGTGTTTAGTGAGGTCATTCCCACTATTGCTTATTGTGAATAGTTGAGTGTGTCCCTATTCATACTCTTAAGTGTATTTGATGAACTTTTAATTTTATCCTAGTTCATCATATGGTTATATGTATCGTTGTGATTATCCCTATCCATATTTGGATCACGATGTGATAAGGGGGGAATTTTAGGATTTATTACATCATTGATGTGATAAATCATATTAAAAATAGAGTGGTTAGAAACACTCACATAGGAGTTATGTGAGAATTGTTAGTTAGTTGTGATTTCCACAAATTATGGAAATCATGTTGTTAGTATGGTTGCTCTATATTGAGCAACATAATTTATATTTAAACAAGCTTTTGATAAATGAGAAGTATCCTAGCATTTTCTATTAGACCTAATGGATTCTTTTAGCATCACTTTTTTTACCTATAGTACCTTATCTAGCATTATATTCTAGTCCCTTTGTGATTCTAAATACTCATTTTCAAGATCCTTGTGATGTTTTTTTTGGTCAATTTTTATAATCCATTGCCTCAAGGATAATAATTGGATGATGTTTTGAGAAAAATCCATACTCAAGGGTAAATTTCATCATTTTAGTCCCCTTGAAATAGGTGGTATTATGCATGATGATAGTGGTAAGTGCTTTAAATCTGGTGATGACATCTTCAAATAATTAGACTACTATTTTATAATTATCCACTTTACCTAGGACCACTTCAACCCATTTGGTAAAATAACTTGTAGCAATAAGAATCTATACATGACCTACACTTGATAATAGATTAATTTTGTCTATGAAATCAAGGTCCTACAATTAAATGGTTTAGTCATCACAATAGGCCTTAAAGGCATTGGACCTTTTCTTTGTCTTCCCCTAAACATATAATAAGATTTGTAATCCTTGTTAGTCTCACAATGACACTGAGAGGGGGGGTGAATCAGTGTAGCTATTAAAAACTTAAATCTTCAACTATTAATGCCAAACAGAGAAAACTTAAACTCAATAAAGCAGATATAACAAGAGAGCATTCCACAACACACGATGTAACGAGGTTCACCAATTTGGCTACTCCTCAAAAATGACTGCTTGGATTCCCGTCCAAATCCAGCCTTTGCAAAATACAATTTTACAATCACTTTACCAGCACCCACTGGAAGGAGCACCAACCCCTGGTTTATCTGCACCAACAGAAAGGAGCACCAACCCCTAATTCAAGCACCAACTTGAACTGCACTTTTGAAACTATCAGATTGACATAAGAATGCCTTCGCTTATACAAGACCCTGACTGGTCTGTTGCTCACCCAACCTCTCTCACTCTTCAAACTCTGCTTACTGCTCTTCTATATCTCTCACTGCTCTGCTTGATACTCTTCTTGTAGCACTCTTTCAACACACTTCTAGCAGCACTTTCACTCTATTTCAGCAGCATGTAAACCTACATGCAGACCACCTTTTATACCCATATTGTATTTTTTGTAACTCCAGTTGTAACTCTTTCTTTCATGTCTCATGCACCACTTGTCAGTTGTAACTCCTTTAATTTCTCATGTGCCACTTGTCAGTTGTAACGCCTTCTCACTATAACTACTTTTGTATATATATAGGGTAGGCTTTTCGTCAAACACGATGCATGTTACGAATTTACACATGTACCCCTAACATGACTATTCATATTTCAATTCTATGCATGCATGCATATTCGATTCTATTTATATGACTGTTAGATTTCTCCTTCTTCGACTGTTCTTTTATTAGCTGCATGATTTTCTTTTGTAACGGCCCCTGTAACTGCTGCAAGACTTCAGTTAACGGTCACATATCTTATTTAGGCTGGGTTCTATTTTTAGCTCATGCCAAAGTGACCTGTCGTGAAATCGTGACACTTCTGCCTCTTTGTCCTCTTCTCGGCTTTGCACCCGTGAAAACACATGTCGCGATATCGTGACACTTTCGCCTCCTTGCTACTTTACTTGGTTCATACCCGCGAAAACACAACATGTCACGATATCGTGACACTTTCACCTCCTTGCTACTCTTCTTGGCTTCAACCAAAAACACAACATGTCACGATATCGCGACACTTTCGCCTCCTTGCTCTTCCTCTTGGCTTCAACCCGCGAAAACACATGTCACGATATCGTGACACTTTCCTCTCCTTGCTCTTCCTCTTGGCTTCAACCATGAAAACACATGTCATGATATCGTGACACTTTCTCCTTCTTGCTTTCTCTCTCCTTTAGTCACGAAAACTGTGACATGTCACGATATCGTGACACTTTTCTCTCCTTTGCTCTTTCTCTTGCCTTCGGGTCACGAAAACCCGACATGTCGCGATATCGTGACACTTTTTCTCTTGGACTCTCTCTCCTGCAACATGTCATGAAATCATGACACTTTTTCTCTCGGACTCTCTCTCCTGCAACATGTCACGAAATCGTGACACTTTTTCGTCCATACAATCTTCCTTGCAATATGTCACGAAATCGTGACACTTTTTCATCCGTACAACCTTCCTTGCAATATGTCACGAAATCGTGACACTTTTTCTTTCTCTACCTTCCTCTTCGCTTCGGACCGCGAAAATGAAACATGTCACGAAATCGTGACACCTTTTTCTCTCTCCTCTTTCTCTTCGCTTTGGACCACAAAAATGAAACATGTCACGAAATCGTGACACCTTTTTCTCTCTCCTCATTTCTTCGCTTTGGATCGCAAAAATGAAACATGTCACGAAATCGTGACATCTTTTTCTCTCTCCTCTTTTCTTCGCTTTGGATCACAAAAATGAAACATGTCATGAAATCGTGACACCTTTTTCTCTCTCCTCTTTTCTTCGCTTTGGACCGCGAAAATGAAACATGTCACGAAATCATGACACCTTTCTTCTTCTCTCTCTTCTAACATGTCACGAAATCATGACAGTTTTTCTTTCTTCTTCTCTCTCTTCTAACATGTCACGAAATCGTGACAGTTTTTCTTGCTTGTGCCTTCTCCCCGAACATGTCACGAAATCGTGATAGTTTTGCTTGCTTGCGCTTTCTCTCCGAACATGTCATGAAATCATGATAGTTTTGCTTTCTGGCTCTTTCTCTCCAAACATGTCATGATATCGTGATAGTTTTCCTTGCTTCTCAACATGTCGCGATATCGCGATAGTTTTCTTGCTTCTCAACATGTCGCGATATCGTGACAGTTTTCTTCCTTGTGATTTTCTTTTGATTTTTCTCAAATGGGCCACTTCTATCTTTTGGAGAATCACTGTACATACTCTGAAGATCCTCTTAACTCCTATCCACTGCATCAACCGATCTGTCTGACTGTGTTGACAACAATGACAATACTGTTGCTGCACCTTGCTCATCAATCTCCCCCTTTGGAATTGTTGGCAACACACATGCACATTCCTGTAATTCTTCTCCCCCTTTGACAATAATACCAAAGGGCTGCTGCAGACTCCCCCTGAGTCCATGCACAACATTCTCAGGCACACGTTATGACAGTTAGCAAAAATTACAAATATGAGCACATAGATAATCAAATATATAAATGCTCCCCCTGAGAATGTGATCCCGATAGCTAGTCAGTACTTGGGAAGCAGGACCACTCCCAATTTAGTGCGAAGGTACTCAAAAATTTCTTTGGGCAGCGGTTTTGTGAAGATATCCGCTACTTGCTCTGTAGTTGGGACAAAATCCAACTTTACCTCTTCTTCCGCAACTTTCTCCTTCAGAAAGTGATATCGGATAGCAATATGTTTTGTGCGAGAATGCATAACTGGATTCTTTGATATATTAATGGCACTGGTGTTATCACACTTAACTAAAATTGGCTCACTGAAGTTAATGCCAAGATCTTTCAAGGTTTGTTTCATCCATAAAACCTGCGTACAACACGTAGTTGCTGCAATATATTCTGCCTCTACTGTGGATAAAGAGACTGATTCTTGTTTCTTACTGTGCCATGCAACCAACCTGTCTCCAAGATAGAATGCACCTCCATTGGTACTCTTTCTGTCATCGACACATCCTGCCCAATCTGCATCTGAATACGCAATAAGAGTGAAGTCCTTACCTCTCGAATACCATAACCCATACTCCATAGTACCCTTTAGATACCGAAGAATCCTCTTCACTGCTGTCACATGAGTCTCCTTGGGACTCGCTTGAAATCGTGCTACCATGCACACTGCCTGCAATATATCTAGTCTGGTAGCTATCAAATACAATAGGCTCCCAATCATAGATCTGTACATGGTTTGATCAACATCTGGAGCTTTGTCATCCTTGCTCAACTTGCATCCTGTTGTCATGGGAGTGCTAACAGGCTTACAATCCTCCATTGTGAACTTTTTTAGCATTTCTTTCACATATTTAACTTGAGAAATAAATATGCCCTTCTCATTTTGATTAACTTGTAGGCCGAGAAAGTACGAAAGTTCACCAATCATTGACATTTCAAATTATTTTTGCATCTACTTTGCTAAATCCTTACACGACTTATCATTGCTGCTCCCAAAGATTATATCATCTACGTATACAACAAGGACAATGAGATGGCCATTCTCCTTTTTGACATACAAATTGCTATCTACCATACCCTTTTTGAACCCTTGTTGAGTAAGATAGTTGTCTAGCCTTGCATACCATGCTCTGGGTGCCTGTTTCAAGCCATACAATGCTTTCTTCAACTTGCAGACGAAGTTGGGATTATCACCAAGTTGGAAACCATCAGGCTGCTCAATATAGACCTCTTCTTCAAGTTTTCCATTCAGAAATGCTGATTTCACATCCATTTGATAAACTTTGAAATTCTTGTGAACTGCTAAAGCCAGAAACATTTTGATTGCCTCTAGTCTAGCCACAGGTGCAAAGGTTTCCTCAAAGTCAATGCCTTCAACTTGTGCATAGCCTTTATAGACCAATCTTGCTTTATTCCTTACTACTTGTCCATCTTCATTCAATTTGTTTCGAAAAATCCATTTAGTACCGATTATATTTTTATTTGTAGGTCTTGGTACTAACTCCCAGGTTTTGTTTTTCTTGATCTGATCTAATTCTTCATTTATAGCCGTCATCCAACTTTCATCTTTGCTTGCTTCAACAATATTTTTGGGCTCTATGCTGGATAATAGAGAGTAGTTACTTACTACCCTTTTTCTTGTCTGAACACCAACTGTGGGGTCTCCAATTATCTGCTCTCTAGGATGATTTTTTTGCCAGCTGCCTATTTTGAATTTTTTGTTTTCTTCCTCTTTTGAATCACTACTTAAATCATCTGATTCAATTTTTTGTTTCTTTTTCGTTTCTTTTTCCTCATCTCCTTCAATGACTTCTTCATAAATTGGGTAGTTTTCTTTATAGCTTATTTCTCGTTCCCTACCTTCATCAACTTTAACATCGGCACTCTCAACAATTTTCTTTAGCCTCTTGTTGTAGCATGTGTAGGCTTTGCTTTTTGTCGAGTAGCCAAGAAAAATACCTTCATCAGCTCTATCTTCAAACTTACCAAGATTATCTTCAGTTCTTTTGATGTAACACTTACTGCCAAAGACTTTGAAGTATCTTGTTGTTGCCTTTCTACCGAACCACAGCTCATATGGTGTTTTGCTTTCATGCGTCCTCAACATGCACCTATTTTGGATGTATACCGTAGTATGGACAACCTCTTTCCAAAATCTGTCTGCTATTTTGCTCTCAGTCAACATAGTCCTTGCCATTTCCTGCACTGTCCTGTTCTTTCTTTCTACCACACCATTCTGTTGAGGTGTCCTTGCTGCTGAAAACTGTCTCCTAATCCCATATTTTTGACAGTACTCTGCAAACTCCTCTGAAATGAACTCTCCTCCTCTATCTGATCTCACACATTTAATCCTTTTTCCTGTTTGATTCTCAACTTGTTTTTTGAAAATCTTGAACATCTCAAAGGCATCTGATTTAAGCTTCAAAAATAGTATCCATGTCATCCTGGAATAGTCATCTATGCACAACATAAAGTATTTGTCACCATTTATGCTTTGTGTTCTCATGGGTCCACATAAATCAGTATGTATTAGTTCTAATGGTTTGCTTGTGAAGTACTCTTTAGTTTTAAATGTGGCTCTAGTTTGCTTCCCCTTTTGGCATGAAGCACAAATGCTATTTAAAGGTTTACCAATGGTGGGAATATCTCTTACTTGCCCTTTTTGAGCTGATTCTTACTAGATTGTCGAAACCGATATGACTGAGCCTCTTGTGCCACAACCAATTTTCTTCTTCCTGTCCAATCAAGCATGCTCCTTCTGAAGTCTCTGAGAGAGTATACAGGTTTCCAGATGTCCTTGATCCAGTTGCTATCAACTTTCCACGGTTTGTTGTTCTGACTTCACACCCTTGCTTCTTGAAAATTACTTCATGACCTCTGTCACAAATCTGACTTACACTTAACAAATTATGCTTCAGACCAATCACAAACAGGACTTCTTTTGATTTGATTTTTCCATCACTGATCTTAACTGATCCTTTGCCAACTATCTTAGCTCCATCATTATTTCCAAATTTTATAGAACCACCTTCATATTTTTGTAACTCCTCAAATTGTTGTTTGTCACCTGTCATATGACTTGAGCATCCACTATCAAGTATCCATGGTGCAGATTTGTTCTATGCTTTAAATGTTGTCTGCACGATCAAGGATTCCTTTTCTTCCTTGGGTTGCTCCTTTTCTTTCCACTCTGGTTTGATTACAGTTTTGGTCACTTGTTTTGACTTTTCTTTGTCAGTAGCCTGTGTATGTTTTTCTGGAAATTTTCTAGTTTGTCTCAAACCATTTGGTTGAAACTTTCTTCCCTGATGTTTATTTGCTGCAAATGTGCTTCGACAATTTCTTGCAATGTGCCCAAAATTATGACAGTTATAACATTCTACTGCATAATCCATCAGCGGTGAAAAAACATTTCTACTGGTAAAGTTCCTTTGTCCTACATTATACTTGCAATCTGAAATCTTATGACCATAACCATTGCATTTAAAACAATAACCAGAAAAGGAATGAGTGAACCTGGGTGATGGTCTTTGCCATTTTGTAGTGGGAGCCATAAATCTTCTTCTCCTTTGATGAGTGACATTGGTGAATCCATCATTGTCAATACTTCTCTCTTGCCTGGCTTTATTGCTTTCTTTAGCATGATTCATTTTTTCTTGATCAACCCTGATCTTATCTTCATTCTTTATGGGTTCTACAGTTATGGCCTTTGATCCATCTGATGATTCTCCTTCGACGAAACCTAGACCAAATTTGATGCCTGTAGTCCTTTGGTTATTTATAATCTTGTTCAGCTTCATAGAACTTCCTTCAAGTTTGTGATAGCAACTCAATTTTTGATTCATCTCTTCTAGTTGTATCCTTAAACCAACAATCTCTTCTTCTAACTTACTGCACTCATCTATTTTCACGGTTAATTGTAGTTCGATATCTTCAGATATTTTCTTAAATTCATCTATCTGTACTTTCAAGCTGGATATGATATCATTGGCATCCTCAAGCTTTCTTGAAGTTTTCTTATTCTTTTTCCTTTCTAAACTCAGCTCTTTAAGTGCAGCGACCAACTCACCTTCCAAATCTACTTCAGCCTCAGCCTCAAGGTTTTTATTGCATTCCTATTTTTCTTCTATTTTTTCTTCTTCAAATGCCATAAAAAGAGCTTCACCTTTTTCTTCTTCAGAATCCTCACCAGAGTTGTCTTATGAAGGACTGACATTCTTGGATATGAAACTTTTCTTCTTGAAGTTTCCTTTTCTAAAATTTGGTTTCTTCTTCCAGTCACCTCTTTCTTGGTGTGAACCTTCATCACTTTTGCTTTTCTCATTAAGAGGACATTTAGCTGCAAAATGCCCAATGCCTCCATAGTTGAAACACTTAAATGGTAGCTTTCCTCTATATTTTCCTTTTCCCTTGATTAGTTTTCGAACAAAGTTTGCTTCTCTCCCCCCCCCCCCCCCCCCCTTCTCTTTTTTCTTTTTTTTTTTTTTCTCCCCCCCCCCCGGGGGTTTTCCTTCCTCCCCCCTCCCCCCCCTCCCCCCCCCTCCTTTTTTTTTTTTTTTCCGCCTCCTCCTTTGTTTTTTTTTTTGTGGGGGGGGGGGGGGGGGCTGCCCCTCCCCCCCCCCCCCCCCCCCCCCCCCCCCCCCCCCCCCCCCCCCCCCCTTTCTCCTCTCTCCCCCCCCCCCCCCCTCCCCCCCCCCCCCCCCCCCCCATCCCCCTCCTCCCCCCCTCTTTTTTTTTTTTTTTTTTTTTTTTTTTTTTTTCCCCTCGGTTTTTTTTTTTTTTCTCTTCTCCCCCCTCTTTTTTTTTTTTTTTTTTTTTTTTTTTTTTTTTTTTTTTTTTGGGGGGGGGGGGTTCTCTCCCCCCCCCCTCCCCCCCCCCCTTTTTTTTTTCTCCCTCCTCCCCCCCTGCTTCAAACTGAGATCGATGCGTTTGTAGCTTGGCCTCCTTGATCTTGTCATCTCCTTCATGAATGCTCCTTAGTTTGTCCCACATATCTTTTGCCATTTTACAACTCATGATCTTTATCAGTTCGCTGTCCACCAAACCGCACATGATAGCGTTCTTTGCTTTAGAGTTATTCTCAAACAGTTTCTTACCGACAACATCGGTTGGAGGAGTGGTGGGTATGGTGTATCCACTGTCTACTGATTCCCAAATGTCATATCCTAGAGAACACAAATATGTCTGCATCCTGAGTCTCCAAAATGCATAATTAGTTCCGTCAAACAATGGTGCTTTGTTTGATGAGAATCCTTCACCACCTGCCATTGTCTCACTTCCAAGATCACCTTAGCCGATTAAGCTTGTTCAGGAACTTGGCTCTGATACCAATTGTTAGTCTCACAATGACACTAAGAGGGGGGGTGAATCAGTGTAGCTATTAAAAACTTAAATCTTCAACTATTAATGCCAAACAGAGAAAACTTAAACTCAATAAAGTAGATATAACAAGAGAGCATTCCACAACACACGATGTAACGAGGTTCACCAATTTGGCTACTCCTCAAAAATGATTGCTTGGATTCCCGTCCAAATCCAACCTTTGCAAAATACAATTTTACAATCACTTTACCAGCACCCACTGGAAGGAGCACCAACCCCTGGTTTATCTGCACCAACAGAAAGGAGCACCAACCCCTAATTCAAGCACCAACTTGAACTGCACTTTTGAAACTATCAGATTGACATAAGAATGCCTTCGCTTATACAAGACCCTGACTGGTCTGTTGCTCACCCAACCTCTCTCACTCTTCAAACTCTGCTTACTGCTCTTCTATATCTCTCACTGCTCTGCTTGATACTCTTCTTGTAGCACTCTTTCAACACCCTTCTTGCAGCACTTTCACTCTATTTCAGCAGCCTGTAAACCTACGCACAGACCACCTTTTATACCCATATTGTATTTTTTGTAACTCCAGTTGTAACTCTTTCTTTCATGTCTCATGCGCCACTTGTCAGTTGTAACTCCTTTAATTTCTCATGCGCCACTTGTCAGTTGTAACGCCTTCTCACTGTAACTACTTTTGTATATATATAGGGTAGGCTTTTCGTCAAACACGATGCATGTTACGAATTTACACATGTACCCCTAACATGACTGTTCGTCTTTCAATTCTGTGCATGCATGCATATTCGATTCTATTTATACGACTGTTAGATTTCTCCTTCTTCGACTGTTCTTTTATTAGCTGCATGATTTTCTTTTGTAACGGCCCCTGTAACTGTTGCAAGACTTCAGTTAACGGTCACATATCTTATTTAGGCTGGGTTCTATTTTTAGCTCGCGCCAAAGTGACCTATCGCGAAATCGTGACACTTTTGCCTCTTTGTCCTCTTCTCGGCTTTGCACCCGTGAAAACACATGTCGCGATATCGTGACACTTTCGCCTCCTTGCTGCTTTACTTGGTTCATACCCGCGAAAACACTACATGTCACGATATCGCGACACTTTCACCTCCTTGCTACTTTTCTTTGCTTCAACCAACAAAAACACATGTCGCGATATCATGACACTTTCGCCTCCTTGCTCTTCCTCTTGGCTTCAACCAACGAAAACACAACATGTCATGATATCGTGACACTTTCGCCTCCTTGCTCTTCCTCTTGGCTTCAACCAGTGAAAACACAACATGTCGTGATATCGTGACACTTTCACCTTCTTGCTTTCTCTCTCCTTTAGTCATGAAAATGCGACATGTCACGATATCACGACACTTTCTCTCCTTTGCTCTTTCACTTGCCTTCGGGTCACGAAAACCCGACATGTCGCGATATCGCGACACTTTTTCTTTCGGACTCTCTCTCCTGCAACATGTCACGAAATCGTGACACTTTTTCTCTCGGACTCTCTCTCCTACAACATGTCACGAAATCGTGACACTTTTTCGTCCGTACAATCTTCCTTGCAATATGTCACGAAATCGTGACACTTTTTCATCCGTACAACCTTCCTTGCAATATGTCATGAAATCGTGACACTTTTTCTTTCTCTGCCTTCCTCTTCACTTCGGACCATGAAAATGAAACATGTCACGAAATCGTGACACCTTTTTCTCTCTCCTCTTTCTCTTCGCTTTGGACCGTGAAAATGAAACATGTCACGAAATCGTGACACCTTTTTCTCTCTCCTCATTTCTTCGCTTTGGATCACGAAAATGAAACATGTCACGAAATCGTGACATCTTTTTCTCTCTCCTCTTTTCTTCGCTTTGGATCGTGAAAATGAAACATGTCACGAAATCGTGACATCTTTTTCTCTCTCCTCTTTCTCTTCGCTTTGGATCACGAAAATGAAACATGTCGCGAAATCGTGACATCTTTTTCTCTCTTCTTCTTCCAACATGTCGTGAAATCGTGACAGTTTTTCTTTCTTCTTCTCTCTCTTCTAACATGTCATGAAATCGTGATAGTTTTTCTTTCTTGCGCCTTCTCCCCGAACATGTCGCGAAATCGTGATAGTTTTGCTTGCTTGCGCTTTCTCTCCGAACATGTCGCGAAATCGTGACAATTTTGCTTTCTTGCTCTTTCTCTCCAAACATGTCATGATATCGTGATAGTTTTCCTTTCTTCTCCAAACATGTCGCGATATCGCGACAGTTTTCCTTGCTTCTCAACATGTCGTGATATCGCGACAGTTTTCTTGCTTCTCAACATGTCGCGATATCGCGACAGTTTTCTTCCTTGTGATTTTCTTTTGATTTTTCTCAAATGGGCCACTTCTATCTTTTGGAGAATCATTGTACATACTCTGAAGATCCTCTTAACTCCTGTCCACTGCATCAACCGATTTGTCTGACTGTGTTGACAACAATGACAATACTGTTGCTGCACCTTGCTCATCAATCCTTGACCCATTAGTAGTAATTGATGAAAATAGTAGGCCAATAGTACAAAGTCTTAGGATTTTCTGGGTTGTCTCAGGCACAAATAAGTACCCTCATTCATCATAGTATTACTTTATTAGGGATCCCTTTGTATTTTCTTCTATACAACTAAGTAGAATATTATTATATTCCTTCTTGAACAAGGCAGTATCTAACTAATAACAATGCATCATGTTTTGCCTCAATTTAGATCTTTCTCTAGTCATTGATCCTTTTGGGATTTACCTTGTAGCCATATATCTATACATCACTCATCCATCCAATTTATAATTTATATCTATATCTTCAACCAGAGTGACTTGTTATTCAAATATTGTCCTTGCTAGCCTTTCACATAAATTAATTCCTCTAATTAGTTTGGTAAATTTGATCTTGATATCAAATTCTTTAATTTTATTGATCCACCTATCTCTCTTTTCTCTCAATTCATTGAGTAGTACAACAAATTAAATGTCAGGGTGCACTACAAAGCTAATGGTCTTGCTTTGTGCTAAGTAGTATCACTTCTTTAAGGACTTTATGATGGTGAATACTTATTTCTCTCAGGATATATCTCTTCATAGTTGTGGAGATATTGGCTCATGAAGGATATGGGGTGCCCTTCATCTTAATCATTATTTGGGTTAAGAAAACTATAATGCTCTCATTAGCACGAAATGCATATAGCCTAAAATATCTAAAGAAATTCGGATCAATTAGGATAGGAGCTTTTGTGATGGTATCTTTAACATATTGGAAGGCCTTCTTCTTCCATCCAATCTAGAGAGGTGTGATTTTTCAAAATCTTAGTTATGGGCATAACCATTTGAGTAAAATTAGTAATGAACTTAGATAAAAATAGTATTTGACCTAGGAATGACTTGATATCTTTGACTAACATGGGTAACTATAGGTTTTGGATGGATTTTATTCAATTGAATTCTATGTCTAAACCTTCTTTTGATACTACATGTCCCAAAAAATTGCATTCTTAAATCATAAAAAAGACTTCTTAGGGTTAGATAAATACCAAAGTCCCTGCATCTCTAGAAAATTGACTCGATATGGTCCATACGTTTACTGCTAATATTGGAAAGTATTGTTAAGTCATTAAGGTATATGAGAATAGTATCACCTACGAGCCCTATAAAATCTATGTCCACATATCCCTATAGAAATTGGCCTCTACATTTGATAGATTGACTGAAATTCATTGTTATGCAAGGGTTCCTCATTTGGTAGTGAAGGTTGTTTCATGGTGGTCTCCGTCTTTAACCCAAATTTAATTGTATCTTGAGAAACCATTTGGAAGTGATAATATTTGGGATTCAACTACCTTATACAATATTTGGTCAATGAAATACAATGGATGCAATCCTTTAAAGATGTCTTTTGCAAGTTCCTAAAGTTGAAACATAGCCTTATATCCCCATTCTTGTTGCATATTGAGACTAGATTGGTAACCCATATAGAGTGGTTGAATAGGAATATAATCTGAGATTGTAGAAAATTTAATAACTCCATGACTGATTCTATATTTAAATTCTTTGGTCTCTATTTCTATCTAAAATTCTTGGCATCACGTTTCAATTTGATAGTATGTTCATGATATTCTAATCAGACTTTAAGATATTCATATGACCAAGCAATAATGTATACTTACCATAGAGCTCTTTGAATGGGATTTTTTCTTCTTGAGTGTAATCTAAGGCAAGTAGTAGACTCCTCCATTTAGCTACTTTTATAGGATGATTAGAAGATGTTACCTTGAGGTTCATTTTTCATGTACTATCATTAGGGTTAAGAAAGCTTCCTAGGGTGATCAGACCCTTAGGCAACTAGTTTGACTTTTTTTTATGACTTCATCCTTTATGTCATATATTCATTCTTTTATTTATTGTACCAAGCCTCTCTATTTAGGAATTCTATAATTTGCTTATCATTGTTAAAAACCTACTAGTAATCAGAGTTATCATGAACCACTAGTCTAAAAACAACCTCCAATTCTTTTGGTTTATCCCATATATCATTGGTGGGGTCAAATCGAGCTACCATTCCTGCTAACTCATATTCCTTTGCATTCAACTCTTTATGTATCACTTAGATTTTATATTAATGGAAACTTTCAATAAAATCCTAGACTCAATGCTTATAAGATTTGAGGTGCTTGTTCTTCATGGTGCACTAGGAATTGACTTGATTTATAATTAGTTTGGAGTCACTATATATTCTTAGGTTCTTTATTCCCATGTTTTTTGCTTTTCTCAAGACCATGTAGAGTGCTTCATACTCTACCATATTATTTGTATATTTGAACAAAAACCTATAGGCATAGTGATTTTATTCTCCTTTTGGATCAATGAACTACACATTGACCCCTACTCTATTCCTATTTTTGGTGCCATCAAATTATATAGTCCATGTGTTTTTAGATCCTAAAATTATTAGGGTGGTCTCTATGATAAGGTAGTTTCCCAAATCAATTTATTCATACTCAACTTCTAGGTCTCTACCATATTTTAATACGTCAATTATCATGTCTACCTCCAAATCATGGTCACCTTCTAGATATTCCTTATCTTTTATGCTCTGGAAGCAAATTCTAGTTCATTTCATTTTCATCCTTAAGCTTGTGTGTGAGGTAGTTACAATATAGTTCATTCTCAATCCTGGTTATTTTTCCATCTTTAGGTATTTTCATATGATTATAATCCATTGTCAAGTAACCATCCCCTAATAACTTACGTGTCCATTATCCAAATAGTAGCATACCAAAATATAGGGGTAGATCCATAACTATCACTTCCTATGCTATTATAAAATTTGGATATCTTGCTATAGTCATGACTCTATCTTTAAAAATGTCAATTGTGTTAGCCCGTATACCATTCATTTGGATCAAGTGTCTAGTCATATTAGTATATGGGAGACTCATTTCTGTACAAATGGATTTAGGTATAACTATAATAGTGATACTTAAATCAACTATGCAACTCTTAATAATGTAATTTGCAATATTAATTCAAGTAGAATGAGGGAAAATTTAGCATTTTTAGCCTTCCATATATTGAATGCATTGAATTGAATGTTTCATGGATGTTCTCCCACAAAATTTTGTTGCTCTACGACATAAAATAAAGTAGATTATGATTGTTTACCTCTAGCATACCTTCATTATTACTATTTTAGAGCTTTCTAGAGTAGGTATCATTGTATTGGTAGGTTTAATGTATCTAGAATATTGATATTGCTCGGTATTCTTTTCATTTGCTATATGATATTGAATTTGAATATGACAAAGGGGCCTTATTTTCTAGCCCTAAAATTTATACGTTGCTTGGAAGACATTATCCATCCTTCATTCATGAGAGATGGGTATTTTAGTCACCTTTTGGATGTAATTTAAAGTCGATCTTCTCCTTTATTGCCTCCATTTTGATGGGCTTGTTGGTTGCTTCCTTGTCTCTAGTGTTTGTTGCAAGTTCCTTTTCCTTCTCTACCCTTTTGTCTTTATCATTTTGTGTTTCTCCTTTCCCTTTTGAGATGTACTTATAGATTTATTTTTTATGTTCTCATTGTCTTTATATTTATACTATTGTGCTACAATAGGTTCCCTATACTTTAAGTGCAAGGGTGACCCTCCTCTTCTAAGGATCATTTTACATTTTATTAGATGATTGTTATTCAAAAACCTTCCTTTTACCCTTAGTCTAGACCCATTTCTAATTTGTGAATATAACATCATCTTCAAATTTTGGTTCTTTATCTATCTCTATAGTGCTAAAATTTGCTAGGATTGTGTTGTTAAGATTGGGAAAGGTAGGCATTGATTATAGATCATAGGTTGTTGGTACATATTCAAGTTCACTAAAGAGGCCATTTGATCTATGATGGTAGCTTATTGAATTTGATATTATTTATTCTACTAAATAATTTGAGAATGTATGATGGCATCTATGCTTTCTTGGGATTATACCTATCATTACAAGGAAGGTAACATGCTAGTTTAGCCTATGTTGGTTTTAACCATGTGATTTGCAAGTCTAATTTACTCCTTGATTAGAACCTTGTTGAGGCATCTAATATTTTTTTAAGTATGGAGTATTTTAGGGATACCATTCCTATGATTTTTGTTATTGTTACTTCTATTATTGTTCTAATTTACCAAAGCCTTGATCACCTCCAGCATTTTTTTCATTACAAAATTACTGTTGGACTCATTACAAGAGTTGGATGGAGCAGGAAGCACTGGAATTTATGGCTAAAAGAATACAATGGATGTTGTATTTTGGATAGGATACATAATTATATCTAATGATGTAGAAGGATAAATGGAATAATTTTGTTAGGAATTAGGGATCGGTGAAAATTTGGGCATGAAATTTGATGTAAACATATCATGGGAAATTTGAGATGCGTAGGCCATCACTGGAGCATAGGGTATTCTTTTGACTTTGATGAGAACATCCTTTCCTTTAGTCACTTCTTCAAATATTGTACTTAGTGTATGATGATTAGCATTGCAAACCATTAAAGCTAAGTCAATTATAAACCTTTTATGTATTATAGCAATGTTTATTTTTTATTTGGCCTAACATTTTATGGAATTAGATTATGGATCCTTAGGAATCTAGTATTAAAATCAAATATTTTTTTCTTAAGGGTGTCTTTGTATTGTATTTAATTGAAATAAAATGGAGTAACCATTTTTCATCCTACCAAATCTATGCATAAATGGTTCTACTATTTTTTTGAAAAGGTTAAAAACTTTATTAACAGGGCAAGAATCAAATTACATTCATAGGTCTACCACTTTTGGCAAGCCCTAAAATTTGAATAAAACTAGGATTAATATATCCAAAAATAACAAAAAATTGAGTACCATCTAAAGAGCATAGACTCTTAGCCTGATCCCAATTCTACTCTATGTCGATCTGAAGTAAACTAGTAGGCTTTACAGTCCTACAAACACTACTAGTGCTATCCCAAAAGGGGCCAAAGAGTGTTGCAAGAGGCATAAAAAAAATTAGCCAATAACTATTCATCCTCCATTGACTCGCAAGGCTCAGTGGACTCTAGACCTATCCTCATCCTTACATAAGTATTTTCTATCCAAACAAAGAACCATTTGGTTCACCTTCGACCATTCAAGAGTGTCCCTATCTTGATTATAATTCAACATGCATCCAACCAGACTTTCACTACCATGTTTAGCCAAAAATTCAATCACTACATTATTTTGTATTTCAACATAGACTGAAATGGCATCCTCTAACTACTACCATATGGACTTAATTTGGCTCACAATTTTTCTTAACCTCCAAGTCTTTGGTCTACAATTTTTAATAACATCTAGAAGACCCACCATAATTTGTGAGTCTGACTCAACAATGATCTTTCTAACCCCATTCTCCTGAGCATTGATTGAACCTTTTTTGATAGGAATCCCTTCAACTTCATTGTTAGTAGCCCTTCCAAGACCCTCCAACTCCCAATAAGTACATTCCCCTTGAAATCTCTTTTGAGAAAACCAATGCTTGTAGCCCCTGGGTTATCCTTAGCTACACCATTAGAATTTATCTTTTTCCAACCCGGGGGAGGGGGTTACCATGATACCAACTTCAGTGACTTGGGATTCAATTCATTCTCCTAGATTTTTTGGTCCCTAAGGTGATATCTGACAATTTTAGAAACCTTGGTAACAATTTAATGCCTAACTAGCTCCATTGGATTGAAATTCTTTCTCAAAATTCTAGAATTTATTTCCAACCAAATGTGCCACTAGATGAAATTCGGGCCTAGGGACCAACACAATTGAATGGAGATATTCTTGAACTTTATTCATTTCCAAATCTCCCAGATATTAGTAAGAGTCACTTAAAATTATATGTGAACCTTAGATAGGTCTAACCACATTTTTGACAACTCTCTAGCAAATTCACACTAGAAAAGCAAATGATCAAGCGTCTCCTCCTAGGAATTACACATGATGCAATTGGAGAGGCCAAAAAAACCTCTCTTCATAAGGTTATCAAAGGTGATATAGATCCTATGCATCACTTCCCAAGCAAATAAATTTATTTTAGGCCAACCCTTAGCCGCACAAACTCTATTCCAAAGGGCATCCCATGGGATCAATGGAGGAGGGAGAAAAGCATTATAATCATAATGGACAATGAAGACACCTAGACTACCAAGGTACCAGAAAATTCTATCCTCTTCCTCTTTCCTTGTAAGGCACCTCTACTTGAGTATCTTACCAATAAGAATATTTTGATGAAGAGGGACCTCTACTATTGAACCCAAGTAGTAATTCAATTATCTATAAATTCCCTATACCATGAAGTAGCTTTATCACAAAGGGAATAGATTTGTAAGTGTACCATTATGTCCTCCTCTTGAATGCAATGAATTGAGGTGGGTTGTACACCATTATTTAGTAACCTAAGTATGATTAATTAATCATATATTAAGTAAACAACATCCTCCATGAGGGTCATCTCATATGGCCTATGGTCTCATAAATGTTAAAAACTACTTTACCATTTTACCCTTTATTGAGGTGATTCAATGTCATCTTGTTGTCATTCCCATAAAATGTGGATTTTTCTTTCATAGCTATTAGGAAAATAGAAGAATAATCAAGTAAGTAAAACAATACTTGGTAGATCCAATCAAGAAGTTGGTTTTGTGGTCTAATATGTGTTCATGGGTTGTTCTATTGAAGGGGAGGTTGATCATATTATTATTAAGGAGGCTACACCACATAGTTGGGTGGAAGATATTGATGATACAAATGATAGGGATATGAGGGATAGTAAGGTGGATAATAATGAGGTGGCAAATTATGGTAAACCCACTACTGACTAGGAGATGTTTGAATATTTTGTTGTGGAGGGGGTTAATTTAGCCTATATATAAAAATTATTGGTTTGTAGGAGATGGATCTTACAAATTTTTCAAAGCATGACTAGTTGGAGGTGTGTTAACCACTAGGGGTTTTCCTAGGACACCTTTGACCCTGATTGTTTAGCCATTGCTTGTGTATTCTGAGTAGTGTTCAAATTGAAGACCAATGATCCTATAGGAGCTAAGGATTGACATGAAGGAACATTAAAAGTATTTAGTATACTAGATCTAGGTAGATTCTATGTTGGAGGAGTACTTGTAGAAGGGATATTTTTATCAGCAAATAGACCCAATCATCATAGGTCTATATTTCCCAAGATCGTATAATCAAACATATATCATCACATTCAGTAATACCAATATTGCACAACATAAAAGATTTATTGATAATCCATAATTCTTAATACAAAATTGTTACATAGCATGGAGATTTATCTCCAATATGTAACCCTACCAAATACTCTTCAATACTCCTAACTTTTTCTCTCCTCAAACTCACGAGTGATGCAATCTTTCACATATCTTTCTTACATTATAATCTTGACACATCTCATATAACTTCTTACTTCTAATATTGATACATCTCACATGAATCTTCATTTATACATATGATACCTCATAACTCACACTTACACACATGACACCTCACACAACTTTTCACTTACACACTTGACACCTTTCAATCATAAATCATACATGATTACATGACTCATAAACACACTCCACACCTTGACACCTACTATTGACATCAATAATAAACATACTCCTAATCTAAATATTTACAATGGTACTCAAGGTATCAAATAATGTAATACCTCAACCCCCCCATATTACATTATTTGGTGTGAAGACATTAATTTTCAATCTCTATCTCTTAACTTTGTCTTGTCTTCATCCTATGAATCCAACTTTAGCATTGTCCATGATGTTGGTTCCATTTTGTTTTTTATTGCCTCTGAAATGTTTCAAAGATAATTCTCTGAAGAAGCTGGTCCAGTCCCATCATTAACATTCTTTTCCATTTATTATGATAATTCTTTTCTTTGTGCCAACAATATTCTTGAGGATGATTATTTCTTCCATAGAATTTACAAGGATAATGATTCTAGCATTTCTCTTCCTTGTGTCCAAATCTATTGCAATGATTATATTTTTTTATATGGTGTATATTATTTTCACATTTTGAATAGCATCCTCTTTTTTATATGCATAACAGATATTAGCATTATTGAGAAGACAATGTAAACAATGTTGAAATATTAAAGTCATTCTATATTTAGTCCTTTTGTAGATGAATTACAAAGATTTCATTAATTTTGTTGATCCATTGTTTCCAAATTTAGTAATTTTCTTCAAAGGATTTCTTGACATATTTTCTTTAAATGCACTATTTTTTGATGAAGCACATTGAATACTTGTTTTCTTAGTCAACATTTTCAAATTTCTTGAGTTTCCTTCAATCCTAATCTTAAAAATATAATCTTCTTTTCCTGGTATTTCATCCAGCTTCAAATTTAATTTCTAATTTTCAATCAATCAATTTCATAATCTCCTTATTTCTCCTTTGAAATTCTTATTCAGTATTAGTTTCAAATTTTATATTCTTTAATCTTCTTATGTCTCCCAATTCACAATTTTCCCTCCAAATTTTAATTTTAATCAAACTTCAATTCAAATCAATCTCCAATTTAAATATTCAAACATTTAATGTCCTTATGTCTCCCATTCCTTAATTAATTAAATCAATTTACCTTGTATCTCTCGAAATATTAATCATAAATTAAATATGCCCAAAAAATAATGCGCTTGATTTAAATTTAATTCATATCTAAGATTAAATTTATACTTTTTTTATGGTGCTCCACTTAATTCATTCTCATGCATGCATGGAAGCTCGTTAGGACAATGTTATTTTGCTTTCACCTTTATTTTAAAATAATTTCAATCATTACTTACAATATTTTCACATTTTTCTTCTCAAACGTAATGTTTCACTCCTTAGGCACAAGCTATCATTATGTTTCTTAGGCTTCACTCAGGTATAGGCTATCATTTTGCTTCTTAGATTTCACTCCTCAGGTGCAAGATCATTCCTCATAAAATCTAGAAATCCCTTTAATCCAATGCAGGCTCTAGGCACTTTCTTCACAAACTCTTGGTGTATCTTTTTTTGCAAATTTTCTTCTTATAGAATCCAAACATATTCTCCTTTAAAACATTCTCCTTTTATATTCTCAAGCGCTCTTCTTTTAAATTTCAGAATCTCTCCCTTCTAGATGTAGATGTACTCTCCTCTTTGACACTCTCCTTAATTTTAAATATTCAAAAATTCATTCGCCTTGTTCACCAAATCAAATGCAATTCTCTCATTCAAACATTATCTTCAATCTTAAGCAATCGTCTAACAATATTCTAGCAAGAATTCATCCAACAAGAAATCATCCATCAATATTCTCCAAATTTTTCTCCAACAAACATTCTCTCAAAATTCTTATCCTCTAAACTTCATAGTCCAATATCCTCCAATATCTTTGCTTTCAATTACTCTTCACTTTAATAATATCCTCTCCAAAAATCCTTCCTCAACTCCAATAGCTCCTCAATAATATCATGTTCCTCTCCTTCAATATTCTTTTCCTCACTCTTCCTCTCTCTATCTACCCTAGATAGGGCTTACTAAAGTGGCTCTGATACCATTGCTAACAAATGACCCAAATATCATAGGTATATATTTCCCAAGATCATATAATCAAACACATATCATCACATTCAATAAAACCAATATTGCACAACATAAAATATTTATTGATAATCCATAATTTCTTAATATAAAATTGTTGTATAGCATGGATCTTTATCTCCAATATATAACCTTACAAAAGAATCTTCAATACTCTTAATTTTTGCTCTTCTTAAACTCATGGGAGATCCAACTTTTCACATGCCTTTCTTACATTATGATAATTTATATCATGATTACATGACTTCCTACTTCTAATCTTGACACATATTACGTGACTCTTCATTTACATATATTACACCTCATAACTCACATATATCTCACACTTGCACACATGTCATCTCACACAACTCTTCACTTACACACTTGACACCTTTCACTTATAACTCATACTTGATTACATGACACATAAACACACTTCACATATTGACACCTACTACTTACATAAGTAAACATACTCCTAATATAAATATTTACAATGGAACTCAAGGTACCAAATAATGTAATACCTCCAACATGTTTTATGTACCAACAACTAGTGATGGGTTATAGAATTGACTTACAAAGAGAGAGTTATTCGTGGGGTTATTTACATAGATTGGTATTTGATATAAAGGATTAGTGTATCATAGTAGAATCTATATTAGACCAAGTTGTTAGAGTATATTACATCATTTGGGTCATGTAAATGTACCATCTTTGGTACATATCTAGAGTAGGAGTTTACTTCAAAGTAAAGTTAGTTAGTCACTTCAAGTATTAAAATAAATGCACAAGTGTCAATATGCAAGTTGTAAATGTGTATGTAGTCCACATGTACATGAGTCCTAGTTTGAGTTAAGGCCAAGCAATCTATCTTGTTATATAAAGGCCTCATAGGTACTGTGTAAGAGAGAAAAGTAGGAGAGAGTGATATAGTAACTACACAGTGTGTAGTACACAGTGTATGTGTGTAGTAAGGTACAATGTACTTCTTTCATATACTTTCATGGAGTGTACATGTCCTCCATTATATAGAATTATACTATTTTTATCATTCTCATTAATGGTATATTTATGAGCTATTTACATATATTCATTTTCTTATTTTCTTGCATATTATTGTACCATTAGTTTTATAGTTATCTTAGATTAGTTATCCTACATCTTGTGGTTGTACTACCTCTCATAAAAAGCTAACAGTGGTATTAGAGCACATGTCGGATCAATAGGAATAGGGAGAGCCACAAGGAACTTGACTACATCTTTGTAAACTGGATTCATTGTTGTGCACCACTGCATGCAAGCGCCATTGCAAGAGAGACTGGGAGAAATCAAAAAAATCTCAATCCCAAAATTTTTGAGATTACATTTGGCTAAGTCTTTCCATAGGGTTATAGAAAAACTCGTGAAGACTAGGACTCAACATAAATTCCACTAGTTGTTAGAGTATATTACATCATTTGGGTCATGTAAATGTACCACCTTTGGTACATAGTTAGAGTAGGATATTACTTTAGGGGGAGTTAGCTAGTTACTTCAAGCAATGTAATAAATGCATAAGTGTCAATGTGCAAGTTGTAATGTGTAAGGTGTCCCCTTATACAACTAGGTAGAGTGTTGGCCAAGGAATATATTTTCCTGTATAAAGGGACTCATAGTGATACATCATGTGCATCATGTACATCAAGTTCATCAATTTAATTATAGTAGAGTAGTATATAGTGGTATAACTCCTTGATGGAGCACAATGTAGTTATTTAACTTATATCAATGGAGTGACCATCATCTCCAAACTGCATTGTATTTTTACCACATTCTATTTATAAAATATTTTAATCATATTGTAAAATTCTATTATTTCATATTTTTTGCATCTTATTAGGACTCATGATAGATCTCTCCCATTGCATATATCCTCAAAATATAACAGTGGTATCAGAGCCAAGATGCATCTAGATAGGATTAGGGAGAGTCACAAGTGAGGACTAAAACAAATCTCAGTTACATAAATTCTGAGATTACATTTTGCTAGAGTATTTCCATAGAGTTGTAGGAAAACTCATGAAGAGTAGGACTCAACATTTGTTCCACTAGTTTGACGAATCAACTAGTGAAGACTATTGATCTCAAGAGATGTGGAATTTTTTCATGCTAACTATTGTCTAAAGTTTCTTTGTTGTAGAAAATTAACTCTCATAAGTTGGGACACTTCCTACAATAGATAGAGAATGATTTCACCTTCATTGCCTAAAAGTCTATGTGCTTTCCTCGTGCAGATATTATTTTTTTTGTTGCAAAAAAATAGACATTGTAGATCCATGCAGGAGACTTGAGGAGAAGAGTCATGGTGAAGTTTGGAGATTGGAGATCTCCATTTCTAGATTGAAAAACTTCACATTGTAGAAGAAAAGGCCATAGAAGCCTTGCACCTGAAGAAAAGGCCATATAAGCCTTGTACCAAAATAAAAGTCCACATAAGCTTTGATCTAGAATAAAATGCCACAAAAGCCTTGATCTATAATAAAAATATCACAAAAGGATTGATCCAAAAGAAAAAGATCACAAAATACTTGATCTAGAAGAAAAATACCACAGAAGCCTTAATCCAGAAGAAAGGGCCATGAAAGCCTTAATTTTGAAGAAGACTCCAAAGAAGAGTTCCTGAAGAAAACTCTAAAGAAGAGTTTGATACCATAGTTTGGTGAAGTAAGAAGTTGTTTTGGATATCCAACAAGAAGTTGTAGAATTCATTCATCTCAAGGCAGCAACTTGGTGAATCTAAACACCAAGATCTATATCATCTACAGAAGCCATTAAAGGTAATCAACTTGGGTGCAATTAGTTGAACTTTAAATTAGGGTTCATCATCTACCTATTATCTATCTAGAAAGTAAGAATACTACATCCTACAACACTTACTATACTAAAAAATTATAAATTGTTTTTTAAGGGTTCATTATAATCACTGTTAAGAATTGCAAATATTATTAAGTGCATTAGAAACTACTTTGAGAGTTTATTTACAAGAGTAATAAGGTGAGATTATTGTTACCATTAAAGTGCATTAATTTGAAGGTATTATTAATCCATTTGTACTATACTAGTTGATATTTAACTAGTTACTCTAAAAAAGGGTTAGTTTATATTTTTGATTGTTAAGATCAAGGGCACAAAACCAAAAAATTATCAAAGTGTCTAGAGACACTATTTGGTGCAAAAAAACTGCAGCAATTCATGGTCTAAAGAAGCCACCAAAAATAGATCATATTCCTCCAAGGAGTGGAGAAGAAGGCCACCACAAAAATTAGTAAAAGAAGCTACAAATTGAGACTTGGTGACTCTCAAATTTGAGGTGCATAAGGGTTCTTTATAGGTAAAAAATTAGTGTAGAAACTACTTCTTCAAAATCTTCTATCTATGTGGTTATTAGCTTGTATTTATTACCAAATTAACCAAGCAAAAGGAAAGAGTTGTCTAGAAAAAGAGACAACGTCAAATCAGCCCTTGCCTACAAGAAATTTGCCATTAAAACCAGCAAAAAAAGCTTGCAAAAGGAGGTGCAAAAATAAGGTATTCTATTACAAAGTTTATTTACATTATCTTGCACCATAATATTTTCTATTGTGTAGGAAAAAGGGCAAGGTCTAAGTTTCATGAAGACACATTCTTCATAAGCAAGGAATATCTCAAAGCGGCCATAGAGAAGCATCATTCAAGCAAGGTCAAAATAGCCTTCAAAGATCTCACATCACCCATGGTTTTGGATAGCCACAACAAGGAACCTACAAGCACAAATAGCATACCACAAGGAAGGAGCCATCATTTACAAATGGAGAAACACAACTTGAAAGTAGGAAGGAATCAAAGCATAAATAAAGCAATACCAGAAACTAGACATCCGCCCACAAGGAGCATCCAAATCCACCATTGTATTATCACAAAACTCCACCAAAGTATCACTTAGCTAGAACCAACTCACATACCAAGCACCATAAAAAAATGGAGTAGAATATGCAACAAAGAAAAAGTTGTAAATAATACATTGAAGCTTGCAAGAATACGTTAAAGAGGCATCTAGAGATGTTGAAGAGGAAGGTTCATGCAAAATAGAAATGGTGCCACTTGTCACAATTGAAGAAACCCTAATGTATCTCATTTGAGCACTCAAAATAATGCTCAAGCTTGCACGTGTGAAGGAATAGTCCAAGGAAGCGTTACACAGGAGATCATTGGTTGTGTTAGAGAAGGGGTAACACTTGTAACCAAGGCATACAAGAGCTCATATAAATACTGTAACATCTATCCTCTATTCTACAAAAAATTCAAAGTGTCAAAGAGCATCTACCTTCTTCAAGCGTTGAAATAAAATTGTCATGATACTTGTCATTCTCTAAAAAATCCTCTTCCTATTTAAGGCACCTAAAACTAAGAAGGGAAGCACATTCATAATAGCAAGGAGTTATAGTGTGTAATAAAAGAGAGGAGCATTTAAATCTCTTGGTCAAGACATTCAAAGCAAGTCAAATAAGCCATATTTGAGGCACCACCATTCAAGGATTGAATTCAAGGAAGAATAAAATCCTACCATTGGTCATAGTGCCCAAGAGAAGCATTAAATATTGTTGTCATCCATGTTTTAATTCAGCACCAGTTACTTAAGGTTTGCAGCATAATAAAGGTAAGAATTTACCTTGTTTTAATTTGCTTTCATCAAAAGGAGTTATAAGGGTATAATATAAGGTTGAAACTATAGGGAAATCAACCACATTTGGAAGTAAAATTAAAGAAGGATTATACACCAAAAATAGATTAATATTTACAATTTAAAACATAGGAGAAATAAGGATTTCTACTTGGAAAAATAAAAATTATATTATTGCAAATTTTATTGTTTTATAATATTCCAAATTAGGGAGTTATAAGGAATACTACACCAAAATTAGATTATTAGAATTTAGAAACTGTTGTAGCCAAAATTGATACAACATGAATGTACCCCTAATTTCAAATTTTTGAAGGTCATTAAGAGATCCATGTTTCATGATGTGCTAATGGAAAATTCAAATCTTGAGCTATAAAGCATAAAATATCTCAAAGGATAACTATGGATTAATTTTTCAAATATTAACAAAACCTTCAAATGCTTAAGTCATTCATTTTTAACAACGTTGTCATCATGATTGGTCATCCTCCATAAAATGGTCTAAATTGTCAAAAATGTTGTAACCATTGTGCACCCTTAAGAAACAAAATCCTTTTAATTAAGCTTAAGGGGTTCTCCACCCACATATTCCTAAGTCTACAAGTCACCGACTTGATCAGTCAAGCAATGGAAACAAAGCAAAGTCATAAACCGATCGGTCAATGAACAGAAAGCCACCATCGAAAGCATAAAATTCTAATAATAGATCAAAAAACCTTTGGTCGATGGTAATAAATGATCAGTCGATCGACTAATTAGTTTATAATATTGGCATCACAAAGACCCACCATTCAACCGATAGTAAGAAAATATCGCTTTACCATTCGATCGATCGATCAAAATGGTAGTAAAAGAGAACCACTTAGCCAAAAAACATATCAGTGATCCAAAGTCTTTCGATCGAGCGTAGTGACGACATTTTATTCAGTCTGAAAGCATTGACCAAGAATGCTCAACTCATTTGGTCAAATCCAAAATCTCAGAAGCCAAAGGTGAGGCTAATAAACACTCAGTCAAAAGGAGGGAATGATCAATCAAACACATGGTAAAAAGGAATATCATCGATTGAAAGCTCATCAATAGCCAAGACTAATAGATCAAAGGTCAATGAGAGTGGCCTGAAGTTGCTCAGTTGAAAAATCGATCAAATCATTTAGTTAAAGTTGACTGACTCATCAAATAAGAAACCCTTCGACCGAACAAAGACCCATGTGACAATATCAAGACCATTCAACCAATGAGCAACATAAATCGACTGATAGATACCAAGTGAAATTAAAAATCTTAGCCGACCAAAGTAATGATGTGGCATAAACTGAGCTATTGAAATTATTTTGGTCGAGAAGAGATAGATGCCTAGATTTCATCTATCAAATAGATCATAGTCATTGAATGGTACCGATCAAGTGAAGCGGGCGATTGAGATTGATTGAGCCTAATAAAGGTAAAATGAGCAGGAATCAAGGTATGCCAACATTAAATTTTGCATGCATTTTGGTTTAGCTAAATGTCATTATTATGTTGATCCCCACAATAGAGGTTGGCACAAGTTTTAAATATAGCATGTACAAGGGTACTCTAAGCCACGCGATCGAATAATAATGGTAAGTGACCAAAATCACCATTCGTACAAAATTAAGAAGAGTCATCGATCAAAAATTGATAGGTGAGGGTTAATCGGTCGAACATCCAATCGGCAAGCGAGGAAATTTTTGGTCGGATAATGATGAATCGCCAACTGATGATCTTTGCAAAAGAACTAATTAAAGCATTGATATATTGATCAAACATCAACGATCATCGAAGCACGAGTCCCTCAAAATCTGCAACAGACATTAGTCGATCTATCACATGATTGGAGAAACACTGCACTAAAGCAAGATCTTGTGGATCCTCATACAAGAAATCCAATAGGGCACTCATATCAATGACGATTTTTTTGACATGATCAAGATCCTATCGAGAAGTTGTAGGTACGCAAGCTAACTATGGACCTCTTCCTTGGATCTACCTAGATACATGCTTTAACACAAGGTGAGCTAAATAGATGATTTAAGATCAAACATGTGTATGATCAGATGTCTAGTTATGTAAATCAACTGAAATATGACGATTTACAATCAGTCGACCATTATGAGCAGTGAGGCGGCAAGCCAATTATAGCAGCAATACAATGGCGATTGGTGTGACATTAATGATGCTTCATGCGTAAACCAGCTTAAATACACGATAACAGTAGCGGGTAACTTACAAAGCTTATAGTATCTTTGAATAGTATAGAGCCAAAGATCCTAGTCAATAAGACTCAGACAATGGTCTCCTCCAGCATAGTTGCTTCCAAGAAAAGGATCGAAACTTTAGAAGAAAATTTATCTTTCAAGAAGATGACCATAAGGAAACTCGAAGAGTAGGTATGGGGCGAGAAATAACTCACCAAGTTCTATTTTCAATTCAGCATGGAAGAATGGCAATGTTCATAGTATTTGCTAAAGAACATGTTTAAGAAGGCGTACGCAAATAAAGACAAGAGCAATCCTCACTACAATAAGTAAAAAGACCAATTTGGCGAAGCAATTATACCCAAGAGTACATTTATCTCCTAAGTTGTTTTCATGGTTGGCCATTTTGTATGACTCATGAACCAGAGCCATAGTCAATGGTAGGAATAAACCTATCTACATGATTACACTCAAGAGAGTTGAGTAGGCATTTGGACTGGAAATAGGTTTAGGATGTAGTGGTAGTCTCGATACAAGACCAACACATGATCAACACCACCTTCTACATAAATTTATTCGACTATGACAAATTTGTGTCAACATACTTTCCCATTCACAAGTCTTTACTTCATAGGTGGATGAAATATTATGCCAACATAATCCACATAGTTATGGGGATCGAGGACCTTAACTGGATTAGTGCAGAGGTCATGTACATGATAGTGTAGTGCAAAAAGACATGGAATATGCCAATGTATAGATGGCAAGATATAATATGCAACACAATGGACAGAGAGTTTAAAGAATTGCAAAAGGCGATAAAGGAGGATAAAGACTTCATGCCCCACTTCTCCCACTACTCAAAATTTATCCATTTGATCGTAGTTCAAATACAATTCAATTAATCAGTTAAGAGGTATATCGGGCACAATCAATCAATATAGGGTGCCTTGCATATACAAAGGTACCTCCACTTACTCATAATTCTACGGTAGATTTTTTTATGGCTATGTATCATATAATCATTGAGAAACAACCCCCTAGAATGAGCCTGGGCATAGTTAAATATCTTAAAGAAAAGAAAGTTGGAGATTTCTTTCTCACCCAATACTATAGCTTCATCAGAGTATATGGTACCAATTTGCCACCCAAGGCTCTACCCAAATTTTGTCCTAAGTCACTTGCTACCTTAGAGATAAGCCAAATTGAGATGGAAGAGAAAATATGCCAAAATTTATTGGGTCACTATGCCAGGAAAAATAGGATAATATGAATACAGAGGATATACTAGTATGATGAAACCCTTGTCCAAAATGGATTCATACCTACTACAAAGATATTCTCATTGAGCCCAAACCAATGATACACAGAGGGTATGAATTCGAATAAAATATTTTATGGGCCCAGAACAATGAGGTGAATCTAGAAGAAATATGGAATAATAATAATCTTACAAAGGCACATACTTGTATAGAGTCCATGGGAAATTACTCCATAGATCTCAAGATGATAAGGGATACCACAGTGGATAAAATAATGCCACAAGTATTCATCATACCCCCATATGACTTTGCAGATCCCATTGCAGAAGTTATGAATCTAGAACTTGAACAAATCAAGATCGTGGTCGAGGTGACAACCCAAACAACAAAATATGCTACTGGTGCCTTGTCCACTTCTCAAGCTCCCAGTATGAACAAAGAAAAATATCTTGTGCTTGCTTTCGCTGCACCGAGCCAGTTCATAGTCAAAATCTTAGTAGTGAGGTTTATGGCCCCACAACATTTATAGCAAATGGTTATAGGTTCACCCCAGGCAATATTGGTGGCCTTCAAGGTAAAAAACAAGGATATCCAAGTATATGTAGTAGCATGGAAAAGAATACAAAAAATTGAGGGATTTTGTGATATTTTTAGAGATTACTAGGTAGTAGTTCCTGACTCCTCAAACTCTCCCCCTCATAAGAGAGCCAAAATTGGAATGGGTACTGGTGAACCTATGAGCCTCACTCTAATCAAAATATAGGATATCACATAATTCAACCCTAATGAGGAAGAACATATCCAAGCTATAATGGAAGGCAAGGTAACAGAAGCTCAAACAAAAAGTGAAGTTCAAGGTTCAGTCCTCTCATTAATTTTGTTCTCTACCTTCGAACCACGATCACCATCCCTACTCAAGGAGTACAATAACTTCAAATAAATCCTGAAATATAGGATGAAAAAATAGAAGGGGATATAGTTTCCCTTTTGAAACATGGAGTGCAAGTACATGCATAGACTATGCTAGCCATCGAGAAGGAAATAACTGTGTGGAAGACTAAAAAAACTGCTACAGGAAAAAAATAAAAAGCTAAAAAATGAATTTAGAAAAGGTCAGGAACAAATGCCTTCAAGGAGTAGACAATTGCAGGGCTCATTTCTTGCATCAAAATAAAAGAAAATATAGTCAAAATCATATAAACATAATAAAAAATGATTGAGAGTTCTTGTAAGGATTTTGGAGCATTAATAGAAGCTAATAAAAAGATAAAACCCCTGATAGAAAATGTGGATAAAAGGATGGTAGCTATTTCCCTAGTATATGAGAAGTGCAAGATGAAGTATGAACAAATCGAGTCCAAACAGGTGGTCATGATAGATGGTAAAATTCATAGCTACCAAATAGAATATGAGAAAATCACTAGTTCTATGGCAGATAGACCCCGATGGAATAACGTAGTCAAGGAATTGGAGATCGTGGAGCATGATACAATTATTAAATTGAAACATTTAATATCAATCCCCATAAATTACTCAGCACATAAGGGTTCATCCAATTATTCATCAAAGATATTCAGGAGTTCCCATGTGAAGAAACTAACAAAGATAAATTATCTGACTAGCTTTTTTCTTTGTCAATAACCACCCTTAATATAGTCAGATTTTTTTAGATCAAAAAAATAGTCTTAAAAGAAGATAAGACCAAAGAAATAAGGGTGTTGGAAAAAATTAACACACTCAGTGTAATTGATGAAGAAATATGGATACATATGGATGACTTGGTTGGTGCTAGTCAAGAAGATAAGGACACGATCAAGAAAATTTAAAAGACATCAGAGTTAACAAGCAACATGGGGCCCACAAAAGGAGACAAAGGAAAAGGAAAGGTGGATGACAACTAGGTAGAACTTCAACCTATTAAAAATAAGTTTTAATTTTGAAACAACTAATAACAAGTTGTACAAAACCTGATCGATGATAAAGCAGGAGATGGCACCAAGTGGAGGGTCCATATTATAGCAGTTTTGATAGTTACAAATTTTTCACAACTATAAGGACGTCCACAACCATAAATAGGATAAATATTTTGACATAGCATATTTTTGCTAAGAGGTATACTTGAGTGCCCATTCTTTGTTGTTGTATTCCCTTTGTGTCTTTCTTCTTCTTCCATCCCTTATTCTTCCCATTGCTATGTAGGTTTTTATAGAAAAGTGCCCAAGAAGTTGAGATTATTTCCAGATTATTGATCCAATGGTCTAAAGACTCAACTGTTACCAGATTGGAATGGGAGAGTGGAAAGTACTTGTTATGATATTCAAACGAGAATTTTTGTTGTATTAATATTTAGAGTTAAATGGTAAATTCATGCCAACTCTTCATGTAATCGATTACAAATATTAATACAATTCTCAGCTTTTTTCTTGTTATAATTTTGTTATGAGTTTTGTGTGTGTCTTCATTATGGGTTACATTATTTGAACGCATAATGGGCGTTGCTTTCGTTGGTCAACTATTATGTTTATTACGATATTCGAATGAATGTAATTGCACCAATTCATTTTGTCCCTCATTCTTTCCATTTCGTTGAATTATTATTAAATATTGCTACAATAGCCCAACGAATTAAGGCATCGATCATGCATAAGGTATAATTAAACTGTTATTGTTTTAGCTTGGTCAAATTTATAAAAACTTTAATTCACCACCATAAATCTGGAAGAGCATGAACATAAAATGTTAAAAACTTTAAGTTCATCTCAAGGGTATCCTTATCATACCTGGTCTATTTAGAAAATATTGAAGAAATTTAATCCTAGGTTAAAGAGGCGAGTCACCCAGGTGTTGTAGGTGAGTTGGAGAGGAGAGGGAAATCCTCCAAGAGAGGTCCCAGGTTCAAATCTCCACCCTACTAAAAAGCTGAATTGGGTATCCAAAATCCAATTGATAATGTTGGTGCGGGTAGGGTCGGGTGCGACTCTCGGGTAAATTTGACAGTGTAGAACCCCTTGTTCATGGTCTCTCAGACCAAGGTGGCCCCACAAGGGGTTTTTTGCTTTAAAAAAAAAAAAGAGGCAGGTCGACCAGAGCTTGTAATTGCTCATTGGCAGTTGGTTTTTCTTGTAGCATGACAGCTTATCCCAAGGATGCAGGAAAAATCTCCACCAAAAATATTAAAAGGCTATAAAATGAAGTTTATTGGTATACTCATCTCAAAATCACATTAAAGGGACAAAAGAAATCCAACCATTAGAACTTCATAAAATTAACAAGTGCTTAGTTCAATAGGATAAATAAGGAGTAATAGAAGTTTATTTTTGCTATTTACAAAATCAACCCAAAATTGAACTACTATTTCCAAAAGCACTTTATTACTCATATAGCATATCCAAAATCACTATGGATTCATAAGGTAGACTACTTAGAAGACTATCTAATAAGATACAAGCACTTTATATTCTATACTAGGGAATTTAAAAGGGGACCACAAGGATCATCATGGCATCAAATAAATTATTTCTTGCAGAATCCCAATTACTTAAAGGTCCAAACTATTTCTCCTAGAAAAATAAGGTAAAATTAATTTTAGTATATGAAAAAATTTGGGAGATAGCTCAAGGAACAACAAAAATACCAAGCACAGGTGATACTGAGATTCAAAATTTTGAAGAAAATGATGCAAAAGCCCTAATGATAATAACCTTTGCTATCACTGATGAAATACAAACTTATATTAGTTCAGCAAAGACATCTACAGAAGCTTGGAAAAACTTAGAAAAAATATTCAAAGGAAAAAATAAAACAACTATCCTTCATCTTCAAACTCAACTACATTCCCTAAAAATAAAAAATGGTGAGAGCATAGAACTATTCCTAAGGAAGGTAGAAGATATTAAAGGGAAATTATTAACCTTAGGAGAAGATATTAAAGGGAAATTATTAACCTTAGGAGAAGATACTAAAGATGAATTTATTACCCAAGTAACCATGAGAGCACTTCCAAATAGCTACAAGCATTTGGTTACATCTTTACAAGTCCTAAGTAAAGATACTTCTTTTGATGACCTAATCAATATTCTTCAAGAGTATGAGATGGAGAACACAATTAAAGATGAAATTACTAACACTGCATTGGCATCAATAGACAATCCATAGGGAAATATTGCTTTATCATCAAAAGTATGAATACCATGGAATAACAAATATTGTTAGATATGCAAAAGAAAATGTCATAGTACTAACTATTGCAGATTCAATCCCATAAATCAAAATCAAGGAAATCAAATGGGAACATGGTGTCCCGAGTGAAGTAGAGGAGCTTATTCAACAAGAATTCCAAGAATGATAGACGAATTTACCAACAGGGAAGGTACTGTAAGTTCGAAGGCTAGGAGTATTCCCGTATCTTTTTTGAATTGGACTCACAATTAAAATTATCTAAGCTGTCAATCTTCGTGGATGCTACTTGGAAATACCACAAAGACTAATGGGGATAGTCACATGTCAGATAACATGGCTCCTAGTCATCTTAGTAATTTGAGGTTGGTTGATAATCACAGGGAAGGAAAGAAACGATAATATAAGACTTCGAACCAAAGCCACGTGGACCACCAGATAGCCACCACCATAAATCTAGCCAACAGGTTCACTTCTCCAAGGCTGATTGGCCAAGATAGTATGTGGTACCAAAGCATGTCATATACGAAAGAAAGCAATTACCAAAGAATTATTAAGAGTAACTATCAATACAGAGCTTGTGGGAGTTTTTTTTAGTACTTTGCTATGTGTGTCTGCAGCTTTTTATTTCTCCATTGTCTCAAGGAAGGGATCCGTGTCTGTTTCTTTTTTGTAATTATGATGCATGTGTGTTTTCTCGGGGTATACCCAAAATGTTGTATGGGAAGTTTCTTTTTGATAATAGGCTATGTGCCTTACTGGATGTAATGGCTTTGGCGGCATGTAGATTTTACATATATAGGATCCTTAGTAAGGATATGTTCATCAACAGCCCTGGGCTAATTTTTGTTAAAGGTTTTGGGTCAACCTGTAAAACCCGATATTAATGCTATAGTATCTTATCTACCAAAAAAAAATCAAGGAAATCAGATGAACAATGGAAGTAAATTTCAACTATGAAAATATCAAAATAATCCTCATTAGCAACAATTCCAGTGTCCAACCAATTATCCCCAATTGGAGTATCAAAAAGGGAATTAGAAAGGACGCCTAGCTCAAAGGATAGAATAAATTGAAGAATTGGAAGAACCTATAGATGGTTATGAATTCAAAGCTCTTTTAGCAAGAACAATAGGTTATGAAGACACTAACTACTTACTTGAACATGTTACAAAAAATAGAGAAGGAGAATACAAACTCCATATTGAATATTGAAGTCTTCAAATACCCAAATAATGTAATACAAGGGGGTGTTAGAGTTTATTACATCATTTGGATCATGTATATGGACCACCTTTGGTACATAGAGTAGGATTTTACTTTAGGGGGAAGTTATATAGTTACTTCAAGCAATGTAATAAATGCACAAGTGTCAATGTGAGAGTTGTAATGTGCAAGGTGTCCCCTTGTACAACTAGGTAGAGTGTTGGCCAAGGAATCTATATTCCTATATAAAGGACCTCATAGTGATATATCATGTACATCAAGTTCATCAAGTTCATTATAGTAGAGAGTAGTAGATAGTGGTAGAAATCCTTGATGGAGCACAATGTATTTCTTTAGCTTATATCAATGGAGTGATCGTAACCTCCATATTGCATTGTATTTTTACCACTTTCTATTTATAGTATATTTTAGTCATATTGCATAATTCTATTCTTTCATATTTTCTACATCTTATTAGGACCTGTGATATATATCCCACTGCATATATCCTCAAAAGCTAACACTTGTCTAACAAATCAACTAGTAAAGTTCATTATCTCTAGAATTATAAATTCTTCCATTCTAGTTTCTAACATCTTGTTGCAGGAAAAGAAGATTAAGAGAAAGTTGGGAAGCTTCCTACAATAGATTTAGGAAGAAGATCTTCATTATAATCATTCCAACACTTATAGCAAAAAGTAGAATACTGAAGATTTTAGTGACCTAAAAAAAGGTTCCATTATAAGAGTTACGAACCTGCAGATTGTAGAAAACAAGAAAAGGCCATAGTAGCCTTATTGTAGACTCAAGGAAGAAGAACACTCTAGAGATGAGCCCAGAAGGATATAGGAGATTTGTGATCTCCATTGAATATCAAAACCTATGGAGTTAAAAAGAAAAAAAGGCCATAGGAGCCTTTCTACAAATTCAAGGGAGAGAAGAAGACTCAAGTGAAGAGTCTCGATGAAGATAGGAGATTGGTGATCTCCAATGCAAATGGAAGACTTCACCCTAAAGAAGTTGAATATACCCTTAGAATTTCAAGTTATAAAACTCTTAGTTTTAGAATATTGGAGGTTGGTGATCTCCATTAAAGCCTATAGTTTGCAGAAGTAAAGAAGGACCAGTAAAGGTCCTCTTCTAGATTCTAACAGTAGCAATTTGTAGAGATCTAGGAAGAAGTTCTCATTACCAACACTTTATTAGTAGAATGTTTAAGGAAAGATCCATTTTGGAAGACCAGAGAAGCTACGATATTGAAGACATTGGTGAGATCTCAAGGAGAAACAAGGAGAATTCTTGGATAACCTTAGTTCATAATTCAGATAATATCATTAAAGGAGTTCCTAGGAGAACTCATTGTAGAAATCTACCAGCAAGAAGAAGTTACTGATAGAGCAAAATTTGGGACAATTTTTTCCATCTGACAACAAGCCCAAAAGGAGAATAATTTATCTAGGAGTGTCAAATTCTGGAGGAGATTATTGAATACCTTAAGATATTCAGATTCTTCAGAAGAGGGATGAGATCGAAGTTAAAATTTTACAAGGAGAAAGAAGCATAACTTTACTACCAAACCTGAAAGGTTTGAAGATTACCATTGAAGGCTATAAGGATCTTTCAAAGATAGGGGTTTGTTGAATCTTCAAAAAAATATTGAAGGGTGCTTTAAGGAAAACTCAACTACGATTTGGAGGAAGTCCCTACCAAATTTATGAGTTTCAATAACAACATTTCAGTACAAAAATTGACTGTGAGAGAGTAGCAATCAGGACAACATTACTAGCTGTAAAACTTCCAATTGATAGATAGCATTCTAAAGGAGAATCAAAACCACCATACTACAATTTCAAAGCAGAAAGATAGAGTTACTAAGTTGTGAATTGGTGAGTTAAGGAGATGTTACGGACAATCAAGAATAGTTGCAAATCCATCCAGTTAAAGGTAGTAATAAGGTGAATCTAATCACCTAGAAATCCTTCATCTACACATATTATTAATGCAAGCAACTTGGATGCAAATAGGTTCATTAGTTGAACTTTAATTTGGGTTATTATCCAGTTCTATTAAGCACCATTTTAAGTTCTTTAAATCTGCAAAAGAATATTGCATATTATAGTCTTCAAGGGGAGTGTAGAAGAAAGTTATTTTAAGGTTTATAATTGCACATTAAAATAGGAGTTAGATAAATATCTTCCTATTATTCAGTTACAACAAAGAAGACTATATCAAGTTACATAAGTTATAGTGCAATTACTAGTGCATGATTTAAGGTTCATTTACAGTAGTAGTAAGGAGAAACTCTTACTCCACTATATTAGTTATTCAAAGTTCACTAAGGATTCTTAGTTAAGGTGAACAATAGTGCAAAGTTAAACCTCTAAATGTTAGTTGCAGGGTTAAGAGCTTGGATTCATTGGTGTTAAAATTATCCAAGTTAGAGATTAGTGTTGTCTGAAAAGAAAGACAACAATACATTACTCTCAGTGATTATAGCAAGAAATCAACATATCTAAGAATCAAAATAAAAGCTTCAAAAATCTATCTTCATTTTTCCTCAAGCTATACAATGAGGAGCTACCATATCAAAGAAGAAGAATAGCATAAAAGGAATACAAAGCACGTGCAAAAATAAGGTATCTTATTTATGTTACATAGATGCACCATATCCCTCCTAAAGAGGACATAATATAGAGTGTCCCAAGACACTATAGGTAGCAAGTATCCTACGTCTGTGATCTACAAAAATGTAGAAGATAAAAAATGTGAGCTGATCTAGGGCACAAATGTTGGTTTGGGATGTCTAAAAGATACCATCTTTAGCAACTTATCCAACCTGTAGCACAAGTACCTACATAAGGATAAAGACAAGGATAGGGAATAATAGTAGGATATCAAGGAGAAAAATGGAGGTGCAATACCCAGTAAGGAGGTCATCATCATTTGATATCTAAATGGAAAAAGGACAACATTAAGGCCTATGTAAGAAGTTGTTTATCTCTTGCACTTCTATATAAAATATAACACCAAAGCATACATAAAATAACTATTATATATCATCTACTTATGTGGAAAAAACAATGCTAAGGACGAGCACAAATAAGCAAGGGGCTATACCCAAGAAAGAAATTAGAAGAACCACCAGCTAAAATGAAGCCACTAGTGGAGCACCCTTATTCATCTTATTTGGAGACACCCACACAACAACTAATCTCATCCAAAAAGAAGAAGTTGAAGATAATCAACAAAGGGTAATTGTTTGTAAACAAGATACAAGAAGGAGACGTTAGATAAAGTTTTACATGCATGAAACCTAAGTGCCACTTGGCCCAAAGGGCATCTTCGCCCTCTCATTCCTAAAACTTAATAGAAAGGCACTCATTGGAGTAACACCTTTCATCATCCTTCTAACACCCAATAATATTCAACGCCTACCAAGAAGAATTCCTACCTGCATCATGAAGTCTAATGCCTTCAAGGAACAATGCGAGTGAAACAAGAGATGAGAGAGTCTTGGTAATACCTTGTGTCACTTGGAACACACATCAAGAAGGAAGAAGCATGATTGCAGCTGCCATAAAGAGGAGCACTCATAGAGGAAAATATATCTAGAATTGACACTAATTGGAGAACATATTGAAGGCATGAATTCAAGAGTCAAAGGCACATTTAAGACTATAATAAGGGATGTCTGCCAAGCCTATCATAAACCAGCAAGGAGGTACGATAGATTTCAAGGTTATTGAAGTCAAAAATAGCACCCATCTACCATACGAAGGTATTATCTCATAAGGCTTAATTATTTGCTTTCATAAGGAGTAATAGTATAAGGTTGAAACTATTATCACCATTTGCATTCACATATAAATACAAAATCAACCATATGTTTGAAATTAAATTTAAAGGAAGTTTAAATACTTAAATAGTCTAATATTTACAATTAAAATCATAGGAGTTATAAGGGTTTCTACTTCGATAAATTAAATTAAATTATTGCACATATTATAGTTTTCTAATATTCCAAATTAGGGATTTATAAGGTATACTACACCAAAAATATATTATTTGAATTTAGAAACATTAAACTATTAATATCAAGGGGTATAAAAATAAGTTCTTCATTTACTTAAAAGTGGTTGGAATTATATACTTAAACTTGTCTCATACTCATACTAAAGAGACAAAAGAAATCCAACCATAGAGAACTTTAAATTAGGTGCATAGTTCATTAGGAGAGATAAGGTGAAATAGAATTTTATTATTGTTACAAAATATTACAAAATTAACTCAAAAATGAACTATTAATCACAAAGCATTTTATTAAGCTTATAGCTTACTTTATTCACTAGGGAGACATAAGGATTCTACAAAACCTAAGCCTTGTATAGGTTTATCAAATTGGGTCATATACTCAATTTATTTGAGAAAGATATAGTATTCTACAAATCCTTAGTCTAAATATTAAGGAAAAAAAAAGAATACTACATATCAATATTCTCTAGCTTGATCATAAACTTAATTCACTAGGGAGTCATAAGGTAGACTACTACAAATAATCTAAGAGCTAGAAAAACTATATTGGTTGATCTCAAGATTATGGATGAAATATTAAGAAATGCTTTTAATAATGAGGAACTATTTCATGAAGTGGAATTGTATTCCAAAAACCTAATAGATACACTTGAAGGATACAAGAATCTATCAACTAGTGATAAAGAGAGATTCTCCCTATTTCTTAAAGAGGTAAAATAAGGCTTTACAACATTAATCAATTATCTTCATGAAAATCTCTTCAGAGCATGGTGGAATACATAGAAAATAGTTATATTCACATCAAAGGAATTTTTGATGATTTATCTATCATTAATTATTTTTGTACTTGCTCAACACATGAAGCAAACTAGCAACACAAATCAATATTATTGTGATGATAGACTAACTAATCATGAAATAGAGATTCCACTAGCATCAATACAGAATCACAGGAGAAGGAGGAAGAGAAAGAAAAGACATACTAGGAGAGAACAAAACAATTAAGATATGGACAGAGAAGAAAATACAAAAACTGAACCAAATGGACATATTCAAGTCGAAAAATTAGAACCTTTAGCTACAACTTTCTTTACATTGTATGAAGATACTAACTGTTTACTTGAATAGATTACAGTAAGCAGTGAAGGAGGATACCGATTTCAGTACCAGATCAAATATCCATATTGAAGACTAAAGTCTTTAATACCCAAATAATGTAATACAGGGGGGTGTTGAGCATATTACATCATTTGGATCATGCAAATGTACCACCTTTTGTACATATCTAGAATGGGAGTTTACTTCAAAGTAAAGTTAGTTAGTTACTTCAAGTATTAAAATAAATGCACAAGTGTCAATGTGCAAGTTGTAAATGTGCATGTAGTCCACATGTACATGAGTCCTAGATAGAGTAAAGGCCAAGTAATCTATCTTGCTATATAAAGGCCTCATAGGTAGTGTATAAGAGAGAAAAGTAGGAGAGAGTGATATACTAACTACACAGTGTATGTGTGTAGTAAGGTACAATGTAGTTCTTTCAAATACTTTCATGAAGTGTATTTTCGTCACTCTCATTAATGGCATATTTTTGAGTTATTTGCAAATGTTCATTTTCTTATTTTACTGCATATTATTGTGCCATTAGTTTAATAGTTATCTCAAATTAGTTATCCTACATATTGTGGTTGTACTACCTCCCATAAAAAGCTAACACAAGATTGATACACTAGAGCCAATAAATAATTTATTTGTTGGCTTAAGTAACTAATTTGTGATGGCATGAGGCTTTGGCTATTGACCATGGGACCTTTTCCTTTTAACAAGATAGGATTGGATATTGGAATTTCTTTTAAATTGCCCTCTTAATGCACCCACACAGTGGTTTGTTATTTCCTATTTCCTTTAGCATCTCTTCGATGGTACACAACAATATTCATCATTTGGTGATATTTTCTTATTTTATAATATTTTAATCATGCATCATAGGCTTGCATGTACATACCTACATGAACAAATTTTTAGGGTCAAAAAACTATATAAATCCAAAAATTTACCTATCGAGTGATTCGCTCGCAAGTTGGATGATTCACTAGTAGGGTGTAATTTTGAAAAATATTATAAATGAATTAATATACGTGATATTGTTGAGTGGTTTTCTCATAATTTTTGACTTAGAAATAATTGCAATAAAAGGGATCCAAGTGGATTTCTTGGAATGAATCATCTTCAAGACTTGGAGTTTATCGCCTTCCATGAGGGAGGCAGGAAGAAACTTGTATTTCCTAGTGAATTGCCTTTTAAACTCAAAGCAAGTCACTCATCAAATCTATATTGGATGGAATTTACCATGTTGGGGCAAATTTCTCACAAGAATCACTTATTGTTTTAGAACTTGGTAAAAATGACTGTGAAACTACCTTAAGCAATTTTTGCCCATGGCAGATGCACATACAAGGCCAAATTCTAGTTTTGATGTTGCTCAAATGCTATTGAAGTCATAATCTTTACGAAGAATCTAAAATTTTAAATTTTTCTTTAGATTCACCATTCACAAAGTACTAGAAAAATTCAAGCACAAATAATGAAAATTTGGTCAATTTTTAAGCTAAAATGGGATTGAAACTAAAAAATTGAGTTGCTGGTATTAGTGAATTACTCTAGACTCAACCTATAAAAATTCAGGCTTTATCAAGTGGATCACTCATTGAATCAGAGCAAATCACTTAGATATACCAATCAAATCGCTCATTTTTATGACTTAGCAATATTTCAGTCTTTGCCTAAAATCAATCAAACCACATCAAATTTTCAAGCAAATTGCTTTCTAAACTTGACTTAGCAATCCATCAATGACAAATGCAATTTTTTAAGGAAATCGAGAAATCTAATGCAAAGGAAAAAGAGAGTTGGTCCCACTAGGCATACCAAAAACTATGTTGAACAGGGGAATTGTTATAACCTATAATTAAGGTTGTGCATCTCTAATATAAGTTTCAACAAGGTTGGATGGGATTGCTAATGGTTTTTGACTTCCAATTTAACTCGACTCTCTATTATCCTCATATAGGATAACTATACATCTAAACTAACATGCATGAAATTAAAGTGCAAAAAGGAAAAATGCATGAAAAGTATAATGCAAAAATGAAATTGTTTGGTAGTATAGAGTGTAATAAATTTTACACCATAGTTAGGAGATCATATGATCAATCACCATGTGATAATTTGAATAACATCTATGTCCACCCATTCATTTGATTATTAAATTGATAAGTGAATGTCAAGATGGGCTAGAAGGGCCATGCTACAACCGTCATACACTTAGCAGTCTAGGAGGGTAATTCCACTGATGGAATGCTTAAGGACTTGCCATTTTATTTTCACCTCATAAATGTAAAGTACAATGTGTATTTCATAATTGTAGCTCTAAATTCTCATGGTCAAAAGATGATTACAATAAGGGCCCTAGGCCCCTATTTATAGCAAAGGTTTACTCATAAGTCACTTGGGGTGAGAAAAAATTACTCCTAGTATATGTAACAATTTCGGGGTATCTTTAGCAAAATGATGCACCACCCAATATTGCATGCCCCCAATTATGTCTCTAACAGGCTTAGAAGACTTCCAAAATGACTTAGTGTGCACAACATGCCAAAATGTCACTTTTTGACATATTTTCCTTGAGATCTATCTCTTATTTAGCCTTTATGACTATTTGAGCAATTCACTCAAATCTAGCAAGAAAATCGTTTGCATTTGCAATCATATCAACAATTTTTGTTAAGCAAATTGCTCCTTCAAGCCAATCGATCTCCTTTAGTGAGTGAATAAACTTTTGGAACCAATTAGTGGAATTTCACAAGTGAATTAATCCTAGTTCATACTTAGATAAATTTTAATAATTTGGAATGTCTTCGGCTATTTGATCTTTGCTACTACATTTTCCTCTAAATTTCACAACAAATGTGAAGGTAGTGTCAAGGTAGTACAAGAGGCTTATTAAATAATTATGTTTCTAGTCAAGCATCAATCATAGAACCATAAACTTGGTAGTATGGGTAATAGTTAATCTATTTTATTCCAATTAAACATAATAGAAAGGCATCCCCAAGAAAACATGCATGATTTTAACACTAGATTCTTGAGAATCTTAAATCTAATTCCACATAATATTAGGGTTAATGAAGAACAAACATTGTCTTATTATTTAAGAGTTTACAATCTAATTTAGCTTTGATGGTTTATAATGATAATCATAATCCACTAGCTATAGATTTCAAAGGAGTGTATTGGGTACAAGATGTTCTTATTAGAGTAGGAAAATTACCACTTACCTTGCTTATGGCTTATCCTACCCATAATACCCTAAATTCATCAACTCTTGGTCCTGCAACTCTATTTTACCTATTTCAAATTTTCAATCAACTATTGCTACTAATTTCTCATTGTCTCCATATATTGCCATGCATCCTAACCAAAAATCATCATTGATAGTTGCTTTTCACTCATAACTTCCAATCCTTCCTACTCTAGTTAATACAAATGATAATTCAATTAACAATTTTGGAATAAACAAGATGTTAGAAGTGATCAAGACTTTTATAAATAGAACAGTGAAGTGATACAATGGCAACATTCTCAAAATTGGTAACCTTGAAAAACCCCATACCTAACTAATGATCAAGTGCCTCAACAAGGTGTAAACCAAAGTCTGAATCAAACTCATAACAATATGGTGAATGCCAACTCAAAGGTTGACACATAGTAGTGTTTTCCACACAATGAAGGGCATAATCCTATGAAATGTGTTATATCCATAAGGTATTCTCAAACAATCTAGTATGACCAACAATATCAAGTTCAATAGGATCCTATCTTAGGTCAATTAACACCTGTAATAAGTTAGTCCACTTACCAAAAATCTCAACCCTAAAAATTGATTCTCATTCTACCAAAACCCAACAACACTATCTTTGCCAATTTTAGTGTAATGGAGATAATTAATATTCCACATTTGAAGATGATTTTGTATGCACTAACAAACAAGGGATTGGGACTAGGGGAAGAAGAAATCATCCAAGTATCAATCAACTCATAAATAGACTAAAGAAAAAAAGGATACAATAGTACGTAGGAGAGGGAGGTTGTACTTATAAGTGAAGGATAAAGGGCCAGTAATTGTGCAACAAGAAAATAAAAATGAAAAGGATATCGTAAAAAAGAATACCATAGATACAACTTAAGTAGAAGTAAAAAATAGTAAGGAGAAATGAACAAATAAGGATAAAGAATCCAAAATTTCAAGGAGGAACAAGTAAGCCCACATACAAGAGGAGTGATAAGGATAAAAATCAACTTCAAAAGGAGAATGGTGACTAAAGCGCCTTTCTCTCACTAGTGAGGGTCGTGTAACAACCACAAGGCAGTACCAAAAGTTTATTCACTCACTAGTGAGGGTCATGATCCAACTGTTCCCTGAACACATTATTCATCAAGTTCATGAATGTTGATGGAGCATTAGTTAGTCCAAATGGAAAGACTGTAAACTCATAGTGCCCATACCTAGTCTTAAATGTTGTCTTGTGAGTGTCCTCACAAATTCTTAATTGATGGTATCCAGATTTCAAATCAATCTTAGATAATATGGTGGCATCCCTCAATTGGTCAAATAGGTCTTCAATTCTAGGCAAGGGATATCTATTCTTGATGGTTTCTTTGTTAAGCATTTCGTAGTCTATGCACAACTGTAATGAACAATACTTATTTTTAACAAATAGCACAAGTGCACCCCATGGTGACACACTGGGTTTGATTAGTCCCTTTTCCAATAGCCCTTGCAGTTATACTTTTAGATCATGCATTTCAATATGATGCATCTTGTAAGGGGATCTATAGATAGGTTTTGTCCCTGGTATTAGGTCAATCGTAAATTCAAACTCATGCTTAGGAGGAAGTCTTAGCAAGTCTTCGAGAAATGTATCCCTAAATTCTTTCAATATCGGGTGTTTTATGAAAACCTCTTTCTTCTCTGCCTCTTCAATGTCATTAAGATTAACCACAAACTATTCCTCCTTTTCTAATGGTTTTCTTCAACTACATTACTAAAATAAACTAGGGTTGGAAAGATCCTTGCTCATTGTGGATCCTCAGTCTTTCCTTGCCATTCTCTAAAAATTCCATCCACCTTTCTTGGAAGTTGATTATGGCTTTATGAGCCTGTAACCAATCCATCCCTAAGATGACATCAAAAGCATGCAATGGTGCTACAAAAATACATCCCATGGTAGAACCATTGGGTAGGGTAATCTCGATCGAAGGGTAACATTGATCCACCAAGAAGGTTTATCTAGAATTGTACTCAATTTTCCACCCATGTGTCAAATACCTTGGTTTCTTTAGCATATCCCTAAGATGAAACTAAGTTATCAATAGCTCCACTATCTATTAAAATCTTAACTTTTTTACCAAATATCTTACCCTTTATGATCAAAGGAGTGGCTTTCCCTTCTAGGTTTTGGCTTCCTATTATCGCATAGATCTTATGATCGGGTTCATTTCCTTTGACCTCCTTCCTTTTAGTGCTCAGTCCTACTCTGTATGGGCAATTGTTGGTATAGTGTGGACCTCCACAATTGTAATAACCACCCATAGGTCCTAAATAATCCAATCATATTATTCGGCTCACTCCATGATGAGCTATCTCTTGCCTTCTATTGCTCTACGTGATAGTTAGCTTACTGGCACTACAACCTATTCATTTCCTTATCGCAACTACTAAGGTTTACCCTTACCAAAGGAACCCCATAATCCCTTTGGTTCAACTTTCTTTCTCTCATCCTCTAATGGTCAAAGCCCTTATTTACCATTAGTCCCCTAATGGACAAAGTCATTCTTACCCACTAGTTCTCTAATGGACAAAGTCTTTCTTGCCCACTAGTCCTCTAATGGACAAAGCCTTTCTTTCCCACTAGTCCTCTAATGGACAAATCCTTTCTTATCCACTATAGAATGATGGAACACATCTAATAATGAATACCCTCTATATTACTATATTAGAATGATTATATTTCAAACACAACTTCCATCTTAACCATTAGTGGTCATGAGCCTATGCTAGATACCAATCACATGTGACCCATTAGCCAATGCATATATTCATGGCTTCCCTTATTAAATGTAGAGTAACCAAATCCATAACAAGTTAACTCTAGATAGCAATAAGAATCAAGATCATAAGATATCAACAATCCAATCACATATGACACATATTTTATCCTAGGAAACCCTTGCAGGAAAAACCCAACCTTAAATATCCTTGATCCATTTATTAATGATGAATTTCACAATACAATCATTAGAGGAATCCCTTGGTTCCTTTTCCAACTCATTATTACAATTTATGGGCACATAAGGACCCCATAATCCTTATGTCCCATATTGTGAATCGACCTATTAATTCACATTTCTTGATACATGAGGGAACCCCATAGTTCCCTTGGATGAACTCCACATTCATCCTCCTAAGGATAACTTCTTCCTTTGACCCAAACTCAAGGAACATCTTCCCTCAAGAGTTTAATGTAATTGTACATCAACCATAGAACTACACACACAACAACTCATTAGAGAGGACCCCATAATCCCCTCTAATGAATCCTCATGCAAACATACCAAGGATATGAGGAACCTTCTATTACTTTATCCAAATAAATTAGATATAATATCCACTATTGTGTCTCAAGTCCATTCCACTAAAGGACCATAATATCCATTATATATTTTCCAAGTCGGTTCTATTGAAATGAAACATAATATCTACTACTATATTTCAAGTCTATTCCATTAAAATGAAACATAATATCCACTTGTAATGACCCAAAATATATCTACAAGAAACACATAGAAAATAAATTTTTTTTAGGAGAGGGATTCATAAACCCCTAACAAACCTTTATTTAATCTATTATTTTAAAAATCCTTAAGTTTTTCCAAAGAGATACATCTCACAAAATACCCTCACACAAGTCCATATATGTAGGCGTATTATGTGTTATTGAAAATAATTTTATCTCTCTCATCATTCTTGATGAGCTAAAATTATCACCTTTAGTCAATCAAAGGTATACGCCCATCACCATACCATACACAAGTCAATATGTGTAGGTATGCTACACGTATTGCGAGTTAAGCTATCCATCTCATCTCCATGACAAGCTATATTAACTCAGATGTAGTCTTTCCCTAAACTCAGTTATCATTCTCCCTAAGGGGTCTTAATCCCTTAGGTCCACTATGTTCACCCTAAGGGGGTCTCAATCCCTTAGGTCACCCTCTAAGTTCATCCTAGAACTCATTATTTAAGTTTCTATTGTTTAGCAAGAAAAATAAGGATAGATCAGATACTAAATCTAACAAAAAACATAATTCATGAAGCATGCAAGGATATTGAGAAGAAAGCAACGTTTAAAGGAAAATAAGCATTAAATGAAAAGAAACTAACATAATTCAAAGATAATTCTTACTAGCAAATAAAAGACATAGTTCTCATCATTCCACAATTATTACATACATCATAGTATGGTAAAACCTCCATACTTTAAATAATAAGTAATACATCATATCTATTTAGGGATATCTCCCTACAATTCTAGTCTATTTGAGCATAAGTAAATAGTTACAAGTAGAGAACAAATTGGTGCAATGGTTCCAACTACCTCTTTAGTCCTCCACCTCCTTCCATCGATCATTTGAGGATAGTAGGGGATCAGGGCACTCATGGTTCCATAATAGACATGCTTCTAAATGCATTTACTCATTTCTTTGTCAAATTGCAACTATACAAATTAAATCAAAGCATCTAACCATATATTGCATGGTTGACATCATAAAAATCCCCATTTTTATTTTCACCTTCCATTACCTATGGAAAGTCTTTCAACCAACACAACTAGATTCAAGGTTCTACTTTAATTGATTCCTTTCAACCTTTATTCAATAAATTAAAGTCTCATACCTTTAATCTATAAAATAAGCTAGGTTATTTTATTTCATAAATCAAAGTCCCATTACTTCAATTCATAAAAAAACTAAATCATTCATTTATTTCACTAAATAGAGTCTCATATCTCTAATTAATAAAAATAATCCTCAATTTATTTACTCTCACTAAGTAGAGTATCATACCTCTAATTAATAAAAATAAACCATAGCTTCTTTACTTTTACTAATTAAAGTCTCCCTACTTTAATTATTCACAAATCATAAACCATTTATTTAATATAATCAAAGTTCTCCTTTAAATATTTAAATAAACCAAACCTTTTATTTAATATAATGAAAGTTTACTTCCTCTAATGATTTAAATAAAGCAAACATTTTATTTAATATAATCAAAGTTCTCTTTCTTTAATTATTTAAATAAATCAAACCTTTTATTTAATATAATCAAAGTTCTCTTCCTCTGACTTTTTTTTCCAAGAAAAAATCATAATTTCTATTTTGAAAAGGAAACAAAATCACATATTGAAGATGCCTAAGGCATTCGACATAAATCTTGGGAAAAACCCCAGCAAGAAGAAAGGAAAATACCCCTTGTTCAAAAACTAGGGAAAAAACAAGAGGTAAAACCAACCAGCCAAAAATATAACTTTGAACTCGTCTAGATCAAACAATCAAGAGGAAAAAACAACAGATAATGGAGAAAAGAGAAAAATCACACAATCCTCCCAAAAATTCAGGAAAGAGGCTCAAAACTTTAAATGGTATTAAATTATGGATCATAGATAGAACTAATAGTAGTGCCCAACAATTTACCATATTTCCTTTCCATATTTAACCATCTACCTTGCTCCATGTGAATACCATATTTTGATAGAGAGTCTGCTACCATATTCAATTCTCGATAAATATGAGAAAAGGTGATATATTTGAAAGCCCCTTCCACTCCTTTTAGTTGTTCATAAATTGGATTTAAAAGTAGAACATTCATCCTTTGTAAACCCCTCATACAATTAATAACAAACAAATAATTCCCAAAAAAATTGATCTACTCAACCTGTTTTTCAATGGTTAATTTGATGAGCAATTTTAAAGCAAGTAATTTAGTATAATTATTTGAACCATGCCCCAAACTTGCTTTAAATTTTATGTGATGGATATCAGATAAATATAGAATACCCCTGTAGATTAAAAATACAACGCCAAACAAAAATAAAACCACAATAATGGAATACAGGAAAGTTGCACAAAACAAACGATTTTTATTAATCAGTGGAGTTTAAAAACTCCTTTTGAGTACAACAGGGCTCGTAACCCTTTTTGTGATACACAAATTACAGTTTGTGCTAGGGTTCTCCGAAACCCTAGCTGGCACAAAGTGGTGGCGTTTTCGAAGACGTATCCTTAATCCCAACAAAGTGAGTGGGCTTTGTTGTATCCTTTGGCTCGGACCACTCCAGCTTAAACAACTGCTATCAACACACCAGATCTGCCATTAAAATCCTGCACACATTAACACTATCAAGGAGTTAGAAATTAATAAGAGGGCTCCACTGTGTGAGCCCTCAAAACAATTTAAAACCCTAGAAAAATAGAATGCAGGAGTTCAACAACGGATTAATAAACGAAAAGAAGTTACTTGCTTTAAACTGATTTATACCTGTTCTCTGTTAACGCGGCTAGACCAGGCGGCACCTGGAAGTAATGTGGCTATCAAATCGGTTACGGAAGGCGCCCTGGTGCACTCGCTGAACGCCCGCGTGCTTCTGGATCGGGGTTGCAGATGCCGGTCTGCGTCTGTGACTGCGGGTAAACGCCCGCGGGCACTTGCGACAAGAATGGGGGATTCTGCAGAATGCTGCAGAAGGGATGGCGGCTAAGTTGGCGACGGATGCGGCGATGGATGCGACGAAAAGGGACGGCGATGGATGGGTAGGTTTAGATGAAAAGAAGAGATAGATAGCGATAGATAGCAAAGAGCAGAGATAGTCAAAGAGATAGGGTTTGAGCCATCAAGGTGACTCAATTTATAATCTACTCTTAGGGCACACTTTAGGGTTTTAACGACACTTTGAACGTGTGGCTAAGATTAAAGTGGATCCAAGGGTAGAGAATAAATCTAGGTTGTGAAACGGATTAAGATGGATGGACGGATGAGATTAAATGAAGGATGGACGGCTCAGATTAAATCACTTAAAGTATCTTTATATATATATATTAAAATATATTAAAATATTAAAATATATATATAAATATTAATTTAAATAAATTTGGGGATGAAAAATGGCGGGAAAGGTGAAATTGGGCCAAATAATGGCGGGAAGGTGTGGATTTGGGCCAAATAATGGCGGGAAGGTGGATGACTGACACGTGGCTAACAGGAAGGTATAGATGACTTACAAGTGGCTGGATTTTGGTGTCTACAGATGCCCCTTTTTGAGCTGCTTTGTGTGAAGACACAATGCAGCACAAAAACTTAAGACACCTGAAAAGCTGGATCAGACGCAACTCTCTCTCAAGACTAAAGCACAACTTTGAAGACCAAAGAATAAAAGAATATTTAAAATTTTATCAGCTTACCCCCTCAATTGGCGAGCGAGAATGGTTCTCACAAGCCAATTGGAAGAAATTCGGAAGAAAATGAACCGTTTTTGCCCCAACGGTGAAAAAAAGGGGTTGGTGTATGAACCATCTGTTTATGTCCCAACAGGAAAGGGGTTGGTGTACAAACCAAAAAAGAATATGATTGAAGACGATATGAGTGATGTGAAAGATGGACCGTTTTTTGCCCCAACGGTTATAAAGGGATTTTTGCCAAATTGTAAGTTCCATGATCATGTAAGATGAATTCCACTATAGGAAAATTAGAAATTGATAACGGATGCCCCAACTCCTGTGTGTGAGTCCATACTCGTTGATGAAATTGCCTTGTTGGCGCCATTGATATGCGAGAGATGAAAGATGCATGAAAAGAGTCCGAACTCGAGAGATGCTCCTAGTGATTGTATGGATAATTCCTCGGGTCGGAACCAATCAACCTAGGTAGCCTCAATCTCTAGCAAGACTCAAAATAATGATGATATTAAAGATTGTCCATGTTTAAGGCCCCATGAACTAGGCCATCAATGACAACTGTTGAGCAAATTAATCTTGGTATGAGGTCACTTGAAAAGTAGAATACCCAAAATTGATTTCCAATTTTCAAACAGTGAAATAATTGATGATGATAAATGGTAAGTGTCCTTATGGTGGTTTAATCCTCTTACCGAATTGCATGGATTCAAATCGTTGCAATCGCCAAGGTGATAGAATATACCACTAGATACGAGGTTTACTTTAATTTGATTTGGCAAAAATATGCATGATGAAAGAAGAATGAATGAAATTGACGATAGATCAGAAGAATTGATGAATGTGGTTAATTTTGTGAAGGTTTTGAATATTTTTAACCCAATTTGTAAAACAATGATGAATGATGCGCTTTTTGAGCGAAATGACAAAATTTGTGTCCAAAACTGTTGTAACCTTCACAAAATGTTTTATTATGATAAGAAGAATGGATGAATGCAATTTGATGAAATTTGGAGGAGGTAAGCTTCAATTTTGCAAGTTTTGTTCCTTTATTCAATACTGACACCAAACGCCGGTCTGCATTTGGGGGTGGCAGAGACGCCCGTCGGTGTTTAGGCGCTCTGAAAATGCAGCACTACGTCTGAATGCGCCATGAAATGCCCCACTACGTTTCAGGGCGCCAAAACCAGCTATTTAAACAATTTCAGCGAGAATTTCGCTCATTTGTGCGTTCGAGCTTGAGAGAAGTGCGTCTGAGGGAATGGAGTGAAGTGGAGTGAGAAGTTGTGAAGCACGCGGGAGCTATGGCGGAGGTGGGAGCGGACGCGCCAGTGCAGCCAACTGAGGTATTTGTTCATTTAAGCAAGTACTTATTATGTGTTTTTTTTTTTTTTTGGAAAAATTTGTAACAAATTTTTGTTTTGTTGTTTTGCAGCTTAGGGTGTTAGAGGCACGACACCGATTCTCCCCTATCATTCCGGGGATGAGGAGGTCGTTGTCCCAGGATGACAGGGTGATGAGACTCCAGGTAGAGCTAGCGGAGCGGGAGCGACGACACGGGATAGACATAGCTAGGCTTAGGTCTAGGACTCGTTACATTGAGGCTTTGGAGGACACATTGTTTAGGCATCACATTGTGTTGCGATCCTCCTCCATCCTCTGTCTCTAGGCGTAGTGAGTCTAGGCACACCACTAGGTCTAGGGCTCCTACTAGGTCTCAAGGGTCCTCTTTTGATGGTTAGCTTAGTGCTTAGATGCACTCTTTATGAGCCTTGGTGCTCTATTGTATATTGTAGCCTTTTGGCATTCATTGTATAGTTTGTCCTTTATACATATATATATATATACATGGCTTTTATTTATTTGGTGTTTTACTCTCTTTTGTGTGAATGCCTATGTTTTTGTGATGCATGTTTTTATATGTTTTAATGTTTTTGATGCATATGTGATGGAATGGAATGCAAACTTATAGATGATTAATGCGAGACTAAGTATATAACATACAAATCTATGGATGATTAATGCAAGACTAAGTAAATGATATGTAAATCTATGGATGATTAATGCAAGACTAAGTAAATGAAATATGCACTAAGAAGCACTCATACTTTTAGATAGTTAGATTTAGCCAATTGTTATCATAATTGTTTAATCAGGGGCACCGAACTTGGTGGCTTGTGAATGGATGACGTATGGAATGACATGAATATGGAAGAAGATATGGAGGGTGATATGGAAGAAGATATGGAGGAATATTGTTTTACAAAGACTCAAACATGCTAGTGGTATCAAACAAACTTACTAATATTGCCTAATTCAACTAGGACCAAATGTGTGTGCATGCGAGTTCATTAACCAAATCAGAAGCATGGTAGTGACTCTAGGCAATCAAAAACATGTGTGTGTGCAAGTGTGTTCATTAACCTCATCTTGCATAAATTAGGTAACCTTGTTATGGAGAAGACCCCGAAGCTAGTTTGTCCGTATGAGCATTCAGAGGTCTCTTTTTGAGGAGAGACATGTCGCCACGCAATGAGTATACTCCACCTTTGCCAGTCAAGCGTCTATAGCCCCGGTGAAGGTTAACTCCATAGTCCATGTTGTTTTTGACCTTTGTAAGCCTTGGGGATGACTACCTATCCGTCTCGATTGGACAAGTAGTACGATCCTTACAACTTATTTGGGATCGGTGGTGTGTGAAAAATGTTCATTTCCTTAGAGCTTTGGGGAATCGGATTCTCAACCGAAGTATGATGAGAATTTTACCCTATCCTTACTACTCTGTTTATATTTATATTTTGTGATTGCTTGTGATAGTGGTAAGAACCACTGTTTTATGGACTATGTTTGCATGATAGGACAAACGAGGATTACCCTTTTCACTTCAAGGCACAACCCAAGGATGGTGTTATCTCTCTTTGACACAAGATGTTTTTAAGATGTGAAAATGTGATAGGTTCAAGACCGCTTTTGAAATCATTTCCCAATACTCAAGATTTTATTTAGTGTAATTTGTGATATGGCCCTAGAGAACTTTGACATGCATTTCAAAGTTTGCTTAAAACACTAGGAATGGCTGAGTGACTCAAAACATTTTGGCAATGTAAATATGTGCAAATGGAAAATGGGTGTACGAATGACAATTCGGTTTGATGGATTTTATGAAGGTGCCCTTGATTAAGGCAACATGACTTTTGCTTGACCAAATTTTATATCCAAAAGATAGAATGGTCTCTAACATGATATGCAACTATGGCTGAAAATGAAATGTTATGGTTTTCAATGAGATGTATGCACATGAAATGCAATGTTTTTGAATGAGATGTATGCAACTAACAATGAAATGCAAATTCTTTTTATTTTATTTGTTTTTTTTTTTTTTTTTGTTGTACAAGCCATGTATATATGTACATATAAAATTCAAACTATGCGTAGAATGCCCTCAAGTGTATAACATTAAGTGGTTCGGGTTCTTCCTCTCCCTCTAAACTGGCAAGTCTATAAGTTCCATTACCCACTCTTTCAGGTGACCATATATGGACCTAACCAATTAGCCGCGAATTTATCTCGAAGATGCGGCAATGCATTGGTGTTTTGTTGATTCTCTTTAAGGACAAGATCCCCTACTTGAAATTCTCTTAGATGAACTTTGGCATTGTAAGCACGTTTCAATCGGTCTTGATAAACTCGCAAATGCTCTAAAGCATTGATTCGTTTTTCATCTATGAGTGTGAGTTGATCAAGACGTGCTTGTCTAGCAGTATCATCATCGATAAATTCCTGCAAAGAAATTCGCAAGGAAGGGATCTCGACGAGGCGGAGCTAAGACTGGCGGAGACGCTAAGTACTCGCTTGATGTCATCAAAGGCTTTCTGACACTCATCTGTCCATGAAAATTGTACCCCCTTTTGTAGTAGGTGGCAAAATGGCCTACATTTATCAGAAAGTTGTGCAATAAAGCGACGGATTGAATTAATCTTTCCTTGTAAACTACGCAACTCCTTCAAATTAGTTGGGGGACACATTTCCATAATGGCTTTGACCTTGTTTGGGTCCACCTCAATACCTCGTTTAGAGATAATAAAACCTAGGAGTTTGCCGGAGGTAACACCAAAGACACATTTCTTAGGCTTATCCGGATCATATGGATTATGGAGCGGGGTGAATAAGTCTTCGAAATTCATTGTCGACTTATGGAAGAAAGGATGGGCGGAATGGAAGGGAAAACCGGTGAAGACCTCGGAAGACTTGAGATGCAAAACAACATAGTTTTTCAGTTTTTTTTTTTTTTTTAGTTTTTTTTTTTTTTTTTTTTGGTAGTGGTGAAAACCACTATTTTAGTATATACATATAATACAGGTTTGGATTATGGCTTATGGATGTGGCGGAGGGGGTGGTTCACCTCGTTCTTGTGGAAGAAGCAAGCGAAAGATGGCCTCTTGGAGAGGGAACAATTGGAGATAAAACTCGTCTTGTTCAATGAGGGTAACAATTGGCGCCGACTCTTCTTCAGATTCATCACCATTTGACATGACGTCAAATTCTTCATAGGCTTCATCTTCGGATTCGTCGGGGTGGAGGATTTCTTCTTATGAATTAAGATTAATGCTTTGAAAAGCTCGTTCAAAAGAAGAAAGGGATGGAAGTGGTTGGTAGCCCGGACCAAAACGCTCGGTGGGTCTCCGATATGGCATATCGATGCGTTCGAGTTACCCCTTGCTCGTATCGACCTAGGCCAAATTGCTGCCAATTATGTCTGTGGAAATAGCGAGAGGGAAAACCCTCCATCCTTTCGATATTGGCGGGGACTCGGATGCTTAGGTTCTAGTATGGTGGTAGGACTAGAAGATGACTCTATTCCCCCATATACAAAATTAATGGAATTTGGCATAGAACCCATGTTATAAACCGATCCAATGGATAAATGTTGGTCATGTGGACGACCAAAATCTTTAACTGTTTGCACATTGAACGGTGTGATGTGGACATCTTGGATGGCATACTCACCAATACCCGCATCAGTGAGATGGACCTTGACTTGGGAGGGAGATGGACTAGATGATGGAATAGAAGAATGTGGGATAGAAGAATTGGAAGGATTTGGTTGGGTTGATGCTTCACTAACTTGTGAAACATAAGCTGGTGATGGTTGGGAAGATGGAGGAATAATAGGTGATGTTGAAGAAGGTGTAGAAGAAGGGGGTAATGACGTGGAAAGAGATGATTGGTCATGGCCACATGTGCATGTGGTCACTGATGAAGAAGAAGGAAGATTAGGAGATGAAGAAAGTGGTGAATGAGATGGAATAGCGGAAGAGGAAGATGGTTGCGATATGATGGGTAGCTCCTCAGGAATGGGAGCTTTAGAAGAAGATGGTATAGAAGAAGTAGATGGGGTCAAGAAAAGATGAGTGGATGGCAACACAATCTCATAAGGATTTGAGACATAGTTGCAATGTTTGAAGGGTTCAATGTCAGCAGGTACACAATGAACCTGTCCCTCATATACATACTTCAGACATTGATGCTGTATAGAAGGGACACATCTCATCTCCCTAAGCCAAGGCCGTCCAAGCAATACATTGTATGCCATGGACCCTTCCAAGATGTGAAACAAGGTATGCAAAGTTCGGGCCCCTACCTCAATGGGCAAGATAACCGTGCCAACCAGGGAAGATAAAGCATCATTGAATGCTTTAAGAGTAAAAGTCGACTTTGTGATAAGGGATGGCGACAGCTTTAGATGACTCAACGCCGATGTTGTAATGATATTGATTGAGGAACCGGTGTCAATTAAGACTCTCTTGAATGGCTTGTTATCGATCTTGGCCATGATATGCAGTGGAGGATCTATACTTTCGTTGACATAGGTTTGATTTCAAAATCATAGAAAGTGATGGAGGGCTCCATGCATGTTTGAATACTCCCCACAAAGTTGTTGAAGGCATTAGTATCTTGAGTTTGAAGCTCGATTGACTTTAATATTTCCATTAATGCCTCTCTATGCGGGGGAGATTGTTGAATGAGGTCATAGATCGATAACTTGGCGGAAGCCATTTTTAAACTGGTAGTTAACCGGCTACTCAATGACATGATGGGTCGTTGGCGTTGAGTAGAATGATTTAGCGGTTGTTGAGAAGTACTAGCACGTCGTTGGGTCACTGTTACCTGAGGTGGACTGGGGGTTTGTACAGGTGGTTGTGGTTCAACCTGATTTGGTTGGTTCGCCCTTTGACCCCGGGTTACTACGTTAATAGTACCCACAAAACCTTGGTATTGTTGTACATGGTTGACTTGATTAGGAGGAGTTACCCGAGTTACTCCCCCTGAAGTTGTTGGAGCTTCCTCCCGATGTGGAAGGGGTGTTTGAAATATACCAAGATTTTGATTTTGTTGGGCTAAGGGGCTATCCAATTTAATGGCTCCAATCTCAATAAGATCTTGGATCACATGTTTGAAAGTTGTACAATTATTGATATCGTGCCCATTTTGCCTATGATAAGGACAAAATAGGTACTCCTTGTAATACTTCCCCCTTCTAGATGGTTCTAAAGGTTTAAACTCGGGTAAAGTTAACTCGATTTGTGCTATATAACTTGTTGAATATGACCGCATATGGTTCATCTAAAGGTGTGAACTGTCGCTTGGGACGATTTTTTTGCCAAGGTCGAGTTTCCATGGTTGGCCCGATGATTGTGAGCTGGTTGAGGAGGGGCGGGTACCGCATGATAAGCAATTGGTTGCGGTTGACTTTGCATTACTTGTTGTTGTTGAGCCATTACGGGTCGGCTCGCCACCACTTGATTAACTTGGTTAACATTTGAGGTTGTACTAGCTTGTGCTTGTTTGTTTTGGCCATAATTATTATTTCGTTGTTGGCCCTTTTGTTGCCATTCTTTTCTACGGGGTTTTAAAACACCCTCTTGGACTTTAATGTCTTCTATGATACTTGCTTGGGCCAAAGCCTCTTCAAAAGTCCTGTATTGTTGTAATTGGAGTAACCAAGAGATAGGTTTTAGACAACTGTGGGTGAACATTTTGGTTAACTCCTCCATTGGTAGGGAGAATGGCAATTTATTAATGATAGCCCTCCAACGGTTTCCAAAGTCATAAACAGATCTCATCGTCATGTTGCTTGAGCTTGTATAAGTCGGACAATGAGACTTTCCTTTGTACATTTAGGGAGAATCGTTCTAAAAATAGATTAATCAATTGCTCGTAAGCATAAATGCTATGGTGAGCTAAATGATTGTACCATTGTACAGCATCTCCCCCTAATGTCTGAGGAAAAGTTCTGAGCATAAGAGCGTCATTATTTTGGATTCTAAAGCGAGCATGCATGAATGAGCTCACATGTTCATGAGGATCCTCGGTTCCTCGAAATTTGTCAAACTTCGGTAATGTGAAATCGATCGGATATGGCGGTGAAGGTACCGAAGGATGAATTGGTTGATTGATCAACGACCTTAGCGTAGGTTTCCGACTAGATGAGCCGGGCATGTTGAGCATAAGGTTGTCAATCTGTTGTTGCATAGCATGGAGTCGAGAATCTTCATGAAAATTTTGATTCGTTTGATGATTATGATGATGCAATGGAGGAGTGGAAAAATGATGAGATGGGATGAAATTGCCTGGATTAGGCGGTGTGGAATGGACAGGTTGTTGGTATGGATGATACCGAAAAGAAGGTGATTGGGGTGAATGATGAACTGGACTGGGTTGGGAGAAAGGTGGGGTAGGAATGGACACCACCGAAGATTGGGGTACCCAGGTGGGGCCTGAGCTAAGAAAAGTTGGCTGGGTAGAAATTGGTTGGGGTGTAGGATTTACTACGACAGGTGGTTGGGCATTTTGTTGCTGTTGTTGCTGAAGCAACTTGTCGAGGTACTCCCTAACCTTATTAATCTCTAACCCAAGGGAGGTGGGATGATTGGATGAAGGTGGAGGGCAGGTTGCCATGGTAGTCACAGGAGACTGCGTAGCAGGGGCAATGAAGGTGGCTGAAGTAGGCGGTACCTGGGAAGAAACGATGAGACCGTGCCCCGGGTAGGGTGAAACCATAAATGGTTTGGGAAGAAGAGGGTTGAAATTGGTCATGGCTAGAGGAGGTTCCACCAGCCTCATAGAGAGAATTGGTGTACACCGGGGTAAATGGAGGAGAAAGTGGTCGGGAAGACACTACATTTGTCTCCAAAGGAGGACAATTGAGCATCCGGGAAGATGTTGGAGATGAAGCCGGCTGAGCGGATACAACATTAGCCTCAAAAAAAGGGTTAGTGTAGACCCGAGTGAAACCAGCGGGTATGGTTGATGCAATATCCTGCTGAAAAATAGAATCTTGCATAGGGGAATCTTGGATTGGCTCAAGGACATAGCCGGTGCCATCTCTTAAGTGAGTTTGCACTTGGGCCATATCAATGTGGATAATATGAGAGGAATTGTCTTCCTCCATGGGCATGGCCATGCGATAGACGGTAGAAGGACGTGAAAGACCTGTAGGCGAACTCCGCTCGAAATTCACTAGGATAAGTGGCCATGTTGGTGGTGGGGATGTTCTGTGAATTACCCATTTGATTATTTAGATTTAACATTTTAGATTGATTCCTTGTTAAGACCATAACGCAATAAATCTAAACAAATTCAGAAAAGAAGAATGCAAAACTTGAATGATAAATTTACACTAAAGAAATTATCAGAAAACAGTCACAACCTAGGTTTCAACCAATATGTCTTACCTGCGGTTAATTAATTATTTTTTGATCTTAATCTGTAGTAAATTTTAAGTGTCCGGTTTATGAGTTTTGCATGTGATCTAATCTTGAATTATTCACAAAAAAGGTAAAAACTATGGCTAGGAAAGGACAACGAGATTCTTACTGGTGATGAAATCCAGCAAGTTTGCTCGGGGGTGACCTATGGTGTCTAAGGCAGAAGTTTAATGGATGGAGATGAATTCCACCGTCACTAAACTTCAAGCAATACCCGGTGATGAAATCCAGATATTACTGTTTTAAATGCAATATGAAATGCGATGAATTTTATTTTAAGTGTTTTAGTTGTCTAATGTATACATACAAAGCTATAAATCAAAAGTTCTAATGATCTAAGCAAGAGGCCACTGAAAACATGCCATTTCCTCCGAAGAAGTGGAGTACACCGTTTAAAACCCCCGCCTACCAATGATATCGGATATCAAAGGAGCAACCGGAAGGTTCGTCCACTTCTCTGCTTGGAATCACCCAATGGCAGGAGTACTATTGACATCCAATCAATAGTCCTACTTAGATAACTAAAACAGATAATTCGTAGCTATTCTAATATGCAGCTAGGTATGCAATTTTTTTTTTTTATGCAAGCAACAACCAATAATGCAATGCAAAAAAAATGTAACTAAAAATAACTTGTTCTTTTCCAGATTACTTAGTTTTTGTTCATTTTAAAGCAATGATCTGAAAAAGAAACAGAATACGACAGAAAAACCAAAAACGTAAAAAGTACAGTTAACAAAGAATAAAAATGCACTTACTCGGAAGCCTACGCTTTCTCGTGAAAGCGCCTTCAAACGCCCAAGGGAGTCTCGCGCAGGCTGAAACGCACCTCTGCATTTCGGATTGGACTTCCAGATGCCGCTCTGCGTCTGCTGCATTTTTTGCAAACTCCTCAGAAACCCTAGTTCGTTGGAACAGTGAATTTCACGATTTCTGGAACCTGCAAAATAAAACAAAAACAAGAATAGATCAGTAAAGCAAGTATTAAAAACATGAAACCCTAGGGGGTCCCACCGTGATCGCCATTTGTAGATTAAAGATACAACGCCAAACAAAAGATAAAGAAATCACAATAATGGAATACAGGAAAGTTGTACAAAACAAACGATTTTTATTAATCAATGGAGTTTAAAAACTCCTTTTGAGTACAACAGGGCCTGTAACCCTTTTTGTGATACACAAATTACAGTTTGTGCTAGGGTTCTCCGAAACCCTAGCTGGCATAAAGTGGTGGCGTTTTCGAAGACGTATCCTTAATCCCAACAAAGTGAGTGGGCTTTGTTGTATCCTTTGGCTCGGACCACTCCAGCTTAAACAACTGCTATCAACACACCAGATCTGCCATTAAAATCCTGCACACATTAACACTATCAAGGAGTTAGAAATTAATAAGAGGGCTCCACTGTGTGAGCCCTCAGAAACAATTTAAAACCCTAGAAAAATAGAATGCAGGAATTCAACAACAGATTAATAAAAGAAAAGAAGTTACTTGCTTTAAACCGATTTTTAACCCACGCGGCTAGACCGAGCGGCACCTGGAAGTAATGTGGTCGTCAAATCGGTTACGAAAGGCGCCCTGGTGCACTCGCTGAACGCCCGCGTGCTTCTGGATCAAGGTTTAAGATGTCGGTCTACGTCCGTGACTGCGGGTAAACGCCCGCGGGCACTTGCGACAAGAATGGGGGATTCTGCAGAATGTTGCAGAAGGGATGGCGGCGAAGTTGGCGACGGATGCGGCGATGGATGCGACGAAAAGGGACGGCGATGGATGGGTAGGTATAGCTGAAAGAAGAGATAGATAGCGATAGATAACAAAAGAGAGATAGTCAAAGAGATAGGGTTTGAGCCATCAAGGTGACTCAATTTATAATCTACTCTTAGGGCACACTTTAGGGTTTTAACGACACTTTGAACGTGTGGCTAAGATTAAAGTGGATCCAAGGGTAGAGAATAAATCTAGGTTGTGAAACGGATTAAGATGGATGGACGGATGAGATTAAATGAAGGATGGACGGCTCAGATTAAATCACTTAAAGTATCTTTATATATATATTAATATTAAAATATATTAAAATATATATATAAATATTAATTTAAATAAATTTGGGAATGAAAAATGGCGGGAAAGGTGAAATTGGGCCAAATAATGGCGGGAAGGTGTGGATTTGGGCCAAATAATGGCGGGAAGGTGTGGATTTGGGCCAAATAATGGCGGGAAGGTGGATGACTGACACGTGGCTAACAGGAAGGTATAGATGACTTACAAGTGGCTGGATTTTGGTGTCTACAACCCCAGCCCCACATAAAGTTGTGATACCATTATGAGGACCATAAAAATAACCCCATGCACCAGACTTGTCAATATGGATTTCAGAAATTTGTCTTTTCCTTTGGTACTTATAATTCCTCTTGAGGCCTTCAAAAATGGAATGGATCTGTTGAGAGCATTGAAATGAAGGAATAGAGTAATTATTGAAAATGTCGGTATTCCTTGAGAGCCATATTCCCCAAACTGTAACTAGAGGTAAAGATCTAAAGTCTTTCAACTCTTTTCTTTTAAACCAACTTTTGAAACATTCATATAGGGACTGCCCTTTCCATACATCTTTGCATCTGGTTAAGATTTCAATTTCTGACCAAACATTTTTGATGTATTTGCACTCAACAAATAAATGTTCACTAGTTTCCTCAGCCTCTCTGCACAATGTACATATGCTAGGTCCGTGCCAAATTCTTTTCATGAGAATATCCCATGTAAAAGCCTTTTTGCTTAAAACCAACCACATAAAGGTGCGGGTTTCATTGGAGACTTTCTTTTCGATATTTGGTTCCACCACCATTTTTGCTCAGCATGATCCTCACTATCAAAAAATATTTGTATCCAAGATTTAGAGTGTAGTTACCTGTAAGTGGATCTTTGGTCCATATCAATTCATCGGACATTTCATTTATCCTGACATTCTACTGTTAATATTTGCCACAAAGGCATTCCACTAATATGCGTGATCATTTTTTAATCCTAGCTTATTTGCCCTCTTCCATCATTTTTGCCAAATGGTAGTGGCATAATTTTTTACCACATGTGCAATTGTATAAAAACAAGCCCATGGAGTAGGTCTATTAGTTCGTTAGAGAGTTTATATTGATATATGTTGCCTACCCATGGATCAACACCTAACCTGACTTTTGTTCCATTGCCTATCTTCCATGTTAACCAAGTGCCTATTAGGGTAAAAGCAAGACACAAAGCTTTCCATATAATTGATACCTTGTTTGTAGACTTATTTGGGCTTCTGATCCACTCCCCCAGGGTAAGTGGTTCAATATATTTCTATATTATAACTTATTTCCAAACATTTTCGTGAGTAATAATTCTCCACAAACTTTTGGCAACCAAAGCTTTCCCAAAATTAAAAATATTTTTCAGTCCTCAAACACCTTCCCTTTTTGGTTCTGCAATGTGCTTCCATTGAACTAAATGAATTCCTTCTTTGACCCTATTCCCTGACCACAAGAAACTAAAACATTTCCTTCTGATGTTGTCAAGGACCCCATTAGGAATGTATGCTAGTCCATGCCAAAAAACTAGGATAGCTTCCAAGACTATTTTGACAAGGGTTAATCTTCCACCAAGGGACAACCATATATTAGACCACAAACTTATTATTTTATCTATTTTATCAATAAGCCAGCTCCAGTATTTTTTCCCATAACCATTTGGTTTCAAATAAAAACCAAGATATTTAAATCTCGATTGAAAATCACATTTTGGATAATGAAAAAGGTGTTGGAAATGATTTTCTTCCTCTTCATTCAGACCATTGAAGGACATCATAGACTTTGTCATGTTTATCTTCATTCTAGTATCATTACAAAAGTTTTCAAGGATACCTTTAAGACTTGTGGCTTCCCTCAAATATCCCTCACAGAATAACAAAATGTATCCATAAATAAAAGATGAGTAAGGAAGAATCAATATGAAAGAAAATATACCATTACATAATCACATCAAAGAAAAAAACTGAGAGCTATATTTTAGCATAGTAATGGCAGGATTATGGGCTGATTGAGATGGACTAGACGAATACTATGATGGCGTCGGTACTGTCACAAATTGTGCATGCTAGTGACGTTTTTCATCTAAAAATGATTGGAAGGAACAAGATTTCCCAATGCATGTCGGGAATTGTTTGTTAAAGAACAATGGATTTTTGGAACGATGTGAAGCCAGGTCAGTTCTAGTGGTTCAACCATACTTGGTGGTAGATGATGTGGAGTATTTAACCAAGCATGCACTTATTGGTAAATTTATGGGCATCCAAATTTCTCTTCCCTTTGTGGAGGCTTGGGTTAGAAAGACTTAGAACCCTGACGGTGACATGGAGGTTATGTTGAGTGCGAATAGCTATTTTATGGTGGTTTTCTCTTGTCTTGTGTATCGTAACAAATCATTTTAAGGGGGCCCCTATTTCTATAACCAATATAGACTCTTTCTTAAACCTTGGCATGTGGGTTTCAACCCGTCAAAGGAGCAATCATCGTGAGTTCCAATGTGGGTTCGACTCCCGTGGCTTCCGTTTGAATTTTAGAGAAACGACATCTTGCATATGATTTTCCTTCTTGGGAAGTCAGTTGGACCATCACAAAAGATGATGGATAAAATGGTAATTTATGTTACTCGTATTTATGCCAAAATTGATTTAAACAATCCTATTCCAAATATTTTTGAAATATAGTTTGGATCATCTACATGGGTTCAACAACTTGACTATGAAGCTCTTTCATTTCGTTGTTGAATCTATCATGAATACGACCACCTACAAATAAAATGTCCTAAGTTTGTCCCTCTTGCGGCTTCAAACCCTGGGCCCTCTCAATCTGCACAAAATTTGGATAAAGAAAAAGCCTCAATAAAGGAAGGAGATCGGGATAAGGAAGGCTTTATTCCTGTAAAACCCCAAAATAGAGGAAGAAGGGTAAAAAGAGCCCTTAAGGATAGATATCTAGATGCTCTACTCAACCATTTTGAGATATTGAATGATCTTGATTAGTGCATGGAGTTACCTGAAATGTCTCTACCTCATGCAGATATAACAGGGCCAAACCAGATGTTTCTTCTTGAGGTGGAACCTAAGGAATCATATCTAGTGGGTTTAAATGAAGAACATATGGCTTTGGCTCGGATTATAGGTGATATGGTTGGCTCTAACCCTAGAAGGAAAACTATTTTGGAAAGTGGCACATATATATTTGTGCTATCTCCTACTCAGGCACTGATGCAGTCATCCTTGGACTGTAAAACTCCTATGATGTTAGGATTGCAGCAGAAAACAATTAAAAAAGGTGCTTCGAATAAGAATATGAAGGTGGATCTAAATAAATACTAGAACAAAATTAAGTTAATGGGGGAGAATTTGATGGAGTCAATCTTGGTGAGAACATTGGACTCCCATTTTTCTAACCTCCAAAAATTATTATAGTCTCATGGAATGTAAGGGGGTTGAACAATATCCCCAGACAAAAAGTTGTTCGTGATTTGATTCGTGTACATTCTTCGGATGTGGTGTTTATTCAAGAGACTAAATTGGCTAATGATAGTATGTTAAATATTGCTCCCAAGTTGTGGATAAGGGGTCAATGCTAGTATATTGGTGCATGTGGATATGCTGGTGGTATTGCTTGTTTATGGGATACGATTAAGATCTCTCCTCTTACTTGGATTTCCAATAGATGTTCTATTTTCATGATTGGGCATGATAATGAATCTGGTGAAACCATCCTACTTACAAATGCGTATGCTCCTATTTATTACAGTGGTAAAGTAAATTTATGGGAGCACATTGGCTTTGTGAGAAGTCGGTCTCCCCTATACAATGGGAGCACATTGGCTTTGTGAGAAGTCGGTCTCCCCTATACCCATGGATTTTGGCTGGAGATTTTAATTCTATCACTTATCTGAAGGAGAAACATGGTGGAGTTGATTGTCTCGAATATTTTTCTTCTATATTCAATGCTCATATTCGGTCCTTAAACTTGGTTGACATCAAGCCAGATAATGGGATATCTACCTGGCATAATAGAATATGTGGGGAAGAGTTCATCTCAGAGAGACTGGATAGGTTTTTGATCTCTAGTTTTTGTATTAGTAATAATAGAAGCTCTAGTTCTATGATTCTGGAGGGTAGGGGATCTGATCATTGGCCTATCAAACTCTCTGCTCTTGATTTTAGGCTAAAAAATAATCCTTCCTTTAAGTTTCAACTTATGTGGCTTTGATATCCTAAGATTCATGATTTCATGCGAGGTTGGTGGACCAATGGCAAACCTTCTCATGGCACCGCTATGTTTTCCTTTATGAAGTGGCTACAAATTGTTAAGCATATATTGAAGAGATGGAATAGTCTAAATTTTTGGAACCTTTCCTTGGCTAAATTGGTGGCTCTTAAGAAGGTGGAAGAAGCTTCAGGGAATATTAGAGATCATGGACGCACAGAGGAGCTTCTATTTGAGTAATTTGAGGCTGCAAAAGAACTTGTTGAATGGGAGTTGAGGGAAGAAATATTTTGGAAATAAAAATCTTGAGTGGATTGGATTTAGGAAGGGGATAGGAACATGACCTTTTTTAACTCAGTTAAGGCTTGCTATAATGGTAACCTAATTTCCTCTCTTATGAATTCTCAGGGTACCCTTCTCTCTTCTTTTAGGGATATTTCAAAAGAGACTATGAGGTATTTTTCCTCTCTCTTCAATGAGGAATCCCTCTCAGATTATGAGGATGAAAAAATTATTCTAAAATGTATTCCCTCGATTGTTTCTAGAGATATGAATGAGCATTTGATGGGCCCAATTTCCCTTAAGAAGTTGGAAAATGTTGTATTCAAGATGAAAAAAGGAAAATCCTCGGGCCCGGATGGATTCCTAATTGAGTTTTATTAGGATTTTTGGGATTTAATCAAATTTGATCTTCTAGAGGTGGTCCATGAGTCCCAAAAGAACAAATAGATGCTAAGGGCCCTAAATGCTACCTTTGTGGTGCTTATTCCCAAAAAAGAGGGAGCAAATTCTCTGGATATGTTCAGGCCTATTGCTCTCTATAATGGTGTGTATAAGATCATTATAAAAATTATTGTTGAGGGACTGAAGATATGGTTGAGAAAAATCATCTCTGAGGAGCAAGGTGGGTTTGTTGCTGGCCGACAAATTTTTTTTTGATAATTAAAGTATTCCATTAATAACAGGTTTTATAGGTTGACTAAAAACCTATATACAAAAAATAGCATACAGCTGAGCAGCAGGATCCAAAGACATCTGAGGACCCTTGGTCCTTAATCCTAACTGACCATCTATGGCCTACACCAAATAGTAGCTACACCACCTGAGCAACCCCCGACAGACAAAATTTCATGCCCATACATAATATTTCACAATAAAACATTAGGGTCATAGCCCAAGGAACCCATCCAGACAATACTTAAGGACAAAAAGAAAAAAATATAAATACTCCAAGCCCTCTACACAGAATGCAAACAAAATTGGCTTCAGATAAGGTTATGTGGTCTTGTCATCCACCATTACTGCACAAAGAGGCTTGCATGGAGCTACTCCTCCTCATCCTCATCCTCGTTCTACTCATCATCCTTATCCTCCTCTTGATTTTTAGTCTCCATGTTGGCCTCCATAGGCTTGTTGCTCTAATATCCTGTAGACACCAAAACAGCACCAATCCGATTAAGTGACTACAAACATTGATCGCATGCACATACACAGCTTTCAGGGCAGCCCTTAGAGGTCAAACAGTGGTCCTGGCCACTTGCACGACAGCTTAGAGGGTCAAAAAATGAGGGGCGGGAGTTGGTCGTTTTATCAAAACCTTTAACAAACTTTAAGCCTTTAGTCCAAAGCCTTCAAAACCTTCACCAAACTTCAAGCCTTCCAAGCTAATCAAAAGCAAAGTCTTCAAAGCAAACAAGCCTTAACAAAAAGGGAACCTAGCCTTAGACGTCGCGAAATCGCGACTGTCGCAAAATCGTGACACCTTTGGCCTCGAGGGGAGCCTCGGCCAAAGGTGTCACGATATCGCGACACCTTTGGCCCCAAGGCTCCTCGGCCAAAGGTGTCACGAAATCGTGACACCTTTGGCCCCGAGGGAGCCTCGGCCAAAGGTGTCACGATATCGCGACACCTTTGGCCCCGAGGCTCCCCTCGGCCAAAGGTGTCGCGATATCGCGCGTCGCGATATCGCGACACCTTTGGCCCCAAGGGGAGGCTCGCCAAGTGTCGCGATATCACGACGTCGCGATATCGCGACACTTCGGCACTTTACGTTTAAAAAGGCATACTTACGATAATCAAAGGCGGACTTTGACGTGGCCGCCGCATCCAAGGGATAACCGCCACGTGGCACCCTTACGTGCCCCTCTTCAAAGAGACCCCGTGGATCTACAAAACGGCGGACTTTAATGAGACAAGCGGTTTCAAAACAAATCCGATCCGAGGCCACGCCTCATAACTTCTAATGTCAGTACGAGCCATGTCTCATAATGACCTGATAGGGATCAAATCCGAGCGGCCCTTGTGGATTTAGGGTTTGACATTAATGCTCCAAGAGGCGAAAACCTCTATAAAAACTAGCTCGATGCGAAGTAAAAGAGACGAAGCATTTTTTGAAACATAACGAAGTGCTGCAAAACCAGAGGCTCATTTACAGTCTTCTCGAACTCATTCTTCTGTACTTTCGAACCAGACATTGGACACAGATACCATCAATTTGCCGACAACACATTATCCTGGATTTTGAGCCAATTCCTAGTGAGTTGGCGTCAAAGTCGAATTTTAACAGGGCGGCCCGCTTGGGCACCCCACGTATGTTCATAGCTAATTTAATATATGTTGTCTTCGAATGTTTTAAATAGTTTACTTTTTATGTCTTTATGTTTTCATATAAATTGCTTATTTTTCAAGAGTTATTTCTATTCACAAATTTAATGAACCTTTTACATGCATTTTCCATCGATTCCTAAAACAAACGCTCTACCTTCTTTTGCAGTGCTATTAACGTGTTTACTGTTTCTTTGTCGCAGGAAAGAACAGCAGAAGCAAAGATTTATCAACATAAGCGGCGAAATACTTTAGCCCGTCCATTTCAAATGTGGGCATGCGGATAGAAGCAATATTGATCATCCGATTGTAACCGAGAACACACTAACCTCGAAGGAGATATATTGTAACCGAACGGAATTACATTAATAATTCTATCTTTATTTTATCTCAATTAAGTTCTGTTTTTATTACATCTTTAATACTGTTTTTCATTCCGAAATCTCATGCTTTCATGGCGATCATCGGTGGGACCTTCCGTATTCCCTATTTTAAAATCATCCAAATTAATCGAGCGCGAGCCCAAAAAAAAACAAAGGGGTTTATTTTGAGAATGATATTTCTGTATTTTATATGTAAAATTTTTTTTTTTATTTTTTATTTTTTTAATCCGAAAATTTTTCGTAAATTAAAAAAAAAAAAAAAATTTTAAATTTTTACTTGCTGTTTTTCAGTTTGTAGTGTTTGTCTGGCATAGGGAAAGATTTCTTTTTCGATTGCCTGTTTCAATTTTGCAAAGTAAAATGAACCCCACACACCACGTGGTATTTTAAACCAAGGCGTTGGTCGTAAAACCCCAACCCTTGAGCAAGACCAAAGGTGGATTCCATTATCACTTTGGCTTGAGATATTGCATCCATTACCTCGATCGCGACCGTTGCTAGACGTAAATCCCGACGAAAGCCGACCGAGTGTAGCTTGGGGTGATTCCCAAGGACGCGAGGATAAGTCTTCTATGGTAGGTGTCATAAACAGAGCGATTCCCCTTCTGTACCGCCTATGTTCCACGTACCATCCGCTCTCACGTACCTATAGTCTCCCTCACGTAAGGGCGGGTATATAGAGAGGTTGGTATATCGGTCCGGCAATGGTATATTGAAGGGGCGACCATTTATGGGAGTCATATGAGCCAACATTATGCATTTAAACGTTCTTCCAAAATTGCAAAAACAAAACGAAACACCAAAATGCACTAAACCAGTCTAGGACACACTATTTAATCCTTAAAAGAGATAATCACGGCTTTGTGTATGTGTGTGTTTACTTCTGCTTAGTGTAGACAAAAAGACAAATCATCATAAACGAGATAAAATCTGCTTAGATCGTAGAGAAGCATCACAATGGTGTACACTCGTAGCCAAGCCCAATCAAGGGCGTACGCTGCGGAAGGTACACAAAGAGAGGGCGCTAGTCGCCTTCGCTTTAGCCCTGAGGACCTAGCCATACCGTCTTGGCAGTCTGGCCTACAACAAAGTCCACATCAGGCCACTTCAAGAAGGAACTATTGGGAACCTCCTCATTGGAATACACCCATTCAACACAGCCCCTTTCGGGAAGATGGTTCACATGCAGGTCTCAATGTAAGTAGACAACCGCCTCTTGAGGCTAGATTTGAATGGCCACAGCGCGATGAAGCGCTAGAGAGGCATACCGTCCATTTGGAGGGGCAACGTGGATATGGCGTCCCTTCTTTACCTCCCATCAGAACAGAAAAACAACATCCAGAGCGCAGGGCTCTTTACACAGGGCAAGCTAACTCCCGCCCCTTTCACACCCATGAAAGGGAGTACGAGGAAGATCATCACATTCCTCGAGAACAACAAACAGCGCGGGAACCTTGCGTTTCTGCACCCGCCAGATATCATGATCACACATCGAGGCTAGGGCCTCAAACAAATGTCGCCTACCCCGACAAAGGGAAGCAACCCATTGAAATTTTAGACCATCAAGATCGAGGCAAACACATAAGAGAAACATTTAAGCCTCCTAAGCCAAAGAGGGCAGACCAAATTGACCCGGCAATCGCTAGACATGCCGCCCGCCAAGCTCGAATCACGCAGCCTTGAGCAAGGTCACCGGAGTTAGAGTACTTATACCGCCTGAATAAAGAGCGCATGCAGCGCGAAGCGGATGAATTGCGCTATAAGCTACCCGAGAGGGTGCCAACCCCTCGCACCCACAGAGAAGAACAATATGAGAGGCACAATCCCTCGGTGCAAGACAGGTCTCCGCGACCTCGTCAAGTTTTGCCTCCGAGACCTTATAGACCCGAGAGGGAGGCCACTCCCCGAAACAATGATGGGTACCCCCAACGGGGACTCAATCAAGGTCATAGGTCTCGCCCAGGGACTCCTCAAGAAGTTTATGAGGAGTTCGAACCAGAAATAGAACGGGCCGACACGCCCCATCAAGGCGGGAGGGCTGTCAATCGGCCACCTCCCCATAGGCCTCCAGCCTCCCTTGACCCACAACAAGAGCAAACCAAAGAAGAAGAAATAAAATCTTTTGATGCATACAAAGCGCTATTAGAGCGTTTGGAGTCCGTGGAGATAAAAGCTTCGGGCATCAAAAGCCCACACTACGTCAACTCCGCAGTCATCCGGTGCATCCCTCAGCACCCATACCTCTTTACCCCGAACATTTCAAGTTGCCACAATTGGCGTCTTTAAAGGTGAGGAGGATGCACAAGAACATGTCACGAGGTTCCTAAGTCAATGCTTCGGCATCCAAGACAATGATGCATTGTTGCTTAGAACTTTCATAACCACATTCGCGGGCCCCGCCTCGGATTGGTTTACACAATTGCCCAAACACAAGTATCAACAACTTAGATCAACTAGTGGATGCATTTCTTGAACGCTTTGCTTTCAACACAAGGAAGAAGGTGTCACTAAGTGATCTGGCCAGCCTCGAGCAATATGAGGAGGAAACAATAGCAGCATACGGGAACCGATGGAGGGCTTTGCTTTCCAGGCTACCCTACCGTCCCCCTATGTCTGATCTCACTCAGATGTTTGCACGAAGTTGCTTAAAATCAATCTCTGGGCTATTGTTGCTGCAGCAATACGACAACTTAGAAGAAGCTTTGGCGCAAGCCAGAGTCATAGAAGAGATTAAAATAGGTGAAGGCACAATTGCCAAGCCTAAAAAGAAAGAGTGGAATAAAACCACTAAGACTGGGAATACGCAATCACAACCCGCAGTGGTTAATCAAGTTGCGATAAATGTTCCCAAGCTCGCATAAGACACGCAGCCTCAAAAGGCCAATTACTGTGCAAGGGCCTCCTAGTTATGAGAAAGATAATAAGAAACAGGAGCAGAATCAGCAGCGTCGCCCTAGGCGACAATTCACCCCCTACACGGAGTCTAGGGACTCCTTATTTGACCGCTTGTCAACGGCAAATTTAGTAACCCTTCCAGAGATCCCAACTATAGACCCTAACGCTCCTAAGCCTAAGGGATATAGAGAGGAACTATACTGTAGATTTCATAGGCGAAGGGGACACGATTTGAATGGATGTTGGAAGTTCAAAGGACTCATCCAAGATTTAATCAAAAATAAAACATTGGCCGTGGACAACCCCATAGCGCCAAACAACCAACAAATGGGGGTATTCAAGGACCCCTTGCCTGCCCACGAGGCACAGGCAAAACCTCTCCAAGTTAATGAGGTGCGCCGTAACCTTCCCATGCAAGGATTTGTGGGAATGATCAGCATAGTGACGAGGAATAAAAAGTACTCAGCAGTTGCCCCTGGGGTAGCCACGAAGGAAGTTCCGACAACGTCACAGCCTCAACAACACCCTATACAGTCACCTCCGCCTAGACCAGAAATCATGATACGGAGCAAACTCACGCAGAGTTTGCGGACCACATCGGCTAGGCTGTCCATTTACGAGCTTATTCAACAATCAACACCTCATAGGGAAGCTCTTATGGACATTTTAAAAACCATCGAATTACAGCCCCAAGAAGCAAATTCTTTCAACAACTTCGTGGGACACGTAAAACGATGTACCGAGCCGGTCATCACCTTCAGAGAGGATGAAGTCAAAGCAATATCGAATGACGCGACAGATCCACCCCCGCATGTTGTTGCGCGGATCAACGGGATCCCGTATAAGAGAGTGTTGGTAGATACCGGCTCGTCCAAGAATATTATTACCACCGCAGCCCTAAAACATTTGAAGCCGCCAACCTCTCATATCACAAACCTCCACGTACACACCGCGAGCTTTCAATGATGCAATATGCTCAATAATCGGCACAGTTGTTCTACCTGTCTAGGTAGGACAAAAGACAACACCAACATTGTGCCATGTGTTAGAAGGCGAGATGGCCTACAATATACCGCTAGGGCGGCCTTGGATCAGGGACATGAAGTGTGTCCCTTCCATCGCTCACCAAGTGCTTAAAGTATGCTTTTGAAGGAGAAATACATGTAGTCCCGATGGACTTAGAACCCTTCAAGTATTGCAATGCGGTGCAACTAATGCCTCAATCGACCCTCCCTTCAACACATTTGGATTTCCAGCTAAATCCATCTAAACAGGGTCCAACACCGCAGGCACCACTGGTGACCAAAACAGCAACATCCCAGCCAGGTGAACCCTCATCATCTACTCCTTCATTACCAACGCCACCTGTCATGGCTACATAGAAGGACAAGGGAAAACAAATCATGGAAGAGGCTCAGCCCTTAGAAGAGGGGTTGCCAACAATTTCAACGATATCAACAGAGGAAATATCCAAAGACAACGGAAGCCGAGACTCCAAACCTACCAAACATGGAATGGACTCGAGAAGGACTCCCTGCTCCTCCCTCCGAAGCATCAACAATCACTGTTGAAATGGCTAGTACAGGCCTGGGGGAGTACATAGTGCAGAATGTTGTGGCAACGCCCGCATTAGAGTCAGTCCAGGATATGGGAAGACCTCGCCTTCCCATAGGAACAGCTGTTCCCCTAGGTCACCCACCCAACCGGACAAATTTTGTGTATGGGGGCCTTGATCATGGTCTTGAACCATGTAAGCAAAAGGAAGCAGACGAAGAACCTTTTGTTGAAAACATCAATTATCTGTCAAACCCGCAATTTGCCCTCAAATATCTCGGCCAATGCCATTGGCATGGATACGGGCTAGGCAGATATGAGCAAGGGATGCGTCTCCCTTGCCAACCAAGATATCAGATGCCATATGACAAGTCGGAGTAGGGTTCAACCACCCCCTGCCCTTGGACATCTTGGTTGAAAATATGCAAGACCTAGAAATAGGCAACAAGGGGGGATTGGCACCAGATCTCTATGCCAACCCAAATACAGAATTTACATTGGGAGATTACCTCCCATGGTCACCAAACACCCTTGGTAACAGCAGTAATCCCTCTCCTTTGCTAGAGAGAGGCGAAAGTTCGGATACTCATCCCCAAAGAGAATATCAATGGTGTCCGGACATCTTCTCGAAGTTGTTCCCCTTAGAGATTCCAGTTGAGTCAGTACAATGTCCAGAGAGTCAGGTCCCTCCACCAAAAGTGGAACAACCGCAATGGGACCAGATTAACGTACTGGAACAAGGAGAACCATCAACGTCGCAAGCAATAGTTGCCGAAGAGAATGAACATTTTCGGATCTCTGAAAGTGACTCGAAAGATGAGACTGAGATGGACTATCTCATACATGCACGACGACATTATCGCGCTTTAACTCATGAAGATCTAATGGGACAGATGGGCATAAGATTAGGGCATGAATGGTGGGTCGACCCAGCAGGGTGGGACCTGGTGCTAGATCCATGGCTCCACATTCACGATGAGCACCGTCCACCCCGAGACCCTATCATAACAATAGTGCCGAGGGAAGACCCTATCCTCCATTTAGCACATAGGGCCGATCCGTTCGTGCCCGTTCCCCTAGAGCCAGATCCAGAGCATAGGGAGCATCTAGAAGAATCGCGTTATCATGCCCACGGTAATGGAGACCAAATTCATTCCATCCACATGATCTCCATTGATTTGACCGCACCCATCCGCAATCCGGCCGATCCAAACACGGTCATTGCATCTAGACATAGATGCCATCGACTGGGATCGCGTCAATTCACCTCTATCACCATCAGAGTACTGGCCTTTCGATGAAATGCCTCATTTTACCCCAAGGACAACTCAGGATATTTTTCAAGCTGAAGAGGAACCTGAGGTTCCAAGCATAGATCTAAATTCAGCTAATGATATCCATTTGATCCCGACTCCACATCAGTTGGAGGACGGATCCCACATGTCAGGTCGAGGAGACGACTGACGTAGACATCGGCATAGATCCAATGAATCCACAGATTCTCAAGTTGGGGGTAAGTCTTTCCCCCGAAGAGCAAGCCGACTACATTGCCCTTCTCAAAGAGAAGAAGGAGGTTTTTGCATGGTCGTACAAGGATATGCCAGGACTAGACCCGCAGCTAGTCACGCATAATTTAACGCTTGATCCGACAATCAAGCCTCGTAAAGCAAAAACTACGTAAGATGCACCCAACAAGTGGCCTTGATGGTCAAAGACGAATTGCAAAAGCCGTTGGATGCACAGCTTGTCATCTCGCATGGATTATCCGCCATGGCTGTCCAACATGGTTCCCGTCAAGAAGCCCGACGGGAGGATTCGCATATGCACCGATTTTTGAGACCTAAATAAAGCGAGTCCTAAGGATGATTTCCCCTTGCCGAGCATCGACGCGTTAGTAGACGCTACAGCAGGTCACGAAATGCTCTCCCTAATGGATGGTTTCTCAGGATACAATCAGATTCGTATCAATCCTGAAGACCAACTAAAAACGGCGTTCACAACGCCTTGGGGGACATTTTGTTATAAGGTCATGCCTTTTGGCCTTAAAAATGCTGGTGCCACCTACCAACATGCCATGACATATATCTTCCATGATTACATGCACAAAACTTTGGAAGATTACATGGATGATTTGTTAGCCAAGTCTCTCTTGCGTTCAAATCATATCGACGACTTAGGCAAGATCCTCGATTGCCTCATGGAGCATAAAGTTAGACTAAACCCCAAGAAGTGCGTCTTCGGCGTCACATACAGAAAACTCTTGGGATTCATAGTCTCAAAACGAGGAATCGAGGTGGACCCAAAGAAAGTCAAGGCAATCCTTGAAATGGTTCCCCCAACCACAATCAAGCAACTCAGAGTCTACGAGGAAAGGTCGCGTCGATTAAACGCTTCATAGCGCAATTATCTGACAAGTGCCGACCCATGAACAAATTATTGCACAAGGGAGTTACATTTCATTGGGATGACGAGTGCCGATCAGCCTTTGACGAGATCAAACAATACCTGGTTTCGCCGCCGCATTGGCACCACCTAGACCAGGAGTGCCGTTCTACTTATACATCTCAGCCATCGAGGTGGCACTGGGCGCCATGTTAGCCCGTAAGAATGAACTTCACAAAGAACAGGCTACATACTATCTTAGCCGCACCCCGGTTAGTTATGAACTTAACTATGCATACGTTGAGAAACTTGCTTGGCAGTGGTGTTTGCTACCAAAAAGCTACGCCACTACATGCCGAGCAACACTACGTATGTTGTGTCTAAGGAGAATCCATTGCGATACATGATGAGTCGTACTTATCATAGTAGTCGCACGGCGAAATGGATCATGTTGTTGACGGAATTTGACATAGAATTTATTGGACAAAAATCTATCAAAGGACAAGTCATAGCCGATCAACTAGCAGAGGCTCCTCTTGAAGACGATCAGCCTCTGGTCATAGAACTACCCGACGATGGGGTCTTTCATGTCTCGTAATCGCCAGATCTCGATGAGCCCGAGTCACAGCCGACATAACCCTATTCTTCGATGGTTCTAAGTGTGAGCAAGGTGGTGGTGCGGGAATTGTATTCTTCACACCGCAGGGTGCTCCAATGCCCCCGTCATTTAAATTAAACTTCCCATGCACCAACAACAATGCAGAGTATGAAGCCTTGCTCCTAGGTCTTCGAGAAAGAATCGCCATGAACATCAAAAGACCGAACATCTTTGGTGATTCGCCGTTAATAGTCAATCAAGTCAAAGGGGTATATCAATGCAAATGCCCAGCTTCAAGGCTTATAAAGCCCTTGTGGACAAATTCCCGGCAAAACTTGAGTGGTATGACATCGAGGCACTCCCTCGATCATCGAACCATTTTGCGGACACAATGGCCTCCTTGGGGTCACTAATTCCGTAGGACCTTTCTGGTGATATGACAACCATTCAAGTCAAAACCTTATCGCAATCCGCGATGGAGCGTGCAAGCTCAGACTTGACGCCAGGAATCCACATGATCCAAATTGAACCACCCTCGGATAGGTTCTCTCGAATCCGAGATCGTCTGAAACACGCCAACTGGGGGTCCTTGTTCTCCCCTACTCCCATTAGTAGCAACACAACACTATTCTTGCAGGTTCTATCCCATTCAACATTTGCTAGGGATGAACTTCAGGAGGGATTGGTTGTTCATACTATCGAGGTTTCTGATCAACAGGACTGGTATTTACCCATCCGAGACTACCTCAAGTTAGGTAGTCTCCCACTTGATTTGACTCATGCCGCAAAACGAGCACTCAAGCAGAAAGCGGCTAAGTATGTCTTGATAGGAGACATCTTGTATCGTCGCAGCTATGAAGGAATCCTCCTTCGTTGCTTGGACCAGCAAGAGTCCACTTGGGCAAGCGCCCAAGCGCACGATGGTACATGTGGTGGCCACTTCAATGGAATGGCCATCGCAAAGCGCATTCTTCGCATGGGCTATTATTGGCCATCTTTAGAGCGAGATTGTTGCACCTATGTCAAGAAGTGCGTGAAGTGTCAACATCATGCCAATCTAATGCACGTACCTTCTCAGGCCTTGCAGATACTCCACCTATTTGGCCGTTCTCGCAATGGGGCTTTGATCTAATTGGAAAGATCTCCCCGCGTCGTCAAGCCGTCACACGTTTATCATAACGGCCACGAGTACTTCACCAAGTGGGTGGAAGCAATTCCGCTTACCTCTACGACAGGACCCCGCATTGTGGAGTTCATTTTGCATAACATCATATGTCATTTTGGTATTCCATCCAAAATAGTCTCGGATAATGGGACACCTTTCAAGAACAAAGACGTGCGTGCTTTGACCACAAAGTACAAGATTCAAGGATAGCTTTTCGACACCCTATTATCCGCAGGCGAATGGGCAAGCAGAGGCGTCAAACAAAATGCTAGTTGCCATCCTTAAAAAGACCGTCGCAGATAGTCATAAGGATTGGCACATTCAAATCCCACTTGCCCTATGGGCCTATCGCACTAGCATTCGGACGCCCACTGGGGCCACTCCGTTTTCACTCTGTATGGCTCCGAGGCAGTCATGCCTCTAGAGTTGGAGATTCCTTCCCCGCGCATATCAATGCATGAGTTCATCGATGATGATTCTGCGTGGCAGGCCCGGTTAGGACCAGCTTACGTTGCTTGATCGAACGACGCGTTAATGCTCTCGAGCATTTACGCATTTATCAAGAGCGACTTAAGAAAGCTTACAACATGAAAGTTCACCTCGTGGACTTTCACGTTGGTGATTTGGTTTTGAAGGAAAATCAACAAAATTCCAGTTTGCCATCCCACCTAAGGGACAAGTTTGCGGCCAATTGGTTAGGTCCGTATGTCATTGATAGCAAAATCGGACCCGAGACATACCGGCTAGCTTCTCTTGATGGTATCAAGGAAACAGAACCCTTGAATATCAGTCATTTGCGACCATTTCATATCTAAAGAGAGCCATATCCCAAAATGCTCCAAGGATTCTTGCAATCGCTTGGTCAAACCAAAATGCTCCAAGGATTATCACAATCGCTTGGTCAAATCCCACAAAGGCTCCAAGGATTCTTGCAATCGCTTGGTCAAACCAAAATGCTCCAAGGATTCTTGCAATCGCTTGGTCAATCCCACAAAGGCTCCAAGGATTCTTGCAATCGCTTGGTCAATCCCAAAACGCTCCAAGGATTTCCACAATCACTTGGTCAAAAATCATGAAAATTCAAAAACAACAAAAATCATCAAAAACAACAAAAATTTGCATCTCATTTCTAGGCATATTCAAATTCATCAATAGAGAGTTCTTCTCGCAATTCATCTTCATATTCACCAAAATCAATCCATCAAAAATACAAAAATACATAGCCGCATTCAAGCATCGCACCCATACATTGCACATTCATGGTCGTATAGGTCAAAAGGCACCATAGGCCGTCATGATTCTACTAGTCCATCTTGTTCCACACTGTTTCATCTTACAAAAACAGAAAAAACACCATTCATTTTACCACACTAGAGTCAGTGGTCTTTTAATGTATCAAGAGTTTTTCGTGATTCAGTCATCATTTTGCTCTTTTAGCAATGTAATGTATCAAGTCAAACAGATTTTACGAAGGTAGAGTTACACTTGCAATACACCTTGTTACGTAACATCCCAACACAAATTAAAACACATAAAAATTCCCGAGTTGTGTGAACGAAGGATGAAACCTGCATAGTAATCCAGGTTACCATAAGCGAAACGGTTATCTTGCTCATCCCCCCGTGCGAATGACCCCAAGAATGCCGAGAGTTGGCAAAAGGACAAGCATCCTCCCTACCCAATTCCCTAAGAATCCCAAAGTTGCAAAACATCAAAAATTTGCAAATGTCAAAGCTCCAAAATTTGACATCCTACAATGCACATATCAAAAGGCACAAAGCATAGTGATTCTCGTCACTCCATATCCAAATCCCTTGCTCAAGAGAAAAGAAAAACAAATCAAAATAAACAATGATTATTATCACTATAAAGAGCAAGTATCCCAATACAATTGAAGAAAAGAAGGGAGTTGACCTTGAATCCCCCGGAACTCTCAAAGATTCTCGACAGTCATGAGGCAAGCCTCAATATCGGTTTGGTTGATAGCCTATCGGTCACTGGCGGTAAACTTCTCGCATGACGATATATCTGTCACATTAACTTGTGTACAGATCAATATTTGCATGTGGATGAGCTAGCTTATGGTATCCTGGATAACACCGCAGATTAATCTAACTACATACAACAAAGGAGTTAGTGGAGCTAATTAGGTGATCCTCAAAATAGATTCGGTTGAAAGCCCATCTGGCACTGGCGGTATCCTGACAAATACCACATAAATGAACTCAATTGCACACACAGGGATGTGAAATAACTTGGTTAAAAACAAGTCCGATTCATACCTTGTTCAAAAGTCTTGTAAGATAAAATACAATCATGGCTAGTAAGTTAAAACCGTCTGAGTCTCAGAAAACCTTTGCTACATTTCTAAACCAACTGCGCTACTTTTCATCCTTACAATACCACCAGAAAATACAAAAAAGAAACACCACATTTGTACATAGCAAAATAATGGAGATCTAAAACAGTCTATGGTGCCATAGTCAAACATCACAAAGTTCATCCATCCATCTTATTTCCGCATATCACATGCCAATCAAAAACATTTGCATCCATCATGCATCCATCAAAATAAATCAACATACAACATCGGTAATTATCATACCATATGCATCCATCAATATAAAGTAGCATGCATCCACCAACATCAACCATTGTGCATAAAATCATGACATATACGCAAAGAAAGAAAATCAAAACAACAAAAACATCACAAAAAGCAACACAAAAACATAAGCAATAAATTGTCGGACACAAGTGCTCTTGCACTTAACCTCTTGGCACATAAAATTGATGTCGGGGCCCAAATTGTCACCCTCCTACTTCCCCAAGAAGGCTACCATAGCTGGACCGCTCCACGGGAAGATGGGTTCTTGATGATTTCACCCCATTATGGCATCACCAAAAGGGTTAACACCCACCAAAAATAGGTCCAAATGTCGGGAAATCGCATGTGCTCAAATGGTAAAACATCCAAAGGCACCCTAACCTAAGTCATCTTGGGTCAAGCGACTCGCCGCTTTTCTCACGAAGGTCATTCCCTCATCGATTCGTCGCTTGAGGGGGTAGTCACACTTAGTCACCAATCAACAAGCACACACCCAATCAAGGCAATGACATGCATTCAAAGAATCATTGACAAAGACAATCACGCTCCTCGCTTGGGGCAGAAACAAGCAATCATTAAGTTGATCAAATACTTGGCATTCCCGAAGCATGAACACAAGGTTTCCCCTATGGATAAAAGGTTGCGCCCTTTGCCTAATCATGACCGATCAATGTCCAAGCTCAAGTCACACCTCACCAAAATAGGTTAACACTTGAAATCAAATTCCTTAGCTCATCAGAAGCAAGGATTCAAGAATGCATGCCCTTTCCATACTTGGGGCATCAAAATTTGGTTAGGTTACCAAGAAACCCTAATCATTAGTGCTTTGGTCATATATTTTTGCTCAAGACTCGCGTCACCCATAGCGCTTCCCAAAAGGGGCATCTCGTAGACACCAAAACAGCACCAATCCGATTAAGTGACTACAAACACTGATCGCATGGACATACACAGCTTTCAGGGCAGCCCTCAGAGGTCAAACAAGTGGTCCTGGCCACTTGCACGACAGTTTAGAAGGTCAAAAAATGAGCAAAGTTGGTCATTTTATCAAAACCTTTAACAAACTTTAGAGCCTTTAGTCCAAAGCCTTCAAAACTTCACCAAACTTCAAGCCTTAAACAATCCAAAGCAAAGTCTTCAAAAGCAAACAAGCCTCAACAAAAAGGGAACCTAGCCTTAGACGTCGCGAAATCGCGACACCTTTGGCCCCGAGGGGATCCTCGGCCAAAGGTGTCATGATATCGTGACACCTTTGGCCCCGAGGCTACCCTCAGCCAAAGGCGTCACGAAATCGTGACACCTTTGGCCCCGAGGGAGCCTCGCCAAAGGTGTCACGATATCGCGACACCTTTGGCCCCGAGGTCCCTCGGCCAAAGGTGTCACGATATCGCGACACCTTTGGCCTCGAGGCTCCCCTCGGCCAAAGGTGTCACGATATCGCGACACCTTTGGCCCCGAGGGGAGCCTCGGCCAAAGGTGTCGCGATATCGCGCGTCGCGATATCGCGACACCTTTGGCCCCAAGGGGAGGCTCTGCGAAGTGTCGCGATATCGCGACGTCGCGATATCGCGACACTTCGGCACTTTACGTTTAGAAGGCATACTTGCGATAATCAAAGGCGGACTTTGACGTGGCCGCCGCATCCAAAGGATGACTACCACGTGGCACCCTTACGTGCCCCTCTCCAAAGAGACCCCGTGGATCTGCAGAACGGCAGACTTTAATGAAACAAGCGGTTTCAAAACAAATCCGATCCGAGGCCACGCCTCATAACTTCTAATGTCGATGCGAGCCATGTCTCATAATGACCTGATAAGGATCAAATCTGAGCGGCCCTTGCGGATTTAGGGTTTGACATTAATGCTCCAAGAGGCGAAAACCTCTATAAAAACTAGCTCGATACGAAGTAAAAAAAGAGGAAGTATTTTTCTGAAACACAACGAAGTGCTGCAAAACCAGAGGCTCATTTACAGTCTTCTCGAACTCATTCTTCTGTACTTTCGAACCAGACATTGGACACAGTATACTATCAATTTGCCGACAACACATTATCCTGGATTTTGAGCCAATTCCTAGTGGGTTGGCGTCGAAGTCGGATTTTAACAGGGCGGCCCGCTTGGGCACCCTACGCATGTTCATAGCTAATTTAATATATGTTGTCTTCGGATATTTTAAAACAGTTTACGTTTTATGCTGTCGAATACATGCTATTTTCGAATACATTATAACAACAGTTTATGTCTTTATGTTTTCGAATGTAAATTGCTTTCGAATGGCTGTTTTCGAATACATTATAACAACAGTTTGCGTTTTCATGTTCGGATATATATATATCTTTCCATCAACATGTAAAAGTTGCAGGTCTTCATAGAGTTATTTCATTCACGCATTCGATAAACCTTTTACATGCATTTTCCATTGCTTCCTAAAGACAAACGTTCTACCTTCTTGTTGCAGGTGCTATTAACAGTTTACTGTTTCTTTTGCAGGAAGAACAGCAGCAAGCAAGGACTCATCACCGCAAGCGGCGGCAACACTGCAGCCCGCCCATTTTACATGTGGGCATGCGGAAGGAGATCACTGTTCATCTGTTGTAACCGAGAACACGTAATCGAAGAGACATATTGTAACCGAGCGGAATTACATTAATAAGAAGGGTTGTGCTCCTGTTTTTAATCTAATTCTATCCATGTTATTTTATGCATCAATTTAGTTCTATTTTTATTGCATCTTTAATATTGTTTTCCATTCCGAAATCTCATGCTTTCATATCCTTCATTGAAGAATACCTTGGCCAACACCTCGTGGATCTCCTGCATCTGATTTATCACATTCATCGATGAAATCAGCACAAAGCGCTTGAGGACCATAGTAGTAGGATCGGGACCCTCATCCTCAGAATCAATCTCAAGGGGTTTGGAACTCCCCTGTGCTTGCTTGTTCTTCAGCCTTAGTGAGGATCTCTTGGGTCCTTCAGGTTCCTCGATCTTCAACTTTTTCTTAGCTGGTCCTCCTCTCATTGATGAATCCATCCCTCTTTTCTTAGCCGGGGACGTAGAGTGAGGCTTGGGCAAGTCAAGACTATCCCTGCCCTTGGAGCTTTCCGCATGGTGATCAACCGGGGTTTCAGCTTGAGGAATAGCAGGGGGTTCGGCTTGGGGAGAAGTAAGCATGACAAACTTGTATATGACCTTGTAAAGACCTTGGTGCAGAGGCATGGCAGAACCCTTCTTGCTCCGACAAGAGTTAATAGTATAATTCATTGAATTGAGCAGAAATTGGGGTATGCTTAAAGGATTGACATCACGGAAAAAATTGACGAAGGCATAATGGAAACTAAGGAGGACCTTGCCAGGGTCCTCGGTAGTAATAAACTCCATAACATTTTTCATGATGGAGTTCCATGGTGCAGGGAGGTCCATCCTGGTCAGCCCATTCTTCGCCTCCTTAAAGATTTTGGGATTGTCCTTGAACTCGCGTAACTCCACCTCCCAATTGTGTTTTTGCTTCTGGATGGATCTACCTTTAACAGTCTACCCAGTTATGGTCGCAAGCAAAGTGACGTCGATGACAATCACACGCCCCCGAATCTCGACCCTGCCATCATCCCACGACTCCATAACAGCCAGTGTTATTTCTTCCTCTGCTCCTAAAAATAGGTCAAAAAATTGGGTGAAATGTCTCTCAGTGAGGATGGCTTGAGCCGTAGGCTCAATGACCACCATGCTTGGCTCAATGTAAGTCATTTTCCCTTGAAATTTTGAAACCTTCAATGCCTTCAAAATTTTCCAGCCAACTTGCAATATGCTCGACGTTCTCCCACACTTGACATAAATAGGAAGGTGGTACCATTTTCTTGTGCCTTCATGAGTTGAGATTACATATTTATTGTAATGGGTGCCATGCCTGGGATTTTGTCATAACCCACCGTCCACCTAGATATAATGCCACATGGCCTTTGTAATCAGCATTTTGAGCGTGCCAGCATGCCCCTTCTTGATGCGTTTGGGATCCTACCGCTTGGTAATCATGGAAAATCTAGATCTTGCTTGCTTGGCACAACCTCCCGCCACCACCGATCCGCCAGGTTCGTAATCTAGATTCTCCCACTCGCTTTGAGACCACGACCTTCGATGAATGTCCTTCCTTGGAAACCCACTTACCATTTTTCCACCTTGTCGTTGGCACTCATCCCTATTCCTTCGGATTTTCATGTTGGCCACGCTTGTGAATTTGGTGGGCTGACTACTCCAATTTTGCCACCTCATAACTTTTTTGCAATGGGCATAGTCCCAATGACCAGCGGGGATGCCACGAGGCATACTCCACGTCATAAAAATCATTGGTACTCATTTTGGATGATATCTTCCACGTCACGCGGGATATCTTGAGTCCACGTGATCAGACCAGTAGCTTCGACTCCTAGATTCGCCAACCTGTCAGCTGCTTTATTGGCTTCACGAAAAATGTGTTGAGCTATCCTATCCTTTTTCCTTTCGAACAGGTTCCTCACTTCCTTGATGCAAGATTCAATCCTCCACGAAGGATCCTTATCATTCTTCAGCAGGTTAATTACGTTCTGAGAATCTCCTTCTACGATGAATTTGCCTTGAGTCTTTTGCATCAATTCCAATCCTCGCCACAGGGCTCTCGCTTCTGCTTCATTGTTGGTCATGATTCCCAGTTGTTCAGCAAAGGCTAGCACCAAACACCCTTTGTGGTTCCTAACCACTCCTCCTGCTCCTGCTCTTCCGGGGTTATCCTTGGCAGCACCATCAAAATTCAACTTAAGCCAGTCCACTGGGGGAGGGATCCACTTGGAATCTAGTCTAGGATTAGTCTTACAGGGACCATCCTCAAGGGGAATGTTTAATGATTGGGCTAAAACTTTCTCTTGGAGGGGAATCGGTTGCGCCTCAACCAGGTGAATTAAGACATTCTCTTTTGCAAAGGCTAGGATTTTGTTGATAATAGACCCAGTATCCCTTTTTGACTCTTTAAATGCTCTAAGGTTTCTTTCTAACCAAATTTGCCACAGGAAATGGTGCAAGCAGATCTTCCACAAGAACCTAAGCCTTAAGCTCCAAAAAGGATTGGGCCATTGCTGGAAAAGGTCAAGGATGGACTCTGGTCTAACCCAAGCAATGTCAAATGCTTGGAATACCCCATTTAGGATAGTAACAGCTATAGGGCACTCAAGAAAAATATGTTGTATGGATTCCCAATTTGCCCTGCACAGATAACATCTATTAGGTACCATCATTCCTTTTTTTAACATATTATCAATGGTTAGAATTTTCCCTTGAATCACTAGCCATGAAAAAAAGGATATTTTGGGAATTAAATTCTTTATCCACACTAGCTAAGGCAGGAACCGAGGCTCTTCAGATTGAATCAATAACTTGTAGGCATATTTAACAGTGAATTCTCCACTCTCGGTTGTTGACCATCTTAAGTGATCTTCTTTTGCACCTGTGGGGATGAATTGTTGTCTTAGGATGCTTTCAAGCTCCTTGGACTCTGCTTCCAAGCCCTGTATCCTGATTGGTCTCCATCTGAATCTGTTCCTATCCTGCCTTAATAAATCAGCCACCATAGGTCCTAAATTCTCAGCATTGTAGTCTATTAACCGGGCTAGGTTAGGATCTTGACTTAGGGCATATTCCCTTGCCCACTTGTCTTCCTAGAACCTTATCTTCTGACCATTCCCTAGAATCCATCTCATGCATTTTTTGACGATGTCTCTGCTCATTAGGATAGCTTTCCAAAAGGTTGATCCTCTGCTTTGAATGGTGTTGCTCAAGAAATCTATTTCTTGAAGATACTTTCTTTTGATGATCGTGGTCCATTCATTTTCCACGTTGGTTATCAATCGCCAAGCTTGTTTGGCTAGTAATGCTATATTAAGGTGAGAAAATTTTCTTAGGCCCAGGTTCTCCATCCTCTTTGGGTCGACATACTTTGTCCCATCCTACTAAGTGAATTTTCTGTTTTTCTTCTGACCCTGACCAGAGGAAGTTTTTTTGATATTGTTCTATATTATGGTACACCCTAGCCGGTGCCTTGAAAATAGATAGGAAGTATACATGAATACTCTAAAGGGAAGCCATGGTCAAGGTCGCTTTACCTGCTTGGGACAACAAGTGTCCTTTCCAACCTGAGAGTTTCTTTTGGATCCTCTCCAACACATTGTTCCACATTGATTCAACAGTGGCTCCTGTGAACAGTGGGAGGCCTAGATATGAAGTGGGGAGATTGGATATGGAACACTCCAAAATCCTGGCTATCTTGATCTGCCTCGGATGAGGGGTGTTAAGGAAGTAAATTTTGCTTTTGTTAAAGTTCACCTTCTGGCCTGCCGCGTCCTCATAGAGCTTTAGGATGTGTTTGATATTTTTTGCCTCTTCAACAGAAGCCATAGTTAAGAATAAGGTATCATCGACGAATTGCTGATGAGTGACTGGGTTGGTGAGGGATGTGGCTTTGATGCCAAAAATGAGCCTGCTGTATAGGAAGCTTTTATTGTCCTATCGAGAGCTTAGCCACTATGATAAACAACATGGGACTAATAGGATCCCCTTGCCTCAGACCCCTGCAGCTTTGGAAGTACCCTACCATCGTCCCATTGATGAGGACCGAGAACCAGGGCTTATAAATACAACCTCTGATGAGCCTTACCCACTAAGGGTGGAAGCCAAATTTTAGAAGAGTGGCATTCAAAAAATCCCAGTTGATGCGGTCGTAAGCCTTATTCATGTCTAACTTCAGGGCAAAGGTAGCCTTCTTAGTCTGAGAAGCTGAGTGGAGGGCTTCATGAACAGTAATGACCCCATCAAGGATTGACCTCCCTTGGACAGAACTACCCTGACACGGGTCAATGATCAAGGGCAAGATTTCTTTCATGTGATTCGCTATAGCTTTGGTGAGGATTTTGTAAGACACATTGCAGAGGCTGACTGGTCTGTAATCTGCCATGGACTTTGGGGCCGGTCCTTTTGGGATTAGGGCTATAAAAGTTGAGTTGAAACCTCGAGGGATGTGTTTGGAGGATTGGAATTCCTGGATGGAAGAACAAACATTAGGTCCAACTATATCCCAATAGGCTTGGAAAAACTGAGGTGAAAATCCATCTGGCCCCGGTTCTTTATCAGGGTCCATAGAAAATAGGGAAATCCTAATTTCCTCATCTGCAAAGGGTGCAATGAGTCTTCTATTTATGTCACCACTGATGATTTGAGGAATAGATTGCAGTAAGAAATCTTTGGCTATAGCCTGGATTGGAGTACCATCTCCAAGGAGGGAGCTAAAATACGACACAACTTCATCCCTGATTTCTTGAATGTCTTGGGTGGTAGAACCATCCTCTTTGGTTAATTCCTTAATCCTGTTGTTACTTCTATTCCTCAGGGTAGTGACGTGAAAGAACTTGGAGTTGGAGTCACCATCCTTTAGCCATAACGCTCTGGATTTCTGCCTCCAATAGGTCTCCTCGCATGCCAGGATGTTGTGGTATTCTGACAACAAGTTTCTCTCCTCAGTTCTGGTTGCGTCATCACACCCTCCATTTTGGATTATTTTTTCAACAGCTCTTAGTTTTTCACCCATGACTTTTTTATTCTCAAAGAGGTTACCAAACACGTCTTTGTTCCATATTCTGAGGTTGTCTTTCACCAATCTCAACTTTTGTGAAAGCTTGTAGGAAGGACTTCCCTGACCTGGTTGCTGCCACCATTGGTTGATGCAATCCTTGAGATTGGGGTGCTTTGTCCACATTGCTTCAAAATGAAAAGGTCTCCTAAGAGAAGTGGCTTGTGGCACATCCAACAAAATAGGACTATGATCTGACCCAATCTTGGGAAGTGAATGGAGGGTTGAATCCCCAAAGACTGAAATTGCTTCCTACGATAGCAGGTACCTATCCAACCTTTCCTAGATGAGGTGACTCCCTATGCACCGGTTGCTCTAGGTGTATTTGGTATCCTTTAGCTTTACGTCCATCAATTCATTTGAGTTAACAAAATCGTTGAACTCTTCCATGCTCCTTGAGGGAAGGCCGGACCCCCCTCTCTTGTCTGAGGGGTATAGTGGCGTATTAAAATCCCCTACTATCACCCATGGGATATTAAGGAAGGCCTCCCTCATGTGGCTCAAAATCTCCCACAAGTCTGCTCTTCCTTGTACTGTGTTGGGTGCATACACATTAGATAGGATCCATGACATATTGTTGTCAAAGTCGTGAAAGAGCACACTTAGGACCCTATCATCGGCCTGAATGATGCTACCTTCCACTTTCTTTGGATCCCACAAAATCATTAGTCCTCCAGATGCACCTCTTGCCTACTTGAAGGCCACTTCCCCTTGCTTCCATATTTTTCCTGCTAATGCTCTTGACTGTGCTTCATCTATTTTTGTTTCTTGGAATAGTAGTATTGTAGGATTAATTTCTCTCCTTAACGAGTTAACCACCCTTTGCTTCGATGGGTCATTAAGGCCTCTCACATTCCATGAGAGAACCTTCATTTAGATTGCTTGGAGTTTTTCCCTCTCCCCCTGCCCTGTGGTGGAGGAGGTTTATTGGATTTGTTATCTTCCATGCTGGTGATAACTTGAGACAACAGAGTTCTTTGTTTCCCATTTGCAATTTCGTTCTCAAGCCTAATCCTGTAATGTTCAGCCTCTGAAATCCGTCCTCTCTTTTTTTCACTACCATAATCGATGGGGGATTTCGTTGAGCTTCTTGTCTATTTTGGGCTAAATTTTGGGGGGTTTATTTATTGCAAAACTGGGCTAGAGCACCCTTCAGTCGCTCTTCTCCCTATTAGTTCTATCCTAGACTCATCTTCCTCCATGCTCTGCCTATATTCTCCTAAGGCTTGGGGCATGTCGTAGGGGCAATTTGGAGGAGGGCATGTTTGGATGTCGTTTGAGGGTCCAAACCTTGATGGGGATTCTAGGTTTTCTAGAAGGCCTATCTGGGGTTCCTCTTCTTCTATCATGTCTGCCTCAACCTCAACCTCTACGAGGACTTCAAACTTATTGGAGTTGGGAATCGAAGGACTTACCTAGGAATCCTGATCATTCTGGACTTGTTGCTTTCCTCTTTCCTCATGTTGGGTTTCTTGCTCTCGGTGGAGATGGTCATTTCTGACTGCCTTGTAGACTCCTCTGTTTGAAGGAAACCGAGGTCCTTGGTTCTTGGGTTGTCCTCTTCCATTTGGCCCTCTTGCCTTAGGCTTTTTTTGCACTTATTTGTTGGCTACCAAGATTGGACACTTATTCCTAAGGTGACCCTGAGTTCTGTATTCCACGTAGAAGGCTAGTTTGTTCTCATATTCAATATGTTGTCTTCTTAGGTAATATCCATACTCAAGTTCCATGAAGGTTGGGAGCTCAAAATCAAGGTTCACATTCATGCATATCCTGGCATGTGTCATCCTTGATCTGGCTAAGGTAGAATGATCGATGGCTACCAGCTCGCCTATAGTTTTGGCAATCCCTCTCAAGAAATACTCGTAGAAAAACTGGGAGGGAAGATTCGGAAGCCAAACCCAAATAGGATCTGTGTTAATGCTCTGCGTATCAGGATCGAAATCCTCTCCCCAAGGTCTGAGGAAGAGGTTATGCCTTCCCAAAAACCATGGCCCTCCCGTTAGAATGCGGTTCACATCTTCCTTGTTGTTGAGCCGGATGATGAAAAAGCCCTTAGCAAGAACAACAATCTCCATGTGTCCTACTGTTCTCCATTTGGAAAAGGCCCACAACCTTATGGTTTCTATGTCAGGCCTACCTCCCAGAAATTTCCCCACCAAGGAATGCGTATCCAGGGACAGAAAGCTATCCATGATGTTTGGTGAAACCCTGATTCGGTTGTTTTTTGGAATTAGGGGTGGGAGTGATTCAAAGAAGTCACTCCTTTTACCTTTAAGGGTTTTAGCAAAGGACATGCCTCTTTTGGGACCCGCTGCTCCTGGTTGGGTCCCTTTGTCAAGATCTTTGTCGGGGGGATCAGTTCCCCGTACCTTACCAACCTCAAGGATGAAAACTTGACCATCCTCTACCTTTGGGTCCTCGCCTGTCACTTCCTAGTGGTTGTGTTCAAGGTTCCCACCCTTCACCAATGCATTTCCTACTCTACCACCGTTTTTGCTTCGCTACTCCATTCAAAAAATTTTATCCCTTCAATTGGTGATGGTTGGGTTGTAACTGGCCGACAAATCTTATTGCTATTGCTACAAAAGCAATTCACTCGAAGGAAACTTCTAAGGAGAAATCTATGTTTATTAAGTTGGACATGGCCAAAGCCTATGACTGGGTCAAATGGTCCTTTATTCAGAAAGTTCTTATTGCTTTTGGATTTGAGGAGGAATGGATTAGATGGGTGATGAGTTATGTTTCTTCTTCCTCGTTCTCTATTCTTTTTAATAATGAGTCATCAGAGTTGTTTGAGACCTCGAGGAGATGGACGTGAGGAGATCCTATATCTCCTTATTTGTTCATCATTATGGCTGAAGGGTTAGGAAGACTACTCAAGTCTTAGGTTAGGCATGGTCTCATTCAATGTTGGAAGTGGGATAGCAATTCATCGCCTCTTTCCCACCTTCAATTTGTTGATGATACAACTTTTCTGGGAGTTGCTACTACCAGGTAAGATGGAAACATTATATGGTCTCTTGACATATATCTTGGTGCTTCTAAGTAGTTGATTAATTAGGAAAAATCTTCTATTTTCTTCTTCAATATCCCTCCTCTTATTAAATCCAAGATTGCTAGAATTCTAAGATTCATGATCGGGACTCCCTCTTCATTTATTTTGGTATTCTGATTTCATCTCATCCTCTCCCTAGATCTTCTTGGTAGTCTATGCTTGATAAGTTTAGAGGGAAGGTGAATCACTGGACCATTAGATGGCTCTCCTTTGTGGGTAGAGTTTTTCTTTTAAATTTTATTATTCAAGCATTACCCATTTACAGGTGTTTTGTGCAAACAACTCCCTCTCATTTTATCAAGGACATGGATGCTTTGTCAAGACAATTTTTATGGTTTCGAAAACTTGCTCAATCTAAATGGATTTTGGTTAGGTGGGATTCTATTTGTAGGCCAATTCAAGAGGGAGGCCTTGGATTGCGACAGGCGGCACTTTCTGGGTAGGATTTGGATGTGAAACTCTACTAGAGATGGTGTACTTCTCAAGATCATATTTGGGCTAAAATCTTATCTTGTAAGTACTTGAGAGGTATTTTTGAGGCTGAGATCCCTAGAGTCAGCTTGGTTGGGAAAGGTTTGGTTATTTTGGACACTCTAAAAGAGGGGCAAATTTAATTAAGCGGGGTTTATTTTGGATTTGCAATTGGAGATTAGATACTTTTTTCTAAGAGGATTTTTGGGATGGCCACCCTCCTGTCCTAACTCAATATCCTATATTAACATTTTTTCTTGGAAGTCGGATGGTCTCATATGAAGGACTTTAAAATAATCTATCCTTTTGGTAATCTAGAGATGTACAAGTGGAAATATTTGTAGGAATTGCCAAGGACAAAGATGTGCTTGCTCTTATTCTTGCGGGTATACCCTGCTCTTCATTGAGGGGTAAAGATATTTTGGCTTGGAACCCTGATCCCAAGGGAACCTACTCTATAGCCTATGGTTATCAAGTTATTTATATGCAAAATTTTGGGAGCCTCCCTATCACATGGTGGAAAAAGGTGTGGAACAGATTTGCTTGGCCTAAATGTAACTTCTTTCTCTAGTTGATCGATCGTAATAAATGCCTCACTTGGGATAATGTGAGGAAGAGGAAATTTTAGGGTCCCTATTTTGTGTCCTTTGTGGTAATAATGAGGATGACTCTTCTCATTTATTTTTCCAATGCTCCCTTGCCAGAGACATTTGGCACCATTGGTGGAGTGCCTGGAACCATCCTTGTTTTCATGTGCTCTCCCTAGTGGAGTTTTAGAGAAACCTCGGTAGACCTTCGACCAATACCCCCTTCCTCCAGGTGGCTTGGAATTTGGGCCCTTCTTGCATCATATGGTAGATTTTGATCGAATGAAACTATTGCATATTTCAGGGTAGACATTTGATTGTTCAACAAATATGGCAAAGGATCTTGTGTATGGTTTAGAAAACTATCCATAGCAAATGTGATGTGGATCCTCTTTTGGACTCTAGGAAGGAGAAGGTATGGTAGGCCCTTGGTATATTTAGGGTTGGTGTAGACTCTTCTCACCCTAGCAAGGTTCCTCAGCTCAACAAGAAATTTTAGAGAGATGGTAGGTGGAGGCTGCTCCCTGGAGGAGTTTTAAAAATTAATACTGATGGGTCGTCTAGGGGTAATCTTGGACATGCTGGAATTGGCGGTGTTGGGAGAGACTCTACTGGCATGGTTAGATTTTTCTTTTCCATTTATAAATATGTTCACTCCAAAAATTTTATGGAAGCTCTTGTGATTCTCAAGGCCTTGTAGAGGGGGTTTTCTCTTGGCTGGCGTAGGAGCATCTACGAGTCTGACTCTTAGATTTTGGTTAACATTTTAAATAACAAAAGGTTGAAGGATGTTAATTGGTAGTTTGCCTCTATGACCATTCAGATTCTCAGAATTATTGAAGAGTTAGAATTTATCTCCTTTGTGCACATACCAAGGGAATGGAATGGGGTTGTTGATTATTTGTCCAAAAGGGTTTCTAAGCTTTCAGGTCCTTGGATTATAGATAATTGGGAGAGTCTCCCAACTGGGGACTCTCAATGCCTTTGGGAGTTTATCCACAAGGACGTCTAGACTTAATGTGGTTTGTTCTTGTTGTTTTCTTTAGGTTTTGACCTTGTCTGGTGGTTTTAGCCAATTTTGTTGTTTATTTGAGTCTTTTTTGGGGGCTTTGTTATACTCTATAATCTTGTCTTCTTATCAATAAATTTTTACCTCTTTATTTAAAAAAAAAAAGATGATTAAGGAAATATATCTACCCACCCTTATGCCTTTTAAAACTCCTGTACGCTTACCCAGGTGTTGTAGGTGAGTTGGAGAGGAGAGGGCAATCCTCCAAGGGAGGTCCTAGGTTCAAATCTCCACCCTACCAAAAAATTGAATTAGGTATCCAAAATCCAATTGATAATGTTGGTGCGGGAAGGGTCGGGAGTGACTCCTGGGTGACTTTGACGATGTAGAACTCCCTGTTCATGGTCTCTCAGACCAAGGTGTCCCCACAAAGGTTTTTTTGCTTAAAAAAAAACTCATGTATGCTTTGCTTCTCTAAGAGTCCTACTTAAGTCTTCAACAATCAAAAGAAAAATGATTGGGGATAGAGGGCAACCTTATCTTAATCCATGATTAAAACAATAAAATAAATAGTGGTCATGATTAAATAAATATGTGAAGAATTTTGTAGCTGAACCATTGATTAAAACAATAAAATAAATAGTGGTCATACAAGCCATTATCCAATTTACAGCTTGAATATTAAACCCAATGTATAAAAGCATAATCCTAAGATATATCCAATCTGATCTATCATAGGCTTTTGAAAAGTCTAATTTTATGACCACTACCTTCATCTTATTTGTCTTAATTGAGTGTAAACCTTCTTGTGCCAAACCTATAGCATCATGAATCTGCCTACCATTCAAAAACCCAAACTGTTCCAGTGAGATAGTAGCCAAAAAAACATTCTTTAACCTGGAGGTAATTAATTTTGCTATAATTTTGTAGAGGCAATTGCATAGTGAAATAAGCCTAAAGTCATCAACGGATGTGGGAGAATCCTTCTTAGCTATTATATCTATAAAGGTAGAGTTTATTTCCATCGAAATAAATCTTGTGTTTTTTGTCTCCTCCACTACCCTTAATAAATCTTCTTCAACCATCTCATAGAAACCAATGAAAAACTCTGTTGTCCAACCATCAAGTCCAGGACTTTTATCTTTTTGCATGGAGTTTTAAATGCTTTTTAGTTCATCCTTTGACACATCAGCAAGTAACATCTCATTTTTCTCTACTTAAGCAAACCTTGGAAAGAAAGAAGTTAGCTTTAAAATGTTAGCTAAATTTACCTTTTCGGGATATTTGAACATCTTTTGAAAGTGTGAGATCCCAAGATTTAAAATAAAATAAACCCTTTATTTAATATAATCAACTTTATATTTCTTTAATTATTTAAATAAATCAAACCTTTTATTTAATATAATCAAAGTTCTTTTTCTCTAATTATTTAAATAAATCAAACTTTTTTTAATATAGTCAAAGTTCTCTTCCTCTATTTATTAAATAAAACAAACCTGTTATTTAATATAATCAAATTTCTCTTTCTCTAATTATTAAAATAAAATAAACTTTTAATTTAATATAATCAAAGTTCTCTTCCTCTAATAATTAAATAAAACAAATCTTTTATTTAATATAATCAAAGTTCTCTTTATCTAATTATTTAAATAAAACAAAACTTTTATTTAATAATTGATTATTTGTTTCCTCCTAACGCAAGTTAGGTTTAATTATGAAACTCCACAAAGGAGATCTCCTTATTCTAGTTAAATGAAACGCTTCAACCAAACCAAACAAGAGAAAAAGGAGCAGCAAGCAACCAACCTAGATTGTGGTTCAACAGAAAATAAGCTAGGAGGTCTATGGGTAAGCACAAGGTCTCGAGGGAGATAAAACTAATAGCTAGGCAGCAACCCAAAAATCACCATACCCTATGTGGTGCTTGAGATTCACAACAACTATCACTAGTAGACAACAATCTCATCTCACCACTTGTCGAGACACGCTGGCTTTAGAGGAGAGGTGGGACAGAATTAACCAACTACCAAACTATAGGTCCCACAATGTAGGTAACATCGATGCCCATAAACCCCAAAAGAAAGTGATTATTCCCTAAGACCTGGTTCAAGATGCTTATACAATTGGTCGAGTGGTGAGGAGAGGGTTCACAAGCATAGAACAACACCATAACACTCCCCCCAAGATTCTAACGATGACCTTTTCTAGGTAACAATGCCCTATTAAGGTCTGCCTACAAGGGTCAGCACTGCCAAAGCATAGGGTTCTTCCATAGTGGACTTGAGGTGAACTATTGTAAAGTTGGTAGCGACATTGCCACAACGTAACAGATCATCAAACAACTCAAAGAAGGGTTTATTTCCCGTAAAGAATTGGAAAACCAAAGGGAAACAAAGTATTCTAGGGGAAAACCAATAAGTTGTCAAACGACAAATGAACTTAAAACCAAATATAGCATAATGTTTCAAACCATTTTACTCATCAAATTATATTTATAGGTATTGTAAACCAACCTGTGAGTTACTTTGATTGATTCATTCATTTTGGGTGGCATTGTCCTCTCTGCAACTCTCTTTTCCTCATATCATGCTTTCCTTCTTGCTCTCATTCCAAAAGATGATCCCCCTCCTTCCTTTTTTCTTGTTCTCCCTCTTCACATGGGAATATGAGTCCTCTTTTCTTATGCCTCCATCTTGTCTTGCATCAACTCTGCCTACTCACTATTGCTCCATCCACATCCATCAAGTGGTAGGGGAGATATTTTAAATCCCCTCCTTTTTCCAAGACTTTGCCATAAATGAAGCTATCCTCTCAACATCGATCGAAAGCTTCACCTTGCAAGCTTGATCGAATTCTTTGAAAGGCGGTTTCCTCCAATTGAATATTGCAAGCCTCTTTAGATTAAAGAAATTCTATAATATCTTTAATAAAATTTTACCAATTATTAAATGAATTCTCCATTATCATTTAAATGAAAGTTTCATTATTTATTCATTGAATTTCCATTATCATTTAAATAAAACTTCACTATTTATTTAATGAATTTTCATTATCATTTAAATAAAAGCCTTACTATTTATTAGATAGGCCAACTATACTTGGACCAACAACAGGAGAGGCTAGAACCAAATAGCAGAAAAATTAGATAGATGCATTCTCTCATATCATTGGCTTGATGAAGGAACTTGTGCTAAAATTAATACCTTAACAAGGATTGGTTTAGATCATTGGCCAATAAGAGTGAAAATGCTGGTAAGTAAATTCAAAAAATATCATCTTTTAAATATGAGCAGATGTGGGAAGACCATCCTCAATTTGTTGATATGATAGATCAAACATGGAATTATTTAGGTAATGGTGGGTTGTATGCTCTTCCAAACCAAATTAAAGCTATGACATCTAGATTAAAAGAATGGAACAAGAACACCTTTGGAAATATTTTTGAGAATAAAGAAGAACTAAAAGATAAACTTTCAAAATTTCAAAAAGGTGATGAAAATAATACAAGCTCGGAGGAAAGGGATTTGCTTAGTGAATATCATAATATTTTGAGTATGGAAGAGAATTTTTGGAGATTAAAATCAAGACAGACTTGGTTAAAAGAAGGAGATAAGAATACAAAGTTTTTTCATAGGATGGCTATAGTACAAAGATCATCTTCTAGAATTAATAGAATTAAATCAATAGAAGGGGTTTGGATTGAAGATCATAGTGAAATTAGAAAAGAGGCAAAGTCATTTTATCAAAATATTCTAGGTTCAAAGGAGACCGAAGTTCTTAATGATAAACTTCTTCAAGATGTTACTTTAGTTATAACAAATGAAGACAATATGAAATTGATGGAGCCTATTACTCTAGAAGAAGTTCATTTAGCTCTTTTCTCTTTTAATAAGGATAAATCCCCAGGTCCAAATGAGCTCTCTACAGCTTTTTATCAACATAATTGGGATATAGTGAAGGATTATTTATTGGTGGTTGTGGAACAATCTAGGGTAAAACAATACATTTCTTATAAAATAAATGCAACTTATCTTACCCTAATTCCAAAAAAGAAGGATGTTGAATTTTTTGGTTCTTTTAGACCCATAAGCCTATGTAATATGACATAAGATTATTTCCAAAGTTATGATGAATATATTAAGGCCATTATTACATAAAATAATTTCAGAAGAGCAAGGAGGATTTGTGAAAGGGAGACGAATTCTAGATGGGATCGTAGTATCTCATGAAGTTATACATTCATCATCTTCAAGAAAATAGAAAGCTATGATCTTAAAACTTGATATGAGTAAAGCCTATGATAGGGTTAAATGGGATTTTTTTGCAGTTTTAGATAAGTTTAGTTTTGGGAAGAAATGGGTTAGATGGATTAAAGCTTGTGTCTCTACAATTTTTTATTCAGTATTGGTCAATGGGTTAGTGACAGAATCTTTTAAAGCCAAGAGAGGCCTTAGACAAGGATATCCTCTCTCTCCTTATTTGTTCATTATTATGGCAGACGTTTTGAGTAGTAACTTAAAGAAGGCTTACAAATATGGGTATTAATGGACTTAAGGTTAGTAATAACATCGATAACATCACCCATCAACTATTTGTAGATGATACAACCCTTTTTGGAAGGGCAAAGATAAATGAGGCCAGAGATTTGAATAACTTTTTAAAAAAGTATGAAAGAGCTTTAGGGCAAAAAATTAATAGGACTAAATCCAAAATTTACTTCCTTAACACTCCTAATATCAAAGCAAGAATTTTTAGGTTGCTTCAAATGGAGGAGGTAAATTTACCAACAACTTATCTAGGGATGCCTTTATTTGAGAGGATAATGAGGATAAATTTATGGAATATAGTTATTAGTAAAGTGTAAAATAAACTTTTAGCTTGGAAAGGTAGATGGTTATCGTTAGCAGGAAGAGTGCAGTTAATTAAGTTAGTCTTAAAAGCCTTTCCAACGTATTATATGTCATTGTTTTCTATTCCAAAATCAGTTGAAAAAAATTAATCTTTATTATGTGATCCTTTTTATGGTCAGGTTTACATGATAAAAGTAAATTTCCTTTGGTGAAATGGAGCAAGTTGTGTGATGACAAAATAGATGCAAACTTAGATCTTAGAGGAAAAGTTATCTGGAGATTGTACAAAGAGAGTCAAATATAATGGGCAAGAATTAGTCTAAATATATTGATCCTAATGACCCAAGTTTAATATTTATTGCATTCTCTCTTCCAAATGGTTCTACTCTTTAGAATGGTTTAAAAAAATCTATTGATCTTATGATTAAAGTTTTAAGATGGGTGGTGGGAACTAGAGAAAGAAATTCTATTTGGATGGATATTTGGTGTAATAAAAAACCACTCAATTTAGATCCAATTTTGAAACCTTGGATGAGATTGCTTCAAGACAAATACGGTGATAGGGTTTCAAACATTTTGTACAGGTATCGAGAAGTAAGATACAAATGAAAAGAAGATTTTTTTATAAGTATACAAGACATTGATGATAGGAGGCATTTGAGTAGAAATATAACAACTGTGATTATTTCGAGGGGTGCCAAGGATAAATTTATTTGGGAGTTGAATAGCTCAAGAGAATACACAAAAATAAGTGGATATAATGTTCAACACCAACATAATAATTAATGTCACTAGAAAATGGAGATATATTTGGGATATCCCAAGCATTACTAAAGTCAAAATATTTGTTTGGCTAGCAGGTCATAGAAATTTTTATCTTGGGATAACCTCATGAAAATGGGGTTCCATGGCCCCTCTCAATGTGTTTTCTATAATAAGGAGGAGGAGAGTATTGACCATCTCTTGAGACACTACTCAATAGTTTGGAATCTATGGCAATGGATTCTTAATATGTTTGGTAAATGCATGGTGATGAATAGCAAAATTTAAGATTGGTTAAAGCAATGGTAGAGCACTTATAAAAGTGAGGCTTTACAAACAATATGGGATATATCAAAAGATACAATACTTTGGACTATGTAGCTAGAAAGGAATAGAAGAATGTTTAAAGGAAAGGAAATCAATTTAGAGATAATGAAAAAGAATATATGTTTAGCCATAGATGAGTCTAAACCAACTCTATCAACTTACCCAATTCCTAATTTGGAATCATAGAGTCTTGATAGATGGAGCCAAGTCATTAAATGGAGTTATGATGTTGGGTACAAGAGAAGCAAAATTAAGGTAAATAATATAAAGTGGAAACCACCAGATATGGAGTGGGTTAAATTAAACTTTGATGGAGCATCTAAAGGAATCCAGGACCAACAGGAGGAGGAGGAATAATTAGAAATAATAGAGGAGAGATTTTATCTCATTTTGCTTTCAATAGTAGATTCTAAGACAAATAATGAAGCTAAAGCTTGGGAAGCCTTAGAAGGGTTAAAAATATGAAAACAAATGAAATGGAAGAGATTATGGATGAAAGGTGATTCTCTCATAGTAATAAATGCAATTTTAAGGAAAGCAAAGACTCCATGGAACATACAAGAGATAATTGTGGAAATTTAATATCTTGCTAAAGAGTTTGAGAAAATCAAGTTTACATATATATTAAGGGAAGGAAACAAATGTGAAGTTAAGCTAGCCAATAGAGGGGTTTTGATTGAGGATCATGAAGTTAAATTCTCCTTTCCATGGTTAGAGGAAGTAGAAAGTTTAGTTGAATCTAACAAAAAATGTTGATTGCCTAAATTAATTAATGATTAAGTTTTACTTTAATGTTTTCCATTGGTAATATCTATTTTATTTTGTAATGATAATGTGTTTTCATGTAGACTGTTTATTATATTTTTTGTGGTTGCACTATGTTTCAAGAAGGAAACTAGCAATCCAGATTTGGTAAAGCAGACTATGATAGTGCGATGTTTTGAAAATATTACTCCATAGATAGTAGAGGTGAAGTTTTGGTATTGTGAAGGCTGCTATAGGAGAATGTCAAGAAGCTAAATTTTGGAGTAATTTTATTCAAACAAATATTTGAAAATATCTAGAAAATAAAAATCAAGAATTCGGACATTTTATGTAAAATGATGTAGGTTTCTAGCTATAGCATCTCAATTGAGATGAAAAGTGTATCTATTTGTAAACTCTCAAGCTCTAAATAAGAGAGATGTAATTTGTCAAGGGTGGGGGACCCAAGTACAACCCCTTATTATCAAGGCAAAAAAAAATTCTATTATCATTTAAATAAAAGCCTTACTATTTATTTAATGAATTCCCATTATCATTTAAATAAAAGCCTTACTATTTATTCAATGAATTTCCATTATCATTTAAATAAAAGACACTATTTATTTAATGAATTTCCATTATCATTTAAATAAACTTTCTAATATTTTGAATTGAAATTCTTTTATCATTTAAAATAAAACAACTATATATATATATATATATATATATAACATAGAAGAACATGTTTTCTTATCCAATACTAACATCATGCCATTCTTTTGAAAGGTTTAAACAAAACAATGAGCTTTCAAAAACAATCAAATTTTGAATGCTTTCTAAACCATTGATGCAAATAGTGATGAAGTAAAAGACAATCAAACATATGCAACATACAAAGATGGAATCTTTCCATCAACCTAGTCATTTGTCTCAGCTCAAGATTTTACGATAGCTACCAGGCTATCAACTAAGGCTCAAGGTGGCTAGCTATTGACAATTATCCTATTGGTGTGAAAACCATCATCAGATGAGTGGGAGTGCACGGGAGTGCGCCCGGTGGTCCTCGACTAGTATTGAACGACCACCTAACCCGGGAGAGGTAGAGGCGGTCGATCTCCAAAGAATATTGGCTCCTTCGATTCCAACTACCTATACTACAAAGGGGAAAAGGGAAAAGGAAAATGAGAAAAAAAAAAGCAAAGGGAGGTCATAGACAAAACTAACAAGGATGGAATATGATCGCATCAAGACACACTCGTTCGACATATTCAATGTAAACAACAACAGACCACCTAATAGATTAGCTCATCCATCTTCACTTTTCGTTTAGTGCAACGGGCAAGGGTGAATTCTAGAACCAGCAGGAGGGTGCATGAAATCTAGGTAGCAGAATTAGAGCGCTCCTACCTTAATAGCTTTAGTAGAAATAAACCCTGATGCCTAGGGATGGATGTGAATTCCAGAACTTCCAAGCTAGAGCCACAAAATCTAGATAGCATAATTAAATGCAAAAGCTCAGATAGCCATCATAAAAATAAATATACATGCATAAAAATAAATAGAAGCAAATATAGATTGAGATACCAAACAGTAATGCACTATTATTTACAAGGCAAAAAATTGTAAAGGTCATAGAGCTACCCTTTGGAATGGTGAGTATTCCACTATTTATAGAAAATTTTATAACAAATTCAAATTACAACATTAATGGCATCAGGCAGGAGAATCTTGCTGGAATTGTTGGAAGATATGTTAACATTATATTCTAGAAGGGATGGTAGTTATCCAGAGGAAATTAGGTGCTTTTACAGATATTTGGTCACTTGATCACTCCTATCAGACCTATTTAAGCAATAAATTCCATCTACTTTACCCTTTTGAACAACTGGAAAGTCTGGTTGATCATTGCAGGATATGTGTACTTCCCACTGCTCTTTATCAACTCGTACCAAGGCAACTATGATTATTAATGGCCCAGCTTGATTCTTCTAAAAAATTTCTTTTGACATCAGCTATGGTCATGGACACTCCTTCATGTGTCACCTTTCCAACCTTCTGGTCATCACATCTTCATGGGGATGGAATACTGGGCTCAGACTTTTAGTGTTGCCCTCCCAAAGTTTCGTCCAACTTTGGGGATAGGAACTTGGTATTTGTGATCACTGTGCTATAGTTTGATTCTTCCATCTAGATATTCAGGATTCTAATCTTCTATCTAATATTCATAATAGGGATTTGGGGTCTTCTTTTGAGCATGTCCTTGCCCATTTTTTTATTCGATCCTAGACTTGGATATAAGTTATGTTGCTCATCCACTTGGTATATGGAATCTGCTTCAACCACTAATACTTCAAAAATTGGTTGTCCTTAAGATATCATCATCTTCAGAGAGGAAGAGTGGGTGGGAATATGAAAAAATTCACCCACACTCTTGGCAACTTACAAGGGTTTTTCATCTTGTGAAAAAGGGAACCTAGAAGGAGAAGGAGATATAACAGCTAAAACAGATAGAGAAGAGTAGAAAGGAACATAAGAGATGAAATGAAAACACACAAGAAGTGGGGTGGGAATGACAAACACAAGTCAAAGTGCGATGGACAAGAGCAGTAGGAAGACAAAAAACGAAAATAACAAGCAAAAAGGAGAAATGGAAATAGAGAGACACAAAAGGAGGAAGGAGAGATGAGGAAACAATTGAGACAAATAAGCATTTGTCACCAACCTGAAGAAATGCAGGAAATAAAGGGAAGAGAAAAATGGAAGAAAGGAGAATGTGGAGGGATGGGGAGACACAAAGGATAAAGCAACCTGAAGCCTATCAAGTGAAATTGATAGGGCATAACTCCTTTTCCATGAGTCAATCTCTTAGATTGAATCCCTTTAAACTCAACCCTCAAAGGATCTAAGACATTCCAAGAGAAGATAGATTGCCATTAAAATTTTCTTCTCTTGTCCCAGATTTTCTTCTTTATGCAATCCAACAACGATCCTCTTTTACTAATTGTCATCAACCAGGAGGCCATTTTGCTTCAACTATACTTTGTAGTTTACACTTTCTAGTCTTGCCTATATCTTTCTATAGGGGCTATTTATAGCATGCTTGTTTCACCTTGTTCCTACATTTATGATTCCCAAGGCTTCTTGATGCAGCTCCTAAGGATGAGATAAGAGGTCTTGATAATTTTTGTATGCATCCATTGGGCTATGGGGTCACACCAACAACTATTGAAATAAATGAAAATTAGGAAGATGAAACAAAGATGGAGGAGGAATGTTATATTTGCAAGATAATTCCTAGGTCATATTTTCCTGATGCTTCCTGACGCCTGACCAGGTGGCACCATTTTACCAGAGCAAAAATTTTGTGAGTCCCAAAGAGCATGATGACACCTCTCAAATGGCTATGCGTAGGACACAAATTTATTTACTTACCACAAAAATACGTTGTGCCAGACACACCTTAGCCTAGGATATCTATGCTATTCATCCTCTGAATCTGCAATAGCTAGACCAAAATACATCAAATTTGAGCCTCTGCTTGTATGGGCACTATCCACACAGGCTCAGAATTATGACAAGCTCACAATTCGTCTTGCTTTGCCTAAGCTCTTCGGAGCTTATGCCTTCAAAACTTAAGATGGGAATTAATTTTTCCACATTATTTCACCTTTTGGGCAATGACCTATTAGGGGATAGGTTTTTGAAGCTGGCCTACTGTACCAATCCGATGGGCAGTTCCTCTCCTTATGATGACCCCATTTTTTGATCTAGCATGAGCTTGAGAGAAAATTGCTCATGCAAGACTATGATGGCTACCATTCTCCTACTATCATCTTTTCTACCCTGATGGCTTCCTCATAAAGTTAGAAAAATCTCCTTTTCCTGGATTGGTACAGGAGGGTTGTCATATGAGGGCTGAAGGTCGAAATGTAGAAAAGATACACTTGGGCAGAGGACGGAAAGAGTAGACATAGAATTTTCTTCCAACTGTTACTAAAATAGAAATTGAAGTTTGCCATACTTTCAAGAGGGTTCCTCTTGATAAATGTGAACTGATTTAGTAGCTGGAATATGTCCTCGAGTTCACTAAATGTATCTAGGAGAGCTTTGATCAAATATACCCATGAAAATATGCTCCTAGGTTGTAGGGTTTTGTACCAGAGCCATGCTCTACCTTGAAGAGAAGTGACCAACAACTTGATCATCACATCTTTGTACATGATATTATGAAGGGTGTCCAGGGAAGCCACATTTTTTAGGTGCTCCTTCACACATCCACTGATGCCATCATAACTTGGTAAAAATTCCAACGCAACTTCAGGGATATCATGCAAATGGGGAAGACAAAGGGGGTCATGATCATTCTAGCTAGGGCAACTTGGTTAGGCCATTAAATCAATGGTCTCTCAAAGCCTCCAGATTACACTATTGGATCAAAATAGTCATATGAGCATGCATTCTTCACTAGCAAGGTCAAGACTGCTCATCTAGCCCTGGGTCCTTCAGGAAATGAAAATTTTTAGCGCAAGGCAACTGATATCATGATGTGGAGATGTTGCACAGTCAAAATACCAAGTGATTTGCAAAGATGTGGACAAACCAAAGTATCACCAAACTCTAATTTTCTTAAACATGGAAACTCAATGAGTTCCCTAGAAGAGTCACCAAAAAATGTTGGTGCAAAAACTATCACTAAACGAGTGGGAGTGCACCCGGTGGTCCTCGACCAACATTAAATGACCACCTAGCTTGGGAGAGGTAGAGGTGATCAATCTTTGAAGAAGGATGGCTCCTTTGGTTCCAACTACCTACGTCGCAAAGGAGAAAAGGGAAAGGGGAAACGAGGAAAAAAAACTAAGGGAGGTCATATCCAGAACTAACAAGGATGGGATATGACCGCATCAAAACACACTCGTTTGATGTCACTGACATAAATAATAGTAGACCACCTAACATATCAGCTCATACCGTATTTATTTATCATTCATCATAGTAGGTAAGGACAAATTCTAGAACCAGTGGGAGGGTGCATGAAATCTAGGCAGTAGAATTAGAGCGCCCCAACCCGAATGGATTTAGCAAAAATAAACCTCGACGAACAGGGATGGATGTGAATTCTAGAACCGCCTAGCCAGACCCATGAAATCTAGATAGCATAATTAAAAGGATAAGCTCAGACAACCATCACAAAAATAAACATCCATGCATAAATAAAAATAGAAGCAAAGATAGATTGAGAGACCAAACAGTGATGCACTATTATTTACAAGGCAATGAAGAATTACATATGAATTGTAAAGGCCATAGAGACACACTTTGGAATGGTGAGCATTCCACTATTTATAGAAATTTTTACAACAAATTCAAATTACAGCATTAATGGCATCAGATGGGAGAATCTTGCTAGAATGGTTGGAAGATTTGTTGACGTTCTATTCTAGGAGGAATGGTAGTTTTCTAGAGGAAATTAGGTGCTTGTGAAGAGATCCGGTACCTTGATCACTCCTATAAGACCTGTTTAAGCAATAAATTCCATCAAATTTACCCTTTAGAAAAGCTAGAAAGTTTGGTTGATCGTTGCAAGATCCACGTACTTTCCATTGCTCTTTATCAGCTCATACCAAGGTAGTTGTGATTATTAATGGCCTAGCTTGATTCTTTCGAGGACTTCCTTTTGACATAAGCTATGGTCATGGATGCTCCTTCATGTGCCACCTTTCCAACCTTTCACCCATCACATCTTCATGGGGATGGAAGATTGGGCTTGAACTTTTAATGTCGTCCTTCCAATGTTCCATCCAGCTTTGGGAACAAAAACTTGGGATTTGTGATCACTATGCTATAGTCCAGTTCTTTCATTCGGGGATTCGATATCCCAATCTTCCACCCAATAGTTAAAATGGGGATTTGAGGTCTTCTTTTGAGCATGTCCTTGCCCATTCTTCCACCCGATACGATACTTGAAGATTAGTTTTGTTGCTCATACACTTGGCATTTGGAATCTTCTTCAACCACTAATACATAAAAAATTGGCTAGCCTTAAGATATCATCATCTTCAAAGAGGAAGAGTGGGTGGGAAGACACAAAGTTTCACCTACATATCCCTAACCGAATGCATGCCTATATGAAGGTATCCATCAATGTTACCCCCGAGTTGCCTTAATCATCATTTCCCCAACCTCAAGTACCCCTACTTTTGGTGGATGATTCTACTTCTTCCACCTACGAGTGTACCTGATCCTGCACATTTGGCAATATGTCAATAGTACCATGCTCTTCCAAATCAACTAAACATCGCATAGTTGGTTCAATTGCTCAAACTAGGTATTAAAGCATCATAAATTAATACATTGTTTCTTTGTGCCAAAAATCCTACCAGGGAGGGTCATGACATCCTACCCCCTAGGACTAAACACCATCCTAGGTGTTTCCAGTTTTACAAAAATAAAAATTATTACATTATATATTTTCAAACAAGAAGGGAAAATATTTTTGCATATCATCCACTTTCTCCCAAGTGGTATTTCTTTCAGAAAATCGGTCCCACTAGACCTTACATTGCTCAAGAGTTCGATTCCGCATAGACTTAGAATGAAACTCAAGAATCTTTATCGACATCACTTCAATAGCCTCCGGATTTGCCATCTGCAATTTAGAAACATCCCACACATGTTCAAGGTCAGCAACATATTTCCTAAGCAAGGATATGTGGAAGGTGTCATGGATCTTTGATAGGTTAGGTGGTAAGGCAAGTCGGTATGCAACCAGACTGATCTTTTCAGTGATCTCAAAGGGTCCCACAAACTATGGATCCAACTTTGTGGATTTGATAGCACTCTTCATCGGTTTAACCCTTAAAAACACTTTATCTCCAACTGAGTACTCTCTTGGAGTCCTCTTTAGATCAACATAACTTTTCTGCCTATCGATAACTTCTTTAAGTCTTTGCCTGATTACCTTTAACTGATCTTCCATTTCTCTGACCATATCTAGCCCAATCACAACTCGATCTTCTAGGTTGTCCCAAGACAATGGCATTCTACACTTTCACCCATACAAGGCATCAAAAGGAGCCATTCCTAGAGAGGAGTGATGTCCATTATTGTAGGTGAACTCTACAAGATGTAGGTAGTCTTCCCAATGAGACTTATGATCCATGCAGTACATGTGAAGCATATCTTCTAGTACTTGGTTTACCCATTTAGTTTGACCATCTATCTTAGGGTGGTATGTCGAGCTCATATTCAATTTTGTGCCCACTGCACGATGTAGGGATTTCCAAAATTCAGAAGTGAACTTGGAATCCCTATCTGAAATGATCACCTCAGGAAATCCATGTAATCGGAATACCTCTTTGGAAAATCTATTAGCCACCACCTGAGCATCATCCTTGATGTTCCTAGGTATGAAATGTGCAACCTTAGTCAATCTATCGACTACTACAAGGATTGCATCATGTTGATACCTGGTCTTGGGTAAACCTACTATAAAATCCATAGATATGACCTACCATTTCTATGTAGGTACATCATGTGGATACAATTGTCCTACAGGATGCTTGTGTTCTACCTTAACTTTTTGACATTCGAGGCATCGAGTGATAAAATCGGTGATATCCTTCTTCATTCCTACCCAGAAGAAGGTTCTTTTCATGTTTTCCCATATTTTGGCCCCTCCAGGATGAGCAGAATAAGGAGATCTATGGGCTTCTTGCATTATTAATTTCCTTAAATCACCCATTTTTGGTATGATGACTCTACCTTTATAGCACAAAAGGTCATATTTCATGCCAAATTCCTTATTACCCTCAAGGTCTCTATCCATTCTAGCTCAAATTTCTTAGCAATACTCATCCTGAGATTGCTCCTATCTCACTTGATCCATCAGATCCATGTGACTTCTAGTTATGGTTACTATGTGTTTCCTTCTACTCAAAGCATCAACAACCTTATTCTCTTTCCCTTTTATGTACTCAATTTCAAAGTCATACTCAACGAGAAACTCAACCCATCTTCTCTATCTCGCATTGAGTATAGGTTGGGTAAATATATACCTCAAACTTTGATGGTCAATTTTTAATTCAAAGGGCCTTCCCACCAAGTAGTGGTACCAAGCCTTTAGAGCATGCACCACTACAACTAGCTCTAAATCATGTGTAGCATAATTAACTTCATGCTTCTTGAGCTTCCTTGAAGTATATGCTACTACTGACTCTTCTTGAGAGAGTACTCCTCCTAACCCTTCCAATGATGCATCCATGCATACTAAAAAGTCCCCTTGAGGGTCAAGAATATTTAGTATTGGTGTAGTAGTGAGTTTATATTTCAGCAATGCAAAGGTAGCTTCACACTTTTTTGACCACTTGAATTCCTTTCCCTTCTTCTAAAGGTTAGTTATTATCACAACAATCTTGGAGTAATCCTTTATGTAACATCTATAGTAGCCCATTAACCCCATGAAGCTTCACACTTCAATCACATTAGTAGGGGGTGGCCAATTTAAGATGGCCTCAATTTTCTCTAGATCCACAACAATTCCTTCTACTGATATGATATGTCCAAGATATCATACCTCTAAAACATAGAAATCACTTTTGGCTAGATTTCCATAGAGTTGGTTCTCCCTCAACAACTCTAACATGATCTTGAGATGTTTATCATGCTCTTCCTTGTTTCGAGAGTATATTAAGATATCATCTAGAAATACAAGGACAAACTGGTCCAAATGCCTTCTAAACACACTATTCATTAGATTCATGAATGCAATTGGGGCATTAGTTAGTCCAAAGGGTAGAACTATAAACTCATAATGCCCATACCTAGTCTTAAATATCATTTTGTGAGTATCCTCCTCACGTATTCTTAATTGATGATACCCTGATCTTAGGTCAATCTTAGTGAATACTGTGGCATCTCTCAGTTGATCGAATAAATATTTGATCCTAGGTAGGGGATATCGGTTCTTGATTGTAGCCTTATTTAGCATTCTATAATCAATACATAATCTTAAAGAACCATATTTATTTTTCATAAATAAAATTGGTGCACCCCAAGGTGACACACTTGGTTTTATCAATCCCTTTTCTAATAGCCCTTGTAGTTGAACCTTTAGTTCTTGCATCTCAATAGGATTCATCCTATATGGAGATCTATGAATAGGTTTTGCTCCTAGCATAAGATCAATTGTGAAATCAAATTCTCGCATAGGAGGGAGTCCAAGTAAATCCTCTAGGAACACATCCTTAAAATCTTATAAAATTGGGTGCTTCCCTAGCACCTCTCTCTTCTGATCATCTCCTACTTCATTAAGTTTTACAACATACACTATCCCTCCTTTCTTGAGGGCTTTCTTCAATTGCATAGCCGACAACATCTGGGGTTTGAATACCCCCTACTCACTATGAATTCTTAGTCTTTCCTTACCTTTCTCTAAATACTCAATCCATCTATCTTGGAAATTGATCAAGGCTTTATGGGCCTATAACCAATCCATCCCTAGGATCACATCAAAGGCATGAAGTGGAGCTACATACAAACAACCTTCGATGGTACCACTAGCTAAAGTAATTTCTACCATTGGATAACACTAGTTTACTGAGTAGGTTTACCCAGAACCATACTCTACCTTCCATCCATGGGCCAAATATCCTAGCCTTTCTAACATATCCCTTGCTAAACTAGAAGAAATAAAGCTATATGTGGCCCCACTATCAATTAAAATTTTTACTTGCTTATTAAAAATATTACCTTTCACAAGCAATGGGGTAGCTTGCCCATCTAACTTTTATTTCCTAGTTGTAGTGTAGATCCGATGCTCAGGTTCCTTTCCTTTAGCATTGGATGAACTCGACCTAGTTGATGCAGACATTGATTAGCATAATGTGGGCCTCTACAATGGTAACACCCATCCTTGGGTCCTTGCTTCTTTTTCGATTTTTGTTCCCCTATCTTACTTACTAGAGCTAAAGTTTACAATTTTTGAGGGTGAGGCTTTGCATTGTTGGGATTATTATTGGTTTTATTTTGGAAGTTTTTCTTGAACTTTCCCTATTTTCCATTATTTCTCTTCTCAAAATTTTGAGGGTTCTTGGTCTTTCGATCCTCTTCCTCTTCCCATTTCAAGAATCCTTGACTATTCCTCTTCCTCAGTGCTTGTCGATCTTGCTCAGATAGGGCAACATAGTTGAATTGTAGGTGAGACTCTACTTTCTTTGCCAAGTCATATGCCTTTTGTAGTGATTTAGGCTCATGCATGTTTACATCATGCTTCACTCTAGATTCTAACCCATGAATAAACTTGTGAACCCTCATCTTCTCATCATAAGTAGGTACATACTTAAGTAACCGAACCAACTTCTTATAGTATATCTCCACTATTTTAGTTCCTTGTTGAAGGCTAGCAAATTCTTCAAACTTTAAGGTATAGAAGTGTTCTATGAGAAACCTCTTTTTGAAGATTTCAACAAAATATTTCCATTTAATATCAATAGGTTCAACCTTATTCTTCTCATAGTAGGTTCCCCACCAATCTAAAGCAACCCCTTCTAAGTTGATCATGGCCCAAACTATTTAGGTTCCTAGGGAATAGCCTTTTACTATAAAATAAACTTCTAATTCTCTCAGCCAGGCTTCAGCTGCATCCCCTTCACCTTCTCCATCAAACTTGGAGATACAAATGTTTTTAGATCCCTAGTCATTTCCTTTTCTAGAAGGGCTCTAGCTTGCAACTATTCTGCAATTAGCCCATCAGCTTGGCCAACCTCTGAGCCTCTAGCTTACGAGTTCTGATTCATAATTGTTTCCAACATTTGTCTCATCTGATCCTGCATGGCAACAACCATAGTAGTGAGGTCTTCTACCTCTCTATTAGAATTTCTTGGATCCTCATCCTGGATCCCTTCTTCAACATTATTTTATTGAGTTCATCTAGTTGAAGGTGTAGGCCTCTCTTTTCTAGCCTTAGGTGGTATTTTTAACCTAGTTACAACCAAGAAAAATATTAGGTTACAACTTCACCTTAAACTATATCACTAATTCAAGCCACAATACAAAGTTCTCTTGCTAAAAGCATCAATAATCTAATTAGGATGATATTCCAAGGTTATGATGTAACATTAATACCAAAGCCCATACTAAGGTATCATAACATTCATTCACCCTTGGGATTAATTCCCATTAGATTCTAGCAAGTAGGGCATTCTAGGTCATCCCAACTTTAGCTTAAACTTTAAGCAAGCCTTCATTGGAGACATCCAAATCCCTTTAGCACACAAGAAGCTCTATACCCTCATACCTAGAGCTCTGATACCAAATGTAATGACCCAAAATCTAGCTACAAGAAAACACATAGAAAAGAAAATATTTTTTTTTTAAGGAGAGGGATTCATAAACCCCTAACCGACCTTTAATTAATCTATTGTTTAAATCCCCTAAGTTTTCCCGAAGAGCTACATCTCACTAAATACCCTAACACAAGTCCATATATGTAGGCATATTATGTGTTACCACAAATAATTTTATCCCTCTCATCACTCTTGATGAGCTAAACTTATCACCTTCAATCAATCGAAGGTATACGCCCATCTCCATACCATACACAAGTCAATCTATGTAGGTATGCTATGTGTATTGTGAGTTAAGCTATCCATATCATCTCCATGATGAGCTATCTTAACTCAGATGTAGTCTTTCCCTAAACTTAGTTATCATTCTCCCTAAGGGGTCTTAATCCCTTAGGTCCACTATGTTCACCCTAAGGGGGTCTCAATTCCCTTAGGTCACCCTCTAAGTTCACCCTAGAACTCATTACTTAAGTTTCTATTGTTTAGCAAGAAAACAAGAATAATTCTAGATACTAAATCTAACAAAAAGCATAATTCATAAAGCATGCAAAAGATACTAGGAAGGAAGCAACATTTAAAGAAGGTAAACATTAATTGAAAATTAAATACAAAACATAGATAATTCAAATAGTAATTTAAAGGTACATCTTCCAATAATTAAACAATTATTACATATAAGCAAGTATGGTAAATCCTCCATACTCTTAAAGAATAATATATTACATCAATTTCCATTAAGGAAATCTCCCACAAATTCAATCTATTTGAGCATAAGTAAATCATTATAAGTAGAATCAAACTAATACATTGGTTCCAACTACCTCTTTGGTCCTTTCCTCTTTCCATCGATCATTTGAGGATAGTAGGGGATCAGGGCACTCATGGTTCCATGATAGACATGCTTCTAAATGCATTTACTATTTCATTGCCAAATTGCAACTATACAAATTAAATCAAAGTATCTAACCATCTATTGAAATCACTACATTTTTATTTTCCCCTCTCATTATCCCATGAGAGTCTTTCAACAAATACAACTAGATCATAGGTTCTACTTTAATCAATTCCTTTCAACCTTTATTCAATAAATTAAAGTCCCATACCTTTAATCATCAAATAAGCTAGGTTCTTTTACTTTCATAAATCAAAGTCCCATTACTTTAATTAATAAAAAATAAATCATTCCTTTATTTCACTAATTAAAGTCCCATACCTTTAATTAATAAAAATAATTCAACAATTCTTTTATTTTCACTAATTAAAGTCCCATATCTTTAATTAATAAAAATAAACTATAATTTCTTTACTTTCACTAATTAAAGTCTCTCTACTTTAATTATCCACAAATCATAAACCATTTATTTAATATAATCAAAGTTCTCTTTCTTTAATTATTTAAATAAATCAAACATTTTATTTAATATAATCAAAGTTCTCTTCCTCTAATGATTTAAATAAAATAAACCTTTTATTTAATATAATCAAAGTTCTCTTTCTCTAATTATTTAAATAAATCAAACCTTTTATTTAATATAATCAAAGTTTTCTTCCTCTAATTATTAAATAAAACAAACATTTTATTAATATAATCAAAGTTCTATTCTTCTTCCTCTAATGATTTAAATAAAACAAACCTTTTATTTAATATAATCAAAGTTCTCTTTCTTTAATTATTTAAAAAAATCAAACCTTATATTTAATATAATCAAAGTTCTCAACCTCTAATTAAATAAAACAAACCTTTTATTTAATATAATTAAAGTTCTTTTTCTGTAATTATTTAAATAAATCAAATATTTTATTTAATATAATCAAAGTTATCTTTCTCTAATTATTAAATAAAACAACCTTTTATTTAATATAATCAAAGTTCTCTTTCTCTAATTATTTAAATAAAATAAACCTTTTATTTAATATAATCAAAGTTTTCTTTCTCTAATTATTAAATAAAACAAACCTTTTATTTAACATAATAAAAGTTATTTTTCTCTATTTATTTGAATAAAACAAACCTAGTTCTCTTTCTCTATTTATTTGAATAAAACAAACCTTTTATTTAATAATTGATTATTTGTTTCCTCCCTAACGCAAGTTAGGTCTAATTATGAAACTCCATAAAGGAGATCTCCTTATTTTAGTTAAATAAAATACTTTAGCAAAACCAAACAAGAGAAAAAGATGTGGCAGACTAGGATATCTCTGGGTAAGCATAGGGTCTCAAAGGAGACACAATCGACAACTAGGCAATAACCTAGGAATTGGCATACCCTACGTGGCGCTTGAGGTTTCACAACAACTATCACTGATAGACAACAATCTCATCTCACCACTGGTTGGGACAAGTTGGCTTCAAAGGAGAGATGGGCAGAATTAACCAACTATCAAACTAAAGGTCACGTAGTGTAGGTAACATCGATGCCCTCAAACCCCAAAAGGAAGCATTTATTCCCTCAGACATGGTTTAATACGCTCATACAATTGGTTAGGTGGCGAGGAGAGGGTTAACAAGCATAGAACAACACCACAACACTCCCCCTAAGATTCTAATAATAACCTTTTCTAGGTAACAACACCCTATTAAGGTCTACCTACAAGGGTTGGTGTTGTCAAAGCGTTGGGTTCTTCCACATTGGACTTGAGGTGAACTGTTGTAAAGTTGGCAACGACATTGCCACAGTGTAATAGATCGTCAACCAACTCAAAGAAGGGTTTCTTTCCCCTAGAGCATGGGAAAACCAAAGGATAAACCAAAGGGAAACAAAGAATCCAAGGGGGTAAACAACAAGTTTCCAAATGACAAACGAACTTAAAACTAGACATAGCAGAATGTTTCAAACCATTTTACTCATCAATTTATATTTACAAGCGGTGTAAACCAACCTACGAGTTACTTTGATTGATTTCATCCATTCTAGGTGGCGTTGTCCTCTCTACAACTCTCTTCTCCTCCTATCATGCTTTCCTTCTTGCTCTCATTCCAAAAGATGATCCCCCTCCTTCCTTTTTACTTGTTCTTCCTCTTCACTAGGAAAGATGAGTCACCTCCATATTGTCTCACATCAACTCTGCTTTCTCACCATTACTCCATCCACATCCATCAGGTGGTAGGGGAGACATTTCAAATCCCCTCCATTTTCCAAGAATTTTTCATAAATGAAACTATCCTCTCAACGTTGGCTGAAAGCTTCACCTTACGAGCTCGATCGGATTCTTTGAAAGGCGGTTTCCTCCAATCGAATATTGCAAGCCTCTTTGGATTAAAGGAATTCTATTATCTCTTTAATAAAATTTTACCAATTATTAAACAAATTCTCCATTATCATTTAAATAAAAGCTTCATTATTTATTTAATGAATTTCCATTATCATTTAAATAAAATCCTTACTATTTATTTAATGAATTTCCATTATCATTTAAATAAAAACCTTACTATTTATTTAATGAATTTCAATTATCATTTAAATAAAAGCCTTACTATTTATTTAATGAATTTCCATTATCATTTAAATAAACTATCTAATATTTTGAAATGAAATTCCTTTATCATTTAAAATAAAACAACTATTTATTTATATATACATAACATAGAAGAACAAGTTTTCCTATCCAATACTAACATCATGCCATTCTTTTGAAAGGTTTAAGCAAAACAAGGAGCTTTCAAAAATAATCAACTTCTGAATGCTTTCCAAACCATTGATGCAGATAGTGATGAAGTAAAAGATAATCAAACATATGCAATAGACAAAGAGAATATTTCCATCAACCTAGTCATTTGTCTCAACCCGAGAGTTTATGATAGCTACCAGGCTATAAACTAAGGCTCAAGGTGGCTAGCTATTGATGATTATCCCTAACCGAATGCATACCTATATGAAGGTATCCATCAATGTTACCATCGAGTTGCCTTAATCATAATTTTCCCAACCTCAAGTACTCCTGCTTTTGGTGGAGGATTCTACTTCCACCTACAAGTGTACTTGATCTTGCACATTTGACGATATGTTAGTGGTACCATGCTCTTCCAAATCAACTAAACATTGTATAGTTGGTTCAATTGCTCAAATTAGGTATTAAAGCATCATAGATTAATACATTGTTTCTTTGTGCCAAAAAGCCTACCAAGGAGGGTCATGACACCACTACTATATTTCAAGTCTATTCCATTAAAATGAAACATAATATCCACTACTATATTTCAAGTCTATGCTATTAAAATGAAACATAATATCCACTACTACATTTCAAGTCTATCCCATTAAAATGAAACATAATATCCACTACTATATTTCAAGTCCATTCCATTAGAATGAAACATAATATCCACTACTATATTTCAAGTCTATGCTATTAAAATGAAACATAATATCCACTACTATATTTCAAGTCCATTCCATTAAAATGAAACATAATATCCACTACTATATTTCAAGTCTATTCTAATTAAAATGAAATATAATATCCACTACTATATTTCAAGTCTATTCTATTAAAATGAAACATAATATCCACTACTATATTTCAAGTCTATTCTAATTAAAATGAAATATAGTATCCACTACTATATTCCATTTAGATCAACCAAATGAAATATACTATCCTCTAATATATTTCTCAACTAATTCAACCACATGAATTATACTATCCTCTAATATATTTCTCAACTAATTCAACCACATGAATTATACTATCCTCTAATATATTTCTCATTTAAAATAAACAAATGGAATATACCATCCATTAATATATTTCTCATTTAAATTAATCAAATGCAATGTACTTTCTGCTAATATATTTCTAACATATGAAATATATATTATCCACTAATGTACTTCACATTATCCACCAACATCTTTCTATGTCAATCAATCCAAATGGACTATAATAGCCACTAATACATTTCTACCTCATTTAACCAAATGAAATGTAATATCCATTAAGGTATTTATATTACCTTTAATGTGAATGAAAACTATTCTCTAAGTTATCCCAACAATAATACTCCACGAAACCCACACACATATATATATATATATAAAATATATATATTTTTTTTTTTTTTTTTTTTCCATACATATATCAATCCAAGAGGATAAATGATACTTCCAAATTCTAAATCCAAATATATTTAAACCCCAAAGAGGGTAAATAATTCCAACAAGGTGGGTAATTGAGGGTCAAATTCCAGTTAGATAGTCAAGCCATGGTAAGCAACCACATAGTCATCACCCTCATAGCAAGGAGTTCAAAAGGAGAGGTCAATGATAGTCAATGAGGTCCAATCATGCAATCTAATACATACAACAAGTGGCTAATAGCCAAGCACCTAACCTTGGTGCTTGGCTGTTAAGCCATGCATCTCCAAAATCCTACAAGGGTCACATCAATCTTCGTACCCCAAGTGTGGTACCAAAACCCTTAACAAATATTAAACACTCCATTTGCATAGGAACACAAGGCTCCCTAGGACCCTACCATGTCAATCCATTGATGTGTGACACTTTTGGGGGTGACATTTGGCGATTCTAAATTAAGGGAGAGTGCTAAGGTTTATTTAAGTGCTTTGAAGGATAGTCAATGTCGTAGCAAATTTTACTACTAAGACCATGACTATATCCTGAAGGATATCGAAGGCTACCTAGGGAGAGGTCCGATCGGGGTGAAGCCTAAGCTCTAGACTCAAGTGTACAAAGGGAAGGCCACTTAATTGGATTTTTTCCATGTAGTTCAAGACATGCAACATCCATAACCTCCCCCCCCAAGCCTAATATTTAGAACAATATTAATATGCAAAGGTTGAGAGTCACAAACACATTAACGTTTACCTTCGAGCGCATAACATATTGTAGAGGGGGCACGCTACACCACTCTAAGTGACATGATGAGTGCCAAGCAAGGCTCTTTTAAGCCTACGTCTATAGGGATACACTGAATTAGTTTAATGGCATCGATCACACTATAGAAAGGGGAGCTTCAATAGGGTTCTAGGTTTTAGCATAGGGTCGATCGATTCCCAAGCAAAGCATAAAAAAGGAGGCATAAGTGTTTGATTCCAGAGGAGCACAAGTGCTCAATCGAGCATTCACTCACTCGAACAATACACAAGTGCTCCCATTCAAGCTCAAAGTGCCTAAACACAACACAAGATGCTCTCATTCAAGCTTAGATTATCTAACCAAGCACAAGATGCTCATATTCGAGCTCATATTATCTAACAAAGTACATGATGCTCATATTCAAGCTTAGATTATATAACAAAGCATAGGATGCTCATATTCGAGAGGTAAACCTAATTTCTTCCAACATAGCGCTCCCAACTTGAACATAGGTATCCAAGCAATACACAAAGTCCAAAAAACTCCAATCATGGGTCATCTTAGGTATTAAATATTTCAATCATAAAAAAGGATGGAAATGCCTTAGGTGTGGGCTACAGTTACTTAGTCAAGGGATTGAGTCTAGATAGATAGGAGAGGTCAAATCACTCAGGCCAAAGTGGCACACATTCACACAGGAAAACTCGGCATAAGCTTAATCGAGCTTATCTCAAAAGAAGAAAACCATACTATCTATTCTAATAGGAACACCATTACTTTAGAGATTCAACTATGAAAGTAAGAGTATTATGAAAGAGGGGATCCAACCTGGTTTTCGCTTGGATCTAAGACAACAACTCTCTTCTTTTTTCTATTTCTACCAATCCTTCTCAGACCTCCTCCCTTCTTCTATTCTCCTCCCTACTGTTTCTCCTTTTTTTGAAAACTCCCTTCCACAATCAATCACAAGTGTCCCTTACCTTGGGATCCTCCTCCTCCTTCAAGCCCACTTATGTGCAAAAACCCAAAATCATGGAGTGCCATCAGAGCTCTCTTCTCCAAGTTGGCAAGAGGGGAGTGTACTGGCCATTAAGGCTAGCCCCCTTGCGTAGTCCTCACTGATAGAGGTCATTTACTCTTCCTTAACAAAATAGGCATCCTCCTAAAGATTTCAAAGTATTTGCTTCTTATGGAAAGTCAAAGGAGACTCATACAACTACAATGAGTGTTAAAAAATGCATGATCCTAGCCACATTAATTGAGGCCATCATTTGCATAGAACAAATACTAATCATTCCCTTTTGCTTAAACAAATCAATAGCAATGTTTGAAGCACAAATTAAATTGTCATCTTAATATTGTGTTGGCCAATCCTTCAAACCCACTATGTGCATTAACAATGTTAAACATTTCCTTTTCTAATCAATTTAATAAGCAATGACCAAATTAATATTAAATTGCTAGCTTAGTCATGTAATGGCTTACCATTTTAATTAAACCATTATTTCCATAAGGCAAATATCAATCTTTCCCTTTACTAAACCATTAAAAGGTAACATCAGGGTGAATATTAAATCATTAGCTTGCTATTATAATGGTTAGTCAATTCAATTCAAAATCATTATAAGCAATGCTATTATTCAACTCCTTTGTTGATCAATTTAAAGGCATCATCAATGCTATTATCAAATTGATAGCTTGACATTGTCCACCTACAATCACGGTTAGCCCTGCAAAACCACATGAAATTAGTAGCATCGTAATCATGAACAAAACTAAATGCCATGATTTATCCTTGCATATTTGTAGCATCAACAATGTTTAGACATCAAAACAATAGGTCTAGTTATATTGTCTTTTCCTCAAGGGTCTTGTATGGTGGGTCGTGACATCATCACTAGAAAAATAATAAGTATAGTTGGTACTATGTCCCATAGCTTCCATATCCATCATATCCAATCCCATCACCACATAATTCACTTCACATACCATATCCACATGCTCACCACATCCACCATCATAGGCAATACAACTACTATTGTAGGCGACGTCATCATTTACCCCAACTAAAAGGATTGAGTCTATAGGAGCACCCCCTCAAGTTAGCATCACTATAAGACCAAGTTAGGCTTTTGCACAAAAAACTATCTATGAGTCGATGAAGATAAATGTCAAGAAGGTATTGTATGTCCTTGCCACTAAAGAAAATAAATTGAAGAAGGAATTTAAGCAACTTAAGGACAAAATATCTAAGACATCGATTTTAATGCAGTCATAATTGATTAGGAAAGGGAATAATGTCTACATTGTACATGCATCAAAATTTGACTCAAAATCAATAACAATCCCTATTGACTTGACTACCACGGTTTTCAAGTTGGATCTAAATCAAATGGACCCATGCTAGATAGTCCAATCATGAAACAACTTACACTTAGTGCAACCATGAAATTTGGCTAACTAGTAGCTGAGGATGGAGCAGTATAAAAAAGAATGAAGAACTATGGGCATAATTGGTACAACTACAAACTTAGAGGTATCATATCCAACAAGAAAATGAGGCTCTAAAGAAATATTTCTTATAACAAGATAACCTAAAGAAGCAATTCAAGGATCTCAAATCTCAACTTGTCAAGGACAAAAATAATACACAACAATTGGAGGATTTAGAACAACTTACACAAGGAAATGAAATTTGGGATGGTGGAAGGAAGAGCGGGAGCAGGAGCAGGCACAGGTGCAAGAGCGGGAGCTAGAGCAAATGTAGGGCTGGGGGTAGGGTCAGTGCTTGGTGCAGGATCTCGATCGGTATCAGGCTCGGGATTGGGGTCAGGCACGTCGAGGCCTAGTCTCGGGCCCGCAGGACCCCCGACGGTCCTAGAGGATGGGTCGACGGTCGATCCATTTGGGGGCCAGGGTGTCCTGGGCCCTGGCCCATAGTCTAGCCTCGATGCGAGCGTTGGGTCGAGGAATCAGTCCCCGACTCCCAAGTGGGGCTTTGTCCCGAGTGGGCCTAAACCCTCCTTCCAATAGATCCTAGCGGGCACTAGGGCCCCTTCTCGGGCCCCAAGACTAGGTCTATCCCTCGAGGGCACGCACATCTCTATCCAGGAGGATGTCTTTTCCTCCTTAGTTGCTGGTTCTTCTGCCTCCTTAGTAGGGAAATTTTTAGGAGGTCGTCGAGACATGGAAACCATCCGCAGGTGGGCAACTACCAAATGGAAGGTGTCCGAGAACATCCAGCTGGTTGCCCTAACCAAGATCTTCTTCATCATCAAATTAAACAATAGCGAAGACACTGAAAATATCCTATCGGGTGGGCCCTGGTTTCTGGGGCGCAAGAGCCTCTTCCTCAGGAGGTATGGAGCTGACTTTCACCCCAGCACCCAAAGCATCAACGTCGCCCCGGTTTGGGTTCGCCTCCTAGACCTTCCCTTCCATCTATGGCATGAAGACGTCCTCAGGCTCATTGCCCAGTCGGTTGGGGACCTGGTGGCCTTTGACCCTGCTACCAAGGCAGGATCTCGGATGGTGCATGCCCAGTTTTACGTCAATGCCAACCTTGAATATGTGCTCCCCTCCTGGGTTACTATCTCTTTTGGGTCCTACTTTTGGAGCCAGGCCTTGATCTATGAAAATAAACCCACCTTCTATCCATCTTGCAGTACTCAGGGCCACCTGTCTCACTAATGCTCGATTTTCAAAAATGCGAAAGGCCCTCCACCCAAACCCCCTTCTCAATCAGACCAAGCCCTGCCTCGTGGGCCCCCCCACGATGGCCCCAGATCCCAAGCCTGGGCCACCAAGGGCCATCCCCCCTGGCCCCAAAGGATTCTCCCATGGGCCTTATTCTGGAGAGCGTCCCCCTAGGCTTCCCTGCCTATTGCTCCCTCCCCTGGGTCGTCCCCAGGCTCTCCCGCCCAACCCGTTTTGAAACCCTCCCCGTAGGGCCATGCTTGCACAAGCGAGCAGGCCAGGACTTCCCACCCACTGGCTCCCTTGGCCGAGGGCCCCTCCTCCCACCCAATCCTCGCTCCTCCCCTGACCCCTTCCTGGCCCCCCTCGCATTTCTTGCTGGGCTTCCCCTATTGGAGTGCGGATCAAAGAAGTCCGATGAAGAGATAAAAGCCAGTTCTTCGCCTGGGCCCGATGAAGTCAGTCCTAAGATGACCTAGAGCAGGTCCTTTGCCATAGATTTTGGTAGCAAACTCAAGAGAGGGCGCCCCACCCTAGGCGATCAGCGGACCAGGATTACCGATGATGACATAGCCAATGGCTCTCAGGCTACTTTGTCTGACGTGGGGGCAAGTTTCTCCAAGGCGGATCCCAATCGATCCAAACCCCTCGCCCACTTCGAGAAGGGGGGCAAGCGACCCCTCAAGGGTGTCAAATGAAGCTCATCTCCTGGAATATCAGGGGCCTCAATGGGGCTCCCAAGAAAAGGATCCTCGACCAGCTCCGCAAGGATCACCATTCGTCCTTCCTCCTCCCCTAGGAGACCAAAATAGATGAGGCTGCTGCCCGACAAGTAGCCCAAGCTACCTAGTGAAATTGTGAGTCCCTGTCTACCCCTGCAGCTAGCTCTGCTAGGGGTCTGCTGTGCATGTGGGACCCTCGATGCTTTGAAGGAAGACTCATATCTTTGTCCCCTAGAATCATCAACATGCTAGTTCATTGCATTAAGTCAAATCGATCGTGGATCCTGTCCAACGTCTACGCTCCCAACAGTCCCGTCGAGAAGGCGGCCCTATGGAAGGAGATTAGCTTGATGCGAGAAGCCTTCGCCCCCCTGCCTTGGATCTTGGTCGGGGACTTCAATAGCCCCCTATTTCTTTCTGATAAGAGTGGGGGCTCAACGGCTCAGGGCAAGAGTATGGAGGACTTTAGTGCCTTCACTGCCCTCAACGAGCTCATGGATGTTAGCCTAAAAGGTGTCAGTTTCATGTGGACCAACATAAGGGCGAGAGCAAATCATATTCAAGTCAGACTAGATAGAGTTCTCTTGTCCAAGGAAGCCCTACCTATGTTCGCTGACGCCACCCTACTGGCCCTTTCCAAAATTGGGTCTGATCACAACCCCCTCCTCCTTGAAATCGATCACAGGCCCTCCCCTAAGAGGCCTTTCCGGTTTGAGTCCATGTGGCTGCATCACCTTGACTTTTGGGCCCAGGTTGGGCGCTGGTGTGCTCCCTCGATCCCTGGATGCCCTGCTGAACAAATATACCATAAACTGAGGTGCCTTAAGGATCAACTCAAGGCCTGGAACAAGGAGGTGTTTGGAAACATCTTTGAAAACAAAGTTGTTCTCAAAGAAAAACTCGAAGCCCTCGAGGCTAGATTTCAAGCTGGCTCCCAAGACCCGGGGCTCAAGGATGAGGAGCGTCTTGTGCTCAGCGAGTATCATAACATCCTGGCCCAAGAGGAAATCTTTTGGAGACAGAAGTCGAGAGCTTTGTGGCTTCGAGACGACGATGCTAATACCAAGTTCTTCCATGCGTTGACCCTCAAGAACAGGGGCTCCAAAAAAACTGTTGAGTTGGTGGATAGCGATGGCGGTATCATTAAGGAAGAAGAGGACATTCGAGCTGAAACCACTCGCTTCTTCCAAGAGCTCCTAGGTGACAGCCCTCCCATGTCCCCAGATGCAGTTGACTCCCTTCTGGAGCACATCCCTTCTTTGGTTTCTCCCTCGGCTAATCAGATGTTGTCGCAACCTCTGTTGGACTTCAAAATCCATGCTGCCACCTTTTCCATGAAGGTCAAGGCGGCCCTGGGCCCGAACAATTTTCCCCCTTGTTTCTTCCAATCATTCTAGGACCTGGTCGGGGTGGAGGTGTGCGCTACCATCCGGGACCTACAGACTGCCCGATCCATCCCCAGAGGTATCAACTCCACCTTCATAGCTCTTATCCCCAAGTCCCAGGCAGCTCGATCCCTCTCAGATTTTTGCCCCATTAGCCTGTGCAATGTCCTGTACAAAATCCTGACCAAATCCATGGCTTCCCGTCTAAAGGACATCCTCCCCCTGATCATTGCCCCCTACCAGGGCAGTTCGATCAAGGGTAGATTGATCACTGACAGGGTCATTATCATGCACAAGGCCATTCACTCAATTTTCCCATCCAAAAAGGCCTCCTTTCTGCTCAAGTTGGACATGAACAAGGCATTTGATAGAGTTAATTGGGCCTTCATTTCCAAGGTCCTCCTAAAGTTTAGATTTCACCCCTCTTGGGTCAGGCTCATCAGCAACTGCGTGTCCTCCCCGTGGTTCTCCATCCTCGTCAATGGGTCCCCTGTCAGATTTTTCCCCAGCTCCAGAGGCCTTCGCCAAGGTGACCCCTTGTCCCCGATCCTCTTCATCATTCTAGCTGAGGCCCTAGGGCGGACCATCTCGGGCGTTGTGACTCATGGTCTCATTTCAGGCATCAGGCCTGCGTCGGGCCTGCCCCCTGTTTCTCACCAGCAGTTTGTAGATGACACCATCATGGCCACTTTTGCCTCAATCCCCCAAGCCAAAATTCTCAAGCATATCTTGACCCTGTTCGAGGAGGTGGCCGACCAAAAAATCAATCTCTAAAAGAGCATGATTTTCTTCATTCACACCCCCTTGGCTAGACAGATTAGAATTGGACAGATTTTGGGCTGCTCCCTTGGTTCCCTCCCCTCCTCGTACCTCGGGCTCCCCCTATTCACAAGAGCATCATCCAGGGCCCTATGGGGCGGGGTGATTGAGCGGATTAAGAGGAAGCTGGCCCCCTGGAAGGGCCACCTTCTTTCGTAGGCTGACAGAGCCACTCTCTTGACGACAGTCTTGCAAAGCATCCCGATATACTTCATGTCGATCTTTAGAATCCTAGCCTCCATTGTAGCTCACATTGAACAAATTCAAAAATGCTTTCTCTGGTTGGGAAGTGAAGATAAGAATAGGATTCCCTTGGTATCCTGGTCCCTATTCTGTCACCACAAATCTAAGGGAGGGATCGGGCTTAAGAGGGTGGTTCCCATGAATAGGGCTCTCATGGCCAAGCATGCCTGGAAGGTTCACATCAATACCCCTGATGAGTGGGTCAGTATTGTGCACAGGAAATACTGTCATAGCCACCCCTTCCTCAACGAGCCTCAGCCCCATGATGGATCTACCTTTTGGAAGTCCCTGATCTCCACCAAAGACATAATCTAGAAAGGAAGCAGATGGATCCTAGGAGATGGTGCCAAGATTGATTTTTGGGATGACAGATGGATTCAAGATGAGGCCCTGTCGGCTGATAGAGAGCTCCTCATTCTCAAGCCAGGCCTGGCGGACAAAGGCCCCAAGGTTGCGGGCTATCTCTCCTAGATCTTGGATGGCGCGTCCTAGGCGCCCATCCTGGACCCCAGGCACCCACTTCAAGCTGGCAGACTCTAGGGCCTCCTCATGGTGACTATCATCCCGTCCTCTGGAGGTGTCGATAGATGCATTTGGCATGGTACCCCCAGTGGATTCTTCTTCATCAAGTCTGCTTATAACCTCCAGAGAGACCCCGACAAGGCTCCCTTCCTAGCCCGATAGGTGTGGGCCAAGAAGCTGGTCCCCAAAATCAACCACTTCATTTGGGTGGCCGTCCAAAACAATATTCTGTGGGGCTTCAAGAGGGGCTTCCAGATCTTGAATAGATGCTACCTTTGTTGTGATGCCTAGGAATCCACCAACCACCTCTTTGTCAACTGTTCCTTTTCGACTGAAGTCTTGGGCCTCATCCTTTCCCAATTCTCCATCTAGTGGGCGGGCCCTAGATCCATCTCTGACCTCCTGTTGCAGTGGCCCAACCCCTTTGCCCATCCCTTCACTTGCTTCCTCTAGAATTTGTGCCTCCCCCATATGCTCTGGCAGCTTTTGCTCGAGCACAACAACAGAGCCTTTTCCTCCCTGGCCCATTTCCCCCTGTGGATTGTGACCAAGGTCATGACCTTTGCCCTTGAAAACTCTCGATCCACCCCTTGACCGAGGCGCCCCAACGGCCATGCAAAGTCACTCTCCTTTCCTCTCTCGGCATCCAGCTCCCCCCCTTGGTCCCCCCCCACCCCCTCCTGTCGTTCTTTGACCAAATGGAGTGCCCCCTCGGCTGGGTTAAGCTCAACTTCGACGGCATGTCCAAAGACAATCTTGGGCCCTCTGGGGTGGGTGAGGTTATCCGCGATTGCCATGGGGCCCTGATCATGGCATTCGTTGCCCCTCTTGGCCTCCAAACCAACAACTTTGCTAAAGCAGTTGCTCTGCTAAGTGGTCTAAATGTCCTCAGGGAGGCTCCTTCTCCAATCATCATTGAGGGCGATTCCCAAGTCATCATCAATGCTGCCCATAGCCCGGGTAACTGCTCCTGGCGCATTCACAACTTCATCTGGGAAGCCCTCTCTGTTCTATAGGGATTCCTTGACCATAGCTTCCAGCACGTGTACAAGGAAGGCAATAGTGCGACCGACATCATGATGAACCAAGCCATTTTTGCTGACGCCTTCACTACCTAGACCATGGACTTTCTCAAAGCTTTGGTTCTCATTGTCTCGAAATATCAGGTGAGCGATGTGGAGGACCTCGGTGTCTAACTTGCCCCATGTCAGGGCCCCGTATTTCCCCTGGCATGGCCTCCAGAGGACCGATGTCTTCTTCCCCCATGGCGCCTCACTGCCCGGCCTAGGCCTATCTATTGCTCGACGATTGGTTTCCCAGATCTCCCACGTGGTGGCAGGTGTGCTAGGCCACATTAGCAGGTCAGCTATTTTTGATGAGGACCTATGTTACTTTGATTGTGCCTCAGGCAGTCCCAAGACCGCCTCCTCGTCAGCCACTTCATGGATAGATTCCCATGCTGTGTCATTTCGCCTACGACGTTATCCCGTTATGTTCCATCAAGGCGCTCCCTCGATAAGCTTGCACCACCTTGAGCACTGGTAGTGGCCCCTTCCCTTGGCCTCGCGTGGCAACCTGTAGTCGCGCCCCCTCAGCCCCCCCTCGTGTCGCACCCGACCTCGAGCGCCCTTTCTTGACGTCGACGGCTCCCCCCTTCTTTGGCCCCCTATGTGATTTTAAATTTGCCTTGCGCTGCGTTTTCCCACCGTGTTTTTCCCTGCTCCCTGTCCCTGTGTTGTTGGCCAATTTTTCCCTCCTTCCCCTCCCCCGTGGCTGCCAAATGCATTTGCATCGAGCCCTCCACACTCAACCTGAGCGAGTCGGCTAAATTATTCTCCAACACCAAGCATTTCACCCCCTTCTTCAACAAGTTCGCTAGAGTGGATGATGAGATCACTAAATGTTTCCTGGACTCATGGTATGACGGTGAGGTTCAGGTTAAGGGGCTACATTTTAAAGTAAGCAAAGAATTTCTTACAGAGGTTACAGGCCTCCACCATGAGGACAAGGGACGCATTGTCAGGCAGGACAAGCACAATTAGGAGGAGTTGTCCCATTTTCTAGAGCAGAATTGGGACAAAGCAAATCTATTCTGCTCCAACCTCTCGACCCCATTTGACGAGGCAATCGTCTTGGTAATGCAATACATTACCTACAACGACCCGGATCAAAGGCTCTTCAGTTTTCACTTGAGCTATTTCAATCACCTCTGGGGGGCCATGATGGTCAGCACTCCCTGCTTTTTGCTATACTCTCTGGGTCTTTCCATAGACAGCACCCGTAAAAACCATTCTCGGCCCTGCCACCAAGGCCTCATGGCGGTGCTATACAGGCATGCCCTGGCCAACCAGTCGCAGCTCCACCACACTCCCCCCCTATTGACTGCCCCCCTGATGCGATGACTTCCCCGACTGCTTCCCCTACGGCTTCCATCTCCAAAGACTCCCCCTGCGCGATGGCTCCCCACCTCGAAGCATCGCAGGCCAACCCAAAAGTGCAGAACTTCGACCCAGGGCACAGGTGGGGCCCCGTCTCCTGGGGGCGCCCACAAAGACCCCTTCCCTGGCAGCAGCAGGGCTGCTAGCAGCGCCAAGAGGTCCAAACAGGAAACCTCGAAGCCCGTCGACATCAGTTTCGAGGCAGACAATAGATTACAAAACTTGGCTATTAGAGGCCTCCTCGATGCGGCTATTAGATCTCTGAATGCGACTGCCTAAGTAGCCACCTCCGCTGCCATTGCCCTGGCTGAGCTTCAACGCAGGCTGGGTGACGACCCCGACAAGGAGTAGCTCGACCGACGTGGGGTCCTGTCTAGTCAGGGGTGATAGTTGGGCCCAGTGGTTTCGGACGTCCAGCTTCTACGATTTGTCATGGGCAGTTTCTTGTTTTGATGACTTCTAGCCATGGTTTTATCAGCATTTAGATGTTTTTTGTAGGGCCTGGGGCCAGGGCCCCGGGTCTCAGCTTGTTGCTTTGGGCGCAGCCCCGCTTTTTGGTTTGTTATTTCAGTCTTGGCTAATGATGTAACTAAGGTTTTGGGATCCTATTTAAAAAACCCGTTGTAAATATACTGTTACTTACCAAAAAAAAAATAACAACTTACACAAGGGTAAAGTTATATCAAGTAACTTTAGGAAGCCCTATAGGTGAAAGATCAAAGGATTATAGAGTTGATAATTTTAGGAACCACACAGGTAACAATAGGCCCTAAAAGAGATTTTGATGTCTAATGGGTCAAGCTTCTTTAAGATAAAATTAGGGAAGAGGTGAATAACACATAGGAATACTTTTTATTCATAGCTTATGTAGAACACAACTTGAAAAAAGTGATAGAAACCATTGAAAAAGTGGAAGAACAATTATTTGTCAAAGGATAATACTGGGAAGTTTTGAAGCTTCTCTCCTCTATGTCAACATCACAGGCACAACAACTAGGAATGGACTAAAAAGATAGTCAAGAAATTAAAGAAGATCCTAGATTCCTAAAAGGACCTCCAAGTTTGCAAAAGCATTATAGCATCCCTAAAGACTCTAGTACATGAATTTGTCTAAGAAATTTAAGGATTAGTTGTTGCTAGAATGCTTGACATCTTTGACCCACAAATGAAGATCCTAGACAATGATATTTTTGAGACCATGTTTAAGTAAGAAAAGGACCAAAACGATGAAGGGGATGCAGTTGAGAGGTATAAGAATTTGGAGCCCGTATGTGCCAAGTTATAAAAACTAAAGGGGAAGCAATATGAGCTATCAAATAATATGTTTGAATATCTTATGGAAGAAGCTAAAGACCTCATCTCCATCCAAGTACTAGATGATGAAGAGTGGCAAAACTGTTGGGACTACTACCACAAAAACTGGGATAAGGAGAACATGATTTCTATAGTTTTGTAGTAAGCTTCTATTTTTGTAGACTTTATGCCAAAGGATAAGGCAAGATCTGGGATCTCTTACCAATCAAGCTTGGCATCCCATGAAGTTGTCATAAATGTAGTGCCTTAACACTACTTTGGGATTTGTAAATTTGGAAGGACACAAATTAATGAAATCAATGGATTTCAAAACCCTTCAAAATTTGACTAAGTACAATACGTGTTAATTAGTTTAGGATTGATTTATTTACAAAATGATTCAATTAATTCAAGAGCAATTTGCTTGCAAAATGACCCAATTAGTTCAGGAGCAATTTGCTTGCAAAGTGGCTTGATTGGTTCATAGGGCAAGATAGTGATTCACTTGTAAAATTGAATGATTCACTTTCTTACTAGAGCGGATAACTCACCAGCCAGTGCAAGGGTAAAAAAAGGAGCAGATCCCAAAAGCATCTTTTGACAACATCATTTTAGCATAAGTGCCACACAAGCTCATTTTGGAAGACTTATAATCTTGTTAGAGGTATTTTTATAGGTATGTAACATTTTGAGGTGCATCATTCTATTAGAGATGCTCCCAAATACTTACTTTTACTTGGAGTAGTTATTTCTCACCCAAGTAACTCAAGGGTAAAGTCCTACTATAAAAAGGAGTCATGGGATCCATTGTACCCATATTTTGACCATAAGAATTCAAAGCTACACTCTATGAAACCCATATTGTGCTTTGTATCTCATGAGATTTTTGAGAAACTAACAAGTCCTTTTGCATTCCATTAGTAGCACCACCCTCCTAGGTTGATAAGTTCATGGTGATTAAGGCATATATCTTTTGCCCATCTTGTCATTTGCTTAGAAATTTCATATTTAATGAATGGGAGAACATTGATTTTATTTTAATTATCATGTATTGATTGATCACATACACTTCTTCACTATAGTTAACCTCGTATTTATTTGAAACTCTTGCACCTCTAATATTTTATGTATTTTATTTTTTGTACTTTACTATTCACGCAATTAGTGTAGGTTAGCATAGGTGTATGCAATTAGTGTAGGTTAGCATAGGTGTATTCAATGTGGATAGTGCCTCAATATGGATACTGAGAGGAGCCATTGGAGCTTCCTTCCAATTTTGTTGAAACTAAAATTAAAATGCATCATTAAATTAGAACTCATGACAATTCTTCGACTCAACAAAGACTAATAATATTTTCTAGACTAATACATCATATTGGTAGAATATAATATGCTTCCCATATTATTTTTTATCATTCACCTAATGACATGCAAAGGTACCCTAGGTGGCATAAATGTCTATCATATAGGTTCTAGTCAACAACCCATTTGCTTATATAGTAAGGATCAATATCATACAAGCAAGACTAAGCACAAATCTCTTATGTCTAAAGGATTCAAGTATTGTGGTATGATGGATGTATGATTCAAACAATGAATAAATTTATTAACATTGGGTCTCTTGTGTTTAATATCGAGATTGAATTGTTAGATACATGGACTGTTCTGATGACATTTATTTTTTAACTTTCTACGTGTTTGTGGTAATTGTAAAAACCTATGATTAGTGTGGATGATAGATTCCTTGTCCAATACATAATGCTTCCATTGACAAAATGTTTGGACATTGGCATAGAATTCCCTATTATGTGGCGTACCTTTATATTGTGTCATTGAATGTTTTGTCATGATAAGCATTAGGATGGCTATGTCGAGTAAAGATTGAACTAAGTGCATGCTTTTAAAGCATTTATCTCTAAGTGGAAGAGTTGGCAATGCATGATTAAAGTATATTAGAGCGATCACTTGAGTTCACTAATTCTCTTCTAGTGTGCTTTAGTCCACACAAAATTTGCTTTAACATACCCTTTGGTCACTTGTGTAATGGCCATACACTATGAGAAATAAAAAATGACATTAAAAATATTACAAATGTGGGAAGATCATCTACAATTTGTTGATATGATAGCACAAGCATGGAATTCTTTCGAAAACGGTGGGTTGTATATACTTCTAAAACAAATTAAATCAATGGCTTCTAGATTAAAAGAATAGAACAATAACACTTTTGGAAACCTTTTTGAGAAGAAAGAATAACTAAAATATAAACTTTCAAAATTCCAAAAAGGTGATCATATTAATCCAAGCTCGGAGGAAAGGGAGTTGCTTAGTGAATATCATAATATTTTGAGCAAGGAAGAGAAATTTTGAAGATTAAAATCGAGATAGACTTGGTTAAATAAAGGAGATAAAAATACAATTTTTTTCCATAGGATGATAATAGTACAAAGATCAACATTCAAAATTAGTATAAGGGGTTTGGGGTTAAGACTAGAGTGAAATCAGAAAGGAGGGAAGATTTTTTTACCATAATATTCCACGATAAGAGGAGTTTGAAGTTCTTAATGATAATCTGCTACAAGAAGTACCTTCAATTATAAAATATTAAGACAATAGGAAATTGATGGAGCCTATTACTCTAGAAGAAGTTCATTTAACTCTTTTCATAAAGGTTTAGATGGGCTCTCTACAACATTTTATCAACATAATTGGGATATAGTGAAGGATTATTTATTGGTGGTTATGGAATAATCTAAGGTAAAATAATATATACCCTATAAAATAAATGCAACATATCTTACCCTGATTCCAAAAAATAAGGATGCAAATTTGTTTGATTCATTTAGGCCCATAAACCTATGTAATATGGTATATAATATTATCTCCAAAGTGATGGTGAATCGGTTAAGACCATTGTTAGATAAAATTATTTCAAAAGAGTAAGGAGGATTTGTGAAAGGGAGAGATTATGGACAGGATCATAATAGCTCACAAATTTATGCATTCAACAATTTCAAGAAAAGAGAAAGCAATGATCTTAAAACTTGATATGAGTTAAGCCTATAATAGGGTTAAATGGGATTTTCTTTTTGCAATATTAGAAAAGTTTGGATCTAGGAAGAAATGGGTAAGATGGATTAAAGCTTGTGTCTCCATAATTTCATATTCAGTGTTGGTCAATGGGTTAGTAACAAAATATTTTAAATCCAAGAGCGGTCTTAGACAGGGAGATCCTCTCTCACCAAATTTATTCATTATTATGATAGAGGTTTTTGGTAGGAAATTGAAGAAGGCTAATAAATATGGACTTATAAAAGGACTTAATGCTAGTAATAACATTGACAACATCACCCATAAATAATTTGTATATGATACAACCCTTTTTGGGAGGGCAAGGATAAACGAGGCTAGAGCTTTGATAAACTTATTAAAGGAATACAAAAGAGCATCAGGGCACAAAGTTAATAGGATATAATCTAAAATTTACTTCCTAAAAACCCCAACTAGAATCAAAGAAAGGATATGCAAGTTACTTCAAATGAGGAGGAAAAATTACCAACAACTTATCTAGGGATGCCCTTATTTGAGGAGAGAATGAGAATAGAATTATGGAATCCAGTTATAAGTAAAGTTCAAAATAAACTTTTGGTATGGAAAGGTAGATGGTTATTGTTAGCAGGAAGATTGCAACTAATTAAATTAGTCTTATAAGCCATTCTAACATATTATATGTCCTTTTATACCATGCCAAAATTGATAGAAAATAGTTTAATCTATATTATGCGATCATTTTTGCGGTTAGGATTACATGATAAAAGAAAAATTTATTTGGTGAAATGCAACAAGGTATATGATGATAAAAACTAGGGGAGGTGGGATGATGTTCAACCATTTTCTCCTGGGTTAGTTGTTGGTTGGAGTGATGTGGGTACTGAAGGCCTTAATCGTGATGTAGAGGGGTGGATTCCCATCCCATAATCACTAGCAGTTTATGCAGGACAACACGCAAGGGCATATTACTCCATATGATATGCTTTCTTTGATGTAATGATCATGACTGGTAAACTTGTATTTTGTTGGCGGCTTTGTTTACTAACTCTTGTCAATGAGGGTTAGTTTGATTCCCCATGGGGTGTGTTAACCCACCCACTTTTTTTTATTGTAAAGGTTGTTATCTTAAATTAATATAAATTTGCTTTTTTCATCAAAAAAACTAAGGGAAGTTTTGGTTTAAGAGTTCTTACAGATGCAAACTTAACTCTTAGGGGAAACATAATTTGGAGATTATACAAAGAGAGTCAAAGATAATGGGCAAGAATTATTCTAAGTAAGTATAATGAGCAAGAATTATTCTAAGTAAGTATAATGAGCCTAATGACCTAAGCTTATTTTTTACTGCATTCTCACTACCAAATGGTTCAACACTATGGAATGGTTTAAAAAAACCAATTGATCTAGCAATTCAAGTTCTAAGATGGGTGGTGGGAATTGGAGAATTTTTTTTTTTTTGGATGGATACTTGGTGTGATAAAAAACCACTCAATCTAGATCCAATTTTGAAACCATGGATGAGATTACTTTGAGACAAATATGGTGATAGGATTTTAAAATTTTTGTATAAGAATTAGGAAGGAAGATACAAATGAAAAGAATATTTTTTTACAAGTATGCAAGACATTGATGTTAGAAGGCAATTGAGTAAAAGGATAACAACAATGATTATTCCGATGGGAGTTAAGGATAAGCTAATTTGGTAGTTGAATAACTCGAGAATACATGACAAGAAGTGGATATAATGTAAAACACCAACAAAATAGGAATATCAAAAGACTATGAAGAGATATTTGGGATAGCCCAAGCATTCATAAAGTCAAAATGTTTGTTTGGCTGGTAGGTCATAGAAGTATTTTATCATGGGATAACCTTGTAAAAAGGGTTTTTATGGCCTCTCACAATGTGTTCTTTGTAAAAATAAGGAGAGTATAGACCATGTCTTGGGACTTTGCACAATAGTCTGGAAACTATGGCAATGAATTCTTAATATGTTTGGTAAATGCATGATGATGAATAACAAAATTAAAGAATGGTTAAAGCAATTGTAAAGCTCTTTTAAAAGTGGGGCTTTACAAACTATCTAGGATATATCAAAAGATACAATACTTTGGACTATATGGCTAGAAAGGAATAAAATAATATTTAAAGGAAAGAAAAGCAGTTTAGAGGTAATGAAAATAAAGAATTGTTTAGACATAGAGGAGTTTAACCCAACCCTATCAACTCATCCAATCCACAATCTAGAAGCAAAGAGACTTGATAGACGAAGTCAAGTAATCAAATGTAATTATGATGTTGGGTACAAGAGAAACAAAAAGAAGGCAAATAATATAAAATGGAAACCACTAGATGTGGAGTTGGTCAAATTGAATTTTGATGGAGCATCTAAAGAAAACCCAAGACTGGGACGAGAAGGAGGAATAATTAGAAATAATAAGGGATAGATTTTGTCTCATTATGTTTTCAATAATATATTTAAGACAAATAATGAAGTTGAAGCTTGGGAAGCTTTGGAAGGGTTAAAAATATGCAGACAAATGAAATGGAATAGAGTATGGATGAAAGGTGATTCATTGGGAGTAATGAATGCAATTTTGAGGAAAGAAAAGGCTCCATGGAACATACAAGAGATAATTATGGAAATACAATACCTTGCTATCGAGTTTGACAAAATTAGGTTTACACATACATTAAGGGAAGGAACCAAATGTGTAGATATACTAACCAATAGAGGGGTTTTAATTGAGGATCATGAAGTTAAATTCTCTTTTCCTTGATTAGAGGAAGTAGTAAGTTTAGCTTAAGTTGACAAGAAAATGTTGATTGTCTGCTTCAAATAATCATTAATATTTACTTTAATGTTTTTCATTGGTAGTATTTACTCTATTTTATAACATTAATGTGTTTTCATATAAACTATTTATTACTTTTTTTGTTGGTTGCACTTATGCTTTAGAAAGGAAACTAACAATCCATATTTGGTAAAACAGACTATGATAATGCAATGTTTTGGTAATATTACTCTACTAAGATGCAATTCGTAGACAATAGAGGTGGATTTTTGGTATTGTGAAAGCTATTATAGAAAATGTCAAGAAGGATGCTGAATTTTAAACTTTTTGTATTCACACAAAAAATTGAAGATACAAAAAACGAAAGTCAAGAATTCAAACATTTTATGTAAAATGATGTAGGTGTCTAGCTATAGCACCTCAATTAAGACAAAAATTGAATCTTTTGTAAATTCTCAAGGTATAAATGAGAGAGTTATGATTTGTCAAGGGTAGGGACTTGAGTACAATCCCTTATTCTCCAACATAAAAAAAAATACAAAAAATTAATATAAGAAAGAATAAACCATACAATTGATAAATATACAATTAGAAATCTTTGCATGTTTCCTAGATATAGACTAAATATGTAAAATAATATATTTGTGCAATTTAATAGAAAAAACACCAAAGATATCCATGCAAACTCCAATAACAATGGTGATAATTAAGTTGTAATTACTTTTGTGTTAATTGTATGGAACAAACTATTTACTACATTGAAAAAAAAACTAAACTAAAGATCATTATGGTAAATTATGGAATTGAAACAATCCCCAAGGGCTAGATAGATTGGTAAAACATTGGGCACTTACCAAGAGGATACCTAGGTTCAAATATCGGGGGCATGTCCAATCTGGACAAAGATAGTAGTCTGACCTGAGTCCGTCGAGTGTATGTCAGCTTGATGATGGCGATTTCAACCCCAAGCCACTAGGGGTCTCCCTCACTCCGAGTTGTGTTTACTAAGGCGAGATAGGGGTTATAGTGGTAGTACCATGATTTGATGCTCAGATCAGAGGGAATGCGACTTGAACCGAGCCATCGACGGTCTCCCTCACTCCGAGTTATGTTTATTGAGGTGAGATTTTACGGAGGTGAGATAGGGGTTATAGTGGTAGCACCATAATTTGATGCTGGTATCGGAGGGAATGTGACTTAACTTTGTAACCAATTGTTAAAAAGGAAAGGTAGTTACTGATTCCTCTATGTATCAAAAAAAAAAATCATGGAATTGAAATTGGTTCTAAAAAAAATCATGGAATTGAAATTGGTTCTACTATATTAGATTATGGTACTACAATTTGGCTCTACCCATATTAGGTTATGGTATTATAGTTTTGCACTCTTTTAGTTAGATTTAAACTTTGGGTCTCTTTGGAATTGAAATTGGTTCTACCATATTACATTATGATACTACAATTTGGTTCCAAGGTTCAAAACTCACGAGTGTGCCCAGCTTAGCATAAGCAGTAGTCTGATCCGACTCCTCTGAGTGATGCACCAAACCGCCAGACCGATGACGACGGTACAAATCCTGTGTAACCGATGGTTCCCATCTCATGCTGAGTTAAAAGACGGTAGTTTTGTTGGAAGCAGTCATTGATGGTTTGAATCCTGTGCTAGCAGTTACTAAAAATCGTGGTTGTAACTTATTCACCTATGTAACAAAAAAAAAAAATTAAATTATGGTATTATAGTTTTGCATTCTTTTGATCAGATTTGAACTTTGGGTCTCTTTAAAACTCAAGAAATATAACCAATTAATAATATCATTTCAAAAAGATTATTATTATAAAAATTAAATTATATTATACATATAATTTTGTTGAGCAATAATTTTTATAAACATCCACGTTGGAGATTGAAAGGCAAAATAGTTTTTAATGTATATTAGAAGATTGGCTACATGACATGATGCCTCCTTTATTTAATATATGGTTATCCAATTATACTTTATTAATTACAAAATGATATACAACCTTACTCACTCTTATGATTTGAATCTTAAACTCGTATTCAAAATTTTAAAGTGAAATATAAGTTGATTCAATGTAACAAAGTATTTTTACCTAAAACCAGGCAACCTCTATATTCGCGAGTCGCGAGTCATCATTTATGATCCACCTCAAGTTGTTTCTCATCTTGTATGCAAGTGAAAAATAGAGAGAGATTATATTGTCAAAACTTAAATCTTTGGATTATATATGGCCCTTGGTTGCTCTATGCTTGCCACAAAACTATCTAAACAAAGAAAACCTCAACATTACAACTGCAACCGAAGGACAAGGACGATATCAGTTAAATAAATATGAGAGTGCTCTGAGTTTGAATACCTGATAACTAATAATAGATTCAAATGCATTCACCGGCGAACGCTGTGCGCCCATTGTCACAAAAGTGTTTGAACACGTTACAACATTTCACGGCTGCGGGAATCGAAATAATTGCTGGTAACACATTGAACACGTACACCTTGTTAATTTTTTTTTTTTTTTTTTTTCCGGGAAGCCTCACTCTGCGGAGACGCTACTTTTAATTTCCCGGACGAATGTGCCTTAATTATTTTTTTCAGCACATTACAGTATCTGATAATCTGATAATTGTTTGACAAAATTCTAATTTAAATTTCAACTAACTAATGCCATAGTTCTGACAAAATTAAATTTCAACTAACTAATGCCATAGGGCAATTCTAACACTACTTAAATAAATATTAAGTTGTATACTTCCTTGGTATTGATAATGCCTTGTATTATAGTTTATTACAATTATTTAGGACAAATTTGAGACTGCGATATTATTATACAAAATTTAAAGCTTTTATGATCACGTCTGAGTCTAGGGCTAATAGAGATTTTAAGAGCCTAGAAGCAATTTGGATCAAATATAGATATTGATTGATTCCCTATGTATTTAGCCATCAATAGTAGATATTGATTGATTACCTACGCATTTAGCTATCAATAGTCTAGAATCATTAGACAAATGACTATTTTTTTTCCGCAAATAATATTCAAATATGGAAAAACATGTTATTAACATTTGGTTGTGTTCTTGAAACTCGTCAACCTGTGCTTTTGTCAATTAACAACCTTCCTTATGTAGGCTAAGGCGAGGGTGACCCTTTAGTGGGATTATTCTCTATCGGCTGCTTTAATTAGTCTGTGGTTGGGGTAATGTTTATAGGACTGTCAGTTTTGGAATCCTTTACTTTTGCAGCAATTGCAATATTTCTGTTTATCCGATTTTGTTATTGTTCAATGTTCAAGAAAGGCATGATTGGCAATAGAATGAATGGCAATCAGATATGCATTGTTGAATGGTCTGGATGCTTGTTAGCAAGTTCTTTTTCTATCTTTTTGATACTTATTTATCATTCTCCTGTAATATCTGGGATTCTGCAGAGTAAGGAAGCAGATGATTTATTGCTTTGATAAGATATGAGCTCAAAGATGGAAGAAATTGGGGGATATAACAACAGTAATTTGAAGAGGGCTCGGTTACAATCATTAGTTTCCACTCTTCTTGATGATCCTGTACTTAAAGATGTGCCCAAGAATCCAACAGTTGCTGATGTCGATACACTGATCAGCTTAGAGCTAGGCAGTGCGATGAAACTTTTTATTCTTAGGATGGACAACACCATGTTTGGTACTTTGCTCTTTCCTTTTAAACTTTTTTTTCATTGAGTTTATGCAAGTTTGTATGAGAGGTTAGTTTAGTTTGAATCTTGAACCTCAAAAAAGACAAAACCCTTACTACTACATTAATCTTGCAGCTATCTCTTTCCTTTTAAACTTTGAACTTCCTATTTTTTGGTCTTGAATTTCTCAAGACAACAGAATCTTGTAAATTAATAATTTGTTTAGCCATGTTGGAGGACCAGTTAACATTTTAAGGTTAAATGGTGATATCATGTTAAGTGTTATATGTTAAAAAAACATTTCATTTTTTGAACAAGATGGTGCACTTTATTCTAATATGGGAAAGTATGGGTCAGAGATGCTGAATGAAGATCACGGGGTTCTTGTTTTTATGTAACCTTACTATACAGGAATTGTCTTTAGCAATTCACATGCTAATGTTGCAGTTCTTATGCCCTATTTGTTTTTTTTTTGACTTGTACCATTTTTGATTAATTCTTCTGTCACTCTATTTTCCCTTTTGGGTGGGATTGTCAAGCATTGAAATTCCTCTTCATAAAAAGGAGTGCGAACAATACTTCGTTCTTGATCCGAGCCTTTTCCCCCGAATAACATCCTATTCTTTTTGTTGGACCAGTTTCTTGTTAATTTCTCACTCCACTATATTCTACTTTAACCTTTTCCAAACTGAAATGCTGAATCTCCGAAGGCTGAGCATCTTCTCTATAGTTACAGCCTTATAGACTGAACTTATTCATGCACTGAATTTGCAGTGGAAGTTCTTATCAGCTTTTCTCTTTCTGTATTTATATTTCCTTTGGCTTTTCTTTGACTGTCTCACCTTTTCCAATGCTTTTCTCATCCATAGACACCTTTTCCAATGGTTTTCTCATCCATGCTGTTTTTGTCTTTTCAACGCATTGAGTTTTTGAAAACCTTCTTGTTTATCTTGTTGAATCTCCATAGCCTTTGGTTTCAAGGCTGTCCTTTTTACAAACCAAGACCACATAGTTATAGTACGTGTGACATGAGAATATTATATTTTTTAATACAACATTTCTTTTCAGCAGGGGCCTTTAAATCCCAAGTTGATTTGTTTTAAAAATCCCCTTTTGAATATTGCGATCTGTGCATATTTTTGCATAAGATATTAGTCAATCATGTAAAGGATGCATAGCAACATATTTACCAGGGCCATCCGCAATACTTTTTGAAATATCAATCTCAGATGAAGTTAAACTTGCCTGTGACAGCATACAACCTTGACACCATTGTATCATGCACCCTCACCAGGGTCCTTCTCAAGCATCTTCAGTTAGTCATGTAAAAGTGAAGAGAGAGACAGTTTAACTCAGACTCTCTCATGTTTGCTTATCCAGTAACAGATGGAAAAGGCGTTGGCCTGAAAGTATTTTTCAAAAGCCTATGCCGATCAATTCATCTACCATTTTTAATGGTGTTAAGCGTCTGCCTCTGCACGAACGTTTTGATGCAAGACTGTGGGTCGGAGGGTCCTAGATGACCACTCTCAACCAAAGCTGCCTCTGCCCTTGGCAAGGGGTCTTGTAGCAGCTCCAATATTTCTTCACTGCCAATTGTGATTTAAGAATAAAATGCTAATGTGTATGAAGAACCTTTGTAGATTATCAATATGCAAATTTTTAGCAACTTCGGCAGAAACAGTTTATGAGGTACTTGGTGATCGAAGCTATTAAAACTCTTTGCTTCAGCCAAATAGTCAAGAAAAATTCATTAAGAACCCAGAAGGCTTTGCATAAAAAAGATGAGCATACCAAATTTCAAACCATTGAATATCTTTGCGAATTTGCCCACTATTTTCTCCTATGCAATGAATGATATTCTCTGGAAAAAGTAACAATCATACATTCATAGAAATTATACGTAAGATTTATTTATTTTGTGACAAATAGTACACAAACAAACATTATAACCATATATACTCAATGGTACCAGCTGGTAACATATTCATATGAACAACCGTTTAAAGGAATACTTTTTTGACTTAAGATGAGAGGACCAGATATTGTTAAATCTTTTAACCCGAATCTTTTGAGAGTCAAACCTTACAGACTACCCTTTTATTAGCTACATCCATGGAATAGCCAGAACGTGATTATGAGCAGTTTGAGTTGAGGTACATAAAGGGACAAATATCTTTCCATTTGACCAAAGAACAATCACAAACGTCAAGTGCCTCTGCCCTTGGCAAGGGGTCTTGTAGCAGATCCAATATTTCTTCACTTTTTTTTTCAATTGTTTATATGGGATTGAAGTGGGGCTGCCAAGGTTTCTAGCCGGATAGGGGGCCTTAAACCGGCTCATAATATTGAGGGTATTACTCATTTACAGTTTGTGGATGATACCATTTTACTTGGTAATCCTACTGTGGCAGAGGCAACTGAATTTAAAAGAATCTTAGACCTCTATGAATGTGCCTCTCACCAAAAGATCAATTTGGACAAGAGCAAGATCTTCTTCATTAACACTAAAGCAGCACTCGAGAGAAGGGTGGCTAGAGTGATAGGGTGTCCTGTGTGAACCCTACCTTCTTCTTACCTTGGTATGCCTATGTTCGTGGGAACTTGTAAGGCACCTCTTTGGAATGGTTTGGTTGATAGGTTTCAATCCAAACTTGCAGGATGGAAAGGTAATCTCTTGTCTCAAGCAGGTAAAGTGTTGTTGGTTAAGAGTGTTTTGCAAGCTATCCCCATTTATCTTCTCTCCCTTTTCAAGATCCCTGCTAAAGTTTCGAATATCATAGAAGGAATTCAAAAACAGTTCTTATGGTCAGGATCTGAAGAGAGGAGGAAGATTCATCTTGTAGCTTGGGAAAAAATATGTCATCAAAAGAAGCATGGTGGCCTTGGTCTGAGGAGACTCAACCTAGTTAATAGTGCTATGGCAGCCAAGGTGGGATGGCTGCCATAGCACTATTAGCTTAAAACACTTGTATCTCTTTCCCTGCACTCTTAGCTTAAAACACTAAAAACCCACAGGAAGCCGGCCTTCTCCGGAGATTGGCACGGAAGGCATTCCTTCCTTCCGGCATTTCAATCTGGTGGGCGAATCTGGGCGCATTATACCAAATCCTTTCCTCATGGCAGATTCGTAACCAACGGTGCCATTAAAGAAGAGGATACAAGATGGATCCCCCCTGGGGTGGTCCATGAGGACTTAGAAAAGTTCACGACGGAGGACTGCAGCTAATTGGGGTCTAGGATGGATACTGTTTGTCTTGCGTCCAGGGGATCTCTGGCTATTTGCCCTTGGCAGCTGTGTAATTGATGGGCTGAATTTGTGTTGTAAAAGGGTTCGGGCCCTTTCAAAATCCCATTTTTACCCTAATAAAAACAAAGTGGGCCCCAGCCAGAATTACAACATGACCACTTAATATTATTACAACAGCTTGACAATTATGCATGTATCGCTTGGCAAGATTTAAACCTGGGTCCTCCCCTTGAAAGTTGAGGAATATAACCAGTTGAGCTAATGCCATTTGATAATATTTCTTCACTGGTACAATTGTGATTCAAGAATCAAAAGCTAACGTGTATTGAAGAACCTTTGCAGGTCATCGATATGCAAATTTTTATCTACCTTTGCAAAAACAGTTTATGAGGTACTTGGCTATTTAAGCAATTAAGACTTTGCTTTAGCCAAATAGTCGACACAAATTCATTAAAAAACCAGAAGGCTTTTCATCAAAAAGATGAGCAGACCAAATTTCAAACCATTGAATATCTTTGCCAATTTGCCCACCATTTTCTCCTATGCAACGAGGGATCTTCTTTGGACAAAGTAGTGATCCTACTTTCATAGAAATTATGCTTAAGATTTATTTATTTTGTTACAAACAGTACACAAACTTTTTAACCCTATTTACTCAATGATACCAACTGGTAACATATTTATATGAACAACTGCTTAAAGCAATACTTTTTTGACTTTAGATGAGAGGACCAGATATTATTAAATCTTTTAACTCAATCCCTTTTGAGAGTCAAACCTTACGGACTACCCTTTGATCATCTACATCCATGGAATAGCCAGAACGTGATTGATAGGCAGATTGAGTTGAAGGACATAAAGGAACAATTATCTTTCCATTTGACTAAAGAACAATCACAAACATCAAGTGCCATTTCAAAAGGATAATTGAGAACTAGCACAAAGGGCCTTTGGAAGCATTACAAATGTTAACAGTCCACATGATTAAAAGCAAATTTTGCTTTATGTTCACTGCAAGAAACCTATCTATTATGAGTCATGTGTCAGATATCTCAAAAGGTTTCAATTTTGTTTCTAGACCATTTTAAAGCTGAACAGTTCCTTACCTTAGCCCAAAGTTTTGTAGTTAATTATAATGACCAACATCAGTTTATGAAAGAAAGAAAATTTTCCGCCACAAAGAGTAATGGCAGGAGTATAAAAACAAGGCTTTAAACCCTTAAAAAAGACTTAAAGAGTGCCAGATCCTTAAACTTTGATTGAGAAGTCAAGACACCAAGACTAACCCATCACATATATTTTTCTGAGGCTTATCCCTTAGGAAAATGATTGAAAACTTTGTTGTTGGCCCAGTGTATCAGGGCTCATTGCCATCCAAAGTCCTCAAGATCCATTTAGCACCCACAGCAATATCTTGAAGGTTTAAGTTTTTTCCAAACACATACTTATACTATCTTTGGTTGCATCTCTCTTTCTAGAGTTTTGGCACCAGAAAAGTCCTTGGCAAATTTATAAGCTGACAGTAGTGGGTAGTATCGAGAAACTAATTCGAAGAAATTAGATGCAAAAGGATAACAAATATTCATATGTAGAAACAACCAGACAAAAGCAAAAAGCTGTTGTGCTAAGTTATCTGATTATTTGATTAGGGCTCTGGATTGGCTACCCTTTCTCCCTGCCAATAGCATGTGACCTATGCAAACCCCTGTTGGTATCAACAGGCTCTTCAATTCTTAAGAGCAGAGTTCTGAAAATTTAAACAAGCTTCTAATATCAACTGATGGACATTTCCGAACTGTTGTAGAGGTATCCTCTTAAGCATGTTGAGCATCTGCTATCTTTGTCTGGAGATAAAATTTCAGAGGGACCTCTGATGAATGATTGGTATTTTCCTCTTCAAATTCTGGTATGTCTGTGTGAAAGAATGAATATGACTATAGCAACTCACACCGTGATCATGATCTTTTGTATTGAACATTGTCTACAAGTGCCATCATTCATTACTGCTTTGGCAACATAGTACAGGTCGCGCTGGCCACATAATGAACAATTTGTGGCTAAATGACTTAAACTTTAATGGTTTCATCACCATTGTTATCTGTAAACTTGTCTAAGTCAATCTCTTGGAGGCATGTCTCTCCCTAAGGGCAAATCCTCCTTCAAAGTCTATAAGCATACATTCAACAAAGGGCCACTTCATGTAATTGTCAGTTCTTTCAAAACCAAGTAGTCCGTAAGTACAGTTTGCTTTAGAGCTTTCACTCCATGGCATCCCCTCTTAGATTGCTAAGGATGAATCTACCATTAACAAAGCCATATTGTGTGACACAAATAATATTAGGAAGGACTGTATGAAATATTATAAAGTTTAGTAGGCTGCAGGTCTTTAACTAGCTACTTATAACCCTTCTTGTATATTGAAATGATCAGATATTTGTTTATATCGGGGCCAAGTGAATCTATATCAACGACTGCTTTGTTGTCACTCTATCTATATCATGTGCTATTGAAAGTCAGTGTGTGTATAATGATAGCATCATAAGAAAGTTCTATACAGTGCTCATTTATGATCTGGACTGTAATGATATGGTTTCTTCTTTCATATTTGCAATTGCTTATTCTAGATTCTCGTGTACATGGAGCTTTTAATTTTATTTATTTATTTTTCCCCATTTTTTGGCTTATTTTGGATTGTTTTTGAAGGGTAATGTCTGATATTGATTCTTTTTGTTGTTCAGATCAGTTCAGTTCATGCCCTTCCTCCATGTGATACATGTATCATGTATGGTGTTATTATGCTCCAGATTCAAGCCATTTATTAAAATATAAAATTCTTTGCAACATTTATGATATTATAATATTTAGCAGTAAAACTGTGGTTATTCTGGTGTGTGAAGCTGAGGATAAACAATGATCAAGGATTAACAATGGCAGGATAAGATAGTTCTGGTTCATCGCAGAAAACTTTGAACTATCTGTTTGCTTGAGTCACTCCAGGAGATTCCAACAATGGATAAACCTCTTCAAAAAAGTTTGAATTTTCTTAGTATGTCTTGATTGTGGCTTATGTTTACTTACCCACTTATTGATAATTGTAGGTCCTCATATTCAGACGTTAGGAGTGTCTTTGTTCTAGCTATACAATTCCAGCAAAAATTTGCAGAGAGGAATGACAACCTTAGACTGTCTATCCTGTTCAGAGTAATTAATGAATATGGAATCACCAATAGATTAATTATAATGTTCTACTTAAGGTGACCATTTGATTGCATCATGTATGTAAGAGGATAGACGAGGGAATGGACTAAATAACTTATGAGTGACTTGCTGCAACTTTTTGAGCATACATTATGACTTGTCAAATTTCCTAACCAATTGAATCTCATCTGTAAAAATGTAGACTTAATTCATGTGCTAGATAAACAATCAAAGAAAAACATAAATTTAGTTATTGGTGTCATTTCCTTTGGAAGTTGTGTGATTGTTTTAGTTATGAGTGCATACTTAAAGTAACATATAGACAATCAAAGTTCCATGAATCTAGGATGTGGAAAGGTTGCCAATCTAATTGTATAATGCTGTAGATGTGGCAGTCCCAAATTCTGCAACTGTTAAGGACTTGAAGTCAGCGGTGGTAAGGAAAGTAAATGCAATGGAGGAATCAAAGATGGGACATCGCCATATTTCATGGTAAGAATTGTTTGTGCATTTTGTGATGGGTTCCAGTGCTTAAAGAATGAATAGAGGGTAGATTTTAGCAGATTTGCCTTTTTTGTTATCTTCCAAGATATTGCAATTCTCTGAAATAGCTTTATTTCATTGGAAGAAATCCTTCAAATATATAAAACATGATATATTTTCTTTAAATGTATAATGTATTGGGTATTGGGTTTTATCAATGGTTCTGGGGGTAATGAATATTCAAGAAGACTACTGTACTAACAAAGTAATCATGAAGCCTAAAAAGTAACCTTAATTGAAAAATTTGCTTAGGTGAAATATTTATATCATTATTGCCTGCTACTGAAAGGTATAAGAGAAATTGCTACTGTTTTTTTTTCTTGGTTTGTGTTACAGCTTCTCTGCCCGCCAAATGCATATACATGTAACATAAATTTGTTCCTTGCTTGCTAGATTAAATTGTTACTCAAAACAGTGTCTCATGTATGCTAAGTTGATTAGGGTACTGTTGGTCACAAATCTGCCCTAGGAAAGGATTTGGTTTACGTATGCACCCTAGACCTGGACCAACCTTGAAAGGCCGGAAGGAAGAGATGCCTTCCGTGCCAATCTCCGGAGAAGGCCGACTCCTATTCTATTCTAACTGGGGTTTTTAGATAAGGGAACTGGAAAGAGATTTGAAAATTGCAGAAAGAAATGTAAATGGCATAGCAGTAACAGTGGGGAAGAACAAGCAGCACAATCACCAATCTCTACACAAACCAGCAGCTATCAATACAAAGAATGAAACAGAAACCAACACTGCATTTACTTCCCTATGTATCCTTTATGAGAATTTCAGATCCACTTATCATCCAATGCTTAAATCCAGATAGCAGAATTACAGCAATCAGAAAAATAAATGACATTAGCAGAAATAATCACAGAAGGCAGCATACAAAGAAGAGACAGAGTCGGAGCCAAGAATCCTTAATATTGATGCAAAAGTTTGAATACAACAGTTTTTTAGCAATATGTTCCCCCCTTTTACATTGAATTGGACTGCCTTTTATAGGAGAGCTTTCCCCCCATTACATTGATGCTCGGATCCCCAAAACTGCCAAAGCAGTTGAGATTTGACCTCTGTCGGCTGTCAGCGTACCTGAAACAAGGCTCACCCGTGTCTGGGACGGCTCCGGACTATTCTTGCAGTTGAGAAGGCAAGTCTCATTAATGCAGCAGGTGCAGTTTACCCCTTGGAGGGCTTAAGGGACCTGACATGGCGTCCTGCTGAAACCTGAGTTCATGTGCCATCAATGCACTTCAACCGGCCACCTACCCCGCTTCCTGAGTCCATTTGAAAATCTGCTGAGAGTCGCTCATGCCTAGCCCGAAGCTAAGAATCGTTGTTACAAGAGAGCGAGGCTGAGAATCGCTCAGTATTCGAGCGAACCTGAGAAAATTTACTTTGAGTGAACCTGGGGGACCTCTATGCCTTGGGAATTCCACAGCCAGGGTTTGCTGTAATGGAAGGGCGACAACGAGAATCGCTCAATGAAGGAGCGAACTCGGGAGTTGCATAGGGGCAGGAACGATCTTGGAACTTTAAGCCTTGGTGCCTCCTCGCTCGAAAAGATGCCGACGTTGGGGATCGCTGCCGAGTAGGAGCGACGCTGGGAATTGCTAGGTGTTGGAGCGAACTTGGGAGCCCTTTCGTGCCTTAGCCGTTTTCATACCGCTGAGCCCGCTGTCGGTTGTCGGAGGGCAAAGTGACGACGGGAGTCGCTGGCGAGCAAGAGCGAGTCTAGGGATTGCCAGGGGATGGAGTTACATCAGGAGAGTTCACGCCCTTAGCCAATTTTGACATCCTGCTGCCGATCACTGGACAACGGGGGTTAGCTGGGGGTCGCTTGAAGATGGGGCGAGGTCGGGAATCGCCAGGAAACTGTGGCGAGGCTGGGAGTCGCTCCGAAATGGAGCGATCCTGAGGCCTCCCTTCCTTAGAATTTTTTCAATGTTTTATGCTGCTGCTCGTTGCCTTACTGAGGATCGCTCTTCCCGGAGCGAACTCGAGAAACGCCCCCAGCTGTGGTTTGCTCGGACCCTAAGCGAGACCGGGGTTCGCCCACCCCTTGGAGCGATCTCTGGTCTGAGCCACCCATGCCGTTAGTCGCTTGAAAATTGGAGTGATTATGGGAATCACTCCCTCTGGGGGCGAAACTAGGAGGAATTTTACGTAGCCATTTTTTCCCGCTCCTTGGGATGCCCCTCGCTCCGGAGCTTGGTGAGGACGGGGTTCGCACATGGGGAGGGGCGAGTTCGGGATTCGCTCAACAATGAAGCAAACATGAGGTAGACCTCCCTTAGAAAATTTTTGACATCCTTCTGCTCCTTGCTAACGATCCGGGCGAACTAATGATCCGGGCGAACTTGAGACCAGCTACTTTTGAGTGCGACCCTGAGGACTGCCTTAACTGATTGCTTGGAAAGGAGGAAAGGAGAGGATTTGAACATAAAAAATAAGTGCAGCAATTTTTCAAAATTTTACCCCTTAGCAAAATGTAGCAACATTCTTGGCGGCTCGCGGGGTATTGAGCTCGCCTCAATGCAAGGACCCATGCCTTCATCCTTTGGGCTTGGAGTCACCTTCCGTCTCCTGCTCTGCTTCACTGCTGCCATCTGTGGATTCCTCCTCTGTTTCCTCTCCTTCCTCCGTCTCCTCTTCAGAGTGCTCCTCGCCTTCTCCCTCTTTTTCTTGTTCCTGGTTGGTATCCGGAGGAGCAAGGCGGTCACGAATGCGCTCATAGGTGGCCTGGACCTGAGTCCAGGCCTCCTCTTGGAAGGGCTCGAGGTCGCGGAGCTCTTTTAGCAGGCGTCTGAAGGTCTCAATTTGGAGCATATCAGCCTGGTCGACCCTTTGGCTCAGATCAGCTAGGCAGGCACTAATCTGGCAGAATCTGGATATCAACTGGGTTACCTGCGCCTCCAGAATAGGGTCTGCCCAACCATCAATTTCAGAAGTGTCCTCCTTGAAGGAGTCCCATGCCAGCTTCAATTCCTCCCTGGGCAGGCAATTTCCTTCATCATCCATGAAGCTGGGGAATCCGAGCTGCGTGAGGGTCTGGAAAAGTGCCAGGCAGATGCTCTTCTCCTTTTCAAACATATCCAACAATCTCCTGGCCCTCCTGACCTTTTCCAGCTTTTCAAAGAAAGCATGCAGGGTAGATCTCGCAGTGGCCCAATCTCGGGCAATCTAAGGCATCTCTTCCTTCCGGCCTTTCAAGGTTGGTCCAGGTCTAGGGCGCATACGTAAACCAAATCCTTTCCTAGGGCAGATTTGTGACCAACAGGTACTTTGTATCCCTAATTGGGCATGTGATTTTTGATGTAAAGATTTAAATTCTATACATGGTTGTGGTTAGTCATGGTGAACATCTGTCAATCCTTATTCACTATCACAAATTTTGCAAGAAGCTGCTAGAGGACATGATCTGGTAATAGTCTGCTACCATGGCAGCATTTTTTATTGTCATCAGTCCTAGTAGAGCCTTCAGATGAGTGCATTTCAATAGAAGTGAAAAAGCTTGTAATGTGGATTCAGGGGGGATACAAATACTTTTTTTTGAGCCTTCAAATGAGCATACTTCAATACAAGTGTAAAAGCTTGTAATGTGAGAGACTCTTCTGTGAGCCTCCAGTAAAACTTTACAGAGATCTGTCGATGGTTGAGGTTGACGCTTAATGGTAGTGCTTGATGGATAATTTCTTATAGTTGGATGTCTTATTACCTATTGGTATGCGAGTGTGAGAGACACTGTTGTCCAATAATAAATATAGACAGCTGGGTGGATATTATATGGTGAATTTGATTGTAATTTATCATCTAAATCTGTTGGAGTTTTAACCATGGTTAGAAAGTACAGTCAAATTTTCTGATTTTAGTGAAGTTGTACCATATTTTAGGGATGCCCCATCAAAATGAATGAAAAACGGATAATGTGATCAACGAGGCTTTTGGCATGAAACAATTATAAATTATGCATTGCCTGGACACCAACAACAGAAGCAGAGGATATTATCTAACAATTTTTTTGAATATTTTTCTGTGACAGCAGGCCAGAAACATCTAAGAACTTTTTGATTGAGCTGTGAACATGTGTGTGCAACCAAAAAACTTCCATATAATTATATTAAATTCTTATTTTTCAAATAAAATTATCCTATTATTATAATGAACAGTTCCCCCTGTCCTCTATATATAAGATCCACTGTATGGAACTTTCCATATGAAAGTTGTGACTTTGGTTTTAGCTTTTGACATATTCTGAATATGGATTGAAAGCGACTCCAAATCAAGCAATCAAAAGATCATTGCATCTCAAAGTACACAGACATATGTCAAGAGTGTTATGTTAAGAAGCACAAGTGCAACAATAAGAGAGATAAATATTGTTGCAACCATATAGGTTGTCGTAATCTCAATATGGAGAGAGCATTGTTGGAGGTGTTAAGGATCATTACTTTAATTTTATTAAGGTTGATCATAAGTTGTTTAAAGTTACAAAATAAAGCAATTGCATCCAATTGTCTTTGCAAACCCTTGGGAGTGTGAGCAAGGAGAACCATGTTATCAACAAGGAGAAATATGGCAATCAAGACATAGTGGAAAGATATCTGTCTTTTGCATGAATATGCCACCAAATAAAGTCCTCAAGCTCATCAATGTATATACCAAAAAGCAAGATTCCACAAGGCTGGGGGATGGGTTTCGGGGACAGTGGGGGACGACAAGCCGATTTTAGGAAACGGCTGGGGGACGACAAGTATAATAGTATTAAATTTTTTAGAAATTTAGAATAATTTACACAACAAAATTGAAAAATACTAAATACTAATAGTATAAGAAGCTAGAATATTAATTTATCTATCTGGCTAATACCATTTTATTAGTAATTTTTATTATTTAAGAAGAAAGTTACTACATAAGATTAAATGGACTCACCTATTATTGGTCATAATAAATAATATACCATTATTGAAAAAAAATATTATTATCATAACATCCTTGGAAACCTTGGAAATTAAACCCTTATGTGGACCAAACATCTAAGTGAACAAAACATGTTTGTTAGACTTCAATCTAATAAAAAACAGATAAATAATGCAGTTGTATTGAAAATACAACTTTCAACTAAAAATTATAAATTTTATTAAAATCATTAAGAAATAAAATTTAAATTTTTATAAAATCAAAACATATCCGAGTATTATATATTACAAGTAACTAATGATTATAAAAATATTACTATTATTAATTAGTATGATAAAAATTCATAACGCACAATCAATTTTGCATATATGTAACTAGATTTTGTTGGCAATCTAGAGGTAATATATATCATTTAAGAGATTAAAATAAGAAAAATATGGACCACTATTTTTTGTTTGTATTCATTCATACATATTTCGAATAGTTTGAAATTGGATTTCCTAAAGACATACCATTAAAGGATATTAATTTTATTTTTTTCCCATTTTGGTGAAATGCATGCTACACTGCAAGCCTGGAAAGTGTGCTTGCAAGAGGCATACATATAGATATTGAAACTTACCAACCAAACATATTTAATACGTGCGTGTAAGCAGACTTGTCTGACATTGATTTGATAAAATTCGTGTAAGCTATACCATACCCTGTTCTTGGGTTTCTACTTCCCCTAAATGTCTGTTTCTTTCCATGTTCAGCAGCACCCAAACATAAGCAGAGCTATCTTCAAAGAAGTTACAGATGAGATGAGTTTTGGAATAAATTTGAACAAGGCGGCAGAGGAGATGAGATGAAACAACCTCTTTGTTTAAAGCTTGGATGCAACAGAACCTGATAGTAATCTTGTACTCGTAATATACATGTAATAATGTAATTGTTAGATTTTGTGTGTATCTATTTTGAAAATGCAGTTTGCTATTTTTTTTTTAATTTTGCATTTTCTTTTTGTTTTTTAAAGATCTTATCGAGGGACGCCTAGGCATCCCCGGGGATATCCCCTCATAGGAGACGTCCCGGGGAGGGCCTCCTGTCTGACGGCGGGGAAATGTCCTCGATGCCATCCCCCTATGCTAGGGATGGGGGACGTGTCCGTCAGGGTGGAGGACGCGTCCCCATGGAACACTGCCAAAAAGAGTCAGCAACCAGGGCACCCCTCCACCAAACCAATGGTGCGCTTGATCTCATTAGAGACTTCATGGTTTGTATTATCTCATAAAGCCTTGTAAGAGCTGTGACATAACAAGCGTCTAGGCATATTGTATCAAAGGCCTTTCTGAAATCCACAAAACAGCATTAGACTTTAGAAGACCTTGCTTGGGTCTCTTTGATAATAGTGCAAAGAATGAAGATATGGTCCGTGGTTGGAAAACCTTTCTAGAAACCTACTTGCCCTCTAGCTTTCGAACTATCACTCTCAAACTGTTTATAGATCTTCATGTCTAGGGTTGTGTCATACATTGGTAAGTATGTGCCCAATCTTAGTGGTCTTTTGAGCTATCTCCTTTTTTATAAATGGGATGAATAATATGTTGAAACCACAAAGGAGGAAAACCACAAAATATGCCCTATTTGAATAAAAATACAATGGGATGGACTAGAGACTCAATCCCATATTTGAGGAATTCAGCATTAATCCCCCAATAATCAGCTGTTCTACTGATTCGTAACGTTTGGATAACTCTCATGGTATCCCTTAGGCAGATTAATGCCTAGAAGATAAATGACTAGATATAAGGAAGATGTGACTTGGATGGCAGGTTGGGACAAGATGTCATAGAGAGAAGTGGCGTGCGTAACCCAAGTTTGGGTGTTTATGACAAAAGGGTGGGATTTCCTTAGGAATGTAATACCAAAAGGCATTTAGGGGAATCATGCATGGCATTGAGGAGGTCATTTCTTTTGGAAACAAGAAACACATTTCTTAATGCTAAGAAAATAACTGTGACCTTTATAGGTGGATGGGATGGTAGTAGACTTGTGTGTCAAGGCAAAATGAAGTCTTCTATGCATGGTTTTATAGTCCTTGTCATACCAGTAATGCATAGGACAATCCATGGGTGTGGGTTGGTCTTGGCCAATGGACCATGTGAGGGGAAAAAAAAAGTCAAGGGAGCCTTGTAGAGGACATGAAAGAAAGTCATATTTGGAAGCAACTATGAATGTAGGAATGAAATAATACCCTGATATTAGTTGGTAAAGGCATTTATCATAAGTGTAAGTGTACCCTTCATCAAAACACCATTGCTATTTGGGGTGACTATAGGTTCCGAGAGAGAGAAATGAAGAGGCCGATGAGGAAATAATAAGAGTAAATGTTAGCAGTGTGTTTGGCTAGTGGGAGTTGGTCAGAAACAAGGAAGTTTGGTTATGTGGAATCAAGGACATACCAAATGGGACATAGTCAAGTATGTTTGCACCCCACCATGTTGTAAGCAAGTGAATCTGATTGGATGTGGGAAAGAAGGGAGTGCATTGAGGATCTTGAGGCCATGCGACTTGCGTAGGTGTATGATACTATGAAGTGTCTCCCATAAGCTCTCACCTGATTTCCCTATCAGTTGAATCTCTTTAAATCCCTAGCACCTCAACATCTGTCTCAATAAGTCAAAATTTGTCCTCTACCAAGTTATGAAGAGGCATTAAAAAGGTCCTAGTATGGGTATTGAAATCGTAAATAGAGATGTCGAGGCAAAGTTCAAGGAATGGATCACCATTTATGTGGAGAAAATGAATGATGATATTGAAGGGAAGTTGCATATTGCAATGAAATCACGTTAAGGGAGGGGGATCTGTTCAAAATTCAGAACTGCGTGTATCTAGAGTGCCCATCAGGGAAACCGACAATACCCTGAATTGATGACAACCATGAATGAGACATCCTACCTATCTCGAGCCATAAACATTATCTAATTGACATGCCTTGTGTCTAAAAGTTGATGTCCAATGATATCCAATGACACTGGTTGAAGGGTCCTGTTGCCACATTTTGAACGGGGTGCCATGTTTTCAGTTTCTGTAAGTGAGCTGCTCTTTTCCTTTCCTTCTCCTCATTTTCCCTTTCTTCATTTCTCCCTTTCCCCCTCTTCCTTGCAGTTTCATTCCTCCTTCTTCCTCCCTCTTCTTCCCCCAGTGAAGTTTCCAGCATGTGTTCCCTGAAAAATGACTAAGTTTGGGGCGCAACCCGACTTCGCAGCGAAGTCGGAGTGCGCCCCCCAGTTGGAGTGCAGTAGGGAACGCGAAGTGCGCAAGCAGACAGGAACAAGCAAAATCTGACTAAGTGTCAGGGCGCAACCCGACTTCGCAGCGAAGTCGGGGAGCGCCCTTCTTCCTGGGCGCACTTGGGAAGTAGTCTGGCAGAAAATCAGCTAAGTGTTAGGGTGCCATCCGACTTCGCAGCGAAGTCGGGGTGCGCCCCCTCTCCAGTGCGCAGTCCGAACGGCGGTAAGGACAGCAGAGTACCGGTGCGCAACCCGACTTTGCAGCGAAGTCGGGGTGCGCAGTCAGGTAAAGTGAACTCAGAAATTGACTAAGGCACGGGGGCCTTCCCAACTGCGCTATCTTCCACCTGCGCAACCTGACAGCGCTCCAATCCTGGGCGAAGTTGGATAAACTGCTTTTCAAGGCAGACACGTCATCCATCAGCATCCGACAAGTGTCCAACTTCGGGATTCGAGCGAGCACATGACCGGAAAAAGGACAAGCATGGACCGCACTATCTACGCCACCTACCATCATTTAAGGCTGATGTGAACTGCCATCTGCCACAACTACCCGCATTCCTGCTGACCAAAGGTTTGACCCAACACACCGCCACGTAGCTGTACATCTTTCAGGGAGACCATGCCGCAAGTACAGTCCTTCCCGACGAGTCGGCATCGGCAGCTCTTCAGCCGCTTGTGTCGGCTATTGTCTTGTCTGGGACTTTGTGCCCATGAATGTAATCGGGGGGAACTGAGGCTATAAATAGCCCACTCATTTTCATTGTAAGTGGTGGAAGGGGAATATCTTGTTAGGGAACCATTGTAGTTGTGCGTTTGCCTCTAATACAAGCATATACTTGGCTCTGCTTACTGTATTTTATCTTGTATGCTGCCTCTCCTTGTCATTTCTGTCTCATGTTTCTTGTATCATTGCTTATTGTTGTACTGAATTCTGGACTCCGGTATTTGATGATCAAGTATTCCTGGAATGCATAGATAGAGGATACATAGGATTAATGATAGCTGTAGTTTCAATGTGTGCTTTGTAAAGGAATGCTGTTAGTAGCGGTGATTGATCGTTGCCGTGTCGCTTATTCCCCCCACCCAACTCCAATCACATTTGGATTCTCTTTCCGCACTTTTATCTCTTTCCCTGCACTCTTATCTTAACACTAAAAACCCCACGGAAGCCGGCCTTCTCCGGAGATTGGCACGGAAGGCATTCCTTCCTCCCGGCCTTTCAATCTGGTGGGCGAATACGGGCGCAATAACAACAAATCCTTTCCTCATGGCAGATTCATAACCAACAATTTCTCTGGCACGCCCGGTGGGACATGGTAGTTTCCCACCCCCAAACAGAATCGAAGCACGAGTGCTCGCTTCATTGCTGTTAAAAATCAGAGCACCTGGCGACTCTGCACGAACCTGAATACTCTCTGAGCCCGTAAAGACCGGTCCTAACGTCTTCATGCAGACAAGAAGGTGGTGAGCAAGGAATCCGGGAGATCGGTCTGACCTTTACGAAATCGACATTGCCGCTCCAGGAGAGCGCGTCAGACTGGCCGATCAACAAGCTCGCGTAGAAGAAGCCGAGGCTGAAATCGAGGAAGCCGAGGCTGAAGTCGAAGAAGTTGAGGGTGAAGATGAATCTACATCTTCGGACAGCTCCGACACCGAGTACACTACTGGGTCAGAAGAAGACATGGCTGCCCAGCAGAACGATGATGACCTCTTCCCGACGGTGGACTCTACGGGGCCGTTGGCCCTAGTCTGACAACAAGCTGTGCCCCTCGCTGCCTTAAAATCCATCCCTACGTATGACGGCTACGGCAAGACGGCGTATGAACATATCCAGGACATTCTGGCCTTGGCTGCACTACATTCCATCACTGACGAAGGTGTGAAGACCCGTCTGCTGGCCCTTTCCCTAAGGGGAAAGCTTCTCTATTGGTGGAGATCATCGCCAGAGGGATCTATCACGGGGTGGCGACAGTTAGCCGACAGGCTCGTGAAAGGATGCAACGAGTCTGCCGATCCCTCTTCTCTGCTGCATCAATTCCAAAGTATACAACGGCATCCCCAAGAGGAGGTGTCAGACTTCAACATCATGTTTGCGAGGTCTTGGAAACAAGTACCTCGCGAACTCGACCTTCGACGAGTCGGGCGACCTACTACTACCTGAGGTCCTTCAACTCAGACATTTGCCTGCTGCTGAAGGTAGCCAGAATCGACTCATTCCCTGCTCTGTACGAGGCTGCCCAACAAGCTGAAATGGATATTATTTCCATTGGCAGACTCCCGCACAGGGTACAGCCGCCTATTTACCCTGACTTTCCCCGATCCCAGTACCCATCAGCTTCAGCTTCTGGTGCAATGTCGTCCACATCAGGACAGCAACCCCAGCAGCAATGGAATCCAGCGCCGGTCGTAAACCCTTACGGCCCGCCACAAATTCACTATCCGCCTCCTCCGCATTATCCAGCACTCTCTGCTCCCTCGCAGTATGCTCAATATTCTACACCCCCTCCATTGGCTGCGGATGATGCTCTTCTGCTCCCAGGGCAGGTTGATCTGCTGCAGGAATCTTTGAAAAGCATGAAGAATGGCAAGCAGATACAGCCTGTTGTTCTAGTGCAACCCCTAACAGTCTCAGCCACTGGGAAGAACATACCACCTCCCTTCTATCAGTCATTACGGATGCAAGGGTACATAGTGCACAACTGTATGGTGGATTTTGGTGCTTCCACAACCGTAATGCCGAGAGCCGTCTGCGACGAGATCGGGATGGAGTACACAAGGAGCAGCCAAGGCGTGCTGCAACTGGACGACACCCCTGTCAAAACAGTCGGTGTCATTAAGGACATCCCTATTCGGCTGCACAAAGCTCTCGACATCGTGGTCATTCAAGAAGTCGTGGTTGTCGACTTGGAACCCTACTTCGGTATGTGTCTCTCCAGGGAGTTCACTGCGAAGTTGGGAGGGTATCTGTCTCTGGACTACTCGCACATGGAAGTGCCCTTCAAAGGAAGGAGACTGAAAATCTACAATGAGAAGCCTTCCACATTCTTAGTAGAGAAGATACCCGGAGAAGAGGCACAGGACTGCATGGTTCAGCTGACGGAGGAAGAACTGGTGGTGGTGGACATGACAGAGCAAGCTCTTGAGCTGCTGCAAGTGGAAGATGAATTCTCCTTGCGGGACTTCAACGCCGTGATCGAAACTGAGCAAGGCTGCTACACCGTCGTCCAGCCTGAGAGGCTTGACAAGTCGGCCAAAAGAGAAGTGGGACCTGCACCAGAAAAGTTGTGGAAGCTTTTCTTTGACGGTGCACGATGCAAAAATGGTGCCGGTGCGGGTGTACTTTTGGTTTCTCCGACCGGGATCCAGAAGGACTACACCTACAGGCTGGCCTGGAGCTGCACCAACAACGCGGCGGAGTACGAAGCCCTGTGCTTGGGTTTGCGAAAAGCGGAGAGGCTGGGGATCAAACATCTGCAGATCTTTGGCGATTCGGAGTTGGTGTGCCACCAAATTACGAATAAATGCGCCTCCAAGAAGCACTATCTCAAGGCGTACCATAATCGGGTGTGGGATCTGATGGAGTCTTTTGACTCGTTGAATGTCAAGGCTATATCACGCGAGAAAAACAAGCATGCTGACATTCTGGCGTCTGTTGGAGCCAGGTACGTTTCGGTTGATGACACTATCCAGAAGCCGAAGCCGAAGCCGGTTCGTACCATTTACAGGCCTTTTGTGCTCGATAAGGACACCCACTGGCAGGTGTTTGACTGTGACGAGGAGATCGTCACATTTTTGGTTAACGAAGCGTGTTCAATCGAAGGTAGAGACCCTGATGACGAGCAATATGAGGGGTTGATACAGCTGAAAAATAATCATGTCCCAAAAGGACTGATTACACTTGAGAGTCTATTTGATCAGAATGACAGAGCAATATCACACCGGATCAAAGTAGACCCGAAGCAGTACGCCGACCTGGAGCTCGAACCCGGAAAGACGATTAAGGTCGGGACGGACTGCACCACAGAGGAACTTGAGCAGATCAGAGCATTATGCCGAGAGTTCCCTGACATAGTAGCCTGGTGCTACCAGGACTTGAAGGGGTATGACAAAGATATAATCCGGCATACCATTGAGCTAGAAGATGGTGCCAAGCCATTTCGGCAGAAGCAGAGGGCTGTAAATCCGAAGATCGAAGCCATGATGAAAGCCGAGCTCTTGAAGATGCTGGAAGCCAAGATCATCTACCCCATCAAGCATTCATCCTGGGTTGCGAACTTGGTTCCCGTGAGGAAGAAGAATGGAGACATTCGTCTTTGTGTGGACTTCAGAAATCTGAATTAGGCCTCCCTCAAGGACCATTATCCACTTCCCCAAATCGATCAGATCCTCCATATAGTTGCTGGAGCCCAGAGATTTCCCCTCTTAGACGGCTTTTCCGGCTACAACCAGATCTGGGTCAAAGATGAGGACCAGCATAAGACGGCGTTCACCACCAAATGGGGAACGTTCGCCTATCAGCGCATGCCTTTCGGCCTATCCAATGCTGGCGCCACATTCCAGAGAGCCATGGACCTGGCCTTCCGAGAGCTGCTCAACAAGGTTATTGTCATCTACTTGGATGACATGACCGTATTCTCTCACAGGAGAGAGGACCATGTCCCCCACTTGCGGCAAATATTTGAAAGGTGTCGTGAATTCGGCATCTCCATAAACCCGAAGAAATCTGTCTTCGCGGTAAAAGAAGGTAAGCTGCTGGGGCATGTCATCTCCGAGAAAGGCCTAGCCGTGGACCCTGATAGAGCAGAAGCTCTCCTCCGTTTGCCCGCTCCAATTGACAAGAAAGGGCTGCAGTCCTTCTTCGGCCAAATCAACTTCGTGCGGAAGTTCATACCGGACTTCGCACAGGTAATCAAGCCCATGGCCGAACTGTTGAAAAAGGATGCAGAATTCCTATGGATTGATGGGAGAGGGCAAGCCTTCGAAGAAATCAAGGCACGAATTGCACAAGCTCCGGTGTTGATAAACCCGGACTACTCCAAGGACTTCATCCTGTACGCGGTGGGAGAACCCGAGAGTTACGTTGCAGTCCTGACCCAGAAGGGAGACGATGGCGAAGAGCGCCCCATAGCGTTCTTGAGCCAAGTGATCCAGCCACACGAAGAAAAGTATAACTTTATAGAGCGGCAGGTTCACGCTGTTATGAAATCTCTCCGGAAGTTCAGGCACTTTGTCTCCCAGAGCCGAACCATTGTCTTTGTGATACACCCGGACGTCCGAAGCTTCATCATACAAGGAGAGCCGGGTCACAAGAGAGCAGGATGGATTGCGAAAATCCAGGAGTTCGACATTGAAATACGGCCAACCAAGCTTATCAGAGGCCGAGCCTTGTGCCAGGAGCTGGCCCGAAGCGCAGCAGCCCAGATATCCGCCTGTAAGTGGGAGGATCCAGCAACAAACACCAACCTAGCCAACTCCTTACCCGAGGAGTGCGACTGGACAGATGACCTGGTGAAGTATTTCTGCACCGGGAGATGTCCAGACCACCTGAATGCCTCACAAAGAAGGAGGTTTCGGCTAGGTGCACTGAAATACACTCTTCGCCTCGAGGGGCTGTACTTTAAAAACATTGACGGCATCCTGCTGCGGTGCGTCAGGAAAGTAGACGAACTCAGGGTCCTCGGAGAATTCCACTTCGGGATGCCTGGGGGTCACCATTCTGCAAGGCCTACGGCCTTGAAAATAATAAGAGCTGGGTACTATTGGCCCACTCTCTTTACAGACGCGCATGCGGTCTGTACAAAATGTGATCAATGTCAGAGATTTGCTGGCAGAAATAGAAAAGCACCCTGCCCCTTCAACCGATCCAAGCCGAGACTCCGTTTCAGCAATGGGGTCTGGACTTTATTGGGGTTATTACGCCGAACAATGCAGCGGGGCACAAGTTCATTCTTACCGCCACCGACTACTTCACGCGGTGGGCAGAGGCGATCCCCACAAAGAATGCGGACCAGGAGACGGTCATCAGGTTCCTCGAGAGCCTCATTACCCGCTTCGGTGTCCCTGAGTCAATAGTGACGGACAATGGTCCGGGGTTCGCAGGCGCTGTACTCATTGAGTACACCGGCAAATACGGCATTTATCACAAAATGTCTTCCAATTACTACCCGTAGGGGAACGGTCTTGCCGAGTCCACCAACAAGAATCTGCTGAAGATCATCAAGAGGACAGTAGAGAAAAACAAGAGGACTTGGCACCTGCTCCTGGACCGGGCACTATGGGCGGATAGGATATCCTTAAAAAAGTCTATTAAAACGTCCCCCTATGCGCTCGTATACGGCAAAGAAGCAGTCTTACCGACCCACATCGAAATTCCCGCTCTCTGGATGCTTGATGAAGAGAGAGGCAGCGGGGATCCGGTAGATGACAGACTTTGCCAGCTGCTGCAGTTAGAGGAAGACAGAGAAAAGGCGTACCAGGCCTTCACCAAACACGCTGAAGCAACACAAGGCTGGTTCGCAAAAGGTACCACTGCCCGAGTTTTCAAAATCGGGGACTTGGTGCTAAAGTGGGACTCGCTAAAGGCGAAGCCGGGCAACCACGACAAGTTTGATGCCCTCTGGGAGGGCCCCTATCAGATTGCCCGGGTGAACCAGTTCAACGCATTTGTGCTCCGGGATATGGAGGGACAGCTTCTCCCCATCCCCGTCAATGGGTTCCACTTAAAAATTTACCACCACTGAAGGCGCCCAAATGGGCCCTTCCTTGTACAGATTTCCCTTCTGCATTTTCAGTTTTTCAGAATGTATATATTTGTTTCAGCTTTCAGTTTTTCAGTTTTCATAGAGCCTAAGCAAGACTTAAGGCAAACCCCGACTTCGCAGCGAAGTCGGGTGTCGCCCCTTAAACAGTGCGAAGTCCGGAAGGAGGCAGCTAAAAAAGGGGGCAAAATTGACTAAGTCTGGGTGCGCAACCCGACTTCGCAGCTAAGTCGGGCTGCGCACCATCTAGAGGGCGCAGTTGGGAAAGACAAAGCAGAAAACGGCTAAGTGTCAGACTGCGCAAGCAAATTTGGGCGAAGTCGGAATGCGCCCATTTTCCGGGCGAAGTCCGAGTGCGCCCTAACTTTCGGGCGAAGTCGGAGTGCGCCCTGAATTTCGGGCGAAGTTCGAATAACCCACCACACCAAGCATAAAAAATTCTAAGTGTGGGTCCAGGGCGAAGTACGGCACAGGGCGAAGTTGGGTCAACGGGCCAGAAATTCTCTCTTGTAAAGTGTGCCCAGGCGGCAGCGATGACGTCAGCAATGGCACGATGCTCAAGGAGGTTTAATGATTGCACATCTTTCAAGAATGATGCATTAAAAAAGCATGGTGCGTTTTGGACCAACGGCTACTAGGGTGCGCTTTTCAAAAATAAACCCATGCACAGCCGCCAAAAAATCATAACGCCTCCACCAACTCCAAGTTAACTGCCCTAACTCCCTCCCTCGCGCCATTAATGTTGCAGTCGTTGTCTACAAAAAGGGCCCTGGCGCAACCAAAAAATTCAAATCGTTCAAGCTGACTTCCTGACTGCAAGGAATAAAGCTGACAAACTCAGAAGCCGTAATTCCTGCCTCTGTTGTTTCGAAAAGGATGGACAAGGGGAAAGCGCCCGTACAGGCGCAATCCAGTGAAGAACGGCGCGAAGCTGAGGAATCACCAGAGTCAAGCGCTCATGAGAGCGAAGCGCCGCCGGACTAGAAAAAGAAAATCCCGGACGAAGAGGCGCATAGTTGGGCGAACTCCGCCACCACCCGTTAACCACCTGGCTGGGTACAAAGACGGCTCCTTTTCCATCAGCCTCTCCAAACTACGGCTGAACATTGCCAAGTGGGCAGACAGGGTTTCGCCCTCACACCACCTCGGAGCTGCATACAAATCGAACCTGTATTGGTTCTTATGCCCTCCTGTTCATCGGTGCCCAGAGCTGGTTGAAGCAATTGTACAATATTACAAACCAGCTGCCCGGCAAGTCTGCGACAACAAAGGGAAAGTGTTGTTCACACTTTTCCGGGAGAGCGTCCAGCCAGCGTTCGCCCCGGGGCTGCAGTACGACCCCAGCGCAATTGTCAGAAGAATAAACCTAGACGAGCAGACGAGCCGATTTACGCAGACGAAGAGGATGAGAGAATTCCTCGACTCGGAGTTGAGGACTCCGTCGGCGGTCGGACAGTGGCCAACTGGCCCCATACCCCTGGACAGATTTGAAAGTAAATATATCTACATCATCCTGGCGTGGGTCTTGGGCTGCGACTCTGACAAGATAGTACGGCCGTACCAGCTGGCGCTGGCAGAATGTCTCCTGCACGGAGAATTTTACGACTCTACAGCGCAGAAGAGTGGAAAGCGCCCGATTTTCTTCGACTGGGCGGACTGGTTGGCATATGCAATTCATTCAAGCCTGGTCAGACTGCAACAGAAGCAGTCAACGGATTTTCGGTTCTGCTCCTTCCTCGCATGGTTGTGCCTATATCACATGCACTACCGGATGAACGTTCCTGACTTGAAGAAAACAAATGAAAAAGGAGAGCCGCTGCCCGTGTATGAGTGGACCGATGTTCTGTACAGAAAAGGCTCATTCTACGAATTTAATCTGAAATTTCTGTGCCAGGTCATGGGGTTGTTCAACCGCAAGGCATCTCGCCCGCCGAAAGTCATGACAAAATACCTGTGGAAGAAAGAATACGGGGACACCTTCCGGCTGACTCAGGGCATCATAGTGAGAATCTACGGATTCAAAGGGAAGCCGTTCTCGCTGCCTTACTTCGCACCGATCACCGATTCGGGATGGAAATTGTGCGGCGAGATAGATTATGTCGAAGAGGAATTCGGCCAGGGCAAGAAGAAAGGCCATATCTTTCAGTATCCCTTCACCTGGGCGAATACTGAAGTATATGAAATCGGGCAGCACGTCTACCTCGAGCGGGAGCTCATTGACATGGGCCTGATAATGCTGCCGCAGCGATGGAAATATGACCCAGATGGGGTCAGGGGCAAGTTCACGCACATCTGCCCCCGAGCGGAGATCATGCAGGAAAGGAGAAACAGAACTGGCGCAGACCTAGAATGGCATATCGAGCAGATGCAATCATGGCCTCCATGGCATGAATTCTACTGCGAGGAGGTAGCATACGATCCAGAGCGGAACCCGGATCACCGGTTGGAATCCGCGGGTTTCAAAAGATTCCTCGCCAAGGTGGCGCCGCTCAGCTGGCCACAGGACAAAGTCATCGAGTGTTGGAAGATGAGATGCCGCACGCAACACGACAAATCCAACCGGAGGACGCTGGCCGTCGATGATGAATTTTCGGCTCTATATGACCAGCACGCTGACACGTGGCAACCCTTCGAATTTCGAAATTGCGTTCCCCTAGGCGCAAGAAAAAGGTATATAAGAAGGTCTTCGTCCCAGCAATCGTCAACTCCGGCGACTTCCAGCGCAACTCCGGCAAGTAGTCAAGTGGGCCCAATGCAGCCTGCAGCTTCTGAGACAGTGCCCGAAAAGGCGCAAAATTCTGAGAAGTCAACCCCTGAGGTGGCCCCTCCAAAAGAAAAAGTGCCTGCGCTGCCAGCTAGCAGATCGGCTACGGCGAGCATTCTTCCAGCCAGACCCAGGTACAAGTTCACCGTAGGAACGTCAGCGCCTGCCGCCCCGACATTATCTCTTTCCTCTGGACCAGCCACGACGCTAGAAGAAAAGAAGAGGAAGAGAGTTGAAAAGCCAAAGCGGCCTAAAGAGCCTGTGCAGCAATCAGTCGCAGAGCAGGCGGAGGCAGCAGCGCCAGAAGTTCTCTTTGGACAACCCTGAACCAGAAGCAGACACCCGGGCTGCAAGCGTCCCTCCAACAACGGCTCAGGCGGAGCCCGCAGGTACGTCCATTGTTTCTCTTACCCAAGTCTCAGTCAGCCCTGCCAAAGCCCCATCTCCCATCTCATCAGGGCAAGCCGTAGCCGCGTCTCCCTCTTCCCCAACTACTCAGCCCTCTAGCGGCCCACATTCCTTTGACCAGTTTGCTCAGGATCCTAACGCCTTCCAATCACTGAGTCAAACCCTAGAACCCTCCCCCGACCAGTACTGAAGTTGCTCCTTCGCCGCCGCGCTCCTCACCCCAGCCGTCCAAAACCCTACCAACACCATCCACTCAGCCGCCCGTTTCCCCTAGGACCCGGTCGCCCTCAAAAGCGGCCACTCCTTCTGGAATACCTCCCGCGTCACTGTTTGCGGGAAAAATGCCGCGGCAAAATCCAATGCTGGAGGATCTGGACTTCATGGGCGAACTACAGAGCGCCGATGACCTGCCTTTGGCAGTAAGCGCCTCAGGATGTTCCGCCTCCTTTCTCCAGGGCGTAAAACGAAGGAGAGCCGAAGAGATAGCTGCCCCGGTAAAGCGCACAAAGTTCGACCTAGACAGGAGAGTGCTGACAACCGAGAAATTGATCCCGAAAGTAAAGAAGCCTCTTCGGGAGATGACCGAGGCAGACTACGAGCTTCAAAGGAAGGAGAAAAGCTTTGACGACATCAACGAGGAATACGAAATTCGTGGTATTCGTCGTAGGACAGACAATCTCCTCGTCAAACATCTTGAGACCCAGGAAGCGCTGTTCCAGATGCAGAATAACACAAGGCAGCTCGAGGAGGACCTAGCTAGGGCTACTGCGCAGCTGGGATCAGCGCAACAAGAGATAGATGAGCTTAAGGCCCAGCTGGCCGCCTCTCAGCAGGAGGCCGCAGCGCAGAGACAGATAGCCAAGCAGCTGTCGGAAGAGAAGAAGGCAGCGCTGGAGCAGGTTTCACAGCTTCAGGATTCGCTGAAACAGGCGCAGTCGCAACTAGCAGAGAAAACGTCACAAGCGGCGGTATTTTCAAAGAGCAAAGCCAAGGAGATGCGGGCTGGTCTGCTGCAGGGTTGCAAGCCCAACCTTGTCAAGTCTGTATCGGTCCTGGATTTCGCGTGCAGGATCGAAGAAATATCTGCCCAGGGAAAGCCTGTGGTAGAGGAGGCCGAACACCAGGCGAGGCAATGGCTGGACCTGGCTATGAAACTTGAGCAGTTTGAGCGCAAAGGCCTCCAATTCTCTCCTATGTCCCGACTTGCCTCAGAGTGGGCAGATGCAAGGGTAACCTTGCATATTTACTTCAAGAAAACAGAGAAGATAAGGGCCGCCAGAAGGACACTGGACGCCCTAGAGCATGAAAGGAACATTCTCCTGGCCCCCTTTCACACTCTGTCCGAGCACGGGTGCCCGAGCTTCGTCAAGGATGGCGAATTTCTGACCCTTGAACAGGTCAAGCAGAATTGGCTGTCTTTTGAGGCAGATACAGCAGAAATTGATAGCTGGGCGGAGCCAATTCAAGAAGCTCAGGTCACCCAGATGGTGTCGAAATATTGTAAAATCAACTCCTCCCTAAAGGAGTTGGGAAAAAGATATAACACCATCGACCTGCACACAATCGCTGCATTCCACGCAGCATTAAAAGAGGTCAACGACCTCGGACCCTTCCAAGCAACAGTCTGGGACCAAGCCAAGACTGCATACGAGCGCATTAGCAAGTGGGAGGCCGACAGTGGAGAGCATTCAGATTCAGAAGGTGAAACTGAGGAGGCAACTGCTGAAAGCGACCTGAAGAAGAACAGTTGCCCCGAGGGAAGCGGTCGGAGCAGCAGAAGGCAGGGGAAGGAAGTTCCTCTGCACCCAAAGGATGAAGGCATGGTTCTTTGCGTCGAGGCGAGCTCGACACCCTGCGAGCCGCCAGGAATGTTGCCACATTTTGCACGGGGTGCCATGTTTTCAGTTTCTGTAAGTGAGCTGCTCTTTTCCTTTCCTTCTCCTCATTTTCCCTTTCTTCATTTCTCCCTTTCCCCCTCTTCCTTGCAGTTTCATTCCTCCTTCTTCCTCCCTCTTCTTCCCCCAGTGAAGTTTCCAGCAAGTGTTCCCTGAAAAATGACTAAGTCTGGGGCGCAACCCGACTTCGCAGCGAAGTCGGAGTGCGCCCCCCAGTTGGAGCGCAGTAGGGAACGCGAAGTGCGCAAGCAGACAGGAACAAGCAAAATCTGACTAAGTGTCAGGGCGCCACCCGACTTCGCAGCGAAGTCGGGGTGCGCCCTTCTTCCTGGGCGCACTTGGGAAGCAGTCTGGCAGAAAATCAGCTAAGTGTTGGGGCGCCACCCGACTTCGCAGCGAAGTCGGGGTGCGCCCCCTCTCCAGTGCGCAGTCCGAACGACGGTAAGGACAGCAGAGTACCGGTGCGCAACCCGACTTCGCAGCGAAGTCGGGGTGCGCCCTCTGACCGGTGCGCAGTCGGGTAAAGTGAACTCAGAAATTGACTAAGGCACGGAGGCCTTCCCAACTGTGCTGTTTTCCACCTGCGCAACCTGACAGCGCTCCAATCCTGGGCGAAGTTGGATAAACTGCCTTTCAAGGCAGACACGTGTCATCCATCAGCATCCGACAAGTGTCCAACTTCGGGATTCGAGCCAGGACATGACCGGGAAAAGGACAAAGCATGGACTGCACTATCTACGCCACTTGCCATCATTTAAGGCTGATAAGAAGTTCCATCCGCCTCAACTACCCGCATTCCTGCTGACCAAAGGTTTGACCCGACACACCGCCACGTAGCTGTACATCTTTCAGGGAGACCATGCCACAAGTACAGTCCTGCCCGACAGAAGTCAGCATCAGCAGCTCTTCAGCCGCTTGTGTCAGCTATTGTCTTGTCCGGGACTTTGTGCCCATGAATGTAATCGGGGGGAACTGAGGCTATAAATAGCCCACTCATTTTCATTGTAAGGGGTGGAAGGGGAATATACTGCTAGGGAACCATTGTAGCTGTGCGTTTGCCTCTAATACAAGCATATACTTGGCTATGCTTACTGTCTTTTATCTTGTATGCTGCCTCTCCTTGTCATTTCTGCCTCATGTTTCTTGTATCATTGCTTACTGTTGTATTGAATTCTGGACTCCGGTATTTGATGATCAAGTATTCTTGGAATGCATAGATAGAGGATACATAGGATTAATGATAGCTGTAGTTTCAATGTGTGCTTTGTAAAGGAATGTTGTTAGTAGCGGTGATTGATCGTTGTCGTCTTTGCTTATTCCCCCCACCCAACTCCAATCACATTTGGATTCTCTTTCCGCACTTTTATCTCTTTCCCTGCACTCTTATCTTAACACTAAAAACCCCACAGGAAGCCGGCCTTCTCCGGAGATTGGCACGGAAGGCATTCCTTCCTCCCGGCCTTTCAATCTGGTGGGCGAATCTGGGCGCAATAACAACAAATCCTTTCCTCATGGCAGATTCGTAACCAACAGGTCCATAGAAGGATCTTATGGATCTCAGTAAGAAAGACAAGGTCTCATAAGATAACATTGTGAAAGGAGCCTGAAGATGGCCATATTACACTGTTACAATTCCAGCTAGTGATGAAGAGATTACTATTGTTGTCTAGAACTCATGAACATGATCATTAGATGGTTAAGGGCATGTCCATCTTGAGGAAGTGAGTCGCAGATCATTGCCTTGAGGTTGCTAATTACTGAGCATTTGTTGTCTTTGTGGCAGCCAAAACCTATGCATGAGTTGCCTTAGTTCCTCCATTTGGAGTTGTGTTAGAATCTCATTTAAGTAGACATTATTAGGGAGAGTAAATAGTTTTCCTCAAGCTTGTAAAGTCCTTATATGATCCTCCATAATGCGGATGTGGGTGATAAGAGTGTCATCAGGAATCACCCACTCAAGAGTGATGTCCTTGAAGTTGAGGAATTTAATATAGGAAAGTGTGTCTTGCTTCTATAGGATCAACTTGAGGTTGAGTTATTTGGCCTTACACTCAAAGGTGTTTCTCTTGGTGTGCTTGTTCCTAATCAAATTTGGCTTGGATTGCAAACTCAATGTTGGGAGGTGCTTTCTTGCTTTTGACAGCTGAAAACCATGAGCAATGTTCTTGGACCTGCTCCTCAATGGACACCTCATAGCTGCAGTTTTAGCATTTAGGTTCTCATACAAGGCAAGGATTTCAGCTTCCTTGAACTTTATTTCAGTTTTCTTGCTTTGAATATCTACCACAGCCTCCTAGAGACAATTGAGGTCTTTTGTGGTATTTGTGGACTTATATCATCTTTGTGAGTTGATGGATGTGCTCCTTAAGCAACCGTGCTTACTGTTTGATGTTAAGAATTGTAACTGTTGGTCACAAATCTGCCACAGGAAAGGATTTTGTACGTATACGCACCCTAGACCTGGACCAACATTGAAATGCCGGAGGGAAGAGATGCCCTCCGTGCCAATCTTCGGAGAGAGGCCGACTCCTTTACTAAACTACTGATTTTTTAAAGATGAGAGTGCAGGAAAGAGATAAAAAGAGTAGGGTGTAGGAAAGAAATAAAAAGAGTAAGGGAAGAAATGTAAATGGTTGATTTAAAGGGGAAGAACCAGCAGCACGATCACTAACTAATAGCTTGAAGTAGCAGCAATAAATACAAAGGATAAAACATAAATGAATACCACACTAGCTTTCCTATGTATCCTCTGGAAGAGTTCCAGGATCCACCTATCTCCCTACGCCTAAATCCAAATTTCAGAATTACAGCGGTTAGAAAATATGTGAATATAGCAGAAACACTATCCATAGGCAGCATACAAGAAAACTAACACAGTATTTTCTCCCCTATGTATCCTTAAGGAGAATTCCAGGGTTCTGTCCCCAACCACACACCTAAATCCAGGATTCACAATTACAGTATGCAAATGAAGAAACATAATAGTAGAAATAATCACAGAAGGCAGCATACAAGAGAGAAATGAGGCCCAAAATTCTTAATATCAATTGCAGAAATCAAGTTACAGCAGCTTTCCAGCAAAAGCCGCCCCCCCCCCCTTTTTATTACAATTCATGGGTTTTTATAGAGGACCCGGCCCTCTGAGCCATCAATGCACAAAATACAGAAGTACGCCCTCGAAAATTTGAGAAATCTGCCTTCGCTCCTCCCGTGACTGAGCTCTCACATCTGTTTCTATATTTTGCAGTTACGGCCGCATTAGCCGGGGAAATCTGCATTAATGGGCCGCTTGACTCGTCCTGAATCTCCGGGTGCGGTGCTCGAGTGGGTGCTAGGTCCGTCGGGTTCTCCTCCTGCGACTGATATCTCCTTTTCAATTGCCAAAAATGAGTCCCGGGTCTTTCGGGCAAGTAAAAATGCATTTATGAAATACTCGATTGCCTCGAAAAGATACCCGGCCTTGGTGTGTGTGCCATGGAGAGCTTCGCCAAATTCCAGTTCGGGGACCTACTTTGCGACGGATGTGAGCCGAAGTGGGACTGACCTCTCTGCATGGGTGCTTCGTGCGAAGGGACCTTCAAAAACAGCTTCGCAAAGACTTAGTGCCGAAGCAGATCTACTTCTTCAAAACATGGCTCCCAATCTCTCATCGCTTCACCGGGAAAATTGCTTCGCAAATGGATGCTTCGCTGATGGACTAAAAGAATGCTTCACTGCGAAGCTTTTTCAAAATGGCCGTTCGGGGGTTTTTCGGCCGAAGTAGAATTTTTCCTTAGGATATTTCTCCGACTTCTCCAAGGCAGCTAGGCTCCTAGTGAGGGGGCTTCGCATGACAATTGGCCGAAGCAGGTGCTTCGCAGCATTTCCAGGCGAAGCAAGATCTTGCTGGAAAAACAGTTCGCCAAGAAAAGGGGCCGAAGCGGGTGCTTCGCTGAGATTTCGGCGAAGCAGTTTTCATACTTGTAATTTTCTCCTTCGCTGCTCTACTGCTTCGCAAGAACGGGGCCCGAAGCTAGTCTCATAGAAGCTTCGCTTGCGAAGCTCTTTTCATGCCTTAGAATATTTTCAGGAACAACCAGCCTTCGGAGGGGGAAGCTTCGCACTTGAGTCGCTCGAAGCAGGTGCTTCGGGAAGATTTTGAGCGAAGTAGATTTTCCTGAGGGGTGGTTCGCCAAAAGGGACGGCCGAAGCAGGTGCTTCGCTAGCATTTCTGCGAAGTAATTTTCCACACTTAGGAATTTTTTGGCGTTTTACTTTACATTGTATGCTTCGCAAAACTTTGGCCCGAAGCTAGTCTTGTGGGAGCTTCGCTTGCGAAGCTCTTTCTGTGCCTTACAAAATCTGGCTTGACCTATGTTTTTCCTGTCTGCTGTTTGCGAAGCTCCTTTTTCTTGCTATACTATGGGCGAAGCTCTTTCAAATTCAGTTATTTACAAGGGGGATTCAAAAAATGACAGCCAAAATTGCTGTAACACTACTATCAACAAAAATAATGAAAACTATATCAAGAAAATCAATATCATCAAATTTCACTACCCCTTCAGAAGCAATGTGACAAAACTTGTCAACAGTAACATCCCACTTGCTTTGTTCTTATCAAACCTCGGTCAACTAGACTTGTACCCCAATTGCTATAGGTCTGCAATTAACTGGCGAGTTGCCTGTACAGAATTTTTGGCATTAAAACCTTTTAAAGTAATGGGGTCTGCCGGTCATTGAACCTTCAAACCCACTCTTAATGTACAAGAGAGTGGCTATGGATATCACTCAGCTCTTTAATGATCTGACAAATTCCTCTGGTTTGACAGGCGTTCAGATCAGAAAGATGCTATGCTGTGTCAGAGAATTTGCAGCTGGTTGACAAGCTGCAAGTCTTGGCCAGCTTTTGAGACCCTGCAGATAAGGTTCTTCTTAGAGGGAAGGGCACATTTTGAGGCCAAGCAACACCAGGCCACATCTAGGAACAAGCTGCAATAGACAATTCCTAATTTCTTACCTCGTATCACCCTTGAAAGAATTATGAAATCAGACTTAAAATTGTTGAGAAATGTAGCTCAGACAGGAACTTCTTGCACAGGGTTCAGTATGAACGTGCTGGAAGTGGTTCGAGACATTTCTAATTCTATTTTGAAATTCACCTAAGTGATTTTATTTTTTTTAAGTTTGCTTAAGTTATTCTATTTTGTAATTCACTTAAGTGATTCTATTTTGAAATTCACTTAAGTGATTTTCTATTTTTAAGTTTACATTTCAAGATGAGATGAGATCTAATCTTAGGGTTAGAGAGATTAGGGTTACCTTTTTCAAGGATAAAAGGAGAAGATCAAGAGTGTTTTAGACACACAGAAAAGAAGAGGAGGAAAACAGATTGCTGAAGGAAAACTACAAGCTTAGGAGGAGAAGAATAGTGATTGCTGGCTAGAAAAGTAGCAAGAGAGCAGAAGTGTTCAGCTGTAGCTGTAGCCTCTTTTATTTGTAATATTTCAGGTTCAGAAATATATTTAACTTTTGCTGTTCACGCTGTTTATTTTTCAGCCATCTGTGTGATTGTTGCATGTTTGAATAAATTATTCTCAGATCTGATTTATTTTAAAATAACATAGGACAGCAGTTATCTAGGGCTGAAAAATTTACATGGTATCAGAGCTAGGTTCTGTGATTGAGATCCTCAAGGGTTTACAGCAGTAGATCACTGCTGGATATTAAAAATAAATAAAAAAACAGCAGTTAGGGTTTCATATTTTTTGCTTGAAGGACTAAGCTTATTTGCAGGACAGTTTTTTTGAGTCCTTTATATCAAATCTGAAAGTTTGTCCAGTGGATCTCAGAGATGGCAGCAGCTAGCCTCAGATTTGAGGATAGATTGGAAGGTGCCTCCAATTTTTTGCCCTAGAAAGTTAGGGTAATGTTCTTATTGGAAGAGAATGATCTTTGGGATATTGTCAAGGATGATGTGACTCTACCTACAGATCCGCAACAATTGGCAGCTCACAAAAAGAAGGAAGTGAAGGCCAAGTGGATGATCTTGGATGTAGTGAAGGATCACCTGATTCCTCACATATCCGAGAAGACTAAGGCAAAGGAGATGTTTGATGCCCTGGTTAACTTCTACCAAAGCAAGAACATTAACAGGGAGATATTGCGGAACAAACATAGATCTATGGAGATGACCAGATCTGAAACCGTTACCAGTTACCTGATGAAGATCACGCATATTCATGATCAATTGGCAGCAGTAGGGGAGAAGGTTGAAGACACAGAGTTGGTGAACGTGGCACTTAATGGTTTCTCAGCTTCATGGGAACCATTTGTCAAAGGCAGTCGTGCTCGTGAGAACCTTTCCACCTTTGAGAAACTCTGGTATGATTTCATCCAGGAGGAGATTCGGATGGAGTCAAAGGCCAACAAGAAAGATGGTGACGATAACCTAGCTCTTTTTGGGCAAACCAAGAAGGGCAAAGGTAAAAGACCTAGCAAGGGTAAGGTAAAGAATGAGGAGTCAACCTCACAGTCAGGGAAGAAGGACTTGAGCAAGATCAAGTGCTTCCTTTGTCATAAGCACGGCCATTATGCATCACAGTGTCCAAACAAGAAGGGCAAAGGGAAGCAGCAGCAGACGCAGGTAGTAGCCTCTGCAAAAACTCAGATGAGCGAGTTTATTGCCAAATTCAAGAAGGATTTCTCATTGGTCTCTTGCCTTTCTACCAACATGGTTCCAAGAAATGCTTGGTATGTGGATAGTGGGGCATCTCGGCACATGACATCAGCCCGACAGTGTTTTACCAGTCTACAAGAGCAGGACTCAGGGGTTCAGGTTGAGCTTAGTGATGATACCTGTTGGTTACGAATCTGCCACTAGGAAAGGTTTTAGGTCTTTGCGCCCTAGATTCGCCCAGCAGATTGAAAGGCCGGAAGGAAGGAATGCCTTCCGGGCCAATCTCCGGAGAAGGCCGGCTTCCTATGTTTTTCAATTTAGTTTAGAGTGCTGAAAGAGATTTAAAAGGTGCAGAAAGGGATGTAAATGTGGTTTACTTCGGGTGAGGGAGATAAGCAGCACAGTTACTAACCAGACACTTTTACCAACAACAATCAAAACAATGTATACTTAGAAACCATTAGCACTTTCCTATCCTATGTATCCTTTCTATTTTATTCCAGATATACTTAATTGCCAATGCTGAGATCCAGATATGCAGAATGACAGCAATCAGAAAAATAAGCAACATGAAGCAGAAATACTAAAGAAAGGCAGCATACAAGATAGATGCAACTAATGAGCCAAATATACTTTTGAATTAAGAGCAGATGTACAGCTAGAGAAGCTTCTTAGCAAGATATCCCCCTTTTTTTCCCCCTTTTTACAATGAGACGCACTTGCTATTTATAGCAATTTTCCCTCCCCATTACAATGAGAAGCGCAGATCCCCAAACCTGCCAAAAGCTGCAAAAGCTGCAAAAAGGGGAATGATTTGATCTCGGTAGGCCATCCCTGTACTTGCAGTATGCCCTCACTTGATTTCGTACACCTTCTGACAGTCTTGGTCGCTGCAAAGGGGGCTACCGTCTAGCTTTGGTAGCTGGAGTACAATTATCTTTTAATGCCCAGCCACTTCAACCAAAGTCTAATCAGCGCGAACTTCAAAATCTGACCTGGAGAAGAGGGGAAAGACATCCCAAACGCTCTCTTTGACAGCAGCCGAAAATCGCTGAAAAGGCAAGATGCACCCGAGAATCGCTAAATAGCGAAGGCGATCTTGGGAATGACGATCCAAGGTGAACTTTGGCCTGAGCTCGAAAGCGCTCACAAAATGAGCGATTTCGGGCTTTTCTGCTTGGCGCTGGCGATTTCGAGCCTGGGAACCCCTTTGCCAGATGTCGCTAGTTAGGTCGAGCGACTTCGGGTTTGGGGAAGAGCGACAGCGATTTCGGGCTCAAAGCCCTCGCAACCTCGCAGGCTCAAAAGCGCTGAAACTCCTGCGCGCTAAGCGGTTTTTTCCCTTCGCGACGGCGATCTCGAGCCCGCCTACTCCTCTCTGGTGCCCCCTTTTCGCTTGAAACGTGCCATAGCGACGGGCGGATAGTGCGCGCGGTAGCGACCTCGGGTTCAAAGGACTTAGGCAAATTGGCCACCTCGAAACATGACCCTTAGTCGCTAAAAAACTCATCTTTGCCCGAAATCGCGCAACAAAATCAGCGCTATTGGGAAGGGGGAAACATTTAATAAAGCTTTACAAATTTTATGCCGATGATGGCATTAGACCTGATAGAAGCTGGGGACCAAAAACAAAATACCTTGCAGAAGCACCAAGGAAAATCACCATGACATATGAGGAAAGAACGGAGAAGAAGAAGGAGAGTGGCAACAACCTGATAAAATTTACGCCCCTATCAAAATGTGGCAACATTCTGGCGGCTCGCGGGGTATCGAGCTCGCCTCGATGCAAGAATCCATGCCTTTATCCTTTGGGTCCGGAGTCACCCCCGGATTCTGCTTCCTTTTCCTGTAGGCCCTGGTCCTGTTGCTCTTCTTTCGAAGGACTTTCCTCCTCGGGTTGATTTTCATTATTTTCTCCTTGAGACCCTTCTGTTGATGGCTCTTCTCCCTCCTCTGGATCTTCGTCTGGAGTGAACCTCCCGGAGGCAAGGCGAGCCTTAATGCGCTCATATGTCTCTTGCACTTGAGCCCATGCATTTTCAGAGAAGGGCTCCATATTACGGATGTCTCTAGTTAGGTACTTGAAGGTCTCTAGCTGAACTATGCCTATCTGCTCGACCCTTTGGCCCAAATCCAGCAAACAAGAACGAATGGTACAGAATTTTGAGGTGAGCTCCATCACTTGCTCTTGCTGGATAGGATCCTCCCATTCATCGATCTCAGAAGTGTCATCAGCGAAGGTATCCCATAACTGGCGCAAAGCTTCTTTTGGCAAGCACTCGCCTTCGCTATCGGTGAAGTTTGGGAATCCATGCGCTGAGAGAGTCAGAAAAGGGGATGAGCATATATCCTTTTCTTGGTTCAACAGGTCCAGCAATGCCCTGGCTTTCTGAATCTTCTGAAACCTTTCAAAGAATGTGTGTAAGGTGGCCCTTGCGGCTGCCCAATCAAAGGCAACGGAATCTGTAGCGGGTACTTGGAGGTTCTGGCGCTCAAGGTTCCCCACCTTGACTGCCAGATCGAGCCAGCGATCTGCTTCACGCTCTGCCTCCTCCAACACAGGCTTACCCTGTGCGGATGCTTCTTGAATCTGGGTGAGAAATACAAACACCCTGAGGGCTTTAGAAGCCCGCGGCCTGAAATTTTTCAACAACCTGGTTCGGATCTGTTTGACACTATCCTTGGAGAACGTCTCCACAACCTTTTCTCCTAGCTCTTGCTTTGTTTGCTGAAGTTGATCTTGAAGTTCTTCGATTTGACGCATGGCAACTTTTTTATGCTCCGATGCCTCCTTCTGAAGGCTTACCAGCTGCTCTCTTAGTTGCAGGCGCTCTTTTTCAGAATTCTCAAACTGAGCCTGCGCCTTGGCCATGCCTTCCTCTAACTTCATCTTCTCGTTCTCCATCTCATAATAACGTTGTTGTAAGTGGAAATATTTCAGGCGTAATGTATCAGTCCCATCATGGACAGCTAGTGCCTCATTCTCGAAACTGACCTCATCCAGATTTTTGGCCGTGCTCTTATACTCATAGTCCCCAGGAAGCATGTCCTTTATGGGCTTCTTCACTCTTGGAATCTTCTTCTCCTTGTACAGGAGCATGCTCTCTGAGTCGAACCTAATGCGCTTCTCGACTGTGGCGATTTCTTCGCCTCTTCGCTTAATTGCATTCTGCATCCATTTGCCTGAGGAGCGCTTCGGGCGAGATGTAGCGGGCTGATTAGGCCGCGATATGAGGGATTGGCTCTCCATTATCTGGATCAGACTTGTGTCTCCAAAAAGAGACCTGGCCAGGGGCAGACCTTGTTGTGACACCTCTTTCATGAACAGGCGCGGAGAACCGGCGGAAGGGCGCTCCTCTTCTTTGTGGGGTGACTCAGTCTGGGCGGGAGCGACAGATGAGCCCTCGGGATGCTCGGATGGAATGTGGGGGAAAGGAGGTGAGACCGAAACGGCGGCGGCTAACGGAGTCTTGGTCAGGGCTTGAAGGGTATCAGGCCTTGCAGAGGATAGGCCATGGTGGGATTGCTCAGGTATAACTGGTGAAACCTCCTTTTGACCGGCGTGGGGCTCAGTGAGAGAGGGAGTGGCGAGTGCGCTGGGAGCTGATGGGATATTGGCGGGGATGGGTGAGGCAGCAGGGGTTAAGGATGCCACGGGCATTGACTCGACAGTATGTGAGGGGGCAGAAAACGTACCTGCGGGCTCCGCCTGAGCCGGTGAGTCGAAGACGTGGTCTATCCATTGGTCGCCCGCGAATGCAGATATATCGTCCTTTTCTGCAGCAGTTTCTAAGACCTTGCTCTTCTTGGGCGGCGGAGTGGTATCCGGCTGTGGTGCTGCCTCCTTCTCATGCGCAGGCCCTTGATCTTTAGGCCTTTCTGACCTCTTCCTCTTAAGAGGTGCGAGTTCTTCCTCTTGGGTGATAGGTGTCAAACTAATAGAACTCTTGGGGGCCTTAGGGGGCCTCACGGTTACCTTGACAGCTTTTTTCTTTCGAAGCACGGGGGACACTTCTGCCGAGGAAGTCCGCTTTGCTTGGGTCATGTGCGTGGGTACTTCTTCTTTGGATGACGCGGCCTTATCATGTTGCTTCTCGGCCGACTGCTGCATTCTGGGCCCCTGGACCCTCTCTTCCTGCGACTGTTGACTGGAGCCCTCACCACTCATTTGCAATTGCTTAGGTGGGACCTGCCCCTTTTGTAGGCGAAGACCTGGGGGAACGATGTGACGAAACACCGCTGGCCGCCACGTGGCGTGATGTTTGTCGTAGAGGTCGGAAAAGGTGTCGTCGTCTTTTATGTCCTTCACGGATTTGTCTTTTCCGGTTCTGACACGCATTTTCCACCATTCTTCTATTTTGTCCAGTCTCCAACCCCTTCTCTGCAGTCTTGCCTCTAATCTCTTGTATACATCTGTATTCGGCCTGTGCCCTATATTTCGGCCAGGGTCAAACTCGACCTCTACGCAGTAGAAGTCATGCCAAGGTGGGAAAGACTGCATGTCCTCGATATACCATTCCAGATCTTCGTCTTGGTTATTGCGTTCTTCCAGAATCCCCAATTGAGGACAGACATGGAACTCTTGGCGAGAGGTGAAGTCCTTTATGATGTCCAAGGGGTCGTATTTCCACTTTTGAGGTAGCTCCACCAAGCCGAAACTTGAGAGCGTGGCATGCAAGTATTGATGTTGTCCATTGGTGTCAACTTCGATCCCGGCCCAGGTGATGGGGTATTCAAACAGATGGCCCTTTCTCCTTCCCTGACCGTATTTTGCGTCTGTATAATCCATCTGCCGAGACACCTCTAGGCCAAACTGATATTCTGATGCATAATAGGGCAGCAAGAAAGGTTTGCCCGTGAAGCCGAAAACCCTTATCACAAGGCCTTGCGTAAGGCGAAAAGTGTCGCCGTAATTCTGATCACTGAATTGGTCCCTCAATGCTTGCGGGACGCGTGGGCAGGAACCTTGAAGTAGAGCGAGAGCTGGACCCAAGAATGATATATTGAATTGGTAGTACGATTCCTCTTTCCATAGAACTCTGGTCCACCCATAGACCGGTAGCCGTGCGCCTTTGTCATCTTCGCGTTGAACAGGGAGCGACCGCAGGCGGCTGTGTATATGAAATAAAAATAACCAGGCCAAGGCCGAGCAGTACCTGAAACCATCTCGCGCACCGGTCTTATACTCCCGCAGCTGCTGGTGCATTCCCCGGGTGACGCAATCTGCCCAATTGAAGAAAATCGGCTTGGTCTTATCTGTCATCTCATTTGGGTCATAGAACTCTCCTCTCAGAATACACTCGGCAAGGGAAATCTGGTATGGGAGGACTGTCGCATCGGAGCCAAGACCTAATACCCAAGCCAGCATAGTGTATATGCTTGTGTTCTTGAATTCGCTCAGAGGCCTTCCCTGTTTTGGCCATTGCCGCGGTGGAATAGGCTCATGAAGCTGAGAGCTCATAAAATCCCGCATCCTCTGGTTATCTGAATACCTATCCGTCTGCTCTCCCAAGTTAACGCCTTTTACAATATAGTCTTCCTTATTCAACTGTATGCCCGGCACGAAGGCCGCTTCAACGGTATCAGAGTATAGTGAAAACAAGACATTGCCCTGGTGGTCGCATACCTGCCTCGTGCTCGGCCTATAGTATTCGGCAATCGCCGCTATCAGCTCAGGGCAGTGATGTACCTCGGGGCATAAGAACCAGTAGAGATTGGACGAGTACGCCGCAGCATAAGGATTCGAAGGGGAAAACTTATTCCGCCATTTGTCAATTGTCTGCCTTATCTGGCTGGTGCTCTGGGAGTAAATCCCATCTCTGAGCTTGACCCAACTGTCAGAGGGTGGAGGAGGAATTGGTTTCGGCTTCGCGACCCGCGACTTCTTTTCTTCTCCTGCCTCGGCCAACTTAGCTTTCCCTTTATCTTTCTGCTCTTTCTTCTGCCCACTCGCAGGCATGCCTGACACCGCTGACGCTTCTGCTGCAGCTTTCTGCTGTCCTTCTTTCTTTCCCATGGCGTTAGTATAATCCAGTCCAGAGCGTGCTGGAATTCGACTGACCAAGTGCCCTCGCGAGAGCGCTATTTTATATGGAGAGTTCGAGGCAGAAGCTTCAATAGGTGGCGCAATCGAGTACCTTAAATTCAATGCGAGGAGCGCGGGGTTGGTAGGAGTTGATATCGAGCTAGGGTGGCCATGCACACGATCTCTCTTGGGAGTGTAAACATTTAAGCCTTTGCCGTCTTTGAATGTCCCCCTTTTAATAAGCACTTATGGCATACGTGCAATCCGTTCCCCTTTTGGCACACTTTTCTATGCTTGCTTGCTCGAGAAACGGGGCCCACTTTATAACTTCATAGCCTCCTCCATATCGCTCAGATTCCGAGCGATTTCGGGTTTGGGCCCTTATAGCGAGCGAAGGCGAGACTTTTTCCATTCAAAGCAAATGTTTGACCTTTTCTCTTACCCGTTGTCGCTGCTTTGACGTGTGTGCTTTGGGGAAGTGGTGTTTGGCGAGCGAAAGTGAGCAACCCACACTTGGGGAAATTCTGCCCCTTTTCATGAACCTGGTGACGCCTATCTTGGACTCCCGTTGTCGCTAAGAAATAGAAGCGATTTTGAGCCTATTCGAAAACTTGGGCGCTTTCAAGACTTTTATGCCTAAAAGCGCTCGGGCGTTTTTTCTTGATATCGCTCGAAAATTTCGAGCGCGCCGAGGTCGCTAAACAGTCGAGCGACCTTGAGCTCCTCTCTTAAGAGCGAGCGCAGACGGGATTTCGCATGTAGCTTCTTTCAATTTACCCATTCCCGCCGTCGTCGAAACTTTGGAGCGCTCTTTGAGGATTTACACACTTAGCAAGCGAAAGCGAGACTGCCCACACTTAGCAGATTTTCGGGCCTCTTTTACTCGTTCCCCTCTGTGCTCTGAATCGCTCAAATCTTGAAAGCGCTTCGGGGATTGCTTAAAATCTGAGCGATCTCGGGCCTTTTGACTTGACAATTTTTCTTTTGTTTGTCTCTAATTCGGCCATAGCTTGGAAGGGACTCCTGTTTTCGCCCAAAAGGCGAAGCGACTTCAGGGCGTTGGCACTTTAGCGAGCGAAGGCGAGACTTGCTGATTTTTGCTTCTCTACATAAAAAGCTTGCGGACCCACAGGTCCGGCGAACTACTTGGCTCAACAGCCTAAAGAAAAAAAACAACTTAAAAGCATATTTACAGACAGATAAAAAGGAAAAGCATAAAGGAAAATATGTACAAAGGGGAAACTTCAACTGAGAGCTTTAGTTGCGATAGGCTTTCAGATGAAAGCCATTGACAGGAATGGGGAGGATATGACCCTCCATGTCCCTCAGGACGAAAGCATTGAATTGATTGACTCGGGCGATCTAAAAGGGGCCTTCCCAGAAGGCGTCAAATTTGTCATGGTTGCCCGGTTTTGCCTTTAATGCGTCCCATTTGAGCACTAGGTCACCAATTTTGAAAATTCGGGCTGTGGTCCCTTTAGAGAACCAGTTGCGTGTAGTGTTAGCGTGCTTCATGAAAGCTTCATGGGCACTCTCTCTTTGCTCCTCAAGCTGCAATAACTGAGCTAATCTGGCGTCAAGGGGATCCAGGTTGTCCTTTTCATCATCAAGCAACCGGAGCGCAGGCATCTCAATGTGGGTAGGCAGAACCGCCTCTTTCCCGTAGACTAACGCATATGGCGATGTTCTAATGGATTTCTTTATGGATATGCGATCTGCCCATAGAGCTTGATCCAGGTGTAAGTGCCACGACCTCTTATTTTTCTCAAGGGTCTTCCTTATGATATTTATTAATTTTTTATTTGTAGACTCCGCGAGGCCGTTTCCCTGTGGGTAATAATTGGAGGAAGCTTTATGATAGATGTTGTATTTGCAGGTGAATTCTGTCAGTATAGCCCCTTTAAACCCTGGACCATTGTCCGTCACAATCGCCTCCGGAATCCCGAAGCGAGTTATCAAACCCTCCAGGAAGGCAACAACTGTCTCTTGATCGGCATGTTTTGTGGGTATAGCCTCGGCCCAACGAGTGAAATAGTCTGTGGCAGTCAAAATGAATTTGTGCCCTGCTGAAGATTCTGGGGAGATTTTACCCACGAAGTCCAATCCCCACTGCTGGAAGGGGAATTCTACCTGTATGGGTTGTAAGGGCATTGGAGCATTTCTGTTCCGGCCGGCAAACCTTTGACACTTCTCGCACCTTTGGCAAGCCTTCTGGGTGTCCGCGAAGATAGTGGGCCAATAGTAGCCTGCCTTTATTATCTTTAAGGCCGTAGGCCTTCCCGAAAAGTGTCCTCCTGACATTCCGGAATGGAATTCGTCGAGGATTTTCTGTTTTTCAGTTCCTTTGACACAACGTAGAAGGACTCCATCAATATTTTTATAAAACAGCCCCTCGGGGCGTAGGACGTACTTTAGAGCGTTAAGCCGGAACCTCCTCCTTTGCGAGGGGGTGAGTTGATCTGGACACTTTCCCGTATTGAAATACCACATTGTTTCATCAGCCCAGTCTCTTTCTTCAGGCAATGAATTGACAAGGTTGACCTCCATCATTGGGTCTTCCCATTGACAAGCAGACACTTCGGCGGCGGCACTTCTAGCCAACTCCTGGCATAATGCCCGTCCTCGGACAAGTTTGGTGGGTCGGACCTCTATGTCAAATTCTTGGATTTTGGTAATCCACCCTGCCCTCTTGTGGCCTGGTTCACCCTGAATAATGAAACTTCTGACGTCTGGGTGAATCACGAAAACTGTGATCCGGCTTTGAGAGACAAAGTGCTTAAACTTTCTCAAGGATCTCATGACCGCATGCACTTGCCGCTCGATGAAATTGTATTTCTCCTCATGTGGCTGTATCACCTGGCTCAAGAAGGCTATCGGACGCTCCTCACCATCGTCTCCCTTTTGAGTTAGGACTGCAGCATAGCTCTCAGGCTCCCCAACCGCATATAGGATAAAATCTTTCGAATAGTCTGGGTTCACCAGCACAGGTGCTTGAGAGATTCTAGTTTTGACTTCTTCGAATGCTTTCTTTCTTTCTCCAGTCCAAAGAAAATCAACATCCTTCTTTAACAATTCAGCCATAGGCTTGATGACTTGAGCAAAGTCAGGAACGAACTTTCTCACAAAGTTGATTTGGCCAAAAAAAGACTTGAGCCCCCTTTTATTGACTGGAAGAGGGAGCTTCAGAAGGGCTTCCGCTCTATCGGGGTCAATTGATAGTCCCTTTTCAGAAATGACATGTCCTAACAACTTCCCCTCCTTGACTGCGAAAACAGATTTCTTGGGGTTGATGGATATGCCAAATTCTCGGCATCTCTCAAACACTTGCTCCAGGTGGGAAGTGTGTTCCTCCCGTTTGTGGGAGAACACGGTCATGTCATCTAAATAAATGACGATAATTTTGTTCAGCAGTTCCCGAAAGGCGAGGTCCATGGCCCTTTGAAATGTGGCCCCGACATTGGACAAACCGAAAGGCATGCGTTGATAAGCAAACGTCCCCCATTTAGTGGTGAACGTTGTCTTGTGCTGATCTTCATCTTTCACCCATACTTGGTTGTAGCCAGAAAATCCGTCTAAGAGGGAAAACCGTTGGGCTCCGGCGACCACATGGAGAATCTGGTCGATCTGCGGGAGCGGGTAGTGATCCTTGAGAGAGGCTTTGTTTAGATTGCGAAAATCAACGCAGAGGCGGATGTCCCCGTTCTTTTTTCTCACCGGGACCAAATTGGCGACCCAGGAGGAATGCTTGATAGGGTAAATGATCTTGGCTTCCAGCATCTTCATCAGTTCTGCCTTCATCATAACTTCGATCTTGGGGTTAACTGCTCGCTGCTTCTGCCTGAAAGGTTTAACCCCTTCTTCCAACTCTATGGTGTGTTGGATTATTTCTCTGTCATACCCCTTGAGATCTTGATAACACCAAGCCACAATGTCTGGATATCTCTTACACAAGGCTCGAATCTGTTCCAGCTCTTCCGCTGTGCAGTCTATCCCTACTTTGATTGTCTTTCCTGGTTCCAGTTCCAACTCTCGATACTGCTTGGCGTCGACCTTGATTCTGTGAGATATAGCTCTGTCATTTTGGTCAAACAGGCTCTCAAGGGTTATTAGTCCTTTTGGGACATGATTGTTCTTTAGTTGTATCAACCCCTCGTATTGCTCGTCATCAGGGTCTCTACCTTCGATTGAACTTGCTTCGTGTATCATAAAAGTGACGATATCTTCATCACAATCAAACACCTGCCAATGGGTGTCTTTATCAGGCACAGAAGGCCTGTAAATAGTACGAGCTGGCTTCGGCTTTTGCATAGTGTCATCAGCTGGGACGTATCTGGCCCCAACAGAAGCCAATATGTCAGCGTGTTTGTTTTTCTCTCTGGAGATAGCTTTGACATTCAAGGAGTCGAATGACTCCATCAGATCCCAGACACGGTTGCGATAAGCTTTGAGATAATGCTTTTTTGAGGCGCATTTGTTGGTGATCTGATTACATACCAGCTCTGAGTCTCCGAAGATCTGCAGTTGTTTGATCCCCAGCCTTTCCGCTTTCTTCAAACCCAAGCATAAGGCTTCATATTCTGCTGCATTGTTGGTGCAACTCCAGGCCAGTCTGTAGCAGTAGTCCTTTTGTATGCCAGAGGGAGAGACTAAGAGGATGCCTGCTCCGGCGCCATTCTTGCATCTGGCACCGTCAAAATATAGTTTCCATAACTCATTAGGTGCAGGACCTATATCTTCTTTCATCGTCTCCTTTGGCTTTTCAGGCTGGGTAACAGAGTAGCAGGCTATGTCCGTCTCAATCATGGCATTGAAATCCAGCAAGGAGAATTCGTCTTCTGCTCTCAATTGTTCCATAGTTTCGTCCACCAGGTCTATTTCTTCAAGTTCCTCGGACGTCAGGATCATTTCTCCCTGCTGTTCCTCTCCGAGTATCTTCCCGACCAGGAAAGTGGAAGGCTTTTCGTTGTATATTTTGACTTTTCTTCCTTTGAAAGGGACTTCCATGTGAGAATAATCTAGCGAGAGGTATCCCCCGAGCTTGGCGGTGAACTCCCTTGAGAGGCACATGCCAAAGTAGGGTTCTAAATCAACAACCACAACTTCCTGAATCACTGTTATATCTGGGGCCTTATGTAACTGAATGGGGATGTCCTTGATGACGCCCACCGTCTTTACTGGAGTGCCATCTAGTTGCAGAACACCCTGACTACTCCGGGTGTACTCCATGCCCATTTCTTCACAAACTGCTCTTGGCATGAGGGTAGTTGATGCGTCGGAGTCGACCATGCAGTTGTGTACAACATGCCCCTCCATTCGTAAAGACAAATAGAACGGGGGTGGTCTATTTTTGCCAGTAATTGACGTTGTCAGGGGTTGAGCCAGCACGGGTTGCGACGACTTTGCCCCTTTTACGGTCTTTAAGGATTCCTGCAATAAGTCCACTTGACCCGGGAGCCGAAGAGCATCGTACATACTAATCTTCGCTGGAGTTCTTTTGAGCTCATCAACGATATTATATTTGGCAGTGGACGATTCATCAACCTCCTTTGCTAACTCATATTTAGTACGGTACTGCTGAGTTGCTTCGACCCTTTGTCGTTTTGTCAATGATGGGTACCGAAGCTTTTCTCGGGCCTGCTCCTGTGTTTCGACGGGTGGCTGGCTTATTGGAGCTCTGGTGAGAGGTACTTTCTCTTTGGCCGATGGCAGCGGGGGTGTCTTGTTGGGAGCATTTGCGGTCGAACCCGCAGCTGGTTGTGTCCTTTCCCTCCGAGCATATACCTTCAATGGCTTCATTTGGGCAGGTTCGACCTCAATCGGTCTCTTGCCTTCTTTAGTTAGAAGTGAAACGGGATCCTCTTCGGAAACCGCAAAGTTTTGCTCTTCTCTGATCATATTCACTTGATCATCGTCGTCCTCGGGGATGCTGCCGGCGAGGGTCTGGAGGTAGTGTTGGTGCAGCATACAACTATCCTCTCCGTGAGGGTCATTGCAGGTAGAGCACCAGGTTACTTGATCTGCAGAGCTGAGTCCTGCGTTGGTGGCTGCATTCCTTGCAGGAGGTCTCTGGTTCTGGGCGGCCTGTTCTCTTGTTAGTGCCGGAGGAGGGTAGGGCCTCCTGGGAACGAATTCCTGTTGGGCTTGCTTCTTCTTCATCACGGCCATGTCATTAGACAATGTCTGACAGACGGTGGTCAGTGACTCCATCTGTTTCAGGATCTTGGATTGCATATCCACGGTTTGCACCGGTCGGGCTGGTGGGGGTAACGGAGCTAATGGCGGCTGAGATGCAAGCGGAGGAACAGACTGAGCCGGGAGATGCACCTTAGGTGGATAATGAGTGATTGTCGGAGCGGGGTTCCAGGTTGGATCGGGATATGAAGAAGATGAGGCGGATGCTGGTGGGTACTGTGATTGTGGAAAGTCTAGGTAGATGGGCGGTTGCTCCTTGTGCGGGAGCCTACCTATACTTATCATATCTAGTTCCGCTCTTTGAGCTGCCTCATACAAATCGGGGAAGGTGTCCACTCGGGCCAACTTAATGACCAGGCTGATATCTGGGCCAAATGCCCTGACGTAGTAGTGAGCAGCTTGTCCGTCAGAAGGACGAAGCTCAGGGGGAACTCTTTTCAAGGATCGTGCAAATCTCACATTAAAATCTGAGATTTCCTCCTGCGGGTGCCGCTGGATAGTTTGGAACTGATGTAACAGCGAAGATGGGTCTGCGGATTCGTTGAATCCCTTGCATAGCCGACCAGCGAGTGCAGGCCATCCAGTAATGACACCTTCAGGCAGGGATCTGTACCAATATAGCAACTTGCCTCGCAAGGAGAGCGCCACAGACGAGTCTTGACACTTTCATTGGTGATGGAGTGAAGCGCAGCCAAGGCCAGAATGTCTTGAATGTGCTCGTACGCCGTCTTTCGAGTCCCATCATAAGTTGGAATAGCTTTCAAAGCAGCAGGTGGGACAGCGTCCTGTCCTGCTAGAGCAAGAGGCCCAGTGGAGTCGACGGCCGGGAATAGATCAGCAACATTTTGTTGATTCTGGGCTGCCATGTCTCCGTCCTCCTCTTCGAGCTGATCGGTTGTATAGTCCGTATCAGTATCGCCCGAGGTTGTAGGTTGTTCTTCGATCTCAGCCTCTTCAACCTCCTCTATCTCTTCCACTTCTTCAATTATAGGTTCCACTTCTTGTTGAGCTTGGTAATCGGCTACCCTCGGGTGCTCTCCAGCGGCGTTGATGTCGATTTCGTAAAACTCGGGCTCTTGTCCCGGATTCCTAGCTCTCCACCTTCTCGTATGCATGAAGGCACTTTGGGTATTGGACCAGTCTTACAGACTCAGAGAATATTCAGGTAATGCAGAGTCGCCAGGTGCTCTGATTTTAACAGCAATGAAGCGAACACCGATGCTTCGATTCTGTTTTGGGGTGGGAAACCTTCGGGTCCCACCGGGCGTGCCAGAGAAACTGTTGGTTACGAATCTGCCACTAGGAAAGGTTTTAGGTCTTTGCGCGGAAGGAATGCCTTCCGGGCCAATCTCCGGAGAAGGCCGGCTTCCTATGTTTTTCAATTTAGTTTAGAGTGCTGAAAGAGATTTAAAAGGTGCGGAAAGGGATGTAAATGTGGTTTACTTCGGGTGAGGGAGATAAGCAGCACAGTTACTAACCTGACACTTTTACCAACAACAATCAAAACAATGTATACTTAGAAACCATTAGCACTTTCCTATCCTATGTATCCTTTCTATTTTATTCCAGATATACTTAATTGCCAATGCTGAGATCCAGATATGCAGAATGACAGCAATCAGAAAAATAAGCAACATGAAGCAGAAATACTAAAGAAAGGCAGCATACAAGATAGATGCAACTAATGAGCCAAATATACTTTTGAATTAAGAGCAGATGTACAGCTAGAGAAGCTTCTTAGCAAGATATCCCCCTTTTTTCCCCCTTTTTTACAATGAGACGCACTTGCTATTTATAGCAATTTTCCCTCCCCATTACAATGAGAAGCGCAGATCCCCAAACCTGCCAAAAGCTGCAAAAGCTGCAAAAAGGGGAATGATTTGATCTCGGTAGGCCATCCCTGTACTTGCGGTATGCCCTCATTTGATTTTGTACACCTTTCGACGCGTCTTGGTCGCTGCAAAGGGGGCTACCGTCTAGCTTTGGTAGCTGGAGTACAATTATCTTTTAATGCCCAGCCACTTCAACCAAAGTCTAATCAGCGCGAACTTCAAAATCTGACCTGGAGAAGAGGGGAAAGACATCCCAAACGCTCTCTTTGACAGCAGCCGAAAATCGCTGAAAAGGCAAGATGCACCCAGAATCGCTAAATAGCGAAGGCGATCTTGGGAATGACGATCCAAGGCGAACTTTGGCCTGAGCTCGAAAGCGCTCACAAAATGAGCGATTTCGGGCTTTTCTGCTTGGCGCTGGCGATTTCGAGCCTGGGAACCCCTTTGCCAGATGTCGCTAGTTAGGTCGAGCGACTTCGGGTTTGGGGAAGAGCGACAGCGATTTCGGGCTCAAAGCCCTCGCAACCTCGCAGGCTCAAAAGCGCTGAAACTCCTGCGCGCTAGACGGTTTTTTCCCTTCGCGACGGCGATCTCGAGCCCGCCTACTCCTCTCTGGTGCCCCCTTTTCGCTTGAAACGTGCCATAGCGACGGGCGGATAGTGCGCGCGGTAGCGACCTCGGGTTCAAAGGACTTAGGCAAATTGGCCACCTCGAAACATGACCCTTAGTCGCTAAAAAACTCATCTTTGCCCGAAATCGCGCAACAAAATCAGCGCTATTGGGAAGGGGGAAACATTTAATAAAGCTTTACAAATTTTATGCCGATGATGGCATTAGACCTGATAGAAGTTGGGGACCAAAAACAAAATACCTTGCAGAAGCACCAAGGAAAATCACCATGACATATGAGGAAAGAACGGAGAAGAAGAAGGAGAGTGGCAACAACCTGATAAAATTTACGCCCCTATCAAAATGTGGCAACAATACCAAATATCCAGTTGTAGGAATTGGTACCATTCCTTTTCGACTCCAGTCAGGGAACTATTTAGACTTTGATGATGTTTTGTTTGTTCCTGGTCTCAGGAAGAACCTGCTTTCAGTTTCGGTTATGGAGGATAAGGGTTATGCAATCGAGTTCAAGAACCAACATGTCCTTATTAGACCAAAAGAATCTAGCCCGGAAACAACACAGTTAATAGGGGTTAGAGAAGGCGATCTATACAGCCGCGAGGTGAACCTGTTCGAGCCCTAGTTCATAGCAGTAACAACTTGTGTGAGTTGTGGCAAAAGAGGATGGGGCACCTGCATCATAGAGCGTTGCCTATTCTGAGGGAGATAGTCACAGGTCTTCCAGAGTAAAACATTGAGCAACAGGGAGTATGCAGAGGGTGCACGCTTGGCAAGCATGCCAAGGCTGCTTTCCTAAACAACGAGCATAGGTCTAAGGAGATACTATATCTAGTAGATTCGGATGTTTGTGGACCGATGTCAGTAGCATCAATTTCAAGTAGCATGTACTATGTTTCCTTTATTGATGATTTCTCTTGCAAGACATGGATCTACTTCTTAAAGACCAAGGATGAAGTCTTTAGCAGGTTTCAAGAGTTCAAAGCTCTAGATGAGAACCAGACAGAGAAGAAGATCAAGGTCTTGAGATCAGACAATGGGGTGAATATACCTCCAAGGAGTTGGATGGTTTCTGCAAGCAGGCAGGAATCAAGAGGGAGATGACTGTTCCATACAACCCACAGCAGAATGGGGTTGTAAAGCGAAAGAATCGATCCATCATAGGAGTTGCTAGGGCCATGATTCATGACCAAGGCTTGCCGATGTTTCTTTGGGCAACAACATGCAACACAACAGTCTATATCCAGAACAGGTGTCCTCACAGGATCTTGGAGGACAAGACACCAGAGGAGGCATTCACTGGTGTGAAACCGGAGGTGAGTCATTTCCGCATCTTTGGATGTCCGGTTTATATCCATGTTCCGGTAGAGAAGAGGACCAAGTTGGAGCCCTCTAGTAGGAAGGGTTTATTTGTAGGATACAGTGAGACTTCAAAAGCTTACAGGGTTTATATTCTAGAGAAGAGGAAGACAGTAGTGAGTTGGGATGTAAAGTTTTAGGAGGACGTTGCATCCAGGAAGTCCCATGAGCCTATCCCAGTGATAGAGAATGAGGAGCAAGAAGCTCCGAAGGTTGAGCCAGGGTCACCAAAGACACCGGTGGTTTCCAGTTCAGAACAACAACCTTCAGGTGAGGAGGTGGAGACATTAGCCCCTTCTAGTTCTATCAGAAGACCTCAATGGCTTACACAAACATTGAGGGATGCTAAGGAGTATGTTGAGGCTCCTAGTAGCATGATTAGGGAGAGCAGACCTCCAAGGAAGTTTTCAAGCTACATGGCATTGATGAGTAACATCATAAATTCAGAGCCTACCATTTTTCAGGAGGCAACAGACCAGCAGGTTTTGTGGGATGCCATGGTGGGGGAGTACACCTCCATCATGAAGAATGATGTTTGGGACATAGTGCTAATACTGGAGGCGAAGTTAGTTGTGAGTTCCAAGTGGCTCTACAAAATTAAGCATGCTGCAGATGGCAGCATCGAGAAGTTCAAGGCAAGGTTTGTGGCGAGAGGGTTCTCCCGAGAAGAGGGAGTGGACTATGAGGAGACTTTTGCTCCAGTCGCCGAGATACACTTCCATTAGAGCGAGTTATGTCTTTAGCTTCATCTATGGGATGGCGGATTCATCAAATGGATGTGAAGACAACTTTCCTTAATGGGATCATTGAGGAAGAAGTGTACATAGAGCAGCCTCAGGGCTTTGAGGTAAATGGGAAGGAGTCCCATGTTTGTAGGCTGAAGAAAGCCTTATATGGACTCAAATAGGCATCGAGAGCATGGTATTCCAGGATAGATGGATACTTGCAAAGTGTGGGCTTTGCCAAAAGTGATGCAGATCCTAATCTATATTACATATTTGTTGGGACTGATCTACTCATTTTGGTGCTATATGTAGATGACTTGTTTCTTACAGGTGCAGAGAAGCTCATTGTAGGGTGCAAAGCAGATATGGCAGTTGAGTTTGAGATGAAGGACATTGGCATGATGCATTACTTCTTGGGTTTGGAGGTTTGGCAGAGACCAGGGGAGATATTCCTTGGGCAGGGTAAGTATGCAATTGAGATCCTAAAGAGGTTTTGGATGGAGGACTGCAAACCTATGGCCACACCCATGATCACTAATCTGAAGAAGGTGACAACTTCAGATTCAGAATTGGTGGACCCTACGTTGTACAGGCAGCTGATAGGATCCTTGATGTATTTGGTCAACACTCGACAAGATATATGTTTTGTAGTGAACACCTTGAGTTAGTTCATGGTGGAGCCAAGGCAGGAGCATTGGGTAGCAGCAAAACATGTGCTCGGATACTTAAGGGGCACGGTGGAGTATGGTCTAAGATATCTTGGAGATGGTGAAGTGAGGTTGCAGGGGTATACAGACTCAGATTGGGCAGGCAATGTAGAAGACAGGAAGAGCACCTCAGGGTGCTGCTTTAGCTTGGGATTAGGCATGATATCCTAGTTCAGCAGGAAGTAGACTTCTGTGGCACTTAGCTCAACAGAGGCCAAATACATGGCAGCCAGTATTGCTAGTTGTGAGGCCATCTGGCTTCGCAAGTTGCTTATAGTATTGATTGATAAGGAGTTGGATCCCACGGTGATATACTGTGATAATCAGAGTTGTATCAAACTCTCGGAGAATCCAATATTTCATGACAAGTCCAAACACATAGACATCAAATATCACTTCATACGAGACAGGATTCAGAAGGGAGCCGTAAAGCTCCAAGGATATTCCCACAGATCAACAGTTAGCTGATATTCTGACCAAGCCCTTAATGAAAGGTAAGTTTGAAGCATTCAGAGACAAACTTGGATTGGTGCAGAATTCCTTCCTCGCTAAGAGGGAGTGTTGAGAAATGTAGCTCGGATAGGAACTTCTTGCACAAGCTTCAGTATGAACGTGCTAGAAGTGGTTCGAGACATTTCTAATTCTATTTTGAAATTCACTTAAGTGATTTTCTATTTTTAAGTTCACTTAAGTGATTCTATTTTGTAATTCACTTAAGTGATTCTATTTTGAAATTCACTTAAGTGATTTTCTATTTTTAAGTTTACATCTCAAGATGAGATGAGATCTAATCTTAGGGTTACCTTTTTCAAGGATAAAAGGAGAAGATCAAGAGTGTTTTAGACACACAGAAAAGAAGAGGAGGAGAACAGATTGCTGAAGGAAAACTACAAGCTTAGGAGGAGAAGAACAGTGATTGCTGGCTAGAAAAGCAGCAAGAGAGCAGAAGTGTTCTGCTGTAGCTGTAGCCTCTTTTATTTGTAATATTTCAGGTTCAGAAATATATTTAACTTCTGCTGTTCACGCTGTTTATTTTTCAGCCATCTGTGTGACTGTTGCATGTTTGAATAAATTATTCTCAGATCTGATTTATTTTAATATAACATAGGACAGCAGTTAACTAGGGCTGGAAAATTTACAGAAATAAGCCCAGAGGAGGAACCCAGGTCTAAAAGAGATCATCCACAAGGCAGAGAAAGCCTTCAGGTTGGCACCCACATAGCAGAACACCTCTCATGAAAGAGGAAGCATGAAGAGATATGATTACAGAAGTTTTAGAGCCATCCTAAGAAAGAAGAAACAACTCAAAAATCGAGTTGGGTGCTCAGGAGCAGAATGTCTGCTTCTCTTCTCGTGTGCTTTTTTCTATTTTCTCAGACTTGGAGGTCATTTGAGCCCCTCAGGGTTCAAACACCCATGATTGTGTTAGATGTCCATAGTCTTCGACTCAAATAGCCATTGGATCCTCTACAAATCAAGATGACCATGAAATCCTGCAAAAGTGGGAATTTATGAGAAAATATGCCAACGATTATCAGACAAGGGCCATGGTCATAGGAGCTCAGGCATTCTTAGACTTTCAAATTTGTAGGTCAATTTGCAGGTTTTGGACCAAAGGAGGATCACAACTGTCGTCAGAGTCAAATACAAGTAGACATCTGTCAAAATTTGTATAGGTTTTGAAGTGAGACAGGATCATAATCAAGGTTACCGGGTGCGTGGGTGTGTGTGCGGGTATGGCTATTTTTTAATTATATACATATGTATTTTTTTATCGAAAAAAATTTAAAAAACTAATAAAAGTGGACTCCATTTCTCTTTAACTTAAAGATCGACTACAATTAGGCTAGTCTGGTTAGCTTAAAGATCAACTACAATTAAAAGCATAAAGGGTTTATATAAAAAGAGTAGACTCCAATTCACTTTACAATGAATTGGAGTCCACTTTATAGTAATTTTAAAAAAAATTTAAAAAGTTTAAACTTAAAAATAAAATAATTTTTTATTTTATTTTTTTGGCCCTTTTGGGCTGGGTGTGGCCAGCTGAACCCCGTGGCCCACTTTATTTAAAAAAAAAATTAAAAAAAACATGTTTTGAATTTTTTTTTTTCACCCTTTTGGGCTGGGTGCGGCCGATTGAACCTGACCCCGCAATCGTGCACCTGGGGCTGGCGTGGGTATGGGTTTGCGAACCCGGTAACCGTGATCATAGTAACCTAACAAAATTGTAGCAGTCTGAGTCTTTCCATTCACAAGTCAAGTACATGAGAGGGAAATTGGTTTATTGTAAGACGATTCGTGGAGAGCTTGAAACTTGTATTTATGCCATTCCTTGGTTTAATTTTATCTGCCATGTGGGGTTGGCCTTCTTTTTAGATTTTAGGCACCCATCAAATGAGGCAATATTGTGACATTTGATGTGGATAGCATTGGAATCTGTTGGGGCTAAGGCTTAGCTTCATGCTAGTTTATGCGAGTTCTATCTTCTATTATACTTTCATTACCGATTTCACTTGTGAAATCTTTTTCTTGTTCGTTTTCTCAAATATTTGTGATGTATTACCACCTACATCTCCAATCCTTTGTCAAGATTCAAATTTCCAACTTGTGCTCCCCGTTTTGGTCAGTTCTAGTGAATGATTTGGACTCCATTTTGATGGTAACTATGGTCATTTGCTTGACTTGTAGGCTGGACTGCTTTAAAGCTTCTGCTTTGTGGGTTCTATAGTCAATTTCTGAAATTGGTTTTTTCTCCGCTGCTGGTTCTTAGGTGATTCTCTTGCGTTTTTTCAATGTTTTTAATTTTTTGGTTTTGGATTTTATGGAATTTATGATATGCAGGTTTCCAAGTATCTATTTGCAAAGGATATTACTGACCTGTCTTTATCACGAGACCTCGACTGCTATTTCTTGATTCACAGAAATACGTTTTCTTCAGAATTTTCTATTACAAGCAGTCACAAATTACCTTGTGTGTTTTACTAATTATTTTCAAGTGTGTGTGTATATTTGGGCAAACACTTCATAGACATGTTGATACCCTGACAATCAAGATGATTAAGATTGTTGCGATATTCATCATTTCTCTTTTCTTTTTAAAACTCTTTGTTTGACAATTTTTGTGATTGATCTATATCATTGACACACTCAGGAAGTCACATAGCAAGGCATTTGAAGTTTCAGTTGATTATAACTGTGCCAAACAGTAATTGAAAAGAGTGCAGAGGGAACAATCAATGAGGAATGCATATCAACATCCATGAACAAGGAAATTATATATAAATTTTAACCATTTTTTAATAACATTGAGAACAATTACATGATGCTGTCAGAGACTGGCAGGTAGCAATCTCAACATGTTGATGGTCCTAAAATACTTTTGTATAGACTTAAAGGGTGGTGTTCCTAAAATGTTGGTAGTTATCAGCTTCTTAATTAAGTCATCACAATATCAGATTTTGAGCCGTTGTTCATTGGTTAGTTGAGTTGGCTTTATATAGCTAACCAGTATAAAATTCTTGTTATAGGCTATGTCCATATATGAGATGTGGTCAGGTGCAAATTTTGGGAAGATTTTATAATGACTCACACTGTAATCTAATGATTCTGGAAACAAAATTGACTGGAAAAATCTAAGTTACAATATTCTCAAAATAAGAGACAGACCGAAAATTTTGTTTTAATGCCACCAATATATGGAACAGCCCAGGCTCTTGGGTGGACCACCCCCATTTTGAAGACGAATAGTTCACCTTGATAATTCCGGATCAAGCAGTTCACACATTTTTAATAAAAATATCTCCCTTATTTAAAAAAAAAAAAAGGAGATATATATTGATATTCAAATTTGCAAAGAACAGTTATCCAACAAGCAGCTTGGAGGTCACAAGATTGCTGTCCAAAAGGAGGAACAAGCAACAAAGCAAATTTAAAAACTCCAAAAAATGCAACAGTATACCAAGGGTGCCAAAGATGCAAAGGGTACCATAATCACCGAAAAAAATTTGAAACACCAAAAGCTCCAGAATCACGCAATGTTCTAGGGTTGTCCAAAGGCATCAAAATCTCCAGGGGTGTCGAAATCTTCTAACGCTCGAAAATCTCCAAAGGCTCCACAATTGCCATATGCTCCCTATCATCCATACCACTCATGTTGTCTACTTTTCTTTTTTCTTATTACTCTGAGATGCAAATAGGCTATGTTTATGGCCTCATTTGCAAGGTGATCAGCCACCATATTATGCCTCCTTCCAATGTGGGAGTATTGTATATATTCAAACTTCTGCTCCAATTCTCTTAGTCTTCTCTGAACTATTTGTAGTTGGACTGATGAGAAATCCTTCCCCTTAGATAGGGCAAAGATCACAAGTCTCGAATCACCATACACATGGAGTTGTTTAATGCCTTGTTCTTGAGCCAATTTTTGTCCCATTTCACAGCCTATCAATTCTGCAACATTATTGGTTTTTTTCCCAAAATTGATTTTGAACTGAAGCATTTCATAGTGTGGGGCCACTAGTATCACACCACCATCCGCTGCACAACCTAGGTTTGATTTAGAGGCTCCATCAAAGAAAAGTGCAGGGAACTTTATCTTTGGAGGTTTGATTGTTCTAACTTGTGGCCCAAAATTCAGGAGATTTTGGAGATCCATTTGGTGTAACAGTTGTATCTCCTTTTTTCTTCTTGTTGTTTATTATATATAGCATTTGTGTTTAAGACTATCTCCCTTAACACTCTATTGGTTAACACTCGAAAATTGATTCTTTTGTCATAAAAAATTATCATGTTTCTGTCCTTCCATATGTGCCAAATGATGAATATTGGCACTAATTTCCATGCTTGATAATGTGCTTGTCCTTCAGTTCCCATTTGTACATTTGCCCCCAATTGGTTAGGCAATTTTTTGAGTTGAAGATTCCTGATAGTGCTGTTCCTAGCTGCTGGGTTATTTCAATCCATATTTTAACTGCTTTCATACATTGAAAGAATAGATGTGATATTGTTTCTTTGTTTGTAAGACACCTATGTCAAATATGAATTGTTTACCATATATAAATTTGTTTACCATCCCATATATTAATATGTTTACCATCCCTTTGAAGCCAAAAGGTATGATTTAATATAATATCTTTAGCTTCCACAATATGTTTCCAAATTAAGGAGCCTGCTATGATTTTCACACTTTTTATGAGTTGGATCCCATTAGAGTTGTTCAGATATTTGCATTTTAAGATTTGCTTCCATGGAGAGTCTGGTGGAGTGAGCAGATTCCAAAGCAACTTAGCACTTAGTGTCTTGCTAACAATTGCTGTTCTTTTGATTCCTAGGCCTTCCTTCCATGGAGAGTCTGGTGGAGTGAGCAGATTCCAAAGCAACTTAGCACTTGGTGTCTTGCTAACAATTTCTGTTCTTTTGATTCCTAGGCCTCCCTGCTCCTTTGGCTTGGTAATAGTCTCCCAATTGACCAAATGAAACTTTTTCCTATCTGATTGCCTTCCCCCTTGCCATAGGAAAGTTCTTAACATTGCATCTAACTTTTGCAAGATATATAAGCGTGCATGATACACCAACAGTTAATAAATGAGAAGATTTGCTAGTACTGATTAGATTAAAATAATTCTTCCAGCCAAACTCAACCAACTATTGCTATACTGTTGTATTCTCCTTGACATCTTTTCTAGAATTACATTCTAAGTTTCCTGTTTTTTTTTCTTATGAAAGCCCGTAGGAACACCTAGGTAGTTAAAGGTATCACTACCTTTCTGAAATCCCAAAATCTGAGAGAAACCTCTATCTTCTGTTGTAGAAGTATTTATAGTGTAAATATGCTCTTTTGGGTGTTTATCTCTGCCCCTGTGGCTGAAGAGAAGCAATCTAAAACTTCTTTGATCAACCTGACATTCAGTTTTGTGGCTTCGCCCAATAAAATAATGTCTTCTGCAAATTGAGCATGAGTGATTGTTCTATATCCTATAGCTGCTCTAATTCCCAAGATTTCTTTCTTTCTTCTCAGTTTGGTTAGGGTCATCCCTAAAGTTTCAGCTAGAAGGATATAAAGGTAAGGGGAGAGAGGACACCCTTGCCTTAATCCTCTGGTGGCTTTAAAGAAGTTAGCAGGTTCCCCATTGATTAGAGGGGCTATCCAAGGTCCCTTTGTGCAAGTTCTTATCCAGTCTATCATTTGAGCTGGAAATCCAAATTTGGCTAACACCTGTGTTAAAACGCCAATGTCTACTCTGTCAAAGGCATTAGCCATATCAAGTTTAATGGCTATTCTTTTCTTTGTGGACATGGCACTTGAGTGTAGGGCCTCATGAATCATTATAATGTTGTCATATATTTGTTTCCTTGGAATAAAACCCCCTTGTTCAGGCTCTATCAAATCATTAATCTTCCTTTTAATTCTAATTGCTATTATTTTAGTCAGTATCTTATAAGAGCAATTGCACAAAGATATAGGTTTGAATCTGTCAAAAGTAACTGCATTTTTTTCTTTTGGAATTAAAGCTAAGAAAGTGGAGTTGATTGCCCCATATAGCTTACCTATTATCCTTGTCTCTTCTATCATTGCCAATAGGTCATCTCCTATAATTTCATAAAACTGCCGATAAAAATTGTTGGTGATGCCATCTAATCCTGGAGCTTTGTCCTTGGATAGTGAACGTATAATTTCTTCCAACTCTTCTTTGGTTACTGCAGAAGAGAGATCTTCTCTGTCTCCCTTTTTTAGCAAAGGAGGAATGTTGTTCAAGAGAGTGGCTTGAGCCTGTTGATTTACTGCTGTCTTTGTGAGAAGGGCCGAGTAATGATCTCTTGCTAGTTCCTTTATGACTGCCTGATCAAAATAAATTTCTTCAGTTTTGTGAATTTCTCTGATTGTATTTTGTTGGTAGTGCTGCATTGTTTTTAGATGAAAGTAATTTGTGTTTCTGTCTCCTTTCTTGAGCCAGATCATTCTTGATTGAAGTCTCCAATGTGCCTCTTCTTCACTAAAAGCTTGATCCATTTCTTGGTTCAACCGAAGTCTTCTCTCTTCTTGTTGAGGGGTTGGAGGCTGATCGTCTATCTCTTGCTCTGCTTCCTTCATCTGTTGTAGCAATATGCGTGACCTATTTTCAACTTTAGTCTGATTGGCAATCCAGCCCCTAATGGCTTTCTTGAGATTGGAAATTTTCATTTTCCATACCTCTTGGGGATTGTTTGCATAGACATGTTGCTTCCAAATACTTTCTACTAAAGGTGCAAACTCCTTATGCTCCATCCATTTTGGATTGTATTTGAAAGGAATCTTCCTTTTTTCAAGAGAACTATCGCCCATATCCAAATAGATATGCTTATGATCTGAGACTGAACTTTGAATTATGCCTCTTGATACAAGTGGATACCTGAATAGTATATCTTCTTGTATCAAGAATCTATCTAATATTTCTACAATGAATTTAACCCTAGCTCTTTTGTTTGTCCATGTAAATTTTCCATTTTTGGGGATTATGTCTTGAAGTTTCTACTCAGTTATAATTTGCATAACTAGGTCCTTAGAAGGGTCTTTTGAGGAAATGCCTCCTTTTTTCTCTGATTGAACTAAAGTCACATTCAAGTCCCTTGATATGAAATTCATAAAAATTGACTAGGGTCCAAGTCTCTCCCTGTGGAGAGGATAAAGAAGATGCTATCCAATTTGAGTGTCTTGTTTTATTAATACATATCAAGGCATGTGGATCCCATGCAAGGAGAAGCCCCCCGGAGGCACCTGATGAATCTATTGTTTCTAGGTCTGAGGATCTCCATATTTTTTTACATTCTATTCTTGCTAACTGCTCTTTCAATTTAGTTTCTTGAATGCAGATAACCATTGGCTTCTGCTGGGCTATCAATTGACTTAGGTAATTTTTTTTCAGGGGACTACCCAATCCCCTTCCATTCCATGATAGAACCTTCATTTCTTAAGTGGCTTCTTAGCCTTGTTGAAGTCTAAGGTTGTCTTTGCTTTCTTTTAAATCTCTATATTTGCTTGTTCTGTTCTTACCTCTTGATTAGATTTCCTCCCTCTAGTAGAAGATCTGGTGGCTGGGGTGCCTCTTGGAATTATTGTTGCTGCTAATTGAGTCTCTTCTATTTCTTCAATATCCTCTTCCTGAAGGTTTTCTTTGGTAGCTTGAGTTTCCTCCACTTTGTCTTCTGATTTAGGATTTGATGGATCTTCCCCTTTTTTAGATGGCCTTGGATGTTCCTCTTCCTCATTTTGTGATAAAATAGAGAAATGAAATGAAATGAAATATTATTAATGTCCTCGGTGGGCCAAAATAAGACCCAAGGGACTATAAGAAGGACAATAATGACTGCCAGCTAGCAGGCTGAAAAGCCCAAAAAAGAAAAGAACTAAGATAAATACAAGTTGAAACCCGACAACCGGGCCAAAGAGAGAAGGAGAAAAGAGAAGGGAGAGTAGAGGGGGGAGGGCTGCAGTTATTTATCTTAAGATCTTCTGCTTCTTCCTTTGTTGGTTTCCACTACTTTCTTTTTTGCTTTCATGGTCTGTCCGTGAACTTAACAGAGGAAAGTGAGCTAAGAAATACAATCTCTGAGATTTTGGAAAGTGAGCTAAGAAAGAAAATGTTAGAGAACTTATTATTGTTTTGTCTTTTTGGCTGTGGCTGAGGCCTCCTTCTACTTCTAGATCTTCTCTCTTGTTTTCTTCTTACTGGTTGGAATTCTTGATCTTCCTCCTTTGTCTCTTGTTGTACCTTACAGTGATGGTTTCTTGAGAAATGACCATATTGATGACAAGTAATACAATTAAAGGGAATGTGCTCATAATCTTGTGGCTAGGTATGGATCCTGTCGAAGACTTTGATACCTATGTTTTCAGGAAGCCCTTTTTTGAGATTAACTTGAACACACAACCTAGCACAAATTGCATTATTGGCCTTCGGAGGAGCCTTCTCTACAAATGAGCCAATAGAGTTACCTATCAGCTCAAGAGTCGGTTTATTCCATAAATGTAGGGGTAAAAATGACAATCTTACCCAAATTGAGACTTCTTCTGGTTCTTCCACTTGTGGGTTGAAATTGATTGACCAAGGGTTCATGTAGAGAGGGCTTGATCTAAGGAACTGGGGACCTCCTTGAAATATTGCATTTCTTTCCTATGTGGAGGAGAAAGCAACTATGCCCTCTCCTTGTCATCATGAATTCATAGCTAGATATTTTAGATCCCCAAGAAGAGATGATCCACCTTTGAATGGCTGTTGGGCTAGGCTAGCTACCCCCAAATTTGCAAGCAAGAGCTCATGCAGTTAGGGTGAGGATCAGGCTCTATATATAGTCCAAAGGAATCTCCACCACTAGAGCATCATCCAACTTAGGAACAAAGGAGCCTTTGTTACTTGGTTGGGACTGTTGTGGCCTCCTTGCCTTCAAAGCTTTGGTCATATTTTATAGTTTTGACTGATCGAACAAAGGAGATAGTGAGAACAAGGGAGCCATGGTCAGCGTTCTTGAGTATGGTGGTAGTTGTCATGGTAACATCCCGGAAGGAGGGTTTTTGGGGGTGGGGGGGGGAGGGATATCCCCCGCTACCATTGCCATGACAGAGCTTCGGAGGTGACCAAACCCTAAACTGAGCTAGAGAATATCCTTTCCAAAATCTCAAAGATTTTATTTCTTAGCTCACTTTCCTCTGTTAAGTTCATGGACAGACCATGAAAGCAAAAGCAAAAGTAGTGGAAACCAACAAAGGAAGAAGCAGATCTTAAGATAAATAACTGCAAAAAAACTGCAAATTGTCACAATGCCTACTGGATCCGTGCATACAAAGGATAATGCGTCAGGTGGCATGAACCCTTCTCCAAAACCAGGTCCAAGCATCAACAACGGACAACAGAATTAAAACCCATATCTCCCTTATTACTATAATAAATCTTGCAGTACTTGTAGAAAATAAAGCACTTTAATCTATTCTTATTTTATCCTTCAAAAGCAGTTCTGGCCTTTGCATGGCTATATTTGAATTATTCTCTTAGCTGTATTTATTTCATTCTTACAGCTGTTTCCTAGCTTTATTGATTTAATTCTCCTAAAACAATCTACAGTTTTTGCATGGCTTTATTCTCATCCTAATCCCTGGAATTGCCATAAGATTCATTTCAGCCTAGAAACTATTTTTTTATCTTATTCTGATGTACAATAACAAGCTTATCAAAGATTTTGGTAGAATAGTTGCTCAGACATTGGCACCTGAAGTGGACATATGTGCAATTACTTGTGCAGCCCCTTCAGTGGCTTGTTTCAGTGAAAACTTTCTGATTAAAAAACATCATGGTGATATGACTAAACAATATAATTGTATTTAAATAAAGCTTGTATTACCCACGATTTGAGAAATTGACAGTTCTTTTTTTCTTTTTAAAGGAAAAAGCAAAAAATAAAAATAGAAATGGTTACCTAGAAAATGATATTAATCTGATGAGCCACCTACTAAGTTAGAAATACTCTCAAGTGCTACTGCTATGCAGTCTTTTAAGAACCTAGTTAGAGTTACAAACGTCAATTGTTTGGCCAACAAAAATTGTTTTTGTTTTTAAACGAGTAATTATGAATGCCTCTTTAAGCATGACTGTTAGAATCCATGCATCCTACACCTCATTGAAAGTGACTTGTAGGTAGGAATGCTTCATATTATGACATCCTCACTGTGATGCTTAGTAATTGCATTTCTGATTAGTGCTAACTAGTAAAGCTTGCATATATTATACTCACAGGTTTTGTAAATATTAAATAGGAGACGTCAAAGAGGTCCAACTAAAAGGCATTTGTAACTCTATTGTGGTGAACACAAATAAACTCATCACTGCATCACCTAAGAATTGGCATGCTTTTATTGCATTTTGCTACTTTCTCATCACATGTATTTACTTTTTATGACCTATTCATCTAATAACCTTTCTATTGGTACTGTTCTGCACATAGAATACATTTAAACATGTCTATAATGTGTCCTTCTGTTCATCATTCTTTTGTCTGTTTTGTATGCAAGTTTAGATCCAATTTTCCATCACTTCTGCACTTATATATTGGTTATGTGATGAAGGTGGCTGATCTGTTGCACGTGCAATTGCAGGAAACATGTTTGGTCAAATTTCTGTCTATGCTATGCCAACCAGCAGCTTATTGATGACAAGTCAGTCCTGCAGGACTTTGGCATTAAGAATAACTCTCAAGTAAAGCTTATACTATCATTTATATGCTTTATGATTTAAAACCCCTTTGGAAAATTAATAACATGGCAGTATCCTAAGTTGATTTCATTATTTTAATTTATGCATTCTACATTTGTAATTTTTTCATATGTATGACTTTGGATCTCCATTGTATTGATTTTATTGTTTGTTTATATTTATATTACACAATTGTAAAGTCGATATGTAAATATTGACAAGGGCATGCATGATTGCTTTAATCATGAAATAAAAAGACAATTCAATAACATGTGTACAAACATATTTTGGTTGAAGAGTAATTATGTGAACCCAATAGGTTTGGGGCAAGTGGCGGGGAGTGAGGAGTTTCACATTATAAGCCAAGGTTCCAAACCCTAGAGCCATCGGGATACCTAGACCTGGGGTCAAAGTTATGATAATGCATGGAACTAGAGTTGAGTGGCCATAGACCTAGGGTTGGGTGGCTGTAGACCTAAGGTAAAGTGTAACCATATAAGCTCACCCTCATGTTCTCTACGAGCTCTTTCCCAATGTTAAAATTTTGAACTGTGCCTAGCCGATCGACAACATAGAATTTTATATTAAAGAACTTACAATTACTCAAGAAACATATTAGATGGGTAGACAATGAGGGGGATTTTGCGAATTTGTTGTTTGATGCTTGGTTCAAGCCTTATCCTCTTCTTTTTGATCCAAAATGATAACCTTTGGCCTAGGCCTCTTTGGATTGTAGAGTTGTGAAAATAAAAAATTATATTGATGTGAAGAACAAATCTAGATTTTGGATTTCCATTAGCATTATGGTCAAGGGAGAGGACCTCTAGTAGAAAAGCTCCAAGAGATGCTTCAAGTGTGTAACGATCCTTATATAGCCATGTTATCTATATTTTATTTGATTGGCTCAATCTCATATGCTAGGATTGAGTCATCCCTTGAGCAAGTTGGCAGCTTAAATCCTGTGCTGCAACTTGTAATGGCATCTACCAGTCCCCACTAGTATGGAGACCTTGCCACATTGAAGGGAAGGTCGGAAAAGTTCCAAAAACTTGCAACGACCTTCTTTGCTGCCCTGTGCCTCTCCTCGTTCCATGCATCCATACCCTCAAGAGTGGGTTGTAACCTTGGCGTAGAACATTCCGCAAAATAGGTGTCTTTTGTCCCACTCCTCGGGTGTGCAATTGATGGATTGGAACTCTGGTGGTAAATATGGATGAAGGTGCTATCGATACACTCTGTACGAGGTTGAGAAGGGGGGATTGACATGGCCTCGCTTTGTCTTTGTTTTAGATCTTTTTTCTCCTCATAGTTTGAGAGGATGGCATTGCAATCTCTCTGAACATCATACAACACCTTTGGGTGTGCCTTGAAATATTTCCTGACACCTTTGGGTGGGAGGAAGCCTTATCTTCCTCCTCTTTAGCTTTCAGTTGCCCCCTTTTGACGAGGGCGGTTTCTACTCGCTCGGCCATATCTACAACATCCTCAAAGGTAGAGATGTTGGATGTCTCTAGGTAGAAGGCTAATTGTTCATGGAGGTTCTCTATAAAGATATCTAAGAGATCTCTTTGTGGGGGTTTTATTGAAGTCTTCCCACTAGGGCTTGCCACTTGGCTAAGAAGTCTGCAAAGGTCTCATCCTTAGCCTGCTTAAATTTATATAGGTCACTAATTGTGACCTCTTCGATATAAACAGAGAACTGTTGGAAAAACATTTCAACAAGATCTTTGAATGCTTTGAGAGTATGCCTTAGTATTTTGTAATACCATTCTAAGGGGGGACCACTAAAGCTTTTAGGTAAGATTTTGAATAACATCTCATCATAGGCGATGTTGCTACAAGCCATTCGGAAAAGCCTGAGGTGATTAATTGGGTCCTTTTTCCCCTTGTACATTTGAAAATTGGGTGTTTCAAAATTGGAGGGAAGGGGTGACTAGCTACAATAAGATCTAGGGGTTGGTTACACAAGTCCTCATAAGAGTACTCGTGACTAGATGAAGACCCTTGGATCAAGGCCGTTTATTGTTTCAACTGCTCTATTTGTAAGGTGAGGGTTTGGATTTTAGAAGAAATGGGGTTTGATGGCACATGAGGTATGTGTTGTGGGATGGGAGGACATTGATAGTTGATGAAAGGGTAATGTTGGGACATCGGAGCATATGATGTCGAAGCAGGCATTGTACGACTTGCCCCCAAGCAATTAAAGACAAAATGATTCGAAGATACAAGATTCGAGATTGTGGAAATGATGTTTTGAGCAAAGCCTACATGTGCGCTCGGGATCGGGGGAAGTTTATTGAGGCAAGATTGAGAAATTAAAGCACTTGGAAGCACATCTGAATTAGGGATATAGATTGTGCTCACTTGTAGAAGAGCGGGACAACTTATATTGACCCGCAACAAATCCTCAAAAGGAGGCAGGGATGAGTAACGTCCCAAGGTGGAGGGGGTTTTTGTGTCTTGCGACCCACATAAGTTGTGACAATTGGAGGATTGGAGTTAGCACGATTTGGGGTCGATGCATTAAGGTTGGTATTTAAGGACCCATAATATGGGTCTGCTTGATGAGAGGCTAGAGGGTTAGGGTTAGGCTCTTAGGGGCAGTCCAAAAGAGACCCCTACCCAATAGAAACTGTTGCCACATTTTGCACGGGGTGCAATGTTTTCAGTTTTGTAAAGTGCTGCTCTTCCTTTTCCCTCTTCCTCTCTCTCCCTTTCTTCTTCTCTCCCTTTCTCTCTTTTCCCTGCATACTCATTCTTTCCCCCCTTTCTTTTGAGCCCCTCAGTCAGATCTCGAATTTGACAGCAGTTGCCCTGAAAAATGGCTAAGTGTTAGGGCGCAATCCGACTTCGCGCGAAGTCCGAGTGCGCCCTCCAGTTGGAGCGCAGCAGGAACACAAAGTGCGAAGTCCGACTTCTCCCAGTTTTGGTGCGAAGTCCGTACTTCTCCCAGTTTTGGTGCGAAGTCCGTACTTCTCCCAGTTTTTTGAGCGCACCTTGTAGCAGGCTGGTAGGCTGGCAGGAAAAATAACTTAGTGCTGGGGCGAAGTCCGACTTCGCAGCGAAGTCGGACTGCTCCCCCCTTTCCAGGGCGAAGTCCGTACGGCGGCAGAAATCAGCTTTCACCTGTGTGCAAGCTGACTTCGCAGCGAAGTCGGAGTGCGCCCTTGACAGGTGCGCAGTAGGGAAACAAACTCAGAAATGCACCCAAGGCATGAAGGCCTTCCCGACTGCGCTGTTTTCTGCCTGCGCAACCCAATGACGCTCCGGTCCTGAGAGAAGTTGGATAAACTGCCTTTCAAGGCAAGCATGTGTCAAACAGCATCATCCGACAAGTGTCCAGCTTTGGGATCTGAGCCAAGACGTGCCGAGCAAAAGGACAAGCATGGGCTGCACTACTTATGCCAGCTGCCTCATTTAAAGCTGATTGGAGGTTCTACCTACTCCAGCTGCCCGCATTCCTGCCGATAAGAAGTTCTATCTAGCGCGCTGCCACGTAGCTGTTTGACCTTCAGGGGAACCATGCTGCAGGTACAGTCCTGTCCGACAAAGGTCAGCATCAGCAACTCCATAGCTGCTTTTGTTAGCCAATGTTTGACTGGGACTTTGTGCCCATTAATGTAACGGGAGGGACTCGGGCTATAAATAGCCACCACGTTTTCATTGTAAGTGGTGGAAGGGGAATGTTTGTTAGGGAACCATTGTAACCGTGCTTCTGCTTATAAATATAAAGTATATGCTTGGCTCTGTTCTACTGCTTTTATTTTTTATGCTGCCTCTCCTTTACGTTTCTGCTTTACGTTTTCCCTGTGTCATGGCTTGTTGATTCGCTTCAGCATTTGGTGGTCAGGTATTCCTGAGGCGTTGCTTGTGTCATGGCTTGTTGATTCATTTCAGCGTTTGGTGGCCAAGTACTCTTGAACTTCATCGATTAGAGGATACATAGAATAAACTTGGTAGCAGTTCCTTCAGTTTGTGTGTTATGTTTATGTTGCTGTCCGTAGTGGTGATTGATGCATTGCCGTGCTGTTAGTTCTCCTTGTAGGGAGAATGTTTGCTAGGGGATCATTGTAGCTGTGCGTACAAATTCTCTGCACAACACACATACTTGGATCTGACATCTCTTGGTTGCTTTCTGTTTATGTTACTGTATGTAGTGGTGATTGATGCATTGTCGTGCTATTAGTTCTCCTTGTAGGGAGAATGTTTGCTAGGGGATCATTGTAGCTGTGCGTACACTGCTTTATACAGAAAGTATACTTAGACTTTGCAGTTTCTGGTTATGCTTTGTATTTATAATGCAGTAAGTAGTGGTGATTGATGTGTTGTTGTACTGTTAGTTACCCCCACCCAACTCCAATCATATTTGTAAATTCTTTCCGCATTTTTATCTCTTTCCTGTACTCTTAGCTTAAACCAAAACCCACAAGGAGCCGGCCTTCTCCGGAGATTGGCACGGAAGGCATTCCTTCCTTCCGGCCTTTCTAACTGGTGGGCGAATCTGGGCGCATTAACACAAAATCCTTTCCTCATGGCAGATTCGTAACCAACAGTTTCTCTGGCACGCCCGGTGGGACCCGAAGTCCCACATTTGAAAAAACTCAGGCTCGTGTTCACTCGGGCTGACAGTTTATTCTGAGCACTTGGTGGGCCAAGGAAGTTTCCCACCCCCAAACAGAATCGAAGCACCGGTGTTCGCTTCATTGCTGTTCAAAATCAGAGCACTTGGTGATGAAGCCGAGGCTGAAATTCTAGAAGAAGCCGAAGCTGAAGTCGGAGGAGCTGAGTACGAAATAGAAGAGGCCGAGGAAGACGAGGAATCTACATCCTCGGAAGGTACCGACACTGAGTATACAACCGACGGAGGAGAGGAAGAAGAAATGGCTGCCCAGCAACAAAATGATGATGATCTCTTCCCGGCGATGGACTCTACAGGGCCCTTGGCCCTGGTCGGACAACAAGCTGTGCCCCCTGCTGCTTTGAAGTCCATCCCTACGTACGACGGATACGGCAAGACGGCGTACGAGCACATCCAGGACATCCTTGCCCTGGCCACATTGCATTCTATTACTGAAGAGAGTGTGAAGACCCGTCTGCTGGACCTTTCCCTAAGGGGAAAACTTCTCTACTAGTGGAGATTGCTGCCAGAGGGATCTATCACAGGGTGGCCCCAGCTTGCTAGAAGGCTCGTGAAAGGATGCAACGAGTCTGCTGACCCTACTTCTCTGCTGCATCAGTTCCAAAGTATCCAGAGACATCCTCAAGAGGAGGTGTCTGACTTTAACATCAGGTTTGCGAGATCCTGGAAACGGGTACCTCGTGAACTTCGGCCTTCAGCTGGCATGGCTGCTCACTACTATCTGAGATCCTTCAACTCAGACATATGCCTGCTGCTGAAGATTGCCAGAATAGACGAGTTTCCTGCTCTGTACGAGGCTGCCCAGCAAGCTGAAGCTGATATTATTTCTATCGGCAGACTCCCGTCCAGGGTGCAGGAACCCATTCATCCCGACTTCCCCAGATCCCAGTATCCTCCCTGCTTCTGGTGGTGCACCGTCCACGTCAGGGCAGCAACCCCAGCAGCAATGGAATCCGGCGCCGGTCGTAACTCCTTACGACCCGCCTCAATTGCATTATCCTCACCCCCCTCCTCCTGCTCTGCATTTTCCAGCACTCCCTGCTCGTCTGCAGAACGCACCTTATTCCAATCCTCCTCCATTAGCCGCATTGCCTCCACCGGCACAGTTGCCGCCTCCTGACAATAACATTTAGAATACAATCCTCCAGGAGGTACGAGCTTTGGCCTCGGGATATCATGCCATGTCCAATGACATGACCGCTCTGAAGAAGCAGGCCCAGATGGACCTCGTTCCTAGGAGGCCATATCCGCCCCCAGCACTGACAAAAGACAAACCCCCAGAGCACCAGCTGCAAAGGCGTCCGCCTCCGAGAAATGCTACTATAGAAGACCCGCCTGGTCCTTCCGACCAGGTTAACTGGTGCACTACATGCAATGACCCGCATTCTGAGGAAGACTGCACACTGCACCAGCACTACATCCAGACTTTGGCCGGCAGCGCCATAGAGGACGATGAACTCTACATGATCCTGGACGGCGAAGCCAACTTTGCCCTCCCAGAAGAAAATCTAGTGCCGCCCGCCAAGGAAGAAAAGAAAACTGCAGATGCTGCCAAGCCTTTGCAGGTATATGCCAGAAGAGAAAAACCGCAGCCCGGTGGGCTGCCACCATACAAGCGGCTGTGGCCCTACACAGCCCAGGAGAAGGCATCCAAAGACAAAGCTCCGGCCAAGCCTCTTCCGGCAAAGGCAGCCCCTGTTCCAACCAAGCCTCCTATAGCGAAAGCTCCAGTTCCGGCTAAAGCTCCTGTACCTCAGCCTCCAGCTGAAACCAAAGAACAAGCACAGGAGAAGCTAAAGTACCCGTCTCTGACCAAGAGACAGCGAGTTGAAGCCACCCAGCAGTACCGGACGAAGTATGAGCCGGCAAAAGAAGCAGAAGGAGCTAGCACCTCGGGCTACAGCATAGTAGACGAGTTGAAAAGAACACCCGCTAGAATCAGCATGTACGATGCTCTTCTGCTCCCAGGCTAGGTGGATCTGCTGCAGGAATCTCTGAAAAATATGAAGAGCGGCAAGCAGATACAACCTGCTGTCCTGGTTCAACCTCTGACAGTCTCAGCCACTGGGAAGAACAGACCGCCTCCCTTTTATCTGTCTTTACGGATGCAAGGGCACATAGTACACAACTGCATGGTGGACTCTGGCGCTTCCACGACTGTGATGCCGAAAGCCGTCTGCGATGAGATCGGGATGGAGTACACACGGAGCAGCCAAGGCGTGCTGCAATTAGACGGCACCCCTGTCAAGACAGTTGGTGTCATAAAGGACATCCCTATCCGGCTGCATAAGGCTCTCGACATTGTGGTCATCCAAGAGGTCGTGGTCGTTGACCTGGCTCCCTACTTCGGCATGTGTCTCTCTCGGGAGTTCACTGCGAAGCTGGGCGGGTACCTGTCTCTAGACTACTCACACATGGAAGTGCCCTTCAAAGGAAGGAGACTGAAAATTTTTAATGAGAAGCCTTCCACCTTCCTAGTAGAGAAGATACCCGGAGGGGAGTCGGACTGCATGGTCCAGCTGTCGGAGGAAGAACTGGTGACGGTAGAGCTGACGGAGCAAGCCCTCGAAGTGCCACAGCTTGAAGATGAGTTCTCTTTGCGGGATTTCAATGCCGTAATTGAGACAGAGCAGGGCTATTACACTGTTGTACAGCCCGAGAGGCTTGACAAGTCAGCTGCAAAAGAAGTGGGACCTGCACCTGAGAAGCTGTGGAAGCTTTTCTTTGATGGCGCGCGATGCAAAAATGGCGCCGGTGCAGGGGTGCTTTTGGTTTCTCCGACCGGGATCCAGAAGGACTATACCTACAGGTTGGCTTGGAGTTGCACTAACAACTCGGCAGAGTACAAAGCCCTGTGCTTGGGTTTGCGAAAGGCGGAGAGGCTGGAGATTAAACACCTGCAGATCTTTGGAGATTCAGAGCTGGTGTGTCACCAAGTTACGAATAAGTGTGCCTCCAAACAGCACTATCTCAAGGCGTACCGCAACCGGGTGTGGGACCTGATGGAGTCGTTTGACTCGTTGAATGTCAAGGCGATATCACGTGAGAAAAACAAACACGCTGACATTCTGGCGTCTGTTGGAGCCAGGTACGTTCCGGCTGATGACGTTGTCTAGAAACCGAAGCCGGTTCGTACTATTTACAGGCCTTCTGTGCCTGATAAGGACACCCACTGGCAGGTGTTCGATTGTGACGAGGAGATCGTCACATTTTTGGTAAATGAAGTTGGTTCAATCGAAGGTAGAGACCCTGATGACGAGCAATATGAGGGGTTGATACAGTTAAAAAATAATCATGTCCCAAAAGGATCGATTACATTGGAGAGTCTATTTGATCAGAATGACAGAGCTATATCTCATAGGATCAAAGTAGACCCGAAGCAGTATGCCGACCTGGAACTTGAACCTGTAAAACTATCAAGGACGGGACAGATTGCACTTCGGAGGAACTTGAGCAGATCAGATCACTGTGCCGAGAGTTCCTCGACATCGTGGCCTGGTGCTACGAGGATTTGAAGGGGTATGACAGAAATGTTATCCAGCATACCATTGAGCTAGAGGATGGCGCCAAGCCATTCCGACAGAAGCAGAGGGCCGTAAATCCGAAAATCGAGGCCATGATGAAAGCGGAGCTCTTGAAGATGCTGGAGGCCAAAATCATCTACCCCATCAAGCATTCTTCCTAGGTCGCGAATTTGGTGCCTGTGAGGAAAAAGAATGGCGACATTCGTCTCTGTGTCGACTTCAGAAACCTGAATCAGGCTTCCCTCAAGGACCACTATCCGCTTCCCCAAATTGACCAAATTCTACACATCGTTGCTGGAGCCCAGAGATTCTCACTTCTAGATGGATTTTCCCGCTACAATCAGATTTGGGTCGGGGATGAGGACCAGCATAAGATGGCGTTCACCACCAAATGGGGGACGTTCGCCTATCAGCGCATGCCTTTCGGCTTATCCAATGCTGGTGCCACATTCCAAAGGGCCATGGACTTGGCCTTCCGAGAGCTGCTCAATAAGATCATTGTCATCTATCTTGATGACATGACTGTTTTCTCTCACCAAAGAGGGGATCATGTTTCCCACTGCGGCAAATATTTGAGAGGTGTCGAGAATTCGGCATTTCTATAAACCCGAAGAAGTCTGTCTTCGCGGTAAAAGAAGGAAAGCTGCTGGGACATGTCATCTCCGAGAAAGGCCTCACCATTGACCCTGACAGAGCAGAAGCCCTCCTTCGCTTGCCAGCCCCAATCGATAAAAAAGGGCTGCAGTCCTTCTTCGGTCAGATTAACTTCGTGCGAAAGTTCATTCCGGACTTCGCGCAAGTGATCAAGCCTATGGCCGAACTGCTGAAAAAAGATACAACTTACGAATGGACTGATGAGAGAGAGCAAGCCTTCGAGGAAATCAAGGCTCGAATTGCGCAAGCTCCGGTGTTGATAAACCCGGACTACTCCAAAGACTTCATCCTGTATGCGGTGGGAGAACCGGAAAGTTACGCCGCAGTCCTAACTCAGAAGGGAGACGATGGTGAGGAGCGCCTCATAGCGTTCCTGAGCCAAGTGATTCAGCCGCATGAGGAATAGTACAACTTTATAGAGCAGCAGGTTCACGCTGTTATGAAATCCCTCCGATAGTTCAGGCATTTTGTCTCCCAGAGCAAAACGACTGTCTTCGTGATTCATCCGGACGTTCGAAGCTTCATCATACAAGGAGAGCTGGGTCACAAGAGAGCAGGATGGATTGCAAAAATCCAGGAGTTCGACATCGAAGTGCGGCCCACAAAGCTTATCAGAGGCCGAGCATTTATCACAAGATGTCTTCTAATTGCTACCCGCAGGGGAATGGCCTTGCCGAGTCTACTAACAAGAACCTCCTGAAAATCATCCGGAGGACCATTGACAGAAACAAGCGGACTTGGCATTTACTCCTGAACCGGGCGTTGTGGGCGGACAAAGTTTCATTCAAGAAATCCATCAGCACGTCCCCTTATGCGCTCGTCTACGGTAAAGAGGCTGTCATGCCATCCCACATCGAAATCCCTGCCCTATGGATGTTGGACGAAGACAGGAGCAGTGGAGACCCGGTGGATGACAGACTGTGCCAACTTTTGCAGTTGGAAGAAGACAGAGAAAAAGCATACCAGGCCTTCACCCAGCATATTGAAGCCACTCAAGGCTGGTTTGCAAAAGGCACCACTACCCTAGTTTTTAAAATCGGGGACTTGTTCTTGAAGTGGGACTCATTTAAGGCGAAGCCGGGCAACCACGGGAAGTTTGGTGCCCTCTGGGAGGGCCCTGATCAGATTGCCCGGGTGAACCAGTTCAATGCTTACATACTTCGGGATATGGAGGGTCAGCTCCTTCCTATCCCCGTTAACGGGTTCCACTTAAAAATCTACCGCTGCTGAAGGTGCCCAATGGGCCCTTCTTTGTAAAAATTTCCCTTATGCATTTTGCTTTTTCAGCATGTACAGTTTCCAGCTTTCAGTTTTCCATTTGTTTGAGCCAAAATAGGACAATGGGAGAGAATACAGACTTCGCAACGAAGGCTGTCGTCGCCCCTTAGAAGGAGCGAAGTTCGTAAAGGGGCTGCTTGAGTAAAGAAAGCAAAAAAGCGGCTAAGTCCTGGCGCGCTGCCCGACTTCACAGCGAAGTCGGGCTGCGCACCGGCCAAAAGGCGAAGTTTGAAAGAGAAAACTGCAAAGGCACGAGTGTTCGGACTGCGCTCAATTTTTGAGCGAAGTCCGACCTCGCGCGCGAAGTCCGAATACACTCGGCTCGCGCGTGAATTGCGAACTGTGCCCAGCTTGCGCGCGAAGTGCGAACTTCGCCCGAACTTCTGGTGAAGTCCGAGCGCGCTCCATTTTCTGAGCGCAGCTCGTGCACCCCATCCCAAAAGGCAATAAACTCTAAGTACTCGCCAACTCTCATCCGGAAATTGCAAAGGTCGGACTGCGCCCAATCCTCGGGCGCAGTAGGAAAAGAAAGGCAGCAACAGTCTCGATGCAAGTGGCAGTTCGGACTGCGCTCAACTTTGGAGCGAAGTCCGACTGTGCGGGCGAAGTCGGATCGCGCCCAACCTTGGGGCGAAGTCCGACTTCTCCCTGTTTTCTGGGCACAGCTTGGATGGTTTAAAAAATGAATAAAAAATTGTAATGCTCCAAGCGTGGGCCCAAGGCGCGTTGCGACGGTTAGAGATGGGTTTCCGAACCAAGGGGCTTTTTCTTGAGCAGTGTGCCCAGATTGCGGCAGTGACGTCAGCCATGGCGCAACGTTCGAAGTTAAATTTAATGATTGTGCAATCTTCAATGAAAGCGCAATCAAAGAAGCATGGCGCAACGGCCGAGGTGCATCTTTCAAGACATTCTCCTGCCCGGCCACCCAAAAAACATAACTCCTTCACTTGCCAGCCGACCTACCCCCTCCTACGCGACATTAATGACACTGTCATTATCTAGAAAAGGGGGCCTGATGCATCCAGACATGCCAAATCGTGCAAGTTATTCCTGCGACTATGAAATCTGTTGCAGGCGTCCAGAAATCTTAATTATTGCTGTTTCGGAGGGATGGACAAAGGAATTTGACAATGCCAGCGCAATCCAGCGAAGGGCGCGAATTGGAGGATTTACCGCAGTCAAGCATTTTTAGGAGTGAGACACCGCCGGAGCAAAAGTCAAAATCCCGGCCAAAGAAAGTACAGCGTGGGCAAGCCCCACCACCACCGGTTAATTACCTGTCGGGGTACAAGGACGGCTCGTTTTCCATGAGCCTTACTAAGCTGTGGATAAATGTGGAGAATTGGGCTGACAAGGTTTCGCCCTCTCACCATTTCGGAGCGGCGTACAAGTCTAACCTTCTCCGGTTCTTGTGCCCTCCTGTCCATCAATGCCCGGAGCTGGTAGACCTAATTGTCAGACATTACAGACCAGCTACCCGGCATATTTGCAGCTCCAGCGGTAAACCCTTGTTCGCACTTCGCAGGGAGACTGTCCAGCCGGCCTTCGCCCCAGGGTTGGAGTATGACTCCAGCACGATTGTCAGAAAGATAAATCTTGGCGAGCAAGCGGGACGCTTCACGCACACAAAAAGGATGAGGGATTTCCTCAATTCAGAGTTGAACGCCCCGCTCGCAACTGGACAATGGCCAACCGGCCCCGTACCCCTGGAAAGGTTTCAGAGCAAATACCTATACACCATTTTGGCGTGGGTCCTCGGCTGCGACTCAGACGAGCTGGTACAGTCGTATCAGTTAGCGTTGGCAGAATGTCTCCTTTGCGGAGAATCCTACGAACCAGCAGCGCAAAGAAGTGGGAAGCGCCCTATCTTTTTTGACTGGGCGGACTGGCTGGCATATGCCATTCACTCCAGCCTGGTAAAGCTCCAGAAAAAGCAGTCAACTGAATTTCGGTTCAGTTCTTTCCTGGCTTGGCTATGTTTGTATCATTTGCACTCCCGAATGCCAATCCTGAACCTGAAGAAGGTAAATGAGAGGGGAGAGCCACAGCCCGTCTATGACTGGACGGATGACCTATACCGGAAAGGGTCTTACTACAAGTTCAACTTCAACTTTCTGGGCTTGGTCATGTCAGTCTTCAGCGATGGTGAGATCCCTCGCCCCCCGCAGGAAATGACGAACTATTTGCCGAATCACAAGCTCAGGGATGTTTTTAGACTGACGCAGGGGATTGTGGTCAGAATCTACAGATTCAAAGGCAAGCCTCATCTGCTGCCCTACTGGTGTTTGGATCATCAGTTTGGGATGGAGGTTGCCCGGCAGATGGATTACGTTGAAGAGGAGTTCGGCCAGGGAAAGAGAAAGGGCCATATTTTTCAATATCCTCTTTCCTGGGCGAACGTTGAGATATCAGAGGTGGGACAACATGTCTATCTCGTGTGGGAGCTTTTTCGCATTGGCCTGATTCTGCTGCCGCAGCGCTGGAAGTACGACCCGTACGGGATAAGGGGAAAGTTTACACATATTTCCCCCGGGCGGGTATAATCGAAGACAGATGCGATGTGGTCCATGTTGACCTCGACTGGGAGATTGACTCGATGGAAGCATGGCCTCCGTGGCAGGAATTTTACTGCGAGGAGGTAGCATGACCCCGAGTGAAACCCGGACCACAAGTTCTCTTCTCCAGGATTTAAAAAATTCATCTCCAAGATAACAGGCCTTGACTGGCCAAAAGAGAAGGTTATTGAATGCTGGAAGATGAGGTGCTGCACGCAGCACGATAAATCCATCAGGAAGAATCTGGCCGTTGATGATGACTTTTCAGTTCTATATGACCAGCACATTGCCAGCTGGCGGCCTTTCGCATTTCGAGATTACGTTCCCGGAGGTCCCTTTGAGGGTTATAAAGGAGGGTCTTCCTCCCAACAGGTTGTACACTTTGGCAATCGCGCAGCGTGGGCCCAGCAGACATCCAAATGGACCCAATGCAGCCCGTGGCTTCCAAGGCAGCGCCTGAAAAGGCGAAGAAATTAGTCAAGACAACGCCCGAGGTGATTCCTCAGGCACAAAAGACGCCAGCGCCGCCAGCGAGTGGACCGGTCACGACAGACCTTCTGCAAGTCAAACCCTGGCACAAGTTTACCATGGGAACATCAGCGCCCACTGCACCTGCTTCATCTCCTTCCCCCGATCCAGCCATCGCTCCAGAAAATAAAAAGAGGAAGAGAGTTGAAAAAGTCAGGCGACCTAGTCTGACAGTGTAGCAGCCAGTCGCAGAGCCGCTCAGCCGCTCCAGAGATTGTTTCTCTGGACAGTCCTGAGCCATCCGCCGGAACCAGAATCGCAGACATCCATCCAGCATCGGCTCAGGCGGAGCCCGCAGGTACGTTTGCTGCCCCGCTCCCTCTGATCTCATCTAGCCCTACTCCTACTCCATCTCCTGCTCAATCCGAGCAAGTCATGGCCGCATCTTCCTCCCCATCTCCACACCCTTCTAGCGGCCCCCATTCTTTCAACCAGTTTGCTCAGGACCCTAACGCCTCCCTATCCCTGAGTCAAACCCCAAACCCTTCACCTGTGGTTAGTGCTGAAGCCGCGTGTTCACCGTTGCACCCATCGCCTCAGCCGCTTGAAACCCTTCCAGCATCAACCGCTCCGATCTCTACTTCCCGGTCGCCCTCAGAAGCGGCCGCTCCTTCCAAAGTCCGTCCGGTTTCTCCTCCTCCCCTTTTCGCAGGAGAGACGTCTCAGCAGAACCCTAGGCTGGGGGAACCAGACTTCATGGACGACCTCCAGAACACGGATGATTTGCCTCTGGCAACGAGAGTCGTAGAATACCCTATCTCTTTCCTCCAAAACCTGAAGCGGAGGAGACCTGAAGAGATAGCCGCCCGGTAAAGCGCACCAAGTTTAACTTCGAGAGGAGAGTGCTTACGACAGAGAAGATAATCCCGAAAGTGAAGAAGCCTCTTCGGGAAATGACCAGGGCGGACTACGAGCTCCAGACAAAGAAGAAGAGCTTTGATGACATTCACCCGCAATACGAGATTCAGGGAATCCTCCGTAAAGCGGATAATCTCCTTGTCAAAAATCTGGAGGAACAGGAAGAGCTTTTCCGGTTGCAGGATAAGACAAGACAGCTTGAAGAGGACCTGTCCAGGTCCACTGAGCAGCTGGAAGCGGCGCAACGAGAAATAGATGAACTAAAAGCCCAGCTGGCCGCTTCTCGGCAAGAAGCCGCAACAGAAAAGCAGACAGCCCTGGAGCAGATTTCTCAGCTCTAGGAGTCTTTGAAACAGGCGCAGTCGCAATCTGCAGAGAAAGCATCTCAAGCGACGGTCTTTTCAAAGAGCAAAGTTAAGGAGATGCAGGCTGATCTGCTGCGGGGATGCAAGCCCCACACATATAAGGCTATGTCGGTCCTGGATTTCACACTCAGGATCCAAGAAGTTTTTGCCCAGGGAAAGCCTGTGGTAGAGGAGGCCGAACGTCAGGCGAAGCAATGGCTGGACCTGGCAATAAAACTTCAAGAGCGCGAGCGCGAGGGCCTCCAATTCTCCCCCATGTCCTCATTCGCTGTAGAATGGCCAGATGCAAGAATAACCTTGCATAAATATTTTAAGAAAGCAGAAGAGGTGAGAGTTGCCAGACGAATGCTAGATGCATTCGAACATGAAAAAGACATTTGTCTGGCTCCTTTTCACGCTCTCGCTGAACTAGGGTGCCCGGGCTATGTTGAGAATGGTGAATTTCTCACCCATGAGCAGGTGAAAAAGAATTGGCTGTCCTTTGAAGCAGATACAGCTGAAATTGATAGCTGGACTGAGCCAATTCAAGAAAGTCAAGTCACCCAGATGGTGTCCAAGTGCTGCAGGATCAGTTCCTACTTCCAGGAGCTGGGAAAAAGATACCTCACCATCGACCTGCACGCGGTCGCTGCATTCCACGCAGCATTAGAAGAAGTTGCTGACCGCAGACCATTCGAAGCAGAAGCCTGGGGCCAAGCCTAGGCCGCATACAACCGCATCTCGCGAGGCAGAAGCCGATCTTTGGAGAGCATTCGGAAGGTGATTCTGAGGAGGCAACTGCCGGAAGTGGATCTGAAGAACAGTTGCCGCGAAGAGAACAGCTAGAGCAGTAGAAAGCAGGGGAAGCAAGTTCCTCTGCACCCAATGGATGAAGGCATGGATTCTTTGCGCCGAGGCGAGCTCGACACCCCGTGAGCCGCCAGAAATGTTGCCACATTTTGCACTGGGTGCAATGTTTTCAGTTTTGTAAAGTGCTGCTCTTCCTTTTCCCTCTTCCTCTCTCTCCCTTTCTTCTTCTCTCCCTTTCTCTATTTTCCCTGCATTCTCATTCTTTCCCCCCTTTCTTTTGAGCCCCTCAGTCAGATCTCGAATTTGACAGCAGTTGCCCTGAAAAATGGCTAAGTGTTAGGGCGCAATCGGACTTCGCGCGAAGTCCGAGTGCGCCCTCCAGTTGGAGCGCAGTAGGAACACAAAGTGCGAAGTCCGACTTCTCCCAGTTTTGGTGCGAAGTCCGTACTTCTCCCAGTTTTCGTGCGAAGTCCGTACTTCTCCCAGTTTTGGTGCGAAGTCCGTACTTCTCCCAGTTTTTTGAGCGCACCTTGTAGCAGGCTGGCAGTGGCGGAGAAAATAACTAAGTGCTGGGGCGAAGTCCGACTTCGCAGCGAAGTCGGACTGCTCCCCCTTTCCAGGGCGAAGTCCGTACGGCGGTAGAAATCAGCTTTCACCTGTCCGCACTCCGACTTCGCAACGAAGTCTGAGTGCGCCCTTGACAGGTGCGCAGTAGGGAAACAAACTCAGAAATGCACCCAAGGCATGAAGGCCTTCCCGATCGCATTGTTTTCGCTCGCGCAACCCAATGACGCTCCGATCCTGAGAGAAGTTGGATAAACTGCCTTTCAAGGCAAGCACGTGTCAAACAGCATCATCCGACAAGTGTCCATCTTTGGGATCTGAGCCAAGACATGCCGAGCAAAAGGACAAGCATGGGCTTCACTACTTATGCCAACTGCCTCATTTAAAGCTGATTGGAGGTTCTACCTACTCCAGCTGCCCGCATTCCTGCCGATAAGAAGTTCTATCTAGCGCGCTGCCACGTAGCTGTCTGGCCTTCAGGGGAACCATGCTGCAGGTACAGTCCTGTCCGACAAAGGTGAGCATCAGCAACTCCATAACTGCTTTTGTCAGCCAATGTTTGACTGGGACTTTGTGCCCATTAATGTAACGGGAGGGACTCGGGCTATAAATAGCCACCACGTTTTCATTGTAAGTGGTGGAAGGGGAATGTTTGTTAGGGAACCATTGTAACTGTGCTTCTGCTTATAAATATAAAGTATATGCCTGGCTCTGTTCTACTGCTTTTATTTTTTATGCTGCCTCTCCTTTACGTTTCTGCTTTACGTTTTCCCTGTGTCATGGCTTGTTGATTCGCTTCAGCATTTGGTGGTCAGGTATTCCTGAGGCGTTGCTTGTGTCATGGCTTGTTGATTCATTTCAGCATTTGGTGGCCAAGTACTCTTGAACTTCATCGATTAGAGGATACATAGAATAAACTTGGTAGCAGTTCCTTCAGTTTGTGTGTTATGTTTATGTTGCTGTCCGTAGTGGTGATTGATGCATTGCCGTGCTGTTAGTTCTCCTTGTAGGGAGAATGTTTGCTAGGGGATCATTGTAGCTGTGCGTACAAATTCTCTGCACAACACACATACTTGGATCTGACATCTCTTGGTTGCTTTCTGTTTATGTTACCGTACGTAGTGGTGATTGATGCATTGCCGTGCTGTTAGTTCTCCTTGTAGGGAGAATGTTTGCTAGGGGATCATTGTAGCTGTGCGTACACTGCTTTATACAGAAAGTATACTTAGACTTTGCAGTTTCTGGTTATGCTTTGTATTTATAATGCAGTAAGTAGTGGTGATTGATGTGTTGTTGTACTGTTAGTTCCCCCCACCCAACTCCAATCACATTTGTAAATTCTTTCCGCATTTTTATCTCTTTCCTGCACTCTTAGCTTAAACCAAAACCCACAAGGAGCCGGCCTTCTCCGGAGATTGGCACGGAAGGCATTCCTTCCTTCCGGCCTTTCTAGCTGGTGGGCGAATCTGGGCGCATTAACACAAAATCCTTTCCTCATGGCAGATTCGTAACCAACAGAAACAACTAATGGATTGCTACTTTTTTTTAGGATAGTTGTTATGATTTCGTTATGCCTATGTATGAAAGAGGCCATGTGATCAAGGGATTTAAAGACTACCCTCCCTTGATCATCATGGACAAGGAACATAGAACCAGAGGGTGGGGCTCCCTCATCTTCCTCTTCATAAATTGGATTTTTAAAGGTGGCTTGGCTCTTTTGACTGTCAGCCAAAGGCTCTGAGGTAAGGGCTAGTTGTTGAGCAACACTTCAAGTCACATAGCATCTCTTGGCCATGGCTTGGAGGGGAAATGGGGGATTGGATTTATTAAGTTTTGTTCACAGAGTTGCTTAAAAGAAGAAAGAGAAGATGTTTTCATATCCTTGTCTCCTTCCCTTAATATACCTATTTGACCTATATACCTCAGGGCCTCCCTATATACCTAACCATCCCATATATATCCGTCGGTATTGAGAGATAGTTGGTACGTGGACAACGACAATATGTCGAAGTGACCATTGGATATGCCACCCAAGATTGTATGTGAGGGGTAATGAGGACCCTCCTTATCACTTCCATAGTCTACCATGTTATACTCTTCAACAGGCTTAAAGTATGTGTGAGACCCTAAGTGGGCAGCTAGCGGCCTGGGCTCACAATATACCCAATGTAACCTAGAGATTCGTATTGCAATTGCTAAATGGATCGTGTACAATCCTCAGTAGGACTAGCCCTTGGCTATGTTCTTATTAATCTTAAATAATGTGATCTAATTAAGCAAATAAACTAAATGGTCTTGCTTAAAAGTTTAAATTTTATTTATCTTGATTAAGGTTTTGGGTAGGATAGAGAAGACCTTTGGAAATTGTTGTGGTGTTCATGTCGGGTTCACCAAAGATATGGTCCGCACGAAAAGGTGGGGTGTGAAGGGGCCAACAAGGGGATCCCTAGCAAGCTTTTCGCTCTTTTGCGGGATCACACTTGAGATTAGGGGATACCTTGTGAAGACCTAAGAAGCTAGTTTGATGAGGTTGATTCACACACACCTAGGTTTTCATGGGAAGCAAATGCTTCCCTCTTAGATCCTATCTACCCTAATTCCCAAAACCTGATTTAATCCAAGATGCACAGACAAAAGATGCAAATATACAAGAATCTATTCTAGATGAGTCTTTGATTGAATGATAATATAGATAAACAAATTTCCTTTTTCTTTTCAAGCAAGATTTCAAGAGACGGTGCGGTAGGCAATTTATCCTACCATGCAAGTACATGCAATTTGATTTCCAATGTCTAAAACAAAAAATGAAACCTAGATTTATCCCTTTTTTGTAAAATTCCTTTACAAAAACCAAAACAAAAGTTGCAAAATACTCCAAGCATACAAATTTAAAACCCTAAGATAGAAACTGATCGAACCTAGAAATTTTAGAACCTGGTTTGTAGTCGAGGCAAAAGCACCATTTGGAGGCAGAACCGCCATAGACTGACAAAAGCGCCATAGTCTCATAGAAGTGCCAAAGTCTCGTAGAAGCGCTACAACCAATCAGGGAGGACTATGTGCACTTGAAGTATTTTAGGGGCAAGAAGAAAACGTCCTTCTACCGACTCAAGCAGCCCATTATGAAGATTACTCCAAAGTTGCGAGGGTTCCACCAAGTCGTGGAAGAGACTAAGAGACATGGGGGTGAAACAATTCCAAGATAGATGGTCCTATGACCTAGCAGGGTACTTCAGAAGCACTTTTAAGGCCAAAAGGTTGGACACCTTCACGCATGGGAAAGGGTACACCATACAAAAGGAGGCCAACTCAAGCGAAGAAATAGCCCTTGCCACCTTGGGGAGTGCACATGGTTACGAAGATGAAATCCAAGGATGGTACAACCCACCAGAATGACACTCATTCTATACTAAGGTCAAGGATGATTTTGACCTAGATGTTAAAATTAACCATTAGAAGTTGGGGGCTTTAAGGAAACTAGGATACACAGAAAAACTTGGCTTGGTAGAAAATGCGGTATGAGATAGATACACCAATGCCAATGCGAGATGGCCTGTTTGATGATTGGTTCTTTGCCATCTGGACCATAAACACCCTAGGAGTGCTAAAAGGCTGAAGATAGTAGGTGAAGCTACAACAGACCCATGTAGTTTGCCGAGAACATCACATAAGTTTGTGCCAGAGATTGTTATCCATAGCACCAACAACACTAGCAATAGTCAACTTAGCTCAGTGATAAACAACAATTGAAGGGAAACATGACTTTGAGAAGTATGGGTCCATGTTTGGCAAAGTAGCAATGGTTCAGGAGAAGCAACAATAAACACCCTAGCCCAAGGAGGGGGAAAAACCTCAAGGAGGATCCCCCCGAGTTGTGAATGACCAGTGTAGTGGCAAAGACTGTTTCCACTCACTCCTCTTCCACCTTCCACCGTTCTTGCTTCTTTTTCTACCCTTTCTTCTTCTATTCCCACTTCTTTCTCTTCTCCCATCCCTTCTTCTGGTGCACTTCTCTCACACTTTGCCTATGCAACCCGTGGTTCCCCTAGAGGTACTCCAATTGTCTCGGTCACGCCTGGTACCACGCCCATCTCTTCTTTTCCGTCGCCATCCATCCAAATATCCACCACTTAACTGGTAGTGACATATGCATTGTCTCCATCATCGTCATCGACCTATTTGCAAATTATGTCCTCACTCAACCGTTATCGAGACCAACCTTCTTCATACCTACCACATTTATCACCACATCCACCCAATTCACTTCACCAACCATCTCCACATGTCCAAATCGTCCACCATGCTAGACTCGAGAACTCCTATAGGCAACAATGTCACCTACCATAGCTACAAAGATCGAGTCTATAGAAGCACCTCCTAAAGCTAGTTCAACCATAAGGCAAAGCTAGACCTTCGCGTGGAATGTAGTCTGTGAGTTTGAAGAGACAAACACCTAAAAGGCATTCGATGTCCTTACCGCTAAAGATAAGAAATTGAGAAAATAATACAAGCGGTTGTGAGGCAAAAGCTCCAAGGCTCCAATATTGATGTAGTCACAACTGGCTTGTAAGGGGGACAATCTTCATAACGAAGGCCAAAGAGAGTGACCTATCCAAGGTCACAACATCCCTTGCTGACTTTATTTTCAGAGTTTCCGAGTTGTATTTGAGCCAAAAAATTCCATATAATATGATCCAACTCACAAACCGACTCGATTGGCATGACCATGGAATTCGGCCAGCTGGTAGTAGGGGATAAAAAACCTGCAAAGAAAAACGAAGAGCTTGAAACAGAGGTGGCACAACTCAAGGCTCAAAAGGAGCAACTCTAGCAAGAGAATGAGGCACTAAAGAAAGATGCCTTAGAAAAGGATCAACTAAGAATGTAGGTTGAGGACCTCAAATCCCAACTTGTCAAGGTAGAGAAGAATACAAAGCAACTGGAGGATCTTTCACAACAACTTGCACAAGGGCAAAATCAGATTGAACAACTCCAAGAGGAACTGCAAGAGAGGGATTAGAAAATTGAGTAGCTCCAAGAAGAGCTAGCGGCTTCAAAGCAAACGGAAATAACTGTAGATCCTATGAAGGCCTTCGATATCCAATGGGTGAACTCCCCTTGGGACAAGATCAAGGTAGAGGTCATAAATGCGTAGGGATACTTCCACTTCATGGCATATGTGGAAAATAGCATGAATTAAGTCTCAAAGACCATTAAACAAGTTGTGGAAAAATTGGGTACAAGGGAAGAGTTCCAAGAGGTACTTAAGCTCCTTTCTACAATGACGACATATCAAGCACAATGGCTAGGAATTGATAGAAAAAATCTATTCAAAAGACTCAAGAAAATATAGGAAGTATAGAGAGATTTGCAAACCTGCAAAGATGCGTTTGCCTCTCTAAAATCCCTAGTATAGGCGATGATCAAGGAGATTTAGGGACTAGTTGCTGCTGGATTGTCGGATATCTTCAACCCACAATTAAAACTTCTTGATGATGACATTGTTGATGCTATGGCTGAAGAGGAGAAAGATCAAGCCGATATAGGGGATGTAGTTGACACACAAAAATTTGGAGCCCATTTATGCCAAGCTGCAAGAACTCAAGGGGAAATAGGATGGGCTATTTGAGTATTCTTATGAAGATCTCGTTGGAGAAGTCAAAGATTTGGCTTCCATTCAACTACCAAGCAACAAAGAGCGGCAAAAATTGTTGGGTTACTGCCACAGAAGACAGAATAGGAGAACCATAATTTTGACAATATTGTAGCAGGGAACCCAATTTTGTAGACTCTGGGATCTCCTGCCAATCGAGCTTGGCGCCCGATGAAGTCGCTAGAAATGTAGTGCCTAGTCACTATCTTGGGATTTGCGGTTTTGGAAGAGTACAAAACAATGCAATCAAACAACCATTGCCTTCCAAAACCCCTCAAAACTTTGATTAAGTCCAACTCAAGTGTCAATTTGCTTAACAAGTGCTTATTGGTTCAGGAGTAATCCACTTGCAAAGTGGCCCAATTGTCATAGGAGCAAAGTGCTTAGGGTCGGCTAGCGATTTGCCAACAAAGTCGAACGATTTGCTCGCTTCTTGAAGCAAATTGCTCGTCAGTCTGCAAAAAGGTAAAAATAAGGCTATCGATTTTGAGGAGAATCTTCAAGAGTGACATTTTGGCATATAGTGGCACCATAATTCATTTTGGAAGCCTTCTAAGCCTATTAGAGGCATATTTAGAGGCATGTAACATTTGGAGGTGCATCATTTTGTTAGAGATGCCCTTAAATTTTTACTTTTACTAGGAATAATATTTTCTCATCCCCGGTAACTTAGGGGTTAACTCCAACTATAAAAGGGAGCCATGGGATCCGTTGTAAACATCTATTGGCCATGAGATTCTAGAGCTATGCTATGAAATCCACGTTGTGCTTTGCACCTCATGAAATTGGTGAAAAATTTGGCCGAGTCTTTTGCATTCCATCAATGGCATTGCTGTCCTGGATTGTAAAATGTGTAGTGATTGAGGCATTGCCCTTTTGCCCATCTTGTCATTCACTCCACAATTTCATACTTACTGAATTGGAAACATTGTTGTTATTTGGATTCTCATGTGTTGATTGATCACACACTTCCTTGCTACGGTTACAAATATATTTTCATTTAAATCCCATGCACCCTTAAACTTTAAAATTTACTTTTCATTCATTTTAATTTCCACACTTTATTTTCAAGCAATCAAAGTAGGTTAGAGTAGGATTTAGCAAGGGGAGTGGGGAGCTAGCCTAAATTTGGAGGTTGGAGACAGCCATTGGCTCTTCGTTTTGATGAACTATTGGAAGGATGGAATTGGGGCACATCATTTGAATCAGAAGTTAGGATCATTGCCCAATTCAACACAAATATCTACATCCACAAAAGACAAAAATGAGAAGTTGGTACATGACGCGCAACAAGGTTTCATTTGGCCTAGCATCGACTATTATTCATTGCCATTGGTCATGGTCAAGCTGAGGGATGAATCTTGGAGGATGTTCCCAGATTTTTGTCCTCTTATTAAGCTTACCAATTAAAAATAATTTTCTTATTCCTATTATTGATTTGTTAGACGAATTATATGGGGTACAGTTTTTCACAAAGTTAGATTGGACATTAAGATTCCATCAAATAAGGGTACATGAGGAAGACATACCCAAAACAACTTCTCAAACTTAGGAAGGTTATTATGAGGCTTTGGTTATACCATTTGGTTTGACTAATGCGGCATCCACCTTTCAAACTCTCATGAATTCAATATTTGTGTCCCTTTTGTGAAACTTGTCTTGGAATTTTTTGATGATATTTTGAGCTACAACAGATTATGGGAAGAGCCTTTTCAGCATGTGGAACGAGTGTTTAAGATGTGCTACAAGGAGCAGTTGTTTTTCAAGAAGTCCAAATGCTCATGTAGATTTCCTGAAGTGGAGTATTTAGGTCACATCGTATCTAGAGGAGGCATGAAGGTGGATCCCAAGAAAATTCAGGCAATGTAGGATTGGCCTATCCAAAAACCCCTAATAGTCTTTGGGGAGTTTAATGTCCTATGGGATACTACAAGCAGTTAGTAAAAAAAATGTGGTAAAATTGTAGTACCTGTTGGTCACGAATCCGCCATGAGGAAAGGATTTGTTGCTATTGCGCCCTGGACCCGCAAACCAACATTGAAAGGCCGGAAGGAAGGAATGCCTTCCGTGCCAATCTCCGGAGAAGGCTGGCTTCCTGTGGGGTTTTGAGGTTCAAGATAAGAGTGCAGGAAAGAGATAAAAATGCGGAAAGAATTTACAGATGTGATTGGAGTTGGGTGGGGGGAACTAACAGTACGACAACGCATCAATCACCACTACTAACACCAATATAACCATAACACACCACTATGGATGCTGTCACTAACCGGTAGAACAGAGTTAGGTATATGTTTTGTATTAAGAGCCAGAAGCACAGCTACAATGGTTCCCTAACAGACATTCCCTCCAAGGAACTAACAGTACGGCAACGCATCAATCACCACTACTAACAACACTATAACACAAAACATAACCAGAAAACTGCCACTAACGTTTACCCTATGTATCCTTTAATTTATGCACCTCAGGAATACCTGACCACCAAATGCTGAAGTGAATCAACAAGCCATGACACAGGAAAACGTAAGGCAGAAATGTCAAGGAGAGGCAGCATACAAAATAAAAATAGTATAACAGCACCAAGTGTATGTATTATATTAAAAGGCAGAAGCACAGCTACAATGGTTCCCTAACAGACATTCCCCTTCCACCACTTTACAATGAAAATGTGGTGGGTATTTATAGCCCAAAGTCCCCCCCGTTACATTAATGGGCACAAAGTCCCAGTCAAACATTAGTTGACAAAAGCAGCCGTGGAATTGCTGATGCTGACTTCTGTCGGGCTGGACTGTACTCTCGGCATGGTCTCCCTGAAGGTTAAACAGCTACGTGGCAGCGCTCTAGGTAGAACTTCACATTGACAGGAATGCGGGTAGCTGAGGCAGGTGGAAACTCACATCAGCCTTAAATGAGGCAGCTGGCATAAGTAGTGCGGCCCATGCTTGTCCTTTCGCTTGGCATGTCTTGGCTTGGATCCCAAAGTTGGACACTTGTCGGATGATAATGCTTAACACGTGTATGCCTTGAAAGGCAGTCTATCCAACTTCGCCCGGGATTAGAGCGCAATCGGGTAGCACAGGTGAAAAACAGCGCAGTCGGGTTGGCCTATTTCCCTACTGCGCACCGGTCAAAGGGCGCAGTCCGACTTCGCTGCGAAGTCGGGTTGCGCACCGGCACTTGCTGATTCTCACCGCCGTTCGAACTTCGCACGGACAAGGGAGCGCAGTCCGACTTCGCTGCGAAGTTGGGTTGCGCTCCAACACTTAGTCAATTTCTCTGCCAGACTGTTTCCAAGTGCGCTCAGGAAGAAGGGCGCAGTTGGACTCGCACAAAAAACTGGGCGCAGTCGGACTTAGCACAAAAACTGGGCGCAGTCGGACTTCGCACAAAAAACTGGGTTTCCTGGTTTTGCTTCTCGGGACCATAACTTTTGATCCGCTAACCCGATCGCCTATTATAATATATCGTCGGAAAGCTGGCGAGAAGATCTGCAATGATAAAATATCCGGAGCTCATTTTGTCCATTTTTTCGCCCCCATTTATGGCCCGCGAAAACCCGAACACCTCAGCATGCTCTTTGCCGCTTGAAAGATCCATACTTAGGCCAAAATTTATCAAAAAGATTTAATGTGGCAAAATTGCCAACATTCCTAGCGGCTCGCGGGGCATTGAGCTCGCCTCGATGTGAGGACCCAGGCCTTTATCCATTGGGCAACAGAGTCACCCTCGTCGTACTCTTGATACTCACTGCCAGCAGCAACCTCTTTCTGAAACCCTTGGCACCCACGGCCCTCTTGGAACACTTAAAAAGAAAACACTGCACAGACTGAAATAAGGAAACAACTAAAACTTTGAATACTAGCCAACTTATTTATACAAAATTTTGCGGCATTATTGCCATGCTGCCAACACAAATCTAGCTTTGGTTGCCTATCCGGTGAACCTGCAGTGTCCGGACCAGATCTGATTGTACTTCAGATGATCTTTGAAGTTCGGCTGGCCTCCCAAAGTTTGCCATGTCGCGAACATGGTGCAACGTGGCAGATTGTCATTCATGCCGGTACCCATACAATTGATGAACAATGTGACAAGGAGATTTGTCAGACGGGAGCCCTCTTCGGGTACTGGTTGCGGTGATGGTTGGAGCCAATACCCCCACGGTGGAGACTGTAGGTGAACATTCATTTCTCCGCTTGTGAGGTCAAGGCTGCTCACCAAACCTTGATTCCTCCGGGGTGTCTTCTATTAGCTTAAAAAAGGGGCGCTGCGGTCAAGAAATCTGGATCTTCGACTCCGTCGAGTCGCCGGTGATTTTGCCAGATGAAGGCAAGCCAAAGATTCACCAACTCGGGCTTCCTTAAAATATGGAGACTGATCGTCTCACCTCACGGATTCATCTATGCGAGCTTGGTAATCAGCCAGCCTGACGCGCTCGCATGGAGCGTTGGTATTGTTGGTTACGAATCTGCCATGAGGAAAGGATTTTGGGTTAATGCGCCCAGATTCGCCCACCAGCTAGAAAGGCAGGAAGGAAGAGATGCCTTCCAGGCCAATCTCCGGAGAATGCCGACTCCTTGGGGGGTTTTATGGTTTAAGCTAAGAGTGCAGGAAAGAGATAAAGAAACGGAAAGAATTTACAAATGTGATTGGAATTGGGTGGGGGGAACTAACAGTACGACAACACATCAATCACCATTACTTACTGCATCATAAATACAAAGCATGACCAGGAACTGCAAAACCTAAGTATACTTTCTGTATTAACCAGTGTACGCACTGCTACAATGGTCCCCTAGCAAACATTCTCCCTACAAGGAGAACTAACAGCACGACAACGCATCAATCACCACTACGGACAACAACATAAACAGAAAGTAACCAAGAGATGTCAGAGCCAGGTATATGTGTTATGCAGAGAATTTATACGCACAGCTACAATGGTTCCCTAGCAAACATTCTCCCTACAAGGAGAACTAACAGCACGACAACGCATCAATCACCACTACGGACAACAACGTAACACACAACTGATGGAACTGCTACCACATCTATTCTATGTATCCTCTAATCTATGAAGTTCAAAAGTACTTGGCCACCAAATGCCGAAATGAATCAACAAGCCATGACACAAGCAATGCTTCAGGCACCTGATCACCAAATGCTGAAACGAATCAACGAGCCGTGACACAGGAAAACGTAAAGCAAAAATATAAAGGAGAGGCAGCATAAAAAATAAAAGCAGTAGAACAGAACCAGGCATATAATTTACATTTATAAGCAGAATCACGGTTACAATGGTTCCCTAACAGACATTCCCCTTCCACCACCTCACAATGAAAACATGGTGGGTTTTTATAGCCCGAGTCCCTCCCGTTACATTAATGGGCACAAAGTCCCAGTCAAACACTAGCTGACAAAAGCGGCGAAGGAGCTGCAAATGCTGACCTTTGTCGGACCGGACTGTACCCGCAGCATGGTCTTCCTGGAAGCTGGACAGCTACGTGGCAGCGTGTTGTGTAGAACTTCTTCTCGGCAGGAATGCGGGCAGCTGGAGCAAGTAGAACCTCCAATCAACTTTAAATGAGGCCACTGGCATAGGTAGTGCAGCCCATGCTCGTCCTTTTGCTCGGCACGTCTTGGCTCAAATCCCGAAGTTGGACACTTGTCAGATGATGGATGATGCTGTTTGACACGTGCCTGCCTTGAAAGGCAGTTTATCCAACTTCGCCTGGGATCAAAGCGCCATCGGGTTGCGCAGGCAGAAAACAGCGCAGTCGGGAAGGCCTTCATGCCTTGGATGTATTTCCGAGTTTGTTTCCCTACTGCGCACCTGTCAAGGGCGCACTTCGACTTCGCTGCGAAGTCGGACTGCGCACAGGTGAAAGCTGATTTCTGCCACCGTACGGACTTCGCTCCAGCAGTTAGTCATTTTTCTGCCAGCCTGCCAGCCTGCTACAAGGTGCGCCCAGAAAGAGGGGCGAAGTAGGACTTCGCACGAAAACTGGGCGAAGTACGCACTTTGCACCAAAACTGGGCGAAGTACGGACTTCGCACCAAAACTAGGCGAAGTACGAACTTCGCACCAACACTTAGCCATTTTCCAGGGCAACTGCTGTCAAATTTGAGATCCAACTGAGGGGCTCCAAGAAAAAGGGGGGGAAGAAAGAGAATGTAGGGAAGAGAGAAAAAGGGAGAGAAGAAGAAAGGGGAAGAGAGGAAGAGGGAAAAGGAAGAGCAGCACTGCTACAAAACTGAAAACATTGCACCCCGTGCAAAATGTGGCAACATTTCTGGCGGCTCGCGGGGTGTCGAGCTCGCCTCGGCACAAAGAATCCATGCCTTCATCCATTGGGTGCAGAGGAACTTGTTTCCTCTGCTTTTTGCTGCTCTAGCTGTTCTCCTCGCGGCAACTGTTCTTCAGATTCACCTTCGTTAGTTGCCTCCTCAGAACCATCTTCCGAAGGCTCTCCAACTTTGGCTTCTGCCTCGCAGATGCGGTTGTATGCGGCCTGGGCTTGGCCCCAGGCTTCTGCTTCAAATGGCCGGCGGTCAGCAACTTCTTCTAATGCTGCGTGGAAAGTAGAGACCGCATGCAGGTCGATGGTGAAGTATCTTTTTCCCAGCTCCTGGAAGTAGGAGCTGATCTTGCAGCATTTGGACACCATCTGGGTGACCTGACTTTCCTGAATTGGCTCAGTCCAGCTATCAATCTCAGCTGTATCTGCCTCAAAGGACCGCCAATTCTTTTTCACCTGTTCAAGGGTGAGAAACTCACCATTCTCAACAAAGCCCGGGCACCCTAGTTCGGAAAGAGCGTGAAAGGGAGCCATACAAATGTCTCTTTCATGTTCAAATGCGTCCAACATTCGTCTGGCAACTCTCACCTCTTCTACTTTCTTAAAATATTTATGCAAGGTTACCCTTGCATCTGCCCATTCTGCAGCGAATGAGGACATGGGGGAGAATTGGAGGCCATCGTGCTCGCGCTCTTGAAGATTTATTGCCAGGTCCAGCCATTGCTTCGCCTGGCGTTCGGCCTCCTCTACCACGGGCTTTCCCTGGGCAGAAACTTCTTGAATTCTGGATGCGAAATCCAGAACTGACATAGCCTTATATGTGTGGGGCTTGCATCCCCGCAGCAAACCAGCCCGCATCTCCTTAACTCTGTTCTTTGAAAAGACCGTCGCTTGAGATGCTCTCTCTGCAGATTGCGACTGCGCCTGTTTCAAAGACTCCTGGAGCTGAGAAATCTGCTCCAAGGCTGCCTGCTTTTCCGTTGCGGCTTCTTGCTGAGAAGCGGCCAGCTGGGCTTTTAATTCATCTATTTCTTGCTGCGCCGCTTCCACTGCTCAGTGGACCTGGACAGGTCCTCTTCAAGCTGTCTTGTCTTGTCCTGCAACCGGAAAAGCTCTTCCTGTTCCTCCAGATTCTTGACAAGGAGATTATTCGCTTTTACGGAGGATTCCCTGAATCTCGTGTTGCGGGCGAATATCATCAAAGCTCTTCTCCTTTTTCTGGAGCTCGTAGTCCGCCCTGGTCATTTCTCGGAGAGGCTTCTTCACTTTCGGGATTAGCTTCTCTGTTGTAAGCACTCTCCTCTCGAAGTTAAACTTGGTGCGCTTTACCGGGGCGGCTATCTCTTCAAGTCTCCTCCGCTTCAGGTTTTGGAGGAAAGAGATAGGGTATTCTACAGCTCTCGTTGCCAGAGGCAAATCATCTGTATTCTGGAGGTCATCCATGAAGTCTGGTTCCCCCAGCCTAGGGTTCTGCTGAGACGTCTCTCCTGCGATAATGGAATCAGGAGGAACCGGACGGACTTTGGAAGGATCGGCCGCTTCTGAGGGCGATTGGGAAGTGGAGATGGGAGCGACTGATGCTGAAAGGGTTTCAAGCGGCTGAGGCGGTGGATGTAACGGTGAATGCACGGCTTCAGCACTAACCACAGGTGAAGGGTTTAGGGTTTGACTCAGAGATAGGGAAACGTTGGGGTTCTGAGCAAACTGGTCGAAAGAGTGGGGGCCGCTAGAAGGGTGTGGAGATGGGGAGGAAGATGCGGCCACGGCTTGCCCGGATTGAGCGGGAGATGGAGTAGGAGTAGGGATAGATGAGACCAGAGAGAGTGGGGCAGCAAACGTACCTGCGGGCTCTGCCTGAGCCGATCTTTGGATGAATGTCTGCGATTCTGGTTCCGGTGGTTGGCTCGGGACTGCCCAGGGAAACAAGCTCTGGAGCGGCTGAACGCGGCTGCGGCTCTGCGACTGGCTGCTGCACGGTCAGACTAGGTCGCCTGATTTTTTCAACTCTCTTCCTCTTTTTATTTTCTGGAGCGATGGCTGGATCGGGGGAAGGAGATGGAGCAGGTGCAGCGGGCGCTGATGTTCCCACGGTAAACTTGTACCGGGGTTTGACTTGCAGAAGGTCTGCCGCAACCGGTCTGCTCTCTGACTGCGCCGGCGTCTTTTGTGCCTGAGGAATCACCTCGGGCGTTGCCTTGACTAATTTCTTCGCCTTTTTAGGCGCCGCCTTGGAAGCCACGGGCTGCATTGTGTCCACTTGGATGTCTGCTGGGCCCGCGCTGGCAGTTGCCGAAGTGTACAACTGTTGGGAGGAAGACCCTCCTTTATAACCCTCAAAGGGACCTCGGGGAACGTAATCTCGATATGCGAATGGCTGCCAGCTGTCATGGTGCTGGTCATATAGAGCTGAAAAGTCGTCATCAACGGCCAGATTTCTCCTGGTGGATTTGTCGTGCTGCGTGCGGCACCTCATCTTCCAGCATTCAATAATCTTTTCTTTTGGCCAGTTAAGGCCTGCTATCTTGGAGATGAATTTTTTAAACCCTGGAGAAGAGAACTTGTGGTCCGGGTTTCGCTCGGGGTCATATGCTGCCTCCTCGCAGTAAAAATCCTGCCACGGAGGCGAAGCTTCCATCAAGTCAATTTCCCAGTCGAGGTCAACATGGACCACATCGCATCTGTCTTCGATTATATCCGCCCGAGGGCAGATATGCGTGAACTTTCCCCTTATCCCGTACGGGTCGTACTTCCAGCGCTGCGGCAACAGAATCAGGCCAATGCGAAACAGCTCCTGCTCGAGATAGACATGCTGTCCTACCTCGGAAATCTCAACGTTCGCCCAGGAAAGAGGATATTGAAAGATCTGACCCCTTTTCTTTTCCAGGCCGAACTCCTCCTCAACCTAATCCATCTGACGGGCAACCTCCATCCCAAACTGATGATCCGTGCACCAGTAGGGCAGCAGATGAGGTTTGCCCTTGAATCCGTAGATTCTGACCACAATCCCCTGCGTCAGTCTAAAAACGTCCCCGAGCTTCTGATTCAGCAAAGAGTTCGTCATTTCCCGCGGGGGGCGAGGGATCTCGCCATCGCTGAAGACTGACATGACCAATCCCAGAAAGTTGAAGTTAAACTTGTAGTAAGACCCTTTCCGGTATAGGTCATCCGTCCAGTCATAGACGGGTTGTGGCTCTCCCCTCTCATTGACCTTCTTCAAGTTCGGGATCGGCATCCGGGAGTGCAAATGATACAAACATAGCCAAGCTAGGAAGGAACTGAACCGAAATTCAGTGGACTGCTTCTTCTGGAGCTTCACCAGGCTGGAGTGAATGGCGTATGCAAGCCAGTCCGCCCAGTCGAAAAATATGGGGCGCTTTCCACTTCTCTGCGCTGCTGGTTCATAGGATTCTCCACACAGGAGACATTCTGCCAGCGCTAGCTGGTACGGCTGTACCAGCTCATCAGAGTCGCAGTCGAGGACCCACGCCAGAATGGTGTATAAATATTTGCTTTGAAACCTCGCCAAGGGCATGGGGCCGGTTGGCCACTGTCCAGCTGCAAGCGGGGCGTTCAGCTCTGAATTGAGGAAATCCCTCATCCTTTTTGTATGCATGAAGCGTCCCGCTTGCTCGCCCAGATTTATCTTTTCTGACGATTGTGTTGGAGTCATACTCCAACCCTGGGGCGAAAGCTAGCTGGACAGTCTCCTTGCGCAGCGCGAACAAGGGTTTACCGCTGGAGCTGCAAATTTGCCGGGTAGCTGGTCTGTAATGTCTGACAATCAGGTCTACCAGCTCCGGGCATTGATGGACAGGAGGGCACAAGAACCGGAAAAGGTTTGACTTGTACGCCGCCCCGAAATGGTGAGAGGGCGAAACCTTGTCAGCCCAACTCTCCACATTTGTTCGCAGCTTAGTCAGGCTCATAGAAAACGAGCCGTCCTTGTATCCCGCCAGGTAATTTACCGGAGGTGGTGGGGCTTGCCCACACTGTACTTTCTTTGGCCGGGACTTTGACTTTCGCTCCGGTGGTGTTTCACTTCTGAAAACACCTGGCTGCGGTAAATCCTCGGGTTCGCATCCTTCACTGGATTGCGTTGGCATTGGCAACTTTCCTCTGTCCATCTCTCCAAAACAGCAATAATTACAAATTCAGGGCGTCTGCAGCAGATTTCGCAGTCACAGGAATAATCTGCACAGTCACAGGAATAATCTGCACAGTTAGGCATGTCTGGATGCATCTGACCCCCTTTTCTAGATAATGACAGCGTCATTAATGTCGCGCAGGAGGGGGTAGGTCGGCTGGCAAGTGAAGGAGTTATGTTTCTTGGGTAGCCGCGCGAGAGAATGTTTTGAAAAATGTATCCCGGCTGCCGTGCCATGCTTTTTTGATTGCACTTTCATTGAGGACTGTGCAATCATTAAATTTATCTTGAACGCTGCGCCATGGCTGACGTCACTGCCGCAATCTGGGCACACTGCTCAAGAAAAAACCCCTTGGTGCAGAAACCCATCTCAGCCTGTCGCAATGCGCCTTGGGCCCAGGCTTGGAAATTTTAGAATATTTTATTCATTTTTTTTTTCCCTTTTTTTTTATTTTTTTTAAAACTGTCCGAGCTGGCCCAAAAAACAAGACGCAATCGGACTTCGCCCAAAACTGGGCGAGATTCGACTTCGCCCAAAAATCGGGCACAGTCCGAACTGCGACTTGCATTGAGACTGTTTCCCTTTTCTTTTCTTACTGCGCCCAAGGATTGAGCGCAGTCCGGCCCTTTGCAAACTTTGGAAGAATTGGCGAGTACTTAGAGTTTTATTGCCTCTTGGGACCGGGTGCACGAGCTGTGCTAAGAAAATGGAGCGCGTTCGGACTTCGCCCGAAGTTCGGGCGAAGTTCGAACTTCGCGCGAAGTTTGCACTTCGCGCGCGAGCTGCGTGCAGTTCGGACTTCGCGCGCGCAGCCGGACTTCGCGCGCGAAGTCGGACTTCGCTCAAAACTGATCGCAGTCCGATCACTTGTGCCCTTGCAGTTTTCTCCCTTCAAACTTCGCTCTTTGGCTGGCGCGCAGCCCGACTTCGCTGCGAAGTCGGGCAGCGGCCAACACTTAGCCGTTTTTCTTTGCTTTTTTCTTCATTCAAGCAGCCCCTTCACGAACTTCGCCCCTTCTGAGGGGCGACAACAGACTTCGCTGCGAAGTCTGTATTCTCTCCCATGTCGCAGTTTGGCTCAAACAAAATAAAAAACTGAAAGCTGGAAACTGTACATGCTGGAAAAGCAAAAATGCATAAGGGAAATTTTTACAAAGAAGGGCCACTCGGGCACCTTCAGCAGCGGTAAATTTTTAAGTGAAACCCGTTAATAGGGATGGGTAGGAGCTGACCCTCCATATCCCGAAGTATGTAGGCATTGAACTGGTTCACCCGGGCAATCTGATAAGGGCCCTCCCAGAGAGCATCAAACTTCCCGTGATTGCCCGCCTTTGCCTTATATGAGGCCCACTTCAGCACCAGGTCCCCGATTTTAAAAACTCGGGCAGTGGTGCATTTTGCAAACCAGCCTTGAGTGGCTGCAATATGATCAGTGAAGGCCTGGTATGCTTTTTCTCTGTCTCCTTCCAACTGCAGGAGTTGGCACAGTCTGTCGTCCAACGGGTCTCCACTGCTTCTGTCTTCGTCCAACATCCATAGGGCAGGGATTTCAATGTGGGATGGCATGACAGCCTCTTTGCCATAGACGAGCGCATAGGGGGACGTTCTGATGGATTTCTTGAATGAAACTCTGTCCGCCCACAGCGCCCGGTTTAGGAGTAAATGCCAAGTCCGCTTGTTTCTGTCAATGGTCCTCCGGATGATTTTCAGGAGGTTCTTGTTAGTAGACTCGGCAAGGCCATTCCCCTGCGGGTAGTAATTAGAAGACATCTTGTGATAAATGCCAAGTTTGCCAGTGTACTCCGTGAGTACAGCGCCTGCGAATCCCGGACCATTGTCTGTCACAATTGACTCTGGAACCCCGAAGCGGGTAATCAGGCTCTCAATGAACCTGATGACCGTTTCTTGGTCTGCATTCTTGGTCGGGATTGCCTCTGCCCACCGTGTGAAGTAATCGGTGGCTGTAAGAATAAACTTGTGTCCGGCAGAAGAACTAAGAGAAACCCCAATGAAGTCTAGACCCCATTGTTGGAACGGAGTCTCGGCCTGAATCGGTTGAAGGGGCAGGGGTGCTTTTCGGTTTTTGCCAGCAAACCTCTGGCATTGATCACACTTGGAACAGACCGCATAAGCGTCTGTAAATAGAGTGGGCCAATAGTACCCGACTCTAATTATTTTTAAGGCCGTAGGCCTTGCAGAATGATGACCCCCAGGCATCCCGGAATGAAAATCTTCGAGGACCCTGGGCTGGTCTGATTTTCCGACGCACCGCAACAGGATGCCGTCAATGTTTTTGAAGTAAAGCCCCTCGGGGCGAAGAGTGTACTTAAGTGCACCTAGCCGAAATCTCCTTCGTTGAGAGGCGTTCAGGTGATCTGGACATCTTTTGGTGCAGAAATATCTCACCAGTTCATCTGTCCAATCACTCCCCTTTGATAAGGAGTTGGCTAGGTAGATGCGTGTCGCTGTGTCCTCCCACTTACAGGCGGGGATGCCGGCTACAACGCTTCGGGCCAATTCCTGACATAAGGCTCGGCCCTTGATAAGCTTGGTGGGCCGCACTTCGATGTCGAACTCCTGGATTTTTGCAATCCATCCTGCTCTCTTGTGACCCGGTTCTCCTTGTATGATGAAGCTTCGAACGTCCGGGTGAATCACAAAGACAGTCGTTTTGCTCTGGGAGACAAAATGCCTGAACTTTCGGAGGGATTTCATAACAGCGTGAACCTGCCGCTCTATAAAGTTGTACTTTTCCTCATGCGGCTGAATCACTTGGCTCAGGAACGCTATGGGGCGCTCCTCGCCATCGTATCCCTTCTGAGTTAGGACTGCAGCGTAACTTTCGAGTTCTCCCATTGCATACAGGATGAAGTCCTTGGAGTAGTCCGGGTTTATCAACACCGGAGCTTGCGCAATTCGAGCCTTGATTTCCTCGAAGGCTTGCTCTCTCTCATCGGTCCATTCGTAAATTGTATCTTTTTTCAGCAGTTCGGCCATAGGCTTGATCACCTGTGCGAAGTCCGGAATGAACTTCCGCACGAAGTTAATCTGACCGAAGAAGGACTGCAGCCCTTTTTTATCAATGGGGGCTGGCAAGCGAAGGAGGGCTTATGCTCCGTCGGGGTCAATGGCGAGGCCTTCCTCGGAGATGACATGTCCCAACGACTTTCCTTTTTTACCGCGAAGACGGACTTCTTCGGGTTTATAGAAATGTCGAATTCTCGACACCTCTCAAATATTTGCCGCAGGTGGGAAACATGATCCCTTCTTTGGTGAGAGAAAACAGTCATGTCATCAAGATAGATGACAATGATCTTATTGAGCAGCTCTCAGAAGGCCAGGTCCATGGCCCTTTGGAATGTGGCACCAGCATTGGATAAGCCAAAAGGCATGCGATAGGCGAACGTCCCCCACTTGGTGGTGAACGCCGTCTTATGCTGGTCCTCATCTTTGACCCAAATCTGGTTGTAGCCGGAAAATCCATCTAAAAGTGAGAATCTCTGGGCTCCAGCAACGATGTGTAGAATCTGGTCAATTTGGGGAAGCGGATAGTGGTCCCTGAGGGAAGCCTGATTCAGGTTTCTAAAGTCAACACAGAGACGAATGTCGCCATTCTTTTTCCTCATGGGCACCAAATTCGTGACCCAGGATGAATGTTTGATGGGGTAGATGATTTTGGCCTCCAGCATCTTCAAGAGCTCGGCTTTCATCATGGCCTCAATGGTATGCTGGATTACATCTCTGTCGTACCCCCTCAAATCCTCGTAGCACCAGGCCACGATGTCGGGGAACTCTTGGCACAGTGATCTGATCTGCTCAAGTTCCTCCGAGGTGCAGTCTGTCCCGACCTTGATAGTTTTACCAGGTTCAAGTTCCAGGTCGGCATACTGCTTCGGGTCTACTTTGATCCTGTGAGATATTGCTCTGTCATTCTGATCAAATAGACTCTCCAATGTAATCAGTCCTTTTGGGACATGATTATTTTTTAACTGTATCAACCCCTCATATTGCTCGTCATCAGGGTCTCTACCTTCGATTGAACCAACTTCGTTAACCAAAAATGTGACGATCTCCTCGTCACAACTGAACACCTGCCAGTGGGTGTCCTTATCGAGCACAGAAGGCCTGTAAATAGTGCGAACCGACTTCGGTTTCTGGACAACGTCATCAGCCGGAACGTACCTGGCTCCAACAGACGCCAGAATGTCAGCGTGTTTGTTTTTCTCACGCGATATCTCCTTGACATTCAACGAGTCGAACGACTCCATCAGGTCCCACACCCGGTTGCGGTATGCCCTAAGATAGTGCTGTTTGGAGGCGCACTTGTTCGTAACCTGGTGACACACCAGCTCTGAATCTCCAAAGATCTGCAGGTGTTTAATCCCCGACCTCTCTGCCTTTCACAAACCCAAGCACAGGGCTTCGTACTCCGCCGAGTTGTTAGTGCAGCTCCAAGCCAACCTGTAGGTATAGTCCTTCAGGATTCCGGTCGGAGAAACCAGAAGCACCCCTGCACCGGCGCCATTTTTGCATCGCGCGCCGTCAAAGAAAAGCTTCCACAGCTTCTCAGGTGCAGGTCCCACTTCTTTTGTAGCTGACTTGTCAAGCCTCTCGGGCTGTATGATGGAGTAACAACCCTGCTCTGTCTCAATTACGGCATTGAAGTCCCGCAAAGAGAACTCATCTTCAAGCTGTAGCACTTCGAAGGCTTGTTCGTCGACTCTCTCTGTCACCGGCTCTTCCTCCGACAACCTGAACCATGCGGTCCAACTCTCCTCCGGGTATCTTCTCTATTAGGAAGGTGGAAGGCTTCTCATTGAAAATTTTCAGTCTCCTTCCTTTGAAGGGCACTTCCATGTGTGAGTAGTCTAGAGACAGGTACCCGCCCAACTTCGTAGTGAACTCCCGGGAGAGACACATGCCGAAGTAGGGAGCCAGGTCAACAACCACGACCTCTTGGATGACCACGATGTCGAGAGCCTTGTGTAGCCGGATAGGGATGTCCTTAATGACACCAACTGTCTTGACAGGGGTGCCGTCTAATTGCAGCACGCCTTGGCTGCTCCGTGTGTACTCCATCTCGATCTCATCGCAGACGGCCTTCGGCATCACAGTCGTGGAAGCACCAGAGTCCACCATGCAGTTGTGTACTATGTGCCCTTGCATCCGTAAAGACAGATAAAAGGGAGGCGGTCTGTTCTTCCCGGTGGCTGAGACTGTCAGAGGTTGAACCAGGACAGCGGGCTGTATCTGCTTGCCGCTCTTCATGTTCTTCAGAGATTCTTGCGACGAGATCCACCTGGCCTGGGAGCAGAAGAGCATCATACATGCCGATTCTAGCGGTGTTCTTTTCAACTCGTCTACTATCTTTGTAGCCCGAGGCGCTAGCTCCTTCTGCTTCCTTTGCCGGCTCATACTTCGTCCGGTACTGCTGGGTAGCCTCAACTCGCTGTCTCTTGGTCAGAGACGGGTACTTCAGCTTCTCCTGGGCTTGTTCTTTGGTTTCAGCTGGAGGCTGAGGTACGGGAGCTTTAGCCGGAACTGGAGCTTTTGCTATAGGAGGCTTGGCTGGAACAGGGGCAGCCTTTGCCGGAGGAGGCTTGGCTGGAGCTTTATCTTTGGATGCCTTCTCCTGGGTTGTGTAGGGCCACAGCCGCTTGTATGGTGGCAGCCCACCGGGTTGCGGTTTTTCTCTTCTGGCATAAACTTGCAAAGGCTTGGCAGCATCTGCGGTTTTCTTTTCTTCCTTGGCGGGCGGCACTAGATTCTCCTCTGGGAGGGCAAAGTTGGCTTCGCCGTCTAGGATCATGTAGAGTTCATCGTCCTCTATGGCGCTGCCGGCCAAAGTCTGGATGTAGTGCTGGTGCAATGTGCAGTCTTCCTCCGAATGCGGGTCATTGCACGTAGTGCACCAGTTAACCTGGTCGGAAGGACCAAGCGGGTCTTCTATAGCAGCATTTCTCGGAGGCGGACGCCTCTCAGGCTCGGTGCTGCGGGGGCTTGTCTTTTGTCAGCGCCGGGGCGGATATGGCCTCCTAGGAGCGAGGTCCATCTGGGCTCGCTTCTTCTTCAGAGCGGTCATGTCATTGGACATGGCATGATATCCTGAGGCCAAAGCCCGCACCTCCTGGAGGATTGTATTCTGAATGCTACTGTCAGGAGGCGGCAACTGTGCCGGTGGAGGCAATGCGGCTAATGGAGGAGGGTTGGAATAAGGTGCGTACTGAGGGGGAGCAAGAAGTGCTTGGAAAATGCGGAGCGGGGAGGAGGCGGGTGAGGATAATGCAATTGAGGTGGGCCGTAAGGAGTTACGACCGGCGCCGGATTCCACTGCTGCTGGGGTTGCTGTCCTGATGTGGACGGCGCACCACCAGAAGCAGGAGGATACTGGGATCTGGGGAAGTTAGGATGAATGGGTTCCTGCACTCTAGACGGGAGTCTGCCGATAGAAATGATATCAGCTTCAGCTTGCTGGGCAGCCTCGTACAGAGCAGGAAACTCATCTATTCTGGCAATCTTCAGCAGCAGGCATATGTTTGAGTTGAAGGATCTCAGATAGTAGTGAGCAGCCATGCCGGTTGAAGGCCGAAGTTCGCGAGGTACCCGTTTCCGGGATCTCGCAAACCTGATGTTGAAGTCAGACACCTCCTCTTGAGGGTGTCTTTGGATACTTTGGAACTGATGCAGCAAAGAAGTAGGGTCAGCAGACTCGTTGCATCCTTTCACGAGCCTTCTGGCAAGCTGGGGCCACCCTATGATGGATCCCTCTGGCAGCGATCTCCACCAGTAGAGAAGCTTTCCCCTCAGGGAAAGGGCCAGCAGACGGGTCTTCACACTCTCATCGGTAATGGAATGCAATGCGGCCAGGGCAAGGATGTCTTGGATGTGCTCATACGCCGTCTTGCCGTAGCCGTCGTATGTAGGGATAGACTTTAAAGCAGCAGGGGGCATAGCTTGCTGTTCGACCAGGGCCAAGGGCCCCGTAGAGTCCACCGCCGGGAAGAGATCATCGTCATTCTGCTGTTGAGCAGCCATTTCTTCTTCCTCGACCTCTTCTATTTCGTACTCAGCTCCTCCGACCTCAGCTTCGACTTCTTCTTGAATTTCAGCCTCGGCTTCGTCGACACGAGCTTGCGGATCAGCCAGCCTGGCAATTTCGCCTCGAGCGTTGATGTCCAGTTCGTAAAAGTCAGGCGGGTTTCTCGGATCCCTTGCTCGCCACCTTCTTGTTTGCATGAAGGTGTTGGGACCTGTCTTTCAGACTCAAAGGATTTGTTCGTGCAGAGGCGCCAGGTGTTCTGATTTTGAACAGCAATGAAGCGAACACCAGTGCTTCAATTCTGTTTGGGGGTGGGAAACTTCCTTGGCCCACCGAGTGCTCAGAAACTGTTGCGCCAGGTGGGGACTGATCAGAAAATCTCTCTTCAAATGTGGGACCTTGGTCCCACCGGGCGTGCCAGAGAAACTGTTGGTTACGAATCTGCCATGAGGAAAGGATTTTGGGTTAATGCGCCCAGATTCGCCCACCAGCTAGAAAGGCCGGAAGGAAGAGATGCCTTCCGGGCCAATCTCCGGAGAAGGCCGACTCCTTGGGGGGTTTTATGGTTTAAGCTAAGAGTGCAGGAAAGAGATAAAGAAACGGAAAGAATTTACAAATGTGATTGGAATTGGGTGGGGGGAACTAACGATGCGGCAACACATCAATCACCATTACTTACCGCATCATAAATACAAAGCATGACCGGGAGCGCAAAACCTAAGTATACTTTCTGTATTAACCAGTGTACGCACAGCTACAATGGTCCCCTAGTAAACATTCTCCCTACAAGGAGAACTAACAGCACGGCAATGCATCAATCACCACTACGGACAACAACATAAACAGAAAGTAACCAAGAGATGTCAGAGCCAGGTATATGTGTTATGCAGAGAATTTATACGCACAGCTACAATGGTCCCCTAGCAAACATTCTCCCTACAAGGAGAACTAACAGCACGGCAACGCATCAATCACCACTACGGACAGCAACATAACACACAACTGATGGAACTGCTACCACATCTATTCTATGTATTCTCTAATCTATGAAGTTCAAAAGTACTTGGCCACCAAATGCCGAAATGAATCAACAAGCCATGACACAATCAATGCTTCAGGCACCTGATCACCAAATGTTGAAACGAATCAACGAGCCGTGACACAGGAAAACGTAAAGCAGAAATATAAAGGAGAGGCAGCATAAAAAATAAAAACGATGAGAACAGAACCAGGCATATAATTTATATTTATAAGCAGAAGCACGGTTACAATGGTTCCCTAACAGACATTCCCCTTCCACCACCTCACAATGAAAACATGGTGGGTTTTTATAGCCCGAGTCCCTCCCGTTACATTAATGGGCACAAAGTCCCAGTTAAACACTAGCTGACAAAAGCGGCGAAGGAGCTGCAAATGCTGACCTTTGTCGGACCGGACTGTACCCGCAGCATGGTCTTCCTGGAAGCTGGACAGCTATGTGGCAGCGTGTTGTGTTCTTGGCAGGAATGCGGGCAGCTGGAGCAGGTAGAACCTCCAATCAGCTTTAAATGAGGCCACTGGCATAGGTAGTGCAGCCCATGCTAGTCCTTTTGCTCGGCACGTCTTGGCTCAAATCCCGAAGTTGGACACTTGTCAGATGATGGATGATCTTTGTTTGACACGTGCACGCCTTGAAAGGCAGTTTATCCAACTTCGCCTGGGATCAGAGCGCCATCGGGTTGCGCAGGCAGAAAACAGCGCAGTCGGGAAGGCCTTCATGCCTTGGGTGTATTTCCGAGTTTGTTTCCCTACTGCGCACCTGTCAAGGGCGCACTCCGACTTCGCTGCGAAGTCGGACTGCGCATAGGTGAAAGCTGATTTCTGCCGCCGTACGGACTTCGCTCCAGCACTTAGTCATTTTTCTGCCAGCTTGCCAGCCTGCTACAAGGTGCGCCCAGAAAGAGGGGCGAAGTAGGACTCCGCACCAAAACTGGGCGAAGTACGGACTTCGCACCAAAACTGGGCGAAGTACGGACTTCGCACCAACACTTAGCCATTTTACAGGGCAACTGCTGTCAAATTTGAGATCCAACTGAGGGGCTCCAAGAAAAAGGGGGGGGGAAGAAAGAGAATGTAGGGAAGAGAGAAAAAGGGAGAGAAGAAGAAAGGGGAAGAGAGGAAGAGGGAAAAGGGAGAGCAGCACTGCTACAAAACTGAAAACATTGCACCCCGTGCAAAATGTGGCAACAGGTATTAATTTCGTAAAGTCAGGCTGGTTTCCCGGGTTCCTCGCTCGCCACCTTCTCACTTGAATTAAGGCGTCAGGATCAGTCTTTCGGACTCATAGAATATGAATGTGCAGAGTCGCCAGGTGCTCTGATTTTGAACAGCAATGAAGCGAGCACCAGTGCTTCGATTTTGTTTGGGGGTGGGAAACCTCCTTGTCCCACCGAGTATTCGGAAAGAAACTGTCAGTCCGAGTGAGGACGAGCTTGAGATCTTCCAAATGTGGGACCCTTTGTCCCACCGAGCGTGCCAAAAACTGTTGGTCACGAATCCGCCATGAGGAAAGGATTTGTTGCTATTGCGCCCTGGACCCGCAAACCAACATTGAAAGGCCGGAAGGAAGGAATGCCTTCCGTGCCAATCTCCGGAGAAGGCCGGCTTCCGTGGGGTTTTGAGGTTCAAGATAAGAGTGCAGGAAAGAGATAAAAATGCGGAAAGAATTTACGAGATGTGATCGGAGTTGGGTGGGGGGAACTAACAATGACGACAACGCATCAATCACCACTACTAACACCAATATAACCATAACACACCACTATGGATGTTGTCACTAACCGGTAGAACAGAGTCAGGTATATGTTTTGTATTAAGAGCCAGAAGCACAGCTACAATGGTTCCCTAACAGACATTCCCTCCAAGGAACTAACAGTACGGCAACGCATCAATCACCACTACTAACAACACTATAACACAAAACATAACCAGAAAACTGCCACTAACGTTTACCCTATGTATCCTTTAATTTATGCACCTCAGGAATACCTGACCACCAAATGCTGAAGTGAATCAACAAGCCATGACACAGGAAAACGTAAGGCATAAATGTCAAGGAGAGGCAGCATACAAAATAAAAATAGTATAACAACACCAAGTGTATGTATTATATTAAAAGGCAGAAGCACGACTACAATGGTTCCCTAACAGACATTCCCCTTCCACCACTTTACAATGAAAATGTGGTGGGTATTTATAGCCCAAAGTCCCCCCCGTTACATTAATGGGCACAAAGTCCCAGTCAAACATTAGCTGACAAAAGCAGCCGCGGAACTGCTGATGCTGACTTCTGTCGGGCTGGACTGTACTCTCGGCATGGTCTCCCTGAAGGTTAAACAGCTACGTGGCAACGCGCTAGGTAGAACTTTACATTGACAGGAATGCGGGTAGCTGAGGCAGGTGGAAACTCACATTAGCCTTAAATGAGGCAGCTGGCATAAGTAGTGCGGCCCATGCTTGTCCTTTTGCTCGGCATGTCTTGGCTTGGATCCCAAAGTTGGACACTTGTCGGATGATAATGCTTGACACGTGTATGCCTTGAAAGGCAGTCTATCCAACTTCGCCCGGGATTAGAGCGCAATCGGGTAGCACAGGTGAAAAACAACGCAGTCGGGTTGGCCTATTTCCCTACTGCGCACCGGTCAAAGGGCGCAGTCCGACTTCGCTGCAAAGTCGGGTTGCGCACCGACACTTGCTGATTCTCACCGCCGTTCGGACTTCGCACGGACAAGGGAGCGCAGTCCGACTTCGCTGCGAAGTCGGGTTGCGCTCCAACACTTAGTCAATTTCTCTGCCAGACTGTTTCCAAGTGCGCTCAGGAAGAAGGGCGCAGTCGGACTTCGCACAAAAAACTGGGCGCAGTCGGACTTCGCACAAAAACTGGGCGCAGTCGGACTTCGCACAAAAAACTGGGTTTCCTGGTTCTGCTTCCCGGGACCATAACTTTTGATCCGCTAACCCGATCGCCTATTATAATATATCGTCGGAAAGCTAGCGAGAAGATCTGCAATGATAAAATATCCAGAGCTCATTTTGTCCATTTTATCGCCCCCGTTTATGGCCCGCGAAAACCCGAACACCTCAGCATGCTCTTTGCCGGCTGAAAGCTCCATATTTAGGCCAAAATTTATCAAAAAGATTTAATGTGGCAAAATTGCCAACAGTACCTTTGACAACACTTTCAAAGAAAGATGCATTTACTTGGATAGAAGAGGCTCGATGTCTTTCAATAAGCTTTCAAAGAGGCCATGTGTCAACTCACGTTTTGGTTACTCTAGACTTGAGTAAACCATTTGTCATAGATTGCAATGGATCAGGAACAGGAATTGGTGTAGTGTTGATGCAAGATGGTCACCCTTTGACATTTGAGAGCTTGCAACTCTCTGAGAAGAATTTGGGCAAGTTAACTTATGAGAGGGAAATGATGGCTATATAACTAAGAAGTGGAAACCTTATTTGTTGGGTAGGTATTTCACAATTAAAAGTAATCATAGCAGCCTCCAATATTTTTTGAAGTAGTGTCTGTCTAGTCTAGAAAATAATAAGTGGTTCACAAAATTGTTAGGATATAATTTTAAGATTGAGTATAGAAAGGGGAAAGAAATTTTGGTAGTAGATGCTCTTTCTAGGAAATATGAAGATTCAACCACTGTTTATGCCATCTATTGTCCTATTGTATTAAGTAGTGAAAATTTTCGGGAGAAATGGAAGATTGATGTTGAAAATTCTCACAATATTTAAAGTTTTGAAGTGGGAGTATTATTGACCAAGACTTCTCATGGTCAAGGATATTTTGAGGAAGAAGGATTTTCTTGACTAAATCATCCAAGGTAAAAGAAAATATTTTTAAGGTACATGCATCTCATTCAAATAGGAACTCCAACCTAAGTGGGCCTAACGGTGAAGGCTTTGGAACTCTAAACAAAAGGTCAATGGTTCAAATCCTATGGGGGGTAGGGTTGTACAACTACACCATGCTCTTGTGTGCTTGACAAAAATCCAATCCAATGGGGACAGTGTATTCGTACCGAAAGGCATCTTCCCATAAGGCCTATGATCTCATGGAAGTTAAAAACCACTTTACAATTTTTTTTCTTTGTCAACATGCTATACAAGGTTTCTCAAAACCTATAAAAGGATGAAGCATTCATTCTTTTGAGGAAATGAAAGCACATGTAAAACAATTTGTGGTAGAACTTAAAGTGTGCTAAAGGAATAAAGGGGAAATTGTCAAATCCTTAGGATTGTTGCAACCATTACCAATTATAGAAAAGCAATGGTAACACATTTCCATGAATTTCATTGAAGGTATTCCTAAGTTAAAATGGAAAACAATGATTTTTGTTGTGGTGGATCACCTTTCCAAGCATGCACATTTTTGTTTGTTGCAACATCGTTTTCAGCAAGCAAGGTAGCTAAGCTATTTCTTAATCAGATTTTCAAACTATGGGATATGCCTAATAATTCATGAACAATGTTTGGAAGGAGCTTTTGACATTGAGTGGAACCCACAACATGAGTTTTTTTTATTGTCTTTAAAAATATGGCCAAACAAATATTAGGAATAAGTGTTTCGCAACATATTTGATGTGCTTTGCACAAGGCAAGCAAAATTATTTGGTTTAAGTGGCTTCCATTGGTTAGATGATGGTACCGTACAACACTTTGTATCATCTGCCCTCTAAGATTTCATCGTTTGAGGCATATATGGTCAAAAATCCCCATCTTTGACTGATTACTTTCCAGTTTCTTCTAAGGTTGCAAAAGAGGATACATTTGTGCAACAGAGGCAGGCAGTTCTCAAGATACTTGGGACAATCTTTGTCAATCTAAGAACCGCATGAAGCAACAACAAAATTAGCATCAGAGAGAGGTGATTTGAGATAGTAGACATTGTTTTCTTGAAACTTCAGCCAGAAGTTGGAGACCAAAGTTTATGATCCATATGAAGTTGTTCATAGGATTGGAGAGGTAGCAGACCATTTGGAGCTTCCACTTACATCCAAAATATGCCCTGTTTTCCATTTTTCTTATCTTAAACAAGTGCTAGGGCAGAATATGATGAGGAGGAATGAATTGAGTTTGGATCCTGAAGCCATGTTGCATATGTGAGAGAGGAGTTTGAGGAAGCGGTTGGTGTCCGAGTCGCTCATCAAATGGCAGGATTGGAGGACTCAACATAGGAGCCAACATATATTCTCCAAAAAATTTTAACTTTGAGAAGAGAGCTTTCTGAAGGGGGAGGGCATCTAACAACCCTAATATAGCCATGTTGACTATCTTTTATTTGATTGGCTTGGGCCTAGAGGTTAGGGTTGAGTTGGCCCTTGAGCATTTGGGTTTTGGTTGTTAGTTTAGAAGTCTTTAAATAGGAAAAGATATTTAGTTCATCATCATTCTTATATTCTTTCTTTACTTACCTATGCACACAAGAGACTCTACCCTCTCTAAACAGTCAATAAGGCTTTGCCCTTTCTAAGTTGCATGGACTTGCATTTGTGTTCTGGATCTGGATATTGATTTCTTCATCATTCATTGGATTTGGCATTGTTCATCTTACAAATCTCTCTTTCTTTTGTCATATTGTGAATTGTGGAATGTTGTGAATTGGGTTTGCCTAATTTTGTTCATCATTATTCTTATATTTAGTTCATCATCTTTCTTATATTCTTTCTTTAGTCACCTTCCATGGACACAAGAGACTGTTGGCAATTTTGCCACATTAAAACTTTTGATAAATTTTGGCCTAAGTATGGAGCTTTCAAGCGGCAAAGAGCATGCTGAGGTGTTCGGGTTTTCGCGGGCCATAAACAGGGGCGATAAAATGGACAAAATGAGCCCTGGATATTTTATTATTGCAGATATTCTCGCCAGCTTTCCAACGATATATTATAATAGGCGATCGGGTCAGCGGATCAAAAGTTATGGCCTCGGGAAGCTGAACCAGGAAACCCAGTTTTTTGTGCGAAGTCGGTCCGACTTCGCCCAGTTTTGGTGCGAAGTCCGTACTTTGCCCAGTTTTGGTGCGAAGTTCGACTTCGCCCAGTTTTGGTGCGAAGTTCGTACTTCGCCCAGTTTTGGTGCGAAGTCCGACTTCGCCCTTCTTTCTGGGCGCACCTTGTAGCAGGCTGGCAGGCTGGCAGAGAAATTGACTAAGTGTTGGAGCGCAACCCAACTCCGCAGCGAAGTCGGACTGCGCTCCCTTGTCTGTGCGAAGTCCGAACGGCGGTGAGAATCAGCAAGTGCCGGTGCGTAACCCGACTTCGCAGCGAAGTCGGACTGCGCCCTTTGACCGGTGCGCAGTAGGGAAATAAACTCAGAAATGCACCCAAGGCATGAAGGCCTTCCCGACTGCGCTGTTTTATGCCTGCGCAACCCGATGGCGCTTGGATCCCGGCGAAGTTGGATAAAATGCCTTTCAAGGCAGACATGTGTCAAGCAACATCATCTGACAAGTGTCCGACTTTGGGATCCGAGCCAAAACATGTCGAGCAAAAGGACAAGCATGGGCCGCACTACTTATGCCAGCCTGCCTCATTTAATGCTAATGTGAGTTTCCACCGCCTCGCCTACCCGCATTCCGTCAATGTGAAGTTCTACCCAACGCGCCGCCACGTGGCTGTTCAACCTTCGGGGAGACCATGCCGAGAGTACGATCCAGCCCGACGAAGTCAGCACCCAGCTAGTTCCGCGGCTGCTTTTGTCGACTAATGTTTGATCGGGACTTTGTGCCCATTAATGTAACGGGAGGGACTCGGGCTATAAATACCCACCACGTTTTCATTGTAAAGTGGTGGAAGGGGAATGTCTGTTAGGGAACCATTGTAACCGTGCTTCTGCTTATAAATATAATTTGTATGCCTGGTTCTGTTCTGCTGCCTTTATTTCTTTATGCTTTATGCTTTACGCTTCCCTGTGTCACGGCTCGTTGATTCGTTTCAGCATTTGGTGATCAGGCGCCTTTAGCATTGTTTGTGCCATGGCTTGTTGATTTATTTTAGCATTTGGTGGTCAAACACTTTTGAACTTCATAGACTAGATGTGGTAGCAGTTCCATCAGTTGTGTGTTACGTTGTTGTCCGTAGTGGTGATTGATGCGTTGTCGTGCTGTTAGTTCTCCTTGTAGGGAGAATGTTTGCTAGGGGACCATTGTAGCTGTGCGGTTAAATTCTCTGCATGACACATATACCTGGTTCTGACATCTCTTAGTTACTTTCTGTTTTGAGTTTCCGTACGTAGTGGTGATTGATGCATTGCCGTGCTGTTAGTTCTCCTTGTAGGGAGAATGTTTGCTAGGGGACCATTGTAGCTGTGCGTATATTGCTTAGTACAAAAAGTACACTTAGATTTTGCAGTTCTCAGTCATGCTTTGTATTTATGATGCAGTAAGTATTGGTGATTGCTGGTTGCCGTACTGTTAGTTACCCCCACCCAACTCCACTCTCATTTGTAAATTCTTTCCGTTCCTTTATCTCTTTCCTGCACTCTCATCTTACTAACCCCCGCAAGGAGCCGGCCTTCTCTGGAGATTGGCCCGGAAGGCATCCCTTCCATCCGGCCTTTCAATGTTGGACCGCGCAATAACGACAAATCCTTTCCAGGTGGCGGATTCGTGACCAACAGAGACTCTACCCTCTCTAAACAGCCAATAAGGCTTTGCCCTTTCTAAGTGGCATGGACTTTCATTTGTGTTCTGGATCTGGATATTGTTTTCTTCATCATTCATTGGATTTGGCATTGTTCATCTTACAAATCTCTCTTCTTTTGTCATATTGTGAATTGTGGAATGTTGTGAACTGGGTTTGCATAATTTTGTAAGCTGTTTTATTACTGTTGCCACATTAAAATTTCATAGAATTATGCCTAAGTGTGGAGCTTCAAGGCGGCAAAGAGCATGCAGGCCCGAAACAGGGATGATAAAATTTCAGATTTCATCAGTTTTCAGTCTCCAACTTTTCATCAGATTTGAATGCCAGCATTGGTGTGAAAAATTGCAAAATTTTACCAAGTGTTAGCCCTTTCCCGAGCGATTTCTGGCGCAAGCAGGTTTTTGAGCGACTAAGGGTTGTGTTTCAAAGTTGCAGATTTGCCTAAGTCTTTTGAACACGAAGTCGCTACCGCGCACACTATCTGCCAGTCGCTATGGCACGTTTCGAGCGAAAAGGGGCACCAAAGAGAAGTAGGCGGGCTCAAGATCGCCGTCGCGAAGAGAAAATCCGCGTAGCGCACAAGAGTTTCCAGCGCTTTTGAGCTCGCGAGATTGCTAAAGCTTTGAGCCCGAAATCGTTGTCGCTCTTCCCCAAACCCGAAATTGCTCAGCTTTCTTAGAGACATCCAGCAAAGAGGTCTCCCCGAGCTCAAAATTGCCAGCGCCAAGCAGAAAAGCCCGAAATCACTCATTTTGTGAGCGCTTTCGAGCTCAGGCCAAAGGTTGCCTTGAATCATCATTCCCAAGATCGCCTTTGCTGTTTAGCGATTCTGGGCGCATCTTGCCTTTTCAGCGATTTTCGGCTACTGTCAAAGAGAGCGTTTGGGATGTCTTTCCCCTCTTCTCTAGGTCAGATTTTGGAGTTCGCGCTGATTAGACTTTGAGAAAGAGTAGCTGGGCATTGAAAGATAATTGTACCCCATCTACCAAAACTAAATAATAGCCCCCTTTCAGCGACCAAGACTGTCAGAAGTTGTACAAGACTAAGTGAGAGCATGCTGCAAGTACAGGGATGGCCGACCAAGATCAAATCTGGCCGCTTTTTGCAGCTTTTACAGCTTTTGGCAGGTTTGGGGATCTGCGCTCAAAATGTAATCGGGGGGGAAAATCTGCTATAAATAGCAAAAGCATTTCATTGTAAAAGGGTGGAAGGGGAAAACATATTGCCAAAGGACTCTGCTGTGACAGACCACCTTTTACTTAATTCAAAGCATCCTTGGCTCTGCTTCTTGTCTCTATCTTTTATTCTGCCTTCTGCTTGTATTTCTGCTTCACGTCCATTTATATTTCTGTCTGTTTGAATTCTGAATCTTGGATTTGAGCATTGGTAATTATTTGGATCTGGAATACAAATAGAAGGATCCATAGGGTAGAATAACAGCTGCAGTTTCTGTTAAATGCTTTGTTTTAATTGTTGTTGGTTCGGATGCAAATTTGCGATCGTGCTATTTGTTCTCCCCCCACTCGAGACACATGATATTTACATCTCTTTCCTGTTCCCTTATCTTTTTCAATCTCTTTCCAGTTCCCTTTACCTTTTCAATCTCTTTCCTGCACTCTTATCTAACCCCCCCCAAGTAGGTTAGGAAAGGAGCCGGCCTTCTTCGGAGATCGGCCCGGGAGGCATCCTTTCCTCCCGGCCTTTCAATGTTGGTCTGCGGGTCTAGGGCGCATTGACACACCAAGTCCTCCCCAAGTGGCGGATCCATGGCCAACAGTTACAAAGTGTTATATTTATCTATTTTTTCATGAGAGGACAAGTTGATTTGGACTCTATCAAAAAACTGTGGATACTTGGTCAAATTGGGATATAAGGCTTTGGAGCAATGAAATTCCCTACTACTAATAATTTCCCTTGGAAGAAAATTTTGTTGCTTGAGGTCCTCCTTAAGGCCTTGATATTCCTTTGGTTAGTAGTTGAAAGCAAAATTCTTACGAGTGAGAGTTTATATAAAAGAGAATATTGTGAACCTTTGATGTAGATCTAAGCCGGGAAATCTAAGAACAAGACGACCCGACTTAGCAGCCCAAACACTTGTAATAAAACAAATTTGAATAAGAAAGGAGCTTGCCAAAATGGCTTACAACTTCTCAGAACTCGCCAAAATTACAATGCTGGCGAAAGAATGACTTTAAAATTCCTTTAGACTAGCATTGTTTCTTGGATGATAGGCTGAACTAAAACCCAACTTAGTTTCCAATTTCTTCCACAAAGTTTGCCAAAAATGGCCCACAAATCTAGTGTCTCTATCCAAAACAATACTCTTTGGCAACCCATGCAATCTCACCACTTCTTTGAAGAACAATGTAGCAATATGAGTAGCATCATTTGTCTTCCTGCAAGGTATGAAATGTGCCATCTTTGAAAATCTATCAACAACAAAAATAGAGTCATTACCTCTTTGTGTCCTTGGCAACCCAAGAATGAAGTCCATGCTCACATCTTCCCAAGGTCTTTCCGGTATAGGCAATGGCTGATACAAACCAGTGTTTTGACTCCTTCCTTTGGCATGTTGACAAACTCTACAACTTTGCACAAACTTATTCACATCCACTCCTTCCTTTGGCATGTTGACAAACTCTACAACTTTGCACAAACTTCTTCACATCCACACCCATTCTTGGCCAATAGTAACTCTCACAAAGCTGCCCCAATGTCTTATCCACTCCAAAGTGTCCGACTAGATCTTCATTATGCTTTTCTCTCATCAAGTTTTCCTCACAGAACCACGCAGTATGCACAATTGCTTCCCCTTGAACAATAACTCTTGGACTTGTCTCTTTATTTGCTCATTCTCCATAGGTGTCATTCTATAAGTTGCCTTATTTGGTAAGCTCGATCCGGGAATGAAATCCATGTGATGACTAATGCTCCTCATAGGTGGCAACCCATCCGACAACTCCTTTGAAAGAATTTTTGCATATTCCTCCAACAAATCCTTCACTTCATGTGGAATTTCAGCCATCTTGTCCGCTGTCCCATCTTCCATGGGTTTAGCAATGAAAGCAAAACATGCTTCCTCCTTCATCCCCTTCAAGGGTTGTTTTCCCGCGATCAAACAGACTTTGCTGTCCACTTTTTCTCCTTTGTCCTTCAATGGACTTAATGTGTACCTCTTGCCATCCTTTACAATAGTGTAGGTGTTCACCCTACCATCATGCACTACATTTCTATCAAACTGCCATGGCCTTACCAACAAAACATGACAAGCATCCATAGGCATAATATCACATAGTATTTCATCTTTATAAGAACCAATTTGAAAGTTCACCTTATATTGTTCACTTACCAAAATTTGATCTCCCTTTTGCAACCATGAGACCTTCTATGGATTTGGGTGTTCAATCCTCTTCAACCCAAGCTTTTCTATCATCTTTGTAGACACTATATTATCCGTATTGCCGCTGTCCACAATGACTTTGCAACACTTGCCTCCCGATTTGCATATGGTTCTAAAAAGACTTCTTCTTTGCACCAGTTCATGCTCCTCTTTGGCTGGTTTCAACAACACTCTCTTCATCATGAGATTATCCTTGTTTTGGTTCCTCTGTTCTTTTTGGTGAGACTATACTTTCTTCTTCCGGTTGTGCAATATGATTCCTGGCTTCCTTTCCTTTACTGCTGCCTTGCTGTACTATTGGACATTCAAATGCCCAATGACCGTATTCTCCACATCTAAAGCAATTTTTGGGGAATTGTCTACCCCTTCCTCTTGTATAACCACCTCTTCCTCTTGAGAAATCTCCGCTCCCTCTAGAGTTCTAGTTGAAATTACTTTGAGAAGTAGTTGCCTCTCCCTCTTGCTTTTGGTGCCCTCTTCCACTATTGGCTTGTCCGTTGCCTTTGAGACAACTTCTCCTCCGCTTTCAAGGCACATTGATAGGTCTCTTCCATGGACCTCAACTTGATCATGCCAAATTCATTTTGAATAGACATGCGAAGTCCATTGACATACCTTGAAATATTCTCTTCATTATCTTCTATATGGCCAACCTGAATGGTGAGCTTGTAAAACTCCTCCATGTAATCCTTCAAATTTGTCTTGTTTTGCTTTAGATTTTGCAATTTCTTGTTGAAAAGACACATTTGATAATCCGATGGAAGGAACTTGGCTTTAAGTATAGCAACCATTCTATCCCAAGTCTTGATATTTTCTTTTCCTTTTCTTTGCCTCTCCGTTTGGACATGATCTCACCAAAAATATGCATGCCCATTCAACCTAATACATTTAAACTTCACTTTCCTAGGGTCTTCCATTGATTCAAATTCAAAGTATTTTTCCATGTCTGTAATCTAGACTATGAGCTCCTCTGGATTCAAACTTCCATCGTACCAGAGGTCTCCAACTTTGGCTTACTACCCATCTTTGTGATTGCTCTCAAGAATCTACTCTCTGGTTCATCCACTTGGCCTTCTTCTTCAGGCTCTTGAACCAATTCTTCTTCCTCATCATCACTAACATCCTCAACATGCACTCCCCTTCTTTGCGCTATCTCTATGGTGTCCAACCTGGCTGTAATTACTCTTAACATCTCAGCAATATCAGCATTTCTGGCATTTTGTAGTGCCTGTGGCCTTTCTCTGTGTGCCCCTCTCCGACCCGGGCTTTGATACCAATTGATGCAAATCGAAGTTGGGGAATCTAAGAACAAGATGGCCCAACTTAGCAGCCCAAACACTTGCAAAATTATAAATTTGAACAAGAAATGACAGAAAGAAGAAATCTGATCTAAATTTGAAATTAAATCCTAATGGATTTTTCCAAAATGGCTTACATCTAGTCAAAACTTTCCAGAATTTCAATGCTGGTGAAAGAATGACATTAAAATTCCTTTAGACTGGAAAATTACTTCAAAATTCAACTAAAACCAACATGGAGGCCTGAGACTCCCTTTAAAATTGACCCCAATCAGAATTTTTCTTCTTGGAAGCACGATGCTTCAAGTCGGAGTGTGCCCATCTGATCATGCCCACTTGCAATCTGGCCTTAAGTGCTCTATTTCTCTTAGTCTAGCTATTTTTTTTTTTAAATTAATTTTTTTTTTTGGCTTTTTGGCTCCACTCATGCTTTTTGGCTTTTTGGACCCACTCAAGCTTTTTGACTTTTTTTTTGGTTAATGTAAGATTGCCTGTACACCCAGATGGTCCTACATCAACTTTAAAGGTGTCCTTTCTGTAAGGAGCTAGAAACATTAGATCATGTACTTCATTGTCCTCTTGCTTCTACTATTTGTGGTTGCCTTTTGAAAAAAAATGAGAATTTGTTAGGCTGCTCCATTGACATTGGAGGAATGGTTATGCTATTGTTTGTTGGAATCTTTAGCTTGAAAGGTAATAACCAAATTTTCAAAAACAAATCTTGGAATTATATTCAAGTTTTGATTTATATTGTTCTCTCTTAGAAAATGTTCACAACCATGGTGTTAATCATGGGATGTTTCGGGTGTGGAAAAATGTGCTAGCCTCCTGGTTAGAAGATTTGAATATACAAGCAAGGGTGATTTACAACACTGGAGTTAGAGCAGAGGATCTGTGTCAATCTATGGTAATATGAACATGTTTGGAAGTTGAGTTTATCAAACTTAATTTTGATGGTGCTTCCAAAGGGAATCCAAAAAAAGATGGCAGTGTGGTGTTCTTCGGAAATGTGGAAGCAAAATTCTTTTTGCCCACTCAAAATAATATTGAGCTTCAACCAACAACTTTGTAGAGGTTAGGGCAATCTCATGGGGATCAAGATTGCCATTGAAAAAGGATGGAGGTATATTTAATTTGAAAGGTATTCACAAATTTCTATTAATGTTGTGAAGAAAGATGGATGTGGAGATTAGATCAACAATTGCTTAATTCTTGATCTCCAATTATTAGTGGCAGTATCTTGGAAATGTCAGCATCTCTATAGAAGGAAACAAGGTGCAATATAATTTAGTCAAGGTGTTGATCTCTGTCTCGGAGAAATTCAAATATTAGAAGGTAATTGGCCCATGGGGATCCTATCTCCTAATGAAAATGATATGAAGGATTTGATAGAGGAAAAGCAGTGGTTAAAGGGAGCTGGAAATGATTTGTGGATTTTTTTTTTGGATAGGGACTAATTAATCTAATTGGAGATGTAATATTTTGATGGGAGTGGCCCCCAATAGAAGACATATAACATTTTTTTTTTTTTTTGAATTTACATGGTGGAATCGGTAGCCGCCATGAATCCGGGCAGGCTGTCCAGATTTTTATGGCCGCCACAGTATTCTGCGCTGTCCGCCCCAGAAGCCGCCACACAGATCTTCGCGCAGTCCGCCCCTATAACCACCATGCCACAATCATTTTAAACCTTTTACGCCGCTGAAAGCACCAGGAAAGGGACAAGCGTTCAGTTCGGCGAGGAAGACATATAACATTAAAAACAAAAAAAAAGAGTAAATTTGTGAAATGGTAAAGAGAACTATGGCTATTAGAAATTCTGAAGATTGATTGGATGAATTTTATTTAAAGTTATGATTGAGAAGGTGAACACAAGGTCATGACAGATCGATTTATTTATTTATATTTAACTAAATGTTAAGTCAAAATGTTTACAGATAGAGCAAAGGTGCTAAATATGAACTGTTTGTAAGACTCATAAATTTTTGTTCTTCTGAAATATTTTTGAACAATTTTCATAGTTAAAAAATGGAAGTGTGTTGACCAGTCTGCACCAACCTTTAGGCCAGGTGGCTTGTGAATTTTTTCCTTTACCCCTGACTCCAACGATCAACTTCGTTGTGCTTACCATGTCATTGGTTTGCTGCTTGAAGAGTTTGCATCTGCCGAGTCCAGAGATTCATAACAGAAGCAATATGCGTATATACTCAAACATCATTAGTCTTATCAAGCCAATAAGATAAGCATAACACATCTTTATATAAATATCAAATATCCTATTAGTGTAACGACATAAAATTCAATACCATATTAAATAGGCAGTAGCTGCAGTACCATAACCAATTCAATTTCAACAATGTTCAATTTATAAAATTACATCATTTTGTCACAAATAGTAGAATGAATTCCATAACCATCAAAATATATATAAACTTGTCAGTCATCAAGAAAGCAATGCATATGGAGAGCTAGTTCTCATTTTTCAACTTGTATCTAACCACAACCATGAAACACCCAAAGACCTCTGTCAAGTAGGACGATACCATGGCCTGACCATGTATGCTCTTTCACTACCTTCTGAGATACATGCATCCCATCCAGGCAGTAGGAGATTCTCCTCATCAACTATATGAAAGCAAGTTATTCTATATGCAATAAGGCATATACAACATCCCACTATCCTTTCTATGCAGTGTTCATACAAGGTAAGCAACATATGAACTTCATCCTCATGTAATGGTAGATCAACAATAATCAGTCCTTGTCTTGATCCTTCTCGCATTCAGTCCTCATTGTATCTCTTTTTCATGTTTCCACAAATATTAAATTGTAAGCATACCATGCTTCCAAGCCCTCAAGTAGCTCTCCAATCCCAAGATGATGGCAATTCCAAGATGTTTTCCTTTGCCCACTTCTTTCATCATCTTCTCTGCTATAAAAAGTACAACCAACTCAATAATGACTTCCATTTTAGATTCTACAAAACCTTGCAGCTCGTTCAACTTATAACATCCGTGTCTTATCATATGATCATCTCGTATAACAGTTTAAAGTTGTCACTTCATCCTATGATGTTCCTAACAAACACACAAAGTGCTGACTACTCCCATGTACACGACAATCTATGGGGTGCATACAAGAGCTCACAAACATATAAACTCCTGCTATCTATATGATAGTCCATCTTGATGACAGTTTATTGAGATTTATATGAGAATATGCAAGCATTTGTCATCAAGCTACTTCATCAAACTGTAACAGAACACAATGTACATTTTACATTAGATCATAAGGTTCATATCAACATAAGTGCCCTTTAAATTTTTACAGTCTTCATGTGTTAGGAATCTTCTAATTAAAATAAGCCCATTCACAAAGCTGTAATTCATGAAAGAACAAAATATTGCAATACAAAATGTAAATATAAAAATACATATTAATCTCACAAATCATAACACAAAATTGCAGGCCTCTTCGAGGGGGGCAACTTCCTTCAATACTTTCATTCAATATGCAAAAAGACACTTCATATAACCCTAACCTAACGCTCAAGAGTTGGCTTACATGCAAAGTGCCACCCAAGATAGAATCTTCTACCAAACAAACAGTTACTTTCTTTATAACGGTTACATGAAATGATCCCACTTGTCTAGGCGCCTCAATTGCAACAAACCATTACAAAATATCATTAGAACGGGGTCCCCACGTAGGAAAGGGGTCATTACATAAGAATGTTAGGATGGGGTCCTAACATGCCCTTCTCCTTCAAAAAGCTTAGTCCTCAAAGCTGGAGATGAGGAAACTGTAGCTGTAGCTGCTGAAGAGACTCCTAGGTGGCATCTTCAGGTTGTAATCCTCACCATTGAACAAGAACCTCAGTGATTACACGGTTGCGAAGGGTGCGTGATCTTCGGTCCAAAATTTGTTCAGGCTCGAGCAAGATGTAACCCTCTTCATCCAGTTCTGGTAAAGTGGATTAAACCTGTACCTTATTGCCCACAACCTTCTTGATAGAGGGGAGATCAAAGATTGGATGGAGCTTTGATGTAGCCAGAAGGGTCAATTTATAGGTTGTTGAACCAATCCGCTGTAGTACCTCGTAGGGTCCATAGTATTTGGCAGCTAATTTTTGGCATTTGTGGACCTGGAGTGATGACTATTTGTAGGGTTGTAGGCAGAGAAAAACCATATCTCCTACATCAAAGCTACGCTCAGAACGATGTTGATTAGCTTGTTGATGCATACAGTTTTGGGCCAATTCAAGATTCATCTTAAGTTTTTGGAGGACTGTGGCATGTTGGTTGAGAGTGGTGTCTATAGCGTGAACCTTGGAGCTTCCTGGAATGTAGGAGGAGGGTGTTGATGGAGGATGACCCTATATTGTTAAAAAATGGGGTAACCTTGGTCACGGTGTGATATGAAGTATTATACCACCATTTGGCCAAGGGAAGCCACTTTGCCCATTGTGCAATATGTTCGGAGGTAAAGCAACGAAGGTAGGTTTCCAAGCATTTTTTAACAATTTTTGTTTGGCCATCCCTCTGTGGATGATAGTCTGAACTCATTTTGAGCTGAGTTCCCTACAACTTAAACAGTTCTTGCCAAAAATGACTAGTAAAGGTAGGGTCTCTGTTTGACACAACAGATGCGAGCATGCCATGAAGGAAAAAGGTGGGAGTCTAAAAAGATTTGGGCTACTACTGTGTAGGGATGGGAGAGGGAGAAAAAATGAGCATACTTTGTGAGACGATCCATTACCACCAAAATAACTGATTTTCCTCCTGATTTGGGTAACCCTTCATCCATGGAACTTGTTTTGGAATTGGTAAGGGCTGAAGGGTTCCAAGAGAACACACAATTTCTCCTTTCATTCTTCTTGCGTCCTCAGTACGGTGGGACGACATCGTTCCCCAGGTGGCCATCCCCGGGGATGCCCAGTCGGGGGCTGTCATATTTGAACAGTTAGGAGTAACTGCCATTGCTTACATGGTGGGAACTGAACATTGGTGGTTGGCAATGTTTAAATATTACTTTAGTGATTGGACAGCAGTGCAGAATTGCTAGAGACTGAACAATAAAGCTGTCTTGCTTTTATAATTTATATTGAGGGCTGTAAACTCATGATTGTCTTCATTGACCATTGATGGCTGAAAAAACAGATAACTATCTTGCCTGAACATTGATGACTGAGAAAAGTGAAAATCAATGACTATCTTGCTTGCACATTGATGGCCAAAAAGTAAAAACTGAAAACTGTCTTTGTTTGAACATTGGTGACTGGAAAAAAATAAAAAAATGATTTGCTTGAACATTGGTGGCTGAAAAAATGATGATTGTTATTGTTTGAATGTTAAAAGCTGGACAGTGTGGCATTCATTACTTGAACAATAGCAACTATTTTGGTTAACTGTCAGAGATTGCACTATATATCCTTGGCTGAACCCTTAAGTTATATTTGTTGAAATGGCTGCACTTCGTAATAGGTTAATAGCTGAGTTCATTTCAGATTGAAACATGTTTTAAGAAAAGGATTCCTTTTAAAGTTTTTAGTATTTTTCATTTTTGTTGTGTAGAATTTGTAGATTATTCTAAATTTCTAAAAAATTTCATAGTATTATACCAACCGTTCCCCCGCCCCCTAAAATCAGCCTGCCATCCCCCGTCGTCCCCGAAACCCGTCCCTTTGTCCCCCCGTCCCCCAGGCTCGTGGAACCCAGGGCACATGTCACAGTTTGACTGTCCTTCATTCCCTTCTAGAAGAAAGTATGCTTGGTCCTTTCATAAGTTTTTAGGAACTGTTGTCACATTTTGCACGGGGTGCAATGTCTTCAATGTTGTTTTATAACAGTGCTGCTCTTCTTTTCCTCCTTCCGTTTTTCTCCCTTCTCTCCCTTTCCTTTTCTTTCCCATTCTCTTTCTCTCCCCCTTTTTCCTTGGAGTTCCCAAGTTGATTTTCCAGCTTTCCAAGCAGGTCTATCTGAAATTGGCTAAGTCTGGGTGCGAAGTTCGTACTTCGCCCAGTTTTGGTGCGAAGTGCGTACTTCGCCCAGTTTTTGTGCGAAGTGCGTACTTCGCCTAGTTTTGGTGCGAAGTTCGTACTTCGCCCAGTTTTGGTGCGAAGTTCGTACTTCGCCCCACCTTCTGGGCGCACCTTGCACCGGCAGACTGGCAGGTCAATGCAGAAAAAAGGTAAAATGTTGGAGCAGGTCCATATGGCGGCAGACACCAGTGTTCGCCTGTGCGCAGTTCGACTTCTCAACGGAGCCGGAATGCGCCCTTGACAGGTGTACAGTAGGGGAACAAACCCGGAATTTGACCAAGGCTTGAAGGCCTTCCCCGACTACACTGATTTCCGCACGCATCCCAAGGAGCCCCAATCCCAAGCAAAGATGGATAGACTGCCCTCTAAGGCGTGCATGTGTCACACAAAGATAACCCATCATTAGACAAGTGTCCAGCCTTCGGGATTTGAACCAAGACTCGCCGACCAAAAGGGATAAGCATGGGCTGCCCGCACCGCTCGCGTTAATAGCCTCATTCAAAGCTGATCCGAGGTTTCACCTCGCTCCAGCCTACTAGCAAGCCTCGCCGACTTGAAGAATTACCCAACACTCCGCCACGTAGCTGTCCAGCCTTCCAGGAAGACCATGTCGCGGGTACAGCCCGATCCGACAAAAGGTCAGCATTTGCAGCTTCTTTCGCCGCTTCGTCACCTCATGTTTGATCGGGACTCGTGCCCATTAATGTAACGGGTGGGACTCGGGCTATAAAAGCCCATCCGAAATTCATTGTAAAGGGTGGAAGGGGAAATGTTTGTTAGGGAACTACTGTGCTTACTGTAACCGTGCTTCTGCTTATGAATACAATCTGTATGCCTGGTTCTGTTCTACTATCTTTATTCTTTTATGCTGTCTTTCATTATATGCCTTAGGCCCACCTGTGTCGCTGCTCGTTAATTCACTTTGGCATTTGGCGATCAAGTTCCTCTAGCATTGCTTGCTTAAAGCACCTTCTGTACTTCATTATTTAAAGCATTCATTATAAATTTGGTAGCAGTTCCATCGGTTGTGTGTGACGTTGCTGGCCCGTATCCGGTGATTGATGCGATCCCCCCGCTCGTTAGTTCCTTGTAGGGAATGTTTGCTAGGGAGCCATTGAAGCCGTGCGGTTAAACTCTCTACCTAACACATATACCGGCTCGACATCTCTAGGTTTACTTTCTACCCCCGCGTTGTACGTATCCGGTGATTGATATGATCCCCTCGTCGTTAGTTCCTTGTAGGGAATGTTTGCTAGGGAGCTATTGAAGCCGTGCATACGCCGCCGGTGTATCGGAAGTACGCCTAGGTTTTGCGCTCCTTGTCATGCTCGTGTTTGTATGCGTAAGTAGCGGTGATTGGTGTGTTCCCGTACTGTTAGTTCCCCCCCACCAACCTTTGGACATATTTGTATCTCTTTCTGTACATTTGTCTCTTTCCGTTCATTTATTTCTTTCCTGTTCCCTTTAGCTTAAATCCCCCCCCAAAAGGAGCCGGCCTTCTCCGGAGATTGGCTCGGAAGGCATCTCTTCCTTCCGGCCTTTCATGCTGGTGGGCGAATCTGGGCGCATTAACCAAAAATCCTTTCCTCATGGCAGATTCGTAACCAACAGGAACCTAGAATGTCCCACTGTTGGTCAGGCATGCATTTCCTTCAAGATGAATTCCTGCATTTGTGAAGTTTGGGGAATAACAAGTCGGTCATGATATCTCAAATCTTGTCCATCCCAAGTGTATATAGGGCATGAGTTAGGCTTTGTTTGAAGTATGGTGATCAAATTTTGCAAGCTTGAGTCCTTGGCCATGTCCTCTCTAAGAGAATTAATCCATTGAGGTATTGGTGAATAAATAGCATTTAACATGATCTAATATTCAAATTGTCGGGAGAGTGCATCACCACAATATTCTCCTTTCCTTTTTATATGTGATTTCATAATCATAGCCCATCAATTTAGAAACCCACTTTTGTTGTTTAGGTGCAAGGGCACATAGTTAACAACTGCATGGTGGATTCTGGTGCTTCCTCGACTGTGATGCCGAAGGCCGTCTGCGATGAGATCGGGATGGAATACACACGGAGCAGCCAAGGTGTGCTGCAATTAGACGGCACCCCCGTCAAGACAGCTTGGTGTCATAAAGGACATCCCTATCCGGCCGCACAAAGCTCTCGACATTGTGGTCATCCAAGAGGTCGTGATTGTTGACTCGGAGCCTTACTTCGGCATGTGTCTCTCTCGGGAGTTCACTGTGAAGTTGGGCGGGTACTTGTCTCTAGACTACTCGCACATGGAAGTGCCCTTCAAAGGAAGGAGACTAAAAATTTTTAATGAGAAGCTTTCCCCTTTTCTAGTAGACAAGATACCCGGCGGAGAGATGGACCGCATGGTCCAATTGTCGAAGAAGAACTGGTGACAGTAGAACTGACCGAGCAAGCTCTCGAAGTGCTACAGCTAGAAGACGAGTTCTCGTTGCGGGATTTTAATGCCGTAATCGGGACAGAGCAGGGCTGTTATTCCATTAAGCAGCCCAAGGAGCTTGACGTGTCCGTTGCGAAGGAAGTAGGACCTGCACCCGAAGAGCTGTGGAAGCTTTTCTTTGACGGCGCCCGTTGCAAGAATGGCGCCGGTGCAGGGGTCCTCCTAGTTTCTCCAACCGGAGTCCAGAGGGACTATGCCTACAGGCGGCCCGGAGCCGTACTAACAATCCGGCGGAATACGAAGCCCCGTGCTTGGGTCTCGCGAAAGGCGGAAAGGCTCGGAATCAAGCATCTCCAAATTTTCGGAGATTCGGAGTTAGTGTGTCATCAAGTTACGAATAAATGCGCGTCTAAGCATCACTATCTTAGAGCGTACCGCAATCGGGTCTGGGACCTGATGGAATCGTTTGACTCATTGAACGTTAAGGCAATATCGCGTGAGAGAAACAAGCACGCGGATATTCTGGCGTCCGTTGGAGCCAGTGCACGTTCCGGCCGAAGACGTCGTCCGTAAACCGAAGCCGGTCCGCACCATTTACAGGCCTTCTGTGCCTGATAGGGATACCTTCTGGCAAGTATTCAGCTGTGACGAGGAGATCGTCACATTCCTGGTTAACGAAGTGTGTGTAATCGAAGGTAGAGACCCTGATGACGAGCAATATGAGGGGTTGATACAGTTATGGAATAATCACGTCCCAAAAGGACTGATTACATTAGAAAGTCTCTTTGATCGAAATGACAGAGCAATATCCCACAAAATCAAAGTAGACCCGAGGCAAGATGCCGACTCGGAGCTCGAACCTCGGTAAAACCATCGTGGTCGGAACAGATCGCACGTCGGAGGAACCGGTGCAGATTAGATCACCGTGCCAGGAGTTCCCCCGACATCGTGGCCTCGGTGCTACGAAGATTTGAGGGGGTATGACAGATCCGTCATCCAAAGATACCATCGAGCTAGAGGATGGCGCCATGCCGTTCCGACAAAAGCAAAGGGCCGTAAATCCAAAGGTTGAGGCCATGATGAAGACCGAGCTCTTGAAGATGCTGGAGGCCAAGATCATCTACCCCATCAAACATTCATCCTGGGTCGCGAATCTGGTGCCCGTGAGGAAAAAGAATGGCGACATACGTCTCTCGTGTCGACTTCGTAAACCTAAATCAGAGCTTCCCTCCGGGACCACTATCCGCTTCCCCAAATCGACCAAATTTTGCATATCGTTGTCGGAGCCCGTAGATTTTCACTTTTAGATGGATTTTCCGGCTACAACCGTATTTGGGTCAAAGACGAAGACCAAAGATAAGACGGCGTTTACCACGAAGTGGGGGACGTTCGCCTATCGCCGCATGCCGTTTGGCTTATCCAATGCCGGTGCCACGTTCCAAAGGGCCATGGACTTGGCCTTCCGAGAGCCGCTCAACAAGATTATTGTCATCTACCTTGATGACATGACCGTTTTCTCTCACCAACGAGAAGATCATGTTTCGCACCGCGTGCAGATATTTGAAAGTTGTCGAGAATTCGGCATCTCTATAAACCCGAAGAAGTCTGTCTTCGCGGTAAAGGAAGGAAAGTCGCCGGGACATGTCATCTCCCGAGGAAGGCCTCGCCATTGACCCCGACAGAGCGTAAGCCCTCGTTCGCTTGCCAGCCCCCACTGATAAAAAAGGGCTGCAGTCCTTCTTCGGTCAGATTAACTTCATGCGGAAGTTCATTCCGGACTTCGCACAGGTGATCAAGCCTATGGCCGAACTGTTGAAGAAAGATACACCTTATGAATGGACTGATGAGAGAGAACAAGCTTTCGAGGAAATCAAGGCTCGAATTGCGCAAGCTCCGGTGTTGACAAACCCGGACTACTCCAAGGACTTCATCCCGTATGCAAGTGGGGAGAACCCGAAAGTTACGCTGCAGTCCTGACTCAGAAGGGAGACGACGGTGAGGAGCGCCCCATTGCGTTCCTAAGTCAAGTGATTCTGCCGCACGAAGAGAAGTACAACTTTATAGAGCGGCAGGTCCATGCGGTCATGAAGTCCCTTCGAAAGTTCGGGCACTTTGTCTCCCAGAGTAAGACCACTGTCTTTGTGATTCACCCCGATGTTCGCAGTTTCATCTTGCAAGGAGAACCGGGTCACAAGAGAGCGGGATGGATTGCCAAGATCCAGGAGTTTGACATCGAAGTACGGCCCACCAAGCTTATCATAGGCCGAGCCTTGTGTCAGGAATTGGCCCGAAGCGCTCTAGCCGGCATCTCCGCCTGTAAGTGGGAGGACACAGCGACACGCGTCTACCTAGCCAACTCCTTATCGGAGGGGGAGTGATTGGACAGATGAACTGGTGAGATACTTCTGCACCGGAAGATGTCCCGATCACCTGAACGCCTCACAACGAAGGAGATTTCGGTTAGGTGCATTAAGGTACACTCTTCGCCCCGAGGGGCTTTACTTCAAAAACATTGATGGCATCCTGTTGCGGTGCGTCATAAAATCTGACCAGCCTAGGATCCTCGGAGATTTTCATTCCGGGATGCCTGGGGGTCACCATTCTTCAAGGCCAACGGCCTTAAAAATAATAAGGGCCGGGTACTATTGGCCCACTCGGTTCGCAGACGCGTATGCGGTCTCGCGCCAAATGTGATCAATGCCGTAGGTATGCCGGCCGAAATGTAAAAGCACCCCCGCCCCTTCAACCGATTCAAGCCGAAGTTCCGTTCCAAAGAATGGGGTCTGGACTTCATTGGGGTGATTTCTCCTAACTCCTCCGCCGGCCACAAGTTTATTCTCACAGCTACTGACTATTTCACACGGTGGACGGAGGCGATCCCGACCAAGAACGCCGACCAAGAAACGGTCATCAGGTTCATTGAGAGCCTAATTACCCGCTTCGGGGTTCCAGAGTCGATTGTGACAGAACACGGTCCGGGATTTGTAGGCGCCGTACTCACGGAGTACACCAACGGCCTTGGCATCTATCACAAGATGTCTTCTAATTACTACCCGCAGGGGAATGGCCTTGCCGAGTCTACTAACAAGAACCTCCCCGAAAATTCCTCCTGAGGACCATTGAAAAAAATAAGCGGACTTGGCACTTGCTCCCGAACCGGGCGCTATGGGCGGACGGAGTTGCGTTCAAGAAATCCCTCAAGACGTCCCCCTATGCGCTCGTCTATGGCAAGCAAGCCGTTATGCCATCACACATTGAAATCCCCGCCCCGTGGATGATTGACGAAGACAGAGCAGCGGAGACCCGGTAGACGACAAAGTTGTGCCAACTCCCGCAGCTTGGAAGAAGACAGAGAAAGTGCATACCAGGCCTTCGCGGATCACATTGCAGCCACTAAAGGCTGGTTTGCCAAAGGCACCACTGCCCGAGTTTTCGAAGTCGGGGACCTGGTGCAGAAGTGGGACTCATACAAGGCAAAACCGGGTAATCACGGAAAATTTGACGCTCTCTCGGGAGGGCCCTTATCGATTGCCCGGTGAATCGGCTCAATGCCTACATACTTTCGGATATGGAGGGTCGGCTCCTCCCCATCCCCTCGTCAACGGGTTCCACTTGAAGCTTTATCGCTGTTGAAGGTGCCTGAGTGGCCCTTCCCCCGTAAAAATTTTGCCTTGTGTTTTTATTTTTCCCCGCATGTATAGTTTCCAGTTTTAGCATTCAGTTTATTTTTCCTTCTTTGAGCTTAAATACGGCATGGGAGAGAAAGACAGACTTCGCAACAAAGTCTGTCGTTGCCCCGCAGGAGGGGCGAAGTTCGGCTATGCAGAGAAAGAAAGGAGAAAAAAGAGCAAAATTCGACTAAGTGTTGACCGAAGTCCGACTTCGCAGCGAAGCCTGACTTCGGCCCAGCCGAATTGCGAAGTTTGTCCGAGAAAAGCTGAAGCAGACTAAAGTCCGCGCTGCGCTCAACGCTTGGGCGAAGTGCGAACTTCGCGCGAAGTTCGCACTTCGCATCAAGCTTCGGCCGAAGTCCGAACAAAGCGGCCAGCGCCCGTGCGAAGTTCATCTAAAGATGAAAGGCGGCAAAAACCCAGATCGCGCCCAAACCTTGGGCGCAGCTAAAAACAGAGGTAGAACAGTTCAAGCACGCGCTTCGCGCGAAGTGCGTACTTCGCCCAGTTTTGGTGCGAAGTTCGTACTTCGCCCGAAATTCGGGCGAAGTCCGACTTCGCCGGCGAGGTCGGGCCGTGCCCAACTTTGGGCGAAGCCCGGCTGCGCCTAGTTTTCCGGGCCAGTATTGGGACGCGGTTTAAAGAATAATAAAAAAAAAAAAAAAAAAATTCAAAAACCCCAAGCTGGGCCCAAGGCGCGTTTGCACTTGTTTTTATGTGGGTTTCCGCACCGAAGGTTTTGTCTTGATCAGTGTGCCCAAGTGGTGGCAGCAACGTCAGCCATGGTGCAGCCCCCAACGCTGAGTTAATGATTGCGCGTTTTTCAAGCGAAAACGCAACTAAAAAAGCAAGGCACGGCTGCCGGGGCGCGTCTTTTCCTAAACGTTCTCCTGCGCGGCCACCAAGGGTTTTAACTCAGCCGACCTACCCCTTCCTGCGTTGCATTAATGGCGCTGTTTTTTTCTAGAAAAGGGGGTCAGAATCATGCCAACATTCCGGATTGCAGAGATTATTCCTCGGACAAGTGCTAATTATTCCTCCGATAGCGAAATTTGTTGCAGCATGACTCGAACCCGTCATTATTGCCGACTCGGAGAGATGGACAAGGGAAAAATGCCTGTGTCGGCGCAGTCCAGCGGAAGCAGCGAACCAGGCGATTTGCCGCGGCCAGGAGTTTTCAAAGGCGATCCTCCGCCAGAGAAAAGGTCAAAGGCCCGGACGAAGAAGGTACAGCGTGGGCAATCCCCACCACCTCCGGTGAATTACCTAGCAGGATATGTGGACGGCTCGTTTTCCATGAGCCTAACTCAGCTGAGAGCGAATGTGGAGAGCTGGGCTGACAAGGTTTCGCCCTCCCATCATTTTGGAGCGGCGTACAAATCAAACCTCTTCAGATTCATGTGCCCTCCTGTCCACCAGTGCCCGGAGCTGATAGATTTAATTGTTAGACATTATAAACCAGCTTCCCAGCAAATCTGCAGTTCCGTTGGCAAACCCTTGTTCGCACTGCGCGCAGGAGACCGTGGCAGCCAACTTTCGCCCTGTGGCCGGAGTATGACTCCGGCACCATCCTCAGAAAGATAAATCTGGGCGAACAAGCGGGACGTTTCACGCACACCAAGCGAATGAGGGATTTCCTCAATTCAGAGCTGAGCGCCCCGCTTCCAGCTGGACAATGGCCGACTGGCCCCATGCCTTTGGCGAAATTTCAGAGCAAGTATCTATATACCATCTTGGCATGGATCCTCGGCTGCGACTCCGATGAGCTGGTGCACCCGCACCACCCGGCGCCGTGCAATGCCTCCCGTGTGGAGAATCTTACGAACCAGCGGCGCAATGGAGCGGAAAACGCCCCATCTCTTTCGATCGGGCAGACCGGTCGGCTTACGCCATTCATTCCGATCCGCTGAAAATTCGAAGCGCCGACCAACCAATTTTCGTTTCAGTTCCGTTCGGTCCGGCTTTGTTTGTACCATCTCGCACCCCCAAATGCCGATCCCGAACTCCGAAGAAGGTTAACGAGAAGGGAGAACCCCACCCCGTCTATAATCGGACGGATGACTTATACCGGAAAGGGTCCTACTACAAGTTCAACTTCAACTTTCTGGGATTCGTCATGTCGGTCTTCACCGAAAGTGAAATCCCCCGTCCCCCGAGAGAAATGACGAGTGCTTTGATAAATCAGAAGCTCGGGGACGTTTTCAGACTGACGCTGGGGATTGTGATCAGAATCTACGGATTCAAGGGCAAACCCTATTTGCTGCCCTATTGGTGCTCGTAGCATCTGTTCGGGATGGAAGTTGCCCGACGTATGGACTATGTGGAAGAAGAGTTTGGCCTAGGGAAGAAAAGAGGACAGATTTTTCAATACCCTCTTTCCCGGGCCAACGTTGAGATTACTCGAGGTAGGACAACATGTCTACCTAGAGCAAGCGCTGTCCCGGATTGGCTTGGTTTTGCTGCCGCAGCGCTGGAAGTATGACCCTCATGGGATAAGGGGAAAGTTTGCACATTTGTGCCCCCGGGACATAACCGAAGATAGATGCGACGTGGTCCATGTGGACCTTGACTGGGAGATTGAATTAATGGAAGCTTCTCCCCCTTGGCAGGATTTCTACTGCGAGGAGGTGACATATGACCCCAAGAGAAACCCGGACCATCACTTCTCATCTCCAGTGTTCAAAAAATTTCTGTCCAAGATTGGCAGTGCCTTAACTCGGTCTAAAGAAAAGATTATTGAATGCCGGAAAATGAGATGCCGCACGCAAAGACGATAAATCCACAAGGAGAAACCCGGCCGTAGATGACGACTTCTCGCTCTCTATGACCAAGGATCATGACAACCTGGCGGCCGTTCGCATATCAAGGTTACGTTCCCCGAGGCCCCTTTGAGGATTATAAAAGTGGGTCTCCTCCCAAACAAGCTTGTACACTTCGGCAACTGCGCCGCCGGCCCAGCAAGTACCCAGGCCGATCCAATGCAGTTCGTGGCTCCTAAGGCGGCGCCTGAAAAGGCGAAAAAGTTAGCCGAGGCAGCGCCCGAGGCACTTCCTCAGGCAAGAAAAGCACCAGCACCGCCAGAAAGCAGACCGGTTGCGGCAGACCTTCTGCAAGTCAAACCCCGGTACAAGTTTACCGTGGGAGCATCGCGCTCGCCGCACCTCGCTTCGTCTCCTTCCCCTGATCCGACAGTTGTTCCAGAAGAAAAGAAGCGGAGGAGAGTTGAGAAAATCAGGCGACCTAGCCTGATAGTGCAGCAGCCAGTCGCAGAGCCGCAGCCGCGTCCTGCCGCCGCAGAGGCAGTTCCTTTGGGCAGTCCCAAGCCAGCCGCCGAGACAATAAGCGAAGACATTCACCCGACATCGGCTCAGGCGGAGCCCGCAGGTACGTTTGCTGTCCCTGTCTCTCTAGTCTCACCCAGTCCTACTTCCACTCAGTCCCCCGCTCAATCTGGGCGAGCCATGACCACATCCTCCTCCCCCGTCTCCGCGTCCTTCTAGCGGCCCCCATTCTTTCGACCAGTTTGCTCATAACCCTAACGACTCTCTTTCTCTCGAGCACAACTCCAAACCCTTCGCCCGAGGTCAGTGCCGAGGCTGTCCGTTCACCATCACATCCTCCGCCTCGCCCGCTTCAAACCCTCACAAGTGTCGCCCGCTCCCATTTCCATTTCCCGGCCGCCCCCACAAGCGGCCGATTCTTCCAAAGTCTGTCCGGTTCCTCCTGACCCCATTCCCGCAGGAGAGACGTCTCAGCAGATCCCTAGGCTGGGGGAACCAGATTTTATGGACGACCTTCAGAACTCAGATGACTTGCCCCTGGCAACAAGAGCCGTAGAGTATTCTGTCTCTTTCCGCCAAGACCTGAAGCGGAGGAGACATGAAGAGATAGCCGCCCGGCAAAACGCGCAAAGTATGATTTCGGAAGGAGAGTAATTACAACGGAGAAAATAATCCCAATAGTGAAGAAGCCTCTCCGAGAAATGACTAAGGCGGACTACGTGCTCCGGACAAAGGAGAAAAGCTTTGACGACATTGATAAACAGTATGAGATTCGACGATCATGCGCAAAGCTGACAATCTCTTTGTCAAGAGTCTGGAGGAGCAGGAAGAACTTTTCGCGTTGCAGGACAAAGTAAGGCAACTTGAAGAGGACCTATCTAGGTCCACCGAGCAACTGGAAGCGGCGCGGCGAGAAACAAGATGAATTCAAAGCCCACCTGGCCGCTTCTCAAAGAATAAGCCGCAACCGAAAAGAAAGCAGCCTCTGAGCAGATTTTTCAGCTCCAGGAGTCTTTGAAGAAGGCACGCCGCAGCCTTGCGTAGAAAACATCTCAAGCGGCTGTCTTTTCAAAGACAAAAGTTAAGGAAATGAGGGCTGGTTTGCTGAGGGAATGCAAGCCCCATACCTTTAAGGCGATGGCAGTCCTGGACTTCGCATCCAGGATTCAAGAAGTTTCGGCCCAGGGAAAGCCTGTGGTAGAGGAGGCCGAGCGCCGGGCAAAGCAATGGCTGGACCTGGCGATAAACCTTCAAGAGCGCGAGCGCGACGGCGTCCTTTTTTCCCCCGTGTCCTCATTCGCCGCAGAATGGGCAGGTGCAAGGGTGACCTTGCACAAATATTTTAGAAAAGTTGAAGAGGTGAGAGTGGCCAGACGAATGCTTGACGCATTCGGACATGAAAAAGATATCTGTCTGCCCCCTTTCACGCTCTTTCAGAACTTGGGTGTCCAGGTTTTGTTGAGAATGGCGAGCTCCTTACCCTAGATCGGGTAAAGAAGAATTGGCAGTCCTTTGAAGCAGACATACACTGAAATTGATAGCCGGACAGAGCCAATTCAAGACAATCAAGTCACTCGGATGGTGTCCGGATATTCCAGGATCCGCTCCTATTTTCGGGAGTTAGAGAAAAGATACCTCACCATCGACCCGCACGCGGTCGCCGTTTCACGGAGCATTAGAAGACATAGCCGACCGCAAGCCATTCGAAGCGGAAGCTCGGCGCTCACCCCAAGAGGCGTACACTCGCATGTGCGAGGCGTACAGGAAATGGAGACCTTTCAGAAGGAGATACTGATGAGGCGACTGACAAAGATGAATCTGAAGAACAGTTGCCGCAAGGAGAACAGTTAGAGCAGAAAAAGGCAGGGGAGGCAAGTTCCTCTGCACCCAAAGGATGAAGGCATGGATTCTTTGCGCCGAGGCGAGCTCGACACCCCGCGAGCCGCCAGAAATGTTGTCACATTTTGCACGGGGTGCAATGTCTTCAATGTTGTTTTATAACAGTGCTGCTCTTCTTTTCCTCCTTCCGTTTTTCTCCCTTCTCTCCCTTTCCTTTTCTTTCCCATTCTCTTTCTCTCCCCCTTTTTCCTTGGAGTTCCCAGCTTGATTTTCCAGCCTTTCCAAGCAGGTCTATCTGAAATTGGCTAAGTCTGGGTGCGAAGTTCGCACTTCGCCCGGTTTTGGTGCGAAGTGCGTACTTCGCCCAGTTTTGGTGCGAAGTGCGTACTTCGCCCCACCTTCTGGGCGCACCTTGCACCGACAGACTGGCAGGTCAATGCAGAAAAAAGGTAAAATGCTGGAGCAGGTCCATATGGCGGCAGACACCAGTGTTCGCTCGTGCGCAGCTTCGACTTCTCAACGGAGCCGGAATGCGCCCTTGACAGTGTGTACGTAGGGGAACAAACCCGGAATTTGACCAAGGCTTGAAGGCCTTCCCCGACCGCACTGATTTTTGCACGCATCCCAAGGAGCCCCGATCCCAAGCAAAGATGGATAGATCGCCCTCTAAGGCGTGCATGTGTCACACAAAGATAACCCATCATTAGACAAGTGTCCAACTTTCGGGATTTGAACCAAGACCGCCGACCAAAAGGGATAAGCATGGGCTGCCCGCACCGCTCGCGTTAATAGCCTCATTCAAAGCTGATCCGAGGTTTCACCCGCTCCAGCCTACTAGCAAGCCTCGCCGACTTGAAGAATTACCCAACACTCCGCCACGTAGCCGTCCAGCCTTCCAGAAGACCATGTCGCGGGTACAGCCTCGATCCGACAAAAAGGTCAGCATTTGCAGCTTCTTTCGCCGCTTCGTCGACTCATGTTTGATCGGGACTCGTGCCCATTAATGTAACGGGTGGGACTCGGGCTATAAAAGCCCATCCGAAATTCATTGTAAAGGGTGGAAGGGGAATGTTTGTTAGGGAACTACCGTGCTTACTGTAACCGTGCTTCCGCTTATGAATACAATCTGTATGCCCGGTTCTCGTTCTACTATCTTTATTCTTTTATGTCTGTCTTTCATTATATGCCTTAGGCCCACCCGTGTCGCCGCTCGTTAATTCACTTTGGCATTTGGCGATCGGGTTCCTCTAGCATTGCTTGCTTAAAGCACCTTCTCGTACTTCATTATTTAAAGCATTCATTATAAATTTGGTAGCAGCTCCATCGGCTGTGTGTGACGTTGCTGGCCCGTATCCGGTGATTGATGCGATCCCCTCGCCGTTAGTTCCTTGTAGGGAATGTTTGCTAGGGAGCCATTGAAGCCGTGCGGTTAAACTCTCTACCTAACACATATACCGGCTCGACATCTCTAGGTTTACTTTCTACCCCCGTCGTTGTACGTATCCGGTGATTGATACGATCCCCCCGCCGTTAGTTCCTTGTAGGGAATGTTTGCTAGGGAGCTATTGAAGCCGTGCATACGCTGCTGGTGTATCGGAAGTACGCCTAGGTTTTGCGCTCCTTGTCATGCTCTCGTGTTTGTATGCAGTAAGTAGCGGTGATTGGTGTGTTCCCGTACTGTTAGTTCCCCCCCACCAACCTTTGGACATATTTGTATCTCTTTCTGTACATTTGTCTCTTTCCGTTCATTTATTTCTTTCCTGTTCCCTTTAGCTTAAATCCCCCCCCAAAAGGAGCCGGCCTTCTCCGGAGATTGGCTCGGAAGGCATCTCTTCCTTCCGGCCTTTCATGCTGGTGGGCGAATCTGGGCGCATTAACCAAAAAATCCTTTCCTCATGGCAGATTCGTAACCAACAGGAACCTAGAATGTCCCACTGTTGGTCAGGCATGCATTTCCTTCAAGATGAATTCCTGCATTTGTGAAGTTTGGGGAATAACAAGTCGGTCATGATATCTCAAATCTTGTCCATCCCAAGTGTATATAGGGCATGAGTTAGGCTTTGTTTGAAGTATGGTGATCAAATTTTGCAAGCTTGAGTCCTTGGCCATGTCCTCTCTAAGAGAATTAATCCATTGAAGTATTGGTGCAGAAATAGCATTTAACATGATCTAATCCTCAAATTGTCGGGAGAGTGCATCAGCCACAATATTCTCCTTTCCTTTTTTATATGTGATTTCATAATCATAGCCCATCAATTTAGAAACCCACTTTTGTTGTTTAGGTGTGGCTACCTCTTGTTCTAGGAAGTACTTTAGACTTTGGTGGTCGGTTTTGATTGAAAAATGATGCCCAATGAGATATGGCCTCCAATGATTAACAACATGCAAAGTAGCTAGCATCTCCTTGCCATAAGTAGATTTGCCCAATTTTCGGCTTGAAAGTGCTTTACTAGTGAAGGCCAATGGTCCTCCTTGCATCAACACGGTCCCTATGCCATGGCCTGAAGCATCACTTTCAATTGCAAAGGGTGTAGAGAAATCAGGCATTGCTAACGCCGGGGTGGTTGTCATGGTCTTGCTTTAAGTTATTGAAAACCTTCTCCAATGGTGTTGACCAAATAAAATAATTCTTTTTCAACATGTCTATTAAAGGAGTTATTACCTTTCCATAGTTTTGTATAAATTTACGGTAATACCCCGTGAGTCCCAAAAATCCTCGAAGTCCCCTAAGGATGCGAGGCTTTGCCCAATCTTGAATAGCCTGAATCATTTTAGGGTCAACTGTAACTCCATCTTGGGTGACAATGTGACCCAAATACTCCACTTCCATCATCCCAAGGGAACACTTAGACCTCTTGGCATTAAGTTTTATTCTTAGAAAAAACCTGTAGAGTTTGATCCAAATGTATGAGGTGCTCCTCCCAACAACGACTAAAAATCAGAATATCATTAAAGAAAACTAGAATAAATTTGCGAAGGAATGGGTGGAAGACATTATTCATACACTAGGTCAAATTACCCTTGCTTTTGACAAGGGCATAGGGGTATCGGTAAGGTTTGATATTAGGTGGCAAGCTACTTGGCACCAACAGTATTGCATGATCATGGAAACGATGTGGAGGTAATTCACTCGGTTCCGCAAAAGCTACATCATGCTTAGTCAGAATGAGTTGCAAATCATCTTGGGGCTTGTTTTCTTCTAAAGTTTGCGGTTGAAGTGCAAATATTTGAACTATTACCCCATGTGAGGATTTTTTAAATACTTCTCCATATGGCTCAAATTGATAATCTACGGAGATCCTGCTTGTGAACCACGGAGAGTGTAGGACTTACCATTTTGTGAGAATTGCATCCATAATTCCGCAAAGTTCCAGGATATTGTTCCTAAGGTACCTAGCCACTGTGCTCCTAGCACAACATCACATCCACCCAGTTGAAGAGCAAGCATATCAGTTTTGAGTTCATAGTCTCCTATCTTCAACTTAACATTGCGGAATTTACCCTTACAAGGTAATGTTCCGCCATTTGCCACCATAACTTCAAAGGAGTTGCAAGCATGTATGTAATAATTTGCTTGCTTGGCTACTCGGGGATCAATAAAGTTATGCATACTGCTTGAATCAATGAGAATTGTAAGACGTTGCCCTTTGAAGAATCCTACCACCTTCATCATTTGAGGGGTCGAGATTCTCGCAAGTGCATGGACAGATATTTCTAGTTGTGGTTCTTCTTGTGTTTCACCCTCATCCTAAGGTTGTTCCTTTGGTGGATCTACTTCTTCATTAGGTTGTTCATTCCTTACTAATTCCTCTACATCCAACAAAAATAACTTCTTTTGGATGCATTTATGCCTCGGCGAATACTTCTCATCACAATTATGACATAAGCCTTATGCTCAACAGGCATCCATTTCCTCCGTAGTTAATCGCTTGATTGGGGTAGACTTATTGCTAGTATTAAAAGTGAACTTGGGGGGAAATGTGGGTTTGGCCTGTTCTACTTCTTCTCCTTTGAGCCAAATTTTTTCTTTTACTAATCTCGTCAATCCAATGGCTTGCATCACAGACTATGGTTTGAACATTTTTACCTCAACCTTGATATCATCTTTCAATCCACTAATAAAACAACTCTGAAAAAATACTTTGTTCAACCCCTTTTTTCTATTAGCCAGTTTCTCAAATAGAGTTTGATATACACGGACAGTGGAGGTTTGTTTCAATTTGGTTAAGGCTCGTGTAAAGTCCTCATACTCACTAGGGCCAAAACGAGTGAGTAATTAGGACTCAAAATCTTCCCAAGAAGGGTTTGGAGTCGTATTTTGTAACCATTGATACCATTGTAAGGCTTCAGATTCAAATTTTAAAGATGCCATGGTGACCCACAAATATCAAGGTACATTACGAAGTTTGAAGAACTGATCTGCTCGATACAACCAACCATCAACGTCCTTTCCATTAAACTTAGGAAAGTCTAATTTAGGCATCTTAAATGGGGTATTTGTGTCAAAAAGAGAATGATAGACTTCTTTCTCTTTATTGACTCCTTTCTCTTTATTGCCTGAACTGCCACCCGGTTTTTCAGTGTGAAGATGCTCGAACACCTTTGGGGCTTCCCTTAATTGATCTTCAACCTCTAGGAATTTTTCTTCAAGTTCAGTTTTGGATCTAATCTAGTCATTTCTTATAACCATTATTTGATCTTTCATTTGTTTAACTTCTTGTCCAATATGGGACATTTGACCTTGTAGGTTATTAAGTGTGAGATTCAATTACTCCATATAGTGGCTTTGTTCTAACTCCTTTTGTGCTCCTCTAGTCCCTCCAACCATATATGTAAGATTTGAACCACTCCCACAAACTTACTAAAAATAGGAGTGTTGTTCTAGGAGTTACTATTTTTAGTAATGGGCTAGAAAAAGTGTTTGTGTGCTATATATCAAATTGATCAGCTTGAAAAGACAATTACAAAGGGCCAGGTCTCACAATGATGTTTTTTGGCACCCTAGAGTGTATGGAGGCTATATACCAAAATGATCAGCTCGACGAGACGATCGCAATGATCTATATCCCACAACGATGTTTGGCACCCCAAACTTTTTTTTTGTTAGGGAAGTGGTCTTCAAGTGTTGTCTATTTTTCTCCTGGAGTCTTGGTTCACTTAGAAAATTGACTTTTGTTCGACACCCCTTAAGCAGGCTCTGCAATGTTTGTTACTGACAATTGTTCTGTCTGACTCTGTAAATCGACAATTGTCCTATCTGACTTTGTCTTAACTGTAACTGACTTTGTACCTAGTAACCGCATGACCGACTTTGTCTAGACTATTATGATTGATACCTGACTGTTGCTGACAGACCCTGTCTATACTGTTATTGACTTTGTAACTAATAACTGCATTACCAAACTCTGTCTAGACTGCTATTGACTAATATCTGACTGCTACTGACAAACCCTGTCATGACTGTTATTCTCACCACCAGTTTTTTGTCGTTTGTTTTTGTTTAGTTAATTTTATGATTGTGTAGTCTCCTTATTATGCTCAATTGTTTGTGGAATTTTTTGCATTTAGGATAAACAAAAATAGGGTACTCTAATCCAAGGGTGTGTGTACTTCCCATAGCCCTTTGTTATACCACAGTGACAAACGATAGTGCTCGGACCAATATTTCAGGCCACTACTCAAAGAGGACTCCACACATACGCTTGAGCATACTACCCGCCTCTTTGACAGTACGGGAGGGTGATCTTCCCGAATGCTGTGTTTGGTGCACTATGGAAAATACACGGTCGAAAATCTTCCTAGGGCTAAAGGTTTCTCCTAATCCTAGGGGGGTCTCCCGATATACCCGAAGATACGTGGGAGCTCAATTTTGTATACGAGTGTTGTTTGAGGCTTAGGTATTGGAGCCTGATCGCCTCTCACTTCACTAGACGCTTTATGGACAAACTAGCTTAGCTGATAATGACAACTCCATGATATTTTAAAACCCTTGGCATAGGGTTTAACCTAATAAACTAAAACAGAAAAATAAGGATGGATTTTTTTTTTTAATAGGGAAACAAGCGGAAAAATGAAAACATAGAAATTTTATAACTAATGATCAGAATGGCAGGGCAAGATCAGTTGCATTCATTGCGGAACACGGCCCTAGAAAGTACTCTGATACCACTTGTTAGGAACTTTCTAATTAAAATAAGCACATTCACATAAATATTGCAATAAAAGTAGTAATTCATGAAAGAACAAAATATTGCAATATGAAATGTAAATACAAAAATTAATATTAATCTCACAAATCATAACATAGAATCGTGGGCCTCTTCGAGGGGGCAACCTCCTTCAATACTTTCATTCAATACGCAAAAAGATACATTCGTTTATACCCCCTTTTCTTTTAAAGACACTTCATATAACCCTAACCTAACGCTCAAGAGTTGGCTTACATGCAAAGTGCCACCCGAGCTAGAATATTCTACCAAAAAAACAATTACATTCTTTATAACGGTTACATGAAATGGCCCCACTTGTTTAGGCACCTCAATTGCCACATACCATTACAAAATATTACAAAATATCATTAGAATAGGGTCCCCACATTGGAAAGGGGTCATTACATAATAATATGAGAATTACAAAATAATGTTAGGATGGACTCCTTACGTCATGTGTCAAACTTTAGAGAAGGACATGGTACCTTTTTATGACAGTCACATATGGTATGAAGTGTGCTAGTGGATAATATGATGATAGTCCTTTTTTAATCCAATAATGGGGTACAGACCTTGCAAAATAATGTTGAGGTCTATTCTTATCAATGGAACTGTTGGTCACAAATCTGCCACAGGAAAGGATTTTGTACATATATACGCGCCCTAGACCTGGACCAACATTGAAAGGCCAAGGGGAAGAGATGCCCCCCGTGCCAATCTCCGGAGAAAGGCCGGCTCCTTTACTAAACTACTGTTTTTGTAAGATGAGAGTGCAGGAAATAAATAAAAGAGGATAGGGAAAGAAATGTGAATGATTCAATGGGAAGGAACCAACAACACGATTACTAGCTAATAACTTAAAGTAGCAGCAATAAATACAAAGAATAAAACATGAATGAATACCACACTAACTTCCCTATGTATCCTCGGGAAGAGTTCTAGGATTCAACCAATTTCCTACGCCTAAATCCAGATTTCAGAATTACAGCAATTAGGAAAATAAATGAACGTAGCAGAAACCACTAACCAGAGGCAACATACAAAGAATTTAACGTAGTATTTTCCCCCCTATGTATCCTTCAGGAGAATTCCAGGGTCCAACCCCCAATCACACACCTAAATCCAGGATGCAGAATTACAGTATGCAAATGAAGAAATGGAATAACAGAAATTATCGCAGAAGGCAACATACAAAAGAGAAATTGAGCCCAAAGTCTTTAATATCGATTGCAAAAATCAAGTTACAACAGCTTTCTAGCAAAAGTTCCTCCCCTTTTTTCATTACAATGCTAGGGTTTTTATAGAGGACCCGACCCTCTGAGCCATCAATGCACTGGATCCGAGAGTACGCCCTCGGCCGTCTAAGAAATCCACGCCTGTCCCCTTCTGTTACTGAGCTTTCACATTCCTTTCCACAATTAGCAACCATAGCCGCATCAACCGGGGAAATTTGCATTTATGAGTCGTCTGACTCGTCCTCGGTTTCTCCGGGCGAGGTGCTCGAGTGGATTTACAAGTTGCCCTGGCTTTCCTTCTGCAACTGATAGCTCTTTTCATATTACCACAAATGGGCACCGGGTCTTTTGGTCAAGAAAAATTGCATTTATGAAACACTCAAATGCCTTGGAAAGATACCCGGCCTTGGGATGTGTGCCTTCGGAGAAAGCGCCCTTCGTTTGTTGAACCCTAGAGGATGCTTCGCCAGATTCTAGTTCGGGGCTTCGCTTCGCCAAGTGTGAGCCGAAGCTGAAATGATAATCATGTGTGAGTGCTTCGCCTGAAGGATCCCTAGGAAACTGCTTTGCAAAGACCATATGCCGAAGCAGATGTCCCCTGCTAAAGCATGGCTTCTACCTTTCTTATTACTTCGCTAGGGATGTAGGTTGAATGCCGCTTCGCAAAATATTTCTTCCAAAGCAGCGGATGATTGCCAATGGATTGTAAACTGCTTTGCCGTGAACCATTTCAAAAATAGTCGTTTGGAACTGTTTTGGCCAAAGCGGATTCTTGCCTTAGAATATTTCCTTAACTTTTCGAGGGAGGCAAGTCCTTGGATGGGGAAGCTTCGCACAAAAAGTGGCCGAAGCAGATGCTTCGCAAAGGTTTGGGGTGAAGCGGGATCCATTAAAATTGGTTCGGCAGAGGAGGGGCCGAAGCGGGTGCTTTGCTTGAATATTAGCGAAGCCCTTTTCACACTTAGAAATTTTAGCAGTCCGCTCTTTGCCGCTTCGCAAAAGATTCGCCCGAAGTGATTGTTTTGGCTGCTTCGCTAGCGAAGCACCTTCTATGCCTTAGCAAATTTTAGGCTCCTATCTGGGTTCTCCTGTTTCCTTTTCTTGGTGAAGTTATCCTTCCTTCTCCTGCGAAGCTCTTAAACCTGGTTTGCTCTGTGGCGAAGCTCTTACACATATGGTTTATGTACAAAGGGGATAAAAATGAAAGCCAAAATTGCTGCAATACTTAAAAATATACAAAAAACAAGGGAACAAATTCATGAAAACTTAGAGAATACTTTACAAAATATTGATCTCCATTACCCCTTCAAGCAATGTGACAAAATTGTCAACATTCCTGGCGGCTCGCGGGGCAACGAGCTCGCCTCGGTGCAAGGACCCTTAGCCTTGATCCATTGGGCTAGAGTTGCCTCCAGACCCTTCTCCTTTCTGCTTTTCTTCCTTTGAGAGTGCCTCTGCAACTATCTCTTTTCCTTTTTTCTCTTCTTCTTCTTCAGGTATTTGTTCTAGTGGTGGTGGTGGAAGGCGATCACGGCTACATTCCATCGTCCGGCGAACATGGGCCCAGGCACCCTTTTGAAAGGGTTCACGATCTTGCAACGCCTTGACGAGAATATGGAACCGATCAATCTGCCGTATATCGGCATATTTGGCTCTTGCACTCAAATCGTTCAAACAAGCCGCAATTTGGCAATACTTAAAAATGAACTCCGTGACGTGCCTTTCCGTGACTGGCTCATTCCAGTCTTCTATTTCGGAAACATCATTTTCAAACTTGAGCCAAGCCGGTTTGAGTTCTTCTTTGGTTAAAAGGTTCCTGTCATCGTCGGTGAAACTCGGGAAACCTAATGCTGAAAGGTCCTGGAAATATCCCAGTGATGTACGCTGCTCCTGTTCAAACATGTCCATGATATTCTTGGCCTTCTGAGCTTTCCTCACTTTGGAGAGGAAGGCACGAACTGTGGCTTGGATAGTGGACCAATATCTTGTTGTCCGACTCATGGTAGCTACCTGCAAGTCTTGGTATTTGATGCTCTGTACCTCAAAGGCCAAATTGAGTCGGCTTCTTTTCTCCTGTATAACTTCGTCCACTATTGGTCCTTTTTGTGCAGCAGCATACTGGGATTTTGTGATATAGGATGTTATTGACAGGGCACTGGAGGCCCGGGATCTGAAATTTTTGAACAAGTGCGAACGGATGTCTTTAATCCTGCCGCTATCGAACTGTTCCACGTTCTCTTTCTCATACAACTGATGTTGCATCTGCAGGATTTGAGCCTCAAATTCCTTGGCCCTAGCTTCAGATTTTGCCTGGACCTTGCTTTGATCTCCTGCTGCGACTTGCAGTCACTCTACTTGTTTCAAGGCGTCCATCTCCTTTTTTACCTGCTCGCACTGCTTCTGAGCGTCTTCAAGTTGTGAGCGAGTCCTGGCTAAATTCTCCTCTAGCTTGACGTTCGCGTTCTTTGCTTCATAACGACGCTGGTTGGCGATCCTCGCGTTTGCGCGAAGCGATTCTATTCTTACGTGCATGGATTCAGACTCATCATCCACATCCATATGCTCCAGGTCCTTGACCTTCTATTGATATTCATAGTCAGTAGGGGTCATCTCATCTAGGGGCTTCTGGACCTTGGGTATCTTCTTAACTTTGTGGAGCTTCCCATTCTTCAAATCAAACACAGCGCATTTCTCTTGTTTTGCCAGAGACCGCCCTCTTCTTTTCCTTGCCTCCTTGAGCATTTTATCAGTGTTCTGACGGGCCTAGATTAACTTTTCTGTTAGAGGACGCTCTTGGATCATAGCCAAATCATTTTCAAATGAGGCTGGATTACCAGCCAGGGGTGTGAACAAATATAATGACTATATGGACGACACCTCGCCAGTTGGTTCGACGATAAGTGTGGTGGCGGTTCTAGTAGGTGAAGCGATGGTATGGGAAACCGTGGAGTGGGTGTCGGGGTTTGGGCGTGAGGTGTCATGGCCCTTTTTCTGATATGACATGTCCCAGTAGTTTCCCTTCATTTACTGCAAATATTGATTTCTTCGGGTTGATTGAGACACCGAATTCTCTGCATTTTTCGAATATCTGCTGTAAGTGTGAAGTGTGGTCTTCTCTTTTTCGGGAAAAGACAATCATGTCATCTAAATAGATGACTATAATCTTGTTTAGCAGTTCGCCAAATGCTAAATCCATAGCCCTTTGGAATGTGGCTCCTGCGTTTGAAAGACCAAACGACATCCGCTGGTAAGAAAATGTTCCCCACTTGGTGGTGAACGCCGTTTTGTGTTGGTCCTCATCTCTAACCCAGATTTGGTTATACCCTGAAAAACCATCAAGTAAAGAAAAACGTTGAGCCCCGACTATTGAATGCAAGATTTAATCAATCTGCGGGAGGGGATAGTGATCCTTTAACGAAGCCTGGTTTAGATTGCGAAAATCTACACATAGGCGGATGTCCCCATTTTTCTTTCTGACGAGAACTAGATTCGCCACCCAAGAAGAATGCTTTATGGGACAGATGATTTTAGCTTCAAGCATTTTCAGAAGCTCAGCCTTCATGAGGACTTCTTTGGATTGACTGGCCTTTGCCTCTGTCTGAAAGGCTTGACTCCTTCTTGCAGCTCGATTGTATGTTGAATCATTTGCCAGTCGTAGCCCCTCAGATCTTGATGAGACCATGCCACTATGTCTGGATATCTTTTGCACAAAGATTGGATCTGCTCTAGTTCTGCTGTGGTGCAATCTGTCCCGAATTTTATCACTTTACTAGATTCAAGCTCTAGATCTTGGTATTGCCTAGCATCAACTTTGATTCTGTGGGAAACTGCTCTGTCATTCTGATCGAACAGGCTCTCCAAGGTAATCAGTCACCTCGGAACATGGTTATTTTTCAGCTGGATCAGCCCCTCATAATCTTCATTTTCAGGGTTCCTTTCTTCAACAGTGGCTGCTTCTTGGACCAGGAAGTTGATGATTTGTTCATCATTATCAAAGACTTGCCAGTGAATATCCTTATCCGGCACAGAGGGCCTATAAATGGTCCTCACGGCTTTGGGCTTATGCACCATGTCGTCGGCTGGAGAGTATCTGGCTCCGATGGAGGCCAAGATGTCAGCATGTCTGTTCTTCTCTCGTGGGATGGACTGCACGTTAAGCGATTCAAACTACTCGAACAGGTCCCATACCCTATTGCGATATGCCTTAAGATAATGCTTCTTGGAAGTGCATTTGTTGGTGACGTGATTACATACCAGTTCTGAGTCTCCAAAGATTTGGAGATGTTTGATGCCTAGTTTCTCCGCTTTCTTCAGTCCTAGGCACAAGGCTTCATACTCAGCTGCGTTGTTGGTACACCTCCACACTAACCGGTAGCAATATTCTTTCTGTTCGCCAGATGGTGGCACGAGGAGTATCCCTGCCCCAACGTCATTTTTGCATCGGGCACTGTCAAAGAACAATTTCCATAATTTCTCCTGGGCAATCGTCTCATCTTCTGGCTTAGTGTGCTTTTCAGGTTCTGTGATAGTATAACATCCCGTTTCTGTCTCTATCATGGCGTTGAAATTTGTCGGTGAAAACTCGTCTTCAGTATTCAACTGTGCAAGAGATTCTTCCACTATGTCCACCTGCTCTATTTCTTCGGCTATTGTATGAATGGAATCATTACTTTCTTCTTCGTTCATCTTCTCTATGAGAAACTTAGAAGGTTTCTCGTTGTAAATCTTAACCTTCCTTCCCTTGAATGGAACTTCTAAATGCGAGTAGTCCATGGAAAGATATCCGCCTAGCTTAGCCAAGAATTCCCTTGAAAGACACATTCTGAAATATGGCTCCAGGTCGACAACTACCACCTCTTGTATTACTACAATTTGGGGCACTTTATGCAGTCGGATGGGTATATCCTTGATCACACCAATTGTCTTTACAGGGGTGCCATCCAGCTGAAGCACGCCGTGGTTGCTTCGTGTATATTCCATTCCTATCTCCTCGCAAACCATCTTAGGCATGACTGTTGTTGCTGCACCGGAGTCAATCATACAGTTATGAACGATGTCCTTCCATTTGTAAGGACAGATAGAACGGAGGAGGCCTATTTTTTCCTGTAATGGAAGTGGACAGGGTTTGGACTAGAGCAGGTTGTATTGACTTTCCTGTTTTTGCTGACTCCAAGGATTCTTGCAACAAGTCCACTTGTCTTGGCAGTTGTAATGTGTTGTATTGACTGATCTTAGCAGGGGTTTTCTTTAGTTCGTCCACGATGTTGTACACTATGGAGGCGGGTGCTTCTGGTTCTTTCTTTGATTCATACCTTGTGCGATATTGCTCTGTGGCCTCAACTCTCAGTCGTTTTGTTAGCGAAGGGAGTTTAAGCTTTTCCCTGGCCTGTTCCTTGGTTTCAGCCTGGAGCGGAGCTACGATGGCTTGTTGGGTTTTCTCTTTTGCCGGCGAAGGATAGAGAACTTTGTTTGGAGCCTTGGAGGGTTGTTGCCCCTTTTCATGCCGAGTATACACCTTCAAGGGGGCCATTTGAGCTGCGTCAACCTCCATTGCTCTCTTTCCCTCCCTGGTAAGGACTGAAACTTGTTCTTCTTCGTCGATTACCAAACTTTGATCTGCTTTCCTAATTATATTGACCTGATCTGCTTTGCACGTAATGTTGATGCAACATGCACGTGCCCTCCTCATGTGGGTCATTACAAGTGGAGCACCAATGTACATAATCAGAAGTGCTCGGTTCTTCGCTAATTGTTGCATTCCTTGTTGGAGGGCTTCCCGGCTATACCACTTGATCTTTAGTGAGAGCTGGTGGAGGATATGACCTTCTTGGCAGGAATTCCTGCTGTGCTTGCTTCTTCTTCACGATGATCATGTCATTAGACAAGGTCTGCATAGTAGAATTCAAGGATTGAACTTCCTGCAATATTTTAGCCTGCAAATCCACGGATGTAGGGGCTGATGGCAATGGGGCCATCGTTGGTATCGAGGGCAAGGCAGGGTATTGGGGTGGTGCTGGTAATGCTGGAAATGATGAAGGAACAGTGGGCTGTGGTGCCGAAAAGGTAAGAAAATGTATTTGTGGGGCAACTATCTGGGACACAGTGGAGTTAGGGTTCCATGATGGGATCGGGCATGCAAGGGATGTGGAAGTTTGCGAAGTAGCTGCGCTAGGGTATTGCGACTGGGGAAATTAAGGGAATATGGGCATCGGCATCCTTGGAGGAAGTTTACCGATGGCTATCAAATCCATTTCCACCTTCTGGGCCAGTTCATATATTTCGGGGAAAGTATTGATATTCGAAAATCTTACCATCATACTGATGTCAGCATTAAAGGCCCTAAGGTAGTACTATGTTGCAGCTTCGCTGGTTGGTCGAAGTCCGGTGGGTACTCTTTGCCAGGTTCGGGCGAACCTCACATTGAAATCAACAATCTCCTCTTGCGGGTGCCTTTGGATCATTGTAAATTGATGCAAGAGAGAGGATGGATCGACAACTTCATTAAATCCCCTCATTAGTTGTCCGGCTAACTGGTCCCATCCCGTTATAGTGCCGGGTGGCAGAGATCTATACCAGTAGAGGAGCTTCCCTCGGAGAGACAAGCCTAGAAGCTTAACCATGACTCTTTCTTATGTAATGTCATGAATCGCAGCCAGAGAAACGATATCTTGGATGTGTTCCAGAGCCGTCTTCCCTGTGTCGTCGAACGTAGGGATTTTTTTCATTGCAACAGGCGGAACCTGCTCTTGTCCCGCTAGATTTAACGGTTCGGAAGAATTCCATGCTGGGAACAATCTGGGCGGTTGCTGTGGCGACGGTTGTTGTTTTTGCTGCTGCTGTTGCTGTTGCATTTGTTGTTGATGTTGTTGGTGTGCCATACTTGCACCTAGATTTGGAGGGACCACAACTCCTAGATTTCCTGATTGACTGCTAAGTGGAACAGAGGTGCCTGGGTGATCCGGAGAGTTTGGGGGATTAGGGGGAAGACTAGTCACAGTGCTGTCGGAAATTTAGCCTTGTTCGTCAAGGACAGCTTCTTGCGAGGACCCTCTGCGTAGGAGTGACTCAGGCGTGACTAACCTAGGATGCTCTCCAAATGCACTAATGTCAAGCTCGAAGAATTCAGTCTCTTCTCCACTATTACTAACTCTCCTCTCCACTATTACTAACTCTCCATATCGTTTGCATGAAGGCATGGATATTTTAGTACCGGTCTCTAAGACTTTGAGATTTTCAGGTTGAGCAGAGTCGCTAGATGCTAGAGTCTTACGGCAATGAGATAAGCATCGGCTCTCATTACCACTCACAAGGTGAGACTGACCGGGTCCTACCAGGCGTGCCAGAAATTGTTGGTCACAAATCTGCCACAGGAAAGGATTTTGTACATATATACGCACCCTAGACCTGGACCAACATTGAAAGGCCGAGGGGAAGAGATGCCCCCCGTGCCAATCTCCGGAGAAAGGCCGACTCCTTTACTAAACTACTGTTTTTGTAAGATGAGAGTGCAGGAAAGAAATAAAAGAGGATAGGGAAAGAAATGTGAATGATTCAATGGGAAGGAACCAACAACACGATTACTAGCTAATAACTTAAAGTAACAGCAATAAATACAAAGAATAAAACATGAATGAATACCACGCTAACTTCCCTATGTATCCTCGGGAAGAGTTCCAGGATTCAACCACTTTCCTACGCCTAAATCCAGATTTTAGAATTACAACAATTAGGAAAATAAATGAACGTAGCAGAAACCACTAACCAGAGGCAGCATACAAAGAATTTAACGTAGTATTTTCCCCCCCATGTATCCTTCAGGAGAATTCCAGGGTCCAATCCCCAATCACACATCTAAATCCAGGATGCAGAATTACAGTATGCAAATGAAGAAATGGAATAACAGAAATTATCACAGAAGGCAACATACAAAAGAGAAATTGAGCCCAAAGTCTTTAATATCGATTGCAAAAATCAAGTTACAGCAGCTTTCTAGCAAGAGTTCCCCCCCTTTTTTCATTACAATGCTAGGGTTTTTATAGAGGACCTGACCCTTTGAGCCATCAATGTGCTGGATCCGAGAGTATGCCCTCGGCTGTCTAAGAAATCCGTGCCTGTCCCCTTCTGTTACTGAGCTTTCACATCCCTTTCCACAATTAGCAACCATAGCCGCATCAGCCGGGGAAATCTGCATTTATGAGCCGTCTAACTCATCCTCGGTTTCTTCGGGCGAGGTGCTTGAGTGGATTTACAAGTTGCCCTGGATTTTCTTCTGCAACTGATAGCTCTTTTCATATTACCACAAATGGGCATCGGGTCTTTCGGTCAAGAAAAATTGCATTTACGAAACACTCAAATGCCTTGGAAAGATACCTAGCCTTGGGATGTGTGCCTTCGGAGAAAGCGCCCTTCGTTCGTTGAACCCTAGAGGGTGCTTCGCCAGATTCTAGTTCGAGGCTTCGCTTCGCATCAAGTGTGAGCCGAAGCAGAAATGATAATTATGTGTGAGTGCTTCGCCCGAAGGATCCCTAGGAAACTGCTTTGCAAAGACTGTATGCCGAAGCAGATGTCCCTTGCTAAAACATGGCTTCTACCTTTCTTATTACTTCGCTAGGGATGTAGGCTGAATGCCGCTTCGCAAAATATTTCTTCCAAAGCAGCGGATGATTGCCAATGGATTGTAAACTGCTTCGTCGCGAACCATTTCAAAAATAGTCGTTTGGAATTGTTTCGGCCGAAGCGGATTCTTGCCTTAGAATATTTCCTTAACTTTTCGAGGGAGGCAAGTCCTTGGATGGGGAAGCTTTGCACAAAAAGTGGCCGAAGCAGATGCTTCGCAAAGGTTTGGGGCAAAGCGGGATCCATCAAAATTGGTTTGCTAGAGGAGGGGCCGAAGCGGGTGCTTCGCTTGAATATTAGCGAATCGCCTTTTCACACTTAGAAAATTTTAGTAGTCCAAGATTCGCCCGAAGTGATTGTTTTGGCTGCTTCACTAGCGAAGCACCTTCTATGCCTTAGCAAATTTTAGGCTTCTATCTGGGTTCTCCTGTTTCCTTTTCTTGGCAAAGCTATTCTTCCTTCTCTTGCGAAGCTCTTAAACCTGGTTTGCTCTATGGTGAAGCTCTTACACATATGGTTTATGTACAAAGGGGATAAAAATGAAAGCCAAAATTGTTGCAATACTTAAAAATAGACAAAAAACAAGGGAACAAATTCATGAAAATTTAGAGAATACTTTACAAAATATTGATCTCCATTTCCCCTTCAAGCAATGTGACAAAATTGTCAACAGGAACGTGTGCTGAAACGGTAAGCTAGGGATCATAGCCAAAACAATAGAAGTCACCAGTTGTGACAAGGTCCCTGTTCCTATTAAGATAGCTGTCTTATCACCCGTCAACAGAGGTATAAAAGGGTGCAACAAGGTATACAAGCTTAATTAACATGACAACCAGGTACACAACTATTCATATTATCAGGATATAGTAGGGTAGTTAGCTAGTGACCTGACAACAATGTACAACAGTAAAATGATGGTGTTTATCAACATTTATATATATGTACAAAGACGACCATTATAACTTCATATAAAAAATACAATGTACATGTTCAAATCAGAGGTTCAGTACCTGATTTATGATATAGTCATATTCATATTCTTAAAGTACAATAGTAAAATGACAAGAAAGTGCTTGGTGATAGCAGTAACAACCATATTAACAAAGCATTACCAGTGACAACAAGATAAACAAATCTCATATATTATAAAGGTTCCAAGATGACAAATTTAGTATCCATTCTAGCATTCAACTTTGTAACACCCCAAATCTAACCAACCCGAGAGAGAGTAATTTTTTTTTTACAATCAAGTAATGATCTCAGTCAAGGTTCACTAAAGATGTTTCCATTTTGATTAGAGTTGATAAGGCATTACCACATTTCGAGACCTTGTCGTTGTAGACGACTCTCGAGTGGACAGGAGTGGCCAAACTCCCATAGATTTTGGGGTTCACCTTATATACCTCCGCAGTATAAAGGAGGCTCAAATGGTCCCCCCACATTTCTTACTTCTCCGTGAATATAAGACAACTTGACCATAGTGTTTGGATTATCCCTTCTCAATCTTTAGAGAAAGGGGATGTCAATTCCCTCACCAAACATAAGTCAATCTATGTTGGTGTATTCAGGCATAATGCCCTAAAGTTTAGTCATTGCACCTCCGCGGTGGAATTACTAAAATCTCAGTGCTTAATTACCACATCTCCGCGATGGGCTAATTAAGGCAATTATCACTCCGCGTGATAATTTTGCATGGACACCCAAGCCTTCCCGTTCAAGGTGCCATCACTTAACTCAATTGCACATGGGTTCCTAACCTCCACGGTAGGAAATAAGATTCAAGCTTCACCACTTAGAATCTATCCAAAAACTCCCCATTTTTGGAATACATCCGAGTTCCCCACTCTAGATGTGCCCATTGCAAAAGACTTGGGTGTTGCCTCCCCGCAACTCCCTCAGTTTTGGGTTCATCTTAATAAGGGTTCTAACATGGTTACTTAAAGCATGCCCTTTCAAATCCTCCATAACCCAAAAGCATAACATCTCTTTACCTTAACTCTCTCTCTCTCCTTATCAACAGTAAAACATGCTTACTTGCTTATTTAAGAGAAAATTAGAATATTCCTAATGCATAATTTTCAAAGCATTAACAAAGCATTAACCATCATATTAAGGTTTACACTTATCTGATAAGCAAGAACATGTCTTATAATCAAATTCAAATCTACTTTCAATTCATTTAACCAAATCATAATCAATCACCCCTTTTTGGTTCTTCAGTAAGAATAACTTTAACTTTATTCTTTCAACATGAATTGGAAACAATAATAATAAATACTTAAAGCATCAAATATTCAAGTTCTCTCATAATAAAAAAACTTATTAACAAAGTCTTCCTCAATAATATAATATCTCCATATTCATAGAATCAATCCCATGACTAATCATTATAAACTCTTTCTACATTACATCTCTTTTTTTTTAATAAGAGATTCCAATTACATCATATTCTTAAACAATATGAAACCATGGTAAATACATGATAGAATACTATCCATCCATATCATTGTTTGCTGATTTTCCTTGAGCTCCATTGAGAGGTGGTTGGAGTAAGGGATCAAGACAGCTCCACTTCATGATAATGCATTCCTAAATGCTTTTTGATAATCAATGCATCCAATAAAATATATAGAAATAACCATTCACATTTCTACATTCTTTAATCAATACATCAAATAACCCATATAGAAATGATCCTTTACATTTCTACCTTTTTAAAAGCCAACATGTGAAGAAACCCCATAATTTCCTCATTCAAAAAGGACTCCATGTCCCATTTGATTATTCCATTTTATAAAAACAATACATACTAGGAAAACCTATTATTTCCTTGTAACAAATATTCTCCATTAAATATTTCAATTTTTAAAGCGAATCTAAAAACAATCACTTTAAATAAGCATCTTCATACTAACATTTCTTTTAATTAAAATAAATCTTTCCTTCCTAAAGGTAAAGCCAAACATGGTAAACCCATTCAAAGAAGCAACTGATCTATTCGGTCAAAGTCAAACTATCATCTTCAACCATACTAAACAAAACTCATGGCTCAACGTAAAACACAAATCCCTACTCATACACCCTGCCAAATCAGGACGTTCGGCAGAATGAAGGCGGTTGAGAACATTTAAAAAGTTTTCAAATCATGCATGGGTTTCTAGCAGGAAAAGATAGTTCTTGTTATTAATATGCATGCAAAAGAGCATTCTTTAACCTTAAAAATCTGGTTTAATAGTCACTGCTACAGTTCTAAATAACAGAGGTTCAAACGTATTTCAGAAATACAAACTACCTAGATAGATTCTCCAAGGCACAAGTATAGGCCTGACAGTTATACAAGCCATCGTCTGACGTACATTTGCCCAAATTGAAAGCTTAACAATGCATTTAAAACTTAAAGTTTTTCACAAACGATAAGCCAAGTCCATGCTAAACATTGCACTGATTTAGAGACAAGCACACGCAACATAGAGCTGCGCTTCCTTTTGATGACATTCACGATTTTGGAGTTTAAAGGGTTTCAATACTTCCTAGCACTAATATTACTATGAGCAGATGAAAAACACCACTGCCTGGTGTTGCTCATCCAGCCAAGAGTCTAAGCTTGGTAAAAACAAATATTTGAAACCACTTAAACTATAATGAAAGCGTCTCAGGATGTCCCTACAATGCCGTCTTCAATCAGAGAGCAAATTGGTTATTAAACTAATTTTAAAGTTTAAGAAAAGAAATCCTAGTTTAATGAGGATTCTAAGTTTTTGCCTGTTTAAATCACTGAAACTTAAGCAACGGATACACAGGCCAGTATAACGTTTTCCAAAGCATACCTTTATTGTTTAGCAAGCTTTCTATTAAGAAAATAGAATTAGTGAAGGTGTCCTCTTCCTTATACAACCAAAGCACGGTGTTTTCCAACGTTCTCCTCTCCACCTGTACTACAATTCCCAGAACTTTCTGTTATTTCTCCTCCTATTCAAGGGCCTCGTTTTCTAAAGAACAAGAAGATCGTTCTCGCCCCGCCCCCCCGAACCAAATATTCTAACTTCTGCCTTTTAATTATCAATTTTATTTATTTTTTAAAATAAACTTATTCTCATAAATTAAAAGAAGCCTCTCTTTTAATTAATTCATAACACACCCATAGCATTATAAAGTCAATAAATACCATGGTCTTTTAATAATCCTTTTACTAATGTTAAACTATTAACATTATAAAATAATTAAATTAATTTATTGTTTCCTAAATAATATCACAAGCTATTATTTATTATTAGCCTTGATATTAATCCGAAGGTATTATTAAGTCCTTTTACTTAATAATTCCTTCCTTGGTGGATTCCTTTTGCCAGATCTAATAATATAAGCAACACATATAAACTTCAAATGCTTATAAACAAACAATTGCAGTACAGTATACCACCACTTGTTCTTAGTTAGCAAGTTTTCGATGACCTGTCATCACTTGCTACTAAGAACTGCTCCCTTGCTCCAGCAAGTTCCCAACCAGTGGTATCACCTTATTCAAACATGCAATATGATATGCAACTAAATGCGGGTAAATCCTACCCTGGAGCTGTCATCAGTTAAACTGACCATCATTTCCCTTATTTTGGTCTCTCGTTCCTGGTGGCCAACTTCCTCGTCCACCTACGAGAGTACCTGGTCCTGCAACCATGCATAACATCAACAGTACCATATTCTCATATAATATAACCAAAACAGCAATTGCAATTAACCATCCATAAAGCAATTAATACTAAGCATTGCATCATCACATTTTTACACATAATCCATATTATCAATGAGTCTTGCCAAGGTGGGTCGTGACAAAATCACCATCTAAGCCTTAGACAATGGACCCTTTTTCACAGTCCAGGAGGATAAGCATCCAATCTATTGATCACTTTTAGACAGTATTGAAGAAGCAATGGAGGTTTGCTATTGCACTTAAGCAACTCATTCCCTGTCATGCTTGTAGCACAGGTTTACAAGTAGAAAGTAAGTACGTGACATGTACAAGAAAACCATCAGTCCTTAGAACCATGAACAGTACTCATTTCATTGTATACATCAGATCATCCAAGTAGAGTTGTGTTTCATTGCTGCTTCTCAGTCCCAAGCATAGAATGGATATTCAAAGAAAGCTATAAGCAAGCACCAGCAAGCAATGGTTCACCAAAACACTGTCAAGTTATGCAATGCCCGATAATGAAATTCAATAAGCAAAAGCCATCTCAGAATAATGATTACAATCACAAGTAACATTTATACCCATTACTCACAGTAAGAACCGAAATAGCAACGATGGCATTTGATCTCCACTTGAGCTTGGCCAGTGTTGGGGCTTCAGTCTTGTCTGTTTCCTTTTGTGCTTCCTTTATGGACTTCTCTCTATCTATTGGAGGCCTCTTTATGACTTTGGTTCCCAAAGCTTTGCTCTTTTAAGGAAATGGTGAAATCTTAGTTCAAGGTACCAGACTGACGCCTTCTTTCAATTCAAGTTGCTGATGTGGAAAGAATTAAGTGCTTTCGAAAAACCCTGTTTAACGAGCAATTAAAAGAGGACAGGGACTTCAAACAGTAAGGTGGTGTTGCTTTCTTCCAAAAGCATCGAAGTGGTTTTCAAACCAAGGTTACAAAAACTATTATGTCAACACATGACTACTGCCTTAAGGTTTAAATAGCATGGATATTTTTTATTTTTTTGGCAAGGCAGAAGCCTTTACAAAAATAGAAGCTACCCTAACACCAAAGCTTGCATGATTTAGAGTTTGTAATGATGCTTCAAGAAGAATTGCAAACCTATTAAGCCCATCATCTACCTTTTAAAAAAAAGTATAATGCATGCTAATGTCATGAAAAATATCTGCTAGTGCTCCCATGGCCCATTGCAAGATGGGGTTAGAACTTTTACATAATATGTATAAATCTAAAATAATAATCAATTTTTTTAACCTGTCAAATGCTTGCTTAGCAGAGACATGTCCTAGGCTTGTTTTGTGGACACTTGTTTACAAAGCACCAAATGGTTAGGCATTTCATGGCAACATCTAAGCACATTAACGTTCATGTATATTACAAGTAAAATCAAAATGCTGGAGGCATTCAGTAGCAATAAAACATGGACATAATCTGCACTTGTCAATTGATAAGGATATCATCAATCACCAATGTCATCATAAAGTCCAGCAGGTCTAGCAAAAATCTTATTAGAACACCGAATCCAATTTACATCTGGACCCTCATAAATCAAGAATAATAATGTCTTTTAAATGAATCCAAATATGGGGACATCTGAGAAAGGCAGTTTTTGAATGGGCCAGGATTGATGCTTTTGTAATAATTGGATTTCAAATCCATTCTCTTCACATAACTGATTTTGTTTTTAATGTTATTTTTGTGGGTGGGGGAATTGTAATTTGTAAACACTCACTATTGCCATCTTATCTAATGTATGGGGTGATGTGGATGCAATCTGAGAAATAACACATTATTTCCGTGATTTATATGTTATAGTGAATGGAATCGTAACAATTTGCAATGAAATAGAAAGAATACACCACAATTCCATTTACGGAACTAATCTATAACTTAATCAAGAGAAAAGTTTTTTAACTAGACCAAAAGTATAGTGCATACAAACTGCTAGGAGGTGAAGTCACTATACAAAGGGTTTAAGCCTACAAAGACTGCTGCTAGACGTCTAGGCAGCAGTACGAGACGTCGGCAGCAGTACGAGACGTCTAGGCTGCAGTACTAGACGTCTAGGCTGCAGTAGTACTAGACGTCTAGGCTGCAGACGTCTGGGATAGACGTCAGAATGCGGAAGATGAACAGTCTTGAGGAGTGGAAACGAACAGTTTTGGCGGCTTCCTTTTGGGAGAGGAAACGAACAGAGTCTTCCTTCTGGTCTATAAAAGGGACTTGATCCCTTGCATATGAAGGTTGAAAAATGTTGGAAACGTGAATGTAAAGTTTTGCTGAAAATAATATAAGGAGAAGTTGCCATTGCCCCGTGGTTTTCCTACACATTGCAGGTTTCCACGTAAATCTCTGTGTTACTTGTGTTGCTGTTTCTATTTTCTGTTATTGTGTTTCTACTTGCAGGTATAAAATCTGGAAATTAAACTAACACAAACAGAGACAAAACCCAATAGGTCTTACAAATAGTATGTTTATTACTATAAATCAAGGTTCCTTACATGAGAAAAATACATAATGTTACGAGTACAACTAGATCCAAATTTCTAGGTGTTGTCTGTAATAAAAATCAAACTGGCAATATGTGATGAAAGTTGGGAAGAGTGCAATGCCAACGTATGTATTAGAAGCAATATATGCCAATGTTAAGGAGAGAGCTGTGAGGAAATTATGTTCCTGTTGTCACATTTTGCAGAGGGGTACAAATTCTGAAAAATATGAAGATTGCTGCTATCTACTTCCCTCCTTCCTCCCTTTCCAGTTTCTTTCATGCAGTTTCCAGTTTCTCTCTTTTCAGCTTTCTGTTTCTAGCTTTGTTTTTCTAGATTTCCAGCAATGTTGGCAGGCTTAGTGAAGAGCCCAAAAGTTTCTAGGTGTTAGGCACCCCCGCTGTCGCTCCATTTTGGAGCGATTCTGGGAGTCGCTCCCTCTTCCGGGCGATTCCAAGCTTCGCCTTTTTCTCCAGCAACAGACGACATTCTGGGCGATAAGGTAGATGGGGAGCAGTTGAAAATTGTTCTAAGTATCAAAATTGCAGCGACGCCCGTTGTCGCTCATTTCTTTGAGCGCTGCCCATCGTCGCTCACTTTCTGAGCGAAACTCGACGGAGGAAGCAAAATGTAAAATTTTCTAAGTGTCCGCTTGAGAGCGACTCCCGTCGTCGCTCCCCTTTTCGAGCAACCATGGGCAGAGAGAGGAAAAAAAGAGGGAAAATTATTCTAAGTGTGGAGCCTCCCGCCGTCGCTCAAAGTCGCCAGCCGCCCACCGTCGCTCAGGTTTGCTAGCATCGTCCGTCGTCGCTCCGTTTTGAGCGACACCGAACGTCGCTCATTTTTTGAGCGCCGCCCGTCGTCGCTGCCTTTTTCCAGCGACCGTCGTCGCCTCTCCCCCAGTCAGCGAATGTGAGAAAAGAAGACCAAGTTGCCAAAGTTTCTAAGTCTGGGTGTCTCCCGAGTTCGCTCCATTCTGGAGCGACTCCCGGAGGCGCTCTCTTCAGCAGGCGACTTTGGTCAGCCCCCCTTTCGTCAGCAAACTTCAGACCTGGGCCAAGCACGTGCAGATTTCGGGATTCACGCCTGACAAGATGAGACAGAAATTGTGCTGCCAGAGTACAGGGTAGATGGACATTGAAGAACAAACTGTACCACATCTACCGCATTCATTAGACTCGACATTGCAGCCCACCATATCTGACCGGACCCGTACATATTTCAGAAGAGCCATATTGCAAGTACACCTAGGGCCGATAGAGTTCTAACCCTGGCAGCTTTTACAACTTTTAGCAGCTTTTGCAGATTTTTCCGGTTCTTGGATCCCGTGCATGGTTGTAATTTTGGGGGGAAAATTCTGCTATTGTAAAAGGGTGGAGGGGGAACATATTGCTAGGGAAGCTACTGTAAGCAAACACTTTGCATTAATATAAGGCATACTTGGCTCCATTTACTGTCTCTTTCTTTTATGCTGCCTTCCTTAAACATTTCTGAAAGTTTCATTTATTTTTCTGATTGCTGTCATTCTGCATTCTGGATCTCAGCATTGGCAATTAAGTGAACCTGGAATGAATATAGAAGGATACATAGGAAGGAATCATAGTGCTGGTTTCTGTTACATGTCCCACTATTGATTGCTGCTAGTTTGAGTATCAGTTAGTTACTGTGCTGCTTGTTCTTTCCCACCATTAAATCACACATTTACATTTCTTTCTGCATTTGTTTATCTCTTTCCTGTTCCTTTATCTGAAAAACCAAAGTAGTGTAGTAAAGGAGCCGGCCTTCTCCGGAGATTGGCACGGAAGGCATTCCTTCCTTCCGGCCTTTCAATATGCTGGGCGAATCTAGGGCGCAAAAGATTAAAAACCTTTCCTAATGGCGGATTCGTAACCAACAATTTCCTAAGAGATGCTAAGGAATCCCTGTACATAGCAGCAGGCTGCAAATGGGAAGGTGCAGAGCCAAGTTGTGTAGTGTTACGAACTGATCTTCATTCATGTCTATATGACAAGTAGGAAACAGTTTGCCACAAGAATCTGAAAAGGCATCAATCAACAAAGTATCCTGTTTGGAGCCGACAGTTATTTGTTTTGAGATGGTAAGCAGACTTCATTTGTGACATTGTTTAGGGATGACAAGTGGGTACACTTGTGGATATTTGCTATACTCTTCAAAAGTGCACTAGAAGTAGAAATGCCTCTTTATCTAATATAGCTCTTTTGAATAGGTCTCATGAGAGACTACTTCCTGAATCCCAAATCTATACATTACGGGCAGCAAGTATCATTTGTACTTTAGAATTGAATAAGACAATGCTTTCGGCATAACAAGGTAGGGAAGCTGCCATGTTTTACCAGAATAACCATATAAAGAGTATAAGAATCTAAATACAAAATAAAAGATACAATGGCTATTTACTCTAGAAATTCCAAAGCACATCCTTTTATTTGTCCATTTTCATGACGAGAAGGAGATCAATTAAAGATGATGAGCTATTAGCATTCATTAATGTTGTTTACGTATATAGGTTGGAAGCTTCTATTAAATTGCCTCATTTACTGAGAACAGCAGTTCCATCTACATAACAAAACACAGATATGAAGACCTGACTCATAGTTGTCTGAATTTCCAAACAAGTTATGAAAATCACGAGTTCAAGTGTCAAGTGGCCCAAAACAAGCTGAAATCAATTAAATGAGAACAGCAGTTCCATCTACATAACAAAACACAGATATGAAGACCTGACTCATAGTTGTCTGAATTTTCAAACAAGTTATGAAAATCACGAGTTCAAGTGTCAAGTGGCCCAAAACAAGCTGAAATCAATTAACTTGCCGAGGCTTTTCGAGTTAGTCATTTTGAGTTTCAGCAAGATTCTTGGAGTCCAAGCATGATGCATGACCACCTAAAAATGTGTTTGTGTGTGTGTGTGTGAGAGAGAGAGAGAGAGAGGCCAAAGTAGGCCAATGGAACTCATGGAAAAGAACTGTTACATATGACAATGCATTGTAGTAATTACAAAGAACTAAAGAAAAAAGCTAAACTAGAGTAAAGAATCTATTGTAAACTAGTCCAAAGTGGAATAACTGTATGGCATAAAATTCTAGCCTCAAGGGTCACCCAAAATGGAGCTCTAGAAGTCAAGGTACAACAAAGATAGAAAGAAGCTCCGGTGGATCCAATCGTCAACATGAATCTATAGTGGGATGTGAAGTAGAGGCACAATCTTGTCGTTGCCATCTATCCCAAAAGGGCCAACATAGGATCTAATGATGCTCCTAAGGAGACTGGTCAGGACTAAGAGGGCCTGGTTGGATAATCCTAGGAAGACATGGAGTTTGACCCCTTAAGACTCTTCTAGCATCCATGGTTGCGGAATCAATACAAGAGGACAAGAAACCAGTAAGTTGCTCTTGTCTAGAACTCCTCGATATGTGAGGGGTGGCCGAAACCCAACACCAAAAAACTAGTCTTGTCAAGCAAGAATAAAGAATTGGAGCCCTAATAGCCACTCTTGTATGCAGACAAGGGCGCACAGATATGTCATTAACATTTTGGATAGTTGTAGCTTTAAATGAACTCTTATTTCTCTCAATTGCAGAGATAGAGTGAAAGAATGAGGTGATTAGCGGAGTAGTAGTTTGTCTCCCTTGTCATAATTGACAGCAAAGAGTGATAGCTACCCTGAGGTAAAGAGCCAAGCATCTTTGGTTAGGATAGCTGAAAAAAGTGGCAAGTGATCCACCTGAATCTCTATACAAGCAATAGTACCTCCCTCGAATCTCATAATAAACAAGACACCTAAAAAAGAAACGTTCTTCAGTCTCCACCTCCCAAGTAGAGACTCTTCTAGTCAGCATCATAGTGCCCTGCTTGATCACGATGCAACGATTCTTGTTACAGACCTTGGCGACCTGATTGCTCCGTGTCACCACATTTCTATCTTGTCTCATATGTTCACGAGGCCATATTAACAAAAGATTAGGGTAAAAGAACCTGCCAACATCTGCCTCTCTTGAATCATTGTCTCTCCTTGAGATGAATACACCAAATTCTGAGCATTGATTTTTCAACTAGCTCCAATTTGTAATACTCGTTAAAAATGAAATATTTATCTGCTATGGTCTTTGTTATACAATTGGCATTTATGCCCATTAAAATTGCAACATCTTATTAAAATTAAACTTGACCATTTAAACATTATCATTGATATCTAAGGGTTTTGTGATCCTTGCAGAGAGCTTATTTGGTACTTGTTGGTCACGGATCCGCCACCAGGTAAGGATTTTGTCTATGTATGCGCTCTAGATCCGGACCACAGATTGAAAGGCCGGAGGGAAGAGATGCCCTCCAGGCCAATCTCCGGAGAAGGCCGGATCCTTTTCTAAACTACTTGGGGATTTTAAGACCAAAGTGCAGGAAAGAGATTAAAAATAGTGCAGAAAGAAATGTAAATGGTAATCAATAACAATGGGAAAAGAACGAGCAGCACAATCACCAATTAATGCCTAAACCAACAACAATCAAAACAAAACTTGTAACAAAAACTAATGCTGCAATTCCTTCCTATGTATCCTTCAATAAGCATTCCAGATTCGCTCAATGTCCAATGCCTTAATCCATTACAGCAATCATAAAAATAAATGAATATAAGCAGAAATACTTGCAGAAGACAGCATAAAAGGACACAAGAATTAGAGCCAAGGATGTTTCAATATTGATGCAAAGAGTTTGAGCACAGCAGCTCTCTAGCAATATGTTCCCCCCCTTTTACAATGAATATTAACTGCCTTATATAGCAGAGTTTTCCCTCCCAATTACATTAAAGCTCAAATCCCAAAATTGCCGGAGCAATTGGGATTTGCCCCCCTGAAATGCAGCTCACCCGTGTTTGGAACGGCGTGTCTCATCAATGCAGCTGGTACAACTGGCCCTTAGGGGTCTTTCTGGGGTTGGAAACTCGTGCCAAATTAATCTCTTGAACGCCCACCTACCCTGCTTTCTCTGGGTCGACCTGCAGCCTTACCGAGATACACACACTTCGAGGAATTTCTCGCTTTCGACTCATCTGGTGTTTGCTACAGGACACGTGTGATGTTGCAGGGTGGAGCGAAGTTTGGGCGGCTTCGGACGAACAAAGGAGGGTGCTGGCTAGTCACCTCAACCGGATAGAAATCCTGAAAATTGCCTGAGAACGCCGCGAATCCCAGGAGTCGCCACAGGGTGGAGCGAACTCCGGGACGAGAGGTCGAATCCAAAGGTCGCCGAGAAGTAGTTGCGATTCCCGGAAATCGCTTAAAGCGGAGCGAATGGCAGGCCAATGCCTTAGGAAATTCTTCGAACACGTTCGCTGAGCGAACCTTGGGCCGCCGCTACTCCTCCTCGCTGTTCGCCCGAAAGCGGGGCGATCTCTGGGAATTGCTGCCCCTGGGAGCGAACTGCGGGCGATGTTAGACTTGGAAGATCTCTTTTGCGCTCTGTCTGTGGTTCATTGGCAGCCTGAGCGATTCCTGACAACAACTGTCCTGAGGAGCAAATTCCAGGAATCGCTCCAGTGGGGAGCGATCTCTGGGAAACAAGACTTAGATAAATTTTCAAATTTTGTGGGCTACAAAGAGCCCGAATGCTGGTAGGCCGTGGGGTTGCCGACGGAGAGGGGCGACTCCCGGGAATCGCTCGAAACGGAGCGACCTGTGAGCTGCCCATGCCTTAGAAAAAGTGCATGAATTCTCAACCGGTAACTGGGACGTCGTCTGGAGCATGGATGACCTCGAGGCTGCCTGGGCTGCGACCTTTTGAAATCGGCAAGAGAAGGAGGAAGAAGAAACCTAGAAACAGAAAACTGTAGCAACTATTCAAAAATTTACCCCGTGTCAAAATGTGACAACAGTACTACTTGGTCCTATTTCTTGTTGAACTTTCATATCAAAATTCAATCCTTGCTGAGAAGTCTTTTAGTGCCAGTTGGACCTACTCGATGAACTTTAATATTAAATTTCATGTTGTACTAGGTTTCCTCAAATTGTATTTTCCATACTTCTAAATGATTCCATGGCAGGTCAATTTTCCCGGTCATAGTGTTTGTATGGCAGTATATCAGCTTTCTTCAGTATCGGATATGTGATTGCCTTCTTGTATGGCAGTATATCAGCTTTCTTCAGTATGGTCATTTAAATTTACCCCTTGCAGTCTACATGTCTCTGTCAAGGTTGAGCCACAAAGAAAGATTGCTAGGTATGCCTCTACTAATAGCGCCTTATTCTTTTTGTGCAGTTGGAGCATTAGAATATACATTGCAATCTCCTGTGAACGTAGTTTGGGAACCTGTTTCATTCAACTATATTGTTTAGCATGAAGAAGTATTTTTGAAAGCAGGATTTTTATTTTTAACAAGAGAATGCTTTTGAAGTGAGATTTAGAGCTTGCAATGTGGTTTACATCGTTTCATCTCCATATTCCAATGAAAATCATGTTTATATTTCAGTTAATGTGCATTTATTTTTATATATGTAGCTTTTATATGGTTCCCTCCATGTAGAAGACAATTTAACCATTCCTCATAGAACTTATAATTGTTGATTTGCTATTGCAGATACATTTTATTTCTTATGTGGCTTCAAGAGAGTCTGGAAAACATTCACTATGTAAAAAGCGTCGCTTCTTTCATGGATTAAGTAAACAGTCTTGAATTTCATACAAAGAGGAAAATAAGAAATCTGTAAATATCTAAACTATTGTTTTGGGTAAGCCACAATAATTTATTATCTGTAGTGCTTGCAAAAAATATGGTCCTTCTTGTGTTTTCCTTATATTGTGGTCTTCACCATTATTTGTTCACTTGTGTTTTAATGCAACTCAATAATTACAAGAATTCTAGTGTAGTACTATGTTAGGAAATTAAAGTTATGAGGGAAATTAAAGAGAAATGGGAAGAGAGGATATGTACCTATTGCACTTCAGGGGCAGTGGAAACAAAGAAACATTTTTTGTTGGAATGCAAAGTTTAAAATTATATTTTGGATAGTGATAGCCACATGTTAGCAGTGGATTCTATGTCTGCATTGTTTGAACTTTGAAGAAACAAGAATAGAGAAGCTAGGAGAATTTATCAGCAAGATAAGTAGCAAAAGATCAGTTCTTCAAGAAGTGAGAATAATGGCTCAACCTTGATTTTTCACATAAACTTGTTTTCTTTTAAAGGAACATACAAGATAACACCTTGTTTGGTAACAAGTCTTTGCTGTCCCTTAGGTTGTTTGACCTCATGGATGTTAAAATCGTTGTATTCTATTATATCAAATGACTTTAGGTACCAAAATTTTGTTAAAAAACAACTTGACCAATATGAATAATTAATTAGTTAATAAAAATAGTAGGATCTTAAATGATTGTTGTTAAGAAGCCTTCCTTCTGTTTTAGAATTGCTTGGCTTTTATCCTGTCTCACATTTTTCTTTAATTATTTTTAATAGAAAAGATATTTTCGTATTGAAAATTTTAAAATATAAAGGCATTTTACTAGTTCTTGTTGGCCACAAATCTGCCACAGGAAAGGATTTTGCAATGTATACGCGCCCTAGACCTGGGCCAACATTGAAAGGCCGGAGGGAAGAGATGCCCTCCGTGCCAATCTCCGGAGAAAGGCCGGCTCCTGAACTAAACTACTAGGGGTTTTAAGATAAGAGTGCAGGAAAGAAATAAAAGGGGGTAGGGGAAGAAGTGTAAATGATTTTGGTGGGAAAGAACCAATTAGCACGATTACCAACAAATATCTTGAAACAGCAGCAATAAATATAAATAACGAAACTAAAATAAACATTGCGCTATCTTCCCTATGTATCCTCTGGAAGAGTTCCGGGGTTCAAGTATCTTCCTATGCCTAAATCCAGATTGCAGAATTACAGCACTTAAGGAAATACAAGAACATTATAGAAACCACTATCCACGAGCAGCATAAAAAGAATTTAACGCAATATTTTCTCTCCTATGTATCCTTCGAGAGAATTCCAAGGTTCAATCCCCAATTACACACCTAAACTCGGGATACAGAATTACGGTATGAAAATGAAGAAAAAGGATGACAAAAATTATCACGGAAGATAACATTCATGAGAGAAATGGAGCTCAAAGTCTTCAATATCTATTGCAGAAATCAAGATACAGCAATTTTCTAGCAAAAGTTCTCCCCCCTTTTTCATTACAATTCGTGGGTTTTTATAGAGGACCCGACCCTCTGAGCTATTAATGCACTTAATCTGGAGGTACGCTCTCGGGAACCTGGAAAATCTGCTTCTGCTCCTCCTGCAACTGAGTTTTCACATCCTTTTCCATATTTACCCATTACGGCCGCATTAGCCCGGGAAACCTGCATTTATGGGCCGTTTGACTTGTCCTGGATTTTCCCGGGTGTGGGGCTCGAGTGGGTCTTCGAGTCCCTCTGGCTCTCCTCCGTGATTGATATTTCTTTTCCAGTTGCTACAAATGGGTACCGGGTCTTTCGGGCTAGTAAAGGCGCATTTATGAAATACTCGATTGCCTCGGAAAAATGCCCGGCCTAGGAGTGTGTGCCTTTGAGAAAAGCGCCCTCGAAGGAGCTTCGCCAAACTCACATTCGGAGCTTCGCTTCGCAACGGACGTGGGCCGAAGCGGGAATGATCACCTTTCAAAACGTGGCTCCTAACTGTTTATTACTTCGCCAGAAAAACAAGTTGGATGCCGCTTCGCAGGGGTTTTTGTCCGAAGCGGCAGATAATTGCCAATGGGCCACAAAATGCTTCGCTGCGAACCTCCTTCAAGACAGTCGTTCGGGAGGTTTTTGGCCGAAGCGCATTCTTGCCTTAGAATATTGCTTTGACTTTTCAAGGGCAACTAATGCTTCGAATGAGGGAGCTTCGCACAGAAGTTGGCCGAAGCGGATGCTTCGCAGCGGCCTAGGGCGAAGTAGATTATGCTTGGAAAAGTGGTTCGCCAGGAGAGGGGTCCGAAGCGGATGCTTCGCTTAAATTTTAGCGAAGCACTCTCTCAACACTTAGAAATTTCTGCATTTTCCGCTTCGCAAGGTTTTCACCCGAAGCGACTGTTTAGGCTGCTTCGCTAGCGAAGCTTCTTCCATGCCTTAGCAAATCTTGGGCTACGATCTGAGCTCTCTTGTTTTCTTTTCTTGGCGAAGCTATCTTTCTTTTTCCTGCGAAGCTCCTAAACCTGGTTTGCTTTGTGGCGAAGCTCTTACACATACGAGTTTTATGTACAAGGGGATAAAAATGAAAGCCAAAATTGCTGCAATACTTAAAAATGTTCAAAAGCAAGGGAACAAATTCATGAAAACTTAGAAAATACTTTACAAAATTTTGATTTCCATTACCCCTCCAAGCAATGTGACAAAATTGTCAACATTCCTGGCGGCTCGCGGGGCAACGAGCTCGCCTCGGTGCAAGGACCCTCAGCCTTGATCCATTGGGCCAGAGTTGCCTCCAGACCCTTCTCCTTTCTGCTTTTCTCCCTCTGAGGGTGCCTCTGCAGCTATCTCTTCTTCCTCTTCCTCTTCTTCTTCTTCTTCTGGCGCTGTTTCAAGTTGCGGCGGCAGGGGAAGGCGATCACGGATGCGTTCCATGGTTCGGTGAACGTGGGCCCAGGCACCCTTCTGAAAAGGTTCCCGATCTTGTAGCGCCTTAACCAAAACATGGAACCGATCAATCTGCCCTATGTCGGCATATTTGGCTCTCGTGCTCAAATCATTTAAACAAGCCGCGATTTTGCAATACCTAAGGATAAAGTCCGTGACCTGCCCCTCTGTGACTGGCTCCTCCCATTCATCTATTTCTGAAACATCACTTTCAAAGTTGAGCCAAGCCGGTTTAAGTTCTTCTTTTGTTAAAAGGTTCCCGTCATCATCGGTGAAACTCGGGAAACCTAATGTTGAAAGGTCTTGAAAATATCCCAGCGATGTACGTTGCTCCTGTTCAAACATGTCCATGAGGTTCTTGGCCTTCTGAGCTTTCCTCACTTTGGAGAAGAAGGTGTGGACTGTAGCTTGGACAGTGGACCAATCCCTTGTTGTCCGACTCATGGCAGCGACCTGCAAGTCTTGATATTTGATGCTTTGTACTTCAAAGGCCAAATTGAGTCGGCTTCTTATCTCTTGTATGACTTCGTCCACTATTGGCCCTTTCTATGCAGCAACATACTGGGCTTCAATGATATAGGATAAAATTGACAGGGCACTGGAGGCCCGAGATCTGAAGTTTTTAAGCAAATGCGAGCGGATTTCTTTAATTCTGCCTCTATCAAACAACTCTAAACTCTCCTTCTCATACAACTGCTGCTGCATCTGCAAGATTCTACTTTCGAACTCCTTGGCCTTCACTTCGGATTCGGCCTGTATCTTGCTTTGATTTTCCGTTGCGCTCTGCAGTTGGTTTACCTGTTGCTTCAAGGCATCTACTTCCTTCTTCATTTGCTCGCACTGCTTTTCTGTATCTTCCAATTTTGAGCGTGTTCTGGCTAGATCTTCCTCTAACTTAATGTTGGCGCTCTCTGCTTCATACCGGCGCTGATTGGCGATCTTCGCATGTGTGCGGAATGTCTCTATCCTCACATGCATAGACTCGGACTCATTATCTACATCCAAGTGCTCTAGGTCCTTGACCTTCTCTTGATAGTCATAGTCAGCAGGGGTCATCTCGTCCAGGGGCTTTTGGACCTTGGGTATCTTCTTCACTTTGTGTAATTTTCCGCTTTTCAGGTCAAATACAGCGCACTTTTCTTCCTTCGCCAGAGAACGCCCCCTCTTTCTCCTTGCCTCCTTGAGCATCTTGTCGGTATTCTGCCGGGCTCGGATCAACTTCTCTGCTAGAGGACGCTCTTTGATCATAGCCAATTCATTTTCAAATGAGGCTGGGTCACCAACCAAGGGGGTGAACAAGTACAATGACTGTATGGGTGACGCGTCGCCAGTGGGTTCGGCGACAGGTGTGGTGGGGGTTCCGGTGAGCGAAACGATGGCATGCGCGACTGGGGAGCGGGAGTCGGGGTTTGGAAGTGGAATATTGCCTCCGATCTGACCAAATATTAAGGGAATGGTGGCGTGGGTGAGCGAAGTGGTGTTCGTGGACTCGTCCCGGCCTGACGACTCAGACGGGGTGGAGACGTTTATGAGGCCGGCGGGATTGTGAGACAGATTTGTGGTAGCAAAGGGTACCACGCGATGGGGCGACTGTTCAGTTTGACAAATATTTTGGGGAGATTTATTCGAAAGAGCGGAAGACTCTTGGGGACCTTCGGTCGGGACTACCGTAGACACGACTTGGGAAACCAGGGTAGAAGGTAAGGGATGCGTACCTGCGTGCTCTAACAATAGAGCAGAAGCGGCAAATACCTGCGTGTTTGGTTCATGTTCTCTCCCGGCCTCTGTACTTTCGACATCCTCGACTTCTTCAACATTCTTTTCTTTTTGGAGGAATTCCTCCACATTAATGATATCCACCTCAGAAATCTCCTCCGTCCTTTGCGACGTTGTTTCTCCGACACCCACCTCAGCTGAGCCTATTGTAGACTGTTCGTTAGAAGCACCTGGAGGTCTGGTACGAGGTCGCTTCGGGTGAGGGGGAGGCATTTGGACCTGTTCAGGTCTCTTTCTCTTCTTTTTCTCCTCCTTTTCTTGTTGTTGTGCTGACCCCACAATATTTGTGTCAGAACCTCCAACAGGTTCTTTAGGCAGCTCCTGTTGTGTCGTTGTTGCCTCTTCTTCTTCTTCCTGCTCGGAAACGTCATCAATTCTTCTTGGGCTTTCGCCCGAACCTGGGGCACTAGGAGGAACGAAGTCAGCGAAGGAGATGGGCTTCCAAGATCCAGCATTAGCTTCGTAAAAAATTGCAAAATCCTTATCCATCTCCAAGAGCCCATATGATTTTTGCTTTCGGCGATGGATTCTCATCACCCACCATTCTTTCAATTGTTCTTCACTCCAACCCCTTAACTCTCCCCTTAAATCATCCTTCATTTTTCTCCAGAATGCGGAGTCTGGGCCTGGAAAGGGGTGCCGAATCGGGTCATATTCAACCTCCATGGTGTAAAACTCATGCCACGGGGGTAATGTCTTCATTTTCTCCAGGTGCCACTCCAAATCTCTCCCGGTGGGGTTGTTCCGCTGCTCCACTATCTCCGGGTGGGGGCAAACATGGAAGTTTTTAAATCGGAGGTGGTCCCTCATTACCCCCAAGGGGTCGTAGCACCACCGTTGAGGGATCTGCAACAAACCGAAGTCGGCAAGTTTATCCTCTAAGTAAACATGTTGTTTGAGGGCAAAAACCTCAATGACTCCCATCTTGAAGGGGAAATCACATGTGGGTGCCCATTTTCGGCCGTGGCCATAAATAACATTTGTTGCGTCGCTCTGGCGAGCAACCTCCAGTGCGAATTGGTACTCGGAAGGGTGAACAGGCAGCAGGAAGGGTTTCCCTGTAAATCCGAACAGGCGAACCACAAGCCCCTGTGTCAATTGAAAAACATCCCCCTTTTTCTCTTTAACTACCTTATCTCTAAGGCTCATGGGCACCCGAGGGCAAGAACCTTGCATTAGCTGAATAGCAGGTCCTAAAAACTGTTGATTGAAAGCATAATATGACTCCGTCCTCGCCAGGAGGGGAGTCCACTGATATACTGGCAGAGGGGTTCCGTCTTTGCCGCTCGGAGTAATAGCAATGTGGGGAAAATGCTTCTGAGTATGATAGAAAAAGAGCCAAACCAAGAAAGAGCAAGGCCCAAAATACTGGCCCGTTCCAGAATTTTTCATGCTAACCAGCCGCGTATGTAAGGTCCGGGCCACCCATTCCGCCCAGTCAAAGAAAACCGGGTTAGTGTTTGGCCTTGATGAGTCTGGAGCATAAAACTCCCCTCGTGAAATACACTCGGCCAGCGACACTTGCCAGGGGTGTACAGAAGCATCGGTAGACAGGCCCGCGACCCACGCAATGATGGAGAAAATATTCGTGCTCTTAAAATCTTTCAGAGGGCGAGGCATTTGAGGCAGCTTGCCTGAAGGAAGCCCGTCCTTGAGGTTTTCACTTAAAAATTTTATGATGTAGGTGGAAGTGGTAAACCTCTCCATTTGTTCGCTCAGAATAACATTACGAACAGAATATCCTTTGGGCGGCCCTTGCTGCGGGGCGAAAGCTTCTTGTACATCTTCCTTTAAAATTGTGAACAATTTGTTGCCTGCGACGTCCAGAACCTGTCTGGTGGATGGTTGATAGTTTTGCGCGATAGCATAGACTAACTCGGGACAGTGGTGCACTGGCGGAGTCAGGTACCAGTATATCTGTGAATAATAAGCGGCGACCCTTTTGTTCTCTGCAGAAAGTCGGCTTTTCATGAAATCGATGGTATACCGGAGCTCGGCAATGCTCTTCGAAAGTTCGGTGTCCCTTATCTTTTCCCACCCGTCAATAGGTGGTTCTGCGGGTTGCTCCTCCTCTGAATCTTCCCTTTCTTCCATAGCCTATTTTTTAGGGCGGAGGTTGAGGTCAACCCTCTTGGGTCTATGCCTTCTCTCCTCCTTAACCTTTTTAGCCTTTTCCGGGCCGGCTACTTCAGGTTCCTTCCTTTTCTCCTTCGAATTTCTCTTTCCCATTTTGATTTTTAGTAGCAACAGAATTTTCGACGCAGAGAATTCGACGCAAAGAATGAGAGTACTGCAGACTTCTGGCCAGGGCCCTTATACTCGCGCTTATCAGCGGGTGAACAGTTTTTCACTACTACGACTTGGGTTTTATAGCTGTAGGTGGTAACTACCACCATTTATGGCGCCTGCCAAAATTAAATTCATAAATCGGGCCGAAGAGATCGCTTTGCTTTTTCATTGGCTTTGCGACGGGGTTGCACGCGGGTCTATGTGCTTCGAGGACCTGGCCCGGCTTCGAAAATCTAACTTCCTGCCACCTCGTACCTAGGCACGACTTTTAATCATAACTAAATTCTCTTGGGATACGCTCCGCCACCTTTGCATTAATCCCGCATGCCCTAAACGTTTTCCTAGGTTGCCGTTGGCACACCTCTCGAAGCACGTTTTAAATGCTTCTCGTTTTGCGCCTTATGATTTGGCGAAGCTGATCTTAACGAGGGACACTTCGCGGCAAACCTCCAGCGATCCACCGGTTTTCCATACTTCGGACCCGAAGTTGTTTTACTCACGGGATTCGGGCTACCTTACTGCCTCGTTGCCTGCTTCGCGGAAGATCAACCCCGAAGTGGGGATTGAGTTGCCTTTTGAGCGAAGCGTTTATCTAACGTGTCTCTTTGTCTCTATCGCGTTTATAGACAGGGAAATGGTTCGCTGAATTTCTTTTGAAAGTCACTTCGCTCGGTCCCTTTTTCGCGAAGCATTTTTCATGCCTTAGGCAATTGGAGGCTTCGGAGAGGTATTTGCATTTGCTTCTCCAGCGAAGCTTGCTGCTGGGAGTTGTTTTTCTCTATTTTCTCCTTTGGGATTTGAGCATTATGAGCCATCCCTTGGTATTGGTTGTCGGCGACACGCCGTATTCTGGTCTCAGTCTTCATTTTGATGTTGTTTTGGCCTTCGAGGAGCCTTTTCACGTTTCAACGCCAAGGTACTTCGCAGCGAACCAACTTGCATCAGCTACTTCGCGCGAAAAATTCCCGAAGGAGGTTCTACTAGACTTGGTAAAGCCGGAACCCATTGCTATGGCGGTATGAAGCTGCGATCCTCTTCTAACTGTCTATTTAACCTTTTGAAAGTCTTAGAACAGAGTATATACAAGTGCAAACAACAAGATATTATATACAAAGGCAAACAAAAATTTTAAGGGAATTTTTTTTTTTTTTAACGATGGAAGGTCTTCAAATGAAGACCGTTTACAAAAATTGGCAAAGTCTGGCCGGTTGTGTCCTTGAGGATAAAGGAGTTAGCTGAATTTACCTTTGCAATCTCGAATGGCCCATCCCAGAAAGCGTCTAGTTTATCATGATTGCCAGGCTTGGCCTTCCAAGAGTCCCACTTCCATACCAAGTCTCCTACTCTGAATGTTCGGGCAGAGGACTTTTTCTTGAACCAACTTCGGGTGATTTGAGCATGTTTTGCGAAGTTCTGGTAGGCCTTATCACGATCTTCCTCCAATTGTAGCAGTTGAGCTAGTCTATCCTCCATGGGACTGAATTCTTCTTCTTCGTCGTTCAACAACCGTAACGCAGGAATTTCTATATGGGTTGGTAAGATAGCCTCCTTGTCGTATACCAGGGCGTAAGGCGAAGTTTTGATCGACTTCTTGACAGATATCCGATCAGCCCACAGGGCTCGATCCAGGAGAAGGTGCCAAGTCCTTCTGTTCTTCTCTATGAGCTTTCTCAGCAACCTTAACAGGGTCTTATTTGTTGATTCTGCCAATCCATTACCTTGTGGATAGTAATTGGAGGTGACCTTGCGGTATATCCCATATTTGTAGGTGAATTCGTTGATCTTGGCACCTGTGAACCCAGGACCATTATCCGTAACTATTGCTTCCGGGATGCCGAACCGGGTGATCAAGCCCTCTAGGAACGTAATGACCGTTTCTTGGTCGGCGTGTTTTGTGGGCACCGCTTCAGCCCATCTAGTGAAATAGTCAATTGCAGTCAAGATGAACTTATGTCCTGCAGAGGAGTTCGGCGAGATAACTCCTACGAAATCTAATCCCCACTGTTGGAAGGGTGCTTCTACCTGTATTGGTTGGAGGGGCATGGGAGCATTTTTGCTTCGGCCAGCGAACTTCTGACATTGTTCGCATTTTCGACAGACTGCAAAGGCGTCGGCGAAGAGCGTAGGCCAATAGTAGCCCGCCTTAATTATTTTTAAAGTTGTTGTTCTTCCTGGGAAGTGGCCCCCTGATAACCCGAAGTGGAATTCACCTAGGACCCTTTTCTTATCATCTTCTTTTATGCATCTTAGAAGAACACCATCAATATTTCTGAAGAATAGGCCTTCGGGACGTAATATGTATCGGAGGGACCGCATCCTGAAGTGTCTTCGCTGCGAAGCATTCAAATGTGGAGGACATCTCCCAGTGTTGAAATATTCAACTATTTCACTGACCCAGTCTTTTTCATCTTCTTCTTGATTCGCGAAGCACTCTTCTGCCATTAAGTCATCCCATTGACAGGCTGTCACTTCGGCTGCGACACTTTTTGCAAGCTCCTGGCATAACGCGCGACCGCGAACTAGTTTCGTGGGTCGAATTTCGATGTCGAACTCTTGTATTTTGTTGACCCAACCTGCTCTTTTGCTGCCCAACTCTCCCTGGATAATGAAATTCCGCACGTCTGGGTGGATAACAAACACTGTAACCCGGCTTTGGGAGACAAAATGCTTGAATTTCCTCAGGGATTTCATGACAGCATGCACTTGTCGTTCTATGAAGTTGTATTTCTCTTCATGGGGCTGTATTACCTGACTTAAAAATGCGATGGGACGCTCTTCGCCATTTTCCCTTTTTTGCGTTAGGACCGCGGCGTAGCTCTCTGGTTCCCCTACAACATACAGAATGAAATCTTTACTATAGTCAGGGTTAGTTAGAACAGGTGCCTGAGCAATTCGGGCCTTGATCTCTTCAAATGCTTTTCTTCTATCATCTGTCCAGGTGAATTCAGCATCCTTTTTCAAGAGCTCAGACATCGGCTTAATGACTTGAGCGAAGTCTGGAACAAACTTCCTTACGAAATTAATTTGGCCGAAAAACGACTGCAGCCCTTTCTTATTCGTCGGGAGTGGGAGCTTTAAGAGAGCCTCAGCTCTGTCAGGGTCTACGGCGAGGCCCTTCTCTGATATAACATGTCCCAGTAATTTTCCTTCATTCACTGCGAATATGGACTTCTTCGGGTTAATTGAGATGCCAAATTCTCTGCATTTTTCAAATATTTGCTGCAAGTGTGAAGGATGGTCTTCCCTTTTCCGGGAGAAGACGGTCATGTCATCCAAATAGATGACAATGACCTTATTTAATAGTTCGCCGAATGCTAAATCCATAGCCCTCTGGAAAGTGGCTCCTGCGTTTGAAAGGCCGAATGGCATTCGCTGATAAGCGAATGTTCCCCATTTAGTAGTGAATGCCGTTTTGTGTTGGTCCTCATCTCTAACCCAAATCTGGTTATATCCTGAAAAACCATCAAGTAGGGAGAAACGCTGGGCTCCAACTACTGAGTGCAAGATTTGATCAATCTGCGGGAGAGGGTAATGGTCTTTTAGCGAAGCTTGATTTAGATTGCGAAAGTCTACACATAGTCGAATGTCCCCATTTTTCTTCCTGATGGGAACTAGATTCGCTACCCAAGAGGAATACTTTATGGGGTAAATAATCTTAGCTTCAAGCATTTTCAGAAGTTCGGCCTTCATCATGACTTCGATCTTCGGGTTAACAGGCCTTTGCCTCTGTCGGAAAGGTTTGACCCCTTCCTGCAGCTCAATTGTATGTTGAACCAATTGTCGATCATAGCCTTTCAGGTCTTGATAAGACCATGCCACTATGTCAGGATACCTTCTGCACAAAGATCGGATCTGTTCTAGCTCTGTCGAGGTGCAATCTGTCCCGACTTTTATCACTTTCCCAGATTCGAGCTCCAGATCCTGATATTGCTTAGCGTCGACTTTGATTCTGTGGGAAACCGCTCGATCATTTTGATCAAAAAGGCTTTCTAGAGTAATCAACCCTTTTGGAACATGGTTGTTTTTTAACTGGACCAGCCCTTCATATTCTTCATCTTTTGGGCTTCTCCCTTCAACAGTAGCTGCTTCTTGGATTAAGAAATTGATGATCTGTTCATCATTGTCGAAGACTTGCCAGTGCATGTCTCTATCTGGTACGGAAGGCCTATAAATCATTCTCACAGCTTTGGGCTTGTGTACCATGTCGTCGGTTGGAGAATATCTAGCTGCGATGGAGGCCAGGACATCAGCATGTCTATTTTTTTCTCGTGGGATAGACTGCAGATTAAGTGATTCAAACTGTTCGAACAGGTCCCACACTCTGTTGCGGTATGCTTTAAGATAATGCTTTTTGGAGATGCACTTGTTGGTGACCTGATTACATACCAATTCAGAATCTCCGAAAATTTGGAGATGCTTTACGCCCAACTTTTCTGCTTTCTTTAGTCCTAGGCATAGGGCTTCATATTCCGTTGCGTTGTTGGTGCAACTCCAAACCAACCGGTAGCAATATTCCCTTTGCTCGCCAGACGGTGATACTAAAAGTATTCCTGCCCCGACGCCATTTTTGCATCGGGCACCGTCAAAGAACAATCTCCATAATTCTCCCTGGGCAGACATCTTATTCTCCGGCTTAGTGTGCTTCTCTGGTTCGGTGATAGTATAGCATCCTATTTCTGTCTCTATCATGGCATTGAAATCTGTCAGTGAAAACTCGTCTTCAGAATTCAACTGCGCAAGAGATTCTTCAACTAGGTCCACCTGCTCTATCCCTTCCGCTATTGCATGTATGGGATCACCACTTTCCTCCTCGGACATCTTACATACGAGGAATGTAGAAGGTTTCTCATTGTAGATTTTAACCTTCTTTCCCTTGAATGGAACTTCTAAATGTGAGTAGTCCATGGACAGGTATCCTCCTAACTTTGTTGTGAATTCCCTTGAAAGGCACATACTAAAATATGGCTCCAGGTCAACGACTACCACCTCCTGTATTACCACAATTTGGGGCACCTTGTGCAGTCGAATAGGTATATCTTTAATTACGCCGACTGTCTTTACAGGAGTACCATCCAGCTGGAGTACGCCGTGGCTGCTTCGCGTGTACTCCATTCCTATTTCCTCGCAGACCGCCTTAGGCATGACTGTCGTTGCGGCCCCGGAATCAATCATACAATTGTGGACGATATACCCTTCCATTTGTAAGGACAGGTAGAACGGAGGAGGCCTGTTCTTTCCTGTAATGGACGTGGATAAGGTTTGCACTAGGGCAAGTGGTGCTAACTTTCTTGCCTTTGCTTGTCTTCAAGGATTCCTGCAACAAGTCCACTTGTCCAGGTAGTTGTAATGCGTCGTATAGACTAATCTTGGCAGGTGTTTTCTTTAGCTCGTCCACGATGGCTTCGACTCTTGCCTTTGTTTTCTTTCGGGTTCTTTTTTAGCCTCATACTTCGTGCGATACTGCTCCATGGCTTCGACTCTTTGTCGTTTGGTCAACGAAGGGAATTTAAGCTTTTCCCTAGCCTGTTCTTTGGTTTCAGCCTGAAGCGGGGCTGCGGAGGCCTGTTGGGTCTTCTCTTTTGTTGGCGCAGGATGAGAAACTTCGTCTGGGGCCTTGGAAGGTTGTTGCCCCTTCTCGCGGCGAGTATACACCTTTAAGGGGGCCATTTGAGCCGCATCTACCTCCATTGGTCTTTTTCCTTCCCTAGTAAGAACTGAAACTTGCTCCTCTTCATCAATTACTAGGTTCTGATCTGTTTGCCTTATTATATTGACTTGACCACCAGGGCTACTACCCGACAGCGTTTGCACGTAATGTTGATGCAGCATGCAGGTATTTTCTTCATGTGGGTCGTTACACGTGGAGCACCAATGTACGTAGTCAGAAGTGCTTGGCACTTCGTCAATCACGACATTCCTTGCCGAAGACCTTCCCTGCTGTACCACTTGGTCTTTAGTGAGCGTTGGTGGGGGATAAGACCTTCTTGGCAGAAACTCCTGCTGTGCCTGCTTCTTTTTCATGATGGTCATGTCATTAGACAAGGTCTGTACCGTGGAGTTTAGGGATTGAACCTCCTGCAGTATTTTAGCCTGCATATCTTCAGCTTTGGGGGAGGTGGCAATGGAGCCATCGTTGGTATTGGAGGTAGGGCAGGGTATTGGGGTGGTGCTGGTAACACGGGAAATGCCGAAGGGACAGTGGGCGGTGGTGCCGAAAATGTAGGAAAATGTATTTGTGGAGTAGTGACCTGGGACACAATGGGGTTCGGGTTCCATGATGAGATTGGATACGCAGGGGTTGCGGAGATTTGCGAAGTAGCCGCACTTGTATACTGTGACTGAGGGAATTCTGGAAGTATGGGCATCGACATCCTTTGAGGAAGTTTACCCACGGCTATCAAATCCATTTCCGCTTTCTGGGCCAATTCATACAGTTCAGGGAAGGTATTAATATTCGAATATCTTACCATCACGCTGATGTCAGGGTTAAAGGCCCTAAGGTAATAATACGTTGCAGCTTCGCTGGTTGGTCGGAGTCCAGCTGGTACCCTTTGCCAAGTTCGAGCGAACCTTACATTGAAATCAGCAATCTCCTCCTACGGGTGTCTCTGAATCGTTGTAAACTGGTGCAAGAGAGAGGATGGATCGGCAGATTCATTGAAACCCCTCATTAATTGTCCGGCTAACTGGTCCCATCCCGTTATAGTGCCAGGTGGTAGGGATCTATACCAGTAGAGGAGCTTTCCTCGGAGAGACAGAACCAGAAGCTTTACCATAACTCTTTCTTCTGTAATGTCATGAATTGCCGCTAGAGAAACAATATCTTGGATATGTTCCAGAGCTGTCTTCCCTGTTCCATCGAATGTGGGGATTTTCTTCATAGCAGTAGGCGGAACCTGCCCTTGTCCCGCTAGATTTAATGGTCCGGAAGAATTCCATGCCGGGAACAATCTGGGTGGCGGTTGTTGTTGCTACTGCTGCATTTGTTGTTGATGTTGTTGGTGTGCCATGCTTGTGCCTAGATTCGGAAAAACAGGAATTCCCGAAGTTCCTTGTTGATTGCTAGCTGGATTACTAACTGGAACGGAGGCACTTGGATGATCTGGTGAGTTAGGAGGGTTAGGAGGAAGACTAGCCGCTGTGCTATCTGAAGTTGGACCTTGTTCGTCAAAGGCAGCCTCTTGCGAGGACGTTCCACGTAAAAGTGATTCAGGGGTGACCAACCTGGAGCGTTCCCCGAAGGCGTCAATATCGAGTTCAAAGAACTCAGTTTCTTCTCCACTATTCCTAACTCTCCATCTCGTTTGCATGAAGGCACGGATACTTTAGTACCGGTCTCTACGACTTTGAGATTCCCAGGTTGAACAGAGTCGCCAGATGCTAGAGTCTTTTGGCAATGAGATAAGCATCGGTTCTCACTACCACTCACAAGGTGAGACTGACCATGTCCCACCGGGCGTGCCAGAAATTGTTGGCCACAAATCTGCCACAGGAAAGGATTTTGCAATGTATACGCGCCCTAGACCTGGGCCAACATTGAAAGGCCGGGGGAAGAGATGCCCTCCGTGCCAATCTCCGGAGAAAGGCCGGCTCCTGAACTAAACTACTCGGTATTTTTAAGACAAGAGTGCAGGAAAGAAATAAAAGGGGGTAAGGGAAGAAGTGAGAATGATTTTGGTGGGAAAGAACCAATTAGCACGATTACTAACTAATACCTTGAAATAGCAGCAATAAATACAAAGAACGAAACTAAAATAAACACTGCGCTATCTCCCCTATGTATCCTCTGGAAGAGTTCCAGGGTTCAAGTATCTTCCTATGCCTAAATCCAGAATGCAGAATTACAGCAATTAAGGAAATAGAAGAACATTACAGAAACCACTATCCACGAGGCAGCATAAAAGGAATTTAACGCAATATTTTCTCCCCTATATATCCTTCAGGATGATTCCAAGGTCCAATCCCCAATCGCACACCTAAACTCGGGATACAGAATTACGGTATGAAAATGAAGAAATAGGATGACAGAAATTATCACAGAAGATAACATTCATGAGAGAAATGGAGCTCAAAGTCTTCAATATCTATTGCAGAAATCAAGATACAACAATTCTCTAGCAAAAGTTCTCCCCCTTTTTCATTACAATTCGTGGGTTTTTATAGAGGACCCGACCCTCTGAGCTATTAATGCACTTAATCTGGAGGTACGCTCTCGGGAACCTGGAAAATCTGCTTCTGCTCCTCCTGCAACTGAGTTTTCACATCCTTTTCCATATTTACCCATTACGGCCGCATTAGCCCGGGAAACCTGCATTTATGGGCCGTTTGACTTGTCCTGGATTTTCCCGGGTGTGGGGCTCGAGTGGGTCTTCGAGTCCCTCTGGCTCTCCTCCATGATTGATATTTCTTTTCCAGTTGCTACAAATGGGTACCGGGTCTTTCGGGCTAGTAAAGGCGCATTTATGAAATACTCGATTGCCTCGAAAAAATGCCCGGCCTAGGAGTGTGTGCCTTTGAGAAAAGCGCCCTCGAAGGAGCTTCGCCAAACTCACATTCGGAGCTTCGCTTCGCAACGGACGTGGGCCGAAGCGGGAATGATCACCTTTCAAAACGTGGCTCCTAACTGTTTATTACTTCGCCAGAAAAACAAGTTGGATGCCGCTTCGCAGGGGGTTTTGTCCGAAGCGGCAGATAATTGCCAATGGGCCACAAAATGCTTCGCTGCGAACCTCCTTCAAGACAGTCGTTCGGGAGGTTTTTGGCCGAAGCGCATTCTTGCCTTAGAATATTGCTTTGACTTTTCAAGGGCAACTAATGCTTCGAATGAGGGAGCTTCGCACAAAAGTTGGCCGAAGTGGATGCTTCGCAGCGGCCTAAGGCGAAGTAGATTATGCTTGGAAAAGTGGTTCGCCAGGAGAGGGGTCCGAAGCGGATGCTTCGCTTAAATTTTAGCGAAGCACTCTCTTAACACTTAGAAATTTCTGCATTTTCCACTTCGCAAGGCTTTCACCCGAAGCGACTGTTTAGGCTGCTTCGCTAGCGAAGCTTCTTCCATGCCTTAGCAAATCTGGGGCTACGATCTGAGCTTTCCTGTTTTCTTTTCTTGGCGAAGCTATCTTTCTTTTTCCTGCGAAGCTCCTAAACCTGGTTTGCTTTGTGGCGAAGCTCTTACACATACAGTTTTATGTACAAGGGGATAAAAATGAAAGCCAAAATTGCTGCAATACTTAAAAATGTTCAAAAGCAAGGGAACAAATTCATGAAAACTTAGAAAATACTTTACAAAATTTTGATTTCCATTACCCCTCCAAGCAATGTGACAAAATTGTCAACAGTTCTATTGTCTGTGATCTCAGATATAAACAAGAAAGTAAAAGTAGCTAATACTGGACAAAACATTATTTCAAATGGGATAAAAAAAGCTCAAGCTGAGACAAAACACAATCCCGACTTTTTTAGAGTTCTTTGATGGACTTCTTTCGAGACAATGATTTGCCTTGTGTTGCAGCCTTAATGCCGACATCACCATATGGCTCCAAATTTGCAATATGTTTATCTGGGAAGAATATTATTTCTAGCTGTGACAAATCAGGTTTTTGTACCTTACCTTAAAGAACAATTAATGTTTTTAATCTCAATGCCAAAATCCCCTTTTGAATTTGCAATTTGTTTGTATAGGGAGAATTTTAATTTTAAAAAGTGGGGTGATTTCTAATTTAATGCCCCTGTTCTTTGGCAATGATTACTTAATGATTGTGGAATCTGGATTTTGACTTCATACAACTTGTCCATGGTGTTCGGTTCTTTTTCTCCATCAGCAGATGAACTTTGAAGGTTCGCTTTTAGCAACACTTGTAGAGGTACTATAATGGAAATAAACAGAGGTGGAAATGATATAAGCTATGATGCATCATGAATTAGAAATGGATACTTGTATAGTCCAAATTGGAAATGATAATGACAAGGATCAAGAACCATTGGAAATTTGTCATATACTTGTGTAGGAAATTCTAACAGGCATGATGCAACAACTAAATAACAAGAGATGACTTTGGAAGAAAGTAAGGGGTAGTAAAGTGGCATGAAATAGCAAGAAATGACATTGGAAATCACAATGGACAAATTAAAAAATGAAGTGTCAAAGTTTTAGATGTTTACCTTAAAATGGAACCCCTATAAATGCTTTCCTAGAATTGTTTTTGATACATGGAGTTGTGGGTGAAAACAACACAATATAAGATTAAATATGACAAAAAATCAACAATAGATAGATAGATAGAGGGGGCAAAGAAAAATGTATCCCATGTCACACCATAGAAATGAATTTATGATGATTAAGCACCACAATGATTAGGGAAACAAATAAGTTAATATTGTAAATTCTATTTGAATTTTTGCCTTGCATTTGTGAAGATTTATTCTTGAAGATATGATCCAATGTTAGGGAAAGAGTTCAAAGAGTGGTGTTAGGTCCAATATTGTTGAATTTGATAAGGATCTATTGAAATGAACAAAAACAACTATTACTCAAGTCTAATTGCACATAAGAATAGAGCAAAAGGAAAGAGTAATGACACATGAAGATGAGAGGATGTCTTTAGGCACCTAACACTAATGATCAACATAAAGATCACACATCGAAATAATATATCGGTTCAAAAGGTGTATAAATATCTCAACAAATTACAATTAATTACATAACCCTTAAACAACATAATGTTAATTTTAGGGTATAATAGAGTTAACCTTACAAGAGTAATTGCGGGCCCCTACGAAACTATGTTAAACCTCATTAAACAATATATGATATTAGCCTATAAACATATGGAAGAGATTACATCAAACAATGTTGGCCTTGGATAAGGAGGGAAAATTACACATCTCAACACCACCCATAATTTGAATTGAGGGGCCAAGGAAAGTAGACATGGAAGCTCTAATGGGTTAGTTCACTTTGACATGAGGAGGATCCATCTAAATATCCACTGTCGTTTGGAAGACCACTCGTGTTATAAAATTTGCTTCAATCTTTAGGTTATTTTTTTGTGTGTGATGATCTTCCTTTTTATAATATTTGCAAGTGGGTTTTAACTTATTTAAAGACTTCGATTTGCTCTTGGGCTACTCAATCTTTGCCTTCATAGATTTGATATCCTTTGCATGAGCCTATATTTTAAAGGGTCACACCAATTTCAAATAGATACTTGAAAGTGAACAAGAAGAGAGGAGAGATCATTGAGGGTTGATTGTTCATGACATAAGAACCACATGAACCATCAATCAAACTATCTAAATAGAAGAAGAGAGATTACAAACTACATGTTGACACTTTTATATTATACTTCTTCTAGTCTCCTAAAGATATAATATATCAACAAATTATAATTAATTACATAACCCTTAAACAACATAATGTCAATGGTAGGGTGTAATAGAGTTAACCTTACAAGAGTAATTGTGGCCCCCTATGAAACTAGGTTAAATCTCATTAAACAATATATGATGTTAGCCGATGGATATATGCAAGAGATTACATCAAACGTTGGCCTTGGCTAAGGAGGGTAGATTACACATCTCGACACCACCCATAATTTGAATTGAGGGGCTAAGGAAAGTAGACATGGAAGCTCTAATGCGTTAGTTCACTTATTAATAAAAAATGAAACATGGCGTAACAGTACTAAAAAAAAATGCAAACTAGTTTTTGATTCACCAGATCGCTTACACACAAGTGAAGAGCATACTACTAGTGTTGGAGGCTTTCTAATTCACCAGATCGCATTACGCGACAAGTGAAGAGCATAATATTAACAACAAAAGCGTGGCAGAAAATAGAAGGAAAATATTAAACTTTAAAAAAATATGAGTTAGGAAAGGAACAAAAGACATGAGATTGAATTTTATTCTGATAAAAAGAAGTAATACAACATCAAAACTTCGAACACGTTTCGACCTATAGGTCTCATCAGCGGAGTGAGTTTCAAAGAGGTACAACCTCTCTTTATAAAGACCTAACTCTAGGGGGGCTAAAGAGTAATTCATGTGGGATAAAAACACCCAAGCATTAATACAAACCACAGGTTTATAGACCAAGACGGTGAAAAGAAGAGAAGTCCCAAGCTCAACCCCCAAAAAAATAACACCCACCTAGAAAAGAGAAGAAACACATTTAAAAATGTGAAAATACAAGGTGGGAAAAAGTCCCTTAAACAATTTTATTTTTACATAGATAAGTTCGAAGAGGTTTTGGTTCCTCCAACAAATGATGCCTCGAGCAATGTGCTTGAGCTCTCTATATTTTCTCCATTTTTCAAACATTGGAGAAATAATATATGTGTTGATTCGAAGATCTCTAACAAAATTGCAGTTGTCTAGCTTCAAAATAAGAGGAATTGTTTTTATTTTGGATCCATGTATGCATGTTGCTCGCTCCAAAACTCTGGCCAAAAGTGAAGGCCTGCCATCAAATTTAACTTTCTCGAACAAAGGTAAGAAAATTAATTTGATATCCCCTAGCTCTGAGTCTATTAAAAAATATATTTTTAACAGATATAAATCCATACCTGGAGCTTTCTCTAACTAGAAATCTGTTGAGTTCACTCATGATGAAGGTTTTTTTTGATGAATTGGATGATGGGAGGAAGTAGGGATGTATTAATAGGTATTCATCGACTTCTGAAATAATTTGATGCAAAGAATTCTAGTCTGAGCAAAATCAGGCCCCTTAAAAAACACAGTATCCAGAAGTGTTACTTCATAATCAGAAATAAAGGAAGTAATTTTAATACTGCCATAGAAGGAACTGTAGGTAGCAAGAAAACCAATAAGATCCTCCTTAGGGCCATGCCAAACTCTAATGGTATCATCAATGTATCTTTTATAAAATAAAATATTTTACACAACATTATTAAATACTTATTCCTCTAGATGACAGAAATAAACAAGCATAAACCACAACAAAATTACTTCCCACGACTGTTATTTTTATCTGCCTGTATGTTTTCCCTTTGAATTCCTAGTAGTGTTGTGTTAACACTATCTTTGCAAGCCTTACCACAAAGTTTGTCTTGGTCGGATCAAATTCGTTCCTCAAAAAATGACAAAGGACTATCAATCCTTGAGAGGTGGGGATGCTGGGATAGAGGCTCTCAACATCAAAAGAGAAAAGAATAATATCCTAAGGAAAAGTACGACCATGCAAATATTTAATTGGAGATATGGAATCCAAGAGATGATTATTTTGCTTCAATAAAATTGGCAAGAGCAGATGATGAAGCCATTTGTAAGCAGGTTCGAGCATGAAACCACAATAGGAACAAATGGGTCGACCGGAAATCTTGGGCTTGTGGATTTTGGGGAGTAGGTAAAAAACACACACTTTGGCAGATGATGGTGTTACTTGGAGCATAAATTTCCTATGGTTTTCTGAAAGCAGATTCCTCTTAAAATCCCAGTCAAGCAAGTCTTGGAGCTGATAAAAAAATATCCTGCCATGGGACTCTATTCACTTCAGAGTAAACATTTTGATCTGAAAGCTGCGAAAAGCCTTCTAAAATGTACCAGTCCATAGAAAAAACATAAACACTCAAGTTTTTATCTGCGGGCCTAATGACAATGGATTTGTCATTGGCAAGGGAACAAATGGCAGACCAGATATGGGGTGGAAAGGCACGTTGGTGGGTGGGATTGACAACAAATAATTTTTTATTGAGGAATATTTCACCCATGCCAATAACTTCTTCCAAAGGCTTGTAAAACTATGAGGGAGTAAAACTTGGGTTGGAAACACGAAAAGTATCAATGGGTTTAAGTGGTTTTGGAGGGCCACCTCTTGGTCCAAAGAACCATTTAAGACGAAGATGTCTACACAAAGTTGAAAACTCTTGTTTTAGAACCTGGCCATGGGAGGAGGAACAGGGAGGAACTTTAAACCCAGGCTGAGGGCCTCAATTTCATTCTGGGTAAGCTTTTTGGAAGAAAAATTATGGACAACAAGATTTGTGATTTTGCCATCCATAGCCCAAACATGACTCCTATAAAAATATCGGCGGCAAAAATCCTGTGGGATGAAAATTGTGGACCAAGGGGTTATTTTTGGTTTTCGTCGCCAATTTGACGACGGAAGAATCCCTGCCCTTGCTGCTTCTGAACAAATGGGGCAAAACCCTTTCTCGGATTCTTGAAACCAGAGTTGCGAAAATTTCTGCAATTGTCCTGTTGCAATTGTTGTTGCACATAGTAAGTGCGGTTATGAAAGTTTCTCCCCTTATTTCATATTTTTGGAGAAGGACCCCGAAATTTTAAATTATGCCCCTGTTGTTGTTGTTGCCTTTGTTGTTGTTGTTGTTGTTGTTTTGGTTGTTTATTCCTTTGTTGTGGCTGCCATTGTTGTTTATTTCTATGTTGTGGATGTTTTTGTGATTGCCTTTTCTATGTAGTGGAGGCTTTCTGGTTTGGCCCTCTATTGTGACTTTTATTCTTGTTGTGTTGTGCCAAAAAGTTATTTTGTTCACCTGTGATTAGTTTTTCCAGATGATCAATTTGCTGTTTGATTTCTCTTTTAACCAAGTCAGCTATACTTTATGTAGCTTCTGACATATTAACTTCTGGGACTTCTGAAGCAACATTCTCTCAAGCAGCTTTAGATTTCTCTTGCATATCTTTCTGGATTTGCATGTCAACTCTCCAAGCCTGGAGCTTTCCCTCAAAAATTTATTTAATTTGGGATTCCCATTCCAAAGCATTTTCCTGAGAAATTATCTTATGTTCATTTACGGCATCTGCAAGAATTTCCTTAATTGCAGGCAATAAAATTTTGGGAATATAATCATTGGCCTGAGTAGCTAATTTATTTGTATATTTTTTAAATTACAGATGTACAATTTAGCCATTTTCAAGCAAAATTTTTCTGTGAGTGCCTCCGACTCATCAATTTTTTTTTTATTAATATCTTCATTTGGAAGTTGAAGACGTGGTTTTTCCATTCGTAGGCTATGGGGAACAATGCCTTTGCCCAGATTCTCTTCAAGCCAGGCTAGCCTGGAATGCCATTTGTCTGCCTTTCTGCTCAAAATATTGAATTCTTAGAACCTTGTTTCCAACAGCTTGTCCAAAGGCTTTGGTGGTGGAGGAACACCACACATTGCACCAATTCCATCTATGAAGGTCCTTCTATCATGTGTACAAGAAACTCTTATGTTCGAAGAAAAACTTTTGTTTCTATTAGACCTATGCAAAACTCTTCCATTTTGTCTATGCTAAAGACCCGTTCTTCAAGCTCCTAAAATTGTTGTCGTGAACCCTCTTGTCGTAGATGCTTGTGAGGAAGACGAACATGGGAACTAGGGGGACTATTAGGAACTATGGGAGAGGATTCAAAATTTGAAGGGTCAATAACTGGTAGAGTAGCGTACGCCATTATTGGGTAAACTCATTAATAAAAAATGAAACATGGTATAGCAGTACTAAAAAAAACGTAAACTAGTTTTTGATTCACCATATCGCTTACACGCAAGTGAAGAGCATACTACTAGTGTTGGAGGCTTTCTGATTCACCAAATCACATTATGTGGCAAGTGAAGAGCATAATACCAACAACAAAAGCGTGGCAGAAAATAGAAGGAAAATATTAAACTTCAAAAAAACACGAGTTAGGAAAGGAACAAAAGACATGAGATTGAATTTTATTCCGATAAAAATAAGTAATACAACATCAAAACTCCGAACACATTTCGACCTATAAATCTCATCAGCGGAGTGAGTTTCAAAGAGATACAACCTCTCTTTATGAAGACTTAACTCTAGGGTGGAGCTAAAGAGTAATTCATGTGGGATAAAAACACCCAAGCATTAATACTAACCACAGGTTTATAGACCAAGACGGTGAAAAGAAGAGAAGTCCCAAGCTCAACCCCCAAAAAAATAACACCCACCTAGAAAAGAGAAGAAACACATTTAAAAATGTGAAAATACAAGGTGGGAAAAAGTCCCTTAAATAATTTTATTTTTACATAGATAAGTTCAAAGAGGTTTTTGGTTCCTCCAACAAATGATGCCTCGAGCAATGTGCTTGAGCTCTCTATATTTTCTCCATTTTTCAAACATTGGAGAAATAATATTTGTGTTGATTCGAAGATCTCTGACAAAATTGCAGTTGTCCAGCTTCAAAATAAGAGGAATTGTTTTATTTTGGATCCATGTATGTGTGATGCTCGCTCCAAAACTTTGGCCAAAAGTGAAGGCCTACCATCAAATTTAACTTTCTCGAACAAAGGTAAGAGAAAATTAATTTGATATCCCCTAGCTCTGAGTCTATTAAAAAAATTATTTTTAACAGATATAAATCCATTGTCCTTTGGGAGACTACTTGCGTTAAAACTTTTTGCTTCAATATTTAGGTTTTTTTTGGTATGATGATATTCCTTTTTATAATATTTGCAAGTAGGTTTTATATCCATTGTCCTTTGGGAGACTACTTGCATTCTAAAATTTTGCTTCAATATTTATGTTTTTTTTGTATGATGATCTTCCTTTTTATAATATTTGCAAGTAGGTTTTAACTTATTTAAAGACTTTGATTTGCCCTTGGGCTACTCAGTCTTTGCCTCCATAGTATTGACATCCTTTGCATGAGCCTATATTTGAAAGAATCACAACAATTTAAAATAGCTACTTGAAAGTGAACAAGAAGAGAGGAGAGTGCATTGAGGGTCGATTGTTCATGACATAAGAACCACATGAACCATCAATCCAACTATCTAAAAATAAGAAGAGATAAAAAAACTACAATGTTGACACTTTTATATTATACTTCTTGTCTCCTAAAGATATAATATCTACCCCTAAAACCTTAAATCTTGCAATATAGTCCTTAATGTTATTAAACTCTCATTTTAAGATACAAGCTCTAGCTCCAACCTACTGACTTCTATAACATTTACTTTCCCAAACAAATTTTGCAACTTGGTCTATACCTTTGTGCGATCACTTTTATATTTGATATGGAAAAGTAAATTTGGTTGTCAACATTAGAACAAACCAAGAACATGCTCTTGCTTAGTAAGATAAGTTGCTTTATCAAGAAATTTTGTAGTTTCTTTTTTGAAGATGCACTAAAGATTCTTATTTATCAATAAATAAGTCATTTGAGTTGACTAATATTGTAATTTTTCCCATTCAAGGGAATAACATAGGCCTGCGAATATACTTGCTCAAATTCACCTCCTGCACTATAAGTCCTTGAACAATTGTTGCCATTGCAAAGACCTTAAAATCTCATGCAATTTGAATGTCAATTGCAAGCAATCCTACCATCCTCTTTTGTGTTGGCCAAATAGCCTAGGCTATCTTTCCATCCTAAGTCAAACCAAGTCCCCCATCATAGGTAAAATCACACCCTTGTTTCCTTTAGAGTGCATCATGCTTGAAGACCTTAATGCATTTGATTTTTAGCATGAAATTGTGCAAAAACCACCTTTGGGTTGTGAATGGCTCCTATGGGAGCAAATCATGCAAATGTTTCCTATTGAGTCCTCAAGGAGTGATTTTCTTGCTAAGGCCAAGCAATTTGCTTGATTTTCAAAAAACAAGAAAATTTTCAAGTGTTTCGTATTGAGTGATATGTTCCACCCTTCCAAGTGATCCACTCCTCTAGTTTGAGGAAATTACTCCTCCACTAAAGACTTGGTAATTTTTTTTTTTTGAAAAAAAACAAGTCCATAATGGATGCCAATATAGCTACCATAAGCGTCTCCATGTCTAAGGCCAATTTCGTAAGTCCTACCACCATCTCCATGACACCGATTGTCATGCCAATCCAAATGATGCAAACAAAAGCATTGATAAGTGCATCAAAGGGAAAGGAAAAGGAAAATAAGGCTCCTACCCAACCCAACAAGTTGGAGGAAATGTTCAATGAGCCTTATAAGAAGGTGATAGAAAGATAGTATAAACACCCTCTGTAGAGGTGAGGAAAGAGGCCCTAAGACAATTCAACCTAGGACCACAAACAAATTCATGGAGTATCAACAGAATTTAACCTTAAAGTTAGCAATGAATTTGGCACGACAAGTGTGGAAATTCCCCAAAATCATTCAACAATGTGCCAAAAGGCATGATTGGGTGAGCAAGAAAATCAGACAACAATCATAAGAGGAAACCATGTTCTTCATGAAAGAAGAAATGATGAAAAAAATGTTGAATGTGGACATGGGTGACGTGCAACCCAAAAGTGCAAAGGGAGTATAACAACTAGTTTAACCATGAATACTAGAGAGACTTCTTGGCATCGCACTTGAAGGAACCAAATAAAGCCCAAAACCTTAAGTTGCCAATGGAGATTGACCAATTCAAGGATGATGTTAGTCTTATCGGGAATTACTGTAGTACTGCCAAGACCTATACCCTTCCTTCCCCTTGCACTCATGAAGAATATTCCCTGCCCATTCTCCTCCTACTTTTGTTTTCCCACCTACTTATGTTCCCACTTCTTTAGTTTCCCCTACTACTACGGTCCCTTCCCCTTCTACAAGTGAAATTATTAGTTCTCTGAGAGGCACACCATCTCCTACCTATGGTCAAGTCTACAAACTCTCCTCTACACCCATCACATTATTTTCATCATCCGCAACATTACCATTAGCTTTATACTTTGATAGTCTATTGTCATCTCCGCTTGTATCACCTCTATTTACTATGTTGACTCAAAATTTTGAAGTATGTGTCTACATCCACCTTTCCCTCCATCTCCACCCAGGTTGCTCCACCAACCATGTTGTCTCCCCACCTCATCCACTAAGTGTCTCAACCTCAAGATCTGTCAAATGGACAATGATGTTGTCAATATACATTTTCATGATTGAGTCCATTTGTACCACCCAAGAACAAGACCACTTTAGGGCATAGCAAAACATTTTTTGGCAACTCATTAACATGCTAGGGGTTTGAGACACCAAACAAGTGTTTTATTGGATGAGACAAGAGGGAGAAATAATTATAGATGAAATTCAACAAAGGAAGAAGCGAACCCCTAGGACGCTAGTGGCATTACAATCATGAATAATAAAGGGTGATAATACGATTGTTATTGCAAAGGTGTTTAGAAAGGACCCTTCCAAACCCTACATAATTTTGACTGAATTTGTCACTAGGATGTCCAAGTTGGGTTTGACCCACACTAATCCATTCTAGATGTTATAGTTTGTGGATCAACTAGAACTTAAGACCCTAATAAAATATGCCAAAGTGGTGATGGTGAATGAAACCACCAAGAAGTAGGCACAAGTAAAAGGTAGAATCAGTGACTCAAATCGAGGTAGAAATGCAATGACTTTAGCAAGAAGTGGAAGTCTTAAAGGACACAACTGAAGGATCACAGTTGCAAAATCAAGCTAAATAATTATAGAGCAAGCTCACAAAGAGCAAAAAACTAGAGGAAGCATCTAACAGACCTCTCAATTTAGCTTTTCCAAGATGAAAATCAACTCAGGTAGCAATTCGAACAAGAGAAGAAGGATCTAGAGCTACATATGAAGTAGATGCAAGTTGTGTCAAAGGCAAAGGATCAAGAGATTTCCCAACTCCAAAACACAATTTAAGAACTAAAGAAATGAGAAATAAAAGAGAGTGTTGGAGAATATTACATTATTTGGTACATGCAAATGTACCCACATGGTACCTTTATGGTACAAATGTAAATATGTAATAGATTAGGGTTGAGTCTATAATTTAGATGAGTGATTTATATTTAATCTTTATGTAAGTGTCCATGTGCAGGAAATGCACAAGTGTCATGTAAGTTAGAGTGCAAGTGTATATTGAGAGAATGTGCACAAGTGTCATGTAAGTATGCAAATATGCAATGTGAGGATGCGCACAAGTGTCATGTCTTATATTAGGAGTGCATGTAAAAGAGCAAGAGTCGTAGAAGTGTGCAAGTGTCATAGAGTAAATATGCATGTAAGAAGAGAGTGAAGAGTCTAGTATACAAGTGGCAATATGATAAGCGAAAGATCATGGGAGCTGTCATATGGAGAGTAGTAATCAAGTATGCGAAGAGTCACATTACTGTCTATATTATGGAGATAAAGCTCCATACAATGAAACACGAGAAAATAAGAACAAGGAGGTGACACATAAGCATTGATAACAAAGCTTATATACAAATTTTGAGCAATTGATATTGTAAGTTTTCTTCATGCTTGTACATGAATGCTTTTGATCATTGATATTAATATTTGATATTATAAGTGAATGTTATTTCTTTATTATATTGACCTTGTTATACATATTTAATTGTTCATATATATAAATCTACTCTTTATTATTGATATTTATTGCTCATATATATTCATCTACTCTTGATTATTGATATTTCGACATTCATATTTGATATTATAAGTGAAGGTTATTTCTTTATTATATTGACCTTGAATATTGTTGGCTTATTTACATTGGGACCTGTGATATTTTGAGATAGATAAGTTTAAAAGCCAACCTGACACATCTTGGATATTGAACAAGTGAACTCCCTATGGGACATCATTAAGATTGAGTTGTCGATGCCAAGGCTATTTTGACTTTGTTGTTAAAGCAAAAGCCATCTCATATTAAATTGCCAAGATCATTCAACAGGCAAAGGAAGAGCTAGATGTGAAGGAGAGGTATTAGGAGATAATAAATTAAGTGGCCATGATGATGACAATGTAGGTACAATAATGGGGAGTGACAAATAAAAAGGTATTGGTCAAGCATCTAAAAGTGATTCTTGATTCTCAACAATGACTACAAGTATGCAAGGATACACTTACTATTTTAGAAATTTTCATTTAACACATGATAGCTGAAATATAGAAGTTAGTGAATGCTAGGATGCTAGATGTATTTGAAAGCAAAAAAATTCCTTGGTGAAGAACTATTGTAAAATTATATTTGAAGTGGAGAAGACCAAAATTGATATCATTCCTCACTAGAGTAGATTGAGAAGTTAAAGTCACTAATTGAGAAGTTGAAGTCACTAATTGAGAAGTTGAAGAGGTTGGTAGGCTAGTAGCAGGAACTTTCTAAAAGCCCCTATGAATATTTTATGGGTGAAGTTGAGATCCTTGCAGACTTGGAACTACAAAGATATGACATATGTCAGGTTTTATTGAAGAGAGTCGAAGACTACTATAGTGAAAAAAAATATATAATAATTTTTATAGATTTTTTGGGAAAATTCATGATTTTTTAGACTTCATGTCCAAGTACAGAGGTAGGAACTAGGATATCTTGCTAATTGAGAAATTAGAGTCTCACAAACACTTAATTTATAAAATGAAATTAAGAGGTGTGATTTGTTCTAGATATGTGATTGGCACACATAAAAGAGAATCATAGCTACAAAAGGAGTGAATCACTCCCTTGTCTGAAGCAAATCGCTCATAAATGGGCCAAACAGGACAAGGATACAAAAATGGCAAGGAAGATCTTTAACAAAGTGACTTTTTGTCCTTTTTGATGCCATAACCTATTTAGAAGGCTCCTACAAAAGTTAGAGATGGATTTAGAGGTATGCTTGGAGCTGCATCATTTTGTTAAAGATGCCCCCAAATTAGTAGAATTACTAGGAGTAGAAATTTCTCACCCTAGGTACCTCCTGGGTGAATTATTTTTGTAAATAGAAGCCATGGGATCCATTGTAAACATCTTTTGACCTTAGAAAAACCAGATCTTACACTCTATGAGACCCACATTGTAATTGCTCTAATTTTGAAAATAATAAAGAGATAATGTAGGACTTATTGCTTTTCAATTGTGGCATTGCTCTTTTGGATTGTAGGATGCATTGTGATTGTGGCACTACCCTTTTGCCTTCTTTCCATTCCTTGTTATTTCCATTTCATATGCATTGGAGCACACTATTATTTTATTTTCTCATGCATTAATTGATCACACACTCTCCTTGCTATGAACATGACTATATTTATTTTCATGCAATATGCTTTAATATCCCACAGCCTTGCTTTCAAATATTTTAATTTTTTCATTTATTTTATGTAATTAGATTAGATTAGATTAGTTAGCAAGGATAGTGGAGAGTGAACCTAAGTCTAGAGGTTGAAGGGGCCACAATCTCCCTTCTTCCAATAGTATTGAAGAATTTGTGAGGTGCATAAGAAGTTAGACAATTCCATAATCAATAGTTCCCAAGAAAGACAAGATAAAATATTTTGATAATTTTTGTCTAATAAACCTTCTATATGGTTTATAAGATTATCTAAAAAATTATGGAAATATTAGAGGATTAAGGTTGTTTTGTTTGTGGCAAACAAATTCTTGATGGTATGATAATTGCATAAGAGGCCATACATTCTCTTTATTCCATGAAAATAGTAGGTATTATTGTAAAATTTGATATAAAGAAAGCATATGGCTTGTTGGATTTTTCTATATGATATTGATTATCAAAATATCTGGTTTTGATCAAGGTTGGTGTAAATAGATTAGACACTGTTATAGCACTCTATTTTATTCTATTTAGTCAATGGATGTCCCATTGAACAATATGAATTATCCCTAGGACTCTGTCAACATAATCCACTATCTCCTTATCTATTTATTATGCTTGTTGAGGCATTGGGCAGAGTTCTCTTGAAAGCAAAAGTGGAAGGAAAAGTCAAAGTATTCAATTTGCAACAAAATTTCCTTTGGATTTCATCTCCAATTTGTTAATGATACTTTTATTTTGGGTCATCCCTAAGTTAGCAAGGCCATGGAGTTTAAATAAATATTATCATGCTATGAGAAGCTTGTTGGACAATTGGTTAATTCTAAAAAATGCAATATATTTTCCATTATTAATGTCCTAGATTTAGAATTTATTATTGTGGATATTTTAGGGTTTAATGTTGGAAATTTCTATCAACGTATCTAGGTGTTCCTTTGTTTGATAAAGGAAAGGAGATTTGGGACACAATTTTGGATAGAATGGAATATTGTTTGGTAGGTTAAGGTGGTAAGTTCTTTGAAATGACTAGAAGGCTGCAACTCATAAAAAATCTATTACAATCTACCCCTCTATATAATGTCACTTTGAAGATTGCCAATAGGTATAACATCCAAATTGATAAAATTCAAAAACCTTTTCTTGGGAAAGGATTTGAGGAGAGATTTTTCTTTTGTAAGTTGGATAGGGTTTTAAAAGGAAAGAATTTCAGAGTCAAGTTTATGAAATTGTAGACTTTTGAGTTTGGCATTAGAGGCAAAACTTGGTTGTATATTATTCAAATACCAAGGAAAGAGTTGGGCAAAAAAGTTACTTAAAAAATATATAGGTTTTTTAATGCAATATAATTGGTCAAGGAGCCTTATCTAGAGGGTCGACAACATGGAACTTCATACCAAATAGTTTTCAATTGATCAAGAATCATATTATACGATTAGTCAATGAGGGGGCTTCTACAATTTTTTGGTTTGATGCTTTGGTTAAAGCCTTATCCTCTTATTATTAATATAAAATAGAAACCAATGGCTTAGGTATGTTTAGTTTGAAAAGGTTCAAAGGTCAAAAACTATATTAATGCGAGCAACAATTTTAGATCATGGATTTATATTAGCAACCTATTTGAATTAGAGGACCTCAAAAAAATAAAGGATGAGCTTCAAAAGATGCTTCAAGAGTTTTATTTACCTATTTTTACATGGAAGGATAAATTGGTTTGGAATCTATCAAAAGACAATCAAGTTGGGGTAGAAGATTTTAGAGCAAACAATTTTCCTACTTCCAATGATTTCCCTTGTAAAAATGTTTGGTTACTTGAGGCCCTTCATAAGGACCCAACATTCATTTGGTTAGCAATCTAAAGCAATATTCTTATAGGTGAGAGTTTTCCAAGAAGATGGTACATCACATTATTTACTTCTTCATTGTTCCTTTGTTTGCACCCCTTGGGTTGTTGTTTTAAAAAATATAAAAATATATTGGGTAGGTCCCATAAAAATTGAAAGAATTGATGAAAATTCTAGATTAGTAGTTTCTAAGCTAAATTTTTATTCATTTCGTGAAGGATTGGTCTTGCCATTATTTGTTGGAATTTATTTCTTGAAAGGAATAATAGATTTTTAAAGATAGGTCTTAGAATCATACCCAAGTTTGAAATTGCATTCATGTCTCTCTTGTAGAATGTTTACAAGCATGGTGATCATCATGAGAAGTTTGAAGTCCAGAGGTATTAGCCACTTGGTTACAATGTTTGAAAATATATGCAAGTTATCTATAACAATGGAGTTAACACAAAGTATCTGCATCTCCAAACGTTGAGTTCATAACAATTAATTATGATGGTTCCTCCAAAGGAAATCTAAGAAAAATGGTGAAGGTAGATATATTTTTGAAATAATGAAGGCTATTCTCCTCCCTTTGAATCATATGAGACTTAAACTAACAACTATGTAGAGGCTAGGACTTATAAATTATTATAAATATTATCAATAAAATGGATGTGGGTTTTGGATTAAAAATAACAGTATTTTTGATATCCATCAATTATTGTTGGAGGTAGCATCTTAGAAATGTCAACATATTTATAGAGAAAGAAAATGGATAGCAGATAATTTAGTGAATCATATTGTTGATCTTCATATTAGAGCAATTTAAATTTTAAAAGGTAATTAGGGAGTGAAATTTTACCTCTTAAAGAAGATCCATGTCAAGGAGTTGATTGTTGAAACATACTAGTTTGAGGAAGATGAAGATTATCTTTGACAAAAAGGAAGATGAGAACATCTTTGATAAAAGGGCACGTTGAATTTAATTCAATTGAATTGACAACAAATAAAATATTTTGTTATTTTGATGGGAGTGGCCCCCAATAGAAACCCCACATAGCTTATATGGTTAAATAAGATATTATCTATGTTTACATAATGAATGAGTTTGCTCCTTGCTCCTTCCCCAAGCACATTCATTTTTATATTTGTGACTATAAGAGATGTTCTTGATATCATAGTCTATATTTTAGAGTCTTTTGTTACACTCATAAGGTTTTGCATCTCTCTAAAGTTTGATATTTCTCATTGTTTTTGGGTAGAAACATCTCGTCTCATATGTGAATAATTTCCTCAACATAAAATGCCCAACCCAAATCCTGAAAAATAATCCCTTTACAATTGATCTTTTCCCTTTGGTTGTGGTAGAAGTGCTTTTTCTCTCATGAAATACAAATTAACCTATAAGATTAAATTAAATAAGGTTTTGAGAAGGATAGAGAGGTAGCTTCTTTATCATGTCTTTCTTAGGTAAATCATAAAGATTTATTGAAATTATTTTATAGGCATTGCAACAAGTTATTGGAGGAGCAATAGTCCAAACAAGAGAGAGCCAACTTATATTAAGGCCAACAAAAAGCTCTACAAAATGAATCCCAACATGGAAAATAGGGCACCTATTTGTGGGAATCAATTTTCATTCATTGTTAAAGGATCCCATTTCTATTACATTGAATACATTTTTTTTTAAATAGAAGTGATATATTGGTATTCAAATTTGCAAAGAATAATTATCCATCAAGCATCTTGGAGGTCACAAGATTGTTGTCCAAAAGGAGGAACATGAAACAAAGCAAATTCAAAAAATCCAAAAAGTGTAACGATATACCAAGGGTTCCAGAGATGCAAAGGGTACCGTAATCATTGAGAAAACTTGAAACACCAAAATCTTGAGAGTCACACAATGTTCCAAGATTGTCCAAAGGCATCAAAATCTCTAAGGGTGCCAAAATATTCAAAGGCTTCAAAATTACCATATGTTTCCTATCATTTGTGCCACTCATGTTGTCTACTTTTATTTTTTATTATTGCTCTGAGATGCAAATAGGCTATGTTTATGGACTCATTTACAAGGTGATCAACCACCATATTATGCCTCCTTCCAATATGGGAGTATTGTATATATTCAAACTTCTACTCCAATTCTCTTAGTCTTCTCTAAACTATTTGTAGTTGGATTGATGAGAAATCCTTCCCCTTAGATAGGGTAGAGATCACAAGTATCTAATCACCATATACATGGATTTGCTTAATGCCTTGTTCCTGAGCCAAAATTTGTTCTACTTCACAACCTATTTCTACAACATTATTGTTTGTTTTTCCCAAATTGATTTTGAACTGAATCATTTTATAGTGTGGTGCCACTAGTATCATACCACTAGTCGTTGCATGGTCTGGGTTTGATTTAGAGGCTCCATCAAAGAAAAGAGTAGGGAATTTATCTTTGGAGGTTTGATTGTTCTAACGTATGGCCCATAACTTAAGAGATTTTGGAGATCCATTTGGTGTAACAATTGTATCTCCTTTTTTCTTAATCTCCTAATGTATTGTTTATGATATATAGCTTTTGTGTTCACGACTATCTCCCTTAACACTCTATTGGTTAACACTTGAAAATTGGTTCTTTTGTCATAAAAAATTATCCTGCTTTTGTCCTTCCATATGTGCCAAATGATGAATATTGGCACTGAATACCATATCTTCCTAATAAGGTGCTTGTCTTTCAGTCCCTATTTGTACATTTGGACCTAATTGGTTAGGCAATTTTATGAGTTGAAGGTTCCTAATAGTACCGATCCTAGCTGCTAGGTTATTTCAATCCATATTTTAATTGCTTCTATACACTGAAAGAATAAATGTGATATTGTATTACATTGAACATATTTGTCTATGCAAAGGAAAAGATATTCATCGATGGTAATGGAAATATGTTCACATTTTACAAAAGAAACTCATTGATGTTGTTGACAATACTAATAATGATGAAAATCAAAATATAATGGAAAATACTATTTACCCCTCTCATCCTTAAAAATAAGTAAGAAGATTAACTTAAAAACTAAAATCTAAATTAAGCTTGATAATCTTAAATATAACACCTATGTATGCCATAATATGCCATCAATGAAAAAGAAGAGTATTTATCATCAATATTATCTAGTCACACTAGGAAGCACTATGGATGTAGTTACTTGATCCAAAATTAATGGCAACATCAAGAGATTGGTGATGAGTTAGAATTAGGGACGTAATTGCTTTTCTTATGGAGTTGAAAAGCTTGGAAAAAAATTAATGACAATGGATTGCTAGGGATGTATATTTACAATGTTGGAGTGAGCATGGAAAATGCACTTTGATGGTATGCTATGCAGTTATGTACCTCCAATCTCCATAGAAAATATAAAATGTGCCACCTATGATCCAATTTGAATAATACATGTGTCTAATAAGATCTTGGCAATGGATAAGCATGATTCATTCTATTTAAAAGAATAAAATCAAAATATTATCTAGATTTAATTAATTAAGATTATTATGGACCAAGGTTCTACTTAAATAAATATATTCAATCTCTATTTTAACAAATGTTCCACCCCATGTTTCAATTTGAATAACGCATGTGGCTAATAATATATTGACAATGATTAGGAATGATTCATCATGCTTGCTAAAGTTAAATCACAACCCTTTCCTAAGTTTAATTAAATGAAATTATTATGAACCAAGAAGCTAGCTATATAGTTATGTCTAATATCCATCTTAAAAAGTACCATATATGTTCTAATTTGGACAAGAGAGCTTGAATGTTTTTGTAATCTCGCAAGAAAATTGATTTAGTCCTTATTAGTTGTAAAAATATCCACATTCTCTTCTATTTTAATTAAAGAGAAAAGGTAAAAATTATTTTGGAAACACAATAATACAAACATGTCCTCAAAATATACATATTATTTATCTAGGGAGTTTATTTTTCATTTAATCTAGATTTAATAATTTATTTTAATAATATATGAATTATATTGTGTAAATTAACAATGTATAATTAAATTGTTTAATTAAATCAAATAACCTATATTATTATATATTTTAAAAATTAAAAAAGCCACATGGTGGCACAAAGAGGTGAGTTTTAGATATTATTAGATTACACATATAACAATGATGATTGGCATATCACGGTTATAATATTATAGTTAACAATAAAAAATGAAGTGAGTGATGAATTCATTTATGACAATTAGAAATTAAGAGGGTCTTGAAAATACTTAACATTATACCATCTTATTGGATTACGATAATTTTGTTGGAACAATTTATAAAAAAAATATTTATTCTTGCTATAACTTACTAGAAAAATGATTAGTGCTATGTGATATTTATGTTACATTTTTTTTTGTATCAAGGTTCACTTAAAACAAAAACATATAACACTAGAATAATAGAAGAGGCCTATGGATTTGCATCAACCAATAATGTTCCCCTAGTGTCAACCAATATCTACATGGTCTTTGTCATAATCTCTTCCACAACTACCAACAAGGCCACCCCATTTCACTACAAAAGGTAGATTGGTTGGCCTACTCTTACTCCTTTCATACATGACCTCAAATTGAATCTACCCTTATTTTGCAATCATAAACTCTATTTGCTTTGGATTTGACATTGGTGTGTTAGGGTTTTGGCATTTGGAAAAAGGGATTTACTAGTGTTAGATGTTTTTGAATGCACCTTATCATGGAGTTCCTAGAGTACAAATATGGTATCCCTAACATGTGTCATTTAAACCCTATAAACTCTTGGTCATAAAGTAAACAAATAAAGAGAGGAAACCATTCAAAGTAGTTTCTTCTATATTTGGAGGAATGATTGCTAATACTTAGCCACATTCACATCCTCAAAACCTTTCAAACCTTAGCAAGCTAATAATAATGATCAAGGTCAACCCTTTCATCATTTCATCATTGGTTTGTACAAAGGTTTCTTCTTTCCTTCATTCATAAAATCCATGCTTTAATTTGCATAGGAGTTAGCAACTCAAGAAGTTGCACTAGGGGAGAATCATGACTGAGATCCATAGATAACCTCCCTTATTGATTTGTTAGGCCATGCTACTAATTTATCCCTTGCCAACCTACTCTCCCACTTTCTCCATGCCTTGATTACCCTTGCTTGACCTTGATACTCCTTGACCCTAGCCCCATATCTACCGTAGACTCTTTCCTCCACCCTGCCCAACCCCCCAACCTCTTGAGTTGCCCCCTCTCATCACCCACACATTCACTTATATTTTTCTCACTCCCAATGAGCCTAACCTTCTCCCTCTTGCTACTTGCCCATATCTCTCCCAATTTGCACACCCTCCCCCAATTTACTTCCTGCATCCACCAACATACTTGATCAATTACCATTATGTTGATTCATTCCCTTTCATGACTTCCTCGCATTTCCACATACCTCTTCCCCTATTCACCTTCATTCACTTCACTAATCCAACCCCCTCCCTCCACTTTAAAATAAAAAAATGGTTTAACATTCAATATGTTTGTCTTGGAACTAGTAGAAGATGCTTGATTCTTAGGGGATTGAAAATGAATGGGGTAACAAACCGACCAATAATAGCCACACCAATGTTTGGTCCATATTTTCAAATAAAGTAGAGATCTTGCATAAAATAGAGGCCCCAGATATTTTCTTTAGGGTGTAAATATTATAACAAAAAATTGATCAACTTAGTTACAGAGCACAAATTGGAAAATTATTGGGGAGGAATTTATCCCTTCTAGTTTTAGAGGTTGGATTAAACAAAATTGTGGCTCCTATGAACATTTACATTTCTTTTCAATGGGTGTTTTCCTCATCATCTATAATTATAGAGAGGAAAAAGATATAATAGTGAAAGGGAACTTATTGCATTGTAAAGGGGTAGGACTATTTATGAGACCTTGGTTTCAAGGCTTCTATTTAGACTAGGAATTTGGCAATCACCTTTTGAAATAGGCCTTTCTTTAAGACCTACTACTAGAAATATGGAGGATAGAATGCTTTTAGGTTGTTGGTAAAAAATTGGCTATTTTTTTGTTCTACTTGAGCTATAGTGGCAAGTTATTCTATTACATATCCCAAGATCTTATTTGAAGAAAAACCTAAAATCATACTACCTGATGCCATTAAGATTCACACAATAATGGGAAATATCTCCTAAAATCTATAGTATGAACCCCTTTATACTTGAAGCAATTTCAAAAAGCGTCAAAAGACTCCTTGGCACCACAAAGAGAATGATGTAAATCTCCAAGGATCATAAGGAGGATAAAAAAAATGGAAGGTTAAAATACATACCTTCTTCAAGTCTAGGACCTAGAAGGAATGCCTCTAGGATCATTTTATCAAAATTAAGGAAGATATCATAGTTGTATCTATGGATCATCCATATGACATGATAGACTAATGATCTCTTAGGAAGTAATATTAGCACAAATACCTCACAATATGTAGGATTAGCATGCATGATTATCATTACACAGGATAGAGCATATCAAATAGGATAGATAAATGAATACCCAAGGTTGAGCAAACTCTCTTCTTGGTAACCCTCTAATCAATACCTCAATAACGATCCTTTGGATGCACGAAATATCACAAGTGTGATAAAAAATACTTAGGATGAACATGAAAAACCAACTATGCAAAAAATATACAAGGTTGAAGTCTTTGATATAGGTGAAAATTAGTCACAAGATCGAATAAATGTTTGGAAGGCTAAACCCACAATTTTATTTCAATAATGGAATAAGAAAATTCATGTCCTTGTTGAACTCTAAATAAAAGTCGGCTCCCCATAAATCATGACAAACTAACCTAATCTAAGTGCAAAAAAATAAAAAATTGAAAGAGTAGAATGTGAGAGATTTAAAGTAATGTAATAAAATAAAGTATAGCTGTAAATTTGGTAAGATTGATGTGTGATCAATTAACATGCAAAGAAAAGTGAATTACATCAATGTGCTCCAACATATATGAAATTGGAAATAATATAAGGAAAGGACTAACAAAAAGTGAAATGGTAGTGCCACAATCACTACACATTCCATAGATCAACTTCTTGAGATGAGAAGCTTTATTTGGATAGAGATACCACTTCTTGCCTCTATCCTTGGGCACAAAGTCTTCAAAATTATGGAAATATTGTGAAATGGCGGGTCTACCAAGCCTATTAATTATGGAAATAGGCTCAAAATTGTTAGTTAGTCCTAATCTCAAGAAATTCATAATCGTTTAGCACCTTTGCCTCTATTGTCAGTTCCTCATATTGGCTCTTAGAGCAGATTTTTCTTTTGCATGTTAAGTAAAGATTATAGTTTGGTGGGTTTATATAGTGTGGTAGTACTTTCTATTTTGTTCTTCTCCATGTTGAAAATTCTATATGTTTAGATGAAAGGAGTTTTTCCTAGTTGGTGAAGATGTAGAATAATCCAATGTCTATTAAATGTTGTAATTGCTTCTTTATCGCTTGTATAGGTAGCTTTAGAGCATCATTGGTACTTCTACATTCATATAGATATCTTTGTATGCCTGTAATTCCTTTCAATTGTTTGTTTATAGTCTTATTGTCTAACATACAAAGCTAGTTGACTTTATCTACTTGCTAAGTTATAGTAGAAGTTTGATTGAGGATGGCTTCAAATTCTATGATGAAGTTGAAACAAGCCTTGGTTCATGTGAATCCAATATGGATATCATCCATAAGGACTTAACTTGTTTGAATTATTGATGCTTTGCTTTTGTCACCTTATAGTATTCTTCAATTTCTCACACCAATTTCAACTCAACAATTTCTTTATCCTTTTCTTGCATTGATGCTTGCATTTTTTCTAATTAAAGTTTTAGGTCATGTTTTTCTTTCTCAAAATACTGCTTCAGTTTATCTTGCCCTTGTGCTAGTTGTTCTTTCAAATCCTCCAAATATTTCTTCAAACCATATTCTTTGTCAACTATCTTTTCAATTTACCTTTTTATCTTGTCTTTTCCAACTACCTCTTTCTTCAACATCTCAATTTCTTGTTAGAACTATACCACTTTTTGATATTCAATCATCAACCATGTCACTGTTTGAGCATCATCTGATTCATGCTTCTTGTATAATTGACATCAATGGAAAATTACATGTATCTAATGGCTATGACCTATTGTAACTACCTTTCCAATTGCACCATATGAAAAGGACCAACCTTTGCTATGTCTGACTTTGATATCCTATTTGTATAATCTATCAATGTAGTAGCTGGTATGGTAGGATTTGTAGGAAAATCTTATGCAATCATTAGCTTATGCCCACCTCTATAAGCTATGATCATAGAAGAATAGGAGCCTTGAGAATCAAGGCCTTAAGTTTAACATCTTCCCTATTTTTCTTTCGATTTCTTTCACCAAATTGATAACTTTATCGATTACTTTATTTCTAAGGGCTTTTATCCATTTTATAGATGGATGTTTAGTTTGGACCTATAGTAGGCTATTGCTCTTGGGTGGTTTAGATTGACCTAGTTATTTATAGTAATGTTTGTAGAGGTGATAATCATTACGATACTAAGGAATTGTAGGGATGGAAAGCTAGGAATGGATGAGAATGTGATGACATAATGAGAGGAATGAATTGAATGGTAATTAATGTTAGAGAAGGCATAGGTATGGGCACTAAATTGGGTAATGATATATCTCATTATGATGGAGAGCGTTGATACAAGAAGATATAGAATGAGTCTAATGGATTAGGCGACAAGTGGGGAGGTTGTTTGACTTTCATGACAGACATAGGTGAGGGAAATGAAGTGAATTATGGTATAGGTGATACCAGTTGACCCATAATTTTTGGAGGCATGCCTCTAGGAGACCCTACAATTGTTTTTATAAGTGGTGATGTGAGCACAACAAAAGGAATAAGAGGGATTTAATAAAAGGAGTAGAAGAAGTATGATGTGGAGAAAATATGAGTAGAGGAGTGGATGTGTAAGAAGTGTGGTGATGGGAGTGGATACAAATGTTGTTATAGAATTCAAATTCATGGAACCCATTACCATGAATCTATCCTTAGATGGTGAAAAAATCATCTATGTGGTTCCTCCTTCTAGTATTTCTCCTTCCTCCAATGCTTATTCACCTTGAAATATGGAGGTTTTGGTTGTAACCTTTCTCTGGATACTATCATTCTTAATTATTGTCGATCCATTTTTCTCACGGTATTGCTTATCAATGCCAATGTGGATTAGCAAACATAAGTTGTGGAAATGGGAGGACCAGTTGGTGCATCAAATTTTGTTTATGCCCTATTAGTTACCCTCCTCTACTATGTTCTATCCTACATGCTTGAAAATTTTGTATTAAACCACCCTTCATGCATGGGATCTCTCATAGTATTTATTTGATGTATCATATTGCACCAAGCTTGGATATTTATTGTTAAATATCCTTGATTTTTGAAGGTTGTTATGGTTTAATGATTAATTTTCACATTGAGATAAAAAATGTCTTACCCTCATATTGGCATTAAATATATACGAAGAGGAGGGTGATATACCATTGTTACGATTTGTATCTATACTAGTGCAATGCTTCTAGCTTAGAAATGCTCATGTATTCATCTGAGTTCATTTCCTTTTCTACCCCATGATTTATCATGGACTTAAAATGAGTTGATGTCACATGCTAACATTTCATTTATAAATAGTGGATCAGGGTCATAATACTTAAAGTCTTGGAATAGTGTCATCCCCAATATTTTTTGTCTATCACTATTGAATATGTAACCCTCTTACTTTTTTAGTAAGCATTTATGATAAATTGCTTGGTGTTGTAGAAGGTGACCTTACTTTGCCCTAGGAAGTATTTCTAGTCAACACAGTACAAACACCTTAGGTACTCTAGATTAAACTAGTAGTTCAACATGAATGCATGCAACTTGTAGGGCATACCAAAGATATATAAACCCTAAAAAAGGATCTAAACTTACTCTAGTAGGTATCTATTTGGAAAAACCCTAAATTTGAGGAGGCTTTGACACTCTTGAGGCAATATAGGCATATTATCCTTAATCCCCTTCACAATTGGGTGGTAATCCATCTCATAGAAATCATAGGTGGTTTTGTCCTCTACTTTTCATGGTACATTTATACAATCACATTTTGCAAGTGGTTTATTGTTATATCTCATCTTGTCTAGTTGTAGCTCAAGGAAATGGTACTTCTAGTTCATGATTATCTAGATGAGGTAGGAAGAATAATAAACTATCACAATTTTTTTAAAGTTCATTCATTGCATTTTTATATGGTTAACTATATATTTGACATAGTCTAAAATTTTGAGTGGGTTTAATAGTGCTCAAATGCATGTGATATGGCCACATGCTCCTCCATTTTCGTTTTATTACTCATTTTCCCTAAGACCATTGCTACCCCAAATAGGACTACTTACAATTTATTTTTGAATTGTTCAATATTCAAGAGCAATTTGAGTCCTTAAACATCTTGAGCCTTTTCCAATTAGGTGGCCAAGAAGTACTCCTATCTATTATAATAAAATATTTTGTAATAATCCATTTGAGCCTATGGATTTCATGTCAACTAGTGTGTTGGATTGTCCTCTACATTCATCATATTTTCAATCTCATATTTTGTGATGAAGATATGGGTATCATACTAGGATTGAGTGTACACAATGTGGTGGTCCTTGTCATATTTATTGAGACATATCCCTACTATTTTAAGATAGTTTCAAACTAGAGGCAGAGAGTTCATAGCAAACCCATATATCCACATGTGATTGATGCTCCAAGAGTCTATCCCCAACCCAATTCCAAAACATTTTATTACTTTATTTTTTTATTTGGGATGATGAATGTTTGTATTGTCCCTTTGCTAACTTTTTGTAATGGTCATCAAATATATCAATTACATTTTTAGGCTTGATTGGCATTTGATTATGTATTTCTGAGGGTTCTTGCATTCTTAGCTTGTGTTTGGGTGCCTCATGGACCATCCCCAAGTATGGTTATTATAGTGGGTAGGCTCATTAGGGTTGCTTTGACTATTGTCCCACTATTGGTGGTGGTGAGGTATCCTTTTTTTTATTTTGAAGGATTTCTAATTCCTTGTTTTGAAAAATGTTGTCTTGGTTGAATTGGTAGTTTGTCAACTTCTAGTCCCTACCACCATTAGTATGGAATGATGCCAGGCTCATTAGAATTCAAAGCTAATATTTTTTGGAGCTATATGCTTTGGAGCCAAAAGGGACCACCATAAGATGCCAATGTTAGGCACCAAAATGTTTTAGTGGTAAATGTTGAGCTGTAAAAAATCTATTTGATTTTGTGCTAATGCCACAATATACCATATACAAAATGGATGTCTTTCGGTGAGATATTTCCTTCATATCAAAGAGAATTAAAGAGTTTTGGTGCCAACCAGTCTTCATAGAAAATAGCACTAAAATATTTTGGTGCTACCTTTTCACCTACAAAGACTACTTATTTGATATATACATGCATAAAATAGTCTCATCCATAAAATAATATATCATTTAATTCATTTAAAGGACATAATTTGTAGAATGGATTGAGTGTTTTTCTTGAGAACCTTCAAAGATAATCACAATCAATTGTATCGTTTGTTTCAACTATGTAGACAAGTAATACTTGTCTATGTTTTGGATCAACCATAGGTGATATGAGAAGCAAAGGTTATGTGACTTATCATGACTGATATTGTTGCATGTTTCCTATGATTCATATAGGTTTTGACTAAAGAATCTTTCTCTTTGGTTTAATGAACCCCTACATTCAAAACTAAATGTGAAAATCCTAAAGTTTAATTCCTCCAATATCTACTGCCTCTCAATACCATTATCTCTTGTTAGATTTTAACCAATTATTCTCACATTGGATTGGAAAAAAAATATGATCACTTAGTATCATAGATCAATAGATCGATCATAACCTAATCTTATGACCACCTTACAATGATAATTATTCATAGTTAATTTTCAGTAAAGAATGGAAATGGAGGTAACAAAATATCAATTAAAATTTATTTGGGCTAAAAATAATGGAAATGCGGTTTAGCACTTTAACTTCCAAGACCTTTAATCATGTAATCATAATTTTAGGATCACAATTTGTTTATGACTACCAATTATAGGACAAGATAGTTAATTGGGGAGATGTAGTCTAACACAAGTTGACATGAATAACTGATTGAAAACCTGACAAAAATATGATGATATTGGATGTTTGAGAAATTTTCTAGCAATGCCATCATCCTTAGCAACAACACCAAAAAGTGACTATTTTTAATAATGTCACTTTAATTTTGTCAAATTCGGAGTGGTATTCAAAGGTTGTAATGCACTAGGAGCAATCTATGTAGTTTTTGTTGGAAATTTTGAGTAGTTGTGTTGTCATTGATATCAAGAGTCAGTGTTAGTGATCAGTGCAAGGATTTGGTAAAAGGATGGTTAAAATATTTCTATTTTAAGCCCAAGATATTTGGTTTAAAAGCTTCACATGATTGGTTAAAAGGATGGCTAAATACCTTGAAGGAAGGGGATACCTAGGCCTAAAGGAAATAATATTATAATATTTATTATTATAATATTAAAGGTGATCAAATAAGGTCTAGGGGTGAAAAAGGAAAATACCTAGGCCCAAAGAAAATAATATTATAATATTTATTATTATAATATTAAAGGTTTAAAAATAAAGCCTAAGGTCATTTATAAATTATTTATAATATTTATATTATAAATTAATTTATAAAATAAAATTATTAAACCCTAAGTTAGGGTTGGGTGCAAATTCATTTTAATATTTCTTCCCCCCATCGATGTTCGAAGGAAAGTGGCATATGGTATAAATACCATAATACTTGCCACATTAATGCAAGTATCCGAATATAATGCATGTGCGAATATTGGCTATTGTGTGGAATGCAAAATTCGTGTGCGCGTAATACAAAGGATTTTTATTTTTAAAAGGCGTCAAGAAATGCAATGATAAATCGATGGAGGCCTAAAGCCTTGTCACCAACCAACTGGTTGGGCTAGTGGCAAGTTGTTATTGTGTAAAGCGCAGGGTGAGCGGAGTTTCCACGTTTGAGTTCCCGTGGAAGAAGAAGGGGCAAGTTTTTTGTTTATTTTTGGTTTAGGTGCCAAGAAAAGGGATAAAGTGCACAAGGCACTTTTAGGACTCAAGTGAGCACCTAGCTCACGTGGCAACTAGGATGCAGCTAGGGCACTGGCGACAATGCGATAGAGGATAAAATCCCATCGAGGAGCACATGCAAAGGTACTTTAGTTTTTAATTTTTATATTGCACACATGGTCTAAGGTTGTATAGTGAGCGCCTTGGGAGATATAAGGTGATTAAGGTATATTTTATTTTTGCCTTAGTTAAAGGTGGTGAATGATTTAATTTTGGTTTAAAAAGTGAATTGCATTATTTTTGATAGTGATGTTAATTAATTTTTGAAATGCAATTGTTGAGTAGGGAGATATAAGTAAGCAGTTTTGATTATTCTATGTATTAAAATTTTGAATGATGTTATAGTGAAAGTGATTAATTGAAATCTTTGTTAATCATACTTTGAGAATTTTGGAGATTATAAGGTGTACTTGAGACTTGTTATTTTTGTATGGTGAAATAAATATTGAGGAGAATTTTGAGTTGAGATTTTGAGATAGATTTTTTCTATCTAACCTTGAAATTGGCAAAGAGGATTTGATTGTGATTGAGACAGGTTTTAAAGACATATCTCCATTAAAAAAAAGGTATAGGCACATATTTATTATGAGTGAATATTGTGAAATGCAAAGTTGGAGTGAAAATGATTGTTTGATAAGCATTTTTGGAAATGTTTGAGTGAGTTTTCATATGCATGATTTGTGGATGTTGAAAGATCATGAGTATCATTGTTATGTGATATTGAAAACTATCTTGAACTAGCATTTGTGAAAGATCATGAGTATATTTGTTATGTGAGATTGAGAACTATCTTGAACTAGGGTTTGTGAAAGATCATGAGTATCATTGTTATGTGATATTGAGAACTATCTTGAACTAGGGTTTGTAAAAAAACATGAGTATCATTGTTATGTGAGGTTGAGAACTATCTTGAGCTAGAGTTTGTGAAAGAACATGAGTATCATTGTTATGTGAATTTGAAATTATCTTGAGTCAAGATTTGATTTCCATAGTGTGATTTGTTGAGAGTATAGTGAAATACTTGGTTAGGGTTCGTAAGCAAGTTGTGTTTCATTGAGTGAATGGTTGAGTGAAGTTGAATGAGTATTATTGATTGAAAGCATTGGAGTGATAGTTCAAGTTTTATGAAACAAATTATTCTTTATTCTAAATTGATTTGAAAGTGAGTTTGAAAGTGATAGAGTGATTGGTGAGTGCGAAACATATTGAGTCTCCTACCATTCTCTATATGTTTCTATGGTTAAATAAGATTATGAGTGAAACTTGTTTATGTGATTGAAGAGGTTTTTTGAAAGAGATTAAGTTGAGTTTTGTATGTAAGTATTGTAGTTTTTTGAGTAAGCTTTTGTGAAAGCCTATGAGCAGATTTGAGTAAGTCCTAGAGGGTACTTAAGAAAAGAGTTGAGTAAGCTTTTGTGAAGGCTTAAGGATATATTTTTGTGAGCTTTTGTGAAATCTTACAAGCAGATTAAGCAATTCTTGGTGAAGACTTGTTGAGAAGATTGGACAAGTTCTAGGGAGGACTTTTTGAGCAAATTTGAGGTAAGTCTTGGTGAAGACTTGTTGAGCAGATTGGACAAGTTCTAGGGAGGACTTGTTGAGCATATTTGAGGTAAGTCTTGGTGAATACTTGTTGAGAATATTGAACAAGTTCTAGGGAGGACTTGTTGAGCATATTTGAGGTAAATATTGGTGAAGACTTGTTGAGCAGATTGGACAAGTTCTAGGGAGAACTTGTTGGACATATTTGAGCAAGTTCTTGAGAATACTTGTAGACATATTTGAGGCAAGTCTTTGAGAAGACTTGAGAGTAGATTTGATTGATTGATTTGTTCAAGCTTTGAGTTAAGGCTTGGGGTAGATCTAGCAGAGTTGATTTGTGATTGGATAAAGATTTGTGTTAAGGCTTGAGGACATATTTGAGAATAGTGTTTGGTGTGGATTTGAGGGTAGATTTGTGCCAAACCAAAGATAAAATTATGAGCAAATTTGTGCTAGATCGAGGATAGTGTTTAGTATAGATTTAAGATAGAGATTGAGCAAAGCTGAGAGTAAGCTTTGGAGGTGACAGAGTAGAGGATAATAGTCTCCAGTGGATAGAGATCCATTAGCTAGGGTAGTGAGGACATAGATCTTATGAGTGAGGAAAAAGGTCTTCAGTGGAGAGAGATCCACAAGCCAGTGCAGTGGAGGTAGTAGTCTTCTAGAAGATCACTAGCCAAAGCAGAGGAGGAGGATTTATCCTATGGATAGAGATCCACGAACCAGCAGAGGGGAAAGAGTTCTCCTATGGATATATATATTTTATGAACTTGATTAGGGGATTGATGTCTCCTTTGGACAGAGGTTTATAAACATTGTAATAGGGAAGGATTCCCAAGATATTTGTTGAGAAAAATTTAGCAAAATATTTTCTCCGTGGAGTAGCCCACATTGGGTGAACCACATTAAATTGGCATGTCTAGTGTGTGTGATGATTTGTGCATTGCTTTGATTACTACTGTTGATATTGCCATTGATATATTGGATAATATTGTTTGAGAAAGAAAAGTAAAAGTTGATCTTATACTGTTCACCCCCCTCTCAGTATAAGCTTGTGTTCTTCAGTTTTGATAGTGGATTTCCTAAATATATCTTGTAGAAAAAATAAATTACTTTGCAAAAAGCAAGTCTTGCTAAAAATAGAATCATGCATACAAAAAATAAAATCACACTTGCTAAAAAGTAAATTAACATGCTTGTAGAAAATGAATAACACATGCAAAAATGAAATCTAGCAACTACATGAAACTATCCTAGGAAACTAAAATATTCCATAGACACATCCACAATGATAACACTCTAAAATAATTAAAATAATATACATATCTATAAAGGTTATACTTTCCATTGTGTTGATGGAGTAGGCCCTTACTCCTCATCCCAATGGAAAGCAAATCTCACTTCAAAACAAAATTAGAAACACACACAAATAAGAAAAATAATCATTATCCATTAAGGAGGAGGAAAATTATATCTTATAAATAATCTACATTACATCCTCTTATTCATATTAATCCTCACACCAATGAAAAATTGCAACAACTCAATCAATATTTTATTATTGCAGGTCTAAATAGTGACACAATTTCTTTACATAATTACATCTTGTTGACAACTACTCTACTTCTTAACCTAGTACATGGAGCTGCAACTAGTATTTATAAGTGAGGAGGACAAGACCTTCCTCTTGCCTTCAATATCAAATAGTTGCAACAGTAAAATCCACAACAAATTCCATTCAAAAAGTAAGGACAAAAACTGATGCAACCAAGTCTAATTTTGTCACACCAGCTTACATGGAATATTTTAACTACCACAATGGACATACTAAGAACAAAAGGAATTGGTTTCCAAGAGGTTTCACCTTGCCCAACATACAAAAATATCTTATTTTTTTTCCAAAAGCAACTACCAACTATGTTAAGTTAGCAGGTAGTTGATCGCAAGTTGACATCAACCATAGGTGGCTGGCAGAACATGTTAATTGAAATAACAAATATAAAACTTACAAATTGGTTTATGTTGTTAATCTTTAGCCACATCCCTGTTTGTATTATACCATGTATAGAGCCATGAAAAACAAGTTTATCCTTGCTTGGAGATGGCTACCAACTACGGTGAGTCAATAGGCTATTGAAAATATTTTGTCTTTACCCAAAGGTGGGTGCCAACTATGCTGATTCAGTAGGTTGTTGAAAATATTTTTTTTGTTTACCCAAAGGTAGCTACCAGCTGAAAACAATTTTTGTATTTACCCAAAGGTGATTGCCAACTATCAAAAAATATTTTTTGTCTTTTCTCAAAGGTGGCTGCCAACTATATTGAGTTAATAGGCTATTGACTATTTGGTGATGTCATCACTAGGTAACAGGTAAAATTGTAAATCATTGGCGAGAATAGCAGGGATGAGATATATAAATATATGATACCATTAGTCCTTAGCCACGCTCTTTTTTGCCTTCAATTGCTATGTCCAGTGCAACCCTGTCTTCCTAGCATCCGATGCCAACCTATCTTTCCAATGTCCGATGCTAGACTATCTTTCCAATATTTAGTGCTAGCAGAGTTTTGCCTTGTCCAGTGCCACTCAAGTATTATTGGTTATGGCATTGTGTATTGTTGTGTTTGACACCTATTGTAGTCTCTGTTTTTTATGCCTATTATAGTCTTTGTTTTTGGTACCTCTTGCAATGTCTTTTGTCGACACCTACTATAATCTCTATTTGCTGATCTTGTTCTATGCTATTTGAGAGCTCTAAAAAAATATCTTTAAACCTATAAAATTACAATCTTTCTTTCTATGCTATAATATCCATTAATTACATGACAAAACTTGTATTTTATCTCCAAAAATACATAAATGCATTCTATTCAATTTAGTACTATATTCCTCCTTTTTACTATGCTTAACTATAATATATATGCAAACTATAATCTAATCCATAGTTAAGTGGTACAAAAGAAGAGTTAAAGACTAAATAATGAGGATTTTTAGAGCCTCATTAAAAACCCCCTATTTGCATAACCAATTGCATCTACTAGGGTATTTATAATTTTTGTGGAGTGATTCATTTGATAAAATAGAGTGATTCACTTTCTCCCATTTACTTTGCCAACTTAAAATAAATATAAGCACTTTTGAATTTTGCAACAATTCGATCAAAGAATTAGAGCAATTCACTCTTCTAATTAGATCAATTCCTCTTTAAGGAGCAAATCACTTTTCATTTAACTTTGCCAAAATTTTACATTTTTTTTGCAAGGAAAATTTTGAACAATAGGAAAAATGAAAGAAGAAGTGGGATGTTTGAGTGCCTTACTAGGAGTTTTTTTTTTTTTATCTTTTCTCATTTTTTGTTTTTGTTTTTTTTGTTTTTTTAATTTTTTTTTTATCTTTTTCTTTTAGGAAAGGAAAGTAGAAATAGGAAAAAAAATCAGGAAAAATAGAATAAGTAGCACATATATGTTTATATTTTTTTTTCTTTTTAGACTCTTTAGATGGGACTTAAGTGTTACCCATTGATCAAAATTGGAAATAATGTTCCATCGAGTGTTACCAAACTTCCCTTGGCATCTAGTATTAACTCTAAGACTCATGATTCTATGAATTTGGTATGGTCCATGTAGAGTGAATCAAACTTCTCATGAAATCTAGGGTTGGCTCTATCCTTGTCCCACTTGAACACTAAGTCACCTTCCCTTGTATTCCATTTCATTTGCCTTCTTGTGAAAACATATTTTCAATACCATCTAGTGCTACACAAATATTTTCAAGGCTTTCTCTCTCTCTTCTTCTAGAGATAATAAAGAAAATAATATTATTTTCACTGACTTAATATATATCCTTGAGCTTTAAGTATTAGACCATTTTAAGAGAAGGGAGCTCTACGTTGATCAACGATATTACTTCTTTGAAGAATACTGTATGGAGATAATCTTGTGGAAGCTTTAGGTGTCAACCTATTGGTCCATAATGCTTTATTCAAATTTATGCCAATTCTTCTATGACTCAGCTATCATTGTTTTCAATATTCTTATAATATTTTTATTCATGGAATTTCCCAAAATATTGCCTTTAGGGTAGTACTTGAACACAAAATTTAATAAAAACCATAGTCAAGTGCAAACCTCATTAGTTTAAACCCTATGAAGGCAATGGCATTTCCAGATATCACTGTTGAAAGAGTTCCAAACCTAATGATTATATCTTCTTAGAGTTGTATCATGACTTATTGGTTTACAAACATGACTATTACTACTTTAGTCCATCTAGTGAACTAATCAACCGTAGTTACAATCCATCCATGCATGACACTTGATAGGGAAATTTTTCTAATAAAGTAAAGTCCCCATTTCTAGATATGTTTAGTGAGAATGATGGGTTTCAAGGACATTGCACTTTTCTTCTCTTTCCATAAAACTACAACAAAATTTACATTCTTTAACCCATTAAAAGTAGTTGGAAAAGATGATAGGCTAGTAATATTCTACCTTTAGATCTTATGAGTTGTGTCTTGGGAAAAATAATGTACTTCATCATGGTACTCATTGATTTATGATTTTGCCTTTTTTTTCTTTACACCATCACATCCCTTTCAGAATAACACATGGTCTACTCAGATATAGTGCATCATCTTTTATCGCAATCTGGCTCTTTCTTTTGGATTTAAACCTTTTGGAACCTGTCTTAATACCATTTGTACTTTAATGTATTTTATCCATATTGGTTGATGGGGATTAGTATTGTATTGCATTTAATATTGACATGGATCATGCATATTAAATGCCTCCTTGTAAAGGTATACATACCTATAAATATATTTTTGTTGAATGCAATTAACAGTTTTCATTGTGCCATTCTCGTGTTCTCCTCTTGAGTGTTCTTCCCACATCATTGGTATCAGAGAAAGGTGCAAGGATTTTTGGAAAGCGTCCTCTTCCTAAGACCAGATTTGTTTAGAAAGGAATGAGAAATACAACCCTCGGATCTTGATGGGTGAGCGCTCTTTCCCTATCATGAACACTTTAAAGCACTCCTATTTTTTAAAACTCTCAACTAAGGTTCCTTTGACTCCTAACCCTCATCTAGTTGGGGTCTCTTTGACTCCCAACCCTTAGCTCACATTGTAGTGCAGTTTTTTTGATTTTGTTCTGTCTGATCTACATTTCTTTTTGCAGTTTCCAACACAAGTGAGTCCAATATACCCATCGTTGTTATCCACATATATGTTTGACCTGTGTACTTGATCCTACTCATAGATGGGGTCCCTCTGATTCTCAACCCTCAACTTACGTTGTTGTGCAGTATTTTCAATTTTTCTTGGTTTGATCTGCATTCTTTATAGTTTCCATGTTCGGCACAATGATGTCAAACCTTGAGTTTTAGCTCAATGAGGTATCTCATCGACTTAGGGATCTCTTTGCAAAAATCCAATAGATCCAAGCTAAAATTCTTCTTGCCATGACTACTGCTGATAAAATTCTTCTTATCGATAAAGCACACCAGCTAAGAGATCTCATTGTTGAAATTCAATAGATCCAAGTTGCTAGACTCACCAAAATGGCCACTACTACTGATGTTCCTACTGTGAAAGAAGATATTGTTCAAATAATTCAAATAATTGCTAAAGGAAAACTTGTTCGACTTTTAGATGATGTTGCTCATAATATTGAATTTTTGTCTACTATTGATCTCTCGGAAGAACATGCCGAAATTTTTTAACATCTCTGTGATGAAGAAGAAAACAACATTTTTCCACCACAATCACAAAATTTTTTGGACACTGAAGCTCTAGTCATCATTGTTGCTCTTGATGCATCTCCTTTTTGGTCTTCTGATCCGCACTTTCAACATTGTTCTCAAAATTCAATTGATTTGTTATTTTTTGAAAAGATTCCATAGTGTCAATATCCTTCCCTGTGGCACTCATTTGTCTTTCCCACATTTTGGCAATGGATTTCTATGTTCTCAAAATTCAATTGATTTGTTATTTTTTGAAAAGATTCCATAGTGTCAATATCCTTCCCTGTGGCACTCATTTGTCTTTCCCACATTTTGGCAATGGATTTCTATTTTCAGCACCAACTGCCCATTTTTAGGCCCCATTTCCATCCTTTTGGCCACTAGTTTTCGTTGGGTTTTCAATCTACCTCCCCTAGCCCGTGCACCCCCATGGCCTCCCCCTCTCACCTCATGTTGGTTGCTAGCCGTTATCACCAGTCAAACATGCCTGCCACTTACCACTTTCCCGTGTTGCCATCAAATTAGTCGTTGTCATTCCACAATAGTCGTTGCTCCCTTTCCCTTGGAGAATTTTTTAAATTTAATTTAATTTAATTTAATTTAAAATTACAATATTTAATATCACACTTATTTTTAAATACCATAATTATGCATTAAATTAAATATTCTCCATTGATCGTTGCCCATTCACATCATCCATAAACCCATAATTAAATTAAATTAAAATTTAATTTAATTTAATTTAATCCATCACTTCCATCTCCATTGACCATTGCCCATTCACATCATCCATAAACCCATAATTAAATTAAATTAAATTAAATTAAATTTAATTTAATCCAATCATCCATAAACCCAAAATTTAATTTAATCCATAACTTCCATCGCTGATTTTCGCACCCCGTGTTGACCATTGCCCTTGGCTTTTTGCATTTCCTGTTGCCTCAAATTTCACTCCATTGCACTTAATTTCCACATTGATATTTTTTCGCCACATCACCTATTGTTTTCTTCTCCTATCGAATCGAGGGACTCTTTAGCCATCCTCTAGCATAACAATGTTTATAGTTGTTAGAAAGTTTCTTCCGAGCCCGAATCGATGCCATCATCTATTTTTTGTTTTCTGAAGACTTGCTCTAGTTCATCATTGATCTTTATATTTTTGTACATGAGTACATTTTCAATTGTACTCAACACTCCTTTGCTTTTCCTCTTTCTCCTATGCATTGGGGACCCATGCTTCCTTAGTGGGGAGGAATTATGGGGATTAGTATTGTATTGCATTTAATATTGACACGAATCATGTATTGCATTTAATATTGACACGGATCGTGCATATTAAATGCCTCCTTGTAAAGGCAGACATACCTATAAATATGTTTTTGTTGAATGCAATTAACAGTTTTCATTGTGCCATTCTTGTATTTGCCTCTTGAGTGTTCTTCCCACATCATTGGTTGATTTTTTTCTTAATTTTTCTACTAATATTACCTACTCTTTAGGAGATAAGATAGCTAGAATATCACATAGATATCTACCTTTGACTAGTTTGGTTGGTTTGATTTCTATGTTAACTTTCTAGATTTAATTTATCCAACTTGTTCTCTTTTCTCTTAGTTTACCCTATAGCATCATAGAACTCACATTAGGATGTACTATAAAAACAATCATAATATTACTTTGGGATAGGTAATTACCTAAACTTCCTCAAAGACTTCATTAAGATAAATATTCCCTTTTCTATTAAAGTTACCTCTCTTCAAAATTTTGGAGCACTTTACTCATGAAAAAGGTCACGTGTTCATACTTATCATCCTTTTGAGTTAAAACACTAATGATGCTTTAATTGATACCAAACATATACAACCTGAAATCCTTGGAAAATTCAATATCAATGAGTATTAGAGCCTTTGTAATCTTATCCTTTATATATTTCAAATCATATTTTTCTTCTTTAGTCCATACAAAAGCAACATATCTTTTGCGTATGGGCCTAGCCATATATGCATAGTAATAAATTGGTCATAAATTGTATGTTCCCAAGAAATGACCTAATCCTTTTGATTGGTGTTGCTAAAGATAACTCCTACATCACTTAATTATATTTGGATAAATTGTGAGGTCTTCTTTTAATATCACATATCTTAAGAGATTTCCTTCTTGCACCATGAAGATGGAATTCTATGAATTTAGTAATATTCTATATTCACTACACCCCTTGAAAACTGATTCTAAGTTTCAATGTGTTAGTTCCTTTTCTTAGAAAAGATAATCAAACTATCAAGGTAAATGAGTGTGATCTTGCCTATCAATCCTACAAAGGTGTTATCGACGATCCTTTGGATCTAGTTCCTATATTAAATAGATGACACTCTAGCACATATTTCTGTGGATGGCACTAGGGAATTATTTCTTTGGCACTCTATATCCAATATTAAATGAATATAGTCCAAAAATATATACTTACCACTTATCCATGCTATGTTTCTTTCCTTTTTCTTTCTGACTTGGAAAGCTTCAATGTTTTATCCTCTTTCTTTTCTCTTCTACTCAAGATATTGCCTGACATTTCTTATTTTTCCTTCTCTTTTCTCTTTTCTTTTTTCTTAGATTCTAGCCTAAAATTTGTAGTCTTCTACTCAGGTTCTAGCATAAGTTCTACCTTCTTCTTTTCTTTCTTCTTCTCTCAGGTTCTAGCCTGAGTTCTATATTTTTTCTTTTTCTTCTCTTAGGTTCTAGCATGAGTTCTATATTATTTTTATTTTATCTTAGGTTCTAGTCCGAGTTCTATCTTCTTTGTATTTTTATTCTCTCATGTTCTAGCCTAAGTTCTATCTTCTTTTTTTCTCTCAATTATGGTTTGAGTTCTATCTTCTTCTTCTTTTGTCTCAAGTTCTAGCCTGAGTACTATATTCTTCTTGGGTACTTCATTGAGTTCTTATATTCTTCTACAACCTTCTTGAGATTGCAACCTTTATGTACGCTATCTTATCAGTGTCAAGATACCCAAAATTTAAAACGCTAAATTTTTTCTCATGTGGCTTTTTGGCCACTCAATATGCAGTTCTCTATCCTTAGAGAGAAAAAAATCAAGGTGACTTTTAATTTTTCCCCTCAACTTGTCAATTTTTTTAGAGTGGAAAGACTCTAGAATATAATAATTGGACCTTTATCATATATCAATCTATAAATTCAAAATTTGTAGCAATATGAGTCTACATTTTCTTCATGTGACTCTAAATATAATTCACACCAAATATTTCCTCCAATGCTAGCAATAGAGACTACTCAAAGTAGCTTTGATACCATTGTTGGCTTTAAAGAAAATTATCTTAGGTCCCAATATTCTAGATCTTGAGGAGTCTACAATATAAGAGCAATAAATATATAATATGACTTATATAAATTATAATAACATTCAAGAAAATATCAAATTTGAATATAAAATGGCCAAAATTATTCATGCAATAACATGAAGAAACTTATAGTAGCTTTTCTCAAAATATGCATACAAGAAATATAATAATGCTTGAATATGATATTCCATTTGATATAAAATACAAAGAGCTTTATCTCCATAATATAGCCTTATAGATATGAATTTTCATGTACTTAATTATTTCTCTCCTCACATATCCAAGAGATGCATATTTTCTATTCCATGCATAAGATAAATTCTCCCATGTCCATTGGCTTCTCATCTTGCCACTTATATGCAAGAATCTTGACTCTCTAGTTAATTGAACACATAACTCTATGACACTTGCACACTTCTATATAAAATTTACTCTTCGGTATGCACACCTAATACATGGCACTAGTACACATCCTCACTTTACATATTTGCACACTTAATTACATGACACTCGTGCACTTTTCTCTCATTGTACACTTGCACACTTACATGACACTTGTGCATATCCTGCACCTAGACACTTACATAAAGGGAAAATATAAATCACAATACTAAACTATGCACTCAAACCCTATTCTAATATTTAGATTATACCATAGGTACCATGGGGTACATTAGCATGTACCATATAATGGAATATTCTCCAACATAAAACCCCTCAAAATTTTGACCAGTTATAGCTTAGGTAACAATTTGTTCAACAAGTTCATTGGCTTAGGAGCAATCCACCTACAAAGTGGTCTAATTGGATTATGGGGTGAAGTGCTCAAGATTAGCTAGAAATTTTCTAGCAAATTCAAGTGATTCACTTGCTTGCTAGAGCAAATCACTCACCATCCTATAGAGGGTAAAAATAAAGATGCAGATCTTGAGGAGAATCTTCAGAGTGATATTTTAGTATGTAATTGGTATACTATAACAACCCACCATATCAACCCAAGAGAGATTTTTTATATCATCTTCGATAATTATGGATTAATAATAGATTAAATAAATCAGGGGGATAATGAGCTCAAGACCGGCTAAGTCCCTATCCCCATTAAGGTATGAATGACTTACTAGAAAAAAATGACCAAAACAAGCTCATTTTTTGAGTATCAATACTTTAAAAGGGGAAAAAAATTCTCTTTTAAAGTCCCAAGTATTATATTATATTATATTATATTATATTAAAGGGCTCTTAAAATAAAATTCTAGCCCTTAAGATATGAGTGAATGTAATTTTCGAAGAGCAACATGACAAAGCCCCATTAAGGTATGAATGACTTAATGGAAAAATAATGGCCAAAACAAGCTCATTTTTTGAGTATCAGATCTTTAAAATGGGAAAACACTTCTCTTTTAAAGCCCCAAGTATTATACTATATTATATTAAAGGGATCCTAAAATAAAACTCCAGCCCTTAATATATGAGTGAATGTAAGCTTTGAAGAGCAACATGACAAAGCCAGTGGCGGTTAGATGGATCTCTTATATAAGGAGCTCTCTCCAACTTGCTCATGGCTGGATTGATGGGTCTTAAAATCACCTTCTTCTTGCTCACATAGAGGAATGAAACCTTTTTTTGACCCCTTTAAAATAGAGAGGCCCCTTGGATAAATCTCTAAAGCATGTACGATTCTCTAACTATCGACATCCTTAAAATTAAAACCCTCTCTATTATATAAGGCATCCATTAACTTGTCTCCTTTATAAACGTGAATAATAGTCATCTTTCCATGCCATATATTTGAGGGACCCTTGAAAGTAGATAATATATCTCCCCCATTAATATGGCTCTTTGTTGCATGCATGACACTGGCCACCTCATGAATGAATTCACCTCTATATTTTAAAAATTTTGTTGGATGTGAGCTACTAGACCATCCAGAAGAAGGGTAGGCTCTCTATCCTTATTTAAGGTGGTAGATTGAACACGATCCTTATATAAGAGAGGGCTCATGCTTATCCCCTAGGCATTATACTTTTTAAATCCTTTATCACCTCATGGAAATTTCCTTCTTTCATTGCTCTCTATGGAAGAACAATTTTTGAGGGTTTGGAGCTTGATGAGTCCTCCATTTCTATCATCAGGTTTGACATGGAACCTATGAGAAAAAAATTATTCATTATGAAAGCATGTGGGGATAAATTTGAATGTAGAAAGGGCTTTTAATATCCTTTTAAAGAGGTTGAGTCTATCTCATCTCTATTCCTCCCTCTAGGATTATAAAGCAGTGGGAAGAACCTCTCAAATTATAATTATGAGGTCATCAAAGTGGCTAATCACATGCTCTCTATTTTAAAATGGGGAGAGCTTTCATTTTAATAGTTTTTTTGGAAAATCTCTTAGAAACATCCTCTCTTATAAACCTCTTCCCTCTTTTCCTTTTTTAATTTTGATCTCTTTTAATGAGGAGGTGGTGGCATAGGTATGTATAATTCTAGCCAATTTAATTTTCTATTCTAGCTTTGATACACAATAAATGGGGTCTTATCAACTCGTTTCAACCTAGGATAATACGCTCATGAACTTCCCTCTTACTTACTTCATAGTCAAGTAATGAAAATAAACTATTTTGAGAGCACCTCTTGCATCTACTTAAAAGTAGATATAAGATTAATGATTTAGCTTGCTTCCTTTTGGATGCACAGTCATACCCAATGATCCCAACAAGCATTAGCTCTCCTTGAGATCAGGAGGTAATCTAGCCGTACCTTCCAATATGGCTACCTTTAAAAGCAAATTCACTCCAGTCACTAGCCCAGACTTTGGTGTTCCCCTCCTTGTCTTGAGGTTAAGATAATGACGTGGGGCATGGCCAACTTCTATAATGTGATAGACGATCTGTATAAGGCCCAAGAATGAATTCACCGTTATTGACCAGTCGATTCCTGCTTCGTAGAAGCGAGTTGCGGCCTAAAATCTGCTCTATATAACCTGGGTTAGTTTTTTGAGATAAGCTTACCCGATTATATAAAGTGTTGTGACCTCTCTATCTATAAGGTCACGATCATTGTAGCTAAAAAATATGTCGCCTAGGGTATAAGGTGCATGATGACTTGACCTCATCCTCACCTTCCCTTGACTTATCACTGATGACATGTTCAAAGTTCTAAAATAAACAACGGCAATTAAACACAAGAATTGCACCCTCTATTTAAAAATGAGACTTAATCCAACACCTTACAACATAAGCTGATGATAGCCATGCACCACCTGTATTTGCATTCCCACATAGACTCCCCTCTTTGAAGGGGATTCATGGTATGTCAAGCCTTGGTAAGGTTTGAAGATTTGAATCGAATTAAACCTTTTAAAGAGGGTTGGAAAGCTCCATCATCAATAAAACCAGGCCTCATCAATTCCTTTGAGTTTCATTCTTGCAAATGTACTCCTCAAATAGGATATTTAATGTGTTAGTTACAACACTTTAAAAAAAAGGGTTAATACACACCTTTAAAATAGAGGACTAGTATCCATTGTTTATGGCTAGGACTATTGGGGTCTCTAATGCCATTTGCTCTCCTAGCTATTTTTCCTCAGTGTCAGTTTTGATCTAGTAGAGTGCTTTCAATTTAAAAGTGGTGTTCTTTTCGATCTCAATGCATTCAACTGCTTCATAATCCCTTTGCCCCTACCATACTCTAGCTTAGTAGGTTCCACTGCCTCGATTGAGAAGCAAGGTTCTCAAGAGTTCCAGTGTATTTCTTTAAGCATTCACAAGGCTTCACCACTTTTGAGTTTGAGTCAGTGCAGATGATATTCAATGAATAGGAGTGGCCAACATCCTATAGTTTTTGGGGTTCATATTACTAAATATCATTGTTTATAAGGACATCAAAGTGGTCTTCCTACATTTCCTATACCCTCACCAACATAGGATAATATAACCACAACGTAGGAATTATCCTTTAAAAACCATAACACTTAAAGGAGAATTCCTATTTCCTAACCTTATCCTAATTCCATCTAAGTTCATTTGAGTAGATTAATCAGGCAGAAACCTTGGTTCTTAGTTACCACACTTCCATAGACTAACTAAGTTCATTACCTCTCATTTGGTAATGAACATGATTACACAAACCTACATGTTCAAGGAACCACCATTGTTGTCTTGTGAATGATTCCCATAACTCCTTAGTTAGGGAACACCTGGTCCCCATCATTCAAGGTGTATCAAATCAGAAGTATCTGAATATTGCATCATCACAACTCCTTCCAAATTTGTGAGTACCTAGCTATTGCATTCTCACAACTCCTTTTAGGACTTATTTCTACCTGATTATTGCAACACTGTAACTCCTCCCAGGATTGGGTTATTTGTTAGACTCAAGTCCTAAAATATAATCTAGATCCTTCCCAAGAAATCTTTCCTAACCTGATATAGCATTAAAACAATAAAAATAACTCTCTAAATATAAATACTTCAATTGAAAACAACATGCCTAAACTATAGCACAATAATGAATCTTAACTGAAACATTACATCTCAAATTTAGCAAAAGCTTCAACATAGTGCTACCACTAAAAGCATCTCAACAATTTTACCACCATAGTTAAATTGATCAAAGTGCTAAAGTAAAGCTATGTAAAAGAAGCATTCCTCTAGAAACAAAATCGATTATTCACAATGCTATCATCATCATTGAATGAATACATAAAAATTTCCATCATTAAATAGATCACAAGATGATATTTATTCTTTTCCAAAAGGAAACATTTTGCAAGATAGATATCACAATCCAAATCATCCATTGTTTATGCTTCAACAATCAAGCATTCTCCATCTTACAAAAACTACCATGTTCTTAAATAAATTTGGAAGTTTCATCTAAGTAACACAAAGCAAACTCTCATTTACATAACAAATTTTCAAACCAAAGAACATTAGAGCCATTCTTCCTAAGTGGTCTCTACACCCTCTTATTTTCATGATCATCTTCATGAATGGAATATCCCACAACTTGAGGAACACTTAGGGATCAGGACAACTCTTTATGCAATACAAATTAACATGCTCTAAGTATGATGCAAGCAACCATGCATACAAATATTGATAAGACAACAAGGAGAGAATCACATACTTCTCTCTATAATGCCCCCTTACCTACTCAAGTCTCAAGAGTCCATTATAATTTCAAACCAAAATTATAACATGCTCCAAAATAAGATGCAAGCAAACAAACTATAACAAGGAGAGAATCCCATACTTCTCTCTATAATGGTACCCTTACCTACTCAAGTCTTAGGAGTCCATTATAATTATTTATCCATTTCAAAGCTCATTCCTCAAGCAACCATGCAACATATATATATATATATATATATATATATATATATATATATATATATATATATATATATATATATATATATATATATATATATATATATATATATATATATATATATATATATATATATATATATATATATATATATATATATATATATATATAATTTTTTAAAAGCAAACAAGAGAAGATTCCACACTTCTCTACATGCTATGTAATTACAATCCAAACATGCACAATACATTTTAAAAGACAATTGATGAGAGAATCCCATACTTTTATCTATAATTTTTTTCCTACCTACTCAAGTCTCGGAAAAATATTATAACATTTTACTTCTAAACCCATACCTTTCCCAAATTCAAACATCAACATAGTAGATCAAATATTTTCTTCTCTAATATTCCCATAAGAAGAAATATCAATATAAAAGAGTTATCTTACTTTAATCTAACAACTTCATAAGTAAAATTCTAAAAAAAGACAATACTATCTTTCATATTGCAATTTCCCATAAGAGATGTTTTCTTTTGACCCATTTATTCTTTCTTTCATTCAATTAACATAATCCTAAGTTCCTTATACTTAATTAAAAGGAAACATACAACTCCTACTAAGGTTTTGGTAATGTAACACAAAGGATCAAAACACGAGCATAAGCCAACCAAACAACATACCCAAATCTTCAAAAATGCTTACCAACATGACTCCAAGCTAAAGTACCCAACCAACATTACAAAACCAAGCTAAAAATAGCATAAGCAAATCTAACAAAGTTAAGCAAGCGCTTGGGCAACTAGTGATCAACATCAAAACACATTGACTCGCTTGGGCAACTAGTGACGAACATCAAAACACATCAACTTAAAAGAACAAGGAGTATGTGCACATTCAACGGTCATCAAATTGTCTCGGTTACACATCCACCATCAAAATGAAGGTTGTTTGAACATGGAAGCCAACAACTACACAACCAAGGGTCTTCAGCCAAGGCAACATGACCTTTAATCAAACACATGCAATAGGGGTGCCACTTGATAACACAACACTTTAGCATCATGTGTAAGAGGTACTAACATAACAACAATAACCAAAACTAGCAACGCATGCAAAAGCGCTCATAAAGCAACAACAACCAAAACTAGCAATGTGTGCAAGAGTGCTCACATAGCAACCAAACTAGCATTATGCACAAAGAAACACTCTAAAGAGGAAAGACACTAGTATTGACATTCACTGCAATGCAATAAGGCATTCATTGAGTGTAGGGGAAGCAACTCACCAAACCAGAACCAACAAAGACAAGGGATCACTCAGAAAAGTAAATGAAAGATAGACTCCAAAATATTAGTCTCTCAACAAACTAAGAATGCATAAGCACAACCAAATGTTTAATGATAACAAGGAGCAAGTAACATGAAGACTAAATATTATAGCAAAGATTAAAGATACTAAACAATTCTTCTACACCCATCAAACAAGCAAAGTACATCTCAAAGCTAAATTTAGAGGACTCCTTGATTCGTTCTTCCATGCTTCCTCTTTTGGCTCTTCGACTGTATTCCTATTCCCCTAAAAGGTCTTTAAAATCCATCCAAAATTGTCCTCAAATAACTTGTGGGGGAGTGGGTGGTTTCTCAAGGTGTTCATCCATGATGAAGCTCTTTGTCCTGGCCATATTCAACTCGTAACGTTATTTATCAAGCATTGAGAAAAATACTCAAGAATGTTATGCAAGTTAATTATAACATGGTTGAGCAAAAATAATAATTTCTTTATTAATTCCAAAATTATGGAATATTAATGCTTTTCAAACCATCACATGATTTCCTTGGTATACCAAGGAAGGAGTTATAAGGTATTCCAAGCAATTCTAACCTTATTATTTCTAGCAATAAGGTATCAATTAATATCAATTGTTAATATTAGTTATTAATATTGATACTAATATTTTCAGTTATTAAAATTACTATCATGTTAATACTTCATTAATTTAGACAATATTGCACACCATTGTTTTATCCTTAAGTAGTTAGATCTTTTTAATCCTTAAGTGGTTAGATATTTTTAATATAACTAATCACTATCATTGTAACAACCCGGATCTAACACACCTGGTTGTTCAATCCAATCAAACATACTAGAATCATAAAGATAAATTTTTGATAAACACGTGCACCCAAAATTTAATTAGTATATAAGCATAAAGTTACTCGCTTCGAGAATATTAACCGTTGCAGATGGTCTCTCGAGTGGTTAAGATTAGCCAAATCCCGCAAAAGGTGTCATCTTGTGAACACATTCTTATCCATTACCAAGTTGGGGTTGTTCTTTTAGGGCCCATTTCACTTAAAATGTTGGACGCATAATTCCCTATCCCATAGCATAGAGAACTTAGTTCCTTTGGTTTAATTTTATCCTTAGTTTGGTATTTAAGACATGCTAGGATATAACATAAATATGACTAATTCTTAACCGAGAGTCCACCTTCCCTAGAGTCGATTAAGGTCCCAATGCCTTGGCTCGAAGCTCGAATCTAAGTATCACTTGTCATTGTACAACTAATGACAAGACATTTCATTCTATCTTGTTGTTGAATAGACTTCCAATTGTTCAATGGGCAAGAGACCCCTCACCGTACTCCTGACCCTACCTGTCAGGAGTACAACCGTTCCCGAAACGCAATCATTATCCTTCCCACAACATTTGGTTAATGGTATAAGTGATTGTCCTTCCCTCGACAGTTTGAAGTTTTACCATGGTAGATTCAAGATTGGTTTAAGGATTCCATTAGTTTATACGTTCATAAAACATCAAATATTATTATCTCTAAATATTGCATGTATAATAAACAACCTCATATGGTATTAAGAGAAAATATTCTCTTATGGTATATTCTCTTATTATATATTACAAGATAGTAAATATTCTCTTATGGAAAATATTAAGAGATGGTAAATATTATGGTAAATATTCTCTTATGGTTTAAGGATTCCATTGGTTTGTAAGTTCATAAAGCATCAAACATTAGTTTGATAAGGCATCAAGGGTTATTACCTCTAAATATGACATGTATAATAAACAACCTTTTTGATCATTCAAAAAGATATATTTGCAATCAATAAATTATTTAAGTTCTTTATTTTATTTTATTTTAAAATTACTATATTTATTTATACTAATACTTTATATATTCATTTGTTGTATGATGTCATTTATTATTTTCAATATTTTGATTTTTATATTCTAAACTAATAATTTATGGTATTTTAAGTCAATAAAGACTTATTCAAAATTCAAAACATATTAATAATTTAGCTAGTATCTTTTACTACATTAATGATTTATCTAGTGTCTAATAAGATAACCTTTTAATATGTAAATAATCTAATAAGATAGCGAAAAGAAGTTCATAGGAAACCATCTAAACTGTTTTCATTTATTATATATGAATCACTTATTTTCAAACAAGAATTGTTTTAAATACACAAATGTATTTAAAGCGCTATTATAAAAAGAGAGCACGAAACTATTATATGATTAGAGCTCCTCAATAATTACCTACTTAAGTTTTTACCATAAACACTAAGTTATCTTCCAATAGAGTATAACTATTCAATGCACATACCGAATCTAAAAAAAGACTAATGAACTGCCAAAGAGTTCAAATTCCTACATTGCAGTTATTGTGTTTTAAATTTTCTCTTAATGATTTGCAATGATTCAAAATAGAGTTTTTATTATAATAAAGCTTCTATTCCCATATGATTTTCATCCTACTAATAAATTTATGAAAACATAAACGTTTATCTGAGAGGAGAATCTAAAAACACAAGTTTTGTATTATGCTAAAAATATTTAAGCCTTCAATTGTTTCTATAGTTTCCGAGAACAGTATCCTCGTCCATACATATAATCCATGCTGTAATAGTTTAATATTACTAACCAGACGTCTCGGAAAGAATAGAGTTTCAGATTTTATCTAATGTCCAGCTGGACGATTTTTCAAAGTTTCATCTGAAATATTAAAATATAATTCTACTGGTAACGACCATATACTAATATGCTGAAAATCATCATTGCAGTCTTATTATATTATATTATTTCATTTAAGCAGAATTCCTATGTTTACAAAAGGAAACGGACGCAGCTATTACACTTATCGTTTATCAATTCTCTAAACAACCTTACAATATAGTTTTGAATGAATATAGTGTTTACAAACGTTTCCAAGACGTTTTAAAAAGAGTAGAACTGGAAAGTATAACATAAGTTTCTAATGATTCCTTCCTGTATTTGCACTAGCCAATAGTATTAAAACTTAGACGATGATAAAAAAAAAGCATGTATGTTCGTTCTTCAAAATATATGTATAGATTATACGTTCTTATAAGCTTTAATCCTTATTGGCGAAGACCAGGAAGAATGGGCAACCGGGAGGGTGAGAGAATGTTCAGAACGGCCCATAATGCAGAAGAAATGCATTCTACATGCCTAAATGCATTTATTTTGTTTTAAAAGAAACACAAGAAAGCTCTTCTAAATACAGATATCCACAAAGTCACTTACATCCCAATTAGCAAGCACTACCTGACATTAGTGAATTCAGTTTTAAATTCATTACATTATAAGCATCTATCCAGCAAGGTTTAGCCGTCCATACAAAGAGATATCACACCGAAACCTTCATTTCTTTAGTTTAAAAAAAGTATTCATTACTCTGCTGATAAAACACATAGATTCTACACATTGGGAGTCATTTTTCTATTCTTATTTACTAATAATAATGACCACGGTTCTTTACTCAAATATTTATAAAATTCCATCAACAAAACCAGACATTCTCAATACATATTTTATTCTTTATAACAGACATCTAGCTAGAGGTAGCAAAATTCCAGACCTGGTTTCCTTTGATTACACACTTCCACTTCTATCAGATTTCTCTCCCACAAATCCACAGTATAACGGTATATCCCCTTCATTTCATTATCAGTTCATATAAATAGCATTTCTCAGGTGATTACCATTGAACGAGTGGAAAATGTAACCGGCTCTTTAAACGAAAAAAAAAAAAATACACATTATTTGTAACCACCTTATATTTTATGTAATTTATTTTTATATTATCAATTTAATAATGTTATTCATAAAATATTGTTATTTTTACTATAAGTTTTATATATACATATATATTCATAATATATATATATATATATATATATATATATATATATATATTATTTTTTTAATCATCAAGTATATATTAAATGTAGTTTTCTCATTCTTGTCAAACACTTTTCATATAATGAGCATTTTTATCTATGGATAAGAGGAGAAGCATATTTATTTACTATTATTTTCACATATGTAGAAACTGTTTATATTGATGCAGCTACATGAATATTACCTATGTGTGCTTCCATGTATCCATGGACCATGGTGATCTTTCACACCGCCATCATAACCTTCCTTACCTCTCGCGGTCACCTCTTTTCGGTCCGCTTGAAGGAAGGTTGCTTAGTCTTCTTGTCTACTTTTCCATTTCCAAGCACTGTATACCTACTCCTGCAGACACAAATTCTATCAGCAATACCTTGTCCTATTACAAAAAGCAAGCAATTTAGTAGCTTAACTTGGAGGGTTATTACAATTACCAACCCATTAAGGAGACTCATTGTGCAAGTAACTTCCTGGCCCAATTGTGTGACCATACAACAAGCATAAATGCAATGCATCAACATGAAGGGTATTTTTTTACCCCCTAAGCTATCGATGAACATGTCATCCATCATTTCCCACAATCTTCTCTCAACTCAAGTGGTTATCCATACTAGTCCACCAGTGAGAGCACATAGTCCTACAATCCACAAATACATCACCAATACCATATTCCAAGATTAGAATTGAAGTGTAAAGTGCAATTACCCATTCTTATTGACATCATAAAATAAAACTATGCATTAGGCATCCATACACCAATACATAATTCATTGTCAATAATAAGTTTTTCCAAGGAGGGTTGTTACATATACCAACTCATTTTGGAAGCCATCTAAGCCAATTATATGTAATATTTGGAGGTGCATCATTTTATTAGAGATTCTCCCAAAATTTTACTTTTACTAAGAGTAATAGTTTCTCACCCTAGGTAACTCAAGGGTAATCCCTTACTATAAAAAGAAGTCACGGGTTCCACTATGAACATATTTTGGCCATGAAGATTCAAATCTACACTCTATGAAACCTACATTGTGCTTTGTATCTCATGAAACTGATAAGAAACTATCGAGTCTTTTGCATTCTAGCAGTGACATTGCCCTCTTAGATTATAAAATACACAATGAATGAGGTATAGTCCTTTTCCATATTATCATTCACTTAAAATCCGTATACTTGTTAAATGGAAAATATTATTGTTATTTATATTATTATGTGTTAATTTATCACACACTTCCTTTCTATAATTATAGATGTGTATTAATTTGAATCCCTCACATCCTTAAACTTCAAAATATACTTTTCTTGCATTTTAATTTCATGCAATTAAAGTAGGTTATAGTAGTAATGAGCAAACATAATAGAGAGCTAGGTTAAATCTGGAGGTTGGAGGGAGCTAGTAGTCCTTCCTTCCAATGAACTATAGAAATGATAGAATTGAACCATATCATTGATTAAATTAGAATTTAGGTTTATTCCTTAATTTAGCATGCCCTTACTGATGTCATGCATATTTTGTATCTCTTCTTGATGACATCCTCGTTTTATTAGGTGGAGAGTATCCTATCACACTCACATTTAGAAAAATTTAGTCAATCATACTACAATCAAAATATTGATGTTAGCATAATTAACTATAACTTTTAATTATGCAAAGTAAAATGCTAAATCATAGTGCCAAACAACATGATGAATCATCAATACATTATCAAGAGAATAAAAAATAATTATTAATTTCTAAAAATATGGGTTGTAGCATATCATTTTGATTAAACATTCCCCCAAATTCTAGATCAGCTTATATGAGGCTCTATTAGTGGGTCAATTGTTTACACAATCAACCAAGGTGTGTTATTATAGCAACACGATCAAAATAACTTAACCATGGCTAAGGGATGGAATTACAAGGTTCCCCCAAACTTCAATCCTATCTTTAATTGGTTCTCCAAAATAATATTCTTACTGAGACAACCTCATTAATAGTAATATCATAGGGCCACATATTTTCCATAGGTGTCTTAAGAATAATAAAAAATATCACATCTATTCTTTTAGTGTATAGAAGCAGTTAAAATCTGGATTGAAATAACCCAACAACTAGGATCAACACTATCAAGAACCTTTAACTCAAAAAATTGCCTAACCAATTGGGTCCAAATATACAAATGGGGATTGAAGGACAAGCACCTTATTAGGAATATATGGTATTCAGTGCAAATATCCATCATTTGCACACATGGAAGGACAAAAATATGATATGTTTTTATGACAAAAGAACCAATTTCAAGTGTTAACCAATAGAGTGTTAAGGGAGATAGTCTTGAACACAAAAGCTATATATCATAAACAATAAGATATTAGGAGATTAAAAAAAAAGGATATACAAATATTACACCAAACGGATATCCAAAATCTCCTAAATTATGGGCCATAGGTTAGAACAATCAAACCTCCAGATATAAAGTTCCCTACACTTTTATTTGATGGAGCCTCTAAATCAAACCCAAGTTGTGTAGTGGTTGGTGGTGTGATACTAGTGGCACCACACTATGAAATATTTTAGTTCAAATTTAGTTTGGGGAAAACAACCAATAATGCTGCAAAAAATGGTACAAAAATGAGCTCAATAACAAGGCATTAAAAACTCCATCTATATGGTAATTCAAGACTTGTGATCTCTACCCTATCTAAGGGGAAGGATTTTTCTTCAGTCAAATTATAAATAGTTCAAAGAAGACTAAGAATTAGAGCAAAAGTTTAAATATATGCAATGCCCCCACAGTGGAAGGAGACATAATATGGTGGTTGATCGCCTTGCAAATGAGGCCATAAACATAGCCTATTTTCATCTCAAAGTAATAAGAAAAAAGAAAAACAAACAACATGAGTGGCACAAATGATAGGAAGCATATGATAATTTTGGAGCCTTTGAAAATTTTGGCACCCATGAACATTTGGATGCCTCTAGACAACCTTGGAACATTACATGATTTTGGAGCTTTTGATGTTTCAAGTTTTCTCGGTGATGATGGTACCCTTTGCATCTCTTGCACCCTTGTTATATTGTTGCACTTTTTAGAATTTTTGAATTCGCTTTGTTTCTTATTCCTTATTTTGGACAACAATCTTGTCACCTCCAAGTTGCTTGTTAGATCATTATTCTTTGCAAATTTGAATATCAATATATAACTCCTTTTATTAAAAAAAAGTATACTTATCCTTGTGAAGTATTTATCATCCCAATGACTAAAAGGACATGTCATAATGACATCATTCTGTATAAAATACATAAGGAATAAACAAAGTCAAAGTATATAGCTCTATTTACACTATATATTCTGATAAGTCTAATCATAAGTTTTTGCACACAAATATTATTTTTTTGAAAAGGTTGAAAAGCAGGGACATATCAGGGCCCACCCTTCCCATGAATTGAACTTGGGTCTCTGTTAAGAGAGATCAATGATTTTTGTCGTTGCGATATCCCTGTCGAGAACACATATACTATTGTTAAAAAGATAGAAAAATGTATTATTTATGTGAAGAGATAAGAGAATTTTTATAAAATTATTTAAAATTTTCATCTTGCAATGTCTTTAGAATATTGATCTCATTACACCTTGCATTGAGACACTTCTTGATTTCATAGTTATAGTTTATGGGTATCTAATACTTTAATAGGTTCAACCAAAACCACATTTGGGTCATGAACATGTAATGAATGCTACTCTAAAATATATGATGCATCCTCATTATAACATTTGAATAATCAAACATGTGAAACATTATGGATTTGGAAAATAGTAGGAGGTAGATCAACCCTATAGGCAATTAGATTTACCACTTTCATCACCTCAAATAGTCCCATGTATTTGAAAGCAAGTTTGAAAAATTTACCAAAATTTATCGAACTTTTCTATAGTTTGACCTAAATAAAGAATGTACTTCCTACTATGAACTATCTTATAGTTATATTCCTATCAACATAACTTTTCTATCAATTTGTTGTCTCTTTCAATTGTTGCCTTATTATTTCACTAGTTCTTCCATTTATTTTAGCATCTCTTATCCAACTATAACTTTATCTTCATTTATATCCTAAATAGGGGGTGTTTGGTATTTGTTTCTATATAGAACTTCTATTAGAGTTAGAGTATATTACATCATTTGGGTCATGTAAATGTACCACCTTTGGTACATAGTTAGAGTAGGAGATTACTTTAGGGGGAAGTTAGCTACTTACTTCAAGCAATGTAATAAATGCACAAATATCAATGTGCAAGGTGTCCCCGTGTACAACTAGGTAGAGTGTTGGCCAAGGAATCTATATTTCTATATAAAGGGTCTCATAGTAATAGTTCATATCAAGTTTATATCAAGTATATCAAGTGCATTATATCTGAGAATAGTAGATAGTGGTAGAACTCTTGTATGGAGTACAATGTAGTTCTTTAGCTTATATTAATGGAGTGACCATCACCTCCATACTGCATTGTATTTTCACCATTTTCTATTTATAGTATATTTTAGTCATATTGTAGAATTACTTTCTTTCATATTTTCTACATTTTATTAGGACCTGTGATAGATCTCTCCCACTACATATATCCTCAAAAGCTAATAGTGGTATCAGAGCCACGATGAATCGATATAGGAATAGGAGGACCTACATCTATCATAGTTCCTCTTTGCACTTTTATAAACTAGACTCATCATTATGCACCACCACTTACAAAAGTTGTCATAAGAGAAGTTCAGTAGGTCAATAGGAATAGGGAGAGTCACAAGTGAGGACTAAAATAAATCTTAGTTATAGAAATTTTGAGATTACATTTGTCTAGAGTCTTTCCATAGAGTTGCAGAAAAACTCGTGAAGACTAGGACTCAACATTCATTCCACTAGTTTGATGGATCAACTAGTGAAGACTATTTAAGGATCTGGATTTTTTAATGTTAACTGTTATCTAAAGTTTTTTGTTGAAGAAAATTAACTCTCTGAAGTTGGGACACTTCCTACAATAGATAGAGAAGGATTTCACCTTCGTTGCTTGAAATTCTATGTGTTTTTCTTGTGCAAATATTAGTTCTTTGTTACAGAAAAATACTTTAGGAGAAGAGTCATGGTGAAGGTTGGATATTGGAGATCTCCATTGCAATATTGAAAAAATTCACATTGCAAAAATAAAAGGCCACAAAAGCCTTGATCTAGAAGAAGAAGGTCGTATAAGCCTTAATTTTGAAGAAGACTTCAGAGAAGAGTTCTTGATTCAGAAGAAGACTCCAAAGAAGAGTTTGTAAAATAGGAGATTGATGATCTCCTTTACTAATTAAATACTTCTTTCAAAATAATCTGAAGAGATCCGAAGTAGGTCTCATTGGAAAACTTCCAATCTTAGAAGAGATAGAGAGGGACTAACAGAGTCTTGTTCCTGATCAGAGAAGTAGCATATTTTAGAGATCCGAGAAGATCTAATCAACAAAACTTCTAAAAGCATAAGGTTGAAGAAAATGTCTCAGTTGGAAGACCTAAGAAGTTGCAATATTAAAGACCTTGGAGAGGTCTCAAGGAGGAAAATAAAAAGGCTTGAAGAGCCTTGTTATAGAGCTCGTAGAAGAATCATTAAAAGAGTTCCTAGGAGAACTCGTTGGAGAAATCCACTACCAAGGAGAAGCTCTTGATAGTGAAGGACTTGGGACAATTATCACCATCCGAAAACAAGCCCAAGAGAAGAATAATTTGGCAAAGAGTGCCAAATATTGAAGAAGAATCCAATGAAGACCTCAAGACATTTAGAATCTTGGGAAGAAGAAGATCATGTTTGAATTCATAATTCAACAAGAATATTGAAGGAGGATTAAGAAATAAGAAGCCTACCAAATCCAAATATTACCTCTCACAATAATAAGGCACAACTCAAAGATAAGAGTTCTCTGAATCTACAGCAAAAAATAGATCACTGAAAGGATTAATCCACCAAACCCTAGGCTCAAAACATAAGGTTCAAGACCATAATTTGGTGAAGCAAAAAGCTATTTTGGATAGCCAAAAAGAAGCTGTGATTTCATCCATTACAAGGTAGCAACTTGGTGAATCAAAACACCAAGATCTACATCTACTATAAAAGCCATTATAAGGTAAGCAACTTCAGTCCAATTAGTTGAACTTCAAATAAGGGTTCATTATCAAATTCCATTAAGCACCATATTTAGATTAGAGTTGCAAAGAAATAGGGCTTATATTATAGTCTTCAAGAAAGTGCAAAAAGGAGAGTTCATTTTAAAGATATATTTGCACATTAAATAAATGATCACCTACCTATTATCTATCCAAATAGTAAAAAGACTACATCCTACAATACTGATTATAGTGAAAATTGAATATTATTCATTAAGGGTTCATTACAAATTACTCTTAAAAGTTGCAGAGATTACTAAATGAATTTGGATTTATTTGAGAGTTTATTTACAAGAGCAATAAGACGATATTATTTTTACCAATAAATTACATTATTAGTCCATTAGCACTATACTAGTTGATCTTTAACTACTTACTCTCAAAAGGGTTAGTTTGTGTTTATTGATTGTTAAAGATCAAAGACACAAAACCAATAGATTATCAAAGTTTCTAGAGATACTATTTGGTGCACAGAACCTGTAGTATTTCATGGCCCAAAGAATCCACCAAAATCATATGACATTCCTCCAAGGAGTGGAGAAGAAAGCCACCATAAAATTAGTAAAATAAGCTACAAATAGATACTTGGTGAGTCTCATATTCGAGGAGCACTAAGGCCTATTTACAAAAAAAATAGTGTAGAAATTACTTCTACAAAAGCTTCTATCTACGTGGTTATTATATTGAGTTTATTACAAAAATAAACCAAGAAAATGAGAGAGTTGTATAGCAAAGGAGACAACATCAAATCAGTCCTTGGCTACAAGAAATTTGCCATTAAAACCAACAAAAAAGAGTGCAAAAAGAGGTGCAAAAGAAGGTATTCTATTTACAAGTTTTTTTATATTATCTTGCACCATAATATTATATTCTACATAGGAAAAAGGACAAGGTCTAAGTATCATAAAGACATATTTTCATAAGGAAGAAACATCTCCAAGCAGTCGTAGAGAAGCACTATTTGAGTAAGGTAAAAAAGGGTCTTCAAGGAGCTCAAATCATCCATGATTTGGACAACACAATAAGCAACCTGCACAGTATACAAAGCATAGAACAAGAAGAAGCTATCATCTACAAAGGAAAAATTACAAGCATCTTGTAGGAGAAAAGCTAAGCGTAGAGAAAGTAATACCCAAGATCTAGATGTACATCCACAAGGAGCATTCAAAACACCATTGGAGTAGTGTTACTCACATCCATCACAACAGTGCTCATTATCCCAACTAGAACCAACTCACATACCAAGCGTCATCGAAGCATTGAGGAGAAAACACAACAAAAGATGAGTTAGAAATAATACGTTGAGGAATCTTGCAAGAATACGTTGAATAGGAAGGTTCATGCAAAATATAAAAGATGCCACTTATCACCATTGAATAAACCCTAATGAGCATTCAAAATAACACTCAAGCTTGCACGTGTGAAAGGAAGTGTTACATAGGGAGATCATTGGTTATGTTAGAGAAGAGGTGACACTTGTAACCAAGGCATACAAGCACTCACATAAATATTGCAACATCTATCCTCCAACAAATTTCAAGTGTCTTCTTCAAGCATTGAAATAAAATTGCTACAACATTTATCATATTCAACAAATCCTCTTCCTATTTAAGGCACCTGAGACTAAGGAAGACAGTGTATTCGTAGCAGCAAGGAGTTGTAGTGTATAAGAAAGAAGAAGAGCATTTAAAGATCTTGGTCAATATGGTCAAAGAAGCCAAACTTGAGGCGTCCACTATCCAAATATTGCAGTCAAAAGAGAATCAAAAATCAGTCATCATTCATCATAGGAGGAGTTCAAGATAATCATTAAAGTCTTTCAATATCATCTATGCCTATATGTTGGAGAATTCAAATCTTAATATTGGTCATAACGACCAAGAGGAATACTAAATATTGTTGTCATCTATGTTTTAATTCAGTACCGAGTACGTAGAGATTTGTAGCATTATAAAGGTAAGAATTTACCTTATTCTAATTTGCTTTCATTAAAATGGGTTATAAGGGTATAATATAAAGTTGAAACTATAGGGAAATCAACCATATTTGAAAGCAAAAGTAAAGGAGAATTATAGCTTAATATTTGCATAGGAGAAATAAGGATTTCTACCTAAAAAAATAAAATTTCTATTATTGCAAATATTATTGTTTTCAAATATTCCAAATTAGGGAGTTATAAGGAATACTACATCAAAGTAGAATATTGGAATTTAGAAACATTAAATATCAAAGGCTATAAAGGGAGGTTCATTAAATATTATCAAGGGTTGGAAATTAATTGGTATACTTGTATCAAAACCACATTAAAGGGATAAAAGATATCCAACCATTAGGACCTCATCAAATTAAAAAGTACTTAATTTCAATAGGAGAAATAAGGTTTAATAGAAGTTGATTTTTGCTATCCATAAAAATTTACAAAATCAACCCAAAATTGAACTACTATTCTCAAAAGTACATTATCAATCATTTAGCATATCCAAAATCACTAGGGAGACATAATTTATTCTACAAGACCTGGTAATAATAATAGCATTCATCAAAGTTTATCAAGTACTCAATCCATTTGGAGTCATAAGGAAGCCTACAAAACCTAAGTTCTAAAAACATTTTATCAAATCAAGCTCATATACTCTAAACTAGGGAGTTATAAGGTAGACCACTTAGAAGATTATATCTCATAAGATACATGCACTATCAAAGTGCTTTATACTCTAATCCAAGGAGCTATAAATATGACTACCAGCACATTAAGCAATACACTTAGAAGTGGAATGAGAAAAATACCAATATGGATTAAAAGCATGATTGATAATACAATGGATAACAATAAGAAAAATGCAAAAGGAAAGGAAGAATAAATAATATGGAAAATAAGTTCTGAAATAAATAGCTACAGAAAAATAGATTCTTCTAATGAAACTGATGATAACTATATCAATAAAAACACAAAGACCACATTCAAAAGGGGGGAAAAAAGATAGTTCAAGAATACATCATATGAAGAAGTAAAATTGAAATAGCGTCAATTATGCACATATGGTTTAAGGTTATAGTCAAGGATATAGATAAACGTGATATCCCTAAGACTACAAAGCAGTAAAAACATCTCTATTGTGCACCTATTGCAATCAATACGATCATGAAAAGATCAATTGTTGAAATTTCCATCCATGCAAATACTGTGAAGGGAAAACCACTCATATTTTTTTTGCTACTATAAATATGAGTACTATAAAAGCCATAAAGAAATATTACTACACATAATAGATTGTTGCTTTCAAAATATTATTCCAAAAGCATCTACTAATAATGATCTCAAGGTTGATACTTATGAAGGTCAGAGAGACAGGTCATACAAAGGTTCAAAGGAGAGAAATTGGGCCAATTCTGATCCACTTAAGACATGCAAAATCATGATATCACTAGGTCATCAAAGACATATGATGTCAAAGAACAGAGGATTAGAAAAGATAGGAAGTTATAACACGAAGAATGAAGCAGCTTAAGAAGAACCTAATCAAGACCATTCTCAAGAAGAAGATCCATATTGAATATTGAAATCTTCAATACCCAAATAATGTAATACAAGGGGGTGTTATAGTTAGATTATATTACATCATTTGGGTCATGTAAATGTACCACCTTTGGTACATATTTAGAGTAGGAGATTACTTTAGGAGGAAGTTAGCTACTTACTTCAAGCAATGTAATAAATTCACAAGTGTCAATTCACAAGTTGTAATGTACAAGGTGTCCCCTTGCACAACTAGGTAGAGTGTTGGCCAAGGAATCTATCTTCCTATATAAAGGGCCTCATAGTGATAGTTCATATCAAGTTCATATCAAATATATCAAGTGTGTTATATCAGAGAATAGTAGATAGTGGTAGAACTCCTGTATGGAGTACAATGTAGTTATTTAACTTATATTAATAAAGTAACCATCACCTCCATACTGCATTGTATTTTTGCCACTTTCTATTTATAGTATATTTTAGTCATATTGCAGAGTTACTTTCTTTCATATTTTCTCCATTTTATTAGGACCTGTGATATATCTACTGCACCACATATATCCTCAAAAGCTAATAACTTAAAAATATGACATACCCAATTGGATTGATAAGAGTTATTATATAAAATTTCTACCAAGGAAGATATTCCTCATATCCATACTACTACTCCATCCAATGTATTCTAAGTAGATCTTACAAAATATGGTTCACCCTTTCTATTTATGCATCCATTTTTAGATGATAATAAGAGCTAATATTCAACTTAGTTCCAAATATAATAGCTAGGGTCTACCAAAATCTAGAGGTTATTTGGTATCTTTGTCTAGAATAATTACTTTTGGAACTCTATGCAGTCTATGATGGCTTTTCAGCTAGATTAATCATAGGTCTCAATATCCAATATCTTAATGTAAATCATATAAATCATATGAAGGCTCATTCACAAAATAATATCAATCACAATGAATATAATATTCATGAAATAACAATATCAATGATAAAATAATAACAATATTTTAGAATAATACTCACAATATATTGAGCAAATATACAAGCTCTTTGTTATAATTTTCTTTGATATTTTTTGATTCAATACATGGAGCTTTGTCTCCATAATATAACCTTTAAATATGACTCTTCAATAATTGACTATTGATCTCATCACATATCTAGGAGATGTATCCTTTCCTATTCCAAACATATGACAAACCTCTTCTGTCTCTTGACTTTACATATTGCCACATACATGTGACTCTTCACTTGTATACTTGATATCTACACATATGACACTTTGCACACTCTCACTCTTTACACACTTGCACACTTTATTACATGACACTTGTACACTCTCTCACTCTACGTACTTGCACACTTTATAATATGGCACTTGTACTCTTCTCATACATTAACACATGCTTTAGGGGAAATATAAATCACACATCCTAATCTAATATTTAAAAATGTACAATGGTACCATGGGGTTACTTTAACATCTATCAAATAATGTAATATTCTCCAATAGTCTAAAAAAAATTTGTATAAATGCTTTGCTAAAATAGGGGCATTATCCTCAATATTGTTAAGTATAAAATTAGACTTTTTTGTTAGTTTGTCCACCACAACCAAGATATTGTTATGTCTATTCTTATACATAGGAAACTCATAAATTAAATTCATACTAATTACTTACCACATCCATTTTGGTATATCATGGGGGTATAACATGCCTACTATGTGTACATGCTCAATATTTTTCTCATTCCAAATATTTAGCAATAAAGGTTGTTATATCCTTTTTCATTATGGGCTAGAAATATAAATTTTTGATATCTACTACCATATTGGCTTTACTAGGATGAATGAACTATGGGGTAAAATGTGTCTTTTACAACACCATATTTCTTAGGTTGCTAACATTAGGTATGGACATACTTCCTTTATATCTTAATAAACCATTATATTCCATGTTGTATCCATTAGATCTATGATAACTTGCATTTATTTTTAAGGTATTTTTCCCTTCTATAATTTTCATATTCAACAAGCCGTTTTAGCACTTATTTCGTAAAATTTATTCTTATGGTGGTAATAGTTGTAATGTGCCTTATGTGGTTGAGTGCATCAACCACCATGTTCTTTTTCCCTTTTATATTATTTATATTAAAATCATACTCACAAAGGAATTCTAACCATATTCTTTGTCTCGCATTCAAGTTTATGTAAATATGATTTTTAGACCTTGATGATCTATTTTTCATTCACAAGGATTCCTATTAAATAATACCTCTAGATTTGAAGAGCATGTATTATAGATATTAGTTCCAAATCATGGGGAGTCTTTTTTCCATATTCAAGAATACAAAGGAGTGAATTTATTACATGGCTAAAGTGCTAGCAAACACTAGCAAAGTGCTAGTAGATAGGAGTGATTTACTCGTCTATTAGAGAGAATAGCTTATAAATAAATAAAGGGATAAAAACAAAAGTTCAAATCTTGAGAATAATCTTTAAAATAAATAGTTAGGCATGTAGTGGCACCTTAATTGATTTTGGAAGGAATCTAAGCCATTTAGGGGCATAAATAGAGGTATGTAACATTTAGAGGTGTGTTATTTTATTAGAGATGCTCCTAAATATTTACTTTCACTGGAGTAAGAGTTTCTCATTCCATATCAAATGACATTAGCTCTACCGATTATATTCCTCAACATTTAAGGAGGAGACCCAAGTTCGAATCTTGCCAAGCGATACATATATAATAGCCAAGCCTTGTTGTAATACCACTATGTGGTGATGATGTAATATGGATGGGGCCCATTTTGATCCCATGTAACCAATTAAAAAAATAAAATAAAAAAATGATTTTCTCACCCCAAGTAACTCAGACATAAACTCTTCCTATAAATAGGAGCCATGGGATCCATTGTAAACATAATATGGCCATGAGGAATTTAGAGCTATACTTTGTGAAGCCAATATTTTTCTCTTGTAATTCATGAGATTGGTAAAAATTTGATAAGTATTTTGCTCTCCATTAGTGCCATTGCCATCTTGGATTGCAAAATATGCAATTATTTTGGCACAACCCTTTTTCCATCTTGTTATTCCTCTAATAATTTCAACTTATATGAATTGGAATGTATTTTTGTTATTAAAATTATTCGTATATTAATTGATTACACACCCTCCTTTTCATGGTTCCAATTGTATTTACTCTTAATATTTCACACCTTAAAGCTTCATAGTTTACTTTCATGCATTTTAATTTATGCACTTACTTTTTATATTTTATTTTCTTACATTTAATTTAATCTAATTAGATTACACTAATTAGTTTTGGAAAGAATAGTGAGGAACGGACCTAAATCCAAAGTTTAGAAGAGGCTTATACCTTCCATCCGACTTTGTATAAACTAGAATTGAGAGCACATAAAAAGTTGGAAAATTCCTCAATTCAACATAATTTTATACATTCTTGGTAGGACCTAATCCTTTAGTCTATTGTTTGGCTAAATTTCTTGTTTTGGCATCAATTTTGCGTTATTATACAAGTGGTAAGTAACTTGTCCAATTTTGAGCAACTTTTTCCAAGTGCTTATGTATGAAGTGATTCACTTTGAACTTTGAGTGATTCGCCTCATTTGGGACCAATTGCTTGAAATATCATAGAACATTCTTTAAGTTAAATTTTGGTATCAATTCATTCCACTATGGGTTTATTTCAAACCTAAAAAATATTTCCAAATTAAATCTAGAGATGTTCATTAGGGCTAGGGACTTGATTTATCAATCATGTTCCCAAATTGCCTTTAATTTCACATATTTTTTGTTATTTGTGTCTAGTGTTTTTAGGTGCTTTGCAAATGGTGACCCCGTTATAAAATTTAGAATTAAAAATTTTCATGAAGCAAGCAAGCAAGGTGAAACCAAGTCAAAAGTATATATATTTTTTGTCTCTAACTTTATGTTTGGCATAAGCATAAAGCATTTAGGATAAATTAGAGAAATTTTTTGTTTCTTGCTTAACTGGTGATTCACCCCATATAGCTAGTGATTTTCTCCATAATAGTAAATTTCTTCAAATGGAATTCAATAAGCAATTCACCTAAGTTTCGAGGAGTGTTTCACATAGAAATATTCTTAACTCCTCCATGGGGAGCAATTTTATCTAGAACTAAAGCAATTCACTTGACCTTTCCCTTGTAAAATTTTCTAAGTTCAATCTCTACAAGCAATCTAATCCAATTAGCTAGTGATTCACTCTATAGATAATTTTTTTACAAAATATTAAATTTAAGCATGAAAATTTGGTTGTGCAAGTGCATATATGACTGATCTCAAGATTATGAATACATGCTCAAAGGCATAATATTCATGTAAAGAGCCTCAATGGGTAAAATTAATTGCATATCAGTGAAGGAATATGAAAAGGAAAAAGGACCAAATTTTTGCATGGGTGTATCAAGATGATAATATCAATAAAAGTTGTATACATAATTTTGCTCTATCAAAATAAAAAAATTCCAATGTCCAATCAATTTATTCAAAATCTTACATCCCAAGAAATGGTGTCTTTTGATTTTCTTTATAGTTATCTTTCAATCTTGCTAATCAAACCTAATCTAGTATGGTTCCTACCTTAATTGATATTAATCCTCTCTATGAAATGCCATTTGATGTGAATAATCCTATAAAAATCCATTTCTATCATCCTTTAATAGTCTAAACAATGTGGTTCAACCTCCAACATCTAATTTTCAGATCACCCCTCCTAAAAGTATGGATTCATCTCAAAACCCACTTGGATTTGGCATGTCTAATGTAGCAAACTCTTCATATGAATAGTTTGTGCCACCAAATGTAAATTGTTTAGGATAAATTTTTATATCTAACTAGATCTAATATTTTTTCTTAGAATTTGTAAGCATTGTTTTTTCAAATGGGGGTGTAGGAAATGCAGAGAAACCCCCTAAATCAAACACCTCTAGCTAGTCAAAAACAACAAAACCTATAGCAATGCCCACCATTTTAGAATCAACAAATTCCTTAGTAAGGCTTGTAGCATCTTCTTCTATTTCAAATATAAAAACACCTATAAATTAGAAATGGGTCTATCCTAATCCACCTCCTACTCCTTTGCAAAATTCAAACCCTCTTTTCTTATCTCCATTTTATGTTGTATATCAATACCCTCAAATACTTCCAATATGTAGCTCCCCCAAGGTTATATGGTGTGCCCATATCAAATGCAATATGATCAACTTCCACAATATAATCCTACACCTCAACCTCTTAGGTACCAAAATCAACTTCTCAATTAGACCAATCAAGGACCACTAAATCTAAGGACCTATTCTCCTATCCTATTTGCCATGATGAAAGTGTTACATACATTATTTATGAGTGGGAAACAAGAAAATGTAGGACAACTTGAATGAGTTATCTACACTTAAGTTGATTCACCATATTCAAGAGGAATACATTATTGTACTTTTAATTATTGATTAATTGTGTGATAAAGTTACTTCTTGGTATGGAGGGTTACCTAATAATTCTATAACAATTTGGGCATCAATGGTGAAACCTTCGATGTATAGATCAGGTAGTATGGGTAATGGGTACTCTATTTCTTTAAATTGAATGCTATGTAAATGCATCCTTAAGAAAAAATTCATTATAATAACAATAGATTTTCCTTACGATGTTGAATCTAATTTAGGCAAATGTTAGGCCAAATAGAGAACAAACATTGTCATATTACATAAAAGCTTTGTAATTTGACTTAGTTCCAATGGATTGTAATGCTAACCATATCACTCTAAATTGTTATTCTTAGGAGGTCAATAGCAACTACACAATAGAAAAAATAGACTAAAAATACTAAGAATAACATGACCAACATACCCCAAGCAAATATCAAATGACATTAGCTCAATCAATTAGATTCCTCAACTTTAAGGAGGAGAACTAGGTTCAAATATTGTCAAGTGATACATAGATAATATCCAAGCTATTGTAAAACCACTACATGGTGAGAATGTAATATGGGTGGGGCTATTTCAATATCATATAACCAATTTAAAAAAAAACATACCCCAAGCAGATGCATAGGTCAATAAAGTTAAACATATGAATAACAAAAGTGACCTAAAAACTAAAAAGGAATATCAAAAGGAGAAATTACAAAGAGGGATAAATACATAAGGAGGCATATAAATGCCTCAAATAGCCATCCCTCATTATTGAAAGGTACATAATAACCTCTAGACAATATAGGAAGTTCACTACCCATGGTGAATGTACCTCTATTGAATTCAAGTTTAATATTGTAGAATAGATGAAGAAAACTCCTACCAAATTGAGGATGGTAGAGAAACTATAGGTACTTAGTTCAAGATAATATAAATTAGTAAGAAAGAAGCTATGCCAAAAATAGATAACCTAAGCATGCCCATCCTAGTATGATTTAACAACAAAACCTAATAGTGTCGGATCCATACAAAATTTTAGTTAATGTGATAGACATATTGAACACTCCAAAGCCTAAAAACCTAAATTAGACTCATTTATTTGTGACTCTAAAATTAAAATTACTTGTCAAGTATTTGCATAGCCAATTTAGGAGTAGCTATAACAATGATTTCAAAAGTTGTCTGTGAAGAAATGGGATTGTCTTAAACCAAGACTATTAGGCATTTGATTTAAATGGATGGCACTAGGCGAATGTTTTGGGATAATTTGAAGGATTTTATCATAGCCATATTAAAGCATCTAGAGTTGATAGTAGTCCAAGAGATCATTGTATTTGACCTTCCCCCATATTTTAACATGTTGTTATCAAGATAATGAACACATAAACTCTATAGAGATAGGTACCTGGAAATGGACTACCCCAACATGAAGGTACCATGAGATGGAAATATGATCCAAATTGAGAACAAGACCCCATGCAATTACCTACTACACAATTTGTATGAAGACAATTTGGTTAACTAAAATGAAATACCAAAGTTTTTGGATGATGAGATCTTAAAGAAGATCAGATATCTAAGACATACGTGATTATTGGTGTGCTCCAAGATGACAATGATCCAAATATGAAATTTAAATAAAGCGGTCTAGGAAACCATCTATTACCCAAATAATCATCTAATATCCAAGCTCTAACCATCTAATAGGCACAAGGGTCTGATAAAATATGGGTAATGCACTTTGATGGTGTAAGAACCAAAACTAGAGCTAGTGTAGGCATCTAATTTATAGACCCATAAATACATAAACAATGTTTTTCCTACATGTTATTACCAATTGAACTAATCATGTGGTCAAATACGAAGCATTGTGCACTATCTTAAGAAAAACTAAAAATATGGGAATAAAAAATTTGAAGGTATTTGGAAATACTGAGTTGGTCATAATTAAGGTTAATTATCAATCCACCACTAAAAATAAATACTTAAATCCATATAAATATTAGCTATGGGATTTGCTAGAAAACTTCACCACTTAGAAGATCAAGGCAATTCCTTAGGAGTTAAATATCAAAGCAAATAAGCTAGTATTAGTGAAAACATAAATTATCCCCATTATTGATATTTGGGATAAAGTGAAAGAGTTAGAGGTGGTAATAAGGCTAGTTGTCCTTGATAACTCCAATCTATATCAACTCTCTAATAACAATAAGTAAATCAAAGAATTTTCATCAAAGAAGCTCAAAATGCTTAAGATAAGAATGAATATAGAGATGACATAAAATATAGGGTTATTTAGTTGAATAAAAATCAATTATTGAAGGGATTAATCATGCTTGAGATTCTATTTAATCCATGTGATAATGTTAAGAAATTCAATATCAAGGTGAAGGCATCCTCCTACCTCCTTATCAAAATTGTGGAAGAGAAGAACTTGTTGCCTAATATAGAGTGCACTAAGGAAGATATATGTCTATTCAAGGATCTTTGTGGAAAATATAGACATATCATCATCTAGTATTATAAATATTTGAACGTGTATGATAGAAATACCATATAGCATACCATTGAATTAGAACTAGGTTCAAATCCCTTTAGAAAAAAATAAAGGTTTGTGAATCCTAAAATTGAAGTATTCATAAAGAAAAAGCTTTTCAGACTCTTGTAAGCATATATCATCTTCTTGATTGAGTACTTAAGCACTCCACCTATATTTCTAACTTGGTACTAATACAAAAAAAGAATGGTGATATCAGGTTGTGTGTTGACTTCAAGTATCTTAACAAGGCATCATTAGAAGACCATTTTCCCTGCCTTTTATAGACCAATTTTTGTAGAATGCGGAAAGGTCAAAAAAGTATTCACTTCTAGATGGTTTCTTAGGGCATAACCATATTTGGATTAAGGATGGTGATAAAAAAAAAATAATACTTTTACCACCAAATGAGGCATATTCACCTATCAACAAATGCCTTTTGTGTTATTAAATATTGAATCCACCTTCTAATCAACTATGAACATTTTCTTTGTAGGACTAGTCAATGAGATAATTTTCATTTATATTGATGATTTAACTTTCTTTTCAAAGGAAAGGACTCAGCATATTGAGCATTTAGAGTCTATATTTCAAAGAAGTAGAGAATTTTGTATCTCTCTTACTTATTAAAAGTCCATTTTCATGGTCTAATAATATAAACTATTAGGACATGTGGTGTTAAAATATGGCCTAGCCATAGATTCCAATAGGATAAAATCCATACAAGACCTTCTCAATTATATCTATTAAAGGAATCTGGTTCTTTCTAAGTCAAATCTAGTTTATTTTTAATTCTATAACTTTTTTTTGCAACTGGTTAGACCCATCATCCAAATGTTGAAAAAGTATGCAACCCTAGTTTGGATCAAAGAAGGAAAAAGAGATTTCCAAGAAATAAAAGATTCCATCATAAATCCCATGTCCTTATCAATCCTAATTTCTCTAAATACTTTAGGCTCTATATTTTTTAGATAAATGAGAGAATTTTTGTCATACTAACCCAAAATAATGATAAGGATAAAGAGCATCCCATCTCCTTCATGACTCAGGTCCTCCATAACTACAAAGAGAGGTAAATGTTCATTGAAATATACGTATTTTCCATCATGAGATCCCTTAGAAAATTTAGGTATAACATATCCCAAATCAATACCACCATATTTGTAGCCCACCCTAATGTATTATCTACAATGCTTCATGGTAAACTAGGAGAGAAGAAAGTCATGTGGATAAACAAAATTTAGGAATTTGACATCGAAGCTAAACCCACTGAACTCATTAGGGGAACAACCCTATATAAAAACCTTACAATATTTTTTCCAAAACACCAAGTCATCTTGGTGGATGAAGTAAAACTAATGATTAGATAGGATGGATGTTAGATATTAGCAAGTATGTGGAAACTAGATAGGTCTTAGGAAGAATAACACCTAAAGTAAAGTCCCAATTTAGGTAAAAAGCAATACATTATACATGGCTAGATGGTGTATTGTTTAAGAAATGATAAGATAGATTCCCATTAAGATATGCCAAATAAGAAAGAGTAGAATTCCTAATCAAAGAGTACCATGATGAGGAAGGGAACTATTCCATGCCAACTATAGCACACAAGATCCTAAGACTACTTCTAGTGGGTCAAAATTTGTAGGGCTGTTGCACATTCATGAGGAGGAGGAGAAGGACACCAAAAAAATTGAAGCCCATCATAGTCACTGAACCTTTTCCAATAGTCGGGCCTAAATTTAATTGGAAATATTAATCCTTTATCTAGCATAGGATAGATGTATTTTGATCATAACTAAATGTTTCATCAAATGAGTTAAAAAAATGTCTGACAAATCAACTAATAAAAAAGTATTGTCCAACTTTTGGAGGATATCATTACCAAATTTTGGGATTCATCCATAATAATCACTAGTAATACCACTGTATTTATAGGGTTCAAGTTGATAAAATTTGCATCAATTTTATGCTCAAGATATCTTCTAATTACTACCCCCAAGGCAATGGACTAGAAGTGTCTACCAACAAGAATATCATGAATATTATAAAGAATATCATATCCAAATCATAGATGGACTGGCATACCATACTATGGAAATCACTTTTGACATATCTAGTGACACCTAGGGATTCAATGAGTTCATCACCTACAACTAGTATTTGGAAATGAGGTTGTACTACTAATAAATTTGAAACTCCCTCTTCTCCAAATGTTATAGGAGTTGTAGCTTGAAGACACTAATATCAAACCAATGCAAGTATCACTAAACCTTCTATCCTTATAGGAAGAGAGAGAGAGAGGGGGGGGAGGAGGTGTTCAAGAGGATGATCCAACATCAAGAAGATGTCAAAAGGTGGTTTTACAAATGGGTCATTGATATGGATTACAAGGAAGACAACTTAGTGTTCAAATAGGATGAGGATAAATCTAAACCAAGAGGTCATCAAAAATATTTTTCCCATTAGAGTAAGATCATATCAAGTCCTTTAGATCATGGGTTCCAATTTCTATAAGCTTGTCATGATGGATGGAAGGACACTACCAATTTTAGTAAATCTAAAGCACCTTTGAGCCATTTGATGAAAGGAATAACAGGAAAAGAAATGTGAAAACCTATACATAGCCCCTTGTCTATTATTTTCTCTACCTTTGTCTTCCCTCTTACTCCATGAGAACATCTTGTTTTTTTCTTTCTTTTCTTCTCATATTATCAATTCACTAGTGATCCTATGTGAATAACCCCTTTCTCTAATCAATTCATCCAAAAAGATAGATTTATTCAACACCTGCAAAGTAATCAATTCACTCATAAAACCTAGTGAATCATTGTCCAACTTGAGTGATCATTCCCTAGCCTAAGACTTGGCAAAAAAAATATTTTTTTAGTAACTAATCATCATGGACACCACTTTTGCCTCCACCAAGGTTATGCACAACAATGAATATTTGCCATTTGGGCTAATATTTGCATTTTTTAAAGCTCAAATTGGTGAGTTTGGGGGGCCTGGAGGTCGACCCTTTCACCCGAAATTTTTGGATTTTTTTATTTTAAGGTGTCGGTTCGTCGTCCATTGATAATAGTATTACGGATTTTTATAAAACTTTGCCATCATTTTTCACCAGAATGAGGACACTTTTCACCCAAAATTTTTAAAATTATCCCGCCAAGTTTGCCAAGTATACCACTATATAAAACTAATACGATAGCGATATTTTTGCAACAAACCGAACCCAGTTCTACAACAGGTCGATATATGGACCTATTTCTATAACAAACCAAAATTTGGACCCATTTCTGCAACAAACCAACATCCAAACCCATATCTGCAACAAACCGATATTCATACCCAGTTCTGCAATAGACCGACATCTAAAACTAGTTTTGCAATAGACCGACATCTAGATCTAATTTTTTAATAGATCAGACCTAGTTTTGCAATATATCGACATTCAAACCCAATTTTGTAATAGACCGAACCCAGTTCTGCAACAAAATGACTTTTAGACCCAATTTTGCAATAGATCAGACCTAGTCTTGCAACAATCCAGACCTAGTTCTGCAATAGACTGACATCCAAACCCATTTCTACAACATACCAATATCCATACCCAGTTTTGCAACATACCAGACCATGTTCTGCAATAGACCGAACCCTTTTTTCTTAAGACCAATTTTTGGACCTTGTTTTGCACCAGGATTGATTGTCGGATCGCGTTCTACACCAGGTTCTCTATTTATCTTAAGATATTATGAATATAGTAATAAGATTTATTTTTCTGTCAGCTAATTGCAGGTTTTTCTTCTACTATTTTTCTATCATTTATTGAAAATATTTCAATGCTTTGTTTCCCATGTTTTTCTCTATTTTACCCTGTTCTACATGTCTTCAGCACCAATATCCAAAACCCAATTTCATAAAATGCAGAAGACCATTTTAACTTCAAAAAGTTTGCAGTTTGCTATTGTATTTAGTATTCTCAAAAAGGGTAGACCCATGTCTAATTTTATTGATTATAAGCACCTTTATCAACTAGATGATGTGCAAAACCTTCCTAGTTCCCATTGGTCAGATCGAAGTGGTTGGGAAATGGTAAAATGTCTATCATTAGTTGAGAAGGAAGACCTGAGGGAGCAGGTAAAACATGCCAGATTCATTTCACTTTCTATTGATGAGGTGACGATTGTGGACAACACATCCTGGATTTGCATGCATGTGTACACATTTCAAAATCATGTAAGAAGGCCTAGTTTTCTAGGATTACATAAGATGGTTGAAAGTTCAAATGCAGAAAACATCTATAATGTTGTTTTGACCAGTTTAAAGGAAATTGTGGGAATGAATGATATTGACATAGCCACAAAGTTAATTTGCATTGGAGTTGATGGTGTTGCTATAATGCAAGGGCACATGAACGACCTATGTGTTTGACTCCAAACTTTAGTTGCCCCATATATGATACCCATTCATTGCATGGCTCATAGAGTGAATCTTGCTTATAAAATCATGAGCACTTTTGACAATGTTGCTAAAGTGGAAGATCTCATTCATGAAATACATTCTTATTTTTCTTGTAGTCCTAAAAGGTTTGCAGAGTTTCAACAGTTTGCACTAGGAGTTACAGAAGGAAAAAAAATTGTTGAAAGATGTGGATACAAGGTGGATTTCATTGTATCAACCTGCACTCAGATTTTTTATAGAATATAAATCTTTAACAGGGTTTATGTATGCAAATAGTAGAGCAATTGATAAGGCAAACGATATGTTGTTTCATTTGACTAACTTGGAAACTCTTTTAACATTATGTGGTATTCTTCCAATGTTACAAGAAATGAACAGATTGACTAAACTTGCACAAGAGAGATCCATCTATATCATTGATTTCATGAGGATGAGAAAGCAAATATGTGTGATTATTGATAGGTTATATGTGTTCAAACCAGATTTTATAGATCCCTTATTTGAAAGTTGGAAAACATTGACAAACGTGAAAGATGCAAATAGTTTTTTGAAGTTTGACATTAATGATAATATTTGTATTAATGTTCATGAAAATATGATACCTTTATATTGTTATGAAAGGCATTCAAGTGTAGTTACTGACAATGTTGAAAGAGTTTGTGTAACACACAATAGGTACGAAGTTGTTTTACACAATACCAAAAAAAATTGTTCAACATAGCAAAATCATTGACAAAAGAGATAAGAGATCGGTTTCAAAGACATGAGTTGCTTGAGGCCATGGGTGTTGTTAACCCTTTGTTTTGGGGTTCTTGCAATGATAAAAAATCTACACAAGAGTTGTTTATTAAATATATGGGCAACCTTATTGAGCATTTCAGTAAAAGTGTGGAAGTCAATGGTGTTGAAATAAAAGGTATACTCAACAAAGATCTTTTAAGACAACAATCACAACATTTTGGAAGAACAATGGTTCATCAAGCATCACTTTTGAGTAATATCCATGAGACTGGTTCCATTGCACGTTTGTGGCAAAAGTTGTATCCAAGTAGTATCTTACAAGATACGATTAGTGAATACTTTTGTTTATATGAATTATGTCAAACAATGATTTTGGGATCTATGGAAGATGAGAGGGTTTTTAGTGCACTATATTTTGTTAAATCTAAGCTCCGCAATAGGCTGGACAAAAATCTAGAAAATTGTTTAAGAATTTATGTGTCATCATATCAGTTGGACAAATTTCCATATGATAGAGCATTAGCATACTGGAATTCAATTGCAGAAAAAAGGGTATTACGAATACGACCGATAAGGAGGATAATGATGCTTTTAGTGATCAAATGGTGTCTTCACAGATTGATTCTAGACAAGTTGAAACGTGTTCATTTCAGCTACCTGAATTCTGATTTTTCCAGTGTTTCACAACAATGTAACTTTTGACTTTCTTTGTTATCAGATTTCACAACATTTGTTCATTACAGATTTCACAATGTTGTTTCACAAGTTGAGAACTGTTCATTCTAGATTTCACAACTATTCATTCCAGATTTCACAATGTTGTTTCAGATGTACAAGATTTCAAAAAATTACTTTTTCACATTATGCTTATAAAAATTGTACATTTTATATCACATTATGCTTTTAAAAATTGAATGTTTTTTATCATACTGTTTGAACTGCCTTAATAAATTGTTGTCTTTTATTTTATATCACAATATTGGTATTGTATTGTTAATGTATCAATTATGATCAACAAAAATATTCTTTTGATGTTTGAGATGAAGATAGTAAATAATATTGATGATTAATACTAGAAAAGCAACACAAAATTATAAATGCAAACAACCTTTGAATGATTGAAGACACAAATTTAGAAAATATAGTTTTCATTAATATGATTGAAAATATATTACATTGTACAAAATCGTTGACTACAGTCAACTTCAAAATATTTTTACATTGTAAAATATCTTATTTTGGCATAGCTACATCAGTTTCACTTGCAACAATGACTTCTTTTCCTTTATCTCCTTGCTTAGCTCCTTGTTCCGGCAGTGCACCAAGTCTGACTAGATTTTCTTGACCTTTCACAATACTTCCCAACAATGTGCTTTCTTGCTGGTTTGGATCTTCGAGTATTGTTGGAAGTTTTTCTTTTTCTTTTTGGTGTTGTAGTACGACGTTTGGATCTTCATGGAGCTTCTCCCTGATATATTTTCTCAAACGATTATTATCCGCCACTTTTAATTGTATTTTTTTCTTCATTTCCATTGCATTAAGCAAAAAAGTTTTTGCCGCATTGATATTAACTTGCATGTTGTTAACTTGCATTTTTAAGTTTTCAAAATTTGACTGCAAAAAAGAAAATGGTAAATCATTCAAAATAGCTATATAAAAAATTGTTACTTGTTTTAAAGAAAATTGAAATATGAAAAATAAAGTGCAAAAGCAAAATGAAAAATAAATAAAGATTTTCTTACCTCAGCCACATCCCTAGCAGACTCAGCAAGTGCAACTTTTTCTTTATCGAAAGCCCATTGGTTATAAAAATCTTGGGCTTCAACATTAATATTCTCTAATCTGCTGACAACAACATTTAAAACATCATCATCATAAACAATTTTAGAATTTATTGTTCCTGTTGTGGCCTGACTCAACAGGCCACTAAGCTTTTCTGGTTCATATTGAACCAAAGAATAGATTGAATCTCTTTTTGCATAATTCTTATATCGGGCATTTATTTGCTTTATTAGAACCTTGGCCCGATATTCCCAATCCTTCATTTCTTGCAAATCTTGAAGGACAATCTATTTCATTGTTGCTTTTATCTTTTCAACCATTAAAATATTTTCATCAAAATTAACAATGTCATCCTCAGTTTGAGGATGAGGGTCATTTCCTTTCGGAGCTAGGAATGATCTATGCTCAGGTGCAGGGGCTTCCTGTTGTTGTGCTTCATCCAGTGGATCTTGAAGCACATATGTTGCTTTAAAACCTAAAATGTTGCCCTGCAATAGAAAATCATCATCAAGTTGGATATTATCCAACCCAACAGATGAAACTTCTAGTGCCTGTGAAGAAGTGTGAAATGTAAAATATGAGAACCTAGTTCGAAACTTTGAGTCGGCTATGATCTCTATGAAAAAGTTGTTTTCCAACCCGTGTTTGGCCTCTCATCTATGTAGGGCTAGGTTGTGCTTATGCCTGTCGTTGTTGTGAACGTGGATGCTATTGTTGTTGTTGTTGTTGTTGTTGCTGCTGCTAATGTTGTTGTTGTTGGTGGTGTTGTTGTTGTGGTGGAAGAGGTAGCTATGGTGGAAGCGGTGGCACCATATGGCCTCTCATTCTCGTAGTTTATCATTGAGAGGTGGCTGAAAACATAAAAAAGTTTTGTTAACATTATTCTAAAAATTAAATAGAAAACAACCATAATAATTAATTCAAAGTAAATACACATTGTTTTACCTGAAGACGATGAAATCTATTGAATTTGTGCACCGATGGGGGAGGGTGTGGCCACACAAGATTTAGCCTGCACATTTTGTGCATACCTAGGTGTACGAGATCCACCAGGTGAAGGAGCTTGCCTCGGACATTTTGGTGCCCTTTGTAATGGTGAAATTTTTGATCCAATGTCCTCAAAATCACCAGTTTGCTCTGGCCTATGACTCCTATTGGTAGCATCTTGTTTACTCCTTATTGTGGCTGCCCTACCCTGCATTTAGATGAAAATAAAAATTTAAAAATGAAAATGTACTAAAATATAAAATACTTTTGATTGTCAAAGATGGACTGATTACCTTCAATTCATCTGGTGTCAAGGCAATGGCTTGTAGTGTTGCATGCACTACAGTAGGAGGAGGAGTATCTTGCAAATTATGAAAACTTTCAAAATAAAGAGCTAAAATATAATTAATAGTGCCCACAATGGGTTGTGTTGTGCTGGTTTGCAATTGCACCACATGTAGCTCGACCCTGATGCGATCTGCAATATAGGTGCACCAATCGAACCTCTCATGATGCTCACAACGAATAACATACGAAAGTGCCCAAAATAGAATTTTTGATCTTCCAAGAAGAATCAGTCTTGCCTGGAAGAACTCAATAATGGCCTTCAAAGTTGGATTCTTAACATCGGTGATTGTTAACCCTCTTTTTGACTTGGCGATGAAAGCTGCAAAAAGAAAAAATTAGATAACAATTTACAAATTTGAAATTTTTAGCATTAACAAATTCTAAGACACAAGAATTATACCTGCCAAATATTTTGTGCTGAGTTGGTACGTTTTCTCGAGGTAGCCTTTCTCATCTACAGAGAGCTGGCACTTCGTTGACACTGGAGGACAATCACCGAAAGGAAGATTTGTCAATCTGTTAATGTCTGTAGCTATGATGGTGAATGATAGATTTCTATTTCGTATTTTCATTTTGACAATGGCCTTGTCATGGTCATAACCACTAATAATATGTTGCAAGAGGACTTTATCAATTTTAAAATGTGGCATTGACACCAAGGTTGTCAAACCTGCATCTTCTAACCACGATAAGTCTATACCTAGGGTAATTAACAAATCTGAAATTAACGTGCAAGAAGGGTTCTTGAACTTTGGATTAGGGGTGGAAGTGGCGGCCATTGCTAGAATTTGGAAACTTGGAAATAGGAAAAATAGGAGAAATTGGTTGCTCGATAATGGTTTGCTCTGGTTGGGTGCAGTCATAGAAATGAACTCAAAAAATGACACTGATGCCCTTTTATAGATAGAATGGATGGAGTCGACACGTGGTAGAATTGTATTGGACATGCAGTATGGGTGACCGATTGTGTGACACGTGGTAGGTGGTCAATGGTGGACCGTATTGTGCATCAGATCCAATCTCAAACCATATTTTGCATCAGGCCCTATATTGGACCTTATTGTGCATCAGACCCGACCTCAGACCATATTATGCATCAGACCTAACACTCAAACTTTATTCTGCATTAGACCCGACCCCGGACCTTATTATGCATCAGACCCAACATTCAAATCTTATTATGCATCAAATTCAATCTCAGACCTTATTATGCATCAAACCCAAAACTTAGACCTTCTTATACATCATATCTAACCCGAACCTTATTATGCATCAGACCCGACACCTAGATCTTATTATGCATTGAACCCGACACCTGGACTTGGTTATGCATCAGACCCGAAACTCATACCTCATTATGTATTATATTGGATCCCCAAATCTTATTATGTATCAAAATCGACACCCAGGCCTTATAATGCATTAGACACAATCCCAAATCGTAGTATGCATTAGATCAAATTTAGGTTTAGTTATACATCAGACCAGATCTGGGCTTAGTTATGCATCATACCGAGTCTAGACCTAGTTATGCATCAACTAGTTATGCATTAGACCAGATACGAACCTAGTTGTGCATCAAACCAGGTTCAGACCTAGTTATGCATTAGACCAGATTCAAATCTAGTTATGCATCAGACCATATCCGATCCATCAAAATTGTCAAAGTCGCCATTTTTCCCTAATTTTTTTCTAGAAACCAAGGTAATTTTCCATTGCCTTCGGCATCAGGTTGGCCAAGATTCACCATAGTTTTGAAATGAATTCACCTATTTTTCCAAGTATGTTTTTGGTTTGACCCCTTATGCATAACCTTGGCCCCCACAATTCCTTCCATGACTAAACCCAACCCCATGAATCGACCTTTCACCATTGTTATCCCACTTGTATCACAACCAACAGAAGTAGTCCAAATGGAAACACATGAGATAGGGTCATTTTGGAAGAAATAAGAAAATATGCTAAAGTAGAAGTCCTCCCCTCATCCTCAAATACCCAAGAAGTTGTTTGATGAACCTTTCCAAGAAGTTGAAGATAGTAAATATAAACACTCTCAAGGAAATTTGAGAAAGGAATCCCTGAGAAGGTTCAATATTAGACCCAAAATACACTCTTGGAGAATAATCTAAAAATAGATATTGGATTTAGTGATGAACTTGGTACTACAAGTTTGAAATTTCCTAGACATTGTGGAAGATTATGCAGAGAGGTATGACTTTACCAATAGGAGCATTACATATACCAAGTGAATTGAATATTATTTCTACATATTTAAATGGGACATAAGGACAATGTTGAATGTAATTGATGACCAAGTCATATGGGTCACATGTAACCCCAAAACCTAGAAATATTATTATTATAAGTTTGACCAAACTACTAGCAAGATTTCTTAATCCAACATCTAAATAACCCAAACAAGGTTGTCAATTTTAGCATATTTTTGGAATTGGAATATTTCAAAGATGATATTTATATGGTCTTATATGATATTACAATAGTACTTGGAGAAAATTGGATGCATAGGTATATGAGGAACATGTTTCCCTCCTTCATGCATTGAGAACTACCTCCTATGCTAGATACATAGCTAATTAGATTAAAAAACTAGAAAAGGAGTTTAAGGAGAAGAGAAAATTTACCTAAATGTATCTATTTTAGATCGTCTTGTACCAAAAGAAGGATTAATTCCCTTTCCTTTTGCTAAATCAAATATATCTAGATGGAAAACCACTATCAGTGGTGGATTGTATAGACATGTTGTGCTAGAAGCAAGGAAAACAACATACTACTTCTATGATACAATATATAATATCAAAATAGAAAATATGAGGGAAAAAGCACCAAGTATGTTATCGAAGATAACAATATCTTCATTATAAAATATATCTCAAATTATCCTTCCAAAATAGGCATATCACCTACCAACTTCACCACTAGATTGCTAGTATTGGATTTGAGTGGAATAGATCCATACCAAATGATCCAGCTTTCCAATCAACTTTCAATTGGTGTGGCCATGTAATTCATCCAATTGTCAGTGGAGTATGATGAATTAAAAAATAAAAATATAAAATTGTAGATAGCAATGGAATAGCTAAAATCCAAATAGTGAAGTCCCTTTAGGATAACATCAAAGTCAAAGTGACAAGTTCCAAGAGGTACTTTGATTTTGTAGCCAACATAAAAAGCAACCTCAACCAAGTATCCAAGATCGTCGAACAAGTTGAAGAGGTATTTTTTGCAAAGATAACATACTAAGAGGTACTCAAACTATTGGCCATGATGACATGTTACAAACCTAGTAGTTAGGGATAGACAAAAGGACCTAGTCAATAAGTTGAAAAACATCCTTGACACCTAGAGAAATCTATAGGCATGCAAGGATGTGATGTCCTCTCTAAAAGCCCCAATATAAAAAATGGTAAAATAAATTTAGGGGATCATCATTATTGTATTACCTAATATCTTTAATCCTTATAGAAAAATTCTCGATGATGACATCATCAATTTAATAATCAAATAGGAGAAGACCAAGGTTGAAACTAAAGATGTAATGAAACAGGTCAAGAAGCTGCAATCACTATTTTCCAAATTATAGGAAATAGTAGGTAGATCAGATGGGCTATCAAAAAACATATATGAGGACTTGAAAAGAGGCGTAAAGAACATTACCAATATTTAGTTGCCAAAATATGAAGAATGGTAGAATTTTTGGGGGCTACTGCCATAGAAATGAGATAAGGAGGGCCAATAATTTTGTAAATTTTGTAGCAAAGATTCCAATTTGATAACTTTGTACTTGAGGATGAAGACAAGATCTATGATCTCTTTCCAATGGGCTTGGTGCCCTATGCAGTCAATAGAAATATACAGACAAGTCACTACCTTAGGAATTTTTCCATTTTATAAGGTTACCAAATAGTTGGAATTAGTCAATTAAAACCTTCAAAAACCCCTCAAATTTTGTTAAGTGGATAACAAGGACCAATTTTCTCTCAAAGGGTCAATTTTATCATAGGAGCAATTTACTTGTAAGGAGAAGCAATTTGATTGCACGAATGAAATGCTAGTATACTAGAGTGATTTTCTCACCTCCTAGAGCATCTTGCTCATGAACATGTAGAGGGATAAAAAGAGAAGCATAATTCTTGAGGAAGATATTTAAAATTTGATATTTTTGCATGTTGTGATGCCTTAACTCATTTTGTAAGGATTCTAAGCACTTTAGAGGAATAATTATCGGCATGTAATATTTGCCCATGTAACTCGAGGGTAAACACTTCCCAAAATTAGGATCCATGGACTCCATTGCAAATATCTTTTAGTCTTGAGGAATTTAGAGATACACTTTGTGAATCCAACATTGTGCTCTTCTAATTCATGATATTGATGAGAAATTGATGTTTTTTTATCTCCAATAGTTGCATTACCCTCCTATATTATGGAATATATTGTTGGTAAATGAGCCCAAATATCATAGGTTATAATTACCATGATCATATAATCTCATTCTATAATAATAATAATAATAATAATGCATAAAATAAAAACTTTATTAATAAAAAATCATTCTACATTGTTGTATTGTATTGTTCACAATCCAATACATTATGTAGATATTTATCTTCAATATATAGCCTTATATGAGACTCTTCAATGCTCCTCACTCTTAACTTTTGCTCTCTTCAAACTCACAGGAGATGCAACCTTTCATATTTTCTTCTTTAGATGACAAATATCACATATTACATAATGACAAATTTTCTCATGATTACACATAACTCCTTACTTTTAAACTTGACTCATTATACTCGCTCATAAATCTTACTTACATACAAGATACCTCATACAACTCTTCACTTACTCACATGACACATTTCACTCATAACTCACACTTGATTACATGACACATAAACACACTTCACAACTTGACACATACTAAATAATAAACATACATCCTAATTTAAATATTTACAAAGGTACTCAAGGTATCAAATAATGTAATACCTCCAACACCCTCCCATATTACATTATTTCGTGTGAAGGCCTGCCTTCAATCTCTGACTCTTGTCTTCATTCATGTTAACTTTGGTACTCCATGTTTGGGCATTGAATATGTTCTTATGGGTTGATACCTTTCATTCTTATGAGTAAGTCATCACAATAGTACATTTCATGAATATCTAAATCTAATGACTCATTATTATAAGACCTATTATTGAAGTAATCACATGTAAAATGTACCAAAATATCACCCCATTCATATATTAAAAATTTTAGATTACATTGTTTGTATATTCATTATTCACACCCAAATTTGTTTCTTGAAGAAAATCATTTTCTATCATATATCATAAGTCATTTATGTCACAATTGATATTTTTTTCACTAGTTTGTACTTCAAGGTTTTAATCAACTCTTCTTGCCTTATGTTCTTGTATTTAGAAACATCAAGAGTAAGCAATGCCAAATACATTATCATACCTATATTAATAGGTAGTATAATAGCATCCTTAGAATTTTCTCTTGCTTCAATAAGTTTTGTACTTAGATAATTTCCAAATATTGTAAATTTTTCATCTTTGGCTTCTTTGAGAATTAAGGGTAATTCCTTCTTTAATTTTATTGGAATATCTTTTTGTTCATCAATATTCTCTATCAAATGTTGTGTGTAAAGTTTTAGATATTTTAATATTTCTTTACTTTCTTCTATCAATGCATTCTAGATATTTTCTTCCATGATAATATATCATTTGAACACAAATCAATTTCGCCTTGATTTTCTTTCAATTCAATTCTTTTGTAGATTTCCTTTGATGTTGACTTCCTAATTACTCCCAAATCAATTTTCAAAAATGTCTCTCAATTCTTTAATTTTCTTTCAATGTAAAATTTTACTTCATTCAATAAAATCCTTTGAATTTTTCATAATCTTCTTCTTTCAAATTTCAGTAGTTCATTCAAACTCAATCAATCAATTTCAATTTCAAATAAATTTTAATTCCTCTTTCTTAAAACATTTTCATCAAAAATTTCAAATTTCTTAATCTTCTTGTGTCTCCCTAATTTTTTAATTTAAACTTCCTCCTCAAAATATTTTTTAAACACCTTATATCATTAATTTCATTGGCTTATTTCTCCCTTTCAATTCATTATTTATTTTAAACACCTTATATGTCCTGAACAAATAATCCCAAATCATATTTATCAAATATATGCCTGATAATATTAAGATTAAAATGTACCTTTAATGGCACTCATTCACACATATTGTCAAAGTGAATTAACTTCTTCATCCGTCATGCTAGGGTGAGTCTTCCATGCATTTAGGCTTCCAAAAATAACTTTGTCCCTATACGTTACTCAGTAAGTGATTGAACAACCACATATCCAGTTGTTTTTAAGGCACTTTCAAAATGTCTACAAGATTTTATAGCGTTATCTGCTGATATTTGGAGTTGATTCTCTATCCTTTCATATCATACTTTAGCATATGTATCGCCTCTCTTACTAGAGCTTCACTAATTTCCCTTTCACTAGACGTTTCTCCTTAACATTAATTTATACTATCTTCTTCCTCCAAGTTCATCATTGCACTATTTGCCTACTATCACCTTGCAACCTACACATTTTCTCCTCTTGTGTGTTGTGAGTTCTCCAGACTGTGTGTAGTAACTTCTCCTTCAGTAATAATTTTGAATGTCTCCTACATCAATTTACACCAAAATTGGTGCTAGCTTTCTTCCACTCATTCTCAAATCTCCTTTTGCAATATTCTCTAATATACTAGCTTTCTCCTTTAACATTTCATAAAAAATACTTTATATCACTCCAAAACCTACAAGTTTTTCCTTCAACATGGCTCCCTTCCAATCTATTTGCTCTCCAATGCTTCTCCAACAAATGTGCTCTACAGTGTATCTCCTCCAAGCTTTCACACAAAGTGGTTGTCATGAAACCCACTCTAGGTGGATCTGATACCACTATTGGAAAATGAGACAATATACCATAGAATTCCTAGGATCATATAATATCATAAATATAATATCATTTAATCATAATAATAATATTTCATAATTTGAAAACTTTATTAATAAAACATCATTCTACATTGTTGTATTTCGTTGTTCACAATCCTATACATTACATAGAGCTTTACCTTCAATATAGTCATACATGAGACTCTTCAATGCTCCTAACTCTTGACCTTTTCTCTCCTCAAACTCATGGGAGATGCAACCTTTCATATTTCCTTATTTACATGATAAATATCACATATTACATAATGATAAAGTCTCTCATGATTACACATAACTCCCTACTTCTAAACTTGATACATCACACTCACTCATAACTCTCACTTACATACAGGACACCTCACACAACTCTTCACTTACTCACATAACACTTTTCACTTATAACTCATAGATGATTACATGATAAATAAACACACTTTACAACTTGACACACACTAAATAATAAAAACACGCCCTAATATAAATATTTAAAAAAGTACTCAAGGTACCAAATAATGTAATACCTCCAACATATGTGGTGATTGTGGCATAGTCCTTTGGCACATTTTATCATTCCTCTCACAATTTTAACTCATATGAAAGGGAATGTATTGTTGTTATTTGAATTCTTCACGTGTTGATTTATTGTACACTCTCCTTGTTATGGTTTTAACCATATTTACTCTTAAATATCGCACCCCAAAAATCCATAATTTACTTTCATGTATTTTAATTTTTGCATTTACTTTTTATATTTACTTTCTCATATTTAATTTCATGCAATTAGATTAGACTAGTTAGTTTTAACAAATATAGTGGGTATTTAACCTAAATCTAGAGTTGTGAAGAGGTTCATCCCTTCCATCCATTTTTTGAAACTAGAATTGAGGGTGCATAAGTTAGAAAAATCACCAATTCAACATATACAATCATCAATGCATAAAGTTCTACATGCAAAGCACTACAAGAGTTAATTATGTTATTGGTCTATTTGATAAAGTTTTCTCCCTTTTAAAATAAAGCTTAAAAAATTAATTATGGTAATTACTATAACAACATTCATGCTTCCTTTTATGCATGCATGTTGTGAGTAAAACATCTTTATCAAAAGGACAATATTCACCATCATTTCATGCAATCAAATCAACACTAATTCCACTATCAATTCTAAGAAAGCAAAATAGCGTAATCACTCAAAATACAACAACATATATAGATTACCAAATATAATAAATAAAAACATTTCTTGTTGACTATTATGCAAAATCAACTGAACTTAAAGCAAAGCCAAGAAATCCATATATTTATTTCATGCTTGTCTCTATTTTTTTTGTTTTCTTAACAATATAAATAATGTACAAAAAAATTTAGTCTTATCCAAGCAAGGTCAACACATTTTTATCTTGGGTATGGAAAAATATCTTTTCCTTTATTTCATTTAATATTTCAAAAAAAGCTTTAGAACTAGTTGTATAACACACCTTAACATATAATTTCTTCAATCAATTAACCAAATACTTAAAACTATAGTATAAATAACTATAATGCTTTAATTTATGCATGTAGTGATATCCCAAGAGTAGGTTTCATTACTCAATCCAATTCCATTTCAAAAAAAGTATCAAATCCTCAAAAAATAGAGAGACCCATAAATATTTAAAAATCATATTTCCTAATATCCTTCAATCCCTCAATAGTTCCCTCCTAGACTTCAAATACATATAATATGACATGTTTGTAAGTAAAAGAGTTATTTTTTCAATGCACTAATAGGTCTATAATTCCATTTTGTATATATTCCCTCATGGAATCCAAGTTTTCCATGTAAATATTGGTTTATATAACACCATGAATTGAGTTATTAACCCTTCAATGTATTATCCCTATGCAAAGAACAACATACATAATTTTAACTATCAAGGTTCCCATATATGTGCAAGAGCAGGAAAGATACAATAATATTTCCATTAGCCAATGTTTTATTCTTTTAAAATCAATCAAGGAACAATCACTTTCAACAAGGAAGACCAATTTTCCAAGGTACTCCTGGAATAAAAACATTTTATATCTAGGGATTATTTTCTAAAAAGGATTCCTACCCAAGAGAAGAAATCATCCCAAACTTTTATTCTAGAAAAAATAGATCTAAAACAATAGAGGTTTTGCTCAAATCAAAGGAAGCATGCACAAAATATTTTTCTTTCCTAAATTTATTTGAATGCTTTTGGTTTTTCCATGTTGTTTCTTGTTCTAGCCCTATCAAATGTCTTCCCTATACCAAAAAATTATCAACCCTCTTATTTTGAAGCTTTCATGATGATCCAAAAATCCCTCTCCTCCAAGAAATAGCTAAGAAGATAAACCCATATCCATGGGAGGTTTTCAAGAATGGGGTTTACATGGATATCACCACCCTTCAAAAATAAAAATGTTAATTCTTATACACCTTATTCTTTAGTTGTTTTCTTCATGACCCACTCTCAATTTATCCAAGAAATAACTCTCAATATTTATCCAAGTAAGAAGAGTAAAGTTTCTTTGTTGAATGCTCACCTCATTAGCAAAACAATGCGCTCTCACTCTTTTGCTTAGGAAAAAACTTCAATATGAAGGGTTTATGATAGTTTCTGTTCATTCTCGGGGAGCTTGTGCCAACCTCTATGTTGTGCTTGCTCTGTGGGTGTTATTATATCAGCTTCTCCTCCCCCGAATTCATCTGAAGCTGGCGGCGAGAGGAATGGCTCTGGAGGCGATCAAACGACCTAGGAAATTTGTTCTCAAGGTGCACCACGAGGTATTTCTAAACCTGATTTTGTGATTCCTCTACATGAATTCAATCAGGCATGTTCTTGGTTTAAAAACAATACTCTTATAGGGTATTTTTTGGGTCAGATTCCCCCTAACCATGTCCTTAAGAGCTGGATTGAGCAGTATTGGCGTCCGTATGGGATTCAAGTCGACCATGTCCAAAATCTCTCTAAGGGTTTTTTCATTTCCATTTTGGTAGTCCTAACCAAGCCCATAAGGTCCTCAATAAGGGTCCTAGTTACATTAATAGTTCACTGCTCATTTTCCAACTGTGGAGCCAGGATTTTGTAGTTTCTAATTTGGTTTCCCTGGTCGTGCCTATTTGGGTAGAACTCCCAAACCTCCCCACTGCATGCTAGCCATTTCTAAAAAACTTGGTGTCCACCCTTGGTGAATTTGTCTATGATGAACCCTCTCGGTTCATGTCAGTCCGCCCTAGCAGGAAAATGTGTATCAAGGTTGACATAGCTAAAACCCTAAAGGAGTATATCAACATTCAGGTTGGTTCTACTCGTATTCATCAACGGGTGGTGTATATCAACCTCCCTAATACGTGTTACCACTACCAATCAGCCTCCCACCGCATTAAGGACTACCTCTTGATGGCTAAAATATTCAATACCAAGGAAGCTACCCCAGCAACTAGTGTTGTATTATCTCCCACTTCCCCACACCCTCCATCAAATTATGGTGAATGGACTGAGGTGTCGTGCAAGAAATGGAAATGTAGCAAGCCTGCTCAGACAGGGCACATAGTGGCCACATATGCTCAAGCCCTAGCACCTAAGCCTCCCATGCAACCATTAGTTATGGAGTCAACCCCTGTTCACTCTCCTTCTCTGGTCATCAAGTCTGTAGACCATGATGAAGGGATGCAGTCCACTATGCCCTTGGGTTCTCCAAACAAGATAGCGGTTGAAGGAAGTTTCAAGTTTCTATCTAAATTGAGTACGACGATCACATACCCCCCTATGAGGTGAGCGGCTTGCTAATTTAGACAAGCAGTGGCAAACTTCTCTCTCCTCCACCACCATGGATGCCTTCAAGAATAACCCCTATCACTTGTCAAATAATGCAACTGAGGCGAGTGGGGGTATGCAACTTGACTCTTTTTAATGTTGTTTCTCTTCTAGAATGTGCGTGGGTTGACAGATATTGCTCGTCATTACATGGTTCGAGATGAGCTCACTACATGTTCCAATATCTATGGTCATCTAGATTTTGTGTGTTTACAAGAAGTCAAAGTGGCAGGTTTCAATTTATAATCTACTTGTTCTATGTTATGGCCTGGTAGTCATATGTATGCTACCAACCACAATCACGACAGTGGAGGTGTTGTTATTTTGCTTAGTAATAGGTGGGTGAGCAATTTTGTCACATGGGTTCTGACCCCTCTCACCGTGTGGTCTGGATTCTACTCGAATTTGATGGTCTTTCCTTTGAGATTACTAATATTTCTACCTCTAATGAGGTCCAAGACAGATGTGCACTATGGAGATGGTGTGCTTTATCCTTACCTACCGCAGTTTGGCTGATGTGTGGTGATTTCAATATGGTCGAGAAGCCTTATGATAAAATGGGCCAGCTTCCTAATAGGTGGGCCTCGGGAGAGCGACATGCTTGGTATTTTATGAAAAATAAATTGGGGGTCTTCGATCCCAATGGTTGTTTCTCTGTGGGTCAATTTTTTGAGCATTTGTGGTTCACGTGGTCTAATTTTCAGTAAGGCCCCGCAAGATTTTTAAAAAGGTTGGACAGGGCTATGTTGTTAGACCAACACAAGTTTTCATTTTCTCGTCGGCTTCCTTCAGTCCCTTTTGTTGAAACCATTCCTAGTATGGTCTAATCCGATCATTCCCCCATAGTTTTCTCTATTTATGTTTCCTCCACCCATAAATGGCCTACTCATGCTCACTTTTTTCTTAACGCTTCTTTCTTGCAACATGAAACCACTGTTTATCACATACAAAGGATCTAGAACATTGTACCTAGACCCAATGGAGATTTAGGATGGATTGAGTGGTGGAATGATGTCATTTTTCGTACCACTACTCTGCTGAGAATCTTGGGGAAGAAGGTGGTATAGCTATGTCGTCACTCTAATACTGCTCTGCATAATGAGCTTGCACAGGCCTCCTTTCGTCTTGAGGCCTCTCCTTTTGACTCTGTCATTCAAGCCCATGTTGATCAGCTCTGGCATGAGCTCAAAGTGGATGAAGTGTACGAGGCCAGAGGGGCTCATATTAAAGCCATACTACATTTTCTCAAAGTGGGTTATCATGTTTCTAAAGAGTTTTTCCAGAGGCTTTGACCTCTGTGTCACTCCACTCAATTCAAAGCTTTAGTGGTTAATGGGGTTCGCACCACCTCTTTTCCTAAGGTAGCAGCTAAATTTACACGATATTATTCTCATGTTTTTTCTGCTCAACCGTACACCCCTGAACGATATTTAGCTCTTCAATATTGTAAAGAGGTTATTCCAACTTACCTCTCCCCAGTGCAGTAGAATGAATGTGAACGGCCTCTATCAGAGTAGGATATTGTAGATGCCCTATTTCAAATGGCAGATGCAAAGGCCCCAGGGCTTGATGCCTTCCCCTACGAATTTTACAAAACTTGTTGGGAGTTTGTTGGTCCTGACTTGCATAAAGTATATTTAGAAGCCCTGTAGTCTGGATCTTTAGGTGCTATTATCAATAAGGGCAATATCAAGTTTATCCCAAAGTTTAGGGATCGAATTAAGGCCTTACTTCCTTCTATTATGAGGCCTGAGAAAATTGGCTTTATCCAAAATTAGTATATTTTGGACAACGTTCTCACTATTTGGGAAGAGATGGAATGGGCTCGTAGGTCCAGTCAACAGGCCCTCTTCCTCAAGCTTGACTTTGAAAATGCTTATGATCGAATTGAGTGGATTTTCATTATTTCCATGTTGGAAGCTCTTGGCTTTGGTCCTCGATTTATTTCCTCTGTTAAAATGCTTTTTTAGGATGAATCAGTTGTGCTTTCTCTCAACAAGTTTCAAACTGACGTTATTGGCTTGCATAGGTCAATAAGGTAAGGTTGTCCTTTGTACCCCTCGTTATTAATTTTAGCAACAGAAGCATTTGGTTATCTTTTGGCTCATCGTGCTTCTCTTGAGATGCTTCGAGGTATTTCCCTTCCTTGGAATGTTGGTCAACTCATTAACGACCATTTTTTTGATGACTCATTTCTTACTTTGAATGAGGATGAAAAAGGAGCCAGGTATTTTAATAAAAACTAGGGCCAAAACTAGAGAGGGCAAATCTATTCTTGCCCAGGCTCGACGATTAAGGGGAAGCCCAGTCGAGATGCAATATTTGATAAGAAATTTCTATGCTTCAGGTCCTTTGAGAGCCCGTACAATCCATTTAGCACAGAGGGCTAACCATTGACACTTACAGTCCAGCAGACCCATACCCACTGCTTGCTGTGGGTGACAACAAATATCCCATGCCACTCTATGAAAGCCCTTCTACTCAGACCCACTAGACCACAAAAAATCCTACAGTAATTTTTCAAGCTGTTTGTAACAAGCCTGGGAAGGGCCCTTGCAAGACGAGTAATAAACATGCATGGAAGCCAACACTTTCGAGCAAATTTGAAATTTTCTAGCAAGAGACAACTTCTTAGCATTCTAATATTCCAACTTGCTTTCTACTTTGTTGATGACATAAGACCATAATTGGGATGGAGAGCCTTGAAAGGAAAAAATAATACCCAAGAATTTGAAGACTTCTCTAGGCTGAATCCAACTCCACTACACATGCTGAAGCCAGTGGGGAAGAGGCTAGAGGGATTGCCTGTAACATGAGGTTTTCCTCCATTGGATATTAGACCCGGAGGCTTTGCAAAAAATATCAAGACAAGACAAAGCTTCAGAAAGAGATTGTTCATCCTCATTTCTTACTTTGAATGAGGATGAACAATCTCTTTCTGAAGCTTTGTATTGTCTTGATATTTTTTGCAAAGCCTCCGGGTCTAATATCCAATGGAGGAAAACCTCATGTTACAGGCAATCCCTCTAGCCTCTTCCCCACTGGCTTCAGCATGTGTAGTGGAGTTGGATTCAGCCTAGAGAAGTCTTCAAATTCTTGGGTATTATTTTTGCCTTTCAAGGCTCTCCATCCCAATTATGGTCTTATTTCATCAACAAAGTAGAAAGCAAGTTGGAATATTAGAATGCTAAGAAGTTGTCTCTTGCTAGAAAATTTCAAATTTGCTCGAAAGTGTTGGCTTCCATGCATGTTTATTACTCGTCTTGCTAGGTCCCTTCCCAGGCTTGTTACAAACAACTTGAAAAATTATTGTAGGATTTTTTGTGGTCTAGTGGGTCTGAGTAGAAGGGCTTTCATAGAGTGGCATGGGATATTTGTTGTCACCCACAGCAAGCAGTGGGTATGGGTCTGCTGGACTGTAAGTGTCAAGGGTTAGCCCTCTGTGCTAAATGGATTGTATGGGCTCTCAAAGGACCTGAAGCATAGAAATTTCTTATCAAATATTGCATCTCGACTGGGCTTCCCCTTAATCGTCGAGCCTGGGCAAGAATAGATTTGCCCTCTCTAGTTTTGGCCCTAGTTTTTATTAAAATACCTGGCTCCTTTTTCATCAAAAGCATATGGAAGGTCTGGCAACAATTAAACCCTTGGATTGTTTGGAAGGGGGTTCATTCACATAAATGCTTCCATTAATATTCTCAATGTCTGGTGGTCCCCTGTATTCAAGATTCATGGTAAGTCGTTGGGCCAAGTTCCTTGGGTCCATGCTCAAAACAATTTAAGCGGGGCATTACTGCCATTGCAGATTTTTACTCTAGGGAAAACAGAGATTGGATTCCTTGGAATGATTTTAAAAGGATGTTTCACTTGTCCAATGCTGACAAGGCTATGTATGATGTCGTTCTGGACCATACACCTTTCTACTTATGGCAAAAATTAGGTATCAGATCCCAAAAACCCTGGTGGAAAGATTGGACCTGGTATAAGAGCACTTCTTTGCTCAGCTACAAAGCTAGGCAGGGTTATGACTGGCTTACACGAACTACACCCATGGTACCCAAACTCAATATCAAATGGGACCTTCTCTCAGCACCTTCTTCATTCAGCCTGGGCGTCTTATTTGGAGCCAAAGAAAGCTTTTTTTTCCTAGAGCTTATTGTTTCAGGGTTTACCCCTTGGCCACAGACTTTCTTATATGGAGGTGCATGATCCCCGATGCCAATTTTGTCAAGAACCAGAGTCTTGTATGCATATTTTTTGGGCATGTAGACGGGCTAGTCTCACTTGGAGTTGGGTGGGTTCTTTATCTACCTTGTTTATGTCCCTATAGCTTTCCTGGCATCATGTCCTTATGGGTGATCCCATTTAGTTTTCTCTCCCGCTGAGGGAAGTGTGGCAAATAATCACATTTAGAAATCTAGAAATAAGATTATTTTCAAGCAGGTTGATCCATCTCAATATTTTTCATTTGCTAACAAGCTCAAATTTTTTCATGATGTGTGGTTTCAGATCTGTGACCAGGCTAAAAAGGTGGCTATGGATTTGGACCATTTGCAGGATTTACTGAAATACTGGGGTGAAGCCCCTTGTGCTGTCAGTAAGGAGGCCCTTTTTCGTGTATGGTATCAACCTCCTTGGAGCAGATCCCGTGGCTATGAAGGCCCATTGCAGCAGCTGGATAAGTACACCTCCCAACATTTTGTGCCTGTGATCACTCCGTAATCTGTGCATGTGCCTAATGATGGTTGGGGGGCTTCAAGTAGCCATGGGCATATTTTTGGCTCATCCTGTCCTTCTCCAATTACTCATGCTTCAAGCTGAGGTGAGGAAAATTTTTATGGGTGGGGGAACCACCCACTTCAAATGGATAATGCCCTATCTACCACAGGTTCACTTCTGTAAAAACCTTTCTGGCAGTAAAATATTTTTAGTTTGTTGTTGATGGTCGTGGTGCCCGTATAATGCAGTTTGTTTTTATTTATCCGCTATTAGGATAATTTATTAGCATTCGGGGTATGATTTTTTCTCCACCCACCCTTTTTTTTTTATGTAAAGGACTTCTATTTTTATAATTAAAATGGCCTTTCATAAAAAAAAAAAAAAAAAACTTCAATATGAAATAGCTTCCTTTTTTTACTTAACCCTTTTGGGAACCAAAACCAAAAATAAGAAAATAATATGCCTTTCAATCACATGTTATGGAGAGCACTCAAGTTCCTAAGTTGACCTTATCTTCAAACAAATCAAACCTAGACAAAGCTATGCACCATGGTTAAGTTTTGTAGTTCATATTCTCACACGGTCAAGGTGGTGAAAAGGGTTCACCCTTCCCTACTCCAATTGCATATACATACATACATATAATGGAAAATAAAAGCATCATATGCCTCTCAAAAAAGGTTTTATATCAAACATTAGATCTTTCACATGATTCACAATATGCATCCAAGGAGGATCCATGCTACAAACATAATGCAATAATAGGGTGTCTATGCAAAAAAAATTAAACTCATAAAACTATTTATTTGTTAATTACAACCACTTTGCTATTTGTGTGTGTTCACATTTCCATCCTTTGTGCTCATGATTATCATGCATCTACGGACTCTCTTCATGATTATATCCTCCATTTATTCATTAGGTGGAGTAACCCATCACACTCACATTCAAAAAAATTAGTTAGGTATACTTTAATCAAAATGTTGATGTCAACATAATTGCCTTCAAAATTTTAAATTATGCATATTAGAATAACAAATTAAAGTGCCAAATCAACATGATGAATCATCAATACCTTTTCAGTAGAATAATTATCATTATTTATTTATATCTAAAAGTATTATATATTATATGGATAGAGACACACATGCCATCCATCTTCATAGTTACAAATAGGGACATACACATCTGTCCAAAACACCTCTATGACTAGGGATATAGTCAACCAATCACAAGTACATCACTTCTCTTTTGAACATGGATACAACCATTCACAAGATCATATGTGAATAGGAACACACTCTTCTATCTACAAAATAAGGGCCTCTACTTCTCTCAAATGAAGCATTGTCTATAGTGGACAATGAATGCTAACTTTTATTTATAGTGGACAAATAAATGAACCCAAAACTAAACTATGTGTTGATCATGTGGTCTTCAAATCCTCTGTCATACTTTCTTCAACATGAAAGTTGTATCAAACTCAAAAATAGCTTTCTGATAAACATAAATACTCCTATAATTCATTTTAAAATAATGTATCTTTGAGGAAAAAATAAACGGTCTTCAAGTCCTTCATAATACACCTTCAAAAATACTCATTAATTCATCCCACTTTCCTTGTAGGCCTTCATAGTATTTAAATACCAAAACTTTTGTTGCATATTCAATTTGTTTTAAGTTTTTTCTTCATTATGACATTTGTAAAATAAAACATGGAACATGCTCCTTCTTTGATACAATGGACTCCACAATGTCTTGTCTCAAATACTTTAAGGAAGATAATACGATATAAACATCAAGCTACATTGTATTTGGATAATGTAAAATACACAATCTCTTGCCAATCAAGTACTCATTCGTTAAATTGGGTAGTAAACACCATCAATTCCATCATATTGGATTTGTCAAAAAACTAACCTTCCAAAATATAATATTGTATGAAACCAAAAAATCAAATAAATTAATGGATCCTTTGACCTCTTTTTTCTCAGATTCAAGAAGGGCGTAAATTTTTCCCTCTTATATATCTCTTGGAAACATTGATAAGCTTATCTACAAGACACTTAGCATTTTCTCAGATTCAAGAAGGGTGAAAATGTTTCCCTCTCTTATAGGTCTCTTGGAAACATTGATAAGCTTATCTACAAGACACTTGGAAATTGTCTTTATTATTATGAACACACTTTAATGATCACCAATACTAAGAAGATGGATTGCTTTATTGATACATATTAGGAAAGATATATCTACCACCCAATATATAACACCAACATAACCAACTCTAGAGCCATTTTTCTTGGACCACTATTGATAATAGCATCAATAATTATATGTATCGAGTTATGATATGGAAGGAGGTGAATGATTTTCATACCATGCTTAGCAATATACATAGGGATTAAATTATTTCCATTATCATGACCATGCACATCAAGGAACTAATCAACCACTCTATAATAGGGCACAGAGCCTTCCAAAATTGCCTCAACAAGTACCGTCCAATAGTTTGGAAAACAAACATTACATGTTTCTAGGATGAAATAACTATGTAATTAGATAGAAATAGGTCACTTACCTCAACATATTAAAATATCCAATGATTGAAGAGTTTCACTTTTTATTGTGGTAAGGTAGCCCCGCCATGGATCCTCTACTCTCATATTCTCTTCGGTTCTCTTCTTTGTTCCCTTTATTTAGCCATAAAATAAAAATATCCAATGTCTTACAACCTTTTTCAATATCTTGAGATTGATCCCTTTAATGCAAATACAAAATTTACCAAGAAACAATTATCCTCCAAAAATACAAGAGAGTTGTAATATATTTCCTATTTTTAATTACCACAAATTGTTTTGAAAAAATGAAAAATATATTATATTTATAGAAGTTGTATTACAAAGTAAAATGAGTTGGACAGGAAACAAGGGAAGAAGAAAATCCTCCTCCAATCCCTCTTGGCTCAAAAATTAGCCATAAAAACAATATATAGGTGTGTTTGTTGAAAACATCACCTGAGGCCACCATAATACAGTTATCCATACACATCAACATTACCATAGTTGAATTCCAATTTTTCTCAGTCATCTGAATTTCGTAGACCATCCATCTATCTTCATGATGTTTTGAAGTCATTATTGGCATCTTGAACATGTCTGCTATCTACCTGTACCACCTCTCGCATCCCTTGGATTCTTTGGCACCAACTTATCTGATTTTCCATCTGAGAGTCCACATATTGCCCTTCCTCCAGTTCTTTTCCCCATTTTGCTAAATAATCTGCCACCCTATTTCCCTCTCGCTTGATATGAGTAATAAAAACATCTTGAAAAACCTTCCAAATATTTTGAACTGCTTCCACCTTCCTTCTCTCTCCAATTCCCAGCACCTGAAAGGGTCTTATCGGATCCAAGAATCCAGCCCATACCTGAGAGTCTGTCTCTATCCATAGCTTATGTAAATGTAGATTTGCAGCTATCATTGATGCTGACAAGATCGCCTGTCCTTCTGCTTCATTATTTGTTGTCTCCCCCATACCTTCTGCTCTCCAGTACACCTGTTCTCCTTTCCAATTTTGTATGATAATGCCAAAACCAGCTTTTCCAAGATTTTTAGTAGAAGCCCCATCTGTGTTTGCCTTCACCCACTCTTTGGGAGGTGGTCTCCACTCTATGTTATTCGAGGAGATCTCACCTACGCAACCAACCCTTAGTTGTTTTTCTTTTACAGTTATTCCAAAGATCCTTAGAATAGTCACTTCCTCCATTTCTATGTTTGTTTCCTCCTGTAATCTAATGGATAGTGTTTCCATTAACTTACTCATAATCCTCTCCCAAACTTGCTCCCTTGTTCTGTGCTCTGATCTAAATATGCGTGCATTTCGTTCTAGCCATAACTACCACCATATGAAGCTAGGTCCCAGCTTCCATGCCATTTTCATTGTTCTAGTCTTAAATCTGCATTGTTTCCATTTCTCATAAAAGCTTTCCTGGCTCTCAAAAATTTCCCAATGTTGTCTCATCTGCCTCCACCAACTGATCCATATGTCTTTGGCAAAAGAACACCCAAAAAAGAGGTGATTCAAGGTCTCCTCTGCCTTTCCACACATAACACATTTGGAAGGCCCGTAGAAACCTCTTTTTCTCAAATTATCAAATGTCAAGCACTTTCTGTGGTTAATTAGCCATGAGAAAATGTTAATTTTTGGCCATCCTTCCTTTTGCCAAACAAATGTCCATGGAAGTGGTGTTGGGGTAATCTCATATCCACAGACTACCTTGTATCCCTCCTTTGCCTTATAGATTCCCAACTTACTTCCTCCCCATCCAAGTATATCCCTCTTAGAACCATCCTGAACTGGATGTCTTTGGAGATGTCTCCACAGTTTTTTGGTTAGTTCCTCTGTCCCCCTCACTGGCCATTCTCGGGGATGTTTCCATTGTAGTAAGTCTGGCACATGTTGATTCCATGATTTCATATAGTAAGAGGCTTTCCACCACCCTGCCTTTTGGAGCTCTGCTTTCCAACTCTCCATCTCTGGGAATGTTTGAATAATTGGTTGAGATTGATTCCATGAATCCTCCCAAAAAAGAACATCCTTTCCATCCCCTAATTGCCAATAAAGGTATGGCTTTATTAACTCCTGGCCTGCTTCCATTGTTCTCCATACTGTAGATCCCTCTCCTTCCACTCTGAGTCTTGGGATGTATTTCTCAGCCTCTCTTGGGTAATATTTGGCTTGTAATAGTCTGCTCCATAAGCCTCCAGTAGTTGTAATCCATCTCCAATATAGCTTCCCTGCTAGTACCTTGCTACTTTGGGATGTTGATCTTATCCCCAATCCTCCTTGTTTTTTTGGTTGGCATATCTTCTCCCACCCAACTAGTGCTAATTTTTGTTCTTCCCTTACACCTAACCACAAAAACTTTCTTGTGTATTTATCAATATCTTTTAGAATTTTCTTTGGAGCCTAAAGTATGGAAAATTTTAACACTGGGGAGCTTGTAGCACAACTTTAATCATTGTAAGCCTTCCTCCCAAGCTTAGCCATTTGTGTGTCCAGTTGCTCAACTTAGCTTGAAGTCTATCAATCAACCCTTTCCACTCCTTGCTTTTTGTTTTCTTTGTAGATAAAGGTACTCCTAAATACTGTATGGGTAAAGGAGTTTCCATGAAGTTCAACAACTATATAATTTTATCTCTCACCCTCTTCGTTGTATTGAAAAAACTATTTGAGACTTTTTTTCATTAAAATTTTGCCTAATAGCTTGAGTATACCCATCTAAAAATTCTTTTATATTTCTTGCTACTAGGAGATTGGCTTGACTAATAAGAGCAGTATCATCCACAAACTAGAGGTGATTTATCTCAATCTGAGAACTTATTTTCAGACCCCTTAGCCTCCCCTCTTGTCTCCCTTTTTTTAATAGTCTCCCTAGACCCTCTGCATAAAGGATAAAAAGGTAAGGGGAAAGAGGGTCCCCTTGCCTCAACCCCCTTCCTGCTATGAACATGGGAGATGGACTGCCATTTACCAAAACTGAGAAAGATGTAGTCTGTGTACAGGCTTTTACCCAGTCTCTCCACTCCTCTACAAAGCCCATTTTTTCTAAAATCCTTTGCATAAAGGACCAGTCTACTCTATCATAAGCTTTAGAAAGATCTAATTTAATAAACATACCTAGGTCCTTTTGCTTGGACATTGTGTGTATCACCTCCTAGGCCACTACTATTCCATCTAGAATTTGTCTACCTTCAACAAAACCACCTTGCTCACTTGAAATCAGATTTGGTAAAAAAGGTTTTAACCTCTCTACCATAAGCTTTGTTAATATCTTGTATACTACATTACATAGTGAAATAGGCCTATAGTTCTCAATTATCTCACTAGGTGGGCCCTTAGGAATTAAAGTGATAAAAGTATGATTCAAGGCTTTTAACATTTGCTTACTCTATCTGATTTCCTCCAGTGCCTCCACCACTGCTTGGCCCACAATTTCCCAAAAATTTTGATAAAATTCAATGGGGAATCCATCTAGTCTTGGGGTCTTTCCTATTTGCATTTTTTGTATGATCTGTGATGTTTCTTCCAAAGAAATTTCCTCCATTAATAATTTATTGTGTTCAGGTTTGACTAATTGTGGAATTGCCTCTAGTATCTTCTCCTGCCATGTTGCATTCAATTTTTTTTTGCTACTGAAAAGAGTATGGAAGTATTGATTTGCTATAGTTTTCATTTCACTTCCACTGGTTTTTACCTGACCCATCATATCTGTAAGACCTGTAATTCTATTATGTTGTCTTCTAGCTATTGTTGTCTTATGAAAGAAAGTTGTGTTTTGATCCCCCTCCTTTAACCATGTAACTCTGGCTCTTTACCTCCAATAGATCTCTTCTTGTTCCTCCAAAGCTTCCTCTCTCCTAATAATTTCTGCCTCACATTGCAACAGATCTTCCGTAATAGTTCCTTGTCTTATCTCCTGAGCAATCTTCTCCTTCTGATCCTTGATTTCGTTCTTTTGGATTCTAGTGAGTTCCTTCTTGTGTTTACTCCACTCCTTTAGTTGGGTCCTCACATATTTTAGTTGTTTGTGGAGTTTGAATTGGGTTGTCCCAAATCTTGGTCTCCCTAATTCCCACCATTCCTTTATGTGGTCCTCCAACTCCTCATCTTTCAGCCACCATAGCTCAAATTTAAAAGTTCCTACAACTTTATGATTATCTTCTTCTATGGTAAGGCTTACTGGAAAATGATCTGAAGAAAGCCTATCCATGACCCTCGCTTGATGCTTGGTATGCAAGAATAATTCCTCCCCCATGAAGAAATGATCCAAGCAATATTTGACTATCTCCCCTTCCTTTCTTCTATTTGTCCAAGTCATGGAGTTGTCCATAGTTGGGATATCTATTAGATTCATTTGACATGTTATTGCTGAAAAGAACCTATCCTTTTCCTCCAACATGGCTCTACCTCCTTGTTGTTCCTCTATTCTAAGCTTTGCATTGAAGTCTCCTCCCACAATCCATTGGTCCTTCGGGTAGTTGTCTCTAAAAGTCTGGATGGTTGCCCATTGATCCCTCTGTAATCTGATTGTCTGTGCTCCATAGAAATTAACTATAGTCCAATTTTTTCCATTTTCCCTATTTTGTAACCGAACCATCAACACCCCTCTCATAGAGGCCCCCTATTGCTAGGAATAGTTGGGGATTCCACATAGTGGCCAATCCACCTGATTTCCCCTATGTTGATTGAGTAAGGATCTCTCCTTTTTGCCATATCCTCCTATTTATTTTTTGTAAGTCTTCTCCTTGCATTTTGGTTTCCTATAACAAAATTATATCTGGACTCATATCCATGATAATATTTTTGACTACCTTTTGTCTGGGGTGGCTGCCTAAACCCCTCACATTCCAAGTAATTAAAATCATTGAGAATGGGGAGAGAAAAAATCAGCCATCGATTTTACCTATCCATTCTAGCTCAAATTTCTTCCTTGTTCCTCCATATTTTCCTTGTTTGACTTCCTCCCTACAGATTGGTTTAGTTTTTGTTTCTTCTCCACTTGATGAATCCCTAAAGTAGGGTTATATTTGTTCTTATTTCCTTCTTTCATCTCTATTTCCTGAGTTAAGACTATCCCCTACTCTGATTCCCCTCCTATGGTCTCCCTCGTAGGTTGAATCTCCTCTTCCATGAGAGAGGTTGTGTCTAGTTCTACTCCTTGCTTGTTCCCTGACACTAGATTGGAGTATTGTTCCTGATCCACCGGTGTGACTTGTCGAGTATCCTCCTCTAATCCTTCCATTTGAAAATCCCCTTCTATTTCCAAGCTTCCCAATTGTTTGAATATCTCATATCTATTATTTGTTCTTCCCACTTTTTCTCCTTGTCTCTGGTTACTATGTTGATTTCTTTTGTTTGACCTTCTGATTACTTTTTGGAAGCCCTCAAAGTCTATTGGGCCCTTCCCTTCCTTCTGATTTACCTTTTTCTAAAGAGATTGGCCTGCCATGTTAATATTTGCTTTTGTCCCCTCTTGTCCAAATTGATGATCTTTAACTATTGGGCACATTCTAGCTAGATGTCCATGAGCGTGGCACACCCAACATCTGAATGGAATAGCCTCATAATCTAGTTGTTGGTGCCAGAAAAAATCCTCTATTTTTAGGTCTATCTCTATTGGAAGAGGTTTACTGAGATCCATTTCTATGCAAACCCTAGCAAACATTGTCGATCCTCCTAAAATTATTTCTCTTGATCTACCTTGATAATGCCCGAGTAAGTTGCCTATTGCCTCGAGTACCTCCTCTTTCCAAAATTCAAGGGGAAGGGAAAATAATCTTACCCATATTGGTACTACAATCGGTTCCACCCTCGAGTCGAATCCCATATTCCATGGTTGCAAGAATAGTCCCGCTAACCCGTGATGATACGACCCTCCCTCAAATACTTTTTGTCGATCTGCCATTGATGTGAACTCTACAGAAAAATACCCATTTGGGAGAGTTAGAATTTTGTATTCTCCTTCCAGATGCCATTGTTTCCTTATCCATGTGTGGAGGAAGTGCACGGATGGTCTGAAACCCACAAATTTACCTATCAAGTTGTGTTTTATCTTATAAACTATATCCTCAACTATCCAATCCTCTGCTATTTCCAATACTGGTATTTCTTTTGCTTGTGGTAAACATCCGTTCACCCTTCCAGGAAAATAATCCTCCTTTTGTCGCTTTCCCATGGTGGTTATGATTGTCCTTGCTTGTGTTTGACAATCATTGAAGCTATCCTGGGTTCCACATAGCTTATCCCGGTATGAGATTCCTTGATTTGGAGGAACTGGTACCGAAGTACCTATGTCCCCCATTCTTGGTCATGATCCTTACTATTGAAAGACCCTCCAAAAGGATTGATCCTCTCTGATGGTGTTTTTTGCATGAAAATGTTCTCCAGGCCTCTACCCTAGCCTCTGAAACCCTAGTTTGATTCCTCAGACCTCCGACATTCCTCCTGTTACTTGCGCTCCAATCATTCAAAATGCTACTGTAATGCCGCAGACCTTCGACATTCCTCCTCTGAAACCCTAGTTTGATTCCTTAGAGCTCCGACATTCCTCCTCTCTAATTTCCATAATTTTGAAGACAACACGTTGTGATATTTTTTTAGCTATTACCAAATGCAAAATTTATTGATTTTGGATAGATCAAGGTAACTGAATTTTCCTAGTTGACCAATAATATCATATTCCTATGATAATATTTATTTTTTTGCATAAATTCACCCACCTACAATATTAAACCGTCAAGACAAAAGGGTGTTAAATCTCAATTAAATATTACCATATATATATAGGCTCGTTTGAGAGAAAAATTTACAAGTAAGTGCATAAAATGGGTTACTCTCTATAATGGATAATTAGGACAATAAGGGTACCTATTGGATGCTAATCTTCTCCACACTAAAATGCACAAACCTACCTTTCCTAATAAAGTTATCCTTCAATATCTACATCCAACAAAATGAGAAGAAATGAACACCATAAAACTTGATCATTTAATCAATCTACATATCATCATCCTATAAAGGGCTTGGGACAAAATTTCACACGGTTTGAATGATAGCTACACTCCGCTAATCAACTTTAAATGCATCCTCATACAACATGAAATTTCCAAGGGTAAGAACTTGCAGGCATGACATATTTTTTCCCATAACCGTCTACTCTAATACCACATGATGGAACAACCTAGGGAGGTTGAACAAGTTTCTAATTAAATAGTGGATGTACTTGTAGAAGATTTTGATGCTTGTTCTAAATAATAATCTATCAACCATTCATTCAGGTAAAAAATCCCAAATACATACTCTAATTAAATTATACAAAGATGTAATATTTTTAACATGAATCTCCAAGATGTGACTTTTGGCTATTAAGTGTTAACGTGTGTAAAAGTAAAATTTAATTTTATAATGTAATTAATTTTGTTTTATGTTTTTTTTTAATGAAAATTTTTGTATGTTTTGCTTCTAAGTTTTAGTTTCTAGTTTGATGGTTTTTTATTATAAATTTAAGAGATATACCTAGAGAGGGTAATTATAGTTGATATTGGATTTGATTTCCTCTTTTTAAAATATTTTGTCAAAGAAATTAATATTCTAGGCCTTCATATATCCCTTTAGGTATTTCATTGCTGAAACATTGCCTATACATACATAATTCTTCATAACCATTACAACATAATCATTTGGAAGAAATCAAGGTCTTATAGCTATATAGATTGAAAATAAAATAACTTTGGATGACCATTTTTAAGTAGGTCACATCACAAAAGAATTGGTTTGTGATTTGATCCCACTCATAACAAAATGTCTAAAGAGATTGTATAATTTATTTGTAGCCAATTGTTAGATATCAAAAAAATATATCCAAATTTTTTTGTTAATTGAGATTGTCAATATTCTTATTATTCCACATAGGAAACAACATCCCAAAGACCACTTACATTGAGAAAGGAAGTAAAATCTGCTATTTATTTAGACTACCCAAGAGAATCATGTTTAGTTTTGGAGGTAAACTATGTTGAAGTCCTCTATAAAATCCAAAATTTATAATTCATCATTTAGTTGGCATGGATAAACTAAGTTCCTTTAAACATCTATATCAAAGAGTGATTGTATTTAAGATATATACATTTATGACTCCAAATTTTATATCTTCCTCTTTGCTAAAAAAGACCAGCATTCTAATTACTCTTTGCTTTTAGCAAATGTTTGTTGTATTCATGATTGTTTCATACCAATGCAATACCTCTTGAAGCTCCCATGGTAGAAATATTTAAACAATCCCCCAATTTTCTCAAAAATTTTAAATGTTTTCTCATATTCCTCGGTACTTATTTATATTTCATGTATTAAAATAGATTTATACTATAATAATGTATTAATTCCTTGATAATATTTTTTAAGCCATGTTAATATCTAAAATGTTCCAAGATATCATGTCTATCATTATTTTTTTTTTTTTTTTATAGGCTTAGCCCCAATTCTTATTAACATTTGGTGATATTTTATTTTTAATTTTTCAAATCAAATATCCCTTTGGATTTCATTCTCTTACTATATTTTTGCTTTGTGGGCTGTCATTTCCTTTTCTATTCTAATCAATGCTTTCATATTTAAAAAAATATGAGTTTTTATTTTCTTAGGTAGGAAAACATGGGATTTTGAAAGGATCTCTAACCTTTTACAATGAGAGACACAATAGAAACAAGAACAAGCAGATCAATAGGAGAACAACCCCAAGGGACGGTTAGATACAAAAAAAAAAACCACAAATAGACAAAATGAACCAAATACCTTCAACTAAGAGCAATAGGGAGCACCTTATCAACCAAGGACAAAAATAGACCATAATTCAAGAACACACTAAGTCAAAAAGATAGGGAAATCCTTCATCCAAATTTGAAGAGTGTTCTTATTGACCCCTTGATTGGCCAACCAGTCAGCTTCCTTATTTCCTTCTCTAAAAGTGTGCCTGAACTCAACACCTTCTAAATTCTTAGTGCGATGGTAAATATCTTCTATTAAATCTACAATGGGTCAATAGGGGGAATGTTTTACTTTAGCAATATTATTGGCAAAAAGAGAGTTACCTTCGATCACCACCTTCTTTGCATTTAGCTTTTCCAAGAGCATGACCCCTTGATAGAGTGTCTGAGCTTCAACAAAAAAATAGACTAAACACCTAAGAAGTCAGCAAAGGCCAAAAGAATAACCCCTTTATCATCCCTGATGATTCCTCCAGCCCTTAAGGTGCTTGGGTTCCCTTTAGCCACCTTATCAAAGTTTAGTTTAATCCAACCTTGAGGTGAAAGCTGCCATTTGACAAGATCTCTAGAATTGGGGGTGGGAAAACCAAAAATTTAGCTAGACAAAAACCCCAAACCTAGCTTTTTCCATTGCATATTTTAATCTAGTTGTCCCATCCAGGTATACCATGTGGCATCAGTCACAAGGGATTATTATTTAGGTATTCATAAGGTGGGCGTAGTGGGAATGGAGCCAATGTTGGCCTCTACCAGCACATAGGACATTCACCAATTGTGCCACATATCCATAGGGTGGATGTAGGGGGAATGGAACCTGGGTCAACCTCTACCAACACAGGACATTCACCAACTGCACTACACAAGCAGATAAAAAATATAAGTTTTTATAAATAAATAAAAATCAAGTTAGCTAAGAGTAAAAATTATGATATATGCATACTTAAAAAGTATGCATTAATGCAGTTAAAATAATTAAAACGAATATATAAACCAAAAAAATTAATTGCAAGATAAGATTTAGTGGTTAAAATGATCAAATGGCATAAGCTCAACCACTTATATTTATCAACTATCAAGATGAAGACTGCATTAATGGAGTTAAAAGAATTAAAAACGAATATATATATATAAACCAAAAAAATTAAGTGCAAGATAAGATTTAGTGGTTAAAATTATCAAATGGCATAAGCTCAACCACTTATATTTATCAACTATCAAAGATGAAGACTCATAATTAAATCTTGTTAATGTATCAAGTGTGATACATGTATCCATACATTATCAAATTATTATAATAATACTATATAATTACTATTAAACTTATTTCAATCTTATATAACTAATATTAAAAATATATAATAATTATAAATATATTTATTAATTTTTTTAAAATTATACAAACTCATTATTTATTATAAAATAATTTTTATTATAAAAATATTAAAAATAAATTATTTTTTGCAACTTTATAATACCTTTCAAATAAAAAATAAAAATTTCCACTCCATGTTTAACAACTACAAGGAATGATCGGTAAGTTCCCCTATCAACCTTGGTGGATGGACCTTGAGTGAAGGATGGAGAACGTCAAGATATTCAATATTGAATTTGGTGGATCTAGAGACCTTGAAGCTTAACAATGCATACTATGGAAGCGTTATTCATCGTTCTAACATATATTTTCTATTGCAAAGAAAAACTTTAAATAGATATGCTGCCAAAATAAAAATTTGATATGTTGGATTCTAATAAAAAAAAATTGTTATAGAAATTTTTATAAACTCTAGTTTACTAAGTAAAGATAAAATTGTTTTTTTGGTTAGTGTGAGAAACCCCTACGACCAATGCACAGAAGTCTCCTCTCAACCATGACCCTCGTAAAGTTGAGAGCTATGTTTATCAATAGATAATTTAACACACACTCACCACACACTCACCCCCTCACACACTCGCCCATGTCGCGGTTTGAACCTTGGACCAAAATCTTATGTTAAGGAAAATTGTTTCTCGTATCCCTTGGGGGCTAGGACTTTTCATTCCACGAGGTCTGTCTCATTCAGGTATACCCCTCAGGGGGGTTTTTTGTATCCGACACAGGTCGCCAAGCTTGAACCCCGGACCTTCTTCCGAGGATTGAAGGAACTTGCCACTAAGATACTCGGTTAAACTAGGATAGTCCACCAACAAGCATTCCACCTTACCAACCAGTCACATCCTCTCGAATAACAAATATTTTTATTATAAAAATAATTTTAAAATAACCATGCAATGAAACAAAATAAAAAATTACAAGTTGCATCATAATTTATGGTTTATTATCATAATAGAACCTAGTATTATAAATTGCAAAATATATATATATATATATATATATATATATATATATATATTATAAATATTTTTAATAAAATGTTAATTTTTTTTTATGAATGGTGAAAAAGTAGGATTTGAAATGTCCAAGAACCTTTTACATTAGAGGAGGCAGAGAAAAAAAAGGTCAATTAAGCACTCACCATCCTCTAAGGTAAAAATAACTAAAACTAAACCCAATAGCCATCCAAGAGAACAAAAGAGAAAGATAATACCATGATACAACATAGACCAACCCACCACCCAGTAGGGCATAAAGGAGAATTTTTGTTTCAACTTTCTTTTAGAGGCACCAAATATCCTGCTCTATTTTTGCATAAGATTGGAAGGGCAGCAAATACATCAAGATGCATATAACAAAACCCCAATCCTGAGAGCAAGGGTGAGGGAATTACATCAAGCATATTCCTTGAGAATGGAAACCACCAGGGAGCAAAATGACCAACCCCAAAAAAAAGACCCCTAGAGAGGATCACTACAACACAAAGGAGACCTCATTCAAGCAAAAAAACAATAAAAATGTCTACTAGACAGGTAGGCCCAATGCTTCCAAAGCAACAATTGTCATTGACTGCAAAAGAAAATTGTCTTCCCAAGTTCTAAATTGGCCACTATCCACCCCAAAATTAGTCATAACATCAGCAACCTGGTTACCTTCCCTATAAATATGCTCAATTTTAACTTCTAACAGACCTTCCAGAATCTTCGAGGTGTCCTTAATAATATTTAGGATGAAACAATAGTTAGTATTTCTAGCCTACAAATTTTGAATGATTTTCAAGGATTCACCTCGTACGAGAAGTCTTCTAAAGCCCCTCTTAAAAACATGATGAACACTCGAGAAAAGTACCTTAGCTTCAGCTAGGTAGTTGGTTTGAATACCATAATCTTCGACGTAAGTCCAAACAACCTCACCATTATCATTTTTGACAACACCACCTCCACTAGCCCTCCCGAGTTACCTTTGGAAACCCCATAAAAGTTTAGAATGACCCACCCTTTAGCTGGTTTATGTCATCTAGTAGTCAATATTTTTTGAACAGTGGATACAAAATCAGAAGACCCTAGATTTAATTTCCAACTAACAACAACCCCTTTCTCCACAACTTTCTCCCTACCATTTCTAGCAGTAAATACAACCAGGTTATTCTCAATAGCAACTTTAATCCTTATAAATACAAAGGATTCATCCCTAGCAATATCCTTGAAATCTCTTTTGTTTCTATCCTACCGGATACCCCATAAAAAATGAGGAAGAACCAAGTCCCACACCTTAGTGAGGTTGTGACTGATGAAGGGGGATTTCCACTAAGTGAAAATTTCCTTGAAAGTTTGAGGCAATGTCCACTTGACAGAAAAAAAAAAATCCAATAAAGCATTGAGCACCTTATTTGAGAAATCACAATGGATGAAAATATGATCCATAGATTCAGCATCCTTAGAACACAAGAGATAAATATTAGGAATATGGAAGACTTTATTACATGAATTATCAATAGTCAAAATTTTGTTTCGCAAACATAGCCACAAAAAAATGCAATCTTGGGGATCAAATGAGGATACCAGACCCTTTCCACCAGCAAATATCCTCCCCTATACAATTTTTGGGCCTCATATGTAGTCTTGATAGAAAAAATATCTTTAGGAGAATGATCCCATAGAAGGAAGTTCTTATCATTCTGTTGAGGAAGAAAGTACTATTGTAGCAACATGTTCAAATTTTCTAAACTCTAAAGGATTCGAAGATCAATTGTATGTAAATTCATATGCTTCCAAATCCTCTTGAAATTAGTGATGATTATATAATCAATTATTTTTTCTCCATTTTTTAGTGGCAAAGGAGCCTTCAAATCATAAAACTCGGGACTAAGAAAGAGAAGTTTAGGAAGAATCCAAGTATCCTCCCAGAATAACACATCCTTGCCATTCCCAATATGCCATCGCATCCCCTCCATAACTAAACTTCTAACCCCCAACAAACTATTCCAAATCACAGAGCCCCTAGGAGGAGGATCACTTCTAAAAAAATAAATGTGATTTTCTAAATACTTACCTCTCATAATATCTTTCCATAGTTGATTATCCTCAACACATAATCTCTAGGATGGTTTTGCAATCAATGACTTATGAAACAACAACAAATTTCTAATCCCAATACCACCTTCTTTCTTAGAAGAGTAGACCATATCCCAAGAGACAAGGAACACCCTCTGTTTATCCTCTACCCTAACCTACAAAAATCTCCTAAAGATCTGATCAATCCTCCTAACTTTGAAGGGTATTCTAAAAAGAGACATATAATATATGGGAATGCTTTGGAGGGTAGCTTGAAGCAATTGTAACTTACCTGCTTGGCTCTGGAGATTACCTTTCCACCCAACTAACTTACATTGAATCATATCCAACACGGGATACCATAATTCCTCCTTCATCCTACCAGTGAACAATAAGATGCCTAGATATAAAGAAGGAAGGTTAGCAATGCTACAACCAAAAAGCCTTGCAATTCTATGTTGAAGCTACCCCCTAGTATTCACAAAATATATTTGACTTTTATGGAAGTTAATTTGTTGGTTGGAAGCTTTCTCATACAACTGCAAAATATTCATGAATTCCTTAGCCTCTCTCACAGTAGCCTCACCAAGAAGTACAGTGTCATCTACAAATTATTGACAAGAAACTACCTTTGCAATAATAGCAAGCCTAATACCCTTAATATTAGAGGACAAGGTAGTAGCAAGAATCAATCTTCCTAAAGCTTCAGCCATAAAAATTAAAAGATATGGAGACAGGATCACCTTGCCTATTACCTCTTTGACCCCCAAAAAAAACAATTGGAATCCCATTAATGATGATAGAAAATTTAGCAAAAGAAATACAAATTCTAATCCACTTCCTCCATAGATCCCCAAAGCCAAATTTCTACAACACCTTGTCAAGGAACTCCTAGAAGACCCTTTCATAAGCCTTTTGCATATCAAGTTTAAAAAGCATTCTAGCCAACCCGCTTTTGGACATAAAATGTAAAGTTTCATGAACCATAATGATCACATCCACAATTTGCCTACCATGAACAAAACCACCTTGAAGAGGAGAAATCAAGATGAGGAGAAGCCTTTTCAACCTATTAGCAAGTGTCTTAGTAAGCAACTTATATAGGGTATTACATAAGCTAATAGGTCTGAAATCCCTTAGAGAAGAGGCACCATCTTTCTTTGGAACCAAAATAATAAAGGTAGTATTCTATGCCTACATCAAAGAGGAAGAAGATTGGAATTCTCTTAAGGCTTTGGAAATATCCAAACCAAGAAGGTGTCAAAACCTCTAAAAAAACCAACAGGGAACCAATCTGGCCCAGGCACTTTTTTTTATTCATACTAAATAGGTTGATCATGATCTCATCATTAGAAAAGAGGGCATACAAAGCATTATTCATATCAGCCATCACCACCTAGGGAATGTTCCTGAGAAGTTCCTCCGAAGCATCCCCATATTCCTCCCTGTCTCTAGAAAATAAATCTTGAAATAAGGATACCGTGGCAGTAGCAATTTCTTTCTTATATTTAAAGCAATCTTTGGAGTCCGATGTAATTTATCTTATTTTATTAGCACTCCTATGTTTCAAGGTTGAGAGGTGGAAAAACTTAGTATTCCTATCCCCTCCTTAAGCCATGTAGCTTGAGATTTTTACCTCCAAAAATACTCCTCGATGGCAAGAATATTATGAAATTATGCAAGAGTAATTTGCTCTTTGTTGGCCAACTCCTCTGACCAACCTTCACTTTGGTCTTTTTCCTCAATTTCCTACAATTCTTGAAAGATTTTTTGCTTCCTATGGAAGAGGTTTCCAAAAACCTTTAGATTAAACTTAAATATATATTTTTTATTATTTTTTTAAATCATAAGCTTACTTACACATCACAACCACACACCTTGTTGGTTGTGGTTTAAATTTAAGCCTTGAAGAGAGTCTAAAATATAATTTAGTATATAATATTTAGGATAAGTAATAGAAAAGAAAGAGTTCCACATCATAAACCAAAGTTCCACCTTTATGGGTCAACTTTAATAAAAAGTCATTGGTTTGGGGATCAACAAAATTTAAAACGTTTGGGGTAAGCCATAGGTATGATGACAAGTTTCACGTTATAAATCAAAGTTACAATCTTATTGGTGAACTTTAATAATTAAGGTTCATTGGACTAAGGTTGAGTGGTTGAGGTAGATCATCTTCCATAAAGAAGGATTAGGTTTAAGTCTCAACATATATAAAGTCCTTGTATGTTAAGTGGTGGGCATTTGACCACAAGTGAATTGTCTCGGTCGATGTTATAGACTATAATATATGGTAACCTATTAAAATGTTTTTGAAGTATAGATGGTTATCCTTAATGTTTTAGTATGTTAATTATATTTTTCTTGAAATAGTAAATTTTTATTTAGTAACATCTTCCAAATAAAATAAGTAATTGCTTCTAGCTTATAATTTGCTAATATATATATAAACATTTAGCATGCACAACAATTCAATTTAAATTATAATTAAAACATATTATTGTGATATTTTAATAAACAAGTAATTACAATAATTATATTATTATAATGTTTTAACACACAAATATTAACCTTATCATTAGAATAGATATCATGAATATAGAAATATGAGCTTAGCTCTCATAAATAGTTACTCTAAAAAAGTATTTACATTTTATTTATTTATATATACATCTTTTCAAAAAACTATATATCCAATACTTAAATGCAAGAGGTAAAAATTTAAAAGGCTGATTGGTTACTAACTACAACTTTAAGAAAAATATAAGAACAGAAAAGTATTAAATCCCTACTATTGTTTAGTTTAATATTTGCATAGAGAATGGTGAAGATAATCATAGCATGATGCTACTCAAAGGTATCCATAAAAAATTAAGCATCTCTAAAATTTGGGCATTGATTGTTAGATTGGTTTGGATCATTAAGGATGGCATATATTAGTGCCTAGGAAATGGTAATAGTATCAAGTGTTGATATAAGTCTATTCTTGGTAACAAGCCCTTAATTTCTTCAATTTCTAAGAAGTTTTTTCAGTTCATGAGTCAGCTTGGGATCGACAAACTTGCTCATCTCATCACTTGGGAAGGCAATCAACCAAAATGGATTCAACTTCATGGGTTGGACACGGAACAACAAAGGAAGTGGTCTCAAGTACAGAAGCAATTTGTTGGTATTATGCCCACAAACCCAAATAATGAAGACTACTTTGTTTGGGGTAAAATTAACTGCTAGGGCAACTATTCAGTCAAGGTTGGTGCTTATCTCCAGAGAAGAGAGCCTCTAGCCATAAATTCGAACCACATTTGGGGCCAAAATATCATTGCCAAAATTAAAAGTTTTTCAATGGCTAGTTCAACAAAATAAAATTCTAACTAGGGAAAACCTTTATAGAAGAGGTATTTTGGGTTCCCATATTTGTTCTAGATGCATTAAATACTGTGAAACTCAAGCTTGCCTATTTTTCAAATGTGAGTAAGTTGTTATGATATTGATCTCTCTTGCTCTTAGCTTTGGAGTCTGCATTAAACACAGATTAAATTTTGAGTCTTGTACTAAAAGTTGGAATAAAAAGTACCATAGCTCCTTTTAAGGTAAGCCTCTCATAAAAAATTTGTGGTCTTCAATTCCTTATTATTGCATGTGGTATATATGGATGGATAGGAACTGTTGAATATTTGAAGGTAAATCAACTCAGAGGACAATTTTGATATGCAAGATAAATCATGCTATTATGAAAAATACCAAAGCTCACTTTAAAGCTAAGAAATATTAGAGTGCTCTTTCTAGAGCTGAGTTACATATCCTCAAAAATGGGAATCTTCGAGATCTAATTATCACCTCTATTACTACTAGTCTGACTTCTTAACTATGTTTTAGTTTTCCAATTATATTATTTGATGGTAATTCAAAGTCTAAACCTAGAATAGTTGCTACTGGAGGAGTTTAATGGTCAAGACCACACTTAGGATTCTTATTTTTGCTTAAAATTTAGGACAAACCACCAATAATGTAGATGAGGTGATGGGGTATAAATTTGGTCTCACTCTTGTGACAAGAGAGAACATTAAAACCCTTTCAATTTAAGGTGACTCTAAGCTGATCACACAATTTATTTCTAGAAAATAAGAGATCAAGTCTATTTGGCTTTGGCAGTTATTGAATCAAGTCTATAACACTAGTAAAAACTGATCAAATTATTTGGCATCACATTTTTAGGAAGTGAAACCATCTAGCAGATAAAAAGGCCAATGAAGGATTTATTTTGCATCCTTCTTCATCTCGCATAAGAAAGTTTAAAACTAGGAATTATGATAACTTAAGAGGTGATCACACAGACTAAGCATATTGGCTCTATTTTTTTGTGGATCAATGTGGACCAAGGACTTATTTGTTTTGGTTCTTCCGACTTTGCTAGGGAAGAGATTTTATTTTTTATCAACATTCTTACCCTTGTGGGATTCCAACTTTGACTACATGCATTAAATGAATATCCTTGGTTTTGCTTGTGATACTTGTAGCACCTAGCCAACTTGTAATCATTGTATTATATTAAATAATATTAAACATTTTTATTTATAAAAATATTTGTATATGTTATAATGAAATAATAAGATATTAGCAAGGTACACAAAGAGGTTAAGAAATTACTCTTTAAACAAAAAATGATTGTATATGAAATTATGTATTATAAGATAGAGTTGACATGTGGAGAATTTCATCAATGAGTGAGATGAGAGTGAGTGCGAGCCTACAATGAGTCTCACCAGGTAGCATGGAAGGAAATCTCTAATTGGAAGTCCAAATGTCTTAGCTATAAGTATGGATGCCCAAATTGGAGATAAAAGAATGATCGATATATAGCAAGTTCGATCCAAGGAGCAAATGTTAAACCAAAAGTGATTATCAAGGATGAGATGGTCGAGCATGATAATATATAGGGTTAAAATGTAAGTTTCATGGGTACTATAAAAGGTTTTCAAAGATTCAAAATTGGATTAAGTGAAAGTGGGGAATGAATTTAAATTACTTTGTGACATTTCTTCTTTAATAAATTTCTTTCCTTGTCATCTTTTCTAGTTTGAAAATCAAGGATAAAATAAAGGGTGGTGGTCCATAGTTTAGGGGAAGATATATCCTTTATTTAAGATCATGGAGTGAGGTTTTTTTGTCAAAACTTAAACTATTAAAAAGCTTCTAATATGGGTTAGGATTTTTGGACTTTCATGTAGAATATCAACAAGATGTTTTCAAAAATATTGTAAATACCCAAGGAGAGTTCATCAAAGAGGAACCAACTACTAAGGATCAAAATCATGCTATATATACTTAAATATATGTTGCAATGGATATTTCAATACATTTTTCACAGTCCATTAAGATTAAATATAAATAAATTAAATAGGATTAGCAAGTGGATTATGAAAACATTGCATTATGATGTTGTAATTGTTATGAAACTAGACATATGGTAAGAGATTGTAAAGTGAGAACGATGAATAAAGAATCATAATTTTTTTGTCATGAGAAACTTCAAGATGAATCAAGGAAATCATATTGTAGTATAAGTTAGATTAGATCACTACAAAATAAGAGGTAAAGAAAGGCAATTTGTAATATCATATGGCAAAGGTCACCATAGTTCACTCAAATAAACTAATAAAATAAATAAATAAGGATATAAAGGATGATAAAGTACAATGTACAAGTTCTAATTTAAAAGGAAAAAGGTGCAAAGAAATATGTGGAGAAAAATTAAAATAAAGGAGGTAAAAGAGAAAGATATCAAGTTTATTCCTTGTAAACCATCTTCATTTGCCTCAAGTAGTATAGAATCCTCTATTGTCAATAGAAATGGAAGTAGTGTAGAGGTTATTCCTCACACTTTATGATTTCAAGAGCATCATAATAAAAAATGAGGATGGAGGATATCTATAATAATTTAGGATTTCTAGGATAGAATAAGAAGATAATTACTACGAAGCATTGTCCTTGCACCTTAGGGTTTCCAATGCAACATAAGAAGAAAGTGTTTTTGAGGTTATTCCTTTCACTTTAAATCCTTTAGAGCAAAATAAATCTATAAATGATAAATATTAATATGAATATTGTTAAAAATCAAAGAAATTGATGGAGATAAAAATATTGGTGGGAATGAAAAAAAAAAAGAGGAAGACCTAAGAAGCAAAAACAAAGAGAAAAGACAACTTAGATGTTAATATGTGGGGCTAAGCCCACAAATAAAACAAAAAGTGATGATGAAAATAATAATGTGGAATGTTAAGGGCATGGATAAGACCCCTAAAAAAAAGGTATTAGGGAAGTGCGAAATACATAGTATATTATAAATATAGAAACTGCATAGCAAATATTTTAGCTATTTACGGTGTTGATTTTCATCTTGGCAAAGTTCAAATTTTAGAAGACAAGTGGATGAGTGAGATTTTATCTCTTAATAAAAGCAATATTAGGGAGTTGATTGTAGAAATGTAATAGTTTGAGGAAGATGAAAAGTATATTTAATATAAAGATAAACTAGATAGGAAGACAAGGATGGTGAGCTTGGGTATGGAAGGTTTTTCAGTGAAGGACAAGAACTAGAGGAGGCAAAGTGATGGTAGAATGCAAGGCCTAGGTTAGGAATTATTTGCATCAAAATGTGTTCAAAATAATTGCAAGTACTTTTTATTTGTCTATTTTTCTTTTGGTGTGAATTTTTAGGATTTTTTCGATTTTATGTGGTTTTCAATGGCCCCCAACCTTAGTGGGCCATCAAATAGTGCTGGAAATATTGAGGAGAAGATAATAAAAAATTAAACCCACATAGCATCCCCAAAAAAAATTACTATTGATGATTCACAAGTCAATCAGGGAGATGTGTCCTTCAACCAATGATCTTTTGTAGAAATAGTTAAGGGTTACAGTAGGAGAGATGTCCACATAGAGGTACAAGCTGGAAAATAGATGCAAGAATCTAAAAAAAAGGATACAATACCAGAGCAAACACAGAGAAATGGGTGTTTTCCTCAAGCAACCTCGGTTTATGTCCTTGAGATTGCATAAGAAGTAATTTTAGAAGACATCATGTGCAAATCCACCCATGATTTGATTTATAAATTTTTGGGGTTGAGGCCATCCCATAATTTCTTATACAATTGGGCAAGGAAACATTGGGATCCCCAAGGAGAAGTTGATATTTTGCTTCTATCAAATGGGTACTTTATAGTAGATTTTATATTGGTTTTAGATAGGAACAAGGCTTTTGAAGGGGGACCATACAACATTGGACCAACAAGTTTATGCATGCAACCCTAGTGACCTGCATTTGATCCTCGTGTGGAGCCATCGGCCTCCCCAATGTGGCTAAAGCTCATTGCTCTTCTCGTTTGAATTTTGGAGAGAGGATATCCTTGGGATGATTGGTAACCTCTTGGGTACATATATAGGAAGATCATGAGAATCAATAGAGGGGGGATCAACAACATATGCAAGGATATGTGTGGATATGGACCTAGAAAAGCCACTCTCAGTAGAAATTGAATTACAAATGGAAAGAAATACATGGAGATAGCAAGTGGATTATGAATTGATTCCTTTTAGGTGTAGAGCTTACCATGAGTATGGGCATCTGGTAATAAATTACCCTAAAATAGGAAGAGAGGAGATGCATCAACCTAAAACTAATCCTAAAAACCCTCCTCCATAGAAATAAAATGATGGAGGATTTCAAACAGTAACAAGGAGAGTCCAAAGAAATAATTATCAAGCAAGAGGACGAAATCCAACTAAAGTAGGAAAAATGAACCAATGCCCATATTGGAGGGCTTCTTCTAATAAATATGAAATCCTTAAATTAGATGATCCAATGGAAGGACAAGAGGATTTAGAGGTGGAATCGATCAATGACAAGGGCCAACACCAAGAAGGAGAACAACAGATCCATCGGGAGTACAGCCCCTTCCCATAGGAGACAAACCCCTCCCAAATTATAATTGCTCAAAAATTTTAAAATTTGAGAGTTAAGAAAATTAGAATATTATGACACAACAAAAAGAATTAGAGACATCTAGGCCCCAACAAATTGAAATTTTAAGGGCTTGGGAAGAGCAACAATAAATACCAGAGATATCTATGTTTCAACAAAATGATATGGTAGGGGTAATGATAGTGCATGTACAAGATTAAAATCCATCAAAAGACATCATTATGGGAGTGGCAGAGAAAAACATAGAGAAGCCAACACTAGGAATTAGCTAGATAGAGAAGCAACCAAAGAATGCAAGTTCACAAAGGGTGGGAAGAAAAACAAATAAGGACAAAACACGACAACAAGGAGAACAAATGAGAAAATTTGGATTGGTGAAGTCCATTTCCAACTTCTACAATACAGACCCTCAATGATTATAAATATATGGAATGTAAGGGGTTTAAACAACCACCCTAGACAATTGATTGTTAAGAAAATTATTTTAGAAAACAACCCATATGTGGTTTTGCTACAGGAAACTAGAAATTCCTTAGAAGCTATGAAAATATTGCCAAGAAATGTTGGGGGCAAGCAGATTTTATGGTCCAAGCCTCTCAAGGATTTTTAGGAGGAATTACCATTTTATGAAATAAAAACTACTTCCAATTGATGGACTCGGGTTCAGCAAACGGAATCCTCATGACCAGACTTAGGAAGAGGGACTCTGGGCTGGTTTGGATGATAATTAATTTTTATGGCATGATAGAGGTACGAGCTCAAAAAATCCAATGGAAGACAGTACAATAATTAAGGAAAACCCATCCAAAAGACTTTTGGATAGTGGGAAGGGATCTCAATGCTAAAATGTTAGTGCGAGATCAAGAAGCAGGTTTAACCCAGCTTAATGAGAAGGATAGGCTATTGTTGGCTCAATCAGAGTACCTATATTTGATTGACATACCCCCACCAGGATGTAGCAATACATGGACTAATAATATAAAAGGAGTATTCACAATCAAATCTAGATTAGATAGGTTTCTTGTGGAGGAGAAATTCTCCACCCTTTGGCACTGTAAATCACAAATTTTGAACCAATTAGCATCTGACCATTTTCCAGTATCTATTGACATAAGAAAAAGGCATGAGGTCAAGAATCGTCCTTTTATATTTGAGACTTTTTGGCTCCAAAATAATGACTTACTAGATCTAATGAATAGTGGTGGAAAAAAAGAAAAACCAGAACATGGGACAACACAATTTCAACTTCACTCTAATTAAAGTTTATCAAAGGTAAATTAAAAAATGGAGTAAAATCTCATCGAATAAATTTCCAGCAATAGAGAGCAAATATTTCAGTTCGAGTGCAAGAAATAGCAAAAAGGATCCACTTAGAACCTATCTCTGAAGAGCTTCTCCACAAAGAAAGTATTTTATGCAAGAGGAAGAAGAGTTAGATAAGAAAGAGGAAGCCTATTGGAGACAACAAGCAAAAATAATTTGGTTGCAACAGGGAGACATGAATACAAAGGTTTTCCATCACTCAGCCACAACACGTAATCACTATAAACGGATTGATGTCGTATCCACAGGGGATAAAAATAGGGAAACTACTACCCTAGGTATGCAAGAAAATGCAAATAAATACTTTTCAACTTTATTTACTGCAAATCCACACCTTTCCACTTAGCACCAAGAGGAAATTTTAGAAAGCATACCAATGTTAATTTCACAAAAACAAAATGAGCTCTTAAGAGATATTAGAGAGGAATAAGTTAAAAAAAGTTTTTGATATGCAAACAGGGAAGGCCTCATGTCCAGATCAATTTCCAGTAGAGTTCTAAGAGCCTATTGGTATATAATTGCAAAGGATGTAACCCAAGAAGTAGAAGAAGTCAGGACTAGTGGAAGAATCCTTAAAGCCTTGAATAACACATTTTTGGCTCTCATCCCAAAAGGTGGAGATATGGAAAATCTCACTAACTATAGACCAATTGCTCTATGCAATGTGGTTTATAATATTATAAGCAAATTCATGGCAAATAGGTTGAAACAAATCTTACTAGGGTTAATCTCCAGAATAAGGGGGATTTGTGCAGGGTAGATAAATTTTGGATGGAGTTGTGATAACACAAGAAACTATTCACGAGCTTTGCCAAAAGGGAAACAACGGTATTTTCCTTAAGATAGATTTATCCATGGCATATGATAGAGTAAGTTAGGAATTTTTAGCCCAAATATTGCAAAAATTTAGTTTTAGCGAAGAATGGATAAAATAGATTATAATGTCCCCTTTCTAAGTAGTCAACTAGTTGTGATGTTCTAGCCTATTCCCGGGTTCCCGTAGGCAGGATCAGTTGTGTGGGAGCCCATTGGGAGAGCTCAGATGATGTCAGAACGGGTAGTACTTCAGATTGCCAGTTTCTTGGACCGTTTTGGGCATCTTTGCAGGGACTTACTATTTATAGTAAGTCGGTGATTAGGGTTTCTGGTCCGGCGGACAGGGTAATGATATTCTTCGCCAAATTGGGTACCCAGATATCTCTTCAGTTGCTTGGTTTTGGCCCTTTCCGGGACACAGGTGCAGAGACTTACTATTTTTAGTAAGTCAGATTCAGGGGTTATCAGTGGAAATGGAAAGTACGATTGGACACTTCGGCGAAATGGGTATCCCTTTCCATATTTTGTTTGGAGTTCCGGATTCCAGAAGGCAGAGATTTTAATGTGTAAAGTTAATTATATTAAATTAAATATTTAATATAGTTTACTTTATATTATTTTATTAATGGGGAGATATAAGATGGTATTATAGTCACTTAAAATAAAGTTAATATTATAGAGTGACTTTGTAAATGGGTCCTAAGTATGAACTTTAAGTTATATAACTTAAAGTATGTCTAAGAATCATGAAAGGGGACATAATAAAGAATAAAAGAATATTATAAGTGCAAAAAGAAGCTTCTGGAAGGATGGGGTCCCTTGGAGAAATTATAAATTGAGGTTGAGCTCCTCATTTTGGAGGTTTTTTGGTGATTATTTCTGGATATCTCTTGGAGAGTATTTTTCTTGCAGCTGTTGTAGGGAATTCTTGGCTTGTTCGGAGACGGAAACCTCCAACAGGATCATCATCTTTGGGGTTGAGAGATACCCTCAAGGTGATTTTCGGGCATTCTCACTCGGGGAGTGCATTTGGATTACATTGAGCAGATTTTCAAAGTATTTTGTGAGGAGTTTGGTGAAGGGTTTCAGATTTAATTGCTGCATTTTAAGCTCCTTCCAGCTACAGCTTGGCCGTACCATTTGGCCACCATTTCAGCATTGTGGCGAGGTGTTTATGCTAGGGTTTCTTACAATAATATTTGCAAATCCATTTCTCATGCCTAGCGACCAGTTTTGAAGGGTTTTTGCATTGTTTCCAAGGCAGATTTAATTTCTATTAGCAGGCCATACAATTCCATGTCTAGCCGTACATGTTGGTGAATACATTGGAAATCGTGCCAATCTGAAATCTGCAATTTACGGTGATTTTATGGTCAGTACCTGGTCGCCCAACATTTAGAAGCTATTTGTACTAATCTATGAACAATTTGATGCACTGTATTCGAAGTTTGAAATGAAATATAAGTTTTCTGGAGTTGCTGATAACCAGTGTTATTCCTATCATTTTCAAAAATTCATATCTTCCGGGTATGATCGTATTTTGTCAATTCCTTTTGTAGGAATTTAGATGAAGGTGTCGTCTTGCTATTTCCAAGTTTTTAGAATTTTTCATCAAGTAGTTTAAAAGCTGTTCAATTTCGAAGTTAGTGGTTTTGAAGCTGTTAAAACTCAGAAAAAATTACAAAAAAAATCAGAATACTTCAAAAACCAAAAAAACAGTCAAAAAACCAAACTCAGAACAGGGCAGCACATTACAGTGGTATCAGAGCCCAGCTTATTCTGCCAACCTGTTTGGGTTCATATCTGGTGTGTGTTCTCATAACTTCTTCAGCTAAGAGTTGGTTAGTCCGGTGTGAAAATGGAACCACTCAGTGATGGGAATAGGTTTCAGCGTGAGTTTTTGGAGGGTCAGAGAAAGTTGCAACAGTCCATTAACCAATTGGCTGCTATGATGACAAATTCTCCACTTACAATTCCTCCTCAGGTAAAGGTTGAGCCTACAGTCATTGAATTACTTGATCAGTTCCAGCAGGAGTGGGAAGCTCTTGATGAGGGTTATCACGCCCTTATGACTTATGAAGATTACATTGATATGCGTATGAGGCAACAACCAAACGGAGATGAAAAAATGAGTCTTCTTGAGAAGATGAACAAAAAATCAAAACACAATGTTGATGGAGCTGAAGATTCAAAGACTACTGCTGAAGAAGAAATCAAATCAGAAGATTGTGTTGAAGACAATGGTCCATTACATGAGGTATGTGTAGTAGAATCACAGATTGATTCCATGGACATGCATGCACCGATATATGATGAGATTGCATCTAATGAGAACATTAAATCAGCAACATTGGATGTGACTGTGGAGCAAGTTACTGAAGACTCTAAGTTTGACAGTTGCCTTGATGAGTCTAAGGGAGATGATGCATACAATGACAAAATTGATGAAGGCACTAACAGTGATGAAGGGAAAGAGCATGGTGGGATTGTTTCAGATCTTAAGGCAGCCCCTATTTATGAGTTTCCTCATGATATTACAGAGCATGACAAAGTTGATTATGTTGCTGATTTCCAATCAGATTTCAGTGATGTTTTACCTCATCAGGACAGCCATAAAAATTCACTGAATAATGGGGTTATTGCTGATTATGATGCATTTTCAGATTTAATGCTTGATGACACAATTACCTATGTTGATAAGAACCTTGATGCATTTTCAGATGACCATAGGACTGATGTGTTTCGAGGGGAGAGAGAGCATGTGAATAAGGGAGTTCGGGACAGTCACACCTTCCTTGATCTGGAGAGCAACTCATTCAGTAAGGTAATTCCTCATGAAGAGTACAATGTTCATTTGATTTCTCAACATGGTGATCAGCTTATTGTACCATGGGATCCGGGTGTGTTGGCACCTAAGTTTGACGAAGAACCACTTGGGAATGAAATTCCTCTTGCCCCAAGTGATGAACTATCAATAGAGCGAATGATAAGCAAAGAGGAAGCCAAGGCAAATGATTTTTTTGAAGACCATTGCCAGGTATATAATTCTGAAATTTTAATGCAAAAATCTGATTTTAATTCAAGGACTAGTGAAGACACAATTGTTGCAGCCCTATCCCGTGTTGATCACACTCATAAATTTGTTGAAGAGCTTTATTGGAAGGCTCATATTGAGAGGAGGCAAAAGGGTGTTGAAGGGATAATCTCTATTGCTGATTTACAAACATTGAAAGTAGCCTTGGAAACCATGAAATCAGATTTCATAAATATACTTACAGACAGGGATCATTCTATCAAGCTTGCTGAAGAGACCCTTGGTGCATTAAAGGGTAAAGAGGAAGAAGTTGATAGGCTCACTCTTGAGCTTGAGTCAACTAGAGTCTCATTATCAGATGCTCACATGACATTGCATGAAACTGAAAGGGAACTTGCTGCTGTTATAAAAACTAGAGAACAAGAGAATAAGGATAGAGCCATGGAGATTGGGCAGTTGGTTGATGAGCTCGATAGCATTCAGGAGGACTTTGAGTTAGTCCATTGTCCAATGAAATCAGATTATGTAAATTTGGATCAGCAGGTTAATTGGGATGAGCATAAGGATAATGACAATTTCCAGTGGGTCGACAATCCATTGTTTGAAATGGATAGTGAGACATCATTTGATAACCCACTCTTCGAGATGCATGAGGTTGGCTTGCTTCCTATGACGGATCATGATGGCATTGATCGTTGTGACATGATGATAGATCTGGTGGTCACACCACAAGGAGAGGAGTTCATAGATGAATTAGTTGGTAATGAGGTGGAGCGACCCTGTGTGCTTCCTGCATGTATCACTACACCTTCAGTTGACCTTCTTATGATGATCGGTATGGCGCAGCTTTATCTTGATGTTACCACTTTGGAGGTGAGTTACTTCATTCAGGATCAGAGGTATGTGCTACCTAATGTTTTGAGAGACATATCTTGGGCATTGATTGGTCATGGGAGTGAATGTAGTGTTGTTGTCCCTCTTGTGATCAGCCATGTTTTGCATCCATTTGAATTCATGCAAGTGGATTGGAGAGAGATTCTGAAAATGTATTGGGATTTTGTTGAGTTGGTGACTCGTTGGGAGGTCATCTCAGCTAGCATTATGACCAGATTTAGCATTCATGTGGACAGATTTCTTATTTGCAGCAGTGGTTACTCATGTGGTACGCTGATTTTTCTAAAATCAGACTTTGAGATGCTTATTTTAGCTTTGGACAGCGGGATATATCTTCATTTTTGGACATCTTGTGAGTGTGGTTGCAGCCACTTCATGTTGATGATTGATATTTCTTCTGATATTACTCATTTGTTTGTTGCTGATAGGGAGTGTTGGGCTGTTTTGGTTCATTCACTTGACACTGGGAGATTTAGTGTCTGCATGGTGTTTTCAGATCTTGATGGCAGATGCATTCCCAGGATGATTATTTTCAGGATATATCCTGCTGACTCCTTCTATATTTGCCACTTAATGGAGAGTAAGCAGCACTTTTGTTGGACCATCGTGGAGAGATTGGTTGAGAATCATGCTTCCATGATGAGCAGAGTGTTTTTTCAGGAGCACAGGTTCAGTTGCTATCCGTACATTCTGAGGATGAGTTTGATGACATCAGAGGATGAACAAAGAGTTTTTCACTTTTTACTTGCGTGTGGGCAGCAGATTGCGGATGCTTTTTTAGTTGTCTGTTATGCATGGGATCACTTGAGGCACTACAGGAGTATGAACGTTGAGATGAGACTTCTGGATAGTGATTATGGAGGCAACTCCGGAGTGGTTTTTGCAGTTGCCTATGATGGAGATTACACTGATGCTACTTGTCACATGATATTTTATTCCAGCTCAGACAGGTATTTCAGTTTCAGCCTGGAGGGCGATCATGTTGAGGTGAGATCTGCTGAGCAGGATGATACCTTATTGTGCAGACTATTTTTCCTGGTGCAGCTGATCAGTTTGGACAATGTTAGTGCAGGAGTAGCCCATGTTGGGTTGATCACGCATGAGTCTCTTCATGACTTTGAGCTCAGTTTTTGCAGGCATATCAGTTCAGATTTTGAGCTTATCTTTGGGTTGCAGGAGCAGGATGTACAGTTTGAGCATAGTGGATTTTTTGTTGTGATCAGAGTGGCACAACGTCAGCGTAGTGGATTTCTCCTGAGGGTTGTTTGGGATCCTGGTATTTTATATGACAACAACTAGGAGTAGACAATTGACTGGGGCATACTTGAGTATTGCTTGGGGACAAGCAATCTTTGGGAAGGGCGGACTGTAATGTCCCCTTTCTAAGCAGTCAACTAGTTGTGATGTTCTAGCCTATTCCTGGGTTCCCGTAGGAAGGATCAGTTGTGTGGGAGCCCATTGGGAGAGCTCAGATGATGTCAGAACGGGTAGTACTTCAGATTGCCAGTTTCTTGGACCGTTTTGGGCATCTTTGCAGGGACTTACTATTTATAGTAAGTCGGTGATTAGGGTTTTTGGTCCGACGGACAGGGTAATGATATTCTTCGCCGAATTGGGTACCCAGATATCTCTTCAGTTGCTTGGTTTTGGCCCTTTTCGGGACACAGGTGCAGAGACTTACTATTTTTAGTAAGTCAGATTCAGGGGTTATCAGTGGAAATGGAAAGTACGATTGGACACTTCGGCGAAATGGGTATCCCTTTCCATATTTTGTTTGGAGTTCCGGATTCCAGAAGGCAGAGATTTTAATGTGTAAAGTTAATTATATTAAATTAAATATTTAATATAGTTTACTTTATATTATTTTATTAATGGGGAGATATAAGATGGTATTATAGTCACTTAAAATAAAGTTAATATTATAGAGTGACTTTGTAAATGGGTCCTAAGTATGAACTTTAAGTTATATAACTTAAAGTATGTCTAAGAATCATGAAAGGGGACATAATAAAGAATAAAAGAATATTATAAGTGCAAAAAGAAGCTTCTGGAAGGATGGGGTCCCTTGGAGAAATTATAAATTGAGGTTGAGCTCCTCATTTTGGAGGTTTTTTTGGTGATTATTTCTGGATATCTCTTGGAGAGTATTTTTCTTGCAGCTGTTGCAGGGAATTCTTGGCTTGTTCGGAGACGGAAACCTCCAGCAGGATCATCATCTTCGGGGTTGAGAGATACCCTCAGGGTGATTTTCGGGCATTCTCACTCAGGGAGTGCATTTGGATTACATTGAGCAGATTTTCAAAGTATTTTGTGAGGAGTTTGGTGAAGGGTTTCAGATTTAATTGCTGCATTTTAAGCTCCTTCCAGCTACAGCTTGGCCGTACATTTGGCCACCATTTCAGCATTGTGGCGAGGTGTTTATGCTAGGGTTTCTTACAATAATATTTGCAAATCCATTTCTCATGCCTAGCGACCAGTTTTGAAGGGTTTTTGCATTGTTTCCAAGGCAGATTTAATTTCTATTAGCAGGCCATACAATTCCATGTCTAGCCGTACATGCTGGTGAATACATTGGAAATCGTGCCAATCTGAAATCTGCAATTTACGGTGATTTTATGGTCAGTACCTGGTCGCCCAACATTTAGAAGCTATTTGTACTAATCTATGAACAATTTGATGCACTGTATTCGAAGTTTGAAATGAAATATAAGTTTTCTGGAGTTGTTGATAACCAGTGTTATTCCTATCATTTTCAAAAATTCATATCTTCCGGGTATGATCGTATTTTGTCAATTCCTTTTGTAGGAATTTAGATGAAGGTGTCGTCTTGCTATTTCCAAGTTTTTAGAATTTTTTCATCAAGTAGTTTAAAAGCTGTTCAATTTCGAAGTTAGTGGTTTTGAAGCTGTTAAAACTCAGAAAAAATTACAAAAAAAATCAGAATACTTCAAAAACCAAAAAACAGTCAAAAAACCAAACTCAGAACAGGGCAGCAAGGGGATCCACTTTCACCAATTTGTTTCATCATTTTTGCGGAGGGCTTGGGAAGACTCATACAAAAGAGGAAAGCAAAGAATACAATTTCAGGGGTAAGGATAAGCAGGAACATAAATATTACTCACCTATAATTTGTGGATGACAATGTAATGTGGGAGGAAGAAACAATAAAAGAAGCAACCAATATCAAAAAAATGCTAGAGTGCTACATAGCGGCTACTGGACAAATACTGAATGAAAAAAAATCAATAGTGGTTTTTTTTATGTGATAAAAAATTAAGATAATGGATAACCCACATCCTCATATTCTCAAAGGCATCACTGCCCTTAGAATATTTGGGTATTCGCTTAACAGAGAAGGGCCTCAAAAATAAATATTGGAAATCAATAAGAGATAGAATCCACTCGAAACTTTTGCATTGGACCTATAGGTGGTTAATTTTTGGAGGAAGAGTAACATTGCTTAAATCAGTTTTACAAGCAATTCCAATGTATCAATTCTCAAGTTTAGAGTAACATTGCTTAAATTAGTTTTACAAGCAATTCCAATGTATCAATTCTCAAGTTGGGTTGCCCCAAAGAGCATCCTAAAAGATTTAGACAAGATGATGAGACACTTTCTTTGGTCTAGAGTGCAGGGTAACCACACAAGGGCACTAGTCAATTAGGACAAGGTTTGCAAGCCTAAGGAAGTTGGAGGTTTGGGAATTAGAACAACAATGACAAACAACCAAGCTCTAACAACCAAGTTGTATTGGAGATGGCTAACTCATCCTGACCAAATTTGGAGTAAAGTATTAAAATTTAAATACTATCCCTCACAAAATACAATTATCTTCCTCGTCTTCCATTTTCAAGAGAGAGATCAGAGACCTGCAAAGCTCTAAAAAAAGGAGCATCACTTATCAAATAAGGGTTATACTGGAAAGTGGGAGATGGCAAAACTGCTATATTGTGGGAAGATTCTTGGGAACATTTCCCCCCATAATTGATCAGTACCCCCACTTAATAGGACTCAAGGAAAAATTTTAGAGAAAAGGATGGAATCTCATAAGCCACTATTTTAAAATACCAGATCAACTATAGGATAATCTTAGTCAGTGGCAAGTCCTAGAGGAGTTGAGGGAAGAATGGGCTGAGGAGAAAAGAGAACTGAAAGAAATCTTGGATAGATGAAAGAGGCCAAGGAGTAATGGACATGATCAACTTGGTTGGGGACATACCCAATTAGGAATCTATATTGTCAAAGAAGATTATAGAAATATTATCCAAAGCATTCAAATTGGTCTAAAGCCCCCTTGGTTGCAATTATGGCAATCCAAAGGATGGCCAAATATAAATTGTTTTATGTGGTTGGTTGCACATAATAGTATTATGACTCCGGATAACATGAGGAGACGTGTATTTATTGGATCCAACTGGTGTGTATTGTGTCACCAAGAGGAGGAAACAATGGGTCACCTCCTTTTTTGTGTCCCTATGCCCAAATAGTTTGGAGTTTGTGGTACAATATTTTTTATCAATCAAAAAGATCAATTCTTATTGAGAACAACTTCTAGGACTATTGGGAGACCAATAGATTCAAATCAAAGACCTTAAATATAGCTTAGGATTTGTATTTGTGTTTCATCTGCTGGTAACTTTGGTTGGAACGTAATAATAGGATTTTCAACGAGGAATTTAGACCAGAGGAAGAATCTAGGGCACTCTAATTAGGAAAATTTTAGAGACAGTGCAGGCTAAAACCCAAGAGGACTCTCAGATGGCAGAGGGTAAAGCAAATATATGGACACAACTCCAAAAAAAATTGCAATATGGGAACTAAGAAAGGAAGGATAAGAATAAAAAGAGGGATTTATAGACTCAGGATGAAGTCTATGGATTCAAAAGGAAAGGATAAATGGAACACATTTGGGGGTCATCTAGCAGGGACTAAAACTTCTAAAAGTTAGAAAATCAAAGGAACAGAGTTGTGCCACATTTTGAGCCTTGCCAAGAAAGGCAGGTTATCGATAGTAAATGTATTATTTGAGTTTTTTCAATAAAAGTTTTATCTTTTTCTCAAAAAAAAAAGATAAGTTGGATATGGTTTAATAATTTGATAGCAATATAATGTTTTGTATTTGTTATTTTACTGAGAGTGCCCCCTATAGAAGCCACCCATAGCTTATTTAAAAATAACATTATCAAATAATTAATTAAAAATTGACCTAATTATCGTAAGACTTTCATTTTATTATTTCATACAAAAAGGTCATTTTTATATTTCAAATTTTAATATTTATATTTTAATATAAATTAAAATTAAAATACCATGTTTTGTTACCCAGGTGTTGTAGGTGAGTTGGAGAGGAGAGGGCAATCCTCCAAGGGAGGTCCTAGGTTCGAATCTCCACCCTACCAAAAATTTGAATTGGATACCCAAAATCCAATTGATAATTTTGGTGCGGGCAGGGCCGGGCGTGACTCTCGGGTGAATTTGATGATGTAGAACCCCTTGGTCATGGTCTCTAATACCAAGGTAGCCTTGCAAGGGATTTTTTGCTTAAAAAAATTTTAAAATACCATGTGCAATTTTTAATTTAAAATTAAAAATCTAACTTGTTATAACATATTAAAAAACCATTTTTATATGTAAATCAAACTTGTGGAGATCCAAGTTTTAATCATGGGGAGGGTGGCCCCCATTATGCCCCCAAATATATGCTTTATTGCTAAAGTATCTTTCTTTAAAAAAAAATTAATATAAGAAACCCATACTTTTTTTTTGTTGGAGAACAAGGGGTTCTACTCGGTCCCCCACCCTTGAAATATCATAATTCTCTTCTTTAGAGCATGAGAGCTTAAAAATAAATTCAATTCTCATCTCAAATGAGTTGTTATTTCATTTTACATAATATGTCTAAATTATTGATTTTCATTTTCTAGAACTTTTTCAATTTTCTATGTGAATACAAATATTCTAGAATTCAACATTCTTCTTGGCATTTTCCTACAACAACCTTCACAATACCAAAATTTCACCTCTACTACCTATGCATTACATCTTAGTAGAGTAATATATCCAAAACATTGCACTAGCATAGGCCGCTTTACCAGATCCAAATTGCTAGTTTCCTTCCTGAAGCACAAGTGCTACTACAAAAATTATAATAAATAGTTTATATGAAAGCACACTAATGTTATAACATAAATCAGATATAATCAATTAAAAAAAATTAAATTAAATCTTAATCTTTATTTGATTCAGACAATCAACATTTTCTTATCAGCTTCAACTAAACATACTACTTCCTTGTACTAAGGAAAAGAGAACTTAACTTCATGATCTTCAATTAGAACCCCTCTATTGGCTACCCTATTTGCATATTTGTTTCCTTCTCTTAATTTGTGTGTAAATCTAATTTTTTCAAACTCTATAGCAAGGTTTTGAATTTCGACAACTATCTCTTATATGTTTCATGGAGTCATTGCTTTCCTCAATATAGCTTTTATTACTATGAATGAATCACCTTCCATCCATACTTTGTTCCATTTCATTTGTTTGCATATTTTTAACCCTTCAAAAACCGTCCAAGCTTCAGCTTCATTATTTGTCTTAAATTCACTATTGAAAGTGTAATGAGATAAAATCTCTCTATTATTTCTAAGTATTCCTCCTTTTGGCCCTAGATTTCCTTTAGATGCTCCAAAAAAATTCAATTTGACCAACTCCACATCTGGTGGTTTCCACTTTATATTCTTTACCTTCTTTTTGTTTCTCCTATCCCCAACATCATAATTCCATTTGATGACTTGACTCCATATATCAAGGTTTTATGTTTCTAGACGAGGGATTGGATGAGTTGATAGGGTTGGTTTAGACTCCTCTATGGCTAAATAAATATTCCTTTTCATTACCTCTAAACTGCTTTCATTTCCTTTAAATATTCTTCTATTCCTTTCTAGCCATATAGTCCAAAGTATTGTATCTTTTGATATATCCTATATTATCTATAAAGCGTCACTTAAAAGTGTTATGCCATTACTTTAAACATTCTTCAATTTTGTCATTCATCACCATGCATTTACCAAATACATTAAGAATCCATTGCCATAGTTTCCATACTAGTAAGCAATATCCCAAGAGATGGTCTATACTCTCCTCCGTTTTACAAAGAACGCATTTTGAGGGGCTATAAAAACCCCTTTTCATAGGGTTATCCTAGGATAAAATTCTTCTATAACCTACTAGCCAAACAAACATTTTGACTTTAAGAATGCTTGGGCTATCCCAAATATCTCTCCATATTCTTGTGATATTCATATTTTGATGGTGCTTTATATTATATCCACTTCTTGTTGTGTATTATTCTAAGCTATTCAACTCCCAAATCAACTTATCCTTGGCTCCCCTTAGAATAATCACTGTTGTTAACTTTCTACTCAACTGCCTCTTGGCATCAATGTCTTGTATATTTGTAAAAAAAGCTTCTTTCCATTTGTATCTTCCTTCCTAATCCTTGTACAAAGTGTTTGAAACCCTATCACCATAATTATCTTGAAGAAATCTCATCCATGGTTTCATAATTGGATCTAGATTGAGTGGTTTTTTATTACACAAAGTATCCATCCAAATAAAATTATTTCTCCAGTTCCCACCACCCATCTTACACCTTTAATCACTAGATCAATTGATTTTTTTAAACTGTTCCAAAGTGCAGAACCATTTGGTAGAGATAATCTAGTAAATACTAAGCCCGGGTCATTGGTCTCAACATACTTAGAATAATTTGTGCCCATTGTCTTTGACTCTCTTTGTACAATCTCCAAATTATTTTTCCCCTAAGAGTTAAGTTTGTGTCCATAAGAAATCTTAAAGTGAGACCTCACCTCATTTTATCATGACACACCTTGCTCCATTTCACCAAAGGAATTTTCCTTTTATCATGTAATCCTAACCATAAAAAAGATCACATAATAAAGATTAAACTTTTTCTATCAAGTTTGGCATAGTATATAAGGACATAATATGTTGGAATGTCCTGTAAGACTAATTTACTTAGTTGCACTCTTCCTGCTAATGATAACCATCTACCTTTCGATACTGGTATTTTATTCTAAACTTTACTTATAACTAGATTCCATAATTGTAGCCTCATTCTCCCCTCAGATAAGTGCATCCCTAAATAAGTTACTAGTAAATTTGTCTCCTCCATTTAAAGTAACCTGCATATCCCTGCTTTGATTTTAGTTGGGATTTTTAGGAAATAAATTTTGGATTTTGTCCTATTAACTTTATGCCCTAATGCTCTTTTGTATTCCTTTAATAATTTATTCAAATCTTTGGCCTCGTTTATCCTTGCCCTCCCAAAAAGGGTTGTATCATCTACAAATTATTGATGGGTGATGTTGTCAATGTTATTACTAGCCTTAAGTCCACTTATAAGCCCATATTTGTAAGTCTTCTTCAAGTTCCTACCCAAAACCTTTACCATAATAATGAACAAATATGGTGATAGAGAATTGAAGAACACAAGGTTATACTGAGAGGGGGGGAGGTGAACAGTATAAGACCACTTTTAACTTTATCTATCAATACAGCTTTCAAACCATTAACATGCAGAATAAGATAGCAGTAATAACAGTAGTAAAACAATGCACAAAATGCAATCCATAAAGAGACACAACAATTTACGTGGTTCACCCAAGGTGGGCTACTCCACGGATAAAAATTTTCTTCTAAAAGTTGTATCAAAGTCCTCTGGGAATCCTTCCCGATTACAATTTTTATGAGCCTCGACTCAAAGGAGACACCTTCCCCTAATTCTGCTTTCGTTGGTGATCCTCTAGAAGACCTCTATCTCCTTTGCCCTTAGCAAGTGGAACTCTATCCACAGAAGACACCTGTCTTCCCTGCTCTAGCTGGAGATCTCTATCCTCAACTCTATCACTCGCAAAGCTGGTCCTCTTATCTGCACCAGACACAGTCCTTCGATCCGGCACAATTGTCCTCTTCCTCTGTTCTTTTTTGCACTTGGTTGAAAACAACTTTTCACTGTCTACGCAACTACAACAGCACAGTCTTCTCAAATTACAACAACACTATCTTCTCAACTTTTGCGCAAACACAGTAGTGCAATCTTCGCAAAATGCAGCAGCACTATCTTCTCAACTTAGCTTCTGCTCCATTGTACATCCACCACAACGCAGTCTTCGCACACTCTGCTTTCTTTACATAGTCTGTGTAAATACTACAGCACTCGATCGCATAGCAACTTATGCGCCTATGTGCAGCCACAACAACACCCTCTTCACACAGCCTGCTTCTCCTAGATCGAACTTCTTCCTATACTCTGCTTCTGCAAAAGTCACACTTCGAACGCACACTTCGATCGATTCGATACGACTGCTCTTTGCACACAGCAGACTTCACTTGCGCAAACTCGACACGCACATTCAATCTTTGACACTAAAAAATAGTCCTCCTTTTATAGCAATAATTCATGATTAAATTCTTGATCTTAGTCGGCTGTAAATCCTTAAAACAATCGTTGGCTACACAACCTTACACTTCGTCGGCAAAGGTTAACTCTGTCGGCTTCAACCGCCTCTGTTGTTCTATAGATTTTCTAGCGCGAAACTCAAACATGTCACGATATCGCTACGCCTTTGTCTGTTGTACACCTTGTATTGCTTGTTGTCACGAAATCTCGACACTACTGCTTGTTGTGCGCCTTCTTTGGTTTGTTGTCGCGAAATCGCAACACTACAGCCTGTCGTACACTTTTGCTAGCTTGTTGTCACGAAATCATGGCACTGCAGTCTGCCTTACACCTTGCTTTAGCCTATTGTCGCGAAATCATGACACTCCCTGACTTTGTTGACGTCATCATGATTCTTGTTGCGAAATCGCGACGCTTTAGTCTGTAAGGCCTTCTTCTCTGTTCTTGTCATGAAATCGCGACACATCTGCTTTTGCTGACATCATCAGCAACTCTGTCGTGAAATCGTGACACTTTTTGCTTCTTCAACCTTTTCTCAGTTTGCACTAGCGAAAATGGAACATGTCACGAAATCGTGACGCTTCTGTTGCCTTAAGCTCTTTTCTGCCAACTGCTCGCGAAATCGGAACATGTCATGAAATTGCGACGCTTTCACTGCCTTAAGCACTTTTCTACCAACTGCTTGTGAAACTGGAACATGTCACGAAATAGTGACGCTTTCACTGCCTTAAGCACTTTTCTGCCAACTGCTCGCAAAAATGGAACATGTCACAAAATCGCGATGCTCTCACTATCTTAAGCACTTTTCTGCCAATTGCTCGCGAAACTGGAACATGTCACGAAATCGCGACGCTTTCACTGCCTTAAGCACTTTTCTGCCAACTACTCACGAAACTGGAACATGTCACGAAATCGCGACGCTTTCACTGCCTTAAGCACTTTTTTGCCAACTGCTCACGAAACTGGAACATGTCGTGAAATTGTGACGCTTTCACTGCCTTAAGCACTTTTCTGCCAACTGCTCACGAAACTGGAACATGTCGTGAAATTGCGACACTTCCTGCAACTCAACTCTGCCAAACCAACTTGTCGCGAAATCGTGACAGTTTTGCCTGAACTTTCTCTCTCCTCAAACATGTTATGAAATCACGACAGTTTTTCCTGCTTCGTCTCTGCCTTCCAGCATGTCGCAAAATCGTGACAATTTTGCCAGAACTTTCTCTCTCCTAAAACATGTCGTGAAATCACGATAGTTTTTCTAGCCGCCTACAAAATTTTTCTAACTTATCTTTTTCTTGATATTTTGCAACTAGGCTACTCTGATTTTCTTGGAGACTTAACTGACTAGCTGAAACCTTCATCAAAACACATACTTAGACATAAAAACAAATTGCTCCAAGAACTCCTTGAAATCAAAGACAACAACTACCAAGAGCTCCTTTGACATCAATGACAACAACTATACTTGAGCAAAGGCAATGTACTCAAGGTACCCAAAATTGCCAACAATCTCCCCCTTTGTCATTGATGGCAACCCTTAACTAAAAACATATCTCAAGAGCAAAAACTGAACCAACTGATCCAACAACTGAGAATCTGTATTTGAAGTTTTTGCTCCCCTTGACTTGAAGCTCTTCTCTTCACTAGAAGAACTTCCCCTTACACATATCTCTCCCCCTTACTCAAATCTCTCCCCCTTTGTCATCAATGGCAAAGGGTCACCTTTGGGGTTTGGGACTAAGAATGAGTCTCTTAGCTTAGTCCCTCCCCCACCTTCTATTAAGGTGTTTTAAAACAGGGTTGGGAGTGAAACTCCCATTAGACACTCGTCATCATTAATGTCTACAATTTCTTTGTCGGGCCTTCTCTTGAATTCTTTTTCCACATTGTTGTTCTTGTTACTGTTTTGATCCTCGGACCTGTTCATATCACTTTTCTTGTTCCTTTCATCATTCCTGTTTTTCTTCATACCTTGATCCTTGAACCTGTTCATATCACTTTTCTTGTTTCTGTTGTCATTCCTGTTCTTATCCATGCTTTGATCCTTGGATTTTTTTATACTGTTGTTTCTATTCCTGTATCTCGGAAGATCATCTCTACACTGTTTAGCTAGGTGACCTTCATTGTTGCACGTATAGTAGGTAACAATATTATTTCTTTCAGGCATGGCTATTCTTTGAATCCGCCTGTTTTGACTAACCCAGTTCTTGTTATTCTCCTTGTAGAAAATTGCCTTGTGCCCGAATTGTTGACAAGAGTAGCAATACCCTTGAAATAAATTATGGCCCCTGAACCTATCATTTACTTTCTTCACTTGAGTCATGCAATGAACAGCCATGTGACCAAACCTGTGACATGCAAAACATCTGTCGTGAAATTTTCTTTTATTCGACTTCATGGGTCCCGAAAACTTCTTCTTCTCAATCTGAATATCGTTTTCTGTTTCTGTGTATCTATCACTTATAGACTCATGATCTAAAATACTTTCTTCAACAGAACTCTCTTCCTTTTGAAATCTCTTGCTATATTCCCCAACCTGTTTCTTGTGCGGCTCAACAAAATCGAGACTTGTTTTATCTGTTGGTTTTCTTTGTCCTTTGATGAGAAATTTAACCTTCTTGGAGCTATCCTGAAATCTATAGAGCTTATCCTTGTACTCTTTATTTTCTTCTTTCAAAGAAGTCATTTCCTGTTCTAACTCACTATACTCCAGAATTTTAGAATCCAACTCATTCCTGAGTTCTTGTGACTTAACCATAGAGACTTCAAGATTTTCTATAAGTTCATCTCTCTCCATACAGCATTCATCTAATTTAATCTTGAGTCTATCATTCTTCTTTCTTTCCTTTTTCAAAACACTAAGAGCATTATTGAGTTCACATTCAAGATCCTCTATTTGATGGCACTTTGAATTATCATGACCTTTTTCAGATTTCTTATCACTGGAGGTGCTACCTTTTTCAAAAACCATACATGCATCTTCATTGTAGTTTTCTGAAGCATCCTCATACATACTAGCAGCCAAATCATTATTTCTGCAATCATCCTCAAGGTGCCCAAAATTTCCACATTTAAAACATTTCATGATAATGAATTTATGTTTCGGTTCTTCCTCTTTTTTTGAAATGAACAAAGATCTCATTTTCATCATCACTAGAAGAACTGTCATTATCACTGCTAGAACACTTACTTGCTTTGTCTAAGTAGAAGCTCTTCTTATTCTTGTGAGAATGCTTCTTTCCATGATTGTTGTACTCATCTTTGCTTTTCTTGTAATACCTGTACTTTTTAGAATCCTTGCTCTTAACATCCTGTATGTCTTCATCACTTTCATTTTTGGAAACAGTACAGTCAGTAGCATAATGACCAAATTTTCCACAATTGAAACATCTTATATTTTTCTTGCTTTTGTGCTTTCTGGAAAACTTGCCTTTCTTGCTGTAATATGCCTCTTCCTCACTAGAAGACTCATCACTTTCTTGAATCTGTTTGCCTTTTGATTTCTTGGTAGCTTTGAAAGCTGCCTCTTTCTTTACATCAACTTTCACTTGAGTTCTCAACTCAAATGCTGCAAGAATACTATGGAGCTCATCCTTTTTCAATTTATCTAAATCTTTAGCTTCCTCAATAGCAGAAATATTTTCACTAAATCTATTAGGAAGGGATCTTAAAATCTTATCACACACATCATTTTCAGCAAGTTCAAGACCTAAGTCTTTCATAGAATTAACAACTTCATCCATCCGGAGCATGTAGTCACTAATATTTTCATCATCATTCATCTTGAGTTGTTCAAACATACCTTTAAAATGTCTCAACTTGGCCTTTTGAACATTTGCATCACCTGTATGAACAACCTGCAATTGTTTCCACATTTCACTAGCTGTCTTGCGATGAATAACTTTGGTGAGATCTGCCTTTTGTAAACCTTTCAAGATTGCATTCATGGCTTTTGCGTTGCTGTGATGTAGAAGCATGTCTTATTTAGTGTAAGGACCATTTGCAGGAATGGTGTACCCATCTTCAATAACTTCCCATACATCATTACCAAGTGCCATTAGATAGACTTTCATTCTTGCACTCCACAGGCCAAAATCTGATCCGTCAAGAATAGGTGCTGCATTGCCACTCGAGTAGTCCATTGTGTTCTTTGCAAACTTTTCCTTCAAGCTATTAAACTTTTCGAAGGCACCGGCTCTGATACCAATTGAAGAACACAAGGTTATACTGAGAGGGGGGGTGAACAAGTATAAGACCACTTTTAACTTTATCTATCAATACAACTTTCAAACCATTAACATGCAAAATAAGATAGCAGTAATAACAGTAGTAAAACAATGCACAAAATGCAATCCACAAAGAGACACAACAATTTACGTGGTTCACCCAAGGTGGGCTACTCCACGGATAAAAATTTTCTTCTAAAATTTGTATCAAAGTCCTCTGGGAATCCTTCTCGATTACAATGTTTATGAGCCTCAGCTCAAAGGAGACACCTTCCCCTAATTATGCTTTGATGGTGATCCTCTAGAAGACCTCTATCTCCTTTGCCATTAGCAAGTGGAACTCTATCCATAGAAGACACTCGTCTTCCCTGCTCTAGTCGGAGATCTCTATCCTCAACTCGTCACTGCAAAGCTGGTCCTCTTATCTCGCACTGCACACGGTCCTTCGGTCCGGCACAATTGTCCTCTTCCTCTATTCTTTTTGCACTTAGTTGAAAATAACTTTTCACTTCTGTATGCAACCACAAGACGACTGAGTCTTCTCAAATTACAGCAGCACTATCTTCTCAACTTCTGCGCAAACACAGTAGTGCAATCTTCACAAAATTCATCAACACTATCTTCTCAACTTAGCTTCTGCTCCATTGTACATCCACCACAGCGTAGTCTTCGCACACTCTGCTTTCTTTACATAGTCTATGTAAATACTGCAGCACTCGATCGCACAACAACTTATGTGCCTATGTGCAGCCACAATAGCACCCTCTTCGCACAGCCTTCTTCTCCTAGATCGAACTTCTTCCTATACTCTGCTTCTGTGAAAGTCGCACTTCGAATGCACACTTCGATCGATTCGATATGACTACTCTTTGTGCACAGCAGACTTCACTTGCGCAAACTCGACATGCACATTCAATATTTGACACTCGAAAATAGTCCTCCTTTTATAGCAATAATTCATGATTAAATTCTTGATCTTAGTCAGCTGTAAATCCTTAAAACAATCATCGGCTGCACAACCTTACACTTCGTCGGCAAAGGTTAACTCCGTCGGCTTCAATCGCCTCTGTTGTTCTGTAGCTTTTCTAGTGCAAAACTCAAACATGTCACGATATCGCTACGCCTTTGTCTGCCATACACCTTGTATTACTTGCTGTCATGAAATCGTGACACTACTGCTTGTTGTGCACCTTCTTTGGTTTGTTGTCGTGAAATCGTGACACTACAGCCTATCGTACACTTTCGCTAGCTTGTTGTCACGAAATCGCGACACTGCAGTCTGCCTTACACCTTGCTTTAGCCTGTTGTCATGAAATCGTGACACTCCTTGACTTTGCTGACGTCATCATGATTCTTGTCATGAAATCATGACGCTTTAGTCTGCAAGACCTTCTTCTCTGTTCTTATCGCAAAATCATGACACATCTACTTTTGCTGACGTCATCAGCAACTCTGTCACGAAATCGTGACACTTCTTGCTTTTTTAACCTTTTCTCAGTTTGCACTAGCGAAAATGGAACATGTCATGAAATCGCGATGCTTTTGCTGCCTTAACCTCTTTTCTGCCAACTGCTCGCAAAACTGGAACATGTCGCGAAATCGTGACGCTTTCACTACCTTAAGCACTTTTCTGCCAACTGCTCGCGAAACTGGAACATGTCACGAAATCGTGATGCTTTCACTGCCTTAAGCACTTTTCTGCCAATCGCTCACGAAACTGGAACATGTCGCAAAATCATGACGCTTTCATTGCCTTAAGCACTTTTTCGCCAATCGCTCATGAATCGGAACATGTCGTGAAATCGCGACGCTTTCACTGCCTTAAGCACTTTTCTGCCAACTGCTCACGAAATCGGAACATGTTGCGAAATCGCGACGCTTTCACTGCCTTAAGCACTTTTCTTCCAACTGCTCGTGAAACTGGAACATGTCGCGAAATCGCGACGCTTTCACTGCCTTAAGCACTTTTCTGCCAACTGCTCGCGAAATTGGAACATGTCATGAAATCGCGATGCTTTCACTACCTTAAGCACTTTTCTGCCAACTGCTCGCGAAACTGGAACATGTCACGAAATCGTGACGCTTTCATCGCCTTAAGCACTTTTTCGCTAACTGCTCGCGAAACTGGAACATGTCACGAAATCGCGATGCTTTCACTGCCTTAAGCACTTTTCTGCCAACTGCTCGTGAAACTGGAACATGTCACGAAATCGTGACACTTCTTGCAACTCAACTCTGCCAAACTAACTTGTCGCGAAATCGCGACAGTTTTGCCTAAACTTTCTCTCTCCTCAAACATGTCGCGAAATCACGATAGTTTTGTCTGCTTCGTCTCTGCCTTCCAGCATGTCGCGAAATCACGACAGTTTTGCCAAAACTTTCTCTCTCCTAAAACATGTCGCGAAATCGCGACAGTTTTTCCAGCCGCCTGCAAACTTTTTCTAACTTATCTTTTTCTTGATCTTTTGCAACTAGGCTACTCTAATTTTCTTGGAGACTTACTAACCATTTGAAACCTTCATCAAAACACATACTTAGACATAAAAACAAATTGCTCCAAGAACTCCTTGACATCAAAGACAACAACTACCAAGAGCTCCTTTGACATCAATGACAACAACTATACTTGAGCAAAGGCAATGTACTCAAGGTACCCAAAATTGCCAAGAAGAATCTCCCTAAGGCCTCTATTGGCTTTAAATGATTTTTTTACTAATGGACCATCACTAAATATGAAACTATAGATACAAGCTTTAATCCATCTGACACATTTCTTCCCAAATCCAATTTTTTTTTTATACTACAAAAATAAAATCGCATTTAACCCTATCATAGGCCTTACTCATATCAAGTATTAAGATCATTGCTTTATCTTTTTTTGAAGTTGTTGAATGCATAACTTCATAAGCTACTATGATCTCGTCTAAAATATATTTCCCTTTCACATATCCTCCTTGCTCTTCTAAAATAATTTTGTCTAACAATGGTCTTAACCATTTCACCATCACTTTGGAAAGAATATTATATGACATATTACATAGGCTTATGGGAGGAAATGAATCAAACAATTTTGCATCCTTCTTTTTTGGAATCAAGGTAAGATGTGTTGCATTTATTTTATAAGGTATTTATTATTTTACCCCAGATTGTTCCACTACCACCAATAATCAATCCTTCACTATATCCCAATTATGTTGATATAATATTGCATAGAGCCCATCCAGACTTGGGGATTTATCCTTATTAAAAGATAAAAGAGCTATATGAACTTCTTCTAGAGTAATATGCTCTATCATATTCCTATTGTCTTCATCTATTATAATTGAAGGAACTTCTTGTAGAATTTTATCATTAAGAACTTCAAACTCCTCTGATCCTAGAATATTTTGATAAAAAGGCCTTGCTTTCTTTCTAATTTCACTCTAGTATTCAATCCAAACCTCTTCTACTGATTTAATTCTACTAATTATGGATGTTGATCTTTGTACTATTGCCATCCTATGAAAAAATTTGTGTTTTTATCTCCTTTTAACCAAGTCTATCTTGATTTTAGTCTCCAAAATTTCTCTTTCTTAAAATATTATGATATTCACTAAGTAACTCCCTTTCCTTTGAGCTTGGATTATTATGATCACCTTTTTGGAATTTTAAAAGTTTATCTTTTAGTTCTTTCTTCTCAAAAATATTTTCAAAAATTGTTCTTGTTCCATTCTTTTAATCTAGATGTCATTGATTTAATTTGTTTTGGAAGTGTATACAACCCACCGTTTCTTGAAGAATTCCATGTTTGTGCTATCATATCAACAAATTGAGGATGGTCTTCCCACATATGCTCATATTTAAAATATGATATTTTTTAAATTCACTTACCACCATTTTAACTTTTATTGGCTAGTGATCTAAACCAATCCTTATCAAGGTATTAATTTTAGCACAAGTCCCTTCATCTAGCCAATGATCTAAGAGAATGCATCTATCTAATTTTTTTGCTATTAGGTTTTGGCCTCTCCTATTGTTGGTCCATGTATAGTTGTCTTCTTCAAACTCAACCTCCCATAGATTATTGTTTTGAATAAAAGTTGAGAAATCTCTCATACTTTGGGTTAGTTTCCTAATTCCCCTAAAATTTTCATCCAACTTGGTTATGGCATTAAAATCTCCTATGATCATGAATTGGGTTTCTTGGTCTTTACTTCTCATAAAGGCTTCAATCCCACTCCAAACTTCTAATCTATGTACTGAGTTGTAGGTCCATAGACATTGATAAGGATGAAATGAATATCTACAAAGAAGCATGTGACTAAAGAGGCTATCCAATGCCTAGTTTTATGAATGGTTACATAGGAGGTTCTAATAGGATTCCAACAAGTTAGAATTCCCCCTGTCACTCCTTTAAAATCTATAGCATCCCATTCACATCTCGCCCATATTGCTTTCATAGTTTTGGAAACTTCTTTTTGTCATTTTAGTTTCTTGGATACAAAGGATATTAGGCTTATTACTTAAACAAAGGTCCCTGATACACCTCTACTTTGAGGGGGCATTAGCACCCCTTATATTCCATGAGATGGTAATCATGTCTCATTAGGGGCTACTGGCCCCACCTACGAATTACCAATATCATTTTGTTGTTTGGTAAAGAGAAGTTCAACCAACTTAGTTTGTGTTCCTTTCTCTATGTTTGCTCTTGCTTCCCTGGATCTCGCTTGATAATTTGAGGGTTTTCCTCTTTTTGCCTTGCTTGTATCAAGAGTAGGTCTTATTATTCTATTCCTCAATATTCTTTCACAACTTTATTTTTCCTCAAATTTATCCTCTCCTGGCTCTACTATGGAAGCTTTTGACTTGTCCTACTCATTTTCTGGTATTTTCTTATTAATGGTAGATGTATTAACATCTAACACTACATTTTATTTACCATTTTTTTCTCCTAAATGGTGCATGGTACTTCAAGAGAGTCTTCAAAATCTGATTTGACACATTCCTTAGGTTCATCAAGAATGTTCATCCCTAAATCAAGATCATACTAAATAGATGGTTCCTTGTTAATATGTTGAACCTGTTGTATTGTGTCCTCTAAGCTTTGATCTACTTTTTCTTCATAGGCTAAAGCCTCAAAAGAGTTGGTATTTCTTCCAATATCCTTCCTTATTGGTCTCCATTGTTTATTTGCTTTCATTTGTCTATTTCTATTTTTTGGAAGTTGAAAACCATCCTCATCCATATCCATTTGTAAGTTTCTCTTGTGATTTTCTACATATGATTCTGTTGGACTCTTCTTAGGGCATGATCTCTCAATATGCCCCACCTCATGACATCTTCTACATCTAAAATATATGTTTTCATAATCTATGGTTTGGGTCCACATCTTATCCCCATACTTAAGAATGATTGATTCTAGTAAAGGTTTACTTATATCAATCATGACCAATATCCGAGCATAAATAGCCAAGAATCCATCTTTTGTAGTTTCTAAAATCTCAAGGAATTCTCCTAGAGTGTTGCCTATTGCCTTGAAGGTATCCATTTCCCAAAACTCAATGGGTAACCCATACATCCTAACCCAGACTGGTACTAGGGATAGATTTATATTTTTAGGTGAAAAGCCTTCATACCAGTGGGTAAGGAAGAGTCTTGCTCTTCCCATAAACCAAGGACCCCCTTTTAGGATTCTATCTCTTTCTTCCCTAGAACAAAAAATGGCTAGGAAGAAACCTTTGGGAAGAAAGGATAGAATCACTCTTGGAGACTTCCAACTCCTATCAATCCATTTTCTCAAGGTTGAAGCCCTTGGCCAATACCCATTAAATTTACCAAAAACTACCCTATCTTTGAGCAGCAAGGATCGATCCTCTATGGTTTTCTCACTAACCTCTACTACTAGAGATGATTCTAAGGATTTAGCTATAAATCGATCCATGGAAAGGAAACTAAAACTCAAAATCTACTAAAATTTACCAAAATATCCTATAGCAAATATAATATTTGATAAAAAATTATAATAATTTGCAAGCAAAATTTCTAAGATAAAGAAGGAAAAAAGAAACTTAGTTGAAAAATTCTATGCCTAGATAGAATGTCTTGCCTCACTAAATCCCTAGCCCTCCATTGCTCCTCCCATCATCCGAACCCTGGCTGACAAATATTTGTAATTTTATTTTTTGTGACTTGAAAAATCGTCATTGCCCTTATTTCGGATGGCTGACTTCACAAGGTTGTATCTCCCTCAATATTGCTTGGATTCCTTCATATGACCACTCATTTTAAAGCTCTTCAAATTTCACACAAAGTGGTCCAAGAATCAACTGAATCGGACAACCCTTTGTGAAGATATGACTTCTAAAAGAAAAGACATTTTGCCCTAATCCTTCACGAAGTATATTGAATATATATATAATTTTTAAATTAGTTATATAAGATTAATATTACATACAATGGTATAATTAAACCATACTTAAATTTTGATATTAATATTTAAAAAAAAAATTAAAAAAAAAATGTATAATTCACCTAACTTGTAACATACAAAAAAATATATTTAAGAAAATAAAAATTAATTAAACTATACTTTTAAAAAATAATAAATATATATTAAATGATATTAGCTCAACTCATAATATTCCTCAACAATAAAAGGAGGAGACTTAAGTTCTAATCTTGCGAAAAGCGAATAATATCCGAGCTTTGTTGTAATACCACTATGTGGTGATGATGTAATATGGATGAGACCATTTCAATCCCATATAACCAATTAAAAAATAATAATAAATATATATTTTAATCAAATCAGGGCCAGTGTGTCAGGATGTGGGTGTGTGGTGGTTGTGTGTTAAATTCCCTGCTGATAAGCATAGCTCTCGGCTTTACGAAGGACCATGGTTGGGAGAAGACTGCTCAACCCCGTGCGTTGGTTGTAGGGGTTTATCACAATTGAATAATGTAAATAATTGAAACTAATATCATTTGATTTTGGATTACTATTAATTATTTTATATATATCATTTAAAATAATTAATAGTAATCCAAAATCAAATGACATTAGATTTAATTATTTACATTACTCAATTCTCAAGGAAAAAACTAAGGTTTAAGTCTTACAAATGATACATGCATAATTGTCAAAGGTTGCAATACCACTCTAAGATGATGATATAATATAAAGAAGACTCATCTCAATCCTATATAACTTATTAAAAAACTAATAAACACACAATTTTCATAATATATACTATAAACTAAAGGTTCAAATATTTTAATATTATAAGTTTCAAAACTACTAATAAATATGTGCACGGCATGTATCATTTTAACATGTAATTCATGTGTAATAAAACAATTAAAAAAAAATCAAAATCAAAATTTATCTTGACTTATATAAACAAAAAATTATGGATTATACCTTTAATCCTTCTAAACCCTTTATCTCATTAATAAAAATGCCAACAAATGATAAGATCTATTAAAAAACTTAATTCCGAATTAATGTAAAATTATTAACATATGCATATAAACATTGCTAAAAAACATCACAAAAAATCGCTTACAGATCGACAAGACGAACTACTCGATAACACCTGTATTTTGTCGTCGAGCCTAGTAAAGAATGTTGTTATGTCATGCCACCAAAATCAAAATGTCGGTGTTTATCCAGAAAAAAAGTTGAGATTGGGACACATTTGTACTTTGCAAATTAAATTTCGCCACCCACTGATATGAGGGAATAAAAAATTATGGAGAAAGGACTCTCTATTTGATTTTGTTTGCTTGTTCTGGTCTTATCTTCTTACAAAAAAATTATTCGTTTGCTTTTAAGCTTCATGTTTGTCCTCACTGTTTGCATCTTTTTAAAGCATAAACTGGATAACGATTACACCTAACAAGAGGAAATCATACGTGGCAATATGATAACATGGACAATTCTTTGGCATGGAAAACGCCTTTATCTCCTTTTTCAGCAATAATTGCCAAAATTATCATTGTTGGAATTAATAAATCATTGTCATTATCGACTTAAATGCTTGAATTAAATTGAATAGTAAAATTTCACACTTGAATAGAAAAAATTATTATATTATCAATACTAATTGAATGGGGTTAAATTGGTTATGTTTATATATAGTCTATGGGGTTAACTTATCTAAACATATATGATATCCATAGACTATATGGTCATGTAGAGGGAACTCATATAGGTAAACTTTAAAAAATTGTGGGTTATATAAAATTTAAATAGTATTTTTTATATAATATTATAATTCTGAAAGGTCTTAAGGGTTAGTAGATTGAAAGTTGTTTGTTGACCAAGCATTTACTAAAAAGATATTCAACTTCAAATTTTGGAGGCAGCTTGTTTGCAAAGGTAGTAGTCTGATCTAAATCGCCCAACAACGTTATGAATCTCGAGCAGTCTGATCTGAATTGCCTAACAACGGCGTTACGAATCCCCAGCGATTGGTGGTCCCATCACGTCAAGTCAACAACAAAGTGGAATAGGTTTGGTGGAAGCAACCCATGTGGTTTGAACCCTCCACTTGTCAGGTACTAAAAATAGTGTGTGAATAAAAAAAAAATTATAATTATGGAGTGGTAGTGTTCACATATGATAACATAATGATATTACAATAGTTAATTATACATGTATGTATTAATGGATAAGATTTAAACTTAGTCTTTTTGAAAAAAAGTTAAGAAATATAACTAATTGAAGTAATGCCATTTAATTTGATATTTGGAATAATTATTAAAATTTTTATTTATTTATTTATTTTTTGTCCCAAGGAACATTGCAACGGTACGGGCTTTGGTTTTTCTTCAGGAGGTCCAAGGTTCAAACTGCAGCGTGGGCAAGTGTGTGAGGGGGGCGAGTGTGTGAGGGGGTGGGTGTGTGGTGGTTGTGTGTTAAATTCCCTATTGATAAGCATAGCTCTTGGCTTTACAAGGGATCATGGTTGGGAGGAGACTCCTCAGCCTTATGCGTTGGTCGTAGGGGTTTTTTACACTAACCCTATGTGTTGGTCGTAGGGGTTTTTCACACTACCCTTATGCGTTGGTGGTAGGGGTTTTTCACACTAACCCTATACATTGGTCGTAGGGGTTTCTCACACTAACCAAAATACGTTGGTCGTAGGGGTTTCTCACAATAACCAAATCATATATATATATATATATATATATATATATATATATATATATATATATATATATATATATATTTTTTTTATTATTTATTAAATAAAAATATTTATATTTTTATTGATATTTTTAAATTATCTTTAGTTAAAGTGGGTTAAACATCTATAGGAGGCATTAGTTTAATTAATTAAATTTCTTGACATTTGATAAGCAAACTAGAGTTTAAATCTTGCAAAAACACGTTCATAATTGTCAAGTTCTTACAATACCACTATGTAGTCACGATGCAATACCACTATGTAGTTGTGGTGCAATACTAATAATGCTTTGATCCAATGTCATTTAACTTTTTTCTTTTAAAGGTTAAACTTCTAAAACGGTGATTTAAGAAAATTTAGTTTAATGTCAAAATTGAAAAGAATTAATTCAATTAATAGATATAACCCATTTATTATATGTATTAAAGTTTTAATTTAATTTAAAAATTGAGTTTGAAGTAAGAAAAATTTCCATAACTTTATCATTTTTAAATTGACATTGGAATATAGTTACCATTTAATAGATAGATATTTTATTAATATTATAGGTAGTTCTTAGTTTTTCAAATAGCTTGTTCATATTTGCTAGAATATTATGGGTTGTATTTTATTGGATCTTACCCTATCTATCTATCTATTTTACCCCCTAGTTGCGCTATCTCCCTCCCCCAAAAACTTTATAAGTTTACATAGGGCCCATTAACAGCGAATGGAGGAGCGGATTAACAGTAGAACGAAGGGCCCATTCAGTATAGCGAACAATAGAATACAAGAAACGAGAGCAAATTAACAGCGAATGGAGGGCCCATTCAGTACAACGAACAACAGAATACAAGAAACGGGAGCAGATTAACAACAAACAGAGAGCATATTATTGAAATGGAAGCAGCGAACAACAGAATACAATCATCGTATTATCGAAGAAGAATACAATCGCAACATAACGGGAGCGAATGAACGGGAGCAGTGAATGATTATGGGAGCAAAGGATTGCTTTTTATTATACACCTATCTCATCGAGTAAACACATTTTGCTTCTTCTTTCGATAAATAAAACAATTTAAGTAAAACATTGTTAGAGAGAGCAAGTAGAGGGTTTGCAGTGAAGGAGGGTTTGCAGAACAAGGAGAGTTAGGTTTTTTATTATATATTTATTTCATCAGATCAATAGTATAAGGGGGTTTGACAAGGGCTTGTAGCGAAGGAGGGTTTGCAGCAGAGGAGGGTTTGTGGCAAAAGGTTTTATTAGATATCTATTTCATCGAATCAATAATATAGGGGGTTCAACAATGGAAGAAGGGAAGCAAAAATTACAAGAACCAATATATGTCAATGAGAAACAGTACTGGAGGATAATAAAGCGTCGACAAGCTCGAGCAAGGGCAACAGTAATGAAGAGGACTAATTGTAAAATAAAAATAAAGAATATTCTACCACATAAACATGTGGAGAATAAAGAACAAACAAAGGCACTAACCATCATCGGACGAGGAGATAAGTCAGCCCAACAAAGGGGACAAAAAAAGGAAGATAAAATAAATATAGAAGGAAAAACAAGCGAGGAGAAAAAAATAAAAAATAACCGCAAGAAAGCATTCAGCATGGAAGTGGAGGTCACAAAAATGAGTTTTCATATGAGGAAGAAACTTACAGTCCCACAACCACACCACTTATGTGGGTACCAAGACTTTATGTGCAAGAGCTAATGAAGATGAAATAGAAACTTGAAAGCATGGAAAGGAGGGAGAAATTAAGAGATACTAAATCACATGAGATTATAAACACCATTCAAAGGCTGGAAAAGGAAAATGGCCAACTCAATGAGCAGGTGTCAAGCCTACAAAACCTTGCGAACATGGGTCAACGTGAATGGCATGTCCTCAAAAAAGCCATCCACCCCCCAAACAATGATGCAATAGAGGTGGGAAAAACAAATGCAAGTCAAATAAAAGAGGTATGGAAAACACTCTGAAACATGGAAACAAGAGAAAATGAGTTGCGAAATGAATTAGCAAAGGCAAAGACATGGTCTCAGGTAGTAAAAGAACCAGTTAATCAACAAAAGGAGTTGATAGAGAAGCAAGTAAAAATTCAAATAATAGAAGAGAAAGAAAGACATGAGAAGTTATCAAATATAATCATCAAAGGGTTGAAATATTATGGGGATAGGGAAGACACAAACCATTTAACCAGGGACTTCTTATCAGATCGGTTACAATGGAAAGGTCAAATAAGAAAAACAAGCAGAATTGGCAGGCTGAGAGAAGGCGGCAGAGATAGGCATATCCGGGTCACATTGATGAGCTACGAGGACAAAACAAGGTTACTAAAAAACAGAGGCATGCTGAGAGGGTCACAATTCTATTTAGATGATGACCTAACATTTTTACGCCAGGAAGAAAGAAACAAGGAATGGGAAAAGGTGAGGGCAGCAAGGTATGAAGGGAAACAGGCATATTTAATAAATGGAAAGGAATACATCACATCTAAACAAAACAAATAGGGAGTATGACCCACTCAGGAACATCTTACGATGGTAAGATGGAACTATAGAGGTTACCCTTGGAGAAGAGGACTCGAGTTAGGGCCCATTGCTAGAGATAAATATATAATCATCCTAACGAAAACACATGAACATGATGGATGTAGGACTCCAAAATTTGTGGGATACAAAAAAATAGCAGTATGGAATAAAGCAGCATAAAATGGCAAAGGGCATGGGGGTATTATGGTTTTAATAAAAGAGGAATGGGATAGGGTCATTAAAATTGAAAAACATGATAAAAACAAACATTACATCTGGATAAAGATCCTACAAAATAAGTCAGTTATTAGCATAGCAGCATGTTATTTTGCTCCCAAGAATTCTAAATTCTATAAGAAACATGACCTTAACAAAGAAGATCCATACTCCTCCCTAAAAAGAGATATTTCAATATTCAATAAGCTGGGGGAGATTATATTAATTGGAGATTTCAATTCAAGGACAACAAATAAGCAAGCTAACATTCTAGAAGGAAGTGAAGATATTGAGATGAATCCTCTTTGGATGCCGAAGAGGAAAATCAGCAATGGACCAGGACTTCAAAAGATGAGCATGGGGCTATCACGCAATATGGAGAAGAGTTGTTAGGCATCTGCAGCATACACAACTTTATTATTTGTAATGGGATGAACAAATGGAAAAATTTAGGAAGGTATACATGCAAAACATATAAGGGAAAAAGTGTAATAGACTATGTAATATGATCACAAAATTACATACCAAAAATAGAGGAGCTAGAAGTGGAAGATTCTCCAGTGGAACTTAAGTCGGATCACAACCCAATTGTTATGAAACTTCGAATGCAAGGAGACAAACCAAGGGAAAAACACTTGCAAAGCAATCAAAACAAATATTCTCACAAGGAAAACATTCTCTTAACAGATGAAAATCGACATAATTTTAGGGTAGTATTAAATAATAAGTTACAGGAAAGGGAGAAACTACCTCATAGTAGCAGGGATTATAGTAAGAGTGAATGGTTAATGCACATTATGCAAGAAGCTCTAAACAAATGCAAGAGAGCTAAACCTCAAAAGAAAGAAAGGAATAGCCTCCCAACCAACCCATTTTTTGATGGAGATTGCAAAGAAGCGCGAAGATTACTAAAGGAACCAATGGGTAAAACAAGAGAAAACAAAAAAGCATATGAGAAACTAGTAAGGGCAAAAAAAGAAGAATACACTAGAACAAGGAGGAAAGAACTGATTTACTTAGGGAAGCATGAACCAAAGAAATTTTGGAAGGAGCTAAGAATAAAAAGGATGCAATCTGAAAATAGCATAACATTTAATCAGTGGTTGGAGTATTCAAAACAATTGTATCAGCGTAGTAGCCAGAAGGAGACACCCCCTATTATCACTGTCAAGAAAGAACTTTTCACAAACAAAGACATTATTCAAGGGATAAAAAAGTTAGCAACTGGTAAAGCCTGTGACATAGACAATCTTCAAGCGGAGCATATAAAATGGGGGGTAGATATTCTGGTACCGCAGATCAAAGAAATTTTCAATGAGGTCATACAAAATGGTTTTCCTACCGAGTGGACAACTAGCTTGACCATTCCTTTGTTTAAAAGTGGAGATGTAAATAATCCCTCAAACTATCAAACTATCATAATCAACCCTCTCTTTGCAAAGTTGTTTGGGAGTATGATAGAGCGTAGGATCAATATATGGGCAGAAGAAAAGAGAAAGAAAGCAAAGGGACGAGCAAATTTTAGGCCCAAGCACTCAACTATTGATCACTGTATCACACTCAGACACATAGTGGAAAAAATATGGGACAAAAAAGAGGAGGCTTTCTATTGTTTTGTAGACTTCAAAAATGCATTTGACACAGTGCCAAGGAAAAAATTATGAAGCAAAATGGAAGAGCTAGAGGTTCCAATTCACTACAGGGCAGCAGTTCACGGATTATATGAGCATGTAAAAGCTAGAATCAGAACACATGAAGGGTTATCTGAATGTTTTGGTAGTGACATAGGTGTCAAACAAGGTTGCCCTCTATCTCCTACCTTATTTGGGTCGTACATTGACAAGTTAGAATAATGGATAAACAAATTTGGGGAAGAGGGTGTGCACTTAGCCAAATATGTGGTAAAACTCCTCATGTATGCAGACGATGTAATTCTTGTGGCTAAAACAACCAAATATCTAGGATATCACCTTCGAGCTCTATAACTCTTTTGTAAGGAATTTGGGATGCAGGTAAACACAAGTAAAACAAAAATCATGATTTTTTCAGCAAAAAAGAAGAAGCAACAACTCAAATTTTAGTTTGTCGGAGAACCACTTGAGGTAGTAGTAGAATACAAATACATGGAAATAGACTTTCATGACAAACTCAATTGGAATACATGTAGGATGAAAAGAACTCAAAGCGGTTGGAGAGCATTGTATGCACTTCAAAATAGGTGTAGGAATGTCGAGCTGTGGGACTGGAAGACCACCAAGGTTTTATTTGACCTAATTTTTACACCGGTTTTGTTGTATGGTTGCGAGGTGTGGGCTAGTGGCACAACAAAGGCAAAATGGAGGCAAATAGAAAGGATTCAAAAATATCTAATTACAAATTTTCTCAAAATTAAGGCCACAACCACGTATGAAATTATTCTAGCTGAAACTGGAATGTTTCCTTTATAAGCAATTGCTATGACCAAGCTGTTATGTTACTTGAAAAAAATAAAAAACATGAAAAAAGACAGATGGCCAAGGGCAGCTAAGGACGAAGAGTTGCATAGGCGGAAGAACACATGGATGAAACAAAATAAAAAATGGATGAAACATTGGGAAATCAACATAAATGAATGCCCAAATTTCAACAAAGACATCAAAAGCTATGTGAATGAAAAGTTTAGAAGTGGAATGTGGAAAAATGCAAGCAGGAAAAGACAATATTATATTGCAAAGTTTAACCCAACATATGATCACAAGGAAAAAGCATATATAGGCGCCGAAATCAAGTGGAAGGAAAAAATCCTCATTGCTCAAATAAGGACTAGATCTCATAGGCTTAGATGTGAAACAGGGAGATGGACAACACCCAAATAACAATGGGAAGAAAGGATATGTAATTTATGCAGCACAGGGGCAGTAGAGACAGAGGAACACTTCATCTATAAGTGCCCAAGTTTTTCAGACATCCGTGGCAAATACAAAGAAACACTTGGAAACGGGTCTATGACAAAGTTATTTGAAGACAATAAAATAAAAAAAGTTTGGGAATTGCTAACCCAAATCAGCAAGAGAAGGAACAACCTTCTCAACGATATTAAAGATCATATGATATGATTTGAGCAGTTGTACTTCCATATTTGAGGTCCCATAGACCATAATTGGGTCTCGTGGACGTAATTAAAATCTTTCATTTCATTTCATATCTATATATATATATATTTATTTATTTATTATTAGTAGATATGTTCATCAATTTATTAGTTTATTAGGAGACGTAGATTCAAACCTCTGGGGCATGTCCAATTTGGGCAAAGGTAGTAGTCTGACCTGAGTTTGCCGAGTTTGCATCATATTGATGACGACGGTATTAACCCTAAGCCACTGGAGTCTCCCTCACTCCATGTCATGTTTATCGAGGTAAGCTAAGAGTTATAGTGGTAGCACCATGATTTGACACTATGATTGGAGGCAATGCAACTTGGCCCTGCCACCAGCTATTAAAAAGGAAAGGTAGTTGTGGATTCCTCTATGTATCAAAAAAATATTATTGTATTATTGCTCATATGTTGAGTCTTATTAATTGCATGTAAATTTCTTACATAATTAATTAATACAAAATCAATATTGACCTATATAGTTATTAAATGGTTTTATAGTGTTTTATTGCTTTTTATGCTCTTCTCAATATTCACAATTTTTATATTATCATTCAATCCTCTCTTCTCAAATTTAATAATTTTTTTTTCAATGAGTTTATACAGGTTTTTATAGGGCTCATGATCCCCTCATACTCAGTGGGGTTTGAGCCTTGAACCTTTCAAAGAGAGGTCAAAGCCCTTACCACTACAGTAAGTTTACAACTTACATTTTTTTCAATGAGTTTACACAGGTTTTTATGAGGGGTTCTGACCTCTCATATTGAGTGGGGTTTGAACCTTGGACCTCTCAAAGAGAGGCCAAAGCCCTTATCACTGCATTAAATAGTTAATAACTTATTTATAGTATAAAATTTTCTTGAATATTATTGTTATTATACTCTTTGTGCCAAAAATTGTGTCTCAAGTGCCAAAGATCTATTGTAAATTGTTGAATTTGGATTTAATTTGTTCTTTGGTTTTAAATATGTTATCAAAAGATTTGACTTTCTAAAAATTTGTTCTCCTCTTTATATATTTTATCTTTTTAACAAATTTATACATACACTACCCTTCAAACCTTGCTTCATCCCACCACAACACAACCATTTAGAAAAAATTGAGGGCATTAAAGTTAGATAGGATAAAATTGAAATGGTTTTGGAGGATCATGATTGAGGAAATTACATCTCAAGAGAATAGTTTTATGATTTGATCTTTCTCATAGTCAAATGTCTAGATAAATTGTATACATTGCTTGTGATTATGTTTTAAGTATTAAAATTGTATCAAATCTTTCTACTATATGAGTTTGTGCAATGCATCTTTTATTACATGCATATTGACATCTTGAAGGAATAGCATCCCAAAGGTCATTTCAATTGATAAATGAAATAAAATATTCCATTGATTTAGATCATCTAGGAGTATCAACCTTTTTCTAAAGAAGATAGAACTATGTCGAGGTCCACCAAAAAATTATAGATCGTCATTGAATTTAACATAAATGAACTAAGGTCCTTCCAACATAAAGAGTAATTGTAGTTGGGGCATATACATTATAATCCCAACTTTGATATTTTCCTCTTTCTTATGAAATAGACTAGGAACCTAATTACCTTTTGCTTCTAGAAATTGTCCATCCAATTTGTATTTGTCTCATAGTGTTGTAATACCTCTTAAAGCTCCTATAGGAGAAACTGTTAGACAATTTCTCATATTTCATATATGTTTTAATGCATTCTTACATTCCTCACTACTTATTTTTGTTTCTTGCATCAATATAAACTCAACACAGTAACAACCTATTAATTCCTTTCAATTTTAGGGATCTTATTCATACCTCTAGTATTAGTTGTAGGATTAGCACCACTTCTTATTAACATTTATGATATTTTTATATTTCCCATAATAATATCCCTATGAGTTTCATTTTCTTATTGCTTTGAGAATCTTCATCTTCTTTTTACATTCCCACCAACACTTTTAATCTCATCAATATCTTTGATTTTTCTAGATTGTTCATAACAACACTTATCATCTATAAGTTTATGCTTCCCTAGAGAATTGGAAATATAGAGAATTATGTTAAAGACATTTTCTTCTTTATGTTTCCCTAGAAACTCTAAGGTGCAAGTACCATCCTCCATAGTACTTATTTTCTTATGCTACCTTGCAAACCCTAAATTGCTATAGATATCCTCCATTATCCTTTCTTTATTATGTTGCTTTTAAAACCTTAAAGTATAAGGGATAAACTCTATACTTCTCTCATTTTATTGAAATGAGAGGATTTTATACTTCAAGAAAATGAAAATGATTTACTTGGATCGTATTTGATGTCTTTTGCCTTATTTACTTTAAAAAAAAATATGCATTTTCCTTTTTACCTTTAATTTATTTTGAAATTGAACTGTAGTGAGAAGATGCACCAAAATAATAATAATCAAAAGATTATCAAATTAACATTAGCTTCAGCTTAGGAAATTATAAGCTTAAATAGATTTACAAAGTAAACTGATTAGCTATAATCACGCCAACCAAATGGTTGAGAGAAACGTGATGCTAACCACTAACCTAGGTAGAGAAGTCTAACTGAACAACTAACCTAAAATATCTGACCTAGGATATTTTAGGATTTACTCTAGGTTAACCAATAGATATTTATAACAGTAAATATCTCATGGTATGCAGTAAAAAGTAAATGTAATAATCTATGTAGTATAATGCAATATACTACCTATTTTACCCTAACATCCCCCCTTTATTACATTACTTTGATATACAAAGTTTACTTCGAAACAATTCAAATTTGACACGTCCAAGTGCCTTTGTGAAGATGTCAACAACCTGTTCGTCGGTGGGAATGTGTTGGAGCTTGATTCTGTGTTTAGGAACTTCATCACGAATGAAATGACAATCTGTGTCAATATGCTTTGTACGTTCATGATGTACTGGATTCTTGACCAAGTTCAAAACACCTGAGTTGTCGCAAAACATGTGAATAGGAAGTTTCTTTGGTAGGCCCATGGTAGCCAAGATGTGACTTAACCATATCGCTTCACACACAGCTCCACGTGCAGCGCGATACTCTGCCTCTGTTGAAGATAAAGCAACCACCTGTTGCTTTTTACTATGCCATGAGACAGGACCAGATCCAAGATGAAATACATATCCTGATGTTGATTTTCTGTCATCTATGGATCCAGCATAGTCAGAGTCAGTGTAACTCTGTAAGAAGAATGAGTTATTCTTCTTATACTCTAGACCATAATCTACACTACCCTGAATGTAGTGAAGAACACGCTTAGCTGCTTTCCAGTGAGAGACCTTTGGTTCCCGCATGAACCGAGAAAGATAGTTTACAACATAAGTAATGTCTGGTCTAGTATTGGTCAGATAGATGAGGCTTCCAATCATCCATCTATATAGCGTGCCATCTACCTATGGTGAGTCATCATACCATGATAACCGAAGCCCTAATTCCATCGGTGTTGCTTTGGGCTTACAATCAGTCATACGATATTTTTCTACTAAAGTCTTGGCATACTTTTTTTGAGTCACCCTAAGATGATTCTTCTTCTGTTCTATCTCAAGGCCAAGACAGTAGTGGAGAAGTCCAAGATCTGTCATATCAAATGACTCTTTCAAGTCATCCTTCACGACGTTAATCAATTTCTCTGAATTGTCGATAATGATCAGATCATCTACATATAATACAAGAATCACTATTTCAGAACCTGTGTTCTTGATATAGAGATTTGCATCAGATGGACTTCTCTTGAAACCGTGTTGCAGGAGGTGACTATCCATTTTGATGTACCATGCTCTTGGGGCTTGTTTTAGCCCGTATAATGATTTGACCAACTTGCAAACCTGTTGCTCATGGCCTTCCTCAGAAAATCCTGGAGGTTGAGTCATGTATACCTCTTCTTTTAAGTCACCATTTAGAAAGGCACTTTTTACATCCATATGATGTAATTTCCATCCGAACTGTGCTGCCATAGCACAAAGAACTCGAATGGTGGTCATCCTTGCAGTGGGTGCAAAGGTTTCCTCATAATCAAGGCCTTCCTTTTGAGCATAGCCCTTTGCCACAAGATGGGCCTTATGCTTGTCTATGGTACCATCTGCCTTATATTTGACTTTGTAAACCCATTTGCAGCCTATGGGTTTCTTTCCTTTAGGCAAATCGACCAACTTCCATGTTTTGTTTTTAATGAGGGATTTATGTTCAGCATCCATAGCTGCCTTCCACTGAGGCTGACTAAGTGCTTCATCAACTGTAGAAGGTTCATTTTCATCATATGAAGACATGTAAACCCTCTCCTCATCAATTTCCATATCATTTCCACCTTCTAAATCTCTATCAACAGAAAGCTCTTGAAAATCTGCACAAAGATCATCAACTGAAGTAGATGCTTTTGTCATTCTCTGTCGAGACATGCTTCATGTTTTTGGATGATTGAGAGTGAGATCTGGAGGTGAAGTGAGTTTGGAATCTCTCATAGTACTTGTATACCATTTTGGAGGCTTTTTCTATTGTGGAGGAGTCTGTGGTTGTTGCTCCTCATCTTCCAGGTATACTGATGTAGTGTTAGATGTGAAAGCTTCATCAAACACTACATCTCTACTAACATGTATTTTCTTGGTGAATGGATCTATCAACCGATAGCCTTTTGAGAATTCATCATATCCAAGAAAAACACATTGTAGGGTCTTCTCATCTAACTTCTTTCTTTTCTCCTTAGGTATATGCATAAAAGCCTTACACCCAAATACTCGTAGATGAGATATGGAGGGTTTCCTTCCACTCCATGCTTCCTGAGGAGTCATACCTTCAAGAGCCCATGTGGGAGCCCTATTTAGAAGATATACTATAGTTGTTACAGCTTCAACCCAATAAATGTGCTCAATATTGGCTCCCTTAAGCATACATCGAACCATTTCCATAATGGAACGATTTCTTCTCTCAACAACTCCATTTGACTGAGGAGAATAGGTTGTTGTTAACTGTCTTTTTATCCCATGTTTCTACAAAAATGAGGAAAATTATTTTGATGTGTATTCCCCCCTCGATCTGAACGGAGGGTCTTTATGAAACATCCTGATTCTTTCTCAACAAGTTTCTTGAACTGCTGAAAATAGTCAAATGCTTCAGACTTCAACTGCAAGAAGAAGACCCACATTTTTCGTGAGTGATCATCTACAAACAATTGAAAATACCTTTTTCCTCCACAACTAGTAGACATAGGACCACACAAATCTATGTGAACTAACTCCAAAGGTACTTTAGCTCGAAAAGAGCTAGGTTCAAAAGGTACTCTATGTTGCTTTCCTGACAAGCAATCTGAGCACACTGGCAAAGTAGATGAAAGAGTAGGCAGTCCTTTCACCATTTGATATTTACTGAGTTCTAGTAAATACCCTGAGCTTAGATGCCCAAATCTCTTATGCCATAGAGAAGTGGCCTCTTTTGTGGTTACTGCCATTGCAGTATGTGTAGAGGTAATTGCATCTAAGATAAACAAACCATGTTTGTATGAACCTGTTGCTATCTGTTTTCCTTTCTGAGTGATAAAGCAACGTTTCTTTTCTTTGTCCACTTTGAAATTGACATTCATGTTATTGTCCAAGATTTGTGGAACTGACAAGAGATTATTTTTCAATCCTGGTACATAAAGAACTTTTTGAATCTTACATTCTCCATCCGGAAGGGAGACAGAAACATTTCCTTCTCCCTGAACTCGATAGGTCTGATCATCAGCAATGGTTACCGGTCTACCTTCTCGAGCCTCAAATGTTTCAAACCAGGACTTATCGCGAGTCATATGTTTACTAGCACCTGAATCTATGTACCAAACAATATCCTTTTGAGGGGAATCTGTATGTGTCATGAGCACTTTGTGTGCTCGTTCAGAGTCCGAACTAGAATCTTCAGCGACAACAACATGTCCTTGTTGTTGTTTGTTCTTGTTCTTTGGTTTGCCTTTGCCCTTCTTTTGTCCTTGTTCATTGGGCGGTTTGTTCTTAAACCAACATCTTTTGGTTTCATGAGTGTCCTTATCACAAATTTTACAATATTGCTTCTTCTTCTGAATCTCTTTGCCTTTACCCTTGTCTTTGTTAGAAGAAGATCCTTTCTGTTGATTCCACTTTTTCTTTCCACCTTGTCTGTTTGAGAAAAGGGCATTGTTGGATGCCTCATCTCTTTGGAGTTGATTAGCTTCTTCAGTTTGAAGCAAATTTACCAACTCTACAAAAGTCACTGTCCTTCCAGAGACTTGTAGTGAAGTGATCAACATTCTATAGGAGTCTGGAAGAGCCCTCAAAATGATTGAGGTCAGGATATTGTCTTCCACTTTTTCTCCTAAGGCATGCAGTTTTGTTTTTATATCTGCCACTCTGCAGAGGAATAGCTCTACTGTCTCTCCAGATTTCATATGAAGAGTATGAAGTTGTGTTTGAAGGTTAAGAATTGTTGATTGATTCTTTCCTTCAAAAATGGTAGCTAAGGCATCCCATGCCTCCTTACCATTTTTAGCTTCACTTATATGAGGTTGTATGTCATCAGTAATAGCTAGCAAGATCAATAAGGAAAGTCTTTTATCCTTTTTATCATATGTTGTCTGATCTGCTCCTGGTGATGTGGGTCTAGAATCAGTGCCATCCACTATTCCCCACATCTCCTCTACAGTTAAAATAGCTTTCATCTTAGTTTTCCAGGCAGAATAATTTGAACCTTTTAGCAGTTGGCTTTCATTGAGATACTTGTTGATCATGGCCATGGTGAAGGTTTCAAATTTGATGTGACTAAGATGACTTTATCTTGCAGTATACCCTCAAAAGAGTATATGGAAGATTTTAATTTACTCTTTAAGATATTTAATGGCACCTGCCTTAACACCCTTAACAAGGGATGAAAAGTTTGAGGAAATTAAGCCAAACAAATAGAGCAAATTAAAGGGGTAGGTTTTGGAAAACTTTTGATTTTGCTCTCTAGGATATTTAATGGCACCTGCCTTAACACCCTTCAAGAAGGATGGAAAGTTTGAGGAAATTAAGCCAAACAAAGAGAGTGAATCAAGGTGTTTGGATTTTGACCTTTGATGGGGAGTAAAAATTGACTTGTGAAACCTGTGCAAGGTGTAGCACGATTTTAGTGAAATTTGGGTTTCTGAAATGCTCTTCAATGTTCTTATGATTGTTTAATTGCACACAAAAAACATGATGGTTAGTGCAATAATCAAAAAATGAGAGCAACCCAAATTATTATCACTATAGGTGTCGGATGCAACCGAAAATGCACCTAGTATAGTCAATTTTTAAGAAAAGGTGTCGAGTACAATCGAGAATGCACCTTTCTTACTTTGAAATATCCCCCCTTTCTCTTTACAATTTTGCAAAAAAATAGAATCACAAAATATGACTTCTATCCCCCCTTAATTTTTACAAAATTGAAAAATTTGAGCACTCCTTTCAAGACAAGTCGACACACGACCCGCGTTTGAAAGGCTTCCAGACCAGTCGACACACGACTTGGTTTATGTCTTCAACACTCGAGCATTAGGATCAAAAATAGGTTCAATTTCTTCTCAAGTTTACAACAAAAATTTTGCAATTTTATGTCTTATATCTCCTTTGTGAAGGAGAAAACAAAAGCAATTTTGTGATTTTGTTGCAAAAAGAAAAATGACCTTTGTCCTTGCCCAATATTTTCAAGCTCTTTGTTTTGCAATAGAAGTTTGAGTTTCTATGTCTTTTTATCTCCAAAAAAATGTGTGAAGAAAACTATAGAACTTTGTTAAGGTATTGCAAAAAAAATGTTGAAGAAATCCTTGGTTTTGCCAAAAAAAAATTGTTTTGCTCTTTGTCTCTTTTATCTCCAAATTTGGAAGAAAAAACTAAAGAACTTTTCTATGGCTTGATTTTGCAAAGGATTGGTTTTAAAGATAACAATTTGTAAGGTCTAATATTTTAAAAAATTTAATGATAAAAAATATATAACAAATATTTTTGAGGAAAAGAAATCTCAGATTTACTTAAATTAATCAATTTCCTTCAAAAAATTCTAAGTTATATAATAAAATATCAAAAATATATATATAAATTAAAACCTTAGAACAAAAAATTGTACCTTTTTTTTTAATTTTTGAAATCAAATGTCGCGTGGTCGAAAAAATGGTGTGGGCGGGATTCGAGCGCTAGATCTAGCACTGTCAAGGTGAAAGCCTTGACCACTGCACTGTTGGGGCGGCTTTGAAAGTCGTCCCATAGTCGTAGTATATGAAGAGAGGCACGGGCGGGTTAAGCTTTTCATGGGAATAATCCCACATGCATCCCGTGAAGGGATGCGAGGGTGTTTAAAACCCTCGTCATGCCACTAACCTCTCGATTGCCTTTGGGCAATCACCTACCAAACAGCGATGCCCCTCTGCCACTTGTAACTCGTCGACCAATGTCTCCTCGCCACGTGGCAGCTCGATGCCTACGCAAACAATTTTCTCCACCATCGTGTCACCCAACTGGCCCTGCCCGATCTGCTTCTATCGCCACGTGTCACCACACGGTTGGCTCTCCATCCAAGCGTGAGCAGTCTAGCTTCGCCATGTGTCACCTCGAGGAGCATGCCACATGTCGAGCTGAATAGGTCCTAGGGTCCAACGTCAGTAGTCTAGGTGGTCAGACGTGGCACCGTGCCATGTGTCCAAGTCTGGTTGTTCTCTGTCCAAGCGTCAGTTGTAAGCTTCTGAGTGGATCATCGATCTCGTTCGATGAGCCTAGAGGGTGCTCCTACCCTCCAGACTCAGCCTGTGGACCACAACCACGTGGGATCGGGAGGGCGCTCCTGCCCTCCTGACGATCCCATTGGCTGGTCTACGAGGGGCTCGGTCCCGATTGGCCAGTGATGGCCACGGGATCGTGGGCCTAGCAGGCTTCGACCGTGAAGGTCGAAAGCACTACGGGCGGTCGGTCGACGTCGATCGCCGTGGTGATCGATCATGATCGATCGACCCCACTGTAGGCTAGGCCCTGGCAGGTCGATTTGACCTGGCCAAAAATGGGCCTGCGGTCGCTCCAGCCATCTAGCTCACCTGTCGAGGTGGGTTTGGTGGTGACCAAATGTCACCAGCTCGTCCTTCGGGTGAGCCAAAAAAAATGGCTCTGATGCCAATGTAGTGAGAAGATGCACCAAAATAATAATAATCAAAATATTATCAAATTAACATTAGCTTCAACTTAGGAAATTATAAGCTTAAATAGATTTACAAAGTAAACTGATTAGCTATAATCACGCCAACCAAATGGTTGAGAGAAACGTGATGCTAACCACTAACCTAGGTAGAGAAGTCTAACTGAACAACTAACCTAAAATATCTGACCTAGGATATTTTAGGATTTACTCTAGGTTAACCAATAGATATTTATAATAGTAAATATCTCATGGTATGCAGTAAAAAGTAAATGTAATAATCTATGTAGTATAATGCAATATACTACCTATTTTACCCTAACATGAACTTGCATATTATGTTTCCTTATCCCTTGAATATTTTTTCTGTATTTTAGTGGTTTATCCAAGTTAATTTTGATGGTCTTCACCAATTGATGATTAGAGGGGATTTCTTTACCATTTTTTGGAGAGTAGAAAATCCTTGATCTAATTCATATTCTACTATAGAATGATATTTTTGGTTCACCAATTGATGATTGAGAGGGGATTTCTTTACCACTTTTTTGGAGCATAAATCCTGGATCTAAAATAGAATCTACTATATAATGATCTCCTTGCTTCATCTTGAAGTTTGTCTCATAACCAAAATTTTCCATCCCTTCTTCATTATTTTCACTTTGTAATCTCTCTTCATATTCTAATCTCATAATATTTGTGGCATTGAAATACAATGTTTTCATAACCCACTTGTTGATCCATTCTCTTTATTTAGATTTAATCTTAATGGATTATGGAAAAAAAATTGAAATTATCCATGGCAATATATTTGGAAAAATACAACATGATTTTGCTCCTTAGCAGTTGGCCCCTTTGATGAACTCCTAAAGTATTACAAATATTATTCAAGATATTCCTATTGATAAATTGATATGGAAGTCTAAAAAGCCTAACCTAAACTAAAATTCTTTTAATAGTTTTTATCTCAATGTAAAAATTCTCATTCAATTGTCTTAAATATAGACCATCTCCTCTCCTAGACAATGGGTCATCGTTTATAATTTTATCTCTAATTTTTTAACTAGAGAAGATAAAAGAAAAAAAATTCAAAAGAAAGTTTACAAAGTAAGTTGAATTCAATCCCCACTTCCATTTAATCTAGTTTTGAATTTTTAAAGAACTTAGATAGTACATCTTATTCTAATATTTACTAAAATGAAAAACGTTTAATTTGTATATTTAAAATATTGGAAAATAGTTTTATATTAAAAGGGAAATTATTATCTAAAGCAACTACCTTTCTATTACTAAATGTTTTATTCAATATTTAATATATCTATTATCCTTTTTTTTATTATTCTTTTTGCTAGAGAAAATGGGGTTGTACTTGGATCCCCCACTCTTAAAAAATCATAACTCTCTCCTTTAGAGCTTGAGAGTTTACAAAAAGATTCAATTCTCATCTCAATTGAGTTTCTATAGAGAGATACCTACATATTTTTCATAGAAAGTCTAAATTCTTGATTTTCATTTTTTGGATCTTCTTAAATTTTCTTTGTAAATACAAAATTTCATATTTTAGCATCCTTCTTGACATTTGTCCATAACAACCTTCATAATACCAAAAATCCACCTCTAATTTCTATGTATTGTTTCTTATAAGAGTAATACTTTCAAAGCTTTGTGTTATCATAGTTCACTTTACCAGATCTAGACTATTAGTTCCCTTCCTAAAGCATAAGTGCAACCACAAGAACTGTAATAAATAGTTTAGCAATATTAAAAAGTTAAAATTTCCAATCCATAATCCATCCCATAATCCAACCAATAACCAACAAATCTAATAATTCAGTCATCCATGAAGTCCATTTGATGTCATATTCTTTTTTTTCAACACACAAAACTCCTACTCGCTTCACAAAATCATAGGCTGCTTTATCAAATTTAGACTATTAGTTTCCTCTAATGCGTCAATCTATAAATGGATCCCTTGAAACATTTCGTAGTCCTCTTAAACATTATTTTGAATTTGCTCCTTTCATATTTTTCTTTCAACTTTAGCTGAACTTACTACTTCCTCTAACCATGGAAAATAAATTTTACTTCACGATCCTCTACTAAAACCCCTCTATTGGCTAGCCTATTTACACATTTATTTCCTTCTATTAACATATGTGTAAACCTAGTTTCTTCAAACTCTATAACAAGGTCTTGTATTTTCACAATGATCTCTTGCATGTTTCATGAAGCCTTTATTTTCCTCAAAATTGTATTTATTACTATTAATGAATCACTTTCCATCCATACTCTGTTTCATTTCATTTATTTGAATAAAGTCACCCAAACTTTAGCTTTATTATTTGTCTTAAATCCACTAATGAGAGTGTAATGTGACAAAATATCATCCCTATTATTTTTTATTATTCCTCCTCCTCTTGTTGGTCCTGGATTTTATTTAGATGCTCCATTAAAGTTAAATTTGACCAACTCCACTTCTAGTGGTTTCCACTTTATATTATTTGCCTTCCTTTTGTTTATCTTGTACCTAAAATCATAATTCTATTTGATGACTTCACTCCATCTATCAAAGCTCTCCAATTCAAGACTAGATATTAGGTGAGTATATAGGGTTGATTTAGACTCCTCTGTGGCTAAATAAATCTTCTATTTCATTACCTCTAAATTATGTTTCTTTCCTTCAAACATTCTTTTGTTCGTTTCTATCCATACAGTTCAAAGTATTGTATCTTTTGATGTATCCTAAATTGTCTATAACGCCTCACTTTTAAAAAATATCTACCATTGCTTTAACCATTATTTAATCCTATCATTCATCACCATGCATTTACGAAACATATCAATAATACTTTATTCCTCATCCTTTTTAAATAGAACACATTATGAGGGGCCATGAAAACCCCTTTTCATTAGGATATCTCAAAATAAAAAATTATATGACCTACTAGCCATACAAACATTTTGACTTTTGGAATACTTGATTCCCAAATCTCTTTATATTCTTGCAATATTATTATTTTGTTGGTGCTTAACATTATATCCAAATATTTTTGTGTATTCTCATGATATATTCAATTTCTAAATCAGCTTATCCTTAGCTCCCCTCAAAATAATCACTGTTATCTTTTTTTGAAACTGCTTTCTAGCAACAATGTCTGGTATACTTACAAAAAAATCTTCTTTCCATTTGTATCTTCCTTCCTGATCGTTGTATATAATGTTTGAAACTCTATCACCATATTTGTGTTGAAGTAATCCCATCCATGGTTTTAAATTTAGATCTAGATTGAGTGGTTTTTTATCACACCAAGTATCCATCGAGATATAATTTTTTCTCTAGTTTCCACACACCCATCTTAAACCTTTGATCATTAGACCAATTGATTTTTTTAAATTGTTCCAAAGTGTAGAACGATCTGGTAATGAGAATGTAGGAAATATTAATCTTGGTTCATTGGGCTCAATGTACATAGAAAAATCCTTGCTCATTATTTTTTACTCTCTTTATACAATCTATAAATTACTTATTCCCTTTGAGCTAAATTTGCTTCTATAAGAACTCTTTAACCAAAACCTCCCCTAGTTTTATCATCACACAACTTGCTCTATTTTACCAAAGGAAATTTCCTTTTCACATGTAATCTTGACCACAAAATGACCGCATAATATAGATTAAACTTTTTTCTACCAATTTTGGCATAATATACAAGGGCATATAATTTATTGGAATGACCTGTAAGACTGATTTAAATAGCTACACTCTTCTTGATAATGATAAACTACTTTTCCATAGTGGTACTTTAATCTAAACTTTACTTATAACTATATTCCACAATTCTATCCTCATTCTCCCCTCAAATAAGGGCATCCCTAGATATGTTGCTTGCAAATTTGCCATCTCCATTTAAAGTAACCTGCATATCTTAGCTTTGATTCTAGCTTGAGTGTTTAGAAAGTAAATTTTAGATTTTGTCCTATTAACATTCAGTCCCAACGCTCTTTAATATTCCTTTAATAAGTTATTCAAAGCTCTAGCTTCATTTTCCCCTACCTCCAAAAAAGGGTTGTATCATCTACAAACTATTGATGGGTGATGTTGTTGATGTTATTACTAGCCTTAAGTCCATTTATTAGCCCATATTTATATGCCTTCATTATATTCCTTCCCAATAACTCTATCATTAAAAAGAATAGATATGGTGACAAATGATCTCCGTATCTAGGATCCCTCTTGGCTTTAAATGATTTTGTTACTAGCCCATTGATCAACAGTGACTATGATATTGTAGAGATATAAGCTTTAATCCATATGACCCATTTCTTCCCAAATCCAAAATTTTCTAATACTACAAAAAGAAAATCCCATTTAACCCTATCATAGGATTTACTCATATCAAGTTTTAAAATCATTTCTCTCTCTTTTCTAGAAGTTATTGAATGCATTACTTCATTAGTTGTTATGATCCATCTAAAATTTGTCTCCATTTCATAAATCCTCCTTGCTCTTCTAAAATAATTTTGTTTAATAGTGGCCTTAACCAATTTACCATCATTTTGGAGATGATCTTATATGTCATAATACATAGGCTTATGGGCCTAATTGAATCAAATAATTTTGCATCCTTATTTTTTGGAATCATGATAAGATATGTTTCATTTATTTTATAAGGTATGTATTGTTCTACCCTAGACTATTTCACTATAACCAGTAAAAATTCCTTCACTATTTCTCAATTATGCTAATACAATATTGTAGACAGTCCATCAGAACTGGAAATTTATCCTCTTCAAAAGAGAAAATAGTTGAATGAACTTCTTCCAGAATAATAGGCTCCATCAGTTTGTTATTGTCTTTATATGTTATAACTAAAGGTACTTCTTGCAATAGTTTATCATTAATAACTTCAATCTCCTCCAATCCTAAAATATTATAGTAAAAAATCTTTTCAATTCAAACCCCATCTACTGAATTAATTCTACTAGTTTTGGATGTTGATCTTTGTACTATCGTCATCCTATGAAAAATATATATTTTTATTTTCTTATTTTAACCAAGTTTATCTTGATTTTAATATCCAATTTTTCTCTTCCTTATTCAAATAATTATTATATTCACTAAGAGACTCCCTTTCCTCTGAGCTTGGATTATTGTGCTCACCTTTTTAGAATTTTGAAATTTTTTCTTTTAGTTATTCTTTCTTCTCAAAATATTTTTGAAAGTGCTCTTGATATGGATAGATAGACTGAAACGAATTGAAAAATAGAAGATTGATCATTTTCATTCGACAAAGGGGCTATTTATAGCCAAATGCAACATTTGGGAAGGGACCTTCGAAAAACCTTCCCGAGAACATTACATTAAATAAAAATATCATAATGTTGGAATGTCATCCACTGTCATTAATTAATTCCTATTATTCCTCCCCACCATAAAAGCGTTGGACTCCAATGTGTACTAACGAGAAGTAAGAATAGCTAGAAAAAACATGAAAATGACTATCCAAAATTTGATGTGTCAATAGTTGGAGTAGGTTTTCTCAAAATGCAAAAAGGATGATTCCACAGTGTTATGCTCAAAAAGAGCTTTTCAAAAATTATAAACATGCTCATATGTATTGCAATATGGTGCCTCGATTTGTGTGAAAAACATAAACTCTCCAGGGTAGTAAAGAAAAATACACTCTTTTACAACTTGGAATATCAGGAATATGCCTTGGAATATTTGTCCAAGAAGATACATTGGTTTAAAGTTGTAATATGAGTGCCTTTGATTTACAATAATATTAAGAATGAAAAGCAAGAATTATATAAAGGCATTTTTAATCTCATGTGTTATAAAGGCGTTTACAATGCAAAAATACAACGGATAATATATTATGTGCACCAGTCAAAAATAATCGTCAATGGAAGATTTTTGAGAGATAACATACATGTTGAAGGCTCTATATTGGTCATAGTGTCTACAAATGTTGATGATTTATGTGGATATAACAACATTGGGAACTACCATTTGATAGATTGAATGTGAGAAAAAAAAATAGCCATGTATCCAGACATGATGCTAGAATAAGAAAACTGAATTTCCACATGGATTCCATGAGGGGCAATAATTGGTAGTGGGAAATGGATAGGAGGCTAGTTGGGAATGGTCTATTAATTATTTGGGGATGATATACAAAACCAAGGCATGGGCAGAATATTTTTAAATAAAAACAAACATAAATAAAGTCATAAACAAGTTTGCAGGATATTAAAAAACCATAGAAGCAACAAATACGTTATGCTAGCAAGATTAGAAATATGCTTAATGGCATATGATATAAAAAGGACAACAAGAAACGGTGCCACGAATGTAACCTAGAATGGAAAACAAAGTTGTGCTTGACTATGCAGAGAGAAAACAAACAATGGGATATTAGTAGAAAAATAATAGTGGAGTTGTAAAAATTTATGGCTGCTGGATGATGATGGTCAAAATGGAGGATAGCAATGAAAAAAGGTGTTGTAAACTATCATGGAACTAGAGATAAAACATGGGTTATGGCAAAAAAGAGGGGTTTTAATGGATGTGGCAGAGCCAACTTCAGATAGAAATAAATGTCACACGAACTAAAGAAAATTGCTAGGGTTTGTTGTGGAAAGCGACTATCTGGGTTTGCTATGAAAAGACGTTACTAGATTTTATTATGGAAAGTGATTGCTAGAGTTTGCTATAAAAAGTGGTTTCTAGGGTTTGTTGCAATAAGTAACTGTTAGGGTTTGTTGTAGAGGCATGCAAAAAAAATGGTCAAAAAAAATGTGATTAGCAGTAGGGCAACCAAGCTAGGGCCATGGTGGTGGGAAAGAGAAAAATGGTGGCTATGATGGTTGGCCTAATGTAAACATAGTCAAGGTGATAGAGGCCATGCTTGAGGAAATAGGTGGCGATAGTGGCCAAGGGGGCAAAAAATAGGCACTTGGTAGCGATTGATTACAGAAGACAAGCTTGATGCATAGACCATGTGCAAGTATCAAAGCATGTGTGGTAGGATCTTCTAGAGACAGATATTGAGTAGAAACATTCGATGGTGGAGTTATCATAACCTCCACCACTATAGTAGTGGTAAATTCATCAAGAAGACTTTCATAAAGGGGGTCTTCAACTTCTACTTCAATGTCGACAAAGAGATATTCAATTTTATAAATAACTATAATAGCGTTAGCAATATCTACTTCATCAATTTTTTCTTTAACAATAATGATTTTTTCTACATTAGAAGCAAAAATTGCTTCTTCAACAACAAGAAATTTTCAACTTTAGTAGTAAGAATTTTGAGATTTTTCTCAATAGCTCGAACAATGAGCATCTCATTCCATTCTATGCATGTGACCAATATTTGATCATAGAGCTCTTTAGTTTTATGTGCTAATTCTTGAATAGAATTAATATCTTTCATAGAATCTTGAATAGGTAGAGGCAGTATGGTGCCTAAACCAAAAGTAAGGTTAGATGACAAGGGTTTCGTACTAAGAAACTAATAGACTAAAAAATGAGTAGTGGTATTTTTTAGAAAAATACTTGAGAACTACATACTCAAAGCTCATAGGCAGAGCTTAAAAGATAAAACAAAGAGGAATTTTTCCCTCATAGATAGATAAAAAAAGGGCAAGCACCCATGCTAGGATCCATTGGTGAAATATTTCTCATTCCCCTTCAAAACCAATCTAGCCTAAAGGAAGAGGATACTTTCTTCTAACCAGCTTCACTGCTCTAATACCGAATGCTATGGAAAGATAGATTGAAATGAATTGGCAAATAGAATATTGACCATTTTCATTCGATAAAGGAGCTATTTATAGCCAAATACAATGTTTGGTAAGGAAACTTCCCAAGAAAATTACATTAAATGCAAATATCAAAATGTTGGAATGTCTTCCACTATCATTAATTAATCCCTATCAGTTCTTGTTCCATTATTTTAATCTAGATGTCATTGATTTAATTTGTTTTGGAAGTGTATACAACACAATTTTTCCTAAATAATTCCACATTGGCATTGTCATAATTACAAACTAAGGATGCTCTTTCCATATCTACTCATATTTAAATAGTGATCTTTTTTTAATTCACTTACCACCATTTTAACTCTTATTGGCTAATGATCTAAACCAATCCTTGTCAAGATATTAATTTTAGCGCAAATCCCTTCATCTAGCCAATGATCCGAGAGTATGCATTTATCTAACTTTTATAATATCAGGTTTTGGCCTATCAAATTTTTGGTCCATGTATAGTTGTCCTATTCAAACTCAACCTCCCATAGATTATTGTTTTGAATAAAAGCTAATAAATCTCTCATACTTTGGGTTATTTTTCTAATTCCCTCAAAATTTTCATCCAGATTGGTTTTAACATTAAAAAATCCTATAATTATGAATTAAGTTTCTTGGTCTTTACTTCTTATAAAGACTTCAATCCTACTCCATACTTTTGATTTGCTTAAGTTGTGGATCCATAAACATTGATAAGGATGAAACAAATATATGTAAAGTAGCATGTGACTAATGAGACTTTTATGAATGGTTTCATATGAGGTTCTAACTAGAATCCAACATGTTAGAATTCCCCCTACTACTCTTTCTAAATCCATAGCATCCCATTCACATATTTCTCATATTGCTTTCATAGTTTTGGAAACTTCTTCCTTTGTCATTTTAGTTTCTTGGATACAAAGAATATCAAGATTATTACTTAAATATATATCCCTAATACACCTTTGCTTTGATGGGGCATTAGCACCCCTTATATTCCATGAGATGATAATAATGTCTCATTAGGGGTTACTAGCCCCTCCTATGAATTATCAATATCATTTTGTTGTTTGGTAAAGATAAGTTCAACCAACTTAGATTGTGTTATTTTCTCTATGTTTTATCTTACTTCCTTGGCTCTCACTTGATACTTTGAGGGTTGCTAGTCATGATTGATATCAGTAAACCTTTACCAAAATAAATCATTCTTAACTATGGGGTAAGTTGTGGATCCAAACCATGGATTATGAAAATATTTGTCTTAGATGTAGATGTCATGGGGTGGGGCATATTGAGAGATCATGCCCTAAGAAGAGTCTGACATAAGCATATGTAAAAAACCATTAGAGAAACTTCCAAATGGATATGGATGAGGATGTTTTTCAACTTCCAAAAAATAGGTCTAAATAAATGAGAGTAAATAAAAAATAGAGACTAGTAAGTGAGGATATTGGAATACAATCTAATTGATAACGAGGGAAGCAAAAGCAAACATAGAGAAAGGAACACAATCTAAGCTAGTTGAACTTATCTATACCAGATAGCAAAATGATATTGGTAATTCATAGGTGGGGCTAGTAGCCCTTAATGAGACATGATTACCATCTCATAAAATAAAATATGTGCCAATACCCCCTCAAATAAAAGGTATATTAAGGACCTTTATTTAAGTAATAATACTGATATTCTTTGTAACTATGAAACTAGATTGACAAAGTAAGAAGTTTTCAAAACTATGAAATCAGTATGGGCAAGATGTGATTGGGATGTTGTGGATTTAGAAGGAGTGGTAGGGAGAACTCTAATATGTTGGAATCCAATTAGAACCTTCTGTGAAACCATTCATAAAACTAGGTATTGATAGCCTCATTTGTCACTTACTACTTTATAGATATTTGTTTCATCCTTATTAATATCTATAGACCTACAACTTAGTGAGACAGATCAAAATTATGGAGTGGGATTGAAGCTTTATGAGAAGGAAAGACCAAGAAACCTGATTCATGATCATAGGATATTTTAATGCCATAACCAAGTTGGATGAAAAATTTGGGGGAATTAGAAAAATAACCCAAAGTATGAGAGATTTCTTAGCTTTTATTCAAAATAATAATCTATGGGAGGTTGACTTTGAAGAGAACAACTATACACGGGCCAGTAATAGGACAATTTAACAGATGCATACTCTTATATCATTAGCTAGATGAAGGTACTTGTGCTAAAATAAATACCTTGATAAGGATTGGTACAAATCACTAACCAATAAGAGTCAAAATGGTGGTAAGTGAATTAAAAAAAATTATATTTTAAATATGAGTATGTGGGAAGACCATCTTCAATTTGTTGATATGATAGCACAAACGTGGAATTATTTAGGAAATGGTGGGCTATATACACTTCCAAAATTAATTAAATCAATGAAATATGGATTAAAAGGAAGGAACAAGAACACTTTCAAAAATATTTTTGAGAAGAAAGAAGAACTAAAAGAAAAAATTTCAACAATCCAAAAAGTTGAGCATAATAATCCAAGCTCGGAGGAAAGAGATTTTATTAGTGAATATCATAATATTTTAAGAGAAATTTTGGAGATTAAAATCAATATGGACTTGGTTAAATGGAGATAAAAACATAAAGTTTCATAGGATGACAATAGTACAAATATCGGCACCTAGAATTATTAGAATTAAATTAGTAGAAGGGGTTTGGATTGAAGACCACAACGAAATCAAAAAGGAGGTAAGGATTAATTATTATAATATTTAAGATCAGAGGAGATTGAAGTTATTAATGATAAACTTTTGCAAGAAGTACCTTTAGTTATAATAGATGAAGACAATAGCAAAATAATGGAACCTATTACTCTGGAAGAAGTTTATTCAACTCTTTTCACTTTTGATAAAAATGAATTCTTAGTTTTGAATGGAATCTCTACACTATTCTATAAATATAACTAGGAAATGTTGAAGGATTCTTTATTGGTAGTAGTCGAATATTCTAGTATAAAACAATACATACCTTATAAATTGAATGTAACATATATTACCTTGATTCCAAAAAAGAAGGATGTATAACTGTTTGATCAGTTTAGGCCCATATGCCTATATAATATGGCATATAAGATAATGTTGAAAGTGATGGAAAATTGATTAAGACCACTATTAGACAAAATTATTTTAGAAGAGTAAGGAGGATTTGTGAAAGGGAGACATATTCTATATGGGATAATAGTAGCTCATGAAGTAATGCATTCAACAACTTCTAGAAAAGAGAGAGCAACAATCTTAAAACTTGATATGAATAAAGCCTATGATATGGTTAAATGAGATTTTCTTTTTGTAGTATTAGAAAGTTTAGATTTGGGAAGAAATGGGTTATATTTTTTAAAACTTGTGTCTCTATAGTATCATATTTAGTGTTGGTCAATAGGCTAGTAACAAAATCATTTAAAGCCAAGAGGGGCATTAGAAAGGGAGATCCTCTATCACTAGATTTGTTCATTATTATGGCATAGGTATTGGAAGGAATATGATGAAGGCATATAAATATGGGCTAATAAGCAGACTTAAGGCTAGTAATAGAATTAAAAACATCACCTATCAATAATTTGTAGATGATAAACACTTTTCGGGAGGGCAAGGGAAAATGAGGTTAAATATTTGGATAACTTATTGAAGGAATATGAAAGAGCATTGGGGAAAAATTAATAGGACAAAAACACTCAAACTAGAATCAGAGTAGAGATGTGTAGGTTACTTCAAATGGAGGAGGAAAATTTGCCAACAAACATATCTAAGTATGTCCTTATTTGAGGAGAGAATGAGCATACAATTGTGGAATCTAGTTATAATTAAAGTTTAGAATAGACTACCAGCATGGAAAGGTAGATGGTTATTATTAGCAAGAAGAGTGCAACTAATTAAATCAATCTTACAAACCATTCCAACATATTAAAGTGATTATAGTTGAGTAGAAAGATAACAATAGTGATTATAGTTCAGTAGAAAGATAACAATAGTGATTATTCTAAGGGGAGCCAAGGATAAACCAATTTGGGAGTTGAATATCTTATTATAATACATAAAAAAAACAAATATAATGTAAAGCACCAAAAAAATAGGAATACCACAAGAATATGGAGATATATTTGGGATAACTTGAGCATTCCAAAAGTCAAAATGTTTGTATGGGTAATAGGTCATAGGAAAAATTTATCTTGGGATAACCTAATGAAAAGGGATTTTCATGGCCCCTCATAATGTGTTCTATGTAAAAAGGAAGAGAGTATAGACCATCTCTTGGGACACTATTCAATAGTTTGGGAACTATGGCAATAGATTTTTAATATGTTTGGTAAATGCATGGTGATAAATGGCAAAATTGAATAATGGTTAAAACAATGGTAGAGCACTTTAAAAAATGAGGTGTTATAGACAATCTGGGATATATCAAAAGATCCAATACTTTGAACTATGGCTAGAAACAAATAGAAAAATAGTTGAAAAAAAGTAAAGCAATTTAGAGGTAATAAAAATGAAGAATGTTTTTGTCATAGGGGAGTCTAAACCAACCCTATCAACTCACCCAATCCCTAATCTTGAAGCAAATAGTCTTGATAGATGGAGTCAAGTCAACAAATAGAATTATGATATTGGGTACAAGAGAAACAAAAGGAAGACACAAAATATAAAGTGGAAGCTACCAAAAGTGGATCTGGTCACATTGAATTTTGATGGAGCATCTAAAGGAAATCCAAGACCAACAGGAGGATGAGGTGAAATAATTCAAAATAATAAGGATGAAATTTGTCACATTATGCTTTCAATAGTGGATTTAAGACAAATAATAAAGTTGAAGTTCGGGTGGCTTTGGAAGGGTTAAAAATATGCAAACAAATGAAATGGAACATAGTATAATGGAAGGTGATTCATTAATAGTAATAAATACAATTTTAAGGAAAGCAAAGGCTCCATGAAACATACAAGAGATCATTGTGGAAATACAAGACCTTGCTACATAGTTTGAAGAAATCATGTTTACACATACGTTAAGGGAAGGGAACAAATGTGTAGATAGGCTAGCCAATAGAGAGGTTTTAATAGAGGATTGTGAAGTTAAATTCTATTTTCCATGGTTAGATAAAGTAGTAAGTTTAGCTGAAGCTAATAAGAAAATGTTGATTGTCTGAATCAAATATGATTAAGATTTACTTTAATATTTTCCATTAGTAATATTTGTTGTATTTTATAACATTAATGTGTTTTCACATAACTATTTAGTACAATTCTTATGGTTGCACTTATGCTTTAAGAAGGAAACTAATAGTCTAAATTTAGTAAACCAGACTATGATAGTATGTTTTGGAAATATTACTCTACTAAGATATAGTGCATAGACAAAAGAGGTAGAGTTTTGGTATTATGAAGGTTGTTGTAGAAAAATATCAAGAAGAAGAATGCTTAATTTTGAAATATTTGTATTTACAAAAAAAATTAAATATCCAAAAAATGAAAATCAAGAATTCATACTTATTATGAAAAAATATGTAGGTATCTAGATATAGCAACTCAATTGAGATGAGAATTGAATTTATTTGTAAACTGTCAAGCTCTAAAATGTGTCAAGGGCGGAGGACCCAAATAAAACACCTTTTTCTCCAACATATATATATATATATATATATTAAAAAGTTGATTAAATATTGGATAAATTATTTTAAAGCTAAAGCATTAAATATTCTATAGAGGAATGGTCTACTATTTGTTAGAACTTATGGCTTGAATGGATCAATACAATTTCAAAAAAACAATCTCAAAATTATATCCATGTTTAGATTCATATTGTTTCCTCTCTTGCAAAATGTTTAAATGCATGTGCTTATCATAGGAAGTCTGATGCAGGAGCATCCAGCAGCATCCGATGGAGAGGCATTTGAAAAATTGCCTAAGGAGGAAGAACGTCGCGATTTCGCGACATGTCGCGAAATCGCGATAGAAAAAGGCAAGGAGGGCGAGGAGGAAAACCTGTCACGATATCCCGACAGAAAAAGTGTCGCGATATCGCGACATGAAGAGGAGAGAGGAGCAGACGGAGAAAGCTGTCGCGATATCGCGACAGAAAATGTGTCGCGATATCACGACACAAACAAAGAACGGAGCTAGCAGGAAGAAGATGTCACAAAATCGCGACATGTCATGATTTTGCGACGCAAGCAGGAAGGAGAAGGCTACAAGCAAAGATGTCACGATTTTGCGACATGTCACGATTTTGCGACCCAAGAGCAGAAGGAGAGTACGAAAGGAGCAGATGTCGCGATTTCACGACATGTCACGGTTTCACGGCCTGAGGGTGAAGAAGGAGCCGAAGGAGAAGGAGACGTCGCGATTTCGCGATAGGTCACAGTTTCACGGCCAGAAGGCGAAGAAGGAGCCAAGGAAGAAGGATGTCACAATTTCGTGACATGTCGCATTTTTCGTGATGAAGGGGCAAGTGAAGGAGTCAAAGGAGGAAGATGTCACGATTTTGTGACCCGAAGGAGTGAGAGGAGGCAAGAAGAAAAGATGTCACAAAATTGTGACGTCACGATTTTGCGACTGAAGCAGAAAAGAGAGAGCGAACGCCAAAGATGTCATGATTTCGTGACATGTCGTGAAATTGTGACAGAAGCAGGCAAGGAAGGGACAAAGGAGAAAATGTCGTGATTTCGTGACATGTCGTGAAATCGTGATCGAAAGCAGACTGGAAGGGAAGGAGGAGAAAATGTCACGATTTCGTGACATGTCACGAAATCGTGACCGAAGGAGCAGAAAGAAGACAAGGAGGGAAATTATCGTGATTTCGTGACATGTCGTGAAAACACGACCCGAAGCAAGAAAGCAAAGGCGAAAGTCAAAGCTATCGCAAAATCGTGACATGTTGCGATTTCGCGACCCGAAGGAGGAGCGGACAGCGAGAAAGAAAAATGTTGCGATTTCGCGACCCCTGCTATAGTGCAGCTGGAGGAAGAAGACGACAGAGGTCAGGCGACGATTGTAGGGCGAGGACGACATGTGGCACCAAGGTGCAGTTAAAGTGGGCGATTACCCAGAAGCACGGGAAACAAAGAAGATGGGTCGCATAGAGTAATCTGACAGGGAGCGACGGTCAGAGTGATCTGACAGGAAGCGACGATGACAGGGGCCGTGCAGAGTGGAGCCATTAATCGGGTTGGTGATCCGATTTTTGGGAAAGACGTTTCAGAGGGTAGGGGCCTCTATAAAACCCAGTTTTCTATAATAGGTGGGTGGTGGATTGGAGAACGGACTGAGAGAGTGCAGTTAGAGAAAACCAAGCCGAGCGTCGGTTCTTGTAAAACCTGTAGGCTGTTGCGTATCTGTAAACGAGATTTTTTAGATTAATGAAGAACTTTTTTGGAATAGTGTGTGTGTTTTCTCATCCCCCATCAGTGGTATCAGAGCTAGAAGATTTTGAGTGCGCAAGCAGATTCGTCGAACGTGAGGCAGTTGCACCAGGATCTGTGGTAGGGTTCTGTGAGAGAAGAGTGAGTTAGGGTTCCTGAGTGTGTAACAGATCATCGGACATGAGGTAGTTACACCAGGATCTATGGGAGATATGATGACAATGAAAGAGTTCAAGGCGATGCAGAGGCAAGTGCAAGCCCTGCAAGAGGAGCTGCTCAAAAGAGATTTGCAGAGGCAGGTGAAAGCCCTGCAAAGGGAGCTACGCAGACAACGTGAGGAAAAACAAAAAAGGAGAGATAATGGAGTGCTTCAGAAGCTGAAGCCATTGAAGTCTGCAGACAAAGAGGTGTGTAGTAGTGCCAAGATCTGCCTGGAAGAAGGCAAAAATTTAACTAGCAAAGAGGAGGAGTATGAGCAGGCTGTAGATGAGGAAGTGTGCAGTAGTGGGAGAATCTGTTTGGAGGAAGATAGAAGTTGTTTGGGCCAGGAGAAAGGGTTGGAACATGCTGTAGAGGCAGATGAATGTCTGGAGGTGCTGCAGAAGGCAGTAACCAGATAGTGTAGAAGTGAAGATCACTTCTCCACCAACCCAGGTGTCTGATGCAGGAGCATCCAGCAGCATCCGATGGAGAGGCATTTGAAAAATTGCCTAAGGAGGAAGAACGTCATGATTTCGCGACGTGTCATGAAATCGTGACAAAAAAAGGCAAGGAGGGCGAGGAGGAAAACTTGTCACGATATTGCGATAGAAAAAGTGTCGCGATATCGCGACACGAAGAGGAGAGAGGAGCAGACGAAGAAAGCTGTCGCGATATCGCGACAGAAAATGTGTCATGATATCGCGACACAAACGAAGAACAGAGCCAGCAGGAAGAAGATGTCACGAAATCGTGACATGTCGTGATTTCATGACCCAAGCAGGAAGGAGAAGGCTACAAGCAAAGATGTCACGATTTTGCGACATGTCACGATTTCGCGACCCAGGAGCAGAAGGAGAGTACGGAAGGAGCATATGTCGTGATTTCGTGACATGTCGTGGTTTCGCGGCCTGAGGGTGAAGAAGGAGCCGAAGGAGAAGGAGACATCGTGATTTCACGACAGGTCACAGTTTCACGACCAAAAGGTGAAGAAGGAGCCAAGGAAGAAGGATGTCACGATTTCATGACATGTCACGTTTTCACGACATGTCACATTTTCACGATGAAGGGGCGAGTGAAGGAGTCAAAGGAGGAATATGTTGTGATTTCGTGACATGTCACGATTTCGTGACCCAAAGGAGTGAGAGGAGGCAAGAAGAAAAGATGTCACGAAATCGTGACATGTCACGATTTTGCAACCGAAGCGAAAAAGAGAGAGAGAACACCAAATATGTCACGATTTCGTGACATGTCACGAAATCGCGACAGAAGCAGACAAGGAAGGGACAAAGGAGAAAATGTCGTGATTTCACGACATGTCGTAAAATTGCGATCGAAAGGAGACTGGAAGGGAAGGAGGAGAAAATGTCACGATTTCGCGACATGTCGTGAAATCGCGATCGAAGGAGCAGAAAGAAGCCAAGGAGGGAAATTGTCACGATTTCGCGACATGTTGCGAAATCGTGACCCGAAGCAAGAAAGCGAAGGTGAAAGTCAAAGCTGTCATGAAATCGTGACATGTCACGATTTTGCGACCCGAAGGAGGAGCGGACAGCGAGAAAGAAAAATGTCACAATTTTGTGACCCCTGCTACAGTGTAACTGGAGGAAGAAGATGACAGAGGTCATGCGGCGATTACAGGGCAAGGACGACACGTGGCACCAAGGTGCAGTTAAAGCGAGCGATTACCCAAAAGCACGGGAAACAAAGAGGATGGGTCATGCAGAGTAATCTGATAGGGAGCGGCGGTCAGAGTGATCTGACAGGAAGCGGCGATGACAGGGGCCGTGCGGAGTGGAGCCATTAATCGGGTTGGTGATCCAATTTTTGGGAAAGACATTTCAGAGGGTCGGGGCCTCTATAAAAACCTAGTTTTCTATAATAGGCGGGTGGTGGATTGGAGAACAGACTGAGAGAGTGCAGTTAGAGAAAACCAAGCCGAGCGCTGGTTCTTGTAAAGCCTGCGGGCTGTTGCGTATCTGTAAACGAGATTTTTCAGATTAATGAAGAAATTTTTTGGAATAGTGTGAGTGAGTTTTTTCGTCCCCCATCAAAGTCTCAAGTGGAAAAACATGTGCTAGTGTGAAGCATCTAAATTGATTCATGATAAGATGAAAATATATAGAAGTTGGGTTCATCAAATTTAATTATGATAATATTTCTAAAGAAAACCCTAGGAAATCTAACAAAGGTGGCATTTTTTAGGACAGTGATAGAAAATATTGTGTTGCCTCCTCTAAAACATATGTAAATTCAATAAACAACTAGTAAGAGCCTAGGGTTCTTCTTATAGGTATTGAGATAACCATGAAAAAAGGATGAATATATATTTCAATTGAGGGGGATTCACAAATTATTATTGATGTAAAAAAGAAAATGGGGTTGGATCAATAATAACATTATTTTTAATTCCTATCAATTATTAATGGAGTTAGTAACTTGGAAATGCTAATATATCTATACATAAATAAATACGATGGAAGAAAATTTAGCCAATTGCGTTGTTAATTTTTCTCTTGGAAAAATTCAAATTTTAGAATGCAACTAACCAAGGGAGATTCTACCTCTTAATAACAAGGATATCAAAGATTTGAAAGAGGAAAACCATTGGTTTAAGAGATAAAAATATGATAGAAAGGTAATATGGATATGATCTACTTGACATTATAATATATGCAATTTTTTGATATTTTCATGGAAGTGGTTCTTGATAAAATCAACATATAACTTATTAAAAAATATTATATAATAACATGAGTCCACAATTGTATGATTTATTGAAATATCACAGTAATATGATAAATAATAGAATATAAATGGTACCTATTTTAGACTCACATAACCAATTAAAAGAGTATTATATAATAGTATATATCCAAGCATTTTGGAGCAATAATTATAGGTTGAAATTGTATGAGGATGACCAATGTTTAAATGCTCATATTATGATGGACACTCTTGTAATAAAGTGGGCTATAATAATATGGTTTGTTGTAATATTATAAATATGTTAATAAATAAGATGTAAATATTTTATTTATTTGTCATAAAAAATATTTATTTTTTCTTCATGAAGGGTGTTCTTAAAAACTACCTTTCAAGTAAATAAAGAGAAACCCTTCAATTTTGACACGCTTGTAATAAATTGGACTTTTATAACACAATTTGATTTTTAAAGACTATGGACCCAATAGAACAAGGAATAATCTAGGATTTGTTATCAATTGAGCTTGATGTTCCTACAAGTTACCTTAATTATAGTAGTCCAATTACAATTATTGCCACCATCAACAAAATCAATCATGCAAGAGGAGATCAAGATCTAAACTAAAGCAATTTTAGAGGTGATTAAAAACCTAATAGAATACCTAAATTCTATGTAGATGGCATAATGTTGAAGAATTAGTGCTTGAGGACAATATTTTGAAGGAAATTTTGGCTAAGTTCCAAGGTAAAATATTTTTCAAATAGATGGTTAGGAATGTGTTGACCTCATAAAAGGATGAGGTTTCACTAATAAGCTAGTGATTCATTGGCTCCCTAGGTTAGCAAATTACCAATTCAATAAAATGAACAGACCAATGCAATTAGGTTGGAAATTTACTAATAGAGGCATCATAAACTCAGATTTTAAGGGAAAAAATCAAGGAGACAACTTGGAATATGATATTTCTCACTCCAAGTATTGTTAACAATGTCTAAAGTACATTAGAATTTGTTTTAGTACCAAATTTGGTTGGATAAACAACTTTTTGTCATCTAGGTTTCAAAATCATATTAAAATTATGTAACTAGGATTAGAACTTACTTTACTATAATTAGAAGTAGAGTAAGTTTACTTTTTTCTATAAATAAGAGTTTAGTTTTCATTTGGAAAGATCATTTTCATTATTCAAAAAATTAGATCTACTCTTTGAAATTAGACTATTATATGTAATCTCATATAATAAATATTGAATAGACTAACCATGGCATTCATGGATAGATTGTGTCTCTAACAATTTTATATTTGGATGTATGATATTAATGGCTATGCCTTTTTGTCCACTACTAGTCCTTTCTATCTATTTTATTGTAGGCTATTCGAGATCTAATGTCCTAAATATTTTTGGTTATTCTAGATATTATGGTTGGATCACATGCTAATCTCTCTATAGTTGCTTGACTATATTTGTTTTCATGCATGTAATTTCTCTCTCACACCCTTTTGGCTCAAACAATTAGATTATATTGGCTATATTAGTGGCTAGCTAACCTAAATCTAGAGATTGAGAGGATTCATCTCCTCTCTTTCAATGTTGAAACATGATGGTATAGATACATAAGAAGATAAAAAATTCTTATCAATTAACAAGTACAAATAGATTTAAAAATATCAATTAAAAAAGAACCCAATAGTTTAGTCAAGATAATGCAAATAATAATACATACATGTCATATTATATAATAGTATGACGTAGAAAAGTTTATTAAACTTTGAGAAATTATTTCAAGCTAAATCATTAAACATTCTATAGAGGATTGGTCTAAGTATTATTTATTAGAACTTGTAGCTTGAATGGATCAACAAAATTTCAAAAAATAAATCTCAAAACCACATCCATGTTTAGATTCATAGTGTTTCCTCTTATTAAAGGCATGATGCTCATCATGGGAAGTATCATGTGGAAAAATATGTGCTAGTGTGAAGGATCTAAATTGATTCATGACAATATGAAATTATTTAGAAGTTGGGTTCATCAAATTTAATTATGATAATGCTTCTAAAGAATACCCTAGGAAAGCTAACAAAGGCAGTTTTTTTAGGATAATGAAAGCAAATATTTTCTCACCAAAAGCATATTTAAATTCAATAAACAATTATTAAAAGTCTAGGATACTTCTTATATGGATCGAGATAGCCAGGGAAAAAGGATGAAGATATATCTCAATTGAGAGGGATCCATAGATTATTATTGATGTAAAACAACAAATGGGCTTGGATCAATAATAACATTATTTTGAATGCCTATCAATCATTAATGGAGTTAGTATATTGGAAATTCTAACATATCTATAGATAAATAAATATGATAGAAGATAATATAGCCAATTGTAGTATTAATTTTTATCATGGCAAAATTAAAATTTTAGAATGCAATTGATCAAGGGAGATTATTCCTATTACTAAGAACGATATCAAGGATTTGATAGAGGAAACTCACTAATTTAATAGATAAAATATGATAGAAAGGTAAGATGGATATGGTCCAATTAACATGATAGCATATGTAATATTTTGATGAAAGTAGTTCTTGATAAAATCCACATGTAGCTTATTAAAAATATTATATAACAACACAAATACACCATGATTCAATACCATGATAATAAAATATGTTATAATGCCATTGTATTATTCATTGAGATATCATAGTAATATGATCAATAATACAATAAAATTGGTACCTATTTTAGATTCAAATAACAAATTAAAATAATATTATAGATAGTATATATCCAAACATTTTGAAGCAATAATAATAGGTTGCAATTGTATGAGGACCATCAAAGTTCAAATCCTCATATTATGATGGACACACTAATAATAAAGTGGGCTATAACAATATAGTTTGTTGTAATGCTATAATAAAAGTAAGTAAATATTCTATTTATTTGTCATGAAAAGGAATTTTTTTCCTTCTTCCATGAAATGTGTTCTTGAAAAATAATTTTCAAATAAATATATAAAAATTTGTTCGATTTTGAACGCACTTGTAATGAAAGGGACTATATTTGAATAATTATAAGTCTATTGTAATATTATCAAATAACTATAAAAAAAAATATAGATGGAGATTTTCTGATTTACTAGTGCAAATCATATTGCATTTGAGTGAAGAGACCAAAAACAAAGTACAGAGTGGGGTCTCTTGAAAAAAGTGTAGGTAATTTTTATTTTCTTTTTCTTTTTATTCTTTTTTATTTTTGGAATGGATCAGGGTTTCAGATTCCCCTACAGCTCTATCATGGCAACGATGGTGGGGGGATATCTCCCCCTAAACCTTATTTTTTGTATGTAGTACGATTGGGAGGTGGAGGGAACTTGGGTGACATAGTATACAAGTTTTCTTACAAGCCTTCGAGAATGCCATGCATAGACCCTATAAAGAAGACCAATGGATACATGAAAGCAGCAAATGGCTTCTTGATAGTTTAGCTAAAAAAGGTAGATCTTCAAATAGACATAGAGGGCATGGAAACGAAAGGTTTGATCTATAGATATCATGGGTTTTAGGTCCCAACTATTATTTTTGAAGAATTGGGCATCTAGGAATTGGTAAACTAAGGAAGAATTTCATATTACTCTCTATCGCAATGGTTATTTCCTAGTACTATGTGTGAAGAGGACTGAGATCATGTTTTCCAAGGAGGTGTTGGATACTATTACATTATTTGATACATGCAAATGTACCTCCATGGTACCTTTACGATACAAATATAAATATGTAATAAATTAGAGTTGAGTCTATAGTTTAGATAAGTGATTTATATTTTCTCTTTTATGTAAGTATCCATGCGTAAGAAATGTACAAGTGTCATGTAAGAGGGTAGTCTGCAAAATATGTAAAAGTGTCATGTAAGTAAGAGTGCAAGTGTACATTGAGAGAATGTGCACAAGTTTCATGTATGTAAGTGTGCAAATATGTAAAGTGAGGATGTGCACAAGTGTCTTGTATTAGGAGTGCATGTAGGAGAGTAAGAGTCATGTAGAAGTGTGCAAGTGTCATAGGTTCAAGTATGCATGTAAGAAGAGAGTGAAGAGTCTAGTATACAAGTGGCAAGATGATAAGCCAAAGGTCATGGGAGTTGTCATATGGAGGGCAATAGTCAAGTATGTGAAGAGTCACATTATGAAGACAAAGCTCCATACAATGTAACATGAGAAAATACGAACAAGGGGGTGAGAAATAAGCATTGCTAATAAAGCTTGTATACAGATTTTGAGAAATTAATATTATAAATTTGCTTCATGCTTGTACATGAATTATTTTAGCGAATTATTTTAGCCATTTAAATTCATATTTGATATCATAAGTGAATGTTATTTTCTTCATTATATTGGCCTGGATATATATTTAATTGCTCACATATATAATTCTACTCTTCTTATTGATATTTTGATCTTTAATATTGTGGCTTCTCTATATTGGTTCTTGTGATATTTTGTGGTAGTAAGGCTTAAAAAGACAATAGTGGTATCATAGCTACCATTTAACTCTATCCATTTTTGATAGATTTATATTAGCCACCTTAATAATGGAGTTTGTCCACTTTGATAGTAGTGAAGACTTAGACTCTATTTTTGAAGGTCTAATTGAGTAGAAATTGAGGGGATATGTAAGAGTCACCCTAATTTAGATGTTAGGGTCTTTTCACTTGGTTGAAGGAAAACCAATGAAGACTAGGACTCAACTAAGATTGATTGAGGACCAACTCAGGAGAAAGTTAGACATTAATATAGAGGGCCAACTCAAAAGAAAGTTGTGAATTCGGGGACATTCAATGTCACCCTGATAATATTTTGTATTCTCTAGAGAAGAAGAGGAGAATCACTATTAAATATTGAGAGAGACAACCAAATCAGGAGAAATTTGGTCATTCAATGATATTCATAGTCACCTTGATATTGATATTGGATTCTCTAGAAAAGAGGAGAATCATATTTTGTTCTTAGGTGTGACCTAAGACATTGGATATAGATTCCAAATATTGGAGACCAAATATTGAAGATAACTTCTAGAGATAGAGAAGCCTCGTAGCCTCTAGAGATAGAGGAGCATCTAAGCTTCTTGAGTACATAGATACAAAAGAGAGAAGTGTTAATGAAATTCGAGCCTCCTTCTCAAATTCATTAACGGTTGCATTAGTTGAAGATCTAGTGGTACGTGGTGGAGCAGTTTGTGCTACCTAGGATTCCCAGGGTGGTGCCTACACCCATAGCAGCACCTACACTTAAAGCGAGCATGGAGGTCAATGACGAAGAGTATTTTATCGGTGCCTCCTAATATTTCAATGACGAAGACTATTTTATCGATGCCTCCTAATATTTCAATGACGAAGACTATTTTTAGTAAAAATATCATGTGATTTTTATTAAAAAAATATTTTAATCTCCTCTTTTTGTGAGTTTTCCAGATTCTCTAATATGTAAAAATATTGGAAATATGGAGAGTCGGTATGGAAAATATGTAAAATTATTACAGTAATAATTAATTTGCGTGGAAAACTGGAAATTCAGTATGGAAAATATGTAAAATTCTTGCGGCAATAATTAATCTGTGTGGAAATTTGTAAAGTCAGTATGGAAAATATGTAAAAGTCTTGTGGTAATAATTAATCTGCATGGAAATTTGGAAAGTCGGTATGGAAAATATGTAAAAATATTACAGTAATAATTAATACACGTGGAAATTTGGAAAGTAGAAGACTAGGGAAAAGGCTCTTGTCTATAAAAGAGATTTTCCAAGTCTTTCATAGTGTGGGTTGATTCACCACCATATTTTGCTGGCCTTTGTAACAACGTAGAATTAATGCAAAGACTATTTTGGTTGTATTTTGTGTATCTTTAGTTTTGGTTGAATTGCATGTGGCATTGGCCCTTGGTTCACCTTACCTTACCTCTTGCAGTTGTTTCAATATCTATTTTACATTTCATGTGTGTTGCATTGTGTCTCAACAAAATTAATACAAAGATTGTTTTAGTTGTATTTTGTGTATCTTTAGTTGGGTTTGAATTGCATGTGGCGTTGACCCTTGGTAAACCTTACCTTACCTATTGCAGTTGTTTTACAATTTTGTTTACATTTCATGTGTGTTGTATTGTGTCTCTTTCAATTTTTAGGTGTATCAATCAACCATTTTCTCTTGGTGTATCACCTCTTTTTCCTTTTGTCTTTCATGTGTGTCTTACTATTTTTGTTTTCTCTTTTCTCTTTTCCCTCTGTAGTTTTTGAGAGCTAGCTCTCTCTAGAGGTCTTTTCCTCTCAGGTAGTTCCACATGAGAGGAAAATTCCCATGTTGATGTTATATATGGGTGCAAGTGTGAGCATATATTTTTAGCAATCAATAGTTTTTTCATGCTCGGTGGGATGGATCTAAAGTTTTATTGTAAAAAATCTACACAGATCTAGTTTATATTTTAAATCAGTTAATATTTGGTATTTGTTTTGACTGTTATTTTTTTGCTGAAGCATTTTTTAAATCATCTGGTTAATCTATTGAAAGAACTAATCCATATCTGGCTTATTTTTTGTTCTTTGAATATATTCTTTTGGAAGGTCCTTATTGTTGTGTGTTTCAATTTTGAGAGTACTTAGAGATTCTATTGGTTCGAAAGACTAGATCCTTGATTGCATCTTCATTTTATGAGGGTTGTGTCTACAAGAAGCAGTTCAAGAAGGAAAGCATGTTTTGTTTTGTGTTGGTTGTTTCGAGCAGTTTTTGTATAGTTGCAGAGGCTATTTCCAGTAGTTCTATCTTACAAAGCAAGTGTGGAATTTTTTGGTTCTTTTAAAAATATGAAGATGTTAATGACTCTGTGCCCAATGGATGTTAAGGCTACCTGGTCTTCTGGGTTCTCTTCACATTGCAGGCATGTGTCCCCCAAGAATCACCAAAATGTTAATGAATTTTGAGCCTCCTTCTCAAATTCATTAATGGTTGCACCAATTGAAGATCTTGTGGTATGTGGTGGACCAGTTTGTGCTACCTAGTGTAATAATCCTCCAAAACTCTACTCTATTATATGCCTAATTTGTCTGCAAGGATGAGATACTGCTAATGTATCTGTGGATGCAGGGGACAGGTATTGTTACTGGCAAGGACAATGCAAAAGAAGGATGTCTTCTCAATGGACCACAGGATTATTCGGTGCAAGGTAAGTCAGGGAAATGATGAGCGGTGGTGTATTCACCGGTTGATAGGGGCAAAGAACCCTATAGGCAATGCATTCGCCAATGGTCCATGTAGATGCATAACATGTAGTTGCATTTGTAGGAATGTTTGATGCTTGTCAAATTGTGATGTTTGATTGGCAATGAAGATGCTTAAATGCATGGGAGCCATAGTTTTGAATAAGAGATAAAAATAGAGTAATGATATGACTATTTTTGTGCTAAGATCTGAAAGAGAAAATAAGTAAAGAGGTAAAGTAAAATAATTAATAATCATATACTTATGACATTATGTGTTTTAAGGAATTTATTTATTTAAGAAAATAATATATAACATATTTATATATTGCTATAGGTAAAAACAAAATATAATATGAGGGCATTGACAATAAATAATATTTATTGTTTTAAAACAAGGAATGCCAAATACCATAACCAATTATACTCTAAAAAAATAATACATACTAAACTATAGGCGACGGAGTGTTTTTTTGGCATTATAAAAATATATATATATTTGAAGATGGTCAACAACTAAAGGAATGATTATCAGCTTAGTTTGTTGGATGTGGAAAGAGTGGAATACACTTGGCATATGGCATGTTTTTGAGAGGAGGAATCTCCAACGAACGGAAGCGGCTAGTAGGAAGAAGAAAGATGTTTTATGCAATGGTAAAAGAAGGTCTTATGTGTCTTCGGCAAGGGGAAGCGACAACAAACACAAGACTATAGAAAGCAAGGAGAATGGACTACGAAAATCAGTATGTTGAAGCTAGCAAAATTAAGTTTAATAGAATTGGAATGCTTAAACAAATTGTGTGTTTAGTTCTGCATTCAAATTGGTATGATGTTTGCTGGAAATGGGAGAGAAAGAAAAAGAATTAATCCTATGAGCATGTGTGGCAAGAATTAAAATATGTTGCTTGTTTGTGATTATAATCCTATCCATGCTCTGTAAATATTGAAGAAAAATTGAAAATCTTAATGCATGCATGGGAAAATTTGAGATGCATGTGTTTGAATGTTTTGTGGAAAAAGGAAAGCAATATTATGATTGTGTTTTGGAGCTAAGTTAATAGTCTAAGATGAGACTTGTTTTCTTTCCTTCTACATGTTGTTATAAAAATATATAACATTACTTGCATGTTATGTTGAAAGCCCATAGTGTGATGGGAGGTTTTTGAAATCTTGTATGTTGTATGGAAAGATATGGAAAAATTGCTTGCATGCTAGGAGTAGTTGCATTTCATATTAGCTTGACCGCTCTGACCCTTGAATTGTCACCGAAAACCTACATTCAAAAACTGGAGCATGGTGGAGTCAAAGCCATAGTTTTAAATTTGTTGTTGGAAGATAAATTATGTTCTGGCATTGAAGGATGATTATCAATTCCAAAGTGTAAGCCAATTGTAAATGTTTATGAAATATTTTATTTCTTAGAGAACGGAAGAACTCTGGATACTATTGGTGCAAGTCCAATGTTGAGATTGTATATAATGTAAAATTTGAATAATGTAGGAACTGGGAAAATATATGAGTTAGTCTTGTAAATATTTGAAAGAAAAAAGAAAGGAGAGAATATTTTTTAAAAAAAAAGGGGGGGGGGATGCATTCAAGAAAGAGCCTTGTATTTCCTTTCATAAGCTATTTGTATGATGTATTGTTCGAATATGAAGTTTAATCTTGGATTAGGGATTATTTTTAAATACTTCATACTATACATGATTTGTATAGGTGCATGTTCTTAAATTCTGTATGGATGAATAGCTTATTGGAAACGTAGACCATGTAAGCTGCCAGGGAAAACTGCAGTTATAAAATGAAAATTGCTTTGCTATGAAATAATTCATTTTTATGTTTATTTTAGTGGATGAGAAACAATATAAATGAAAATCTGAAACTCTGTTCTTTGAACTCATAATTGCATGTAATAGAGATTTTCATTTGGATTATAAAATAGGGATTTGGAAATGCTATGATTTGAAAAGACTAAACCGACCAAAGTAGTATGGTAGCTAGTTAGTGTTTGATAAAAATAAGCTATGTAATAGGGAGTATTCATGATGGTTGGGAGAACTACCACCTACAAGATGATATAACAAAAAAGAAAACGTAGAGAAAATTTAAGATTATAATTTAGGTTGTACAAATCTTCAAACCAAACTATGTTTGAAAATAATGCATAGATATGGAAAACTTAGGAATTTATTTAGAATCAAACAATATTGTAATGAACTTAAACTCGAAAGAAGTAGAGATTGTATAAATTCCAAATTAGAACCTAGAAATTTTAGAAGTTCTGCTAATATCATAACCCTATGAATGAATTGAAATTGATACAAGAAAAACATGTCTTGAACATAGTTAAGCATAAGATATTGTGGTAATGAGGATACCTAAAACAAACCTACGAGATGGATTGGGTAAGGTGGAGTGAGGATACTTTGTTCGGTTGTTTGAGTGGCATTGCTTTAGTTTAGCAACGATAAACAATATTCTTTTAAATTCTTTTGAATTATATAATAAAATTATAATTAATGTGAAGTTGCATTCTTACTTTATTTTGTGGAGTAGACAATTCTAGTTTATGATTTTATAGTAAAAAATACTATAGAGTAGTGGAAGAAAGTGATTTGTGGATACAATATTTAGTGTAGCATTTCTCCAAAGAAATATTAATTATAAAGGGATTTTAATTAAGCTTATTTTAGCAAAATGCAAGATTATTTAGTTTTGAATGTAATGTTTAGATAGTATCTCTATCTTTATATTTCTAAATAAAAAGAGCAATGAAAAATCTTTTAAAAACTTAGCAAAACTTTTGAATAATATCGAAACTACACCCATTAGTAAACCTTTGAATCAAGCTTAGGTAAACTTTAAAGTAAGAAATTATAATATTGTGGAAGGGACAATATTATTTCACAACCCAAGGATTGTGGGTAGGACAACCTTGATTTTATTTCAAGATTGTGGATGGGACAATCTTGTACAATAATCTAATGATGCTTGTGGGTAGGCAACCATCATAAATCAGGGCTCTAACTATACTTCTAATAGAAAAATGTCAGAACGAGAGGTAACGAAGGGTTGTATGGGCATCTCTTCTAGGTTATCCTTACTAGTGATGAGTGGTGAATTGTGCTTGACTAGGTAAATCCGACAACATGATGGTATGGGACATCATGTTGGTTAATCAACACAAAATATCGAGTGGTTACCAGGGTATTGGTAAGACCCTAGATGATGCTCCATGGAAAATGGATGATCATCTAGCTCGAGCATGTATGTGCTACGTCTTACATGACATAAGTACATGAGATCATGTCAAGACATGGGGAAAGTATGCACCACACCTCTAGGTGTTATGGGCCCTAGAGGAAAAGAAACCCCTTACCTAAACTTAGGATCTCGGGTGGAGAGTGAAGTTCAAAATGGGTAACTACATGGGATCTGGCCAATCTCGATCTCATGAGTATTCCGACTATAGTGGGATGGCACTCATGAAGATGGATCTAACATGCTCATACTAGAAAATAAAATAAAAATAAATTGAAATAAAAAAATTTCTCTTACTGTAACCTCTGATGTTGGACAACCAAGTGGGTAGACTTGGGGTGTTTGGACAACCAAGTGGGCAGAACTTGGGTTGTTACATTTGGTATTAGAGCGAAGGTTGTGAATATTTAGGCAACATAAATCTAGAAAGCCTATGACTAACTTAAATTATGTTGCTAATGTGTTCACCTAAACTTGAAAATTTGACTAGGCTCCTTGTTTTGTTGAACAGGCAATGGCATCCGAACAAAAGGCTAGTTCCTCAAAAATAACTATGGTGGATCAGTGGGAAGGGCTGACCAAAAACCCTAGAAGAGTCATTCAAAAATTTATGAGACTCGGGGCATCAGAGGAAACCGTAGAACATCCTCGAGAAAAGAGGAAGGAAAAAGAACCAGTTAATAAAGAGGATAAAATGGTCTGGATGGTACAACTATTGTGGGAGAAAATGAGCCAACAGAAAGAACAAATGGAGCAGCAAAGTGCTCAAATGGTTGAACACATGGCACAAAAAAATGCCCAAATGATAGAGCATATGGAGCAACAAAAAGCTCAGCTGGCTCAACAACAAGAAATGATTTCCCATCAATAGAAAACAATTGAAAATTTATCTAAAGGAAAGGAAACGGTAATAGTTGAGGATGAGATAACTATTGACCCAAGAAGGAAACAAGTAGGTTCTGAGTTGGACAAGGATATGCGAAGGCTCGATATAGCCAAATTTGATGGCAAAGGTGATGGGGAAGAGGCTGAGAGATGGTTAAATAGTGTGGAGGCATATTTCATGGTTAGAACCTTATCATCTAAATCAAAAACCTCATGGGCAGTCTTTCGTTTGACTGGAGCTATCATAGATTGGTGGGATACTTATAGGAAAACTCACAATGTGGAGGTTGTCGATGTTCTTTGGGATACTTTTGTATTAGCATTCAAAGATAGGTTCTTAACACCACAATTTTACCTTGAAAGGACTGCAAAATTTTCAAGGTTAACTCAGGGGAATATGACTGTGATTGAATACTATCAAAGATTTGTGCAATTGCTCAAATACATGCCCGAGTATGAGCAGAGAAATGAGATCAAAATTCAGAAATTTCTCCTAGGGTTACATCCAAAAATTGGACACCTGATTCTTATGTTGAAACCTGCTACCTTAACTATTGCCTATGACTTGGCTCGACAAGAAGAGGATAATCTTAAGGTCAAGAAAGCTTATTATCAACAATCCTCTGAAAAGGAAGAGTCACAAAAAATAAAAATGTGGGTCCAACAAAAGGGGACAGGAATTGGACCAAGAATCATGGCAATGGGAACAGAAATAGGTTTGATAGGAATAAGAACAGGTACCAAGGAAATAGGGGAAATCCAAACTATCGAGGTGGCCAAAGAAATTTTAGGGATAGGAATGATCAAAGAGCTAATGCACCAAGAGCTAGTACTCAGGAAGATAATGAGGGAAATAAGAAAGAGAGGGCACCATGAACTGGTTGTTGGATTTTTCAAGAACCTCATTATGCTGATAAATGTCCATTGCGAGCTGATAAGAGGAAGGAACCTGTGGAACCTGCTCATAAGATTTATGCAACAATAGGTAATTCCAAACTCAATGGTCAAGCAACACCTTTCCTATTGAAAGGTAAAATTTATAATAGAAATGTTTGCATTTTAGTTGACTCTAGAGCAACTGATAGTTTTATTTCACCAAATATTTTAAGGGACATACCGAAAAAACCTGGATTTATGGCTAATGGGTGGAAAGTCGAGTATGGGTCTGGGCAAACCTATATTGTTGATCAATGTCTATTTGATCCTCAAATAATGCTACCTCAAGGACAAACTCGATGGCATTTATATGTAGCTCCATTGCATGCCTTTGACATAATTTTAGGTGTTGACTGGCTCAAGGTGCATAAAGCATTGTTAAATTTTGAGGAAATATGGATGGAATTTACTGATGATACCAAGCAAAGGATTCAGATTTGTTGTGGACGTGAATCAGTGGAACCACATATTTTGATAACAATGCAAGTTAAAAGAGCACTGAGAAAGGGTAGTAGAATCTTTGTGGTCAAACTTAATAAAAAGGAGGAAAATGAGTCTAGAGCAAGTCTTTTTCAAACCTATCCGGTATTGAATGATTTTTGGGATGTCTTTCTTGAGGATTTACCGGGTCTTCCACCCCAAAGGGAGTTTGATTTTACTATAGAACTTTTACCAAGAGCAACCCCTATAGCTCGTGCGCCATATAGGATGACTACAATAGAGTTGCAAGAACTTAAGACTCAGCTGCAAGAACTTTTAGAAAAAGGACATATTAAACCTAGTGTTTCACCATGGGGTGCACCAGTTCTATTCATGAAAAAGAAGGATGGAACTTTAAGGCTATGTATTGACTACAGAATGCTAAACAAGATGATTGTTAAGAATAAGTACTCTTTACCTAGAATAGATGATTTGTTTGATCAACTAAAAGGAGCCACAATTTTCTCCAAAATTGACCTTAGATCTAGTTATCATCAATTGAGGATCCGAGAAGAAGATACTCATAAAACTGCTTTTCGAACTAGATATGGTCATTATGAATTTACAGTGTTGCCTTTTGGATTGACCAATGCACCAACAACTTTTATGAATTTGATGAATAGTGTGTTTCATGAACAACTAGATCGGTTTGTGTTGATATTCCTAGATGATATACTGATCTACTCCAAAAGTAAAGAAGAGCATGATTTTCATATGAGAACTATTCTTGAAATACTTAGAAAGAATCAATTATATGGAAAACTATCCAAGTGTGAGTTTTATGCAACCCAAGTTCAATATTTGGGTCATGTAATATCTGTTGAAGGGGTGGTTGTTGATCCAAAGAAAATTGAGGCTATTATTGATTGGCCTGCTCCAACAAATGTTTTTGAAGTGTGAAGTTTTATGGGGATGGCTGGATATTATCGCAGATTTATCCAAAAATTTTCTAAGATAGCTTATCCAATAACCAATCTCCAAAGGAAAGGAAAAGCTTTTAAATGGATGGAACGGTGTGAAGAGGCTTTCAAAACTCTTAAAGAAAAGTTAACATCAACACCTATTCTTAGAATAGCAGATCCCACATGACCATTCATAGTATGTACTGATGCCTCCCTGGAAGGATTAGGAGGGGTTCTCATGCAAGAGAATGGTGTTGTCACTTATGAGTCTCGAAAACTTAAGAAACATGAAATAAACTATGCCACACATGATTTAGAGTTGGTTGTTGTAGTACATGCCCTGAAAATGTGGTGACATTACCTACTTGGTAAATCTTTTGAGCTTAGAACAGATCATCAAAGTTTAAAATATATCTTTACTCAACCAATGCTTAATGCTAGACAAAGACGCTGGATAGAATTTCTGGCAGAATATGATTTTGATATAGAATACATAAAGGGGAAAGAAAATAAATTAGCAGATGCTTTAAGTAGAAGGTGACATATCAATGCTATGTCCCATTGTCAATCTGCTATAATTGATCAAATCAGAAAATTGTAAATTCAAGATGAATATTCTCAGAAGTATCGAGAAATGGTTCAACAAGATTCTGATAAAGCAAGAGAATTTAGAATCTGGGAAGATACATTACTTTTTAAAAATAGGGTGGTAGTGCCTAATGATCAGGATCTGAGAAATATGATATTGCAAGAGGCGCATAGTGCTCCTTATTCCGCTCATCCAAGTTATGTAAAGATGTATGAGAATTTGAAAAAGGAATATTATTGGCCAGGAATGAAAAGGGACATCACTGAATTTGTGGCTAGATGTTTAGAATGTCAAAAAGTGAAGGTGGAACATCTACATCCAATTGGACGTTTATTTTTGCATGATATTCCACAACACAAGTGGCAGGTTGTGACTATGGATTTTATTGTGGGATTGCCTAAAAATCACTTTCAACATGATGCCATCTTGGTGGTAGTGGATAAATTGACCAAAGTGGCACATTTTTTGCCTAGAAATATTAAATATGGAGCTCCCACTATAGCCCAAAAATTTTCCAGGGAAGTGGTACGACTACATGGTTTTCCTGAAATAATTATATCGGACAGGGATTCCCGATTCACATCCAAATTTTGGCAGACATTGCATCAGGCATGGGGAACAAAGCTCAATATTAGTACTACTTATCATCCTGAGACAGATGGACAAATAGAAAGGGTGAATCAAGTCTTAGAGGATATGCTCCGCATGTATTGTATGGATCATCAAACGAAGTGGGAAGATTACCTTTTTCTGGTAGAATTTTCTTACAATAATAGTTACCATACTTCTCTAGGTATGGCTCCATTTGAGGCTCTATACGAGAGGAGGTGCAGAATGCCATTAACATGGAGTAATCCAGAGGATCGGGTGATGATCGGGCCGGATATGGTCAGAGAAATGGAAGACCACCTCAATGAAATTTATCAAAGGCTCAAAGAAGCCTCAGATAGACAAAAGAGTTATGCGGATCTTAAGAGAACACCTAGGGAATTCACTATGGGAGACAGAGTATTCCTAAGAGTTAAACCTACCAAAAGTTCTATTAAATCCTCTAAGCTTAGCCCACGATTTGTAGGGCCTTTTGAAATTGTTGACAAATTAAACCCAATAGCCTACAAATTAGACTTGCCACCCAATTTATCAAAAATTCATGATACATTCCATGTGTCCCTTCTGAAGAAATATGTTCCTGATCCCTCACATGTTTGGAATGTTGAACATTTGCAGATGGACGATCCCCTGTGCATTGAAGTGCGACCTATTAAGATCCTTGGTTATCGAACAAAGCAACTGAGAAAGTGGAATATTGAATAGTGCAAGGTCCAATGGGACCAATTTTCTGAAAATAGTGCCACGTGGGAAGATGTGGCCATCATGAAAAGATAATTTTCATTTTAGTGTTTGAATAGTGTTATCTCCATGGCATGGTTTTATTTTGTCTGAACAATGATATTATCATATCTTGGTTTGTGAAGTATGATAAGTATATTTGATGTTGTGTATGTTTGATATTAATAATACATGATGATTCAGTTTTGGAAAAATGTAAATTTATTGATGTACTGTATTGATTTTCTATTATTCATGATCATATTATTTTTTTAAATGCATCAATGGGAAATGTAAACATAGGGACTATGTTTAATCTTAGGGGGGAAGTATGTAATAACCCTCCAAAACTCTACTCTATTATATGCCTAATTTATCTGTAAGGATGAGATACTACTAATGTATCTGTGGATGCAGAGGATAGGTATTGTACTGGCAAGGACAATGCAAAAGAAGGATGTCTTCTCAATGGATCGTAGGATTGTTCGATGCAAGGTAAGTCAGGGAAATGATGAGCGGTGGTGTATTCACTGGTTGATAGGGGTAAAGAACCCTATAGGCAATGCATTCGCCAGTGGTCCATGTAGATGCATAACATGTAGTTGCATTTGTAGGAATGTTTGATGCTTGTCAAATTGTGATGTTTGATTGGCAATGAAGATGCTAAAATGCATGGGAGCCATAGTTTTGAATAAGAAATAAAAATAGAGTAATGATATGACTATTTTTGTGTTATGATCTAAAAGAGAAAATAAGTAAAGAGGTAAAGTAAAATAATTAATAATCATATATTTATGACATTATGTGTTTTGAGGAATTATTATTCATTTAAAGAAAATAATATATATACATATATATATATTTCTATAGGTATAAATGTAACATGAGGGCATTGACAATAAATAATAATTATTGTTTTAAATAAGGAATGCCAAATACCATAACCAATAATATTCTAAAAAAAAATATATACTATAGGGAGAGTATTTTTTGGCATTATAAAACAAAAAAAAACAATTTGAAGATGGTCAGAAACTAAAGGAATTATTATTAGCTTAGGTTGTTGAACGTGGATGGAGTGGATTACACTTGGCATGTTTTTCAGAGGAGGAATCTCCAACGAACGAGAGCTAGCTAGTAGGAAGAAGAAAGATGTTTTATGAAATGGAAAAAAAGGGTTTGGTGTGTCTTCGAAAGGAGAAGCGATGACGAGCACAGGACTCTAGGAAGCAAGGAGAACAGACTACGAAATCAGTAAGTTTAAACTAGTAAAATTAAGTTTAATAGAATTGGAATGCTTAAACAAATTATGTGTTTTAGTTCTATGTTCAAATTGGTATGATGTTTGCTAGCAATGGGAGAGAAAGAAAAATAATTAATCTTGTGGGCATGCGTGGCAAGAATTAAAATATGTTGCTTGTTTGTGATTATAATCCTACCCATGCTCTGTAAAGATTGAAGAAAAATTGAAAATCTTAATGCATGCGTGGGAAAATTTGAGATGCATGTGTTCGAATGTTTTGTGGAAATATGAAAACAGAACTATGATTGTGTTTTGGAGCTAAATTAATAGTCTAAGATGAGACTTGTTTTCTTTCCTTACATTTAATAGATTACTTGCATGTTGTGTTGAAAGCCCATAGTATGATGGGAGGTTTTTGAAATCTTGTATGTTGTATGGAAAAAGGGAAAAATTGCTTGCATGCTAGGAGTAGTTGCATTTCATATTAGCTTGACCACTCTGACCCCTGAATTGTCACCAAAACCTGCATTCAAAAACTAAAGCATGGTGGAGTCAAAGCCATAGTTTTAACTTTGTTGTTGGAAGATAACTTATGTTCAGGTATTAAAGGATAATTATTAATCCAAAGTTCAAAGCCAATTGTAGATGTATATGGAATTTCCTCATAAAAATGAAGAACTCTGAAATATAATTGGTGCAAGTCCAATGTTGAAATTGTATATAATATAATACTTGAATAACGTAGGTACTGGGAGAATATATGTTAGTCTTATAAATATTTTGAAAGAAAGAGAAAACAATGTAGTCGTTATCTTCTAAAATATTGTAGAGTAGGCATGCACACAAGAAAGTGTCTTGTGTTTCCTTTCGTAAGCTATTTGAATGATGTATTATTTTGAAATGAAGATTGATTTTGGATTAAAATCTATTAATTTAAATACTCCATTTTATACATGGTTTGTATAGTTATGTGCTCTTAAATTTTGTATGGATGAATTGCTTATTCGAAAACGTAGACCAGGTAAGCTGCCAAGGAAAACTACAGTTATAAAATGAAAATTGCTTTGCTATGAAATGATTCGTTTGTTGTGTTTATTTTCGGTGGTTGAGACATTATAAATGAAAATATGAAATTTGTTCCTGCAACAAAAATTGAACTTGTAGTTGCATGCAATAGGGATTTCTATTTGGATTATAAAATAGGGATTTGGTGGATACTATGACTTGAAAATATTTACCTGACCAAAGTAGTATGGTAGGGTTTGTTGTGTGTTGATAAAAATAAGTTGTGTAATAGGGAGTATTCATGATGGTTGGGAGAACTACCACCTGCATGGTGATATAACAAACATGAAAACGTAGAGTACAGTCAAGATTATAGTTTTAATTGTGTAAAGCTTCAACACGACTATGTTAAAATGCAGTGTAGATCTTCAAACCAAACTTAGGAATTTATTGTTAGGCAAGCAATACCGTATTGAACTTTAACCAAAAAAAGTAGAGACAGTGTAAAATCCAAGATAAAACTAGATATTTAAATGTTCTATTGATATTATAACCTATGAAAGAATTAAAATTGATATAAGAAAATGATGTCTTGAATGTAGCTAGTTCTATAAGTTAATGTGGAAATGAGATTACTTAAAGACAAGCCCGTATGATGGTTTGGGTAAGGTGGAGTGAGGATTACTTTGTTCGGTTGTTTGAGTGGCTTTACTTTAGTTAAAGCAACGATAAACAATATTCTTTTAAATTCATTTGAATTATATAATAGAATTATAATTAACGTGATAATGTAGCTTTACTTCAAATTGTAAGAATAGACAACTTAGTTCATGATTTTATAATAACAGTTCTATAGAGTATTGAGGGAAAAGTGATTTGTGGATGCAAATTTTAGTGTAGCCTTTATTCCAAAGAAATATTAATTATAAAGGGATTCTAATTAAATTTATTTTAGCAAATATGGGAATTCTTTAGTTTTGAATGCAATGTTTAGATAGTATCTCTATCATTTATTTTCCTCAATATAAACACTCATGTAGTTAAACAAAAAATCAAAACTTTTGAATAATATCGAAACTATACTCATTAGTAAACCTTTGCTAAAATAAACTTATCTGAATAAACCAAGCTTAGGTAAACTTAAAGTTAAGAAATTCTAATATTGTGGAAGGGGTAATATTATCTCGCAACCCAAGGTTGTGGGTAGGACAACCTTGATTTTATTTCAAGATTGTGGGGAGGACAATCTTGTAAGATAACTGCTAATGGTGCTTGCGGGTAGGCAATCATCATAAATCAGGGCTCTAACTATACTTCTAATGGAAAAAGGTCAGAACGGGAGGTAACGAAGGGTTGTATGGGCATCTCTTCTAGGTTATCCCTGCTAGTGATGAGTGGTGAATTGTGCTTGACTAGGTAAATCCGACAACACGATGGTATGGGACATCATGTTGGTTAATCAACACAAAATATCGGGTGGTTACCAGGGTATTGGTAAGACCCTAGACGGTGCTCCATGGAAAATGGTTGATCATCTAGCTCGAGCATGTATGCGCTACATCTTACATGACATAAGTACTTGGGATCATGTCAAGACAACCTCTAATGTTGGGCAACCAAGTGGGTAGACTTGGGGTGTTTGACAACCAAGTGGGCAGAACTTGGGTTGTTACACCTAGGCTTCCCTAGGGCGGTGCCTACACCCAAAACGATGCCTACACTTAGAGCAAGCACGGAGGTTGGTGACAAAGACTGTTTTGTCGATGCCTACTTCCAAGATTCCGATGATGAAGATTGTTTTTAGTAAAAATATCACACAAATATATATATATATATATATATATATATATATATTAAAAATTATTTAAATCTCCTCTTTTTTTGAGCTATCCAAATTCTCTAATATGTAAAAATCTTGCAAATTTGGAAATTCAGTATGGAAAATATGTAAAATTCTTGCGGTAATAATTAATTTGCGTGGAAATCTCGAAAGTCAATATGGAAAATATGTAAAATTTTTGCGGTAATAATTAATCCGCATGGAAATCTGAAAAGTTGATATGGGAAATATGTAAAAGTCTTGCGGTAATAATTAATCCACGTGGAAACATGTAAAGTCAGTATGAAAAATATGTAAAAGTCATGCAATAATAATTAATCCGCATGGAAATTTGGAAAGTCGGTATGGACAATATATAAAAGTCTTGCGGTAATAATTAATCCATGTGGAAATCTGGAAAGTAGAAGATTGAGGAAAAGACTCGTGTCTATAAAAGAGATTTTTTAAGTCTTTCTTAGTGTAGGATTTGTTAGAATATTATTATTGTTATAATGTGTACTATGCCTATAATTGATAGGTTGACATTTGTCTTCTGCCACTTGTCCCTGTCTTCAGTTTGAGTTGGAGTGGTGTCTTTTGAAAGACACTTGGAGTGGAGCTTATGACACTTGTCATATCTCCCTCCTAAGCTTGATGCTTATATATTGTAAGATAACTTGTAAATAAATGTGTGCCTTATTATTCAGTCCCAACATCTGGTATCAGAGCGGTGAGATCCGCCTGTGGAATATGGAGTCAGGGAGTATGCTCTCCACTCGTTGAGTGGATCAGAAACCAGAAGCTCTCTATTTATTTTTTGTTTTAGAGGACAATCCTCGCCATCCGAGGACAAGCCTCAAGATAGATTAAGGCGAAGATAGATTTCATTTGGTATGCCATGATTTTTTATGGAGGAACATCAGTGAAGCCAATTGTTTTCTCCCAGTTCTATTTTATGTGATGATAAGGATACCTCTTTGATGTGATGTTGATCCCCAACGCCGCGTGATTTCCTATAAGATTGTAAGATTTTGGTCGCTATGTGATGTTGAGATCGTGCAGCAGAAGAAAAGACTCGATGTATTCAGCGACAGAGTTTTTGTGCACTGGAATGTTGTACTGGAGCACCTTATGGTGTCTGGTCCATCTCAAACTACGTCGTAGAAAGCAAGCTTCTTCTTGTATGCACTATCGAAGACAGGACCGCATTGGTCTATGGCATCCTTGCTTTTGTCGATGATGGAATCCACCTAAATTCCCCCTGTGTCTTCCTTCGATTTCACGCTCTCCTGCATTTTGTTGACGTCGCCCGGCACAGACTCGTACGTCATCGTCGTGACGCTTCCCTTCGGCTATGCTCCTTGTGCCCCCGAATTCAATCATCCATTCCTTGATTCAAACCCTCCACCCCTCCTCTAATGATAAGTTTTAACAAAATCAATTAGTTATTCTCCTTATGCAATATTATAGTTATGCAGGAGATCATCGTGGGTGACGCCAATGTTCAATGTATGGAGTCATTTGAATAATTTGGGGTGCAGCATTGATGATTTGAAGTGTGAGATTTGTATTTTTGATTTTTCTTTAGGCCCTGGTGATGGCGTCGGAGGCTGAGAGTGCTTCTAAGATCAGGAGGACACAGAAGATTAGGCTACGCAGCGGCAGTTGTAGTTGTTGATGCAGGAGGCAGTTGTAGTTGTTGACGCAAAAGCGCACAGAAGGAAAGTTATCACAGACTTCCATATTTTTTGATGATTCTGTAGACTATTGAAATACTATTGTAGATCGCGTTGAGAACCGTTTGGTCAGGCGAATGGAGTTTGTTGGGCAACGACTAGTAGATGCGTTCTGAATGAGCTGTCTACTTGAGTTGATTTGCACAACTTGGTGAAAATTAATGCGGACTAAACTCAAACCGAACAGTTAACATCTCCAACGCACTACTTTCATTGCTTAGAATAATTATTAATGATTATAATTTGAATGCTGTATAATATGGATGTAAAGGAATACATTGATTTAAATATTTATTCATTAATTAATTAATTCCATCTTTGAAGACTGTAATTCTGACAGCAAAGTTTTATAAAAACTCCCAACTTAAGCATTGAATACTAGAGTAGCACTCGGATGGGTGACTACTTGGGAATGTCCCGAAACTGCACACATTTTTGAGGGTCATTGTTTTTGCTTTGTTGAAAGCATCAATTTATATTCGACTATAGGCTTATATATAGTCGTTGGAAAGAGAATTTTGAGGGAGATCCATTGGTGAAATTTGTTTTCAGTTTTGAAATCATTTACTCAGCTGAATTTTGACTTGAAGTTGATATTGTAAACAGAGTGCATTTTCGGTTGCATCCGACACTCTTGGTTGATAATTTGGTAAAAATTGTGAGGGATCAATTTCTAAGTCTTTAGGGAGGACATTATGCCAAGTCATTTATTGAATTTGGGGGCAATCTTGTAAAAGGAGGCATTGATATTGTCTCATTTTTTGGAGGCACATTTGGGGCTAATTTGTTTTAGCCAAGTTTTCAATACAAATCATCAACTTAAGGGGTGATTTAGGACCCCTTGTCCCTTGTCGGTGGATTCATTTTGTGGCACTCTCTTGGCCACTAGGTGTTTGTTGCTTGCATCTTCTATTTTGGGCTTTGTCTACATTTTATGCTTGTTATTACCCTTGCATGACTTTGGGTTTTATAATTGTAATCAAGTGTAGTTCATACACACTTGACACTAAGCCATATACAAGCAAGCAAACACATACAGGAATTTTCAGCAATAATACATTGACACATCTATTGTAACAATTCTACAAACAACAAGCATCACATTTTTATAACCGCCTATGTTCCACGTATCAACTGCTCAAATACTTATAGTCTCCCTCACGTAAGGGCGGGTATATTGAGTAGTTTGGTATAAAGGTCTGGCAGGTTATTCCCTTTCAGAATCGCCTATGTTCCACGTATCAACTGCTCAAATACTTATAGTCTCCCTCACGTAAGGGCGGGTATATTGAGAAGTTTGGTATAAAGGTCTGGCAAAATTCTAATTCTTACTCTCTTTGGATAGAAAAAGGCACTTATGTTCAACTTAACCCTCCCACTGTTGGAATCTCTTGAAGATTCAGAGTGGAAAAACTAGGCGAACCCTCCTCTGGATCTTCAGCGGTGTACCCTAGATTTTTTTGAGGGATCTAATTTGGCATTTGTCGTTCTTACTTCATCCTTTGTTGAGCTCCCTTTTCTTTTGATCCTTTTCTAAATCATGGCTACTACAAATCTATTAAGTGGACTTACAAAGAAACTTGAAGGAGCACAGACTTTTGCAAATTGGAAATATGAGATGGAGTCAATATTGATGATGAATGACATGTGGGACTTTGTGAGAGATAGGCAGGCTAATGAAGACCCACTCACTGCACCTATAGACCCTAAAGAAAAAGCACAATTTGAGAAGAATTCCAACATAGCTTTAAGTTTAATCAAGCTAGCTACAGGAATTCAATGCAGAGAAACTGTAAGGGCTGCAAAAACACCTAAACAAGCATGGGATGCTCTCAATAGATTGTTTGATAGGCCAAGTCAAGATAATATTTTGTATCTCAAACAAAAATTGCACAATCTATGTATGAAAGGCTCACTTACCGATTATCTTATGGAAGTGAAGTCTATTAAAAATGATTTCTTAGTTGCTGGTAAAACCCTAGATGATAATGAATTAATTCCAATAATGTTGCATGGTCTTCCTTCAAAGTTTCACTCCTATGCTACCATGTTAGACTTGAGTGGTAAAACAATGAATTCAACACTTGAGGATATTGAGATCCTACTTAAGAAGCATGAGCAAGCCCTAATCAAAGATGAAGAAATTGAAGCCACATCAGCAGCTTTTGCCACCAAGGCAACTTTACAACCTAAACAAAACAAGGGTCAAAATCAGCATAATCAAAATCAAAGGGGTAGACAACACCAGAGATACACACAGTACCAGCAGTAGCCAAATCAACAATACCATCAGCAACCACGTCAGGAATAAGATACAGATAGCAGCCACAACAGCAGCAATACCAGTAGCAACAAAGATGGCAAACAAGACCTCAAGGAGGTCAAAACAACAATCAACAAGGGTGTGAATATTGTGGAAAATGGAATCATAATATTGCTAATTGCTATCAAAGGCAAAGAGAACAGGGAGAACCACAAAATAATAATATGAACACATTGTATGCAGCCAACCAAGTTAATGTTGAAGATAAAGAATGTTGGTATATTGATTCTGGAGCAGCAAAGCACATGACAAGAAGGCAAGATTGGTTGACCAAGGTTCAGCCCACATCAAATCAATTCATTACTTTTGGTGATGAAAGTGCTCTACCCATTGAAGGTGTTGGGGAGGCACCACTTACTTTGCATGATGGTAATAATGTTCCTGCAATGGATGTTTTGTATGTGCCTGGTCTTAAAAGGAGTCTTCTTTCTATTGGACAACTTACAGATAAGGGCTATAATGTCTATTTTGAAAAAGAAAAATGCTACATTAAGGAACCCAATGGCAATGTCAAGGCCATGGGAGTGAAAAAGGATGGTGTTTACTACCTCCTTACAAAATCAGTAACACAAACATCTTTGCATACAACAACTACTTTCTCTTTGGAGTACATGTGGCATGAAATATTGGGACATTTAAATTTTAATAATCTTCAAATGATGGCTACAAAAGGATTAGTTAAAGGACTCCCACATCTTAAGGAGTCAAAATGTTTTTGTGAGCCATGTGTAATAGCCAAACACCATAGGCAACCATTTGAAATAGGAAAGGCATGGAGAGCTAATAGACCTTTGCAATTGATTCATTCAGACATTTGTGGGCCAATGTCTGTTCAATCTTATACTAGGGCAAAATACTACATCACTTTCATTGATGATTACAGTAGAAAGGTATGGATCTACCTAATTCAATATAAGTGGCAAGCCCTTGATAAGTTCAAAGAATTCATCGCACTTGTTGAAAGAGAAAGTGGCTATCAAATCTCCACCTTAAGATCAGATAATGGTGGAGAATATGTCTCCAATGAATTCTTTAATTTTTGTAAGTATCATGGGATAAGGAGGCAATTCACAACCCCTTATACCCCGCAACAAAATGGAGTTGCTGAGAGGATGAATCAAACAATCACAAATAGGGCAAAATCAATGTTACATGCTGCTCTATTACCTAACTCATTTTGGGGAGAAGTTGTTCTTACTGCTGCATACTTGACTAATAGGTCATACACAAAGGCCTTACATGAAAGAACACCTGAAGAAGCATGGAGTGGAAGAACGCCCTATGTGGGCCATTTGAGAATATTTGGATGTGATGCCTATGCTCATATTCCTCATAAGAAAAGGAAGAAGTTTGATGATAAGAGCCAAAAATGCATCTTTGTTGGCTATAGTGATAGTGCCAATGCATATAAATTATATGAGCCTATTTCCAAGAAAATCATTTTATCTAGGGATGTTACCTTTCATGAGTATCCCCCATCTAATCCTCCTAAAGCCCCCACTTTAGAAATAACTAATGAAATAGTTGCTCCATTCATGCATACAATATCATCTAGTTCTTCTCCTTCACTCATAAATCAAGAAATTCATCCACAAGAAGAACTTCCTACAAATGATCCATGTCCTCCATCTCCTCCTCCTAATGATCAAGTAACATCATCCAATCCTTTACCCAAGTGGGTTCAAGCCACAATAGATGAAGCCCAAAATCATTTGCCCACCTATACAGGTAAAAGGCCTTCAGCCCTAAGACACCAAGTGAATTATGCCCTAATGGCCAAAGTCCTTAGCCAACCTGAACCTTCTAATGTCAAAGAAGCACTTGGTGATCCTAAATGGGTTCATGCCATGGATCAGGAATTGGATTCCATTGAAAGGAATCACACTTGGGAGTTAGTTGATTTACCCAAAGGAAAATATACCATAGGCACAAAATGGGTATACAAAGCAAAATATAAAGCAGATGGCTCACTAGATCGCTACAAGGCTCGCCTAGTAGCTCAAGGCTATAAGCAACAAGAGGGAATTGATTATGAGGAGACCTTTGCTCCTGTGGCTAAGATGACTACAATCAGGATAGTTATTGCTATGGCAGCTCAAAAACATTGGCCAATATATCAAATGGATGTCAAAAGTGCATTTCTAAATGGTCATTTGAAGGAGGAAGTGTATGTGAAACAACCACCAGGGTACATAGTTGAAGGCCAAAACAACAAAGTCCTCAGATTAAAGAAAGCTCTATATGGGTTGAAGCAAGCACCCCAAGCTTGGTATGCAAAGATTGACTCCTATTTTCTCAACCTTGGTTTCACTAGATCTGCAGTAGAATCTACTCTCTATGTGAAACATTGGAGGAACCGCATCATTTTGGTTACATTGTATGTGGATGATCTTCTCATTACAGGTGATGATATAGAAGGAATAAGGTTGCTCAAGGAGGACTTATGCAAGAACTTTGAGATGACAGATTTAGGCCTCCTCCACTATTGCTTAGGAATAGAGGTATGGCAATAGCCTGGTAAGATTTTTATCTCACAGGCTAAGTACATTCAATCTATTTTGGAGAGGTTTCGCATGGAGGAGTGTAAGCCCTCTCTAACTCCCATGGAAACTAGATTGAAATTGCTAAATAATGATGAAGAAGAAAGGGTTGATGGTACACTTTACAGGCAACTAGTTGGAAGTTTGATCTACTTAACTTCAACTAGACCAGATATTTGCTATTCAGTTGGCCTTATTTCTAGATTCATGCAAGATCCTAAGAAGAGCCATTGGATAGCAGCTAAGAGGATTGTGAGATTCCTAAAGGCCACACCTCATCATGGCCTTATGTATAAATCAAGTGATAATTTTTCTTTGATTGGATACACAGATTCAGATTGGGCCAGTTGTCCTGAAACCGGAAGATCTACATCAGGTTATTGCTTTCAATTAGGCCAAGGCTCTATTTCATGGAGCACAAAGAAGCAAGACACAGTTTCACTATCTTCAGCAGAAGCAGAATATAGAGCAGCAGTTGAGGCAACTAAGGAGGCAATATGGTTGAGGCAATTAATTCGGGATATTGGGCTATTCATACATGGTCCAACATATATATATTGTGACAATCAAAGTACCATCAAGATGACCAAGAATCCAGTTTTCCATGCTAGAACAAAGCACATTGAGATCCATCATCACTTCATTAGAGAAATGGTCCAAGAAGATATTATACACATGAAGTATGTACCAACTCAATATCAAGTAGCAGACATCTTCACCAAGTCACTTGGGAAAGACAAGTTTTCTCGGTTTAGCAATTTGCTATATCTATGTAAAAGAAGTCAACATTAAGGGGGAATGTTATCTAATGTTGACTTATTTTTTAGGATAGTGCACATTAAGGGGGAATGTTAGAATATTATTATTGTTATAATGTGCACTATGCCTATAATTGACAGGTTGACATTTGTCTTCTGCCACTTGTCCCTGTCTTCAGTTTGAGTTGGAGTGGTGTCTTCTGAAAGACACTTGGAGTGGAGCTTATGACACTTGTCATATCTCCCTCCTAAGCTTGATGCTTATATATTGTAAGATAACTTGTAAATAAATGTGTGCCTTATTATTCAGTCCCAATAGGATTCACCACCATCTTTTGTTGGCCTTTGTAACACCACAAAATTAATGCAAAGATTGTTTTGGCTATATTTTGTGTATCTTTAGTTTTGGTTGAATTGCATGTGGCATTGGCCCTTGGTTCACCTTACCTTACCTCTTATAGTTTTTTCAAGATTTGTTTTACATTTTGTGTGTTGTATTGTGTCTAGGTAGAATTAATACAAATATTGTTTTGGTTGTATTCTATGTATCTTTAGTTTGGGTTGAATTGCATGTGGTGTTGGCCCTTGGTTCACCTTACCTTACCTCTTATAGTTGTTTTAGGACCTATTTTATGTTTCGTGCATGTTGCATTGTATCTCTTTCAAGTTTTAGGTGGATCAATCAACCATTTTCTCTTGGTGTATCACCTTGTTTTCCTTTTGTCTTCCATGTTTGTCTTGTTGTTTTGTTTTTCCTTTTTCCTCTACAATTTTTGAGAGTCATCTTTCTTTGGAGGTCTTTTCCTCTCACGTAGTCCCACATGAGAGGAAAATTCCCATGTTGATGCTATATATGGGTGCAAGTGTGAGCGTACATTTTTAGAAATCAACAAGAAGCATCAAAGCTTCCAAGAGATTGAGAAGTAGTATAAGTGTCCTCAGAATAGATAAAGAATAGTACTGAGAAGTACAAAGAAGAAGCCTCCAAAGAAAAGATATATAGAAGCATAGAGAATAATTATGGTCATTCAAAGATATAGACCAAAAATATAAGGTTTACTTGAAATCATACGTATATTTTAGTCTTGGCCTTAGTATCAAATTATTTGAAAGTAGGTCCAAGGTGTAGACCAATTGGTTCCCCCAAACCCCGTAAGGGGGGTGGAGGTCCAAGGTTCAAATATCGGGCCTCGCTGAACTGAACACTTATCCCTTTCCTAGTGCTTTCAACGGTGTAAAATGTTTAAAATAATCGTGGCATGGTGGTTATAGGGGTGGATTGCAGGAAGATCTATGTGGTGGCTTTCGGGGCGAATAGCGCAGAATACTGTGGCGGCCATGAAAAAAGTCAAACAACTTGCCCGAATTCGTGGCGACTACCGATTCCACCATATAAATTCAAAAAAAAAAAAAAATATATATATATATATATATATATATATATATATATATATATATCTTTGAAAGTAAAAGAAGACATTCAGCTAGAAAAAGAGCATTATCCTATGATAAGTGCTATCATTAGAAAGCTATAAGCAAGATAATGATTAGTGCTATCAAGAAGCACTATCATTCTAAGGTGAGCAAAAAAGTAACTATTATTCTAGAAGCCACCAAGTAGAAGGAAGAACCTAGGTGCTATTCTAAAGCGACATAACAAGGAAGAACCTAGGCACTATTTTTAAAGTTCCATAACCATGAATAAATCGAGTACTGTTTAAATAGAAATCAAGGACTATTCAAAGTGCCTCTTATAGAAAGAAATCAAGTGCTATTCAAAGAGCCATTTGGAGTAGAACTCGAGTGCACACAATGAACTAGACGAACAGTCAAGAGCAATTCATCTGTCGAATAGTTGAGAAGCATAGGCCTGAATCAAGCATTTTTTAGAGTGTGGCTTACAAAAATTGGATGTAGTGTTCTAGTTTGGTATTCACAAATTTGAATGTGTAGTCACCTAGCTTCCTACCCCAACATTTAAACGTGTAGGCACCTAGCTTTCGAGTTGAGCATTCAGACATGCAAACACCTAACTCTCTAGTCATTTATGTGGATGGAAGGACATCTAGAATTGTACATTCAATTCAAAAGAGCATGTATTCAGGCATATAGCATCAATCATCCAAGCCTAGTAGTTGAGAGTGCAAGCTTCAGACGAGCATCTATGATGAGTTCTTACACCTGAGAAGAAGTTTCAGGCTTGCATACGAAACCCCCTTAGAGTGAACATGAAACAAAGAAGCATAAGGGAAATAAAGTGTTAAACCCTAGAATAACAAAGTGTTATCTTGAGCGAATGACACGTAAACCTTGAGGATTGGAAAGCTTGAGAATCATCACAGTGCCATCATAGTTGAATGTCATAGAGGTAACATCATACATTATAAAATTGATGTGTTACTTATTTTTGGTGGGAAAATAAGATTTAATTTGTTTTTGAAAATATTAGGGGGAGTAATAAGGATTTCCACTTTAGAGTTTATTAATTCATGCACCTTGATTAATTTTTCAAAATTATTTTTTGAAAAAATAAATTTAAAAATTTAAAGTTATGGAGTGATAAGGACTACTACTTAAGCTTAATAGTTTCTTTTAAATCTTTGAAGATTTGAAAGTTAGAATATTTAAGCTTTAAGTGATTTTTAGTTTTTTGAGGGATTGAAGATTTAAATATTTGTGGAGTTAAAAGGATTTGAGTTTTTTAGTTTAAAGACTTTGAAGAATTTGGAGCTATTTGAATGTTTTTGAATGTTTTGAAAATTTTTAAATTTGAAATTTGAAATTTTGCAAATTAAATTTAATAGGGAGTTAAAAGGATTTCTACATAAAATATTTAGATTATTTAAAATTTACTAATTTCTTATTTGAGTTATTTTTTAACTTTGGAGATATAAGGATTACAACTTCAAAGGAATTGAATTGTAAACTTTGGTTATTATGGAAGAAAATATGGAGTCCATAATAAAAAAGAAAATATTAGAAGTTATAAAATTTGGCATTGGTAAATTGATTGAAAAATCTAAGGGTAAGCTAGATATGGCAATGCAATTCATCTATAGAGAAGCTATGAATGAAAGCTTTGAAACATTTGAATATTATTTACATTCAAAGCTTGTTGAAGCAATTGATAATTCTAAGGATGATATTATAATACCTATTGACATAGGTAGTATAATGTATATGGTATTGATTTCATTTGAACTTCATAAAGATAAAAATCTAAAACAAAATGAGTTGAATGAAACTTTAAAAAGGACAGTAAAGATTGATACAAATGAATCAAGTGAATCATCTCTAAAAACAATGTTTCATTCTTCTTACAATATTGGCATTCCAAGTTCATTTAATTCAGAAAATTATTATGATGCTCTAAGTGAATATTCTAAAGCTATAGGACAATACCAAGATTCCAAGAAAGAAGCACATGATCCAGAGGTTGAAGACAAAGAGAAAGTTCAAGCTATTCATTAACAAGAATCAAAAGTGCATAAATTAGAGATCAAAGAAGAAGCTCAAGCAGTTCAAGGACCAAAGAATGAAGATAAAGTAGAACTCATAGAAAAACTCAAGATTGAATATGAAGACGAATCTCAAAAAGATATTCATGCTCAATGCAAGGTTAATTGAATATTGAAGATTAAAGTCTTCAATAACCAAATAATGTAATACAAGGGATGTTGGAGAATATTACATTATTTGGTACATGCAAATGTACCCCCATGGTACTTGTTCACACTTTTTGTCACATTCTACAAGGGGTAGAAGAATAGCAAAAATTTTGTATGATATTAATTATTACCTTTTAAAATGTATGTAAGTTATAGCAATTTTGGTTTTCCTAGCCATTCCCCTTGTACACCAAAGAAGATAGAAAGAGCTTCGCAGCTAGGATAGCTTCACTGAGGGGAGGAAGAATAAAATGAAAAGAACTTCGGGCCCGAGGCATTTCAAAAGGTTACTTCGGGTGGAAAATCAGCGAAGCAGTTTTTTCAAAGAAAAACACGAGGAAAGCGCCAAGAAAATCTTCGCACCCGAAGCATTTCCAAAACTACTTCGGGTGGGAACCTAGCGAAGAGATATTCAAATGACAACTCCGCCCGAAGAAGGAAGGCCCAAAAATCAAATTCCAAAGTCGCTAAGGCAGAAGAACTACTTCGGACCCGAAGCATTTCCAAAGGCTACTTCGGCCCAAAAACTTGCGAAGCAGATCTCGAAGCAAACATTGAAAATGCTTCGCCAGAAAGTCACCGAAATACCCACCTCGGGCCCCTCTCGCTTGCGAACCATTTTTGCTTCGACCGCAAGCCTCCCGAACCATAGTTTCAAAGAAAGATCATGGCGAAGCATTTCCTTGAGGCATAGGCGAAGTAATTCAACCAACAAAGTAGTAGAGCATGAAGGGCCCCACCAAAAGAGATCTACTTTGGCACTCAAACCTCCCAAAGTTGTGCCATGAAGCTCAACTATCCGAAGTACCAAACCCATAGGAAGGATCTGCTTCGGCCCAAACCCACCGCAAAGCAGAATTGCAAGAAGAGATCCAGCGAAGCACTTCCAAGGCACGCACTTCAAGCTCGATACTTTCTCGAGGTGGTCAGTTGCTTCATAAATGCATTTTTCCTTGCCCGGCAAGTTCGTCGATCATTTTGGGCAATTGGACCTGAAGTACCAGTCCAAGAAGGAGAACCCGTCAAGCATGGTGGCTACTCGAGTATTGCACCTAGAAACTAAGGACAGTTCAGGCGACCCATTGAATGCCTATTTCCCCGATGGACCCGATTGCAGTTGCTATTTTTAGTAGCCGATTTGAGAGATCAGTCGCAGCAACCGCGAGGAGCCGACTTCTCGAAGCTCGAGGATGCACTTCGTCAATTTTGTGATAATGACTCAGAGGGTCGGGTCCTCTATAAAAACCCAAGTATTGTAATGGAAAAAGGGGGGGGAACTATCTGCTAGAAAGCTGCTATAACTTGATGTCCTGCGATTAATACTAAGAGACTTTGAGCTCAATTCTTCTCTTTTATGCTGCCTTTTGTGCTTGATTCTTCTATCTCTCCTTGTTTGTATGTTGGATGTTGAACTCTGCGTCCGGTGTGCGATCGGGGACAGTGTCCTGAAACTCGTTCTGAAGGATACATAGGAGTTGAAAAACATCCTATTGACTTTCTTTTATGCTGCCTGCCTTGCTTGATTCTTTTGTCTCTCTTCGTTTGTAGACTGAGATGCTGAACTCTGCGTCCGATGTGCGATCGGGGACAGTACCCTAAAACTCGTTCGGGAGGATACATAGGAAGGTTGATACTACGTTTCTTTCATTTTACTCTTGGTGTTCCTTGCTGCTATTCAAGTTGTCTGTTAGCGATCGTGCTTCCTGTTCTCTCCCACCTAAAATCATCAATCTCTCTTCCCTTAACCCTTTTTATTTATTTCTCTAACCCTAACTCCTTTTATCTCTTTCCTGCACTCTTGTCTTCAAAACACCCAAGTAGTTTAGCATAGGAGCCGGCCTTTCTCCGGAGATTGGCATGAGGGGCATCTCTTCCCTTCGGCCTTTCAATGTTGGTCCAGGTCTAGGGCACGTACACTTACCCAAAATCCTTACCTAGGCAGATTTGATGACCAACAGTTTTGGCACGCCCGGTGGGACTCACGTCCCATATTTTGAGAAAATTTCTAGCCCGTCTTCACCGAAGCCAGTAGTTCTAACAGTCCCCGGTGAGATCCGGTCAATCTCATCTTCTGAGTAGTAGTGAGAATCGATGCTCTCATTACCAAAAGACTCATTAGCATCTGGCGACTCTGTTCAACCCAAAAATCTCTAAGTCGTAAAGACCAGTGCCTAAGCCTATGTCCTCATGTCAACTATATCTTAAGAAAGCTCGAGTTTGGTGAATCTCTGGCTTGTCTTCATCTGGAAAAATCACCTGGCAACTCTGTTAAGTTGAAGATCTGGATCTCTTGATCGTAGGCACCTTTAAAATCTGAAAGAAGATATCCCGAAGGAATCAAGGTTCGGTGAGCAGCCTTGACCTCACAAGCGGAGAAAGAATGTTCACCTGAAGACTCCGACTTAGCGGCGACAACCGTGATCTCTGCAGATCGCTGCTATAATGGCAGGGGTTAGCTGTCCCAGCTGGAATGCCCCAGGCCCCCTGAATATCCAAAGCTATCACGAGATTCCCAAAAGTGCTTTGAAGTCATTAACAAAATACAATGGCACTATGAGAATGGTGCGAGAGCACCTTGAAGCTGTCGCTGCTTTGGCACCCCTCCATGACATAGTACACGAAGATGTTATGATCAGACTTTTGGTCCTGTCTCTGGAAGGAAGGGCGCAATAGTGGTTCAGATTGCTCGAGCCAAAAAGCATCTGCTCATGGGATGACTTAGCGGGAGCACTAATCAGAACATTCGACGACTCGCAGGACCCCTTCCAGCTTTTCACTTACCTCTCCACCATCAAGAGAGCACCTTTGGAGGGCATTACGGACTTCAATGTCCGATTCTACAAAAGCTGGAAGTGAATCCCGGAGGAGATCCAACCAACACCTGCCCAAGCTCATCTCTTCTATGTTTGGGCTTTTCACCCGGACATCAGCCTCATCCTACTGCAATCGGGTGAGCGAAGATTTCCTCAAATGTTTGAGGAAGCAGTACGAGCAGAACAACTCCTACTCTTATCGGGAAAGTGGTAGTGGGGAGAGGCTCCATCGCTTTCTCCGATAATTACTGCTCCTGTCCGTCCAACACAGTATTCATCACAGCGGATTCCTCACCCTGAGCCGAGGCCCGAGGTGCAGTCATTTGGAGCCCAAGAGGCAAACCTCATCTTAGTCCAACAATGGAAAAATGCAAGCTCGTCCCCTACTACAAACAATCTGGCTGCTCAGGAGATGAATCGAAGAAAAGAGCAGGTTCAAGTGGTGGAACCTGAGAACAAAGAGGGCACATTTTTGCACCCTTTTTGTATCCCAAGGGATGGTACGCGAATGTTCAGCCCGAGCTCATCAAGCGTATCTCATCAAAGAGCTGAGCCCGAGGAGATCCCAGAAGATATTTCTTCACTGGAAGATTATTCTTCGCTGGAGGAGCCTTACTACGACATCGAGAGAGTAGAAGAACCTACACCCAGCCCTCAGCTAATGGAATCCTTAGAATTCTGGTATTGGGTCTGGTATTGGTTTCGGCTATCACTAGATCCGGTCCCTCGAGGACCCCTTCACGTGGTGAATCTCTTCATAAATAATCCGAGTACTGGCAGGGATAACACCCCGCTGCGTTGCTTCCTGTTTGCAGCATGGACAACTTTGGGAAGAAGTGATCCGAACCTCAAAAATCAACTAAAGTTCAATCGGATCTGGTCTGGACATTGCAGGTTTGTCGGATAATCACCCGAAGTTGAATTTATGGTGGCAGCATGCCGATTATGCCACAAAAAATTGTGTAAATACTGTAAATAGTTCGGCTGGTAAATAAGGTGTTGCTCAAAGACTCAGGTCGAGTTTTACTTCGGCAGCTAATATAAAAAATAATAATAATAATAATAAAAATAAATAATAATAATAAGAAAGAAGAGAAGCTCGGGGACTGGGCGTACGAAGTAGCTGATAGAAAATAGCTCGCAGCAAATTTTGTTGGCCGAGCAAGACTCAGACCGAGGTACGAAGGGTGCTTCGCCAAGAGGAGTCCAAGCGAAACAGTTTTTGAAGGAGGACCGGCGAACCACCTTCTGCGAAGAGAACTACTTCGGGCCCGAAGCGTAGAAAACCGGCTCGCACCAAAGGTTCGCTGCGAAGCATTTCAACCCTGACCTCGACTTCACCAACCCAACGATGAAAAAGGCAGGGGCATTTAAAACATGCCTAGGGGAACGTGCCGACAGCCGCCTTCAAAAGCGTCCGAAGCGGGCGAGTTAAATGAAAAGGTGGTGGGTACGTCCTCTAGGGATTCGGTTAGGGGAAAAGTTCATGCTCGGGTACAAAGTGGCAGAGGGTCACGCTTCCAAAGCAAGCCGCAATCATCATAACACACAGCCTTGTGTACCACTCCACCATGCGGCGAATTAGATGAAGCGACGCGAAGTTAATTATGGCAAGTGCCATAAATACTGGTGGTTGCCTTCTAAGGCTATATAACGCAGACTCCAGCAGTGGAGAAGCTACTTGCTCAACGATTCATGCAGACTTCGCTGTCAACCTACAAGCTCTTCCATCCTATGCTTTCAAGCCTCCGAACCCCAGCACATTGCAGACTTCGCCGCCCTAAGCATCAACCATGGGAAAGAAGAACTCCAAGGAAAAGGGAAAGGAACCAGAAGTGGTGGCCCCCGAACAGCCAAAGGCAAAGGGCCATGACAAAGGGCCGAAGAAAGTTGATTTTAGCCGTCGCCTTGAGAAACAAGTCATGGGAGAAAGAGAGGATTCTGGGGATGAGCAACCTGAAGAACCGCCAATTGATGCGTGGGATAGGATCAGAGACACCAAGCTATCGAGGAGCATAGCTGAACTCAGGAGCACCATCGAGTTCATGAAAAGCAGGCTCTCGGCAGACAACAAAAGAGTTGTCGCTTACTACTCCCAGATATACTGGTATCTGACGCCCCCCACACATCACTGCCCTGAGCTGATTGATGCCATCGCACGAAACTATCAGCCCACCTCCAGGCAAGTGGTAGATGCCTCCGGCCACAAGCTGTTCTCCATTCTGAAGGAAGATGTCCAGGCAGCCTTTGCGCCACAGTAGGGCCCTCCTAAGGGGTACATAGTTCGCAACGTTATTCTTAGCGAACAAATGGAGAGGTTCACGTCCTCCAACTACATGATCAATTTTTTGCGACAGAGCCTCAAAAGTGGGCTCCCTTCGGGAAAATTGCCCCAAATGCCCCTACCCTTGGAGGCCTTCAAAAATGCCGACATCTTCTCCATCATTGCATGGGTGGCAGGCCTATCTACCGACGCTTCGGTGCACCCGTGGCAGGTGTCTTTGGTTGAGTGTATTTCCAGAGGGGAATTTTATGCCCCTGATGCTTCGAGGCCGAGCACCAACCCAGTATTTTTTGACTGGGTAGAATGGGTGGCCAGGACCCTACATACGCGGCTCACCAGCATGAAGAATGCTGGGACAAATAAGTACTTCTCGCCCTGTTCTCTTCTTGTTTGGTTATTTTTCTTTCATGTACATAAAATTTTCCCTTATGTTGCTATTACGGCAAGCGGCGAGGATGGAAACCCTCTGCTTGTATACCAGTGGACCCTTCTCCTATTGAAGATGGAGTCCTATTATTCTTTTAACCAACAATTTTTGGGACCCGCAATGCACATGCTAACAGGGTCTTCCCCTCGGGTTCCCCTCCTCCTAAGGGACAAGGTGGTACAAGAGAAGAGGGGAGACATTTTTTAGCTGACACAGGGGCTCGTAATTCGCATATTCGGCTTCGTAGGGAAGCCTTTCCTACTGCCAGTCTATCCCTCCGAATACCAGTTTGCATTGGAGGTCGCTCGACAGAGCGATGCAACAAACGCCATTTATGGCCATGGACGGAAATGGGCTCACACCTGTGATTTCCCTTTCAAAATGGGAGTTATCGAGGTGTTTGCCCTCAACCAAAATGTTTTCTTGGAGGAGAAACTCGCCAATTTTGGCCTAGTCCAACTTCCTCAACAATGGCTCTATGACCCCTTGGGGGTAATGAGGGACCATCTTCGATTCAAGAACTTCCACGCTTGCCCCTATCCAGAAATTGTGGAGCAAAGGAACAATCCTAATGGGAAGGATCTGGAGTGGCACTTGGAGAAAATGGAAACGCTACCTCCCTGGCATGAGTTCTACCCGATGGAGGTCGCATATGACCCAGTTCGGCACCCTCTCCCGAGCCCCAACTCCACCTTCCGGAAGAAGGCAAAAGATGATTTGAGGGAGGCAGTGAAATATTGGGACGTGGCCCAGCTAAGAGAGTGGTGGATAATGAGGGTCCATCATCGAAAGACGAATTCTTATGATTTTTTGTCATCTGACAAGGACTTCGCGGCGGTCTATGAGGCCAATGCCGGGACATGGAAGCCCCTGTCCTTCGTCGACCTCATTCCTCCAGCTATCCCAGGTTCGGGCGAAAGCCCAAGAAGAGAAAATAAGACTTCGAGGCCGAAGAAGGAGAAGAAGGCCAAAGCCACACCACGTAAACCACCTCAGGTACCTGTGGGAGGCCAAGACACGAGTTTCGAAGAGTCAGAACAACCGCTGGTGAAAACAAAAAGAAAGAGGCCAGAACAAGGCCCAGTGCCCCCGAACTATCCGAAGCGACCCCGTACAGGTTTTCAGAGTGCCTCCACTGGACGACCTACACCAGGTCCATCCAAAACAAACATTGAAGGCGTAGCGCCACCAAGCGCCAAAACCATCCCGGATATCAATGTCATCAATGTGGAGGAACTCCTCCAATCCGAAGGGGACGCTGAGGCAGAAACCATGGAGGTTGAAAATGTCGAGGCAGAGAAAGAACAGGAGACGGCTGCACTTGAAGTCACTACAGCCACTTTTCCAGGAGGGCACTTAGGTACGCATTCTCCACCCTTTGCTCAGGACTCACCCATGTCCACTATGGCCATGGCCGAAGGTTCCCATCAGTCTCCCCTGCAGGGCCACTCATCCCCTCACGCATCACCCGTGGCTAGTCCAAGTCCATCCCACAATCCCGACAGGGACAAGTCCATCGATCCTACTTCACCTACTCATGCTGCCATTCCCTTGGTCATTAGTAGAGGCGGGGATGCTACTTCGACGTCGAGTCCCACTTCTCACGATGTGGCCCCCATCGCTGAAATGCCCGCCACACCCACCGTCGAACCTTCTGGCGAGGCATCCCCCATCCATTCCCTATATTTGTTCACTCCTTCGGCTGGAGATCCAGCCTTATTCGAGTCAGAGATGTCCTTGATCAAGGAACGCCCCCTTGCCGAGAAGCTGCTCCGAGCCCGAAAAATACCGACAAAATACTGAAGGAGGCGAGGAAAAGAAGAGGGCGCGTGATGGCTCAGGTTGAAAAATGCGCCGTGTTTGATCTGAAAGCCGGGAAGATGCACAAAATCAAGAAGGTCCCTAAGGTACAGAAGCCTCTGGATGAAATGACTCCAGCAGACTATGATTACCAGGAAACACCTAAGGACCTGGTGCATCTGAATGTGGATAACGAATCGGCATCCATGCATGTCCGAATCGAGACCTTTAGAGCGCATGCTACCATTGCTAACCAGCGCAGGTTGGAGGCAAAAACCGCCAATGTCAAACTAGAGGAAGATCTGGCAAGGGTTCGCTCCAAGTTGGCAGAAGCCGAGGAGCAGTGCAAAACAATGAAAAAGGAAGCGCGTGCTCTAAAGCAACAAATTCTACGACTCCGAGTGTACAGAGGAGAATCAAGCGCAGAGACGGGCCAAAAATGATTTAAAGGCCAAAGAGCTTGAAGGCAAAGTCACGCAAATGCAAGCTCAGCTGTACGAGAAGGAAGACCTATCGATGTTCGACAGGAGCAGGATTAAGGAGATTCGCGTGCATCTGCTTAAGAATTTTAGGTCTCGATGTTCCAACGCCCTTTCCATATTGACCTACGTCACCGAAGCCCAACGTGCTATTGTCGAGGGAGGGCCGGTTATTGATGAAGTCACGCAGAAAGCCAGGAGCCGGCTCAAGTTGGCCTTTGACGTCCAGAATGCTAGATATCAGGACCTGCAGGTCACTGCAATGACCCGGATAGCTAGGGATTGGTCCACGGCCCAGGCCACGGTTCGCGCCTTCTTCTCCAAGGTGCGAAAAGCTCAGAAAGCTAGAAGCCTCCAGGACATTTTTGACAATGAGCAGCGCGCCTCAATGAATTATTTTTAGGACCTTTCTTCCTTGGGTTTCCCGAGTTTCACAGACGATGACGAAAATCTTCTGACTAAAGACGAGCTCAAACCAGTCTGGCTTCAGTTCGAGAGCGATGTCTCAGAAATAGATGGGTGGGCGGAGCCGATCTCAGAGGTGCAGATAACCGACTTCATCTTGAGACACTGCAAGATGGTAGCATGCCTAAACGATCTATTCATCAGGGCCAAACATGCTGACATCGGGCAAATTGATCGGTTTCGCGTTCTAGTAAAGGCATTGCAAGATTAGGAGCCTTTTCAGAAGGGTGCCTGGGCTCATGTCCGACGAACGATGAAACGTATCCGGGATCGCCTTGAACCATCACCGTAGCAAGAGGCCACGCCAGAGGAAGCCGCGTAGGAAGAAGAGGAAGAGGAATTAGAAGGAAGAGCAGAGGCAGAGGAAGGGCAAACCGTAGAAGCGCCCCAGGAGACAAGAAAAAGGAGAAGGGTCTGAGGGGGATCAGTGACTCAATAGCCCAATGGATCAGGGCTAAAGGGTTCTTTTGTCGAGGCGAGCTCGTCACCCCGCGAGCCGCCAAGAATGTTGACACTTTTTGTCACATTATACAAGGGGTAGAAGAATAGCAAAAATTTTGTATGATATTAATTATTACCTTTTAAAATGTATGTAAGTTATAGCAATTTTGGTTTTCCTAGCCATTCCCCTTGTACACCAAAGAAGATAGAAAGAGCTTCGCAGCTAGGATAGCTTCACTGAGGGGAGGAAGAATAAAATGAAAAGAACTTCGGGCCCGAGGCATTTCAAAAGGTTACTTCGGGTGGAAAATCAGCGAAGCAGTTTTGCCGAAGAAAAACACGAGGAAAGCGCCAAGAAAATCTTCGCACCCGAAGCATTTCCAAAACTACTTCGGGTGGGAACCTAGCGAAGAGATATTCAAATGACAACTCCGCCCGAAGAAGGAAGGCCCAAAAATCAAATTCCAAAGTCGCTAAGGCAGAAGAACTACTTCGGACCCGAAGCATTTCCAAAGGCTACTTCGGCCCAAAAACTTGCGAAGCAGATCTCGAAGCAAACATTGAAAATGCTTCGCCAGAAAGTCACCGAAATACCCACCTCGGGCCCCTCCGCCTGTGAACCATTTCTGCTTCGGCCGCAAGCCTCCCGAACCATAGTTTCAAAGAAAGATCGCGGCGAAGCATTTCCTTGAGGCATAGGCGAAGTAATTCAACCAACGAAGTAGTAGAGCATGAAGGGCCCCACCAAAAGAGATCTACTTCGGCACTCAAACCTCCCGAAGTTGTGCCGCGAAGCTCAACTATCCGAAGTACCAAACCCAGAGGAAGGATCTGCTTCGGCCCAAACCCACCGTGAAGCAGAATTGCAAGAAGAGATCCAGCGAAGCGCTTCCAAGGCATGCACTTCAAGCCGGGTACTTTCCCGAGGTGGTCAGTTGCTTCATAAATGCATTTTTCCTTGCCCGACAAGTTCGTCGATCATTTTGGGCAATTGGACCTGAAGTACCAGTCCAAGAAGGAGAACCCGTCAAGCATGGTGGCTACTCGAGTATTGCACCCAGAAACTAAGGACAGTTCAAGCAGCCCATTGAATGCCTATTTCCTCGATGGACCCGATTGCAGTTGCTATTTTTAGTAGCCGATTTGAGAGATCAGTCGCAGCAACCGCGAGGAGCCGACTTCTCGAAGCTCGAGGATGCACTTCGCCGATTTTGTGATAATGACTCAGAGGGTCGGGTCCTCTATAAAAACCCAAGTATTGTAATGGAAAAGGGGGGGGAACTATCTGCTAGAAAGCTGCTGTAACTTGATGTCCTGCGATTAATACTAAGAGACTTTGAGCTCAATTCTTCTCTTTTATGTTGCCTTCTGTGCTTGATTCTTCTATCTCTCCTTGTTTGTATGTTGGATGTTGAACTCTGCGTCCGGTGTGCGATCGGGGACAGTGTCCTGAAACTCGTTCTGAAGGATACATAGGAGTTGAAAAACATCCTATTGACTTTCTTTTATGTTGCCTGCCTTGCTTGATTCTTTTGTCTCTCTTCGTTTGTAGACTGAGATGTTGAACTCTGCGTCCGGTGTGCGATCGGGGATAGTACCCTGAAACTCGTTCGGGAGGATACATAGGAAGGTTGATACTACGTTTCTTTCATTTTACTCTTGGTGTTCCTTGCTGCTATTCAAGTTGTCTGTTAGCGATCGTGCTTCCTGTTCTCTCCCACCTGAAATCACCAATCTCTCTTCCCTTAACCCCTTTTTATTTTATTTCTCTAACCCTAACTCCCTTTTATCTCTTTCCTGCACTCTTGTCTTCAAAACACCCAAGTAGTTTAGCATAGGAGCCGGCCTTTATTCAGAGATTGGCATGGAGGGCATCTCTTCCCTTCGACCTTTCAATGTTGGTCCAGGTCTAGGGCGCATACACTTACCCAAAATCCTTACCTAGGCAGATTTGATGACCAACATTACCTTCATGGTACAAATTCAAATACATAATAGATTAATGTTGGGTCTATAGTTTAGATGAGTGATTTATATTTTCCCTTTTATGTAAGCTTCCATGTGTAGGATATGCACAACTGTCATGTAAGAGTGTAATGTATAGCAAATGCACAAGTGTCATGTAAGTAAAAGTGCAAGTGTGTTGGTTTTGAGCCCACATTCAAATATTTAGGTGTTCCAATGGGATTTAAGGTTACAAGCAATTTTTGGAACACTACTATTGAGAAAAATGGTAAAGTAGATTCAAGCCTACAGTAATGGGTGGTTGAGCCTGACAAGAAGAACAATACTTATAAAATCAGTTATAGTAAGTCTTCCAATCTATCAAATTTTGGTCTACCATACTCCAAAGTATGTGCTTAATAAGCTTGATGGAATCACTAGGAGTTTTCTATGGTAGGGAGGAAAACAAAACAATAAATAAATTCTATCTTGTCAATTGGGAATCTATCTCACAGCCTACAGGGCTAGGGGGTCTAGAAATAAGGAAAACTGAAGAAGTTATCAAAGCTTTAGGGATTAAGTTGCTATGGCACCTAGTCAATCCCCTTTCTTCTTCTTGAAAGGAAATACTAAAGGCTAAATACACTAACAACTCTAAAGATTTGCAACTGATAAAAAACATAGCAAGCAAGTCCAGTTCTTCCTCAATCTAGAAGCACATTCTTGAGGTAAAAAACATAATCCTAGATAAAGTGTTGTGGTTACCTAGATATGATCAACTTATCAACCTTTGGGAGGATCCAGTAATGGGAAGAACCTTCTCAATACCAATTTTTATCAAACTCTTCAAGAAGAATTGCAGAATCTAGGAGATCACAAATTAGCTGATATAATGGAATGGGTGGGAGGACATTGTAACTAGAGAGACATCCTGCCTAGTCACCCGCAAGAATAGTGGATAAATCTCAAAGCTCAAATTTATGGATATAAATCTTACTCTAAGAATATAGACAAACTAATTTGGGGGGAGGTAAGCAAGATAGGGGAATATCAAGTCAAAATGGGAATTAAATCCCAACAATAAAGAAAGGTAATTAAAAAGTTAGCAACAATATGGAAACATCAGATCCCCCTTAGAATTAAACTATTTTATTAGCTAGTACATCAAGCTAAAATTCTCACTAGAGAGAATTTACAGAAGAGAAACATATTGGGACCCCATATATGTCCAAGATGTTTCAAAAGTGAGGAAACCACCAGATATCTTCTCCTTGAATGCCTATAAGCCCTACAAATTTGGATAATATTTGTATCTAAATTTGTCTTAATAATTACAACATGAATACAAAGAATTTATTAATTCAATGGAGCCAAATGTAAAAATGGGGTCTCAAAAATAAACATTTGATTAAGTATTTATGGGAATCCATCCTTTTTTACATATTATGAACAATATGGAAAGACATGAATTAATTTTTGAATGAAAAAGCAAAAAAAATGGAGTACTAGTAAGTAGAATTATCTGGGGGATAGTTTAAAATACAAAAGCAAACTATGAAAAAAAATTCTAGAAAATTGACTGGTTCAAAGCTTCTCATGTTGCAAAGAATGGATCTCCAAGTTTTGCTGGGCATAGACAACATCCCTAAAATATGTATATCGATGATCCAATACCCAACTCTATTTTTTTTATGGCAATTCAAAGTCTAATCCAGGAATGGCAATGAAAGGGGGAGTCATTTTCCAAGACAAGATAAAATTTCTTCTCAATTTTAATATTTGTTTGGAGAAAGCTCCCAACAATGTAGCTGAAGCGATTGACTGTGAAGTTGGTCTCAGACTGATAGCCAAAAATGGCATATAAAAACTACATGTTTATGGGAACTCTAAATTGATAACCTTTTCTCTCACCAATAAAACAACTCTATCATCACTGTAATTAAGGATCATCAATGCATGCATCAAAAATTTGGAATCCAAATTCATTCAAATCATTTAATCCCACATAAAGAGGGATTTTAACAAATATGTGGATGCTCTAGACAACACGGTTATATACTCAACACACATGAAGCCTTATATCACTCGTCATAGAGAGTATGGAGCACATAAAAGAAGACACACAAAAAATGATAGACAAGGTCTACAAAAATAGGTCGGTTGAGGATAATGAATTTAGTGAATATGAGAAGGACGACTTTGGGCATTCAGTTCAAGATTTTTATTGAGGAATTTTGTGCTGCAACTATGATTAGATATATATTAGATAAGGATGATAGTAGCAAGACCAGTATTTTTGGTCTTTTTTGTAACTGATCTTAGTTGGTCTGATTAGCTAGCAGTTCTTTTCTTTGTTCTCGATTAATTTTTTGTAATTAATATGTATATTTACTTAAAAAAAATAACTGCAAGTGTGTAATGAGAGAATGTGCACAAGTGTAATGTGTGTAAGTGTGCAAATATGTAAAGTGAGGATGTGCACAAGTATCTTGTATTAGGAGTGCATGTAGGAGAGTAAGAATCATGTAGAAGTGTGGAAGTTTCATAGGTTCAAGTATACATGTAAGAAGGGAGTGAAGAAGTGGAAAGATGATAAACCAAAAGTCATGTGAGCTGTCATATGGAGAGCAATAGTCAAGTATGTGAAGAGTCACATTATGGAGACAAAGCTCCATACAATGTAACATGAGAAAATACAAACAAGGAGGTGAGAAATAAGCATTGATAATAAAGCTTGTATACAAATTTTAAGCAATTAATATTGTAAGTTTTTTCATGCTTGTACATGAATTATTTTGGCCATTTACATTCATATTTGATATTATAAGTGGATGTTATTTTCTTCATTATATTGTCCTGGATATATATTTATTTGCTCACATATATAATTCTACTCTTGTTATTGATATTTTGACCTTTAATAGTGTGGCTTCTTTGTATTGGATCATGTGATATTTTGTGGTAGTAAGGCTTAAAAATCCAATAAGAGGGCCATGGTTTCTTGGAAGAGCGTACTTGTTCATGAAACCTTGGCATACAAAGTTTTGAGCGGAGAACGGAATGCCTTCTATGGGCCATGTATGGGTTAGATTATTTGGGTTACCAATTGAATACTAGAATCCCATCTCTTTTGCAACTATTGGAAACACTCTTGGAGTATTTATGATGGTGGTTGATAGTACTTATAGTAATGACCAAATGATAAATGCCATAATATGTGTCCTAATGGACCTCAATAAACCTATTCTAGAAAATATCACATTACAAACAGAGAATAAAGTTTGGGAGCAAAAAGTTGATTATGAAAACATCCCATTCAAATACCAAATATGTCATGAGTATGGGAACTTAGCGAGAGATTATTCACATAAGTGCTCATAAAAATATAGGTAAGGAAATGTCTACAAACTTTCATGAACCTAAAAAGAAAGCACATCCAAAGAAAAAATTAGTATAACACCAAACAATAAATTTGCTCTTTTGATTGATGAAGACCCAAGAGTGGGAGAAGATAATCAAATGGAGGTAGAATCAATGGTGGAGTCAATTATTCAAGCAACTGGCTAGTCCAACCTAGGGCAATAGACAATGCTAGAAATAAACGATAACCAAATCAACATGCAAATGGATACACACCTGAACCAAAAAAATCTAGTAAAGAAAAAATGAGGACTTGAAAAAAAAAAGAGTATCGTTCAACCTGAAGTAGGAGGAGATACCTCGATCCCCATTTATAAGGAATTTGTGGTATATACAAAGGATCATGAAAGAGGACCTGCCCAAGATTTGTCTGATATTTAACAAAAAATCTCAAGAAAATGAAGATTGACACCAATAAAAAAGTGGGATGTAATACCAATCAACACCACTCAACAAAATAAGGGGAAACTCTTGTTTATGAGGGTAAGATGACTCCTATCACTAGATTTTTAACCCAACTATACTCATGAGACTCCTTTCATGGAATTTAAGGTGGATAAAAGATAGCTTCCTTAAGCATAACAAAATTAGAAGGTTGATTAAAAAATAAGCCAAACCTAGTCTTTCTTTAGGAGACTAAGTTATTAGTACAGGATATGGAGATAATGGGTAAGAAATTATGACCCATAGGTCTAGTAGTATCCCTTATATCTCAAGGAGTATCAAGTGGGCTCTCCTATCTATGGGATCCAAAGGAATATTTGGTGTAGATAAATATGGGAAGTTGGGGCATTTTGGGACTTCAGGGACAATGGAAGCAAAAGGACTAACAACTACTATGTATTAATATATATGCATACACTTCCACAGAGGATAAAAAAAGGTAGTGGGATTATATTTGACATCTTAGGCTCTAGTTTCCCAATGATAAGATGATTCTAGGACGGTATTTTAATACCATTATTTCCTTAAATGAAAATATAGGGACAAGAATATTGTGACTGATTTAATGCAAGAGTACTCAAGGCATATCCACCTAATTTATGTCACGCTTGACAATGGATTAATGACATGGTCAAATAGATGATAGGGACCCGCATGCATCCTAGAGCATTTGGACAAGTTTATCATTTAAACTAACCTCTCTCTATAAGTAATTTTGAAATATCTTATCCTTAATAATGCGAGATCATACCACTGGCCTATTTTGCTAGATCTTTGGCAATTTGCTAGGAATTACTCTCTTTATATTTTATCTTATGTGGTTTAGAGATATTTTCTTTAAGCCATTAGTTGTTCAGTGGTGGAGGGAATAAAATCCAAGATATGGCACTAAATGCTATTACTTTGCTAAAATATTAAAATTCATCAAAACCAAAATTAAGGAATGGAACTAGCATGACCTTGGGAATGTGAGGGCTAAAAAAGGAGGTTTGGTTTCCCAAATTGAGCAAGTAAATGCTCAAATTCATTCCTTGAGACTTATAGAGGATCTTAGCAAACAAAAAATCCAAGTTTCTTCTAAGTTAGCAAAATGGGAAAGGAGGTAGGAGCTCTTATGGAAACAAATATCTAGGATCTAGTGGCTAAAGGAAGGGGTTAAACTTTATTTTTTTTCCATAAATCTCTTATGACTAAAAGAGTTTCAAACTTTGTATATTCCTTAAATAACAACAATGGTACTCATGTTTACTCTTGGGATGGGATGAAGAAAAATATCATTGATTACTTTAAGGAACTTTTCTCTACAGTCCCTCTATATTCTAAGGCTTAAGAGGAAATTCTATAGGGAATACCTTTCTTTATTAAGAAATAGGACAATGAGGTATTGACAACACCAGTTTCTATGGCAAAAGTAGAGGTAATTTTAAGATGAAAAAGGAAAAACTCTTGGACTAGATGGTTTTCCCATCGAGTTCTTCCAATAATTCTAGGACCTGCTTAAGGATGATCTCCTTGCAGTGGTAGAAGAAGCACAAGTGGCAAAGTATATTTTGAAAAAATCAATAAAACCTACATTGCACTCATACCTAAGTCCTAAGAGGCAGATCAAATATTTAGCTTTAGACCAATATCGTTGTGTAATGTTATCCTCAAAATAATTACGACAATGATAGCTCAAAGGTTGAAACCCTTCCTCGTGATAATTTTGCCAGAGCAAGGAGTATTTGTGGGAAAGAGACAAATTACAGATGAAATAGCGCTTGCTCAAGAGGCCCTTCACTCCATGTAGGCACAAAGATCCCCCTCCATGTTTATCTGTTTAGACCTCTCCAAGTCTTATGACAGGGTAGATTGGGATTTTCTTTTACAAGTCTTAAGGAAGTTTGGCTTCTCCTAAGATTTTGTGGATTAGATTGGAGGCACTATTTCCTCAATATCTTATGTTGTGATGATAAATGATAGTTTATCTCCTTTATTTACTGCTTCTAGGGGACTACACTAGGGGATCCTCTTTCCCCATATTTTTTTATCATTTTGAAAGTGTCTAGGTCATCTTCTCTCTAAGGAAAGGAATAATGGATACATTCAAGGAATTAGATGTGCATTGACAACCCCTTCTTTCTCTTGTTTACAATTTTTAGATGACTTGACCTTCATGGATCATGTTATCGCAATGGAAGCATCCAGATTCAAAAAATTCTAAACCTCTTTTTGGCAACCACAAGACAACTTATTAATGAGAAAATTTCTAAGATTATATTCTTTCATTGTACTACTAGAGTGGAGACCATGATTATAAATATTTTGAATTTTAGGCAAGCATCTCTTCCAATCTCTTATCTAGGAGTCCCCATAAAGGTGGACAAGCAAAAGAAGAATGAGGATGGTTGATAAATAACATACAGAGTAGGCTGAACAACTAGACAAATGAGTGGTTTTTTATTGCAAGTAGGTTCACTTTGGTTAAATATGTTTTAAAATCTATTCCCATATATGTCTCCTCAGTATTGAGTATTCCTAAGGATGTTCTGAGAAAGTTGGAAAATATTAATAAAATGCTCCAAAGTGTAAGTGGGTCCTAGTGAAGTGGGATCAATTTTATCTTCCAAAAAATAGGGAGGCTTGGGCCTTTGGTCAATGGTTAAAAACAACTTAGCCTTGGTAGCAAAATTATATTGGCAGTTAATTACTTCCCCTAACAAGTTATGGGTGTAGATCCTAAGAGACAAATATGCAGAAAATCAAGCTCCAAAATTCTTTACTAGATATCAACTTCCTCGACAAGGATATCTAGTTCTTGAGGTCCTAAAGATAGGGGAGACAATTACCAAACCACAACTATTCTGGATAGTGGAAAATGGCCATCATGCAAATTTTTGGATAGATGCTTTGGATGGTTTTCCTTCGTTATCTCAATAATTTCCATAATGGTGAGACATCATGGAACAACTCCATATTTGAGGTTAGATAAATATATCACATTATTATAGAAACTGTGGGGAATAAAATTTAGAGGATAAAGTATGTATTATAGCAAGGGATTGGTCAATCTTGGCAATGAGGATGTCAAGTTATTTATCAAATTCTTAGAAGATAGGTGCTTTCTTAGGAAAAAGATAAAAACAAGTTGGGATGGGGCTCACATTCTAATGATGTGTATATTGCAACTTTAGGATATTCATCCCTCACTCATCATAGAGAAAATCCACTCAATGATGTCTTCAACTAGATTTGGCAACTTTTGACTTGGCCTAAAATGAGACTTTTATTTGGATCCTACTCCACAAGAGGGTACTTACAGGAGACTAAGTGATGAAACAAAACTTTTTCGGTCCATACAGATGTGAGTTATGTTGTTTAGAGAACAAGATCTATGTCCACATTTTTTCTTCTGCCCTTGGCCATTCAATTGTGGAAAGATCTAATATTTTGGTAATTCACCTCCCTTGAGCAGGCATGGAGGACTTGGCCCAGAGTGAATGGGTTGGATAGTTCAATGAAATAGATGGCCTTGGTTAGTATATCTTTGATGCTCTAGAATTTGTGGAAATAAAGGAATAAAATAATATTTAAAGCAATTCACCATAATGTTCAATATATTTGGGAAAAAATTGTAGCCAATATTAGGGAAACTACTTTGCATACATTGAAGCCCCCCTCCATAGTATCTCAATAGTGGCATAGTTTACTCTCCAAGCTTCAAATCCTTGTGAATGAATAAAGATGTAGGCATCCACAAGGTCCTCGACCTACTATTCAAAAGGATGGACCATAACAAACCCCTCCCTTTGAAGGGCAAGTATAGGAGGCATAAGAAGATTCTTAGATGGTACTCATGCTTTTATTTTTTAAAGAATCTTGGCATCATCTCCATTAATCTAGCAGAAGAATGTGCTATTCTTCATGGCCTTTAGGAAGCTGCTAAGGTTGGTTGGTCTATAGTACAAGTAGTATTAGATTCCCAAGTAACCATTAATCAACTAAAGGTGTCCATTAGAACCTCCTCTTAGGATTTGAGGTTACAGAGGGTGATTGACAAGATACATGCACTTAAGTCTAGATTCAAAATAGTAGAGTTTCTTCATGCTTTTCAAGAACAAAATAAGATTGCATATGCTATGGCAAATTGGGCTTTAGATTGCGGGGATCTGCCTTTTTATGGAGATCCTCCATGATGATGGAAGTAGAAAACTAGGGAAGAGTTACACCGTATACTACATATTGATGCTGATAACTTTGGTTCTTATATGTTATGACTTAGAAGAAATTTTTTTTTTGTTTTTTACTAACATAAACATTTCTTTGTCTTTGTACTGGTAAGATGCGCTTAAGACATAGTTTTTGCTCTTCTATAAAATTTTGAATAAAATACTTGTTTGCATGACAAGACAGACAATATGACTTTCTTATATATTTATAAATAATACAATTTTTTTTGTTATAACACACAACGCACACCATCATGTGAAATGAGTGATTCTCCATGATGTATACGAAAACCAAAACTCAAACCACACAATTTTATATACACATCGTGGTTTGAACCTTGGACCTCTCAAAGAGAGGCCAAAATCCTTACCACTATGTTTTCCCCAATACAATAAAAACCCTTTAATTTTCATCCAATTGAATTCGGTAGACGTGCTTGAGTGGTTCTTGGGAAACACTAGAAACCATGTGGGTCCTGCTTGCGTAGATTCTAATGTTGCCATTAATACCTTTAATTAATTGGTTTGGCTCTCACTTTAGTGGTTAGAATTGTTTTAGTATTATTGTATAATTTGAGTGGTTTAAATAAATATTTTGGAATTTTGAAGGTGTGAGATTCATATTTGTGAAATTAAGGTTGTATGGTTTGATTCTCACATCAATGGTATGTAGGGAGTGGATAGAATTGTTTATTTTTTCTTTACAATTATTGATAAATACTTGGAACTCTCTGCAATGACATGAAGGGAGTGGCTAGAATTATTTATTTTTTTACAAAATATTATACAATTTGAATACTTTTAAACTCTAAATAAAGGTGTGAGGTTCAAATCCTACGGAATTACGATTGTGTATAACTCAAACATAGCTAAATAATTATAAATAAATAACATCCTCTATTAAGATAATTTAATATGATATTTCAATTAGTTAAGTGTAAGGAAGGGTTGTAATTTAATCCTTAGAATAAATTTTCTAGGAAAAACTAGGGTTTGAAGAGCAAGAGCCACAAAAGGAGGGAGGATGCAAGGAAGGGACCAGGTGGAACTATGGATAGAATGAATTTCAAAGATGTTTTAAGGGGTGCTCAACCTCCAACAATTCCAACCTGGTCAACGAGGTTTTTATTACAATTGTGAACAACTCAAACATAGCTAAATAATTATAAATAAATGACATCCTCTATTAAGATAGTTTAATATGATATTTCAATTAATTAAGTGTAAGGAAGGGTTGTAATTTAATCCTTAGAATAAATTTTATAGGAAAAACTAGGGTTTGAAGAGCAAGAGTCGCAAAAGGAGAGAGGATGAGAGAGGATGCAAGGAAGGGACCAGGTGGAACTATGGATAGAATGAATTTCAAAGATGTTGTAAGGGGTGCTCAACCTCCAACAATTCCAACTGGTCAACAAGGTTTTTTGTGTTAACCTCTTTGTATGCCAAGGATTGATCCTAGAAAAACAAACTTTGGTTGTGTGCGAACGGACGAATGGATCTCCAGTTTTTAACCTACAATGATTTGAAATTTATGATGGAATTGCTACAATAAAGCAACGAGGTTGATTTTTCAATTCTTGGGCTTTCACCATCTTTACCTGCTTTTAAAAGTTGGGCTTTGAAGCAATGGCAAACTCCAGGTGATTTTAGTATCTTAGATTATCTTAATGAGTATTTTTTGGTATTATTTGCTAATGAGGAGGATAGACAACAAATATTCTAGGGTGGTCCTTGATTTTTTGGTCGAGTTGGTTTGTTTATGAAACCTTGACATGCTTTATTTAAGGCTAAAGAGGAAATGCCTTCAATAGGACCTATCTAGGTCAGAATTTTTGGTTTATCGATTGAATTTTGGAATCCTATAGTCTTATCAGCAATTGGTAACACTTTAGGTACCTACATGATGACAACAGATAGCACAATGTGGTTTGAGCATTTTATTTATGCCTGAATTTGTGTGCTCATAGACTTTAATAACCCCTTACCAAAAAAAATCACTTTGCAGTTTGGGGAAGAAACTTGGAAGCAAGAATTTGATTATGAAAACATTCCCTTTAGGTGTCGGGTGTGTCATGAATACAGTCACTTAGTAAAAGATTGCAAATATGTAGTCTTGGAGAAAATAAAGCAGGATCAAGATCGGGAGGAATTTTAGGTTCCTAAAAAAAGCATGTTACTAAGAAAATGAAGCCTACAAATAAGTCAACCTCCTTAGATAATAGGTTTTCAAAACTTGCAATGGAAGATGATTTAGAGGATGTGGATAATTCTATGGAGACAAAGATTTTAGAAACCTAGTTTTCAGATAGCTCACAGATTCCCCACCCAAAAATAGTCAAAGACTCCTCAGAGAAAGCCATTGGTTTGGTTAACAATAATTCTGAGATTTGTCCTTAGCAAGGGAAAACTCACCAACAAAAACACAAAATGGAGGAGAAGGTCAAACAAGGCTTTAGTTCTCAAGGAGGATCCTAGGGATCTATGAATCAAGCTTTAGTCCTGTATTCTCAATCAACAAAAATAGATTTAAATCTAGAGCCATCAGGAGTTAGTCAAACCTCTAGTAAAAAATGAAGTTGGATACAAACTAGAAGGTAGGAAGGAAAACAAATGTGGTTCAAATTCAAAAAGAAGGGGAAAAGTTGGATTCAATAGGCTATTGGATGAAAAGATAGAGGGGAAATGCAAATCAGGGATGAAAAGACTGGTGGGCTTTGCAAATCAGGATGCTCTTCTTTCTATCCTTTCTCTAGATGGCTCCAATTATAAAATTACCCTATTCCTTTTTCTTTGTATTAGCTTCTCTCTGGTTCAATCAGGATTTTTCTATTCCTAGCTCAGAAAGATCTTTCTTATGTTTCTTTTGTTGAATCTTGGCTATTAGGCTTGTTGGTTTGGTTTGGCCATAGATGTAATATGTTTTTTCCTTCCTTTATTTTTTTGGTATGTTTTTATTGTGTTTTGTTTTTATTTCTTTTGTGTTTTTTTTGTTTTTGTTTTTTGATGTTTTTTGTTTTGTGTCATTTTTGTGTTTTGTTGTTGTTGTTTGTCGTTTGTGTTTTTGTTGTTTTAAGCATGCTCTTTGAATATGTTAAATATCTTTTGACAGAATAAATATCCCTACCTTCTTAAATCTTACCTAGAAAAGACGTTTTCCCACACACAAAAAATCATTTAATATAATCAATACCTATATATTAAATAAATTATATCCATTTTATAGTTTTTTTTAAATATATTATTGTAGAATTTAAGTGGCCATCCAAATACCTTAAAACTCTAAATAAATAGCCATACATTAAATGAACAATATCTTCCTTGAAGTTTTTTTTAAACTATTGTACAATTTGAGTGGCCTGGCAAATGCTTGGAAACTCTAAATACATAACCATACAAAGGATTTTTTTATTGTTGAATTTGAGTGGCTAATGATAAATACTTTGAAAGTCTAAATAAAGATTTAAGGTTAGAGTATTGGGAAATTAGTTATGTGTACAATTGAAACATAGTTATATAATTATATATTAAATAAACAATAAATAATCATATATTAACTAAATAATATTTGATCATTTAATATAATTAATAATATCGGGTGCGATCATACCAACATTAGTGCACTGGATCCCATCAAAACTCTGTAGTTAAGCATGCTTGGGCCGGAGTAGTGCTGGGATGGGTGACCTCCTGGGAAGTCCTGATGTTGCACCTTTTTTTTTTTTTACCCAGGTGTTGTAGGTGAGTTGGAGAGGAGAGGGCAATCCTCCAAGGGAGGTCCCAGGTTCGAATCTCCACCCTACCAAAAAGCTGAATTGGGTACCCAAAATCGAATTGATAATGTTGGTGCGGGCAGGGTCGGGTGTGACTCTCGGGTGACTTTGACGGTGTAGAACCTCTTGTTCGTGGTCTCTCAGACCAAAGCGGCCCCATAAGAAGTTTTTCGCTTTATATATATATATATATATATATAATCAATAATATATTAAATATAACAATATTATTCCTAAAAGTATTTAATTCTTTAAAAATTAATATTGTATAACCATAATTAAATAACTATATTAAGTAAACAATTTCTCCAAATTTTTCTTAATAAATATGCCTGTTTCCAAAAGTAATAGTCTTCTTCGAATGCTCTGAGTGCGCCCTAAACCAATCTCAAGCAATTGGTGGTCCTCTTCACATCGAATTATAAAATAACAAGGTGGTATAAATTTATTGGGGGCAATCTTCGTGATTTGAACCCCGCACTTGACAACTACTAAAAATAGTGTGGATGTAACCAACATTCCTATATATCCCAACCAAAAAAAAACACAAACAATATTCTCTATAAAAAAAATCATCTAATATAATTAATAACTATAGGTTCAAACCGTGGTGTGGGCAAGTGTGTGAGGGGGTGGGTGTGTGGTGGCTTTGTGTTAAATTCCTTATTGATAAGTATAGTCATCGTCTTTACGAGGGGTCATGGTCATGGTTGGGAGGAGACTCTCAACACTGTACTTTGGTCATTGGATTTCTCACAATAACCATATCTAAAAAATTAATATATATATATATATATATATATATATATATATATATATATATTAAACATTTAAAAAATATCATCATCTATATATATTAAACATTTAAAAAATATCATCATCTATATATAATTATATATTAAAGAAACACTCTCCTTCATTTAAAAAAAATATTACTTTGCCTTTACTTCTACTTTAGTCGTCTTGGCAAGAAGAATAAAATTCATAGACAGTATAGATAAGTGGGAAAAATACCGGAAATCTCCCCGAACTCATCACGATCCTTATGAACCACTAACTTTATTCAAATTTGTAAGAAAGATTGGATGCCTAAGCACGGATGTCTATGTCCACAGACGTGACAAAATAAAATACCAAACATTATTTGATTCCAGATTCCAGAGTTAGTTTCAACTTTCAACGCCTGAATCCTTAAGATAGGTTGCACAGACTTAATGCAGACACGAAACAGTTCAAATTCAGGCGTTGAAAATACAAATGACCAAATTGTACGTCGAATATTCCAATGGAGGAATCTAAGCACTGATATATACGAGATAAAACTATAAATATATTGATAATTACGTTGACATGCAATAGCACAGAGGGTAGGGACGAGAACACAGGTGAGCACGATTAAAACTCGGGTAACAAAATGGATCACATTGTAGTCACCATCGTTCAACGCCTGCCGTCGTGTTTGATTCCACGTCATCAACTCTCTCTTTATACTGCCTTGCCACTTCCAGGAACCCCTATTCACGATTGCCCGCTTAAAATCTTGTTCTGCGAAATTGAGAGGGTGGCACAAAGAAGCCATGTCGGAGGATCGAAACCCTGCAACTCATCCGCACCTCAAATTTGCCTACTATGTTACAGGCCACGGGTTTGGCCATGCCACTCGAGTCGTCGAGGTATTTATTCCATTCCTTCGCTGTTATTTACATCCATATATTTAAAATTCACATTCCTTCTAATACTTAAAATTCGTATTCTTGCAAAATAGTTTGGAGTTCTGTGATCGCTAATATTAAAATTCGCATTCTTTCTAAATAATTAGGAGTTCTTTGATGGCTTTAATTGCCGATGGAAGCGTCAAGTTTCATATAAGGATGATCGGCCAATTACTATATTTAGAAAATCTAAAGCACTTTTTCTGTAATCATCTAGCAATTTCCTTAATCATCTAGCAATTTCCTCCCTGTCGAGGTTCGGCTTGGGATTATTCAGAATCTCTAGAAGTAGAGTGTGCGCCGTTTTACGGCGGCTGGTTAATTTTTATATAACAGTAATCCGCTTTAGCTCACCTCGAATTCTGTGGAGATTATATTTAGACAATTTTTAATAAAATTATGCGTTTTTCATGTATGCTTCTTTGTGTTGATCGTACATATGCTTTAAGATTTTACATCTAGGATTATTTAATATTTTCAACTTTTTAGAAGCAAATTCGTCTTTGTTCAAGTGTAAGACGTGAGCTTCGTTTTGGACCCGCTGATTTTCTTAGATTGAGGATATGTTTGCAAAGCTTTATGTCCGACATAATCAAATTATATAATTTCTAGCAGAATGGATTTCGACCAGACAAAATAAATTTAAATCCAAGCCAAAATCAGTTTATTTTTCAACGAGGCAAAATAAGTCTAAAACGAGGTAAAGCCAGTTTGGTCAATGTAGAATTTCTAATTCAAGAGACTTTCAAACTCGGCAAGATTTAGTCAATGTTGTTTGACTTCTCCTTTAGCACAATTCAATAGAATTCTGTATGAAATTATCAGTCCAAAAGCATATGGTCTTTCTCTTTTTGGAGACATGAAAAGTTGCTTCAATTTAAATTAGAACTTTCATTGGCACAAGTTGCAACATGCTAAGGTAAATTTTAGATAATAGGTTTTGGGCGGCTTTAAGAAGAAGGAAGTATGCTGAATATATTCAAACTCATATGACCTTATTCTTAGCAGAATGGATTAACAGAGTGTCCAACAAGCAAATTTTACAAGGTCCCTCGATTAAGTACATGGACATTGGAAACTAAAATAGTTGGGGTATTTTCTTACATTCTTCAGAAAAAAACGAATTAGTATTAGCATCTTTGAATCCCTAGAAGTAGATCGTTCAGTGCTTAAGTGATTTAGTTCTAGCTGGCAGCTTGACAGTTTAGGACAGGTCAAATTGTGGATGGCAGAACTTCGCAACCAAGCTTGAATAGCACAGAATGTGATGGACTGATGCAGAACTATGTTTGGGAAAATTTGGCTCTGCAAAATCCACTTCGAATTTTCTGAAAATTACAAAACAACGAGCCTGTTTTGAAATTGGGTCCTCAAGTTCAACTTAGCTCCAATGTTTGTGTGGTGGTGCCGGACCTTTTAGAAACTATTGAAAGATGAACGACTTCCTCTTTATATCGATTTCTACCTCATATTTCCTTTTACATATTTGTAAAAGACTACATTGTTCATATGTGAGAAACTAGTCTGCATTTGTTCTACATCTCCTCTCAAAGATTAATTATATAAAGTTTTCATATCAATAAAAAAAATTGTTTCAAATTTAATTTATATGTTCTGTATGTGTGAATAATCTCTTGTATTTTTTCCCCACAGCATGATATTTTCTGCAAATTAATTTATTGTTATCTAGATTCCACTAGTAATTTGGATTAATGGTTTTAGAGTGGTAGTTCGTGTTGTGTGTCTATCCAAACAAGGCCTGGCTACAGGAAGTATGGTCCTGATATGTGCAACTGTTCAAGCTACCTTGTTAGTTTAAACTATCTCCACTGAAATGCAGCACCAAAGCATCAGACACTTTCAAGGCGATACTGAATAAAGCATCAAAGAAACAGAGGTTTCGAATGCCGATATAGTTCACACAAATTCTTATTGAATCTTATTTGTGACTCCTCCTACATGAGGAAGGTCCTTTGTATGCTGTTCAGAATTCAAAGTACAAGTGAATTTTGACAGTTTTAGTTTTGAAGGAATTATCAATGCAGATGCAGTAGAAGGAGTACACAAATGCATCCCATAAATTATTGGCAAAGCTTCGCATACAGGATACAAACAGGCACAAATGGTTTATATTGGCACATTAAGATTTAAATGGATTCCCTAAACATCTCATTATTTAGGGAGGCTGATCAGAAACTCCGAATTTCGAGTCAAGGAAGATCAAGATAGAGTGCAATTCAAAAATAACAGATTCAAACAAGCCAAAACACAAAAATATATAACCAAAATAGCATAACAATTTTATTGCTCAAAAAACAAAGTACAATGCAAGCAATCTTTGAGAAGAGATGTGAAGCTATAATATAGCATCCATTACTCATGCTTTTTATAGTCAAGGGTGCATCTCTCTTTATACAATAATTGGTGTGTTGGAAATCCACTATATTGAATATGAAAGGTCACCCATATGGAAATGTGGTGGTTCACCTTCCATGAGCTAGGTCACCTATATGGAAATGTGGTGATTCACCCTCCATGAGTTACCAAGTGCATATAAAATGAAAATTACTTACATATGACTTGTTCCTTTTGTGTTTTCTCTTCATTTGATATGTCGAGATAGCTAGAGATGCATTTTGGCTACGAAAATCTAAAAATAGAAAATTACTATTTTTAGTAAAAATATTTTGTTTTGCATTTTTTGAGGGCCTCTGGAGTGTTTTTTCCACAAAGTTGTTAGTTACTCTTTGCAAATTGTTGTTCTCCCTCTAGTATTTTCAACTCTTCTTTAGTGGATCAAAATGAAGTCTCGAGCACAAAGTTATTCCCCCTATCAATGTGGTTAGGATAAAAAAAATAGATTTTTTGGAATTTCCGAGCATTAAGTCATGCTCCAAAAAGATCACATTCCTAGACCATTCTTCCCCCCTTGAAAAGCAATGGTCACCATTGCATCAACTTTTGACATCAGGTGCAGAAATTGTTTCTTTATCTGATTTTTTGTGATCCATTCCCTTTTTGACCAAGTTGTCTTGCATTGACCACTTTGTACATCTGAATGGACTGCCTTCTGGTGGTCTTAGATGTGTCAACAATTTGATCCTCCTCCATTGGTGCTCAACTATCCGGATTAAGTTCTTCAATGTCCAACTGTTCTTGTACTATGCAAGTGTCCAACAAAGGTGGACAATAGGGCCTGAGAAGTTCAACATTGAAGATTAGATGCAAACCAAGATAAGATGGAAGATTCAATTCAAAGGCATTTTCTTCCACCTTCTTGGTGATGGTGCATGGTCCATAGTGAAGAGGTTTGATCTTCCTATGGGGTCCTGCAAGTCTCTCTTTCTAAAGATGTAACCATACCTTATCTCCAACCTTGAATTGATGTAGGCATAGTAGCGAAACTTGGCCTTGTCGAGTTGCTTAAGCTCAACTTAGCGAGATTTTTAAAACTTGTTGAGTACTTGGGACTCGAGAGTAAAAAAAATCTTGTCGAGTCTCGAGAAAAAACTTGGCCGGCGTTGCACGCGTGCAAGGAATGGCATAAATTTTTTTTTTTTCATTTGACCTCTTTTTTGCTATTCCAAATTGCAAAGCGAGTAGAGATTACTTGATACCAGAGCAAAGATAACACAAAATTGCATTTTAAAACTAGATTTTTTGCAGTTTGAAAGAATCTAGCAGCCACCAATAGCCACCCAACTATTTCATCTGAGGTAAAAAAACTCTTTTCAGCTGTCATTTTTTTTTCTTTTTTTCTTTATTAAGATTCAAATTAATTGCAACGGCCACTCAAACGTTGCATTTGAGCTAGAAAATTTATTTTTAGCAGTCATTTTTTTTTAAGACTAAAACTAATTGCAACAGCCACCCAACTGTTGCATTTGAGCTAGAAAAACTCTTTTCAGCTGTCAATGTTTAAACTAGGGTTTAAGCCCTAGGCCATTTAAAAAAAAAGTTTCTAAGTAATTGTTTGTTGTTTCCATGTGCAACCACATCAAAATGACGGGGATAAGAGATGCAACATGGAAGCATACAAGGGAAGGGGAAAAGAAAGGGGAAGTTTACTGCAATTTTTGTGGGGAAATTTTTTTTGGAGGCATAAATTGCCTCAAATACCACTTAGCAAGGCAACAAGGCCATGATGTTAGGCAATGCTCAAAGGTGCTGACTGAAATTGAGAGAGAATTTAGTGCCATCCTCTCAGACTACACTGAGAGAAAAGAACTCAAATGAAGAACAAGCGAGGCCATGGAAACCTCCCCTTCTTGACCTTGTATAGAGGGTACTGACAACACCTATAACCAGTTTTACCGCCAGAGTGGCTCCAGTCCGTCGGTTGCACACCTGAGGAGTGGAACGAAAGAGTCTTATTTTGCGGAACATTCTGTGTCAAGGTCGCAACCCATGCTTGAGGGTATGATTGCGTTGAACAAGGAGAGGTACAATGCCGTGAGGAAGGCTATTGCAAGTTTTTGGAACCTTCCCTTCAATGTGGCAAGGTCTCCATACTGGCAAGGAATGGTAGATGCCATAACAATTTGCGGCATAGGATTTAAGTTGCCAACTTATGACGATCTTAGGGGCCCTCTCCTTTGTGAATCTATGGATGATATTCAGGTTTTGCTTGATGAGTACCATAGGGTGTGGAGGAAGAGGGGTTGCACTATCATGTTTGATGGGTGGACCGATGGGAAGAATCGGACATTAATTAATTTTTTGGTTGCTTCTACAAGAGGAATTGTATTCCTCAAGTTAATGGATGCATTGGCACAAGTTAAGAGTGTTGATATGCTTGCATAGTTGTAGAGGAGGTTGTGTTAGAGGTGGGAGAAGAGAATGTTGTCCAAGTTATCAGGGACAACGCATTGACATATGTAGCAACTGGTAGGATGTTAGAGGAGAGATTCCCCATCCTTTTTTGGACACCATGTGCAGCCCATTATCTCGCTTTGGTACTTGAAGACATTGGGAAATTACCTTGGGTGTTGAGGTTGTACAGAATGCCAGATCTATTACCAAATTTATCTACAACCATACATGGGTCCTCTAGCTGATGAGACAATTTATTGGTGGGAGGGAGCTAGTGTGGGTTGGAGTTACACGGTTTGCCACAAACTTCGTGACATTGCAGAGCCTCATTGATGCAAAGGGGGCATTGAAGAGGATGTTTGTGAGTGAGGGGTGGAATGTTGAAGATGCAAATAGATACTGACTCTCTAGTGAGGGGTAGAAGGTGTATGAATATATCTTTGAGGAGCCCTTCTGGACAGCCATGGATGAGGCCATGAAGGTACAAGACTAAGTATTTTATTATATTTTTTTTAATTTAAATTATTTTTCCCTTTACAAATTTTGAATTGTAATTTTTTTTATTGTAAATTATTTTTCCTTTTTTTTTTTTATGATGTATCATAGCCTTTGGAGAGTCTCCATTTTGTTGATGGAGAAAAATCATCACTGGGATATCTATACGAGGCTATGGATAGGGTGAAAGAGGCAATTACTTCAGTTTATAATTATTCTCTGCCCAAATACAATCCCATTTGGGAAACTATCGACTGGTGATGGACTTCTTAGCTCCATAACCCTCTTAATATAAGGGGGTACTACCTCAACCCCAAATTGTTTTATAATGATTCATCCAAGGCCGACTATGAGGTGATGTCGGGTCTTCGACAATGCTCTGACCAAATGGTGCAAGATGAACAAACCCACAGTAAGATACAAGATAAGATGCAAGATTATAAGAGATGTGAGGGCATCCTTTTCACATCGTCAATGCATTTGAGCAAGGTCAACTTTGAGGCTAGGTAACCCTCATTGAATTATAATTTATTTTGTCTTTTGATTTTGTTTAAAAAAATAATCTCAATTTATGATTTTATCTGTGAATTATTAAATTTCCTTTTTCTTGGCTTTTTTTCCATATTTATAATGGGAGGACTTTGTGCATATACGCTCAATCTACAATGTTTTGCCATCAAAGTTTTATGTCAATCATGTATACACTCCAAGAATCGGAACAATCTCACACAACAAAAGTTGAATGATCTTGTTTTTATTCATTACAACCTTTGCCTCCACCATAAAAAAATGGTGGGATCAAGTTATGAGGCTATTGACCTAGATGAGATTGATCCATCTCTAAATGGATCATAGAGCCAAGCAGTAGTAGTAGCAAGAGCATCTCTTCTCCATGGATGATTTTGAAAACCTAGTGGCAGAGTTAGCAGCCAAGGCATAGGAAGAGGCACGAGCATAGCCACAAAGAGAGACTAGAGATTCTGCTAGGGAAAAGGGCAAAGGCATTGCAAGATATTGACGTATTGTCATGACACATTTTGTCATTTGTACCTTATTATATTATAAGCAATACAAAAATATTTGAATTTTGGATGCATTAATTTTTTTTTTAATTGAAGTGTGTTTTGTTACTTTAATGTGTAGTTTAAGCTTGTATCACTTGCCACTTTCATGTGTAGTTTAAGCTTGTATCACTTACAAAATTAATTTTTTATTTGTATAATGTTAATTAATTGTGATATGCACGAAAAAAAACTTTTTTTCAATGAAAAATTGCATTTTTTTTTTTCTCAAGTTTTTTTCGAGTTTTTATGCCAAGTTTAAGTTTGAGGCCCAAGTTGGCCTTTCCGAGTCTGTGTTTCTCTAATATGGATGTAGGAACTTGTTAGGATCTCACTATTAAAAATAAGCACACTCACACAAAATACTAGAAAATAACACAATTACGTCAAATAACTCAATAACATTATGCAGAAATTAAATGCAAAAAAGGAACAATCTCACAATAACACAGAATCGCAGGCCTCTTCAAGGGGGCAACCTCCTTCAATATTTCATTAGCTTGCAAAAATATGAATTCGTACATGGCTTCATATCTTTTAAATAAAAAATTCATGCAACCCTACCTAAAGGCTCAAGAGTTGGCTTACTTGCAAAATGCCACTTGAGCTAGAATCTCCTACCTACCATCGGTTACAATCTTGATAAAAAACGGTTACATGAGATGGTGCCACTTGGCTAGGAATACAACTTGCCACATACATTACAAAGTATTACAAAATAATATCATAATGGGATCCTCCACGTTGGAAGTGGGTCATTACATAAGTAAATGAGAATTACAAAATGGCGTTAGGATAGGATCCTAACATGTCCTTCCCCTTCAAAAAGATTTGTCCTCAAAGCTAAAAATGAGGGAACTGGTGTTGGAGCTGATGGAGAGACTCCCATGTCGCAACTTCTGGCTGGAGCCCACGCCACTGAACAAGAACATCTGTGATGGTACGGTTGCGAAGAGTGCAGGTTTGACGATCCAACAATTGTTCAGGTTCGAGTAATATGGACCTTTCTTCATCCAATTCTGGTAATGCTGACTGAAGCCGTACCTGTGTGCCCACAACTTTCTTGAGAGAGGAAACATGGAAAACAGGATGGAGCTTGGAGGTGGGTGGAAGAGCCAATTTGTAAGTAGTGGAACCAATCCGTTGAAGAACTTGATAGGGTCCATAGTATTTTGCAGCAAGTTTCTAGCACCGGCGGAGTTGTAGGGATGATTGTTTGTACAGTTGCAAGCGAAGGAAGACCATATCACCTACATCAAAGCTGCGCTCAGAACGATGCTGGTCAGCCTGTTGTCGCATCCGATTCTGAGCCATGTCCAAATTCTGCTTCAGCTGGCGAAGAACATCGGTACGTTGGTTGAGAGTAGTGTCAACTGCCTGGACCTTGGAGCTGCCTGGTATGTATGAAGAAGGCGTGAGTGGAGGGCGCCCATAAACGGCCTCAAAAGGGGTGAGTTTGGTTCTTTGTATGATAAGAAGTTTTGTACCACCATTCAACCAAAGGAAACCACTTCGCCCATTGAGTAGGATGATTTGATGCAAAGCAACGAAGATAGGTCTCCAAACATTTGTTGACAATCTCAGTTTGACCATCCATTTGCGGATGATAGGCTGAACTCATTTTGAGCTGAGTTCCCTGCAACTTAAACAATTCTTGCCAGAAATGACTAGTGAAGGTGGGATCTCGATCAAACACAATGGAGGTGGGCATACCATGAAGGCGAAAAATAGAATCGAGAAATATTTGGGCAACGGTGGAGGCTGTGTAAGGGTGGCCAAGGGAACAAAAATGAGCATACTTCGAAAGGCGATCCACTACCACGAGAATAACAGACTTACCTCCAGATTTAGGTAACCCTTCTATAAAATCCATGGAAATGTCAGTCCAAACCTGATCTGGAATGGGCAAGGGTTGAAGAGTACCCGAAGAACGTACCGTTTCACCTTTCATCCGTTGGCAAGTATCACAAGCTGCGACAAAATCACGGATATCCTGTTTCATACCTTTCCAGAAGAATGTGCACTTGAGGCGTTCATATGTTTTAAGAAATCCTGAATGGCCTGTAGAGGGAGCAGTATGTAGTTCCTTCATGAAGAGCTCACGGAGTGGGGATGTGCGAGGAAGAACAAGGTGTTGGCGATAACGCAGGTCGTGGCCATCCCAATTGTAGCCTGGGAATTGTTGGCCACGGATCCGCCACTTGGGAAGGACTTGGTGTGTCAATGCGCCCTAGACCCGCAGACCAACATTGAAAGGCCGGGAGGAAGGGATGCCCCCCGTGCCGATCTTCGGAGAAGGCCGGCTCCTTTCCTAACCTACTTGGGGGGTTTTAGATAAGGGTGCAGGAAAGAGATTAAAAAGGTGAAGGGAACTGGAAAGAGATTGAAAAAGATAAGGGAACAGGAAAGAGATGTAAATATCATGCGTCTCGGGTGGGGGGAGAACAAGCAGCACAATCGCAAATTTTCATCCGAACCAACAACAATTAAAACAAAGCATGTAACAGAAACTGCAGTTGTTATTCTACCCTATGTATCCTTACGTTTAGTATTCCATATCCAAATAATCACCAATGCCCAAATCCAGAATTCAGAATTCAGACAGACAGAAATATAAATGGACATGAAGTAGAAATACTAGCAGAAGGCAGCATAAAAGATAGAGACAAGAAGCAGAGCCAAGGATGCTTTGAACTAATTAGAAGGTGGTCCGTCATAGCAGAGTCCTCTAGCAATATGTCCTCCCTCCACCCCTGTACAATGAAATGAGGCTGCTATTTATAGTGCAATTTTCCCCCCCGATTACATTTTGGGCACAGAATCCCAGACCTGACAAAAGCTGCAAAAGGCGACAAAAGCGGCCGATGTTGACCTTTGCGGGTAAAGAATGTACTTGCAAGCAAGGTCCTCCCGAAACGTGGCAGCTCCGTGGAAATCCGGTATGTGGGAAGTTGAGTCAGTTTGAATGGGGGCAGATGCGGTACAATCTGTCAGTTCACGCTCATCTGTCCGGTACCCTGGCGGCACACCTTCTGTCACATCTTGACTCTGATCCCAAGACCGAACACCTGTCAGCATCTGATGGAGGGGGGAAGAACCGAGCTTAGAAGCTCAGCCTTTCTCTCTTGCCCGACTTCGCCCAAAATTGGAGCGCAACCGGGCAACGCAAAGGGGGAAGTAGCGCAGTTGGGAAGGCCTCGGTGCCTTAGAAAATTTCTGGGCAGGCTTCAACGTTCTTTGCCCGAGTGCGCACAGGTCAGTGAGCGAAGCCCGACTTTGCTGCGAAGTCGGGTTGCACACCCAACACTTAGAATTTTTTGGGATGTCCTTCACTGACAATGCCCAGGTGCGCACAAAACTGAAAGCGCAACCCGACTTTGCTGCGAAGTCGGGGTTCGCTCAATACTCAGTCAAATTTTGGGCTTAGCTCTCTGCACGTCAGCTCCCCAAGTGCGCACAAAATTAAGGTCGCAGCCCGACTTCGCTGCGAATTCGGGTTGCGGCAACACTAACACTTAGAACATTTTGGGCCTTTGTATGAGCGCAGTCGGGCGGGGCCCGACACTTAGTCAATTTTCTGGCCCGAAATTGAGCTTCCTGGTCCTGCTTCCCGGGGCCATAACTTTTGATCCGTTGACCCGATCGCTTATTAAAATATATCGTCGGAAAGCTAGCGAAAATATCTGCAATGATAAAATATCCAAAGCTTATTTCATCCATTTTATCGCCCCCGTTTATGGCCCGCGAAAACCCGAACAGCTTCGCATGCTCTTTGCCGCTTTAAAGCTCCATACTTAAGCCAAAGTTTATCAAAAAATTTAATTTGGCAAAATTGCCAACATTCCTAGTGGCTCGCGGGGCATTGAGCTCGCCTCAATGTGAGGACCCAAGCCTTTATCCATTGGGCAACAGAGTCACCCTCGCCGTCCTCTTGATACTCACTGCCGACAGCAACCTCTTTCTCAAACCCTTGGCACCCATGGCCCTCTTGGAACACTAAAAAAAATAAAACACTGCACAAACTAAACTAAGAAAACAACTAAAACTTTGCATACTAGCCGGCTTATTTATATTATTTACACAAAATCTTGCGGCATTATTGGCATGCTGCCAACACAAATCTAGCTTTGGTTGCCTATCCGGTGAACCTGCAGTGTCCGGACCAGATTTGATTGTACTTCAAATGATCTTTGAAGTCTGGCTGGCCTCCCAAAGTTTTCCAGGTCGCGAACATGGTGCAACGTGGTAGGTTATCATTGATGTCGGTACCCATACAATTGATGAACAACGTGGCAAGGAGATTTGTCAGACGGGAGCCCACTTCGGGTACCGGTTGCGGTGATGGTTGGAGTCAATACCACCACTCTAGAGAGTCCACCAGCTGTGGGCTCTCGAGCACGAGTTCCTCCAACTCCTTGATGTGATAGCAAGAGCTTTCCGACGATAGGCCTTTAGCCGGGGTCTCCTCAGGATCAGCCTCCTAGTGAGGCATGCTTATTGGGCTTTGGCTGAATGCTTGCGTGCTATGCCCTGGGACACAAAAAGGGTGCAAAAATGTGCCCTCTTTGTGTTCAGAATTTGCCACTGGATTTTGTTCCTCCTCTTGGCTCGTCTCCCGATGGAAATTGCAAGCAACCATATTATTCATCATTTGGGCGGTGTTGCATATTCCCACTGTTGACTTTGGACGAGATTTGCCTCTCGAGCTCCACACAGCTGCATTCTAGGGCTTTGCATAGTATGAGGGATTTGCCTTGGTGATTTTTCCAGATGAAGGCAAGCCAGAGATTCACCAACTCGGGCTTCCTTAAAATATGGAGACTGTAGGTGAACATTCATTTCTCTGCTTATGAGGTCAAGGCTGCTCACCAAACCTTGATTCCTTCGGGGTGTCTTCTGATAGCTTAAAAAAAGGGCACCTGCGATCAAGAAATCTGGATCTTCAGCTCAGTCAGAGTTGCCAGGTGATTTTGCCAGATGAAGGCAAGCCAGAGATTCACCAAACTCGGGCTTCCTCAAAATATGGAGACTGTTCGTCCCACCGGGCGTTGCAGAAACTGTTGGCCATGGATCCGCCACCTGGGAAGGACTTGGTGTGTCAATGTGCCCTAGACCCGCAGACCAACATTGAAAGGCCGGGAGGAAGGGATGCCGCCCGTGCCGATCTCCGGAGAAGGCCGTCTCCTTTCCTAACCTACTTGGGGGGTTTTAGATAAGGGTGCAGGAAAGAGATTAAAAAGGTGAAGGGAACTGGAAAGAGATTGAAAAAGATAAGGGAACAGGAAAGAGATGTAAATATCATGCATCTCGGGTGGGGGGAGAACAGGCAGCACGATCGCAAATTTGCATCCGAACCAACAAGAATTAAAACAAAGCATGTAACTAAACGCAGTTGTTATTCTACCCTATGTATCCTTTTGTTTAGTATTCCAGATCCAAATAATCACCAATGTCCAAATCTAGAATTCAGAATTCAGACAGACAGAAATATAAATGGACATGAAGTAGAAATACTAGCAGAAGGCAGCATAAAAGACAGAGACAAGAAGCAGAGCCAAGGATGCTTTGAATTAATTAGAAGGTGGTCCGTCACAGTAGAGTCCTCTAGCAATATGTCCCCCCTCCACCCCTGTACAATGAAATGAGGCTGCTATTTATAGCGCAATTTTCCCCCCCAATTACATTTTGGGCACAGAATCCCAGACCTGACAAAAGTTGCAAACGCTGACAAAAGCGGCTGATGTTGACCTTTGCGGGTAAAGAATGTACTTGCAGCAAAGTCCTCCTGAAAACGTGGCAGCTCTGTGGAAATCCGGTAGGTGGGAAGTTGAGTTAGTTTGAATGGGGGCAGATGCGGTACAATCCGTCAGTTCACGCTCATCTGTCCGGTACCCTGGCGGCACACCTTCTGTCACATCTTGACTCTGATCCCAAGACCGAACACCTGTCAGCATCTGATGGAGGGGGGAAGAACCGAGCTTAGAAGCTCAGCCTTTCTCTCTTGCCCGACTTCGCCCAAAATTGGAGCGCAACCGGGCAGCGCAAAGGGGGAAGTAGCGCAGTTGGGAAGGCCTCCGTGCCTTAGAAAATTTTTGGGCAGGCTTCAACGTTCTTTGCCCGAGTGCGCACAGGTCAGTGAGCGAAGCCCGACTTCGTTGCGAAGTCGGGCAATCCCAGCACTTAGCCGTTTTCTTCAAGTGAGCTGCCCAACTGCGCACGAATTTGAGGGCGCAGCCCGACTTCGCTGCGAAGTCGGGTTGCACACCCAACACTTAGACTTTTTTGTGATGTCCTTCACTGACAATGCCCAGGGGCGCACAAAACTGAGAGCGCAACCCGACTTCGCTGCGAAGTCGGGGTTCGCTCAATACTTAGTCAAATTTTGGGCTCAGCTTTCTGCACGTCAGCTCCCCAAGTGCGCACAAAATTAAGGGCGCAGCCCGACTTCACTGCGAAGTCGGGTTGCAGCAACACTAACACTTAGAAAATTTTGGGCCTTTGTATGAGTGCATTCGGGCGGGGCCCGACACTTAGTCAATTTTCTGGCCCGAAATTGAGCTTCCTGGTCCTGCTTCCCGGGGCCATAACTTTTGATCCGCTGACTCGATAGCCTATTATAATATATCGTCGGAAAGCTAGCGAAAAGATCTTCAATGATAAAATATCCAAATCTTATTTCATCCATTTTATCGCCCCCGTTTATGGCCCACGAAAACCCGAACACCTCCGCATGCTCTTTGCCGCTTTAAAGCTCCATACTTAAGCCAAAGTTTATCAAAAAATTTAATGTGGCTAAATTTCCAACAGGAATGAAGTAGGATCATCATAGAGCGAGGCCACCAAAGCTTTCAAATTTGCATCCTGAAGTACCTCCTGTCGTAAGGAATCTATCCATTGAGGAACAGGTGAGGAAATGGCACATAACATACTGAGGGCCTCAAATTGGCGAGAGAGAGCATCAGCCACAAGATTCTCTTTGCCTTTTTTATAGGTGATATCGTAATCATATCCCATGAGTTGAGAAACCCATTTTTGTTGTTCTGGGGTAGCAACCCGTTGTTCCAAGAAGTATTTGAGACTACGATGGTCTGTTTTAATGGAGAAATGACGCCCAATGAGATAGGGTCGCCAATGGGTTAAAGCATGTAAGATGGCCAACATCTCCTTGGCATATGTAGACTTTCCCAAGTTAAGATCAGAGAGTGCCTTACTAGTGAAAGCCAAGGGTCTCCCTTCCTGCATCAACACTGCCCCGATGCCACGACCGGAAGCATCACTTTCAATGACAAAAGGCTTGGAAAAATCTGGCATGGCTAGAACTGGTGTTGTGGTCATAGCATGCTTCAATTCGAGGAAGGCTTGGTCAGCGGGCCCCGTCCAAGTAAAAGAGTCCTTCTTTAACATGGATGTGAGGGGGGCTGCTATTTTACCATAATTACAAACAAATTTGCGGTAGTAACCTGTAAGCCCTAAGAATCCTCGAAGTCCCTTGAGAGTGCGAGGTTTTGGCCAGTCCTGAAATGCCTAAATCTTCTTGGGGTCGACCTTGACGCTCTTTTTGGAGACAATGTGTCCTAGATACTCCACTTCATTTAGACCAAAGGAACACTTGGACCGCTTAGCAAAAAGTTGATGTTGTGCCACCAATTGTAATGTTTGATCCATATAGATAAGGTGTTCTTCCCACGAGCGGCTGTAAACCAAGATATCATCAAAGAAAACCAGGATGAACTTTCGTAGGAAAGGGCGAAAGATGTTCATCAAGCTCTGAAATGTGGAAGGAGCATTTGTCAGACCAAATGACATTACCAAGAACTCATAGTGACCTTCATGAGTACGAAATGCAGTTTTGGGGATATCCTCGTCCTTGAGCCGGATTTGATGGTAGCCAGAACGAAGGTCTAACTTGGAGAAGTACATAGCTCCATGTAATTCATCCACTACCGGAATGGGGAATTTATCCTTGATGGTAATTTTGTTGAGCTCACGGTAGTCTATACACAATCGCCATGAGCCATCCTTCTTGCAAACTAGTAAAACTGGAGAAGAGTAAGGGTTGGTACTCGGTCGAATGACACCAACTTTGAGCAATTCTTGTACCATCTGCTCAATTTCAGACTTGAGAGCATGAGGATACCAATACGGTTTGATGTTGGGTGGTGCATTACCTGGTAGTAGTGGAATAGCATGGTCATGTGAGCAACGAGGCGGCAGGGTAGTTGGTTCTGAAAAAACACCATTGTGCTTGGTAAGAACAAGTTGCAAATCTGCTGGAATTTGATCCACTGTGGAAGTGCTTGGTTGAATTGAAAATATTTGTGCAATGACCCCACGGGATGACTTTTTCAACAATTTCTCCATACGATTGGAACTGACAATTTGGGAAGGGCCTGTTTTGGCACCATGGAGGATGTGTGTTTTTCCATGTTGTGAAAACTGCATCCATAGTTCTGCAAAGTTCCAGTTGACAGTGCCCAAGGTGCTCAACCATTGGGATCCCAACATCATGTCACATCCTCCCAATTGGAGGGCAAATATGTCTTGCTTGAGTTCATAATCCCCCATATTTATTTTAACATTGCGACATTTACCTTTACAAGGTAAAGTGCCTCCATTTGCCACCATGACTTCAAAGGAATTGCATGTGTGTATATAGCAATTATCCTGCTTAGCAACTCAGGGATCAATGAAGTTGTGTGTACTGCCTGAATCAATAAGAATAGTAAGGTGTTGGCCTTTGAAAAAACCCACAACTCTCATGGTTTGTGGAGTGGTAACCCCGACAAGAGCATGGACGGAAATTTCTGCTTCAGGGTCTTGGGTTTCCTCTTCCTGTTGAGTTGGTGCTTCAGCTATGTCACTCTCCTCATCACTCTGGTCACTGCTATTGGGTTCCTCTGCATCTATTAAGAACAATCTCTTATTTGCACATCTATGCCCCTTTACAAATTTTTCATCACAATTATAACATAGCCCTTGGGCGCTGCGCGCATCCATTTCAGCTGTAGTCAGTCGCTTAGGAGTAGGAGGTTTATTATCAGTATTATTTTGGAACCGAGGAGGAAAGGGAGGCCGAGCTTGAGAAAATCACGGTGGTCGCCGTTGAGCTGAGAGTTTAGATTTGGCCAATCAGGCTAAACTGATAGCCTCCATCATGGTTTGTGGTTTAAACATCTTGACTTCAGCCTGTAGATCATCTTTCAACCCACTCACGAAACAACTCATAAAAAATCCCTCATTCAAGCCCCTTGTCTTATTGGCCAATTTCTCAAATTGTGTCTGGTAATCACGAACTGTGGTAGTTTGTTTCAGCTTTGTCAATGCTCCTGTAATGTCTTCATAGTCATCAGGGCCAAATCGAGTGAGTAGTTGGGACTCAAAGTCCTCCCAAGATAGATCAGGGGTAGTGGCTTGTAGCCATTGGAACCAATGTAAGGCTTCAGATTCTAAGATGAAGGAAGCCATCTGAACTCGATGATATATAGGGACATTGTGGAATCTAAAGAATTGATCAACCCGACATAACCACCCATCGACATCCTTTTCCACTGAACTTAGGAAAATCCAATTCAGTAATTTTGAAGGTCAGATCACGGTCATAGTGAGTGTCTTCGGTTCCCCTTCTTCGGTCTTCTGTTTCCCTTCTTCGACCTCGTTCAGAGTTTTCAGCTTGGTGTTCAGATGTGAGATACCTTGCAATTGTGTCTCCACCTCTGTAAGTTGTTTTTCTAAGCGGATTCTAGTGGTATCCTGATCTGTTCGGAGCTCTCGAATATCTTCTCTTATGGTATGGTTTGTAGTGGTCAAGTAGTCAAGGGCTTTTTGCATATCGGCCAATAATGTGGCAATTTCTAACTCCTTTTATCCATGAGTGCCGCTTGCCATTGTGGGCCCTCTTTTACTCAGTTACTAAAAATAGATGTGGGATTTTAGGAGTTACTATTTTTAGTAAGGGTCCAAAATTTAATTTGGGCAATTTGTTGCAACTCTGATTTTAGGATAGGGTTCACTTCGGTGGCTGTTTTATCTGAGCGCTCAATGAGGAGATATACTGAATTTCTTGACTTTTTGTGATCTCCTATTGGTTGCAAGTCGATGTGAAGGTAATTTCTTCCCCTTGGACTTCAAATTTCACCAGTGAATCCTTGAGAGTCTTTGGTGCAGAATAATAAGTAGCTTCTATTCCCAAAAATTTGGATCAATTTGATTGACCGTTGAAAAGTTATGGGCTTAGCAAGAAAAATAAAAAATTACTATTTTTGGAAAATCGGTGCAAAATTTGACCAGGGGCTGCCAAGGACAATTTTGTTTGGAATAGAGTGTAGAATTATCTGCTACATTTTGGGGTCAATCTGAGCTCTGTGTGAAGAGATATCCCTGTTTTAATAAAATTTCAATGCCTTTTTTTTTTTTTTTTTTTTTTTTTGCTTTGTGGTTGGTGTTGTCGGTTTTTGATCTGGAGTTACAGTTCAAAATTTGGGACCTGGGATCAACTATCTCTGACCTGTAGACTGCACCCTGACCACCCTGTCACTATCCTGTTCCTTCCTCTGTCACCTGTATTGCGGTTACTAACACGGTTCCTGTCACTGACCCTGGGGATTCTCTGATATTGACAGTACTGTTGCTGACACTAGAAGTCTGTAATTCTGGACTGTTACTGTCGACCTGGCTACCTCTGTTACTGACCAGACTGTTTCCGTCACTGTCCTGACTATTTTGTTTCTGACCACAGGTTGTTGGAGACACTTGCAAGATCTGTCCTGACTGTTGGTGCATGCAAATTTGTTTTCTGTGATAAGGAATGCCTTCTCCGTATGCTCACTTTTGGGGTTGTGAATGTAGGTTAACAGAACAGGGATGGTGTTGATTTGCAAGTGGAAGTTATGTTTTGTAGAACCAGGGTATGCTAAGCAAGGGAGTATGTAATACCCATAGGCCCTCTGTTATACCGCAGTGACTAACAATAGTGCTCGGACCAATATTTCAGGCCACTATCCAGGGAGGATTCCACACATACCCTTGAGCACACTATCCGCCTCTACGACAGTATGGGAGGGTGATCGTCCGGGATGTTGTGTCCCATGGACTATGGATAATACAAGGCCGAAAAGCTTCCTAATGGATAAAATTTTGTTTAAACCTAGATTGTCTCCCGATACACCCGAAGATGCGTGGGAGCTCAAGTCCGTGCGCAAGTGTTGTCTAAGGCCTAGGTATTGGAGCCTGATCGCCCCTCACTTCACTAGACGCTTTATGGGCTATCTAGCTTAGCCAATAACGACAGCTCCTTCGCGATATTTTAAAACCCTCGGCACAGGGTTTCTAACCTACACAACTACTAAAACAAAGACTGTTTTTTTTTGTGTTTTCTGGATTTTTGGTCGAAAAAAAAGGACTGTATTTTTTTTGGATTTTTTAATAAAGGAAAAACATAAACGAAAAAACACACAGAAATTTATACCTAACAGATGGAATAGCTGGCAAAAATCGTCTCAGTTGCAGCAGAACTCAGCCCTGGAAAGAGCTCTGATACCACTTGTTAGGATCTCACTATTAAAAATAAGCACACTCACACAAAATACTAGAAATTAACACAATTACATCAAATAACTCAATAACACTATGCAGAAATTAAATGCAGAAATGGAACAATCTCACAATAACACGGGAATCTCGCGGGCCTCTTCGAGGGGGCAACCTCCTTCAATATTTCATTAGCTTGCAAAAAGATGAATTCGTACATGGCTTCATATCTTTTAAAGAAAAACTTCATGCAACCCTACCTAAAGGCTCAAGAGTTGGCTTACATGCAAAATGCCACTCGAGCTAGAATATCCTACCTACCATCGGTTACAATCTTGATAAAAAACGGTTACATGAGATGGTGCCACTTGGCTAGGAATACCACTTGCCACATACATTACAAAGTATTACAAAATAATATCATAATGGGATCCCCACGTTGGAAGTGGGTCATTACATAAGTAAATGAGAATTACAAAATGGCGTTAGGATAGGATCCTAACGGACTCGATGTTGGTCATGGCATTGCTTGTATTTTTTATTTGTCTTTTCCAAGAGGTCTTTTTTGCTTCTTTTGTCCATGAAGCAAGTACTCCATGGGTTTGCATAGGGAGAGCTACGCTATTGGGTGGTAAGGGTTGGAACTTGAAACAAACATGAAATGGGTTGTGTTCGGTGGAACTGTGCAGAGCTCGATTGTACCTATGCTAAATGTAGGGAGGCTCTCATCCCATGTGCGTAGATGCTTGGAATTGTACATTTGAAGATGTACAATCAATTGATTGACAACTTTTGTTTGGCCATCAATTTGAGGATGGAAGGTTGTGGACATGGTCAACTTGGTGTCTATCCTCGTCCATAGGGTGGACCAGAAGATGCTTACAAATTTGCGATTTCTATCAAATACAATGGACTTTGGCAAGCCAAAGTTGAGCCAGACATGACAAAAATAGAGCTTAGCAGTCTCCTTAGCTGAAATGAATTTCTTACAAGAAATCATGGTAGCCAAGTTTGAAAAACGATCAACTACTACAAAAACACAATCGCTACCATGCTTAGATGTCGACAAACCTGAGAGAAAATCCATGGAGATAGACTCCCAAGGCTTGGATGGCACTCGCAATGGTGTATAAGTCCCTACTTCTTGTTGGTTGGTCTAGCAACAACGTAGGGGTACATGACTTGATGTACCTCTTGACATTGTTCCTCATTTTGGGCTAATAGAAGTACTACCAACTTTTTTTCCACCCCAAAGTGACCTGCGGCTTTGTTGAAGTGTGCTTTCCAAATCATCTGAGCACTCACTAGTCAATACACAAATATGTCCCCTATGGTAGAGGAGGATATCTTGCAAATAAAAACAAAAAACATGCTTACCCACACGAAGATGTTGGTATGCATTTGCAAAATCAGAGTCTACTTCATACAAGGTGGACCAATTGGAAGTACCATTCCCACAGGAATTAAGAATGGTGGTGAGTGCTATGATTGGAGGTAAGATCGAGCAATTCGTTGTGAATTGGCACTACCTTTCTTGTGCTTGATTATCAAATGAAATTGTTGTAGATATGTGGTCCCCTTTTGATGTGTTTCATTCCTTAGCTTACTTTGTGTCTCAATGGATGATGAGGAGCCTATTGAGATTAAAACTACCACTACGATGATGGCACAAACACCTTTGGTACCGTTGGAGAAAGGAAAAAACCCAGTATCAGAACATGTATTGTGTTACAAGGTCTAGAGTGGTCAATCAACAACGGGAGAGGAAGCTATGGCTAAAACAAAGAAACAACTAGATATGCAGCCACAAACATAGGAAAAAGGCAAGGTTGACAAGGAAGGACGCCATAGGAGGATTTGGTGAGTAGGAAAATACCATAGAGGACGATGAGCTTGGTGTTGAAAGTGACATGAGTGAGCACTTGTTGATTGAAGTTTCAAATTTGTGACAACCCCCAGTCTATGGCAGCAAGATCAATGAGCAGGTGGATAGTGTTTTTAAGAAATTGGGAGGAGTGATTGATAGGGTGCATAGCGAATTTCGAGTCAGTGCCCTCAAAAAATGGAGAATGTGGTAGTTGAGGGTGGATGCAACGCTGGGTAGATTGATCAATTGGGCCTAAGATGAAGAATGTATGAAGTTCATTGAAATTCATCAAGTTCAGCCATAGGAACTTGGTGCAGGAAACAACACATAGATGATGATTGGAGTAACAAAGTTGCGCAAGGGAACTACGATGTTGTACAAGCACCCGCCCTGAGTATATTGTGGCAAGGATAGATTTGATGACTATCTTGAATCTCAGTCTGTGAAGAAGTCAAACTGGCACTAGAGTTGGAGTCTAGCTAGAATGAATTTCTTGGCCTCTATGATACAATGGTTGGTACTTGGTAGCTAGATTGAAACATTCCATGATATGGAAAACAATCTAATATTGCAGAGGGAACAATAGTCCATGCAGTTTATGGAAGTAGAGGAACAACTTCGGCAAGTGAAGCAAGAAGCCGAAGTTGCATTGATGAGTTTGTAGCAAGAAGTGGATCAATTGAAGGAGCAGGATGAGCAATATAAACTGATCGGGATGTTGAAATAGGGGTTTGCAGTGAGAAGAGAGACTCTGGAAGCCAAAGTTCAAGAAGTAGCCCATCGAGATCGGCTAATAGCAGAAAAGGATAAACTTTTTGCAGATTTAGAAAAGGGGGAAGTACAGTTATGCACAAGGCTTGCAGAGATTGAATGAAAGTTGCAACTCTATGGCTTCCAATGGGCGAGGTACAAATCCTATGCCAAGTGCTTGAAGCAAGAAACAAAGATGCAAGTACAAGAGTTGGGAGCTGCACTCGTTCAAATTCAATCCACTCCCAGGTGTAGTAAAGCCAAAGCCTTCAAGAGCAGCTGCAGTCATCGACAAGGATGTCGACCGATCTAGAGGGGAGGGCAAATGTAGCACCCAGTTTTGATGTAGGGCCACCTCAACCGCCACCTCGATTGTAAACAAGAGCGTATGAAGAGGAGTACACAAATGCAATTTTGATTGTATATACAGTTTTGTCATTTTGTAGTTTGCACGTTAAGTGTTTGATGAAATGATTATCAGATATAATTAGTGTGTGTAATTCGGATGTCATGTAATTTTGATGTCATGTAATTTGAGTGTCATGTAATTTGAGGTTTCATGTAAGGTTAGTTAGGGTTAGGTATGACGAAGTTGCAGAACTTGGCAACTGCCTCACCTTTCCCAGGAGTAGTAAAAGTAGACCCCTTACATTTTCCAAATGCATCCATTATCCATTCATTCATCTATCTGTTAGTATCTGGGAGCATCTTTGTGTATGAGTATAGTAATTGCATGTGTCTATGAGCATCTGTAGAGAATAATATTGCTGGTGTACATGAATGTATATTGCTGTTCATAAATAATATAAATGACAATGTGCAGTTCTGTTCCATTCAATTCTGAATATCGTTTTCTCATAAACGTTGAATGCTATTTACTGCTGATATTTCCTGTCATTTACTCATCTATGTTCCTTAATACCATTGCTGTGCTACAATTTCCTGATTTAAATATGGGACAAATGACATGAGACATCCATGCAAGTGGGAAGCCACTATATTAAAGAGATCAGCGATATGTGTTGCTAGGAGAGTTGGACTATGATGAAGGAATTTTGCTCTTAGTTTCTATTTGTCAGCTGCTTTACCTGCCTTGAGTTTGAAGATAGTTTGCAACTCCACGAAGAAATGCTTACCCTACAACCTGTTTCCCACTAAAATTGAAATCTGGTTTGGAATGTCTTAAAGAAAAGATGCATAATTTGATCAAATGTCTTTGTCGGAAATGGCACATGAGGATTTCCATGGTAGAAAGGTTTGCCAAAAGGATTTAGAATTGAACTTGAGTATATTGAGTGTGTCTCTTGCTTTCTTATTCAGATATAGGCTCTTCTTTTTTCATAGTAAGTGACTACAAACTTTTGAATAGACTTCTTCCCGTAAGGATGTTGATGAATAATACAAGTTGTAAGCCTATGAAGAGATCTACAATCACTATCAAACCAAGCATTGCTAGGGCGATATCCGAGTGGGGGACTCGTAGATTTTTTATGAATAGAATGAGGGAAAGATTGAAGGGCTGTAGTCTAAATTGTTTTAGAGAGAAATTCAGCTTCTTCAATTGGGCTATGAATAGAAATTATACCTATGTGGTTAACTTTCAAGTTTTTAGTATTTCATAGTTGGAAAAATCGCAAGTCGGGAAATTTGATGACCCAAATTTTGAAAAGTTCTTGGCAACAAAAGTTGAATGATCTTTTTTTTATTCATTACAACCTTTGCCTCCACCATAAAAAAATTGTGGGATCAAGTTATGAGGCTATTGACCTAGATGATATTGATCCATCTCTGAATGGATCACAGAGCCAAGCAGGAGCAGCAGCAAGAGCCTCTCTTCTCCATGGATGATTTTGAAAACCTAGTGGCAGAGTTAGCAGCCAAGGCATAGGAAGAGGCACGAGCATAGCCACAAAGAGAGACTAGAGCTTCTGCTAGGGCAAAGGGCAAAGGCATTGCAAGATATTGAGGCATTGTCATGACACATTTTGTAATTTGTACCTTTTTATATTATAAGCAATACAAAAATATTTGAATTTTGGATGCATTATATTTTTAATTGAAATGTATTTTGTTACTTTAATGTGTAGTTTAAGCTTGTATCACTTGCCACTTTCATGTGTAGTTTAAGCTTGTATCACTTACGGTGTTAATTTTTTATCTGTATAATGTTAATTAATTGTGATATGCACAAAAAAAAAACTTTTTTTCAATGAAAATTTGCATTTTCTTTGTTTTTTTTTTTGTCGAGTTTTTCCGAGTTTTTTTGCCGAGTTCAAGTTCGAGGCCCAAGTTGGCCTTTCCGAGACTGAGTTTCTCTAATATGGATGTAGGACCTGATGTTGGTCATGGAATTGGTTGTATTTTTTGTTTGTCTTTTCCAAGAGGTATTTTCTGCTTCTTTTGTCCATGAAGCAAGTACTCCATGGGTTTGCATAGGGAGAGCTATGCTATTGGGTGGTAAGGGTTGGAACTTGAAACAAACATGAAATGGGTTGTGTTCGGGAGAACTGTGCAGAGCTCGTTTGTACCTATGCTGAATGTAGGGAGGCTCTCATCCCATGTGCGTAGATGCTTGGAATTGTACATTTGAAGATGTACAATCAATTGATTGACAACTTTTGTTTGGCCATCAGTTTGAGGATGGAAGTTTGTGGACATGGTCAACTTAGTGTCCATCCTCCTCCATAGGGTGGACTAGAAGATGCTCAAACATTTGCGATTTCTATCAAATACAATGGAGTTTAGCAAGCCAAAGTTGAGCCACACATGACAAAAATAGAGCTTAGCAGTCTCCTCAGCTGAAATGGATTTCTTACAAGGAATCATGGTAGCCATTTTTGAAAAACGATCAACCACTACAAAAACACAGTCATTACCATGCTTAGATGTCGACAAACTTGGGAGGAAATCCATGGAGATAGATTCCCAAGGCTTGGATGGCACTCGCAATGGTGTATAAGTCCCTACTTCTTGTTGGTTGGTCTAGCAACAATGTAGGGGTACATGGCTTGATGTACGTCTTGACATTGTTCCTCATTTTGGGCCAATAGAAGTACTACCAACCTTTTTTCCATCCCAAAGTGACCTGCAACTTTGTTGAAGTGTGCTTCCCAAATCATCTGAGCACTCACTAGTCAATACACAAATATGTCCCTTATGGTAGAGGAGGTTATCTTGCAAATAAAAACAAAAAACATGCTTACCCATACGAAGATGTTGGTATGCATTTGCAAAATCAGAGTCTACTTCATACAAGGTGGACCAATTGGAAGTACCATTGCCACAGGAATTAAGAATGGTGGTGAGTGCTATGATTGGAGGTAAGATCGAGCAATTCGTTGTGAATTGGCACTCCCTTTCTTGTGCTTGATTATCAAATGAAATTGTCGTAGATATGTGGTCCCCTTTTGATGTGTTTCATTCCTTAGCTTACTTTGTGTCTCAATGGATGATGAGGACGAGATTAAATCTACCACTACGATGATGGCACAAACACCTTTGGTGCCGTTGGAGAAAGGAAAAAACTTTGTATCAGAACATGTATTGTGTTAGAAGGTCTAGAGTGGTCAATCAACAGCGGGAGAGGAAGCTATGGCTAAAACAAAGAAACAACTAGATATGCAGCCACAAATGTAGGAAAAAGGCAAGGTTAACAAGGAAGGACGCCATAGGAGGATTTGGTGAGTAGGAAAATACCATAGAGGACGATGAGCCTGGTGTTGAAAGTGACATGAGTGAGCATTTGTTGATTGAAGTTTCAAATTTGTGACAACCCCCAGTCTATAGCAGCAAGATCAATGAGCATGTGGATAGTGTTTTTAAGAAATTGGGAGGAGTGATTGATAGGGTGCATAGCGAATTTCGAGTCAGTGCCCTCAGAGAATGGCAAATGTGGTAGTTGAGGGTGGATGCAACGCTGGGTAGATTGATCAATTGGGCCCAAGATGAAGAACGTATGAAGTTCATTGAAATTCATCAAGTTCATCCATAGGAACTTGGTGCAGGCAGCAACACATAGACGATGATTGGAGTAACAAAGTTGCGGAAGGGAACTACGATGTTGTACAAGCACCCACTCCGAGTATATGTTGGCAATGATAGATTTGATGACTATCTTGAATCTCAGGCTGTGAAGAAGTCAAACTGGCACTAGAGTTGGAGTTTACGCTAGAATGAATTTATTGGCATCTATGATACAATGGTTGACACTTGGAAGCTATATTGAGACATTCCATGAGATGGAAAACAATCTAAGATTGCAGAGGGAACAATAGTCCATGCAGTTGATGGAAATAGAGGAACAACTTCGGCAAGTGAAGCAAGAAGCCGAAGTTGCATTGATGAGATTGCAGCAAGAAGTGGATCAATTGAAGGAGGAGGATGAGCAATATCAACTGATCGGGATGTTGAAATAGGGGTTTGCAGTGAGAAAACAGACTCTGGAAGCCAAAGTTTAAGAAGTAGCCCATCGAGATCGGCTATAGCAGAAAAGGATAAACTGTTTGCAGATTTAGAAAAGGGGGAAGTACAGTTATGCACAAGGCTTGCAAAGATTGAACAAAAGTTGCAACTCTATGGCTTCCAATGGGCGAGATACAATCCTATTCCAAGTGCTTGAAGCAAGAAACCAATGCCCCAAAGATGCAAGTACAAGAGTTGGAAGCTGCACTCGTTCAAATTCAATCCACTCCCTAGTTGTAGTAAAGCCAAAGCCTTCAAGATCAGTTGCAGTCATCGACAAGGATGTCGAACGATCTAGAGGGGAGGGCAAATGTAGCACCCATTTTTGATGTAGGGCCACCTCAACCACCACCTCGACTGTAAATAAGAGCGTATGAAGAGTAGTACACAAATGCAATTTTGATTGTATATTTGTAGTTTGCACGTTAAGTGTTTGATGAAATGATAATCAGATGTAATTAGTGTGTGTAATTTGAGGTTTCTGTTGCCACATTTTGCACAGGGGTGCCATGTTTTTGGTTTCTGCATAGAGGCTGCTCGTCGCCTTTCCCTCTCCTCATTTTCCCCTTCTTCCTTCTTCCCTTTCTCCCTCTTCCTCACAGTTTCATTCCCCCTTCTTCTCTTCCCTTTCTTCCCCGAGTATATTTTCCAGAACAGAGGTGTTCCCCGAAAATTTCTAAGTGTTGGGGCGACACCCGACTTCGCAGCGAAGTCGGAGTGCGCCCCTCAGTTGGAGCGCAGTAGGGAACCCGAAGTGCGCAAAATCTGACTAAGTGTCAGGGGCGCAACCCGACTTCGCAGCGAAGTCGGGGTGCGCCCTTCTTCCTGGGCGCACTAGGGGAATCATTCATCAGAAAAACGGCTAAGTGCTGGGGCGACACCCGACTTCGCAGCGAAGTCGGAGTGCGCCCCTTTTTCAGTGCGCAGTCCGAACAGCGGATGAAGACATCCAAGCACCGGTGCGCAACCCGACTTCACAGCGAAGTCGGAGTGCGCCCTTCGAACGGTGCGCAGTTGGGTGAAGTCAACTCAGAAATTTGCTAAGGCAAGAAGGCCTTCCAACTGCGCTGTTTTCCTCCTGCGCAACCCGATAGCGCCCGAATTCTTGGCGAAGTTGGATAAGCTGCCTTTCAAGGCAGACACGTGTCATACCTCAGCATCCGACAAGTGTCCACCTTCAGGATTCGAGCCAAGACTTGACCGCGCAAGGACAAAGCATGGGCTACACTACCGGTGCCAACTGTCACCATTTAAGCCGATGTGAAGTGCCATCTGCCGCACCTACCAGCATGCCTGTTGACCGAAGACTTGACCCAACACGTTGCCACATAGCTATATCGCCTTCAGGGACACCATGCTGCAAGGACAGTCCGGCCCGACAGAAGTCAGCATCAGCGACTCCTCAACCGCTCGTGTCAGCTACTGTCTTGTCTGGGACTTCGTGCCCATGAATGTAATCGAGGGGAATTTTGGGTTATAAATATCCACCACATTTTCATTGTAAGGTGGTGGAAGGGGAATATATTGCTAGGGGACAATTGTAGCTGTGCGTTTGCCTCAAATACAGACATACACTTGGCTCTGCTTACTGTCTTTTATCTTGCATGCTGCCTCTCCTTGTCATTTCTGCCTCATGTTTCTTGTGTCATTGCTTGTTGTTGTACTGAACTCTGGACTCCAACATTTGGTGGCCAAGTATTCCTGGAATGCATAGATAGAGGATACATGGGATCGTTGATAGCTGTAGTTTCGATGTGTGTTTGTAGATGAATGTTGTTAGTAGTGGTGATTGATTCGTTGCCGTGCTGCTTATTCCCCCCACCCAACTCCAATCACATTTGGAATTTCTTTCTGCACCTTTATCCCTTTCTGTACTTTTTATCTCTTTCCTGCACTCTTATCTTAACACAACCCCATAGGAAGCCGGCCTTCTCCGGAGATTGGCACGGAAGGCATCCCTTCCTTCCGGCCTTTCAATCTGTGGGCGAATCTGGGCACAATAACAACAAATCCTTTCCTCATGGCAGATTCGTAACCAACAGTTTCAAAATTGAGTGTAATTCGGATGGCATGTAATTTGAGTGTCATGTAATTTGAGGTTTCATGTAAGGTTAGTTAGGGTTAGGTATGACGAAGTTGCAGAACTTGGCAACTGCCTCACCTTTCCCAGGAGTAGTAAAAGTAGACCCCTTACATTTTCCAAATGCATCCATTATCCATTCATTCATCTATCTGTTAGTATCTGGGAGCATATTTGTGTATGAGTATAGTAATTGCATGTGTCTATGAGCATCTGTAGTGAAGAATATTGCTGGTGTACATGAATGTATATTGCTGTTCATAAATAATACAAATGACAATGTGCAGTTCTGTTCCATTTCAAATCTGAATATCTTTTTCTCATAAATGTTGAATGCTATTTACTGCTGATATTTCCTATCATTTACTCCTCTATGTTCCTTCAAACATGGAATACCATTGCTGTGCTACAATTTCCTGATTTAAATATGGGACAAATAACATGAGACATCCATGCAAGTGGGAAACCATGAGAAGCCACTATATAAAGAGATCAGCAATATGTGTTGCTAGGAGAGTTGGACTATGAAGAAGAAATTTTGCTCTTAGTTTCTCTATGTCAGTTGCTTTACCTGCCTTGAGTTTGAAGATAGCTTGCAACTCCATGAAGAAACGCTTACCCTACAACCTGTTTCCCACTAAAATTGAAATTTGGTTTGGAATGTCGTAAAGAAAAGATGCATAATTTGACCAAATGCCTTTGTCGGAAATGGCACATGAGAATTTCAATGGTAGAAAGGTTTGCCAAAAGGATCTAGAATTTAACCTAAGTATTGTTGGTTACGAATCTGCCATGAGGAAAGGATTTGCCCACCAGATTGAAAGGCCGGAAGGAAGGAATGCCTTCCGTGCCAATCTCCGGAGAAGGCCGGCTTCCTGTGGGGTTGTGTTAAGATAAGAGTGCAGGGAAAGAGATAAAAGTACAGAAAGAGATAAAAGTGCAGAAAGAAATTCCAAATGTGATTGGAGTTGGGTGGGGGGAATAAGCAGCACGACAACGAATCAATCACCACTACTAACAACATTCATCTACAAACATACATTGAAACTACAGCTATCAGCGATCCTATGTATCCTCTATCTATGCATTCCAGGAATACTTGGCCACCAAATGCCGGAGTCCAGAGTTCAATACAACAGCAAGCAATGACACAAGAAACATGAGGCAGAAATGACAAGGAGAGGCAGCATACAAGATAAAAGACAGTAAGCAGAGCCAAGTATATGTTTATATTTGAGGCAAACGCACAGCTACAATTGTTCCCTAGCAATATATTCCCCTTCCACCACCTACAATGAAAAAGTGGTGGGTATTTATAGCCCAATTTCCCCCCGATTACATTCATGGGCACAAAGTCCCAGACAAGACAGTAGCTGACACGAGCGGCTGAGGAGCTGCTGATGCTGACTTCTGTCGGGCAGGATTGTCCTTGCAGCATGGTGTCCCTGAAGGCGGTACAGCTACGTGGCAGCGCGTTGGGTCAAATCTTCGGTCAGCGAGAATGCGGGTAGGTGCGGCAGATGGCACTTCACATCGGCTTAAATGGTGACAGTTGGCGCCGGTAGTGTAGCCCATGCTTTGTCCTTGCGCGGTCAAGTCTTGGCTCGAATCCCGAAGATGGATACTTGTCGGATGCTGATGTATGACACGTGTCTGCCTTGAAAGGCAGCTTATCCAACTTCGCCCAGGATTCGGGCGCTATCGGGTTGCGCAGTTTGAAAACAGCGCAGTTGGAAGGCCTTCTTGCCTTAGCATTCTCTGAGTTGGCTTTACCCAACTGCGCACCGGTCAGAGGGCGCACTCCGACTTCGCTGCGAAGTCGGGTGTCGCACCGATGCTTGCTGTCTTCTTCCGCTGTTCGGACTGCGCACTGGAAAAGGGGCGCACTCCGACTTCGCTGCGAAGTCGGGTGTCGCCCCAGCACTTAGCTGTTTTTCTGCCAGACCATTCTCATAGTGCGCCCAGGAAGAAGGGCGCACTCCGACTTCGCTGCGAAGTCGGGTGTCGCCCCTGACACTTAGTCAGATTTTGCTTTGATCCTGCCTGCTTGCGCACTTCGGGTTCCCTACTGCGCTCCAACTGAGGGGCGCACTCCGACTTCGCTGCGAAGTCGGGTGTCGCCCCAACACTTACATTTTTCAAGGAACACCTCTGAAATTTTACTGGGGGAAGAAAGGGGGAAAGAAGAAGAGGGAATGAAACTGCGAGGAAGAGGGAGAAAGGGAGAAATGAAGAAAGGGAAAATGAGGAGAAGGAAAGGAAAAGAGCAGCTCATTTGCATAAACCAAAAACATGGCACCCCGTGCAAAATGTGGCAACATTCTTGGCGGCTCGCGGGGTGTCGAGCTCGCCTCGACGCAAAGAACCATGCCTTTATCCTTTGGGTACAGAGGAACTTCCTTCCCCTGTCTTCTGCTGCTCTGGTCGCTTCCCTTGGGGCAACTGTTCTTCTTCAGGTTCACTTTCACCAGTTGCCTCCTCGGTCTCGCCTTCTGAATCTGAGGGTTCTCCACTTTCGGCCTCCCGCTTGCTTATGCGTTCGAACGCAGCCTTAGCTTGATCCCAGACTGCGGCTTGGAATGGTGTGGGGTCGCTGATCTCCCTGAGTACTGCGTGGAATGCAGCGACCGCGTGCAGGTCAATGGTGTTATATCTTTTTCCTAACTCCTCGAGGGAAGAGTTGATCTTGCAGTACTTCGACACCATTTGGCTGACCTGAACCTCTTGAACTGGCTCTGTCCAGCTATCAATTTCAGTTGTATCTGTCTCGAAGGACAGCCAGTTCTTCTTAACCTGCTCAAGGGTGAGGAACTCGCCATTTCTGACGTAGCTCGGGCACCCATGCTCGGACAGAATGTGAAAGGGCGCCAGGAGAATGTGTCTTTCATGCTCTAAGGCGTCCAGCGCCTTCCTGGCCGTTCTGATATTTTCTGTCCTGGCAAAGTAAGTGCAAGGTTACCCTTGCATCTGCCCACTCTGAGGCAAGTTGGGACATGGGGGCGATTTGGAAGCCTTTGCGCTCTAATTCCTCGAGTTTCATAGCCAGGTCTAGCCATTGCCTCGCCTGGTGTTCGGCTTCCTCTACCACAGGCTTTCCCTGGGCAGACACTTCTTCAATCCTGGATACGAAATCCAGAACTGATAAGGACTTAACAAGGTTGGGCTTGCAACCTTGTAGCAGACTAGCGCGCATCTCCTTTGCTTTGCTCTTGGAAAAGGCCGTCGCTTGTGATGCTTTCTCTGTAAGCTGCGACTGCGCCTGTTTCAACGAATCTTGCAGTTGCGAAACCTGCTCTAGCGCCGCTTTTCTCTTCTCGACAGCCGCTCGACTGTCTGCTTCTGAACTGCGGCCTCCTGCTGAGAGGCGGCCAGCTGAACCTTAAGTTCGTCTATTTCTTGCTGCGCTGACCCCAACTGCGCAGTAGCCCTAGCCAAGTCCTCCTCAAGCTGCCTTGTGGTGTTCTGCAGCTGGAAAAGCGCCTCCTGGGTCTCGAGATGCTTGACAAGGAGATTGTCTGTTCTACGACGAATACCACGGATCTCGTATTCCTCGTTGATGTCGTCAAAGTTCTTCTCCTTCGTCTGAAGCTCATAGTCAGCCTCGGTCATGTCACGGAGAGGCTTCTTTACCTTTGGGACCAACTTTTCTGTTGTAAGCACTCTCCGATCTAGGTCAAACTTCGTGCGTTTGACCGGGGCGGCTATCTCTTCGGCCCTTCTAGCGCTTAACGCCCGAAGAAAGGAGGCCGATCCCCCCACGGCTCTTACTGCCGGAGGCTGGTCCTTGATGATACTCATGAAATCGAGGTCTTCCAACGCCTGGGCTTGCTGCGGCATTTTCCCCGCGAACAGTGAAGTAGGAGGGATTCCAGAGGGGGTAGCAACCTTTGAGGGCGACCGGGTCCTAGGGGTGACAGGAGTCTGAGTGGAGAGCACCGGTAGGGTTTCGGACGACTGGGGCAAAGGATGCGGAGATGAGGGAGCAGCTTCAACACTGGCTGCGGGTGAAGGCTCTAGGGTTTGGCTCAGTGATTGGAAGGCCTTGGGATCCTGAGCAAACTGGTCAAATGAGTGCAGGCCGCTAGACGGCGGGGTAGCTTGAGAAGCGGAAGACACGGCTACGGCTTGCCCTGATGAGGTGGGAGATGGGGCTTTCGCAGGGCTGACGCGGACTTGGGGAACAGAGGACGTACCTGCGGGCTCCGCCTGAGCCGTCGCTGGAGGGATGGCTGCAGCCTGGATGTCTGCTTCTGGTTCAGGGTTGTCTAAAGAGACAACCTCCGGCGCTGCTGCTTGCGACTGCTCTGCGGCTGATTGTTGTACTGGCTCCTTAGGCCGCTTGGTCCTCTCAACCTCCTTCTTCTTCTTTTCTTCCGGCGTTGTGGCTAGTCCAGAAGGAAGAGACAATATCGGGGCGGCAGGTGCTGATGTTCCCACGGTAAACTTGTACCTGGGTCGTGTTGGAAGAATACCTGCCGCACTTGGTCTGCTGGCTGGGAGCGCAGACGTCTTTTCTGTTGGAGGGGCCAGCTCAGGAGTTGACCTTTCTGAACTTTGCGCCGCTTCGGGCACTACCACAGGAGCTACGGGCTGCATCGGGCCCACTTGGCTGCTTGTTGGAGTCGCGCTGGAAGTCGCGGGAGTTGACGATGGCTGAGAGGTGGCCCTTCTTTTATACCTTATATTTGCGCCTCGGGGAACGCAATTGCGAAATTCAAAGGGCTGCCACGTGTCGATGTGTTCGTCATAAAGCGCCGAAAACTCATCGTCAACGGCAAGGTTCCTCCGGCTTGATTTATCGTGCTGTGTGCGACACCTCATCTTCCAACATTCGAGGATTTTGTCCTTATGCCAATTGAGAGGCGCCACCTTAGCGAGGAACCTTTTGAAGCCAGCCGACTCCATCCGATGATCCGGGTTTCGCTCTGGATCGTAGGTGACCTCTTCACAGTAAAACTCATGCCATGGTGGCCATGATTGCATCAAGTGAATGCGCCAGTGGAGGTCTGCACCTGTCCTGTTTCTTCTTTCCTTCATGATTTCAGCTCTAGGACAGATGTGAGTGAATTTTCCCCGGACCCCGATGGGGTCGTACTTCCAGCGTTGCGGCAGCATTATCAGGCCCATATCAATGAGCTCCCGCTCAAGATAAACGTGCTGCCCGATTTCGAAGACTTGAATATTGGCCCAGGTCATAGGATATTTAAATATGTGACCTTTCTTTTTGCCCTGGCCAAATTCTTCTTCAACGTAGTCCATCTGCCGAGCAATTTCCATCCCGAACTGATGGTCAGTGCAGAAGTAGGGCAGCAAGCACGGCTTTCCCTTGAACCCGTAGATTCGGACAATGATGCCCTGAGTCAGCCTGAAGGTATCCCCGAACTCATTGTTCCACAGGTACTTCGTCATGATCTCCGGTGGGCGAGACGCGCCACGGTTGAACAATCCCATAACCTGACCCATAAATTGAATATTAAAATCATAAAATGAGCCCTTCCGGTACAGGACCTCAGTCCACTCGTACATGGGGAGCGGCTCTCCTTGTTCGCTCACTTTCTTCAGGCCGGGGACGTTCATCCGGTAATGCATGTGATACAGGCATAGCCATGTGAGGAAGGAGCAAAACCGGAAATCCGTTGACTGCTTCTGCTGCAGTCTAACCAGGCTCGAGTGTATCGCATATGCTAGCCAATCCGCCCAGTCGAAGAAGATAGGGCGCTTTCCACTTTTCTGCGCCGTGGAGTCGTAGAACTCCCCGTGCAGGATACACTCAGCCATCGCCAGCTGGAAAGGCCGCACCGTTCTGTCAGAGTCGCAGCCGAGGACCCATGCCAGGATGATATAGATGTATCTGTTTTCAAATCGATCCAGCGGTATGGGGCCAGTCGGCCACTGTCCAGCCGCCAGCGGAGTCTTTAGTTCTGAGTCCAGAAACTCTCTCATCCGCTTCGTCTGAGAGAATCTGCTGGTCTGCTCGTCTATGTTCACCCTTCTGATAATTGCGTCGGGGCTGTACTGAAGCCCTGGGGCGAACGCTGGCTGAACGCTCTCTCGGAAAAGAGTGAACAACACCCTTCCTTTGTTGTCGCAGACCTGCCGGGCAGCTGGTTTGTAGTATTCCACGATTGCTTCAACCAGCTCCGGGCACCAGTGGGTTGGAGGGCATAGGAACCAGTATAAGTTTGACTTATACGCAGCTCCGAGGTGATGAGAAGGCGAAACCTTATCTACCCACTTTGCAATGTTCAGACGTAGCTTCGAGAGACTGATGGAAAAGGAACCATCCTTGTATCCAAACAAGCGATTGATTGGTGGCGGCGGAGTCTGGCCAACTACGCGCCTCTTCGTTCGGGATTTTGCTTTCTTGTCCTTCTGCGGCGCTGTGCTCTCATGAGCGCTAGACTCCGGAGACTCCTCAGCTTCGTGCGGTTCTTCACTAGATTGCGCCTGTACGGGCGCTTTCCCCTTGTCCATCCTTGTCGAAACAACAGAGGCAGGAACTACGGCTTCAGAACTTGTCAGCTTTATTCCTTGCTGTCAGGGAGTCAGCTCGAACAATATGAATTTTTCTGGCTGCGCCAGGGTCCTTTTTGTAGACAGTGACTGCAACATTAATGGCGCGAGGGAGGGAGTTAGGGCAGTTAACTTTGGGTTGGTGGAGGCGTTATGATTTTGGTGGCCGCGCATGGGCTTTTTTCGAAAAGCGTACTTTATTAGTCGTTGGCCCAAAACGCACCTTACCTTTTAAATGCATCATCCTTGGTATCTGTGCAATCATTTAAAACCTCTTGGACGATGTGCCGTTGCTGACGTCACCGCCACCATTTGGGCACACTTTACAAAGAACTTTCTAGCCCATGACCCAGCTTCGCCCTGTGCCGAACTTCACCCTGGGCCCACTTATGATTTTGCATGTTTTCCGTGGTGAGCCATTCGGACCTCGCCCGAAATTCAGGGCGCAATCGGACTTCGCCCGAAAAACGGGCGCAACTCGGACTTTGCCCGAAAAACGGGCGCAACTCGGACTTCGCCCGAAAAACGGGCGCAACCCGACTTCGCCCGGCAACAGGGGCGCAGTCTGACACTCGGCATTTCCTTGTAGCCTGCTACCCAACTGCGCCCTTTGGAAGGGGCGCAGCCCGACTTCGCTGCGAAGTCGGGTTGGGCAGCCATACTTAGACATTTTAGCTCTTTTTTCAACTGCTTTCTTCCCTACTTCGCACCATTCGATGGGCGCTACCCGACTTCGCTGCGAAGTCGGGGTTTTGCCTCAGACTTACTTGGGCTACTTGGAAAACTAAAAACTAAAAACTGAAATATTTACATGCTGAAAACTGAAAAAATGCGGAAGGGAAATCTGTACAAGGAAGGACCCCTTCGGGTGCCTTCAGTGGTGGTACATTTTCAGGTGGAACCCGTTGACGGGAATGGGGAGAGGATGTCCCTCCATGTCCCGAAGCACATATGCATTGAACTGATTCACCCGGGCAATCTGATATGGGCCCTCCCAGAGGGCATCGAACTTTCCATGGTTGCCGGGTTTCGCCTTCAACGAGTCCCATTTCAGCACCAGGTCCCCGATTTTGAAAACTCGGGCGGTGGTGCCTTTTGCGAACCATCCTTGGGTTGCTTCAGCGTGCTTGGTGAAGGCCTGGTATGCTTTCTCTCTGTCTTCCTCCAACTGCAGCAGTTGGCAAAGTTTGTCATCTACCGGATCCTCGCTGCCTCTCTCTTCATCAAGCATCCAGAGAGCGGGTATTTCAATGTGAGTTGGCAAGACAACTTCTTTGCCATATACGAGCGCATAGGGGGACGTTTTGATGGACTTCTTGAATGAAATTCTGTCCGCCCATAGCGCCCGATCCAGGAGTAGGTGCCAAGTCTTCTTGTTATTCTCTACTGTCCTTCGGATGATCTTCAGTAGATTTTTGTTGGTGGACTCGGCAAGACCGTTCCCCTGCGGGTAGTAGTTGGAAGACATCTTGTGATAGATGCCAAATTTGTTGTCCTCCGTGAGTACAGCGCTTGCGAATCCCGGACCATTGTCTATTACTATTGACTCGGGGACCTCGAAATGGGTAATCAGGCTCTCAAGGAATCTGATGACCGTCTCCTGGTCAGCGTTCTTTGTGGAGATCGCCTCTGCCCACCGTGTGAAGTAGTCGGTGGCGGTTAGGATAAACTTGTGTCCCGCTGCAGAGTTCGGCGTAATCACCCCGATAAAGTCTAGACCCCATTGCTGAAACGGAGTCTCGGCTTGGATCGGTTGAAGAGGCAGGGGTGCTTTTCTGTTTCTGCCAGCAAATCTCTGGCATTGATCACACTTGGTACAGACCGCATGCGTGTCTGTAAATAGAGTGGGCCAGTAGTACCCAGCTCTGATTTTTTAAGGCCGTAGGCCTTGCAGAATGGTGACCCCCAGGCATCCCGGAGTGAAATTCTCCAAGGACCCTAGACTGGTCTGATTTTCTGACGCACCGCAACAGGATGCCGTCAATGTTTTTAAAGTAAAGCCCCTCGGGGCGAAGAGTGTACTTCAGTGCACCTAGCCGAAACCTCCTTCTTTGTGAGGCATTCATGTGGTCTGGACATCTTCCGGTGCAGAAGTATCTCACCAGTTCATCTGTCCAGTCGCACTCCTCGGGTAAGGAGTTGGCAAGGTTGATGCGTGTTGCTGGATCCTCCCACTCGCAGGCGGATATCTCGGCTGCCGCGCTTCTGGCTAGCTCCTGGCACAAGGCTCGGCCTCTGATAAGCTTGGTTGGCCGCACTTCGATGTCAAACTCCTGGATTTTAGCAATCCATCCTGCTCTCTTGTGACCCGGCTCTCCTTGTATAATGAAGCTTCGAACATCCGGGTGGATCACAAAGACAGTGATCTTGCTTTGGGAGACAAAGTGCCTGAACTTTCGGAGAGATTTCATGACAGCGTGAACCTGCCGCTCTATAAAGTTGTACTTTTCTTCGTGTGGCTGGATCACTTGGCTCAGGAACGCTATGGGGCGCTCCTCGCCATCATCTCCCTTTTGGGTCAGGATTGCGGCGTAACTCTCCGGTTCTCCCACCGCGTACAGGATGAAATCTTTGGAGTAGTCCGGGTTTATCAACACCGGTCCTTGTGCAATTCAAGCTTTGATCTCCTCGAAGGCTTGCCCCCTTTCTTCAGTCCATAAGAATTCTGCGTTCTTTTTCAGCAACTCGGCCATAGGCTTGATTACCTGTGCAAAGTCTGGTATGAACTTCCGCACGAAGTTGATTTGGCCGAAGAAGGACTGCAGCCCTTTCTTGTCGATTGGGGCGGGCAAGCAGAGGAGGGCCTCTGCTCTATCAGGGTCTATGGCTAGGCCCTTTTCGGAGATGACATGCCCTAGCAACTTTCCTTCTTTTACCATGAAGACAGACTTCTTCGGGTTTATGGAGATGCCGAATTCACGACACCTTTCGAATATTTGCCGCAGGTGGGGAACATGCTCTTCTCGCCTGTGAGAGAAAACAGTCATGTCATCCAAGTAGATGACAATCACTTTGTTGAGCAGCTCTCGGAAGGCCAAGTCTTGTTGGCCACGAATCCGCCATGAGGAAAGGATTTTGTTGCTATTGCGCCCTAGGACCCGCAAACCAACATTGAAAGGCCGGAAGGAAGGAATGCCTTCCGTGCCAATCTCCGGAGAAGGCCGGCTTCCTGTGGGGTTTTGAGGTTCAAGATAAGAGTGCAGGGAAAGAGATAAAAATGCAGAAAGGGATTCCAAATTAGATTGGAGTTGGGTGGGGGGAACTAACAGTACGGCAACGCATCAATCACCACTACTAACACCAATATAACCATAACACACCACTATGGATGTTGTCACTAGCCAGTAGAATAGAGCCAAGTATATGTTTTGTGTTAAGAGCCAGAAGCACAGCTACAATGGTTCCCTAACAGACATTCCCTCCAAGGAACTAACAGTACGGCAACGCATCAATCACCACTACTAACAACACTATAACACAAAACATAACCAGAAAACTGCCACTAATCGTTTGCCCTATATATCCTCTGATTTATGCACCTCAGGAATACCTGACCACCAAATGCTGAAGTGAATCAACAAGCCATGACACAGGAAAACGTAAGGCAGAAATGTCAAGGAGAGGCAGCATACAAAATAAAAACAGTATAACAGCACCAAGTGTATGTATTATATTAAAAGGCAGAAGCACAGCTACAATGGTTCCCTAACAGACATTCCCCTTCCACCACCTTACAATGAAAACGTGGTGGGTATTTATAGCCTGAGAACCCCCCGATTACATTTATGGGCACAAAGTCCCAGTCAAACATTAGCTGACAAAAGCAGCCGCGGAACTGCTGATGCTGACCTTTGTCGGGCAGGACTGTACCCGCAGCATGGTCTCCCTGAAGGCTGTACAGATACGTGGCAGCGCATTAGGTAGAACTTCTCATCGGCAGGAATGCGGGTAGCTGAAGCAGGTAGAACCTCCAATCAGCTTTAAAGGCGGTAGCTGGCATAAGTAGTGCATCCCATGCTTGTCCTTGTGCTCGGCACGTCTTGGCTCGGATCCCAAAGTTGGACACTTGTCGGATGATGCTGCTTGACACGTGCTTGCCTTGAAAGGCAGTTTATCCAACTTCGCCCAGGATCAGAGCGCTGTCGGGTTGCGCAGGTAGAAAACAGCGCAGTCGGGAAGGCCTTCATGCCTTGGGTACTTTTCTGAGTTTATTCCCCTTTGCGCACCGGTCAAGGGCGCACTCCGACTTCGCTGCGAAGTCGGGTTGCGCACAGGTGAAAGCTGATTTCTACCGCCGTACGGACTTCGCCCTGGAAAGGGCGCACTCCGACTTCGCTGCGAAGTCGGGTTGCGCCCCAGCACTTAGTCATTTTTCCTGCCAGCCTGTTACCAAGTGCGCCCAGAAAGCAGGGCGCACTCCGACTTCGCTGCGAAGTCGGATTGCGCCCTGAACACTTGTTCTTCTGGCTGATTCTGTCACACTGCGCACTTTGCACTCCTGCTGCGCTCCAACTGGAGGGCGCACTCCGACTTCGCTGCGAAGTCGGATTGCGCCCTGACACTTAGCCATTTTTCAGGCAACTGCTGTCATTTTTGAGATTTGACTGAGGGGCTCAAGAGAAAGAGGGAAGAATGAGAATGTAGGGAAGAGAGAGAAAGGGGGAGAAGAGGAAGGGGAAAGAGAGGAAGAGGGAAAGGGAAGAGCAGCTCTCTTACAAAAATTGAAAACATTGCACCCCGTGCAAAATGTGACAACATTTCTGGCGGCTCGCGGGGTGTCGAGCTCGCCTCGGCGCAAAGAATCCATGCCTTCATCCATTGGGTGCAGAGGAACTTACTTCCCCTGCCTTCTGCTGCTCTGGTCGTTCCCTCGCGGCAATTGTTCTTCAGATCCACTTCCGGCAGCTGCCTCGGATTCGCCTTCCGAATGCTCTCCACGTCGGCTTCTGCTTCGCAGATGCGCTTGTATGCGGCCTGGGCTTGGCCCCAGGCTTCTGCTTCGAAGGGTCGGCGGTCAGCAACTTCTTCTAACGCTGCGTGGAATGCAGCGACCGTGTGCAAGTCGATGGTGAGGTATCTCTTTCCCGCCTCCTGGAAGTAGGAGCTGATCTTGCAAAGACTTGGACACCATCTCGGGTGACTCGACTTTCTTGAATTGGCTCGGTCCAGCCTATCGATTTCAGCCGTATCCGCCTCAAAGGACAGCCAATTCTCTTTCACTTGCTCATGGGTGAGAAACTCACCATTCTCAACATAGCCCGGGCACCCTAGTTCAGAGAGAGCGTGAAGGGGAGCCATACAAATGTCTCTTTCATGTTCGAATGCATCCAAGCATTCGTCTGGCAACTCTCACCTCTTCGTTTTCTTGAAATACTTATGCAAGGTTACCCTTGCATCTGCCCATTCTGCAGCGAATGAGGACATGGGGGAGAATTGGAGGCCATCGCGCTCGTGTTCTTGAAGTTTTATCGCCGTGTCCAGACCATTGCTTCGCCCGGCGTTCGGCCTCCTCTACCACAGAGCTTTCCCCGGGTAGAAACTTCTTGGATCCCGGGATGCGAAATCCAGGACCGACATGGCTTTATTCATGTGGGGCTTGCATCCCCGCAGCGAGATCAGCCCGCATCTCCTTAACTTTGCTCTTTGAAAGGACTGTCGCTTGAGATGCTTTTTCTGCAGATTGCGATTGCGCCCGCTTCAAAGATTCCTGGAGCTGAGAAATCTGCTCCAGGGCTGCCTGCTTTTCCGTTGCGGCTTCTTGCTGAGAAGCGGCCAGCCGGGCTTTTAATTCATCTATTTCCCTCTGCGCCGATTCCAGCCGCTCAGTGGACCTAGACAGGTCCTCTTCAAGCTGTCTTGTTTTATCCTGCAACCGGAAAAGCTCTTCCCGTTCCTCCAGATTTTTGACAAGGAGATTATCCGCTTTACGAAGGATTCCATGAATCTCGTATTGCCGGTGGATATCGTCAAAGCTCTTCTCCTTTCTCTCGAAGCTCGTAGTCCGCCCCTGGTCATTTCCCGGAGAGGCTTCTTCACTTTTGGAGTTATCTTTTCTGTCGTGAGCACTCTCCTCTCGAAGTCAAACTTGGTGCGCTTTACCGGGCGGCAATCTCCTCGAGTCTCCTCCGCTTCAAGTTTTGGAGAAAAGAGATAGGATATTCTACGGCTCTTGCTGCCAGAGGCAAATCGTCCGTGTTCTGGAGATCGTCCATGAAGTCCGGTTCCCCCGCCTAGGGTTCTGCTGTGACATCTCTCCTGCGAACAGGGAAATAGGAGAAACCGGAAGGACTTTGGAAGGAGCGGCCGCTTTTGAGGGCGACCGGGGAGCGGAGAGCGGAGCGGTTGATGCTGGAAGGGTTTCAAGCGGCTGAGGCGATGGATGCAGCGGTGAACGCGCAGCTTCAGCACTAACCACGGGTGAAGGGTTTGGGGTTTGACTCAGGGATAGGAAGGCGTTGGGGTCCTGAGCAAACTGGTCGAAAGAATGGTGGCCGCTAGAAGGCTGTGGAGATGGGGAGGAAGATGCGGCCACGGCTTGCTCGGATTGAGCGGGAGATGGAGTCGGAGTAGGGCCAGATGGGATCTGAGGGAGCGGGGCAGCGGACGTACCTGCGGGCTCCGCCTGAGCCGATGCTGGATGAATGTCTGCGGTTCTGGTTCCGGCGGCTGGCTCAGGACTATCCAGAGAAACAACCTCTGGAGCGGCTGGACGCGGCTGCGGCTCTGCGACTGACTGCTGCACCGTCAGGCTAGGTCGCCTGACCCTATCAACTCTCTTCCTCTTTTTCTCTTCTGGAGCAATGGCTGGTTTGGAAGAAGGAGATGAAGTAGGTGCAGCGGGCGCTGATGTTCCCACGGTAAACTTGTACCGGGGTTTGACTTGCAGAAGACCTGCCGCGGCCGGTCCGCTCGCTGGCGGTGCTGGCGTCTTTTGTGCCTGAGGAGCCACCTCGGGCGTTGACTTGGCTGATTTTTGCGCCTTTTCGGGCACCACCTTGGAAGCAACAAGTTGCATTGGGTCCACTTGGATATCTGCTGGGCCCGCACTGGCAGTTGTAAAAGTGTACAACTGCTGGGAGGAAGACCCCCTTTATAACCCTCGAAGGGACCTCGGGGAACGTAATCTCGGAATGCGAAAGGCCGCCAGCTGCCAATGTGCTGGTCATATAGAGCTGAAAAATCATCATCAACGGCCAGATTCCTTCTGATGGATTTATCGTGCTGCGTGCGGCACCTCATCTTCCAGCATTCAACAACTTTTTCTTTTGGCCAGTTAAGGCCTGCCAGCTTGGTGATGAGTTTCTTAAATCCCGGAGAAGTGAACTTGTGGTCCGGGTTTCGCTCGGGGTCATATGCTACCTCCTCGCAGTAAAACTCCTGCCACGGAGGCCATGCTTCCATCAAGTCAATCTCCCAGTCGAGGTCAACATGGACCACATCGCATCTGTCTTCGATTATATCCGCCCGGGGGCAGATATGTGCAAACTTTCCCCTTATCCCGTATGGGTCGTACTTCCAGCGCTGCGGCAGCAGAATCAGGCCAATGTCATAGAGCTCCCGCTCGAGATAGACATGCTGTCCTATCTCTGATATTTCGACGTTCGCCCAGGAAAGAGGATATTGAAAGATATGGCCCTTTTTCTTTCCCTGGCCGAACTCCTCTTCAACGTAATCCATCTGCCGCGCAACCTCCATCCCAAACTGATGATCCGTGCACCAGTAGGGCAGCAGATGAGGCTTGCCCTTGAATCCGTAGATTCTAACCACGATCCCCTGCGTCAGTCTAAAAACGTCCCCGAGCTTGTGATTCAACAAATAGTTTGTCATTTCCTGCGGGGGGCGAGGGATCTCACCATCGCTGAAGACTGACATGACCAAGCCCGGAAAGTTGAAGTTGAACTTGTAATAAGACCCTTTCCGGTATAGGTCATCCGTCCATTCATAGACGGGCTGTGGCTCTCCCTTCTCATTTACCTTCTTCAGGTTAGGGATCGGCATACGGGAGTGCAAGTGATACAAACATAGCCAAGCCAAGAAGGAACTGAATCGAAATTCAGTTGACTGCTTTTTCTGTAGCTTCACCAGGCTGGAGTGAATGGCGTATGCAAGCCAGTCCGCCCAGTCGAAGAAGATCGGGCGCTTCCCACTTTTCTGCGCTGCTGGTTCATAAGATTCTCCGCATAGGAGACATTCTGCCAGCGCTAGCTGGTACGGCCGTACCAGCTCGTCAGAGTCGCAACCGAGGACCCACGCCAGGATGGTGTATATGTATTTATTTTGAAACCTTTCCAGGGGTATGGGGCCGGTTGGCCATTGTCCAGCTGCGAGCGGGGCGTTCAGCTCTGAGTTGAGGAAATCCCTCATCTTTTTTGTATGCGTAAAGCGCCCCGCTTGCTCGCCAAGATTTATCCTTTTAACAATCGCGCTGGAGTCATATTGCAACCCGGGGCGAAGGCCGGCTGGACGGTCTCTCTACGGAGTGCGAACAAGGGTTTTCCGCTGCAGTTGCAAATTTGCCGGGTAGCTGGCCTGTAATGTCTGACAATGATGTCGACCAGCTCCGGGCATAGGTGGACAGGAGGGCACAAGAACCGATGAAGGTTCGACTTGTACGCAGCCCCGAAATGGTGAGAGGGCGAAACTTTATCAGCCCAATTTTCCACATTTATCCGCAGTTTAGTAAGGCTCATGGAAAACGAGCCGTCCTTGTACCCGGACAGGTAATTAACCGGTGGTGGTGGGGCTTGCCCACGCTGTACTTTCTTTGTCCGGGATTTTGACTTTTGATCCCGCGGCGTCTCACTCCCTAAAAGCATCTGACCGCGGGAAATCTCCACTTTCGCGCCCTTCGCTGGATTGAGCTGGCATTGGCAACTTTCCTTTGTCCATTCCTTCGAAACAACAATAATTATGACCTCTGGACGTCTGCACAAGATTTCGCAGTCACAGGAATAATCTGCACGATTTGGCATGTCTGGGTGCACCAGACCTCCTTTTAATGATAATGACAGCGTCATTAATGGTGCGCAGGAGGGGGTAGGTCGGCCGGCTAGTGAAGACGTTATGTTTTTTGGTGTCTGCGCAGGAGAACGTCTTGAAAGATGTACCTTGGTTACCGCGCCATGCCTCCTTGATTGCGTTTTCCTTGAAGGTTGCGCAATCATTAAATTTGACTTTGATCGCTGTGCCATGGCTGACGTCACTGCCACAATCTGGGCACACTGCTCGAGGCAAAACCCTTTTGGTTCGGAAACCCAACCTTCACAGCCGTTGCGCGCCCTGGGCCCACACTTGGAGTATTAATTTTTTATTTATTTTTTATAAACCATCCAAGCTGCGCCCAGGAAACAGGGCGCAATCGGACTTCGCCCCAAAATTGGGCGCATCCGACTTCGCCCCAAAATTGGGCGCAGTCCGAACCGACACTTGCTTTTTTTTCTGTTGCTGCTTTCACTTCCCAACTGCGCCCTTTGGATGGGCGCAACTCGAACTTCGCCCAAAACCGGACGAGCCGAACTTACACCTAGTCCCTTACGATGCCTTTGCTCTTTTCTTTGGTGAACCACCCGAGCTGCGCCTGGAAAATGGGGCGCATCTCATACTTCGCGCGAAACCGGGCTCGCCCAAACTCCGCGCAGTCAGACTTCGCCTTGAAAGTCAGCGCAGTCCGAACAATTAACTCCCTTTTGATGCTCCTTCTCCAACTGCGCCCTTTGGGTGGTGCGCAGCCCGACTTCGCTGCGAAGTCGGGTTGCGCACCCGGACTTAGCCATTTTTACTGTTTTCTTGGGCAGTTTCCTTTTACGAACTTCGCTCTTTTTCAGGGGCGACCCCTGATTTCGCCGCGAAGTCAGAGCTTTCTCCTTCTGTCCGACTTGGGCTTATTTAAACTGGAAAAACTGAAAGCTGAAAACTGTACATACTGAAATTTAAAAATGCATAAGGGAAATATGTTACAAGGAAGGGCCCATTAGGACACCTTCAACAGCGGTAAATTTTCAAGTGGAACCCGTTAACGGGAATAGGTAGGAGCTGACCCTCCATATCCCGAAGTATGTAAGCGTTGAGCTGGTTCACCCGGGCAATCTGATAAGGGCCCTCCCAGAGGGCATCGAATTTTCCGTGGTTGCCCGGCTTCGCCTTCAATGAGTCCCACTTCAGCACCAGGTCCCCGATTTCAAAAACTCGGGCAGTGGTGCCTTTCGCAAACCAGCCTTGAGTGGATTCAACATGCTTGGTGAAGGCCCCGGTAAGCTTTTTCCCTCGTCTTCCTCCAATCCGCAGGAGTTGGCACGATCCGTCATCCACCGGATCTCCGCTGCTTCTCTCTTCGTCCAACATCCAGAGAGCGGGGATTTCAATGTGAGATGGCATGACAGCCTCTTTGCCATAGACGAGCGCATAGGGGGACGTTTTAATGGACGTCTTGAACGAAACTCTGTCCGCCCACAGCGCCCGGTTCAGAAGTGAATGCCAAGTCCGCTTGTTCCTTTCAATGGTCCTTCTGATGATCTTCAGGAGGTTCTTGTTAGTAGACTCAGCAAGGCCATTCCCCTGCGGGTAGTAATTAGAAGACATCTTGTGATAAATGCCAAGTTTGCCAGTGTACTCCGTGAGTACAGCGCTCGCGAATCCCGGACCATTGTCCGTTACAATTGACTCCGGAACCCCGAAGCGGGTAATCGAGCTTTCAAGGAACCCGATGACCGTTTCTTGGTCCGCGTTTTTGGTTGGGATCGCCTCGCCCACCGTGTGAAGTAATCGGTGGCCGTAAGAATAAACTTGTGTCCGGCGAGAGGAATTAGGCGAAATCACCCCAATGAAGTCTAGACCCCATTGTCCGGAACGGAGTCTCGGCTCGAATCGGTTGAAGGGGCAGGGGTGCTTTTCTCGTTTCGCCAAACAAACCTCTGGCATTGATCACACTTGGAACAGACCGCATAAGCGTCTGTAAATAGAGTGGGCCAATAGTACCCGGCTCTAATTATTTTCAAGGCCGTAGGCCTTGCAGAATGATGACCTCCAGGCATCCCGGAATGAAAATCTCCGAGGACCCTGGACTGGTCTGATTTCCTGACGCACCGCAACGGATGCCGTCAATGTTTTTGAAGTAAAGCCCCTCGGGGCGAAGAGTGTACTTGAGTGCACCTAGCCGAAATCTCCTTCGTTGTGAGGCGTTCGGGTGATCCGGACATCTTCCGGTGCAGAAATATCTCACCGGCATCATCCCGTCCGACCACTCCCCTCCGATAAGGAGTTGGCCTGGTTGATGCTTGTTGCTGTGTCCTCCCACTTACAGGCGGAGATGCCGGCTACGGCGCTTCGGGCCAGCTCCTGACACAAGGCTCGGCCTCCGATAAGCTTGGTGGGCCGCACTTCGATGTCGAACTCCTGGATTTTTGCAATCCATCCTGCTCTCTTGTGACCCGGCTCCCCTTGTATGATGAAGCTTCGAACGTCCGGGTGAATCACAAAGACAGTCGTTTTGCTCTGGGAGACAAAGTGCCTGAACTTCCGGAGCGATTTCATGACAGCGTGAACCTGCCGCTCTATAAAGTTGTACTTTTCTTCATGCGGCTGAATCACTTGGCTCAGGAACGCTATGGGGCGCTCCTCGCCATCGTCTCCCTTCTGAGTCAGGACTGCGGCGTAACTTTCCGGTTCTCCCACCGCGTAGAGGATGAAGTCCTTGGAGTAGTCCGGGTTTATCAACACCGGAGCTTGCGCAATCCGAGCCTTGATTTCCTCGAAGGCTTGCTCTCTCTCATCAGTCCATTCGTAAGTTGTATCTTTTTTCAGCAGTTCGGCCATAGGCTTGATCACCTGTGCGAAGTCCGGGATGAACTTCCGCACGAAGTTAATCGGACCGAAGAAGGACCGCAGCCCTTTTTTATCAATTGGGGCCGGCAAGCGAAGGAGGGCTTCTGCTCTGTCAGGGTCAATGGCGAGGCCTTTCTCTGAGATGACATGTCCCAACAGCTTACCTTCTTTTACCGCGAAGACAGACTTCTTCGGGTTTATGGAAATGCCGAATTCTCGACACCTCTCAAATATTTGCCGCAGGTGGGAAACATGATCCCCTCTTTGGTGAGAGAAAACAGTCATGTCATCAAGGTAGATGACAATGATCTTATTGAGCAGCTCTCGGAAGGCCAGGTCCATGGCCCTTTGGAATGTGGCACCAGCATTGGATAAGCCGAAAGGCATGCGCTGATAGGCGAACGTCCCCCATTTGGTGGTGAACGCCGTTTTATGCTGGTCCTCATCCCTGACCCAAATCTGGTTGTAGCCGGAAAATCCATCTAGAAGTGAGAATCTCTGGGCTCCAAAAACGATGTGTAGAATTTGATCAATTTGGGGAAGCGGATAATGGTCCTTGAGGGAGGCCCGATTCAGGTTTCTGAAATCGACACAGAGACGGATGTCGCCATTCTTCTTCCTCACAGGCACCAAATTCGCAACCCAGGATGAATGCTTGATGGGGTAGATGATTTTGGCCTCGAGCATCTTCAGGAGCTCGGCTTTCATCATGGCCTCGATTTTCGGATTTACGGCCCTCTGCTTCTGCCGGAACGGCTTGGCGCCATCCTCTAGCTCAATGGTATGCTGGATTACATCTGTCATACCCCTTCAAATCCTCGTAGCACCAGGCCACGATGTCGGGGAACTCTTGGCACGGTGATCCGATCCGCTCAGTTCCTCCGAAGTGCGATCTGTCCCGACCTTGATGGTTTTACCAGGTTCGAGTTCCAGGTCGGCATACTGCTTCGGGTCTACTTTGATCCTATGAGATATAGCTCTGTCATTCTGATCAAATAGACTCTCCAATGTAATCAGTCCTTTTGGGACATGATTATTTTTCAACTGTATCAACCCCTCATATTGCTCGTCATCGGGGTCTCTACTCTCGATTGAACATGCTTCATTTACCAAAAATGTGACGATCTCCTCGTCACAATCGAACACCTGCCAGTGGGTGTCCTTATCAGGCACAGAAGGCCTGTAAATAGTGCGAACCGGCTTCGGTTTCTGGACAACGTCGTCAGCCGGAACGTACCTGGCTCCAACAGACGCCAGAATGTCAGCGTGTTTGTTTTTCTCACGCGATATCGCCTTGACATTCAACGAGTCAAACGACTCCATCAGGTCCCACACCCGGTTGCGGTATGCCTTGAGATAGTGCTTTTTGGAGGCGCACTTGTTCGTAACCTGGTGACACACCAGCTCTGAATCTCCAAAGATCTGCAGGTGTTTAATCCCCAGCCTCTCTGCCTTTCGCAATCCCAAGCACAGGGCTTCGTACTCCGCCGAGTTGTTAGTGCAACTCCAGGCCAACCTGTAGGTATAGTCCTTCTGGATCCCGGTCGGAGAAACCAAAAGCACCCCTGCACCGGCGCCATTTTTGCATCGCGCGCCGTCAAAGAAAAGCTTCCACAGCTTCTCAGGTGCAGGTCCCACTTCCTTTTCAGCCGACTTGTCAAGCCTCTCGGGTTGTACAATGGTGTAACAGCCTTGCCGTGTCTCAATTACGACATTGAAATCCCGCAAAGAGAACTCATCTTCGAGCTGTAGCACTTCGAGGGCTTGCTCCGTCAGCTCTACCGTCACCGGTTCTTCCTCCGACAGCTGGACCACGCAGTCCAACTCTTCTCCGGGTATCTTCTCTACTAGGAAGGTGGAAGGCTTCTCATTAAAGATTCTCACTCTTCTTCCTTTGAAGGGCACTTCCATGTGTGAGTAGTCTAGAGACAGGTACCCGCCCAGCTTCGCAGTGAACTCCCGGGAGAGACACATGCCGAAGTAGGGAGCCAGGTCAACAACCACGACCTCTTGGATGACCACGATGTCGAGAGCCTTATGCAGCCGAATAGGGATGTCTTTTATGACACCAACTGTCTTGACAGGGGTGCCGTCCAGTTGCAGCACGCCTTGGCTGCTCCTTGTGTACTCCATCCCGATCTCGTCGCAGACGGCTTTCGGCATAACAGTCGTGGAAGCGCCAGAGTCCACCATGCAGTTGTGTACTATGTGCCCTTGCATCCGTAAAGACGGATAGAAGGGAGGCGGTCTGTTCTTCCCAGTGGCTGAGACTGTCGGAGGTTGAACCAGGACAGCGGGCTGTACCTGCTTGCCGTTCTTCATGTTTTTCAGAGATTCCTGCAGCAGATCCACCTGGCCTGGGAGCAGAAGAGCATCGTACATGCTGATTCTAGCGGGTGTTCTTTTTAACTCGTCTACTATGCTGTAGCCCGAGGTGCTAGCTCCTTCTGCTTCTTTTGCCGGCTCATACTTCGTCCGGTACTGCTGGGTGGCCTCAACTCTCTGTCTCTTGGTCAGAGACGGGTACTTCAGCTTCTCCTGGGCTTGTTCTTTGGTTTCAGCTGGAGGCTGAGGTTCTGGAGCTTTAGCCGGAACTGGAGCTTTTGCTATAGGAGGCTTGGCTGGAATAGGGGCTGCCTTTACCGGAGGAGGCTTGGCTGGAGCTTTGTCTTTGGATGCCTTCTCCTGGGCTGTGTAGGGCCACAGCCGCTTGTATGGTGGCAGCCCACCGGGCTGCGCCTTTTCTCTTCTGGCATACACTTGCAAGGGCTTGGCAGCATCTGCAGTTTTCTTTTCTTCCTTGGCGGGCGGCACTAGATTTTCCTCTGGGAGGGCAAAGTTGGCTTCGCCGTCCAGGATCATGTAGAGTTCATCGTCCTCTATGGCGCTGCCGGCCAAAGTCTGGATGTAGTGCTGGTGCAGTGTGCAGTCTTCCTCCGAATGCGGGTCGTTGCACGTAGTGCACCAGTTGATCTGGTCGGAAGGACCAGGTTGGTCTTCGATAGCAGCATTTCTCGGAGGCGGACGCCTCTGCAGTTGTTGTTCTGGAGGCCTGTCTTTTGTTAGCGCCGGGGGCGGATATGGCCTCCTAGGAGCGAGGTCCATCTGGGCCTGCTTCTTCTTCAGAGCGGTCATGTCATTGGACATGGCATGATAACCTGAGGCCAAAGCCCGTACCTCCTGGAGGATTGTGTTCTGAATGTTATTGTCAGGAGGCGGCAATTGTGCCGGTGGAGGCAATGCGGCTAATGGAGGAGGATTGGAATAAGGTGCGTACTGCGGGGGAGCAGGGAGTGCTGGAAAATGCGGAGGAGGAGGCGGGTGAGGATAATGCATTTGCGGCGGGCCGTAAGGAGTTACGACCGGCGCCGGATTCCATTGCTGCTGGGGTTGCTGCCCTGATGTGGACGGCGCACCACCAGAAGCTGACGGATATTGGGATCTGGGGAAGTCGGGATGAATGGGTTCCTGCACCCTGGACGGGAGTCTGCCGATGGAAATGATATCCGCTTCAGCTTGCTGGGCAGCATCGTACAGAGCAGGAAACGAGTCTATTCTGGCAATCTTCAGCAGCAGGCATATGTCTGAGTTGAAGGATCTCAGGTAGTAGTGAGCAGCCATGCCAGCTGAAGGCCGAAGTTCACGAGGTACCCGTTTCCAGGATCTCGCAAACCTGATGTTAAAGTCAGACACCTCCTCTTGGGGGTGTCTCTGGATACTTTGGAACTGATGCAGCAAAGAAGTGGGGTCAGCAGACTCGTTGCATCCTTTCACGAGCCTTCTGGCGAGCTGGGGCCACCCTGTGATAGATCCCTCTGGCAGCGATCTCCACCAGTAGAGAAGCTTTCCCCTTAGGGAAAGGGCCAGCAGACGGGTCTTCACACTTTCGTCAGTAATGGAGTGCAATGCGGCCAGGGCAAGGATGTCCTGGATGTGCTCGTACGCCGTCTTGCCGTAGCCGTCGTATGTAGGGATGGACTTTAAGGCAGCAGGGGGCACAGCTTGCTGTCCGACCAGGGCCAAGGGCCCCGTAGAGTCCACCGCCGGGAAGAGATCATCATCATTCTGCTGCTGGGCAGCCATTTCTTCTTCTTCTCCTCCGTCGGTTGTATACTCAGTGTCGGTACCTTCCGAGGATGTAGATTCCTCTTCTTCCTCGGCCTCTTCTATTTCGTTCTCAGCTCCTTCGACCTCGGCTTCGGCTTCTTCTCGGATTTCAGCCTCGGCTTCGTCGACACGAGCTTGTTGATCAGCCCAGCTCGACAATTTCGCCTCGAGCGTTGATGTCTAGTTCGTAAAAGGCAGGCGGGTTTCTCGGATCCCTTGCTCGCCACCTTCTCGTTTGCATGAAGGTGCTAGGACCGGTCTTTCGGACTCAGAGGATATGTTCGTGCAGAGTCGCCAGGTGTTCTGATTTTGAACAGCAATGAAGCGAACACCGGTGCTTCGATTCTGTTTGGGGGTGGGAAACTTCCTTGTCCCACCGGGCGTGCCAGAAACTGTTGGTCACGAATCCGCCATGAGGAAAGGATTTGTTGTTATTGCGCCCTAGGACCCGCAAACCAACATTGAAAGGCCGGAAGGAAGGAATGCCTTCCGTGCCAATCTCCGGAGAAGGCCGGCTTCCTGTGGGGTTTTGAGGTTCAAGATAAGAGTGCAGGGAAAGAGATAAAAATGCAGAAAGGGATTCCAAATTAGATTGGAGTTGGGTGGGGGAACTAACAGTACGACAACGCATCAATCACCACTACTAACACCAATATAACCATAACACACCACTATGGATGCTGTCACTAGCCAGTAGAACAGAGTCAGGTATATGTTTTGTGTTAAGAGCCAGAAGCACAGCTACAATGGTTCCCTAACAGACATTCCCTCCAAGGAACTAACAGTACGGCAACGCATCAATCACCACTACTAACAACACTATAACACAAAACATAACCAGAAAACTGCCACTAATCGTTTGCCCTATATATCCTCTGATTTATGCACCTCACGAATACCTGACCACCAAATGCTGAAGAGAATCAACAAGCCATGACACAGGAAAACGTAAGGCAGAAATGTCAAGGAGAGGCAACATACAAAATAAAAACAATATAACAACACCAAGTGTATGTATTATATTAAAAGGCGTAGCACACTACAATGGTTCCCTAATCACATTCCCCTTCCACCACCTTACAATGAAAACGTGGTGGCTATTTATAGCCCGAGAACCCCCGATTACATTTATGGGCACAAAGTCCCGACCAAACATTAGCTGACAAAAGCAGCCGTGGAACTGCTGATGCTGACCTTTGTCTGGCAGGACTGTACCCGCAACATGGTCTCCCTGAAGGCTGTACAGATACGTGGCAGCGCGTTAGGTAGAACTTCTCATCGGCAGGAATGCGGGTAGCTGAAGCAGGTAGAACCTCCAATCAGCTTTAAAGGCGGTAGCTGGCATAAGTAGTGCATCCCATGCTTGTCCTTGTGCTCGGCACGTCTTGGCTCGGATCCCAAAGTTGGACACTTGTCGGATGATGCTGCTTGACACGTGCTTGCCTTGAAAGGCAGTTTATCCAACTTCGCCCAGGATCAGAGCGCTGTCGGGTTGCGCAGGTAGAAAACAGCGCAGTCGGGAAGGCCTTCATGCCTTGGGTACTTTTCTGAGTTTGTTCCCCTACTGCGCACCTGTCAAAGGGCGCACTCCGACTTCGCTGCGAAGTCGGGTTGCGCACAGGTGAAAGCTGATTTCTACCGCCGTACGGACTTCGCCCTGGAAAGGGGGCGCACTCCGACTTCGCTGCGAAGTCGGGTTGCGCCCCAGCACTTAGTCATTTTTCCTGCCAGCCTGCTTACCAAGTGCGCCCAGAAAGCAGGGCGCACTCCGACTTCGCTGCGAAGTCGGGTTGCGCCCAGAACACTTGTTCTTCTGGCTGATTCTGTCGCACTGCGCACTTTGCACTCCTGCTGCGCTCCAACTGGAGGGCGCACTCCGACTTCGCTGCGAAGTCGGATTGCGCCCTGACACTTAGCCATTTTTCAGGGCAACTCGCTGTCATTTTTGAGATTTGACTGAGGGGCTCAAGAGAAAGAGGGAAGAATGAGAATGTAGGGAAGAGAGAGAAAGGGGGAGAAGAGGAAGGGGAAAGAGAGGAAGAGGGAAAGGGAAGAGCAGCTCTCTTACAAAAATTGAAAACATTGCACCCCGTGCAAAATGTGACAACAGGTCCATGGCTCTTTGGAATGTGGCGCCAGCGTTGGATAAGCCGAAAGGCATGCGCTGATAGGCGAACGTTCCCCCATTTGGTGGTGAACGCCGTCTTGTGCTGGTCCTCATCCTTGACCCATATCTGGTTGTAGCCGAAAAAACCGTCTAAGAGGGAAAATCTCTGTGCTCCAGCAACTATATGGAGGATTTGATCGATCTGGGGAAGCGGATAATGGTCCTTGAGGGAGGCCTGATTCAGATTTCTAAAGTCCACGCAGAGATGAATGTCTCCGTTCTTCTTCCTCACGGGAACCAAGTTCGCAACCTAGGATGAATGCTTGATGGGGTAGATGATTTTGGCCTCTAGCATCTTCAAGAGCTCGGCTTTCATCATGGCCTCGATTTTCGGATTGACGGCCCTCTGCTTCTGCCGAAATGGCTTGGTGCCATCTTCTAGCTCAATGGTATGCTGGATTACATCTCTGTCATACCCCTTCAAGTCCTGGTAGCTCCAGGCTACTATGTCAGGGAACTCTCGACACAATGCTCTGATCTGCTCGAGTTCCTCTGTGGTGCAGTCTGTTCCAACCTTGATCGATTTTCCAGGTTCCAGCTCCAGGTCGGCGTACTGCTTTGGGTCTACTTTGATCCGGTGTGATATGGCTCTGTCATTCTGATCAAATAGACTTTCAAGAGTAATCAGTCCTTTTGGGACATGATTGTTTTTTAATTGTATCAACCCCTCATATTGCTCGTCATCAGGGTCTCTACCTTCGATTGAACAGGCTTCATTTACCAAAAATGTGACGATCTCCTCGTCACAGTCAAACACCTGCCAGTGGGTGTCCTTATCAGGCACAGAAGGCCTGTAAATAGTACGAACCGGCTTCGGCTTCTGGATAGTGTCATCAGCCGGAACGTACCTGGCTCCAACAGACGCCGAATGTCAGCATGCTTGTTTTTCTCGCGTGAAATAGCCTTGACATTCAACGAGTCAAAAGACTCCATCAGATCCCAGACCCGATTTCGGTACGCCTTGAGATAGTGCTTTTTGGAGGCGCACTTGTTCGTGATCTGGTGGCACACTAGCTCTGAGTCGCCGAAGATCTGCAGATGTTTAATCCCTAGCCTCTTCGCCTTTCGCAAACCCAAGCACAGGGCTTCGTACTCCGCCGCGTTGTTGGTACAGCTCCAAGCCAGCCTGTAGGTGTAATCCTTCTGGATCCCGGTTGGGGAAACCAAAAGTACTCTAGCACCGGCGCCATTTTTGCATCGTGCACCATCAAAGAAAAGCTTCCACAACTTTTCAGGTGCAGGTCCCACTTCTCTTCTGGCTGACTTGTCAAGCCTCTCAGGCTGAACAATAGTGTAGCAGCCTTGCTCAGTTTCAATCACGGCGTTGAAGTCCCGCAAGGAGAATTCATCTTCTACTTGCAGCTGTTCGAGAGCTTGCTCCGTCATGTCCACCGTCACCAGTTCTTCCTCCGTCAATTGAACCATGCAGTCCTCAGGCTCTTCTCCGGGTATCTTCTCTACTAAGTAAGTGGAAGGCTTCTCATTGAAAATCTTCAGTCTCCTTCCTTTGAAGGGTACTTCCATGTGCGAGTAGTCCAGAGACAGATACCCTCCCAACTTCGTAGTGAACTCCCTGGAGAGACACATGCCGAAGTAGGGTTCCAAGTCGACGACCACAACCTCTTGGATGACCACGATGTCGAGGGCTTTGTGCAGCCGAATAGGGATGTCTTTAATGACACCGACTGTCTTGACAGGGGTGCCGTCTAGTTGCAGCACGCCTTGGCTGCTCCTTGTGTACTCCATCCCGATTTCATCGCAGACGGCTCTCGACATTACGGTCGTGGAAGCACCAGAATCCACCATACAGTTGTGCACTATGTACCCTTGCATCCGTAATGACAGATAGAAGGGAGGTGGTCTGTTCTTCCCAGTGGTTGAGACTGTCAGGGGTTGCACCAGGACAACGGGCTGTATCTGCTTGCCATTCTTCATGATTTTCAGAGATTCTTGTAGCAGATCAACCTGGACTGGGAGCTGAAGAGCATCGTACATGCTGATCCTTGCGGGGGTTCTCTTCAACTCGTCCACTATGCTGTAGCCCGAAGTGCTAGCTCCTTCCGCTTCTTTTGCCGGCTCATACTTCGTCCGGTACTGCTGAGTGGCCTCAACTCTCTGTCTCTTGGTCAGGGACGGATATCTCAGCTTCTCCCGAGCTTGTTCTTTGGTTTCAGCTCGGAGGCTGAGCAACGGGAGCTTTAGCCGGAAGAGCTTTGGCTATGGGAGGCTTGACTGCGGGAGTCTTCGCCGGAGGAGTCTTCTCTTTGGCTGTGTAGGGCCACAGCCTCTTGTAGGGTGGTAGCTCCTCAGGTTGCGCCTTATCTCTTCTGGCGTACACCTTTAAGGGTTTTGCTGCAGCTTCGGCAGACTTTCTGTTTTCCTTGGCAGGAGGCGGCATCGGAACTTCCTCTGAAACGGCGAAATTACTTTCGTCGCCCAGGATCATGTAGAGTTCTTCGTCCTCTATGGCGCTGTCGGCCAAGGTCTGGAGGTAGTGTTGATGCAGAGTACAATCTTCCTCGGCATGCGGGTCATTGCACGTGGTGCACCAGTTGACCTGGTCAGGAGTACCAGGTTCGTCTTCAATGGCAGCATTCCTCGGAGGAGGCCGCCTTTGCAATTGTTGCTCGGGGGGCCGATCTTTTGTCAATGCCGGGGGCGGATATGGCCTCCTTGGAGCCAGGTCCATTTGGGCCTGCTTCTTTTTCAGGACAGTCATGTCGTTGGACATGGTGTGGTAGCCAGAGGCCAGAGCCCGTACCTCCTGAAGGATTTGATTCTGGATATCATGGTCCGGAGGCGGCGGCAACTGAACTGGGGGAGGCAATGCAGCCAATGGAGGAGGAGTTGAATATTGTGCATGTTGCGGGGGAGCAGGAAGTGCTGGAAAACGCGGAAGACGAGGAGGCGGATAATGAATTTGCGGCGGGCCGTAAGGATTCACGACCGGCGCCGGATTCCATTGTTGTTGGGGTTGCTGTCCTGAAGTGGACGGCTCCGAACCAGAAGCTGATGGATACTGCGATCGAGGAAAATCAGGGTAGATGGGCGGCTGTACTCTGTGTGGAAGCCTGCCGATGGAAATGATATCCATTTTAGCTTGTTGGGCAGCCTCGTACAAAGCGGGGAACGTGTTGATTCTGGCAACCTTCAGCAGCAGGCAAATGTCTGAGTTGAAAGATCTCAGATAGTAGTAGGCGGCCTGACCTGTTGACGGTCGGAGTTCGCGAGGCACTTGTTTCCAAGACCTCGCAAACCCGATGTTGAAGTCTGACACCTCCTCTTGGGGGTGTCTCTGAATACTTTGGAACTGATGCAGCAAAGAAGAGGGATCAGCAGACTCGTTGCATCCTTTTACGAGTCTGCCGGCTAACTGTCGCCACCCTGTGATGGATCCCTCTGGCAGTGATCTCCACCAGTAGAGAAGCTTTCCCCTTAGGGAAAGGGCCAGCAGACGGGTCTTCACACTTTCGTCAGTAATGGAGTGTAGCGCAGCCAGGGCGAGAATGTCCTGGATGTGTTCATACGCCGTCTTGCCGTAGCCGTCGTACGTAGGGATAGACTTTAAGGCAGCAGGGGGCACGGCTTCCTGTTCGACTAGGGCCAAGGGCCCCGTAGAATCTACCGTCGGGAAGAGGTCATCATCATCTTGATGATCAGCCATGTCTGCTTCTGACCCGGTGGTGTACTCGGTATCGGAACTGTCCGAAGATGTGGATTCTTCTTCGGCCTCAACTTCTTCAATTTCTGCCTCGACTTCTTCAATTTCAGCGTCGACTTCTTCAATTTCAACCTCGGCCTCTTGGATTTCTTCTTCACGAGCTTGATAATCAGCCAGCCTGACGCGCTCGCCTGGAGCGTCAATGTTGATTTCGTAAAAGTCAGGCGGGTTCTTCGGATTCCTTGCTCGCCACCTTCTTGTTTGCATGAAGGCGTTAGGACCGGTCTTCACGGACTCAGAGAGTGTTCATATAATTGCAGAGTCGCCAGGTGCTCTGATTTTGAACAGCAATGAAGCGAGCACTAGTACTTCGATTCTGTTTGGGGGTGGGAAACTTCCATGTCCCACCGGCTAAGGCCAAGAAACTGGTGGCACAGGTGGGTTTATCAAATTGGAATAGTACTTGTCCCACCGGTTATGGATCCTACTGAGACAGACGCAGTCGGTCCCACCGGGCGTGCCAGAGAAACTGTTGGTTACGAATCTGCCATGAGGAAAGGATTTGTTGTTAATGCGCCCAGATTCGCCCACCAGATTGAAAGGCCGGAAGGAAGGAATGCCTTCCGTGCCAATCTCCGGAGAAGGCCGGCTTCCTGTGGGGTTGTGTTAAGATAAGAGTGCAGGGAAAGAGATAAAAGTACAGAAAGAGATAAAAGTGCAGAAAGAAATTCCAAATGTGATTGGAGTTGGGTGGGGGGAATAAGCAGCACGACAATGAATCAATCACCACTACTAACAGCATTCATCTACAAACATACATTGAAACTACAGCTATCGACGATCCTATGTATCCTCTATCTATGCATTCCAGGAATACTTGGCCACCAAATGCCGGAGTCCAGAGTTCAAGACAACAAGCAAGCAATGACACAAGAAACATGAGGCAGAAATGACAAGGAGAGGCAGCATACAAGATAAAAGACAGTAAGCAGAGCCAAGTATATGTTTATATTTGAGGCAAACGCACAGCTACAATTGTTCCCTAGCAATATATTCCCCTTCCACCACCTACAATGAAAAAGTGGTGGGTATTTATAGCCCAATTTCCCCCCGATTACATTCATGGGCACAAAGTCCCAGACAAGACAAAGTAGCTGACACGAGCGGCTGAGGAGCCACTGATGCTGACTTCTGTCGGGCAGGACTCGTCCTTGCAGCATGGTGTCCCTGAAGGCGGTACAGCTACGTGGCAGCGCGTTGGGTCAAATCTTCGATCAGCAGGAATGCGGGTAGGTGCGGCAGATGGCACTTCACATCGGCTTAAATGGTGACAGTTGGCGCCGGTAGTGTAGCCCATGCTTTGTCCTTGCGCGGTCAAGTCTTGGCTCGAATCCCAAAGATGGATACTTGTCGGATGCTGATGTATGACACGTGTCTGCCTTGAAAGGCAGCTTATCCAACTTCGCCCAGGATTCGGGCGCTATCGGGTTGCGTAGTTTGAAAACAGCGCAGTTGGAAGGCCTTCTTGCCTTAGCATTCTCTGAGTTGGCTTTACCCAACTGCGCACCGGTCAGAGGGCGCACTCCGACTTCGCTGCGAAGTCGGGTGTCGCACCGATGCTTGCTGTCTTCTTTCGCTGTTCGGACTGCGCACTGGAAAAGGGGCGCACTCCGACTTCGCTGCGAAGTCGGGTGTCGCCCCAGCACTTAGCTGTTTTTCTGCCAGACCATTCTCATAGTGCGCCCAGGAAGAAGGGCGCACTCCGACTTCGCTGCGAAGTCGGGTGTCGCCCCTGACACTTAGATTTTGCTTTGATCCTGCCTGCTTGCGCACTTCGGGTTCCCTACTGCGCTCCAATTGAGGGGCGCACTCCGACTTCGCTGCGAAGTCGGGTGTCGCCCCAACATTTCATTTTTCAAGGAACACCTCTGAAATTTTACTGGGGGAAGAAAGGGGGAAAGAAGAAGAGGGAATGAAACTGCGAGGAAGAGGGAGAAAGGGAGAAATGAAGAAAGGGAAAATGAGGAGAAGGAAAGGAAAAGAGCAGCTCATTTGCAGAAACCAAAAACATGGCACCCCGTGCAAAATGTGGCAACAAGTATATTGAGTGTGTCTCTTGCTTTCTTATTCAGATATAGGCTCTTCTTTTTTCATAGTAAATGACTACAAACTTTTGAATAGACTTCTTCCTGTAAGAATGTTGACGAATAATACGAGTTGTAAGCCTATGAAGAGATCTACAATCACTATCAAACCAAGCATTGCTAGGGCGATATCTGGTTACCCTCTTCAAATTTGCAGTCAGGAGAAGGAGAGAAAATTGCAAACATTAATCCATTTCCCTGATTTATAGCTGATTTTTTGCGTTTTGCCTCTATCTGGCAGAGTTTTAGGAAGAAATCAGCGATTTTTTGCACTATTTCTCTCCAAAACGTTGCCCATTTCTTGGCTTCGAGAAAATAGGTCGATTTAATCGTGGGGACAAAATAGCACGAGAAAAACTGAGATATCACTATTTCTCAATGATTTTTCTATGATCAAGATTACGGTCAAAGTAAATAATATTTGGAGAATGGTGGGTGTAAGAGGGAATATTTAAGAGTGTCCCATTCCTGGTGTATTCTTCTTTATATGATCATGGTCAATCGTGTAAGATGGGGTTTTTGTTCTACTTTTTTCTGGTTTCATCTTAAAACATAGCATGACTTAATTTGACCTTTGACATTTTACGTTTTGTTTTTTAATAAATGGGTTATATGGGATTGAAACAGGCCCCACCTGTATTACATCATGAGCACATAGTGGTATTACAACATGCACAACAACTATGTAAATTTTAATACTGTTTCATTTCTGACTATTGTTACAGGTAGCACGAAATCTTGTTGCAGCTGGACATGATGTTTACTTGGTCAGTGCAGCTCCAGACTTCGTCTACACCTCTGAAATAAATTCACCCAACTTGCACCTTCGCAAGGTAGATTATGTGATACTTTTTGTATTCGAGAGCTATCTTTCTTGTTTCTTGCATTCTTTCTGACAATAGACTTTTCTATGTTATGCAGTTTTTGAGTTTTCTTTGATAACTCTTCTTATGATGTTCAGAAACTTAAGAAGCAGTGTTATGGATTGGTGTCTTCTCAACTTAAATCTATAGTAATGTATAAGACCGGTATGGATGCATTTGTAGTGAAGCTTTAATGAAATGTGAGTGTTAGTCTTTTCTTCATTATTGTTATGAGCGACAGTGCTTATAGATGCCTGATATCCTACTCAAACTTCAAATAGAGTCCTCTTTAAGGAGTTGGTGTCATGTGGTCCTTGAATGAATTGCCTTCTATCTAACTAAATACAAAAGCAGTTTGTGCATGACTCTGCACTTAACAATGTAAGATAGTAGGAAAATAGTTTACATGTTAGAGGCCCTACTTTTACGTAGGTCATATATTGACCAATAGGGCCTTGCATAAATATTATCATCACTGTACAAACTGCTAAATAGAGGATTATATATCAATCGTCAAGGTGTGTTTTTCCCCTCTTTCAATCTTTAAAAATTATTGGCTAGAACACTTCATACTTTGTGGCACAAAAACCATACAATTTATCATTCCATCCGTGTTTAGCATTACCATTCATGAGTAAGCTAAGATGCATCACACTCGTCAAGTCTTACACTGGGACATGGCATTTCTCGTGATGTGCTCACAATCTATCATTCACACTAAGAACATTCATGAGTAAGCTAAGATGCATCACATTCGTCAAAGTCTTACACTGGGACATTGCATTTCTCATGATGTGGTCACAATCTATTATTCACACTAAGAATTTCATATTAAGAACGTTGGCATCACTAAGTATGCATAATCATATTAAAACCCATGCATTCATTGGTATATATTTCATCCACATTTTCATGCATTATCTCCTGAGACAGTATACTATAGAAAGCATCAAACCAAGGGTATTGTTCTGATGTTCCTGTTGGTCACAAATCTGCCACAGGAAAGGATTTTGTACGTGTACGCACCCTAGACCTGGACCAACATTGAAAGGCCGGAGGGAAGAAATGCCCTCCGTGCCAATCTCCGGAGAAAGGCCGACTCCTTTACTAACTACTTGATTTTTTAAGCTAAGAGTGCAGGAAAGAGATAAAAAGGGATACGGGAAGAAATGTGAATGATTCAGTGGGAAAGAACCAGCAGCACGATTACTAGCTAATACCTTGAAGTAGCAGCAATAAATACAAAGAATAAAACATAAATTAACACCACGCTAACTTCCCTATGTATCCTCTGGAAGAGTTCCAGGATTCAACTACTTTCCTACGCCTAAATCCAGATTTCAGAATTACAGCAGTTAGGAAAATATATGAATGTAGCAGAAACCACTAACCACAGGCAGCATACAAAGAATTTAACGCAGTATTTTCTCCCCTATGTATCCTTCAGGAGAATTCCAGGGTCCAATCCCCAATCACACACCTAAATCCAGGATGCAGAATTACAGTATGCAAATGAAGAAATGGAATAACAGAAATAATCACAGAAGGCAGCATACAAGAGAGAAATTGAGCCCGAAGTCTTTAATATCAATTGCAAAAATCAAGTTACAGCAGCTTTCTAGCAAAAGTTCCCCCCCTTTTTCATTACAATACGTGGGTTTTTATAGAGGACCCGACCCTTTGAGCCATTAATGCGTTGGATTTGAAAGTATGCCCTCGGCCGTCTAAAAAATCCGCGCCTGTCCCCTTCCGCTACTGAGGTTTCACATCCATTTACACAATTAGCAACCATGGCCGCATCAGTCGGGGAAATCTGCATTTAGGAGCCGTCTAACCTGTCCTAGGTTTCTCCGGATGAGGTGCTCGAGTGGATTTACAAGTTGCCCTAGCTTTTCTTTTGCAACTGATAGCTCTTTTCCTATTGCCACAAATGGGCACCGGGCCTTTCGGTCAAGAAAAAATGCATTTATGAAACACTCAAATGCCTTGGAAAAATACCCCGTCCTTGGGATGTGTGCCCTTGAAGAAAGCGCCCCTCGTCGATTGAGCCCTAGAGGGAGCTTCGCCAAATTCTAGTTCGGGGCTTTGCTTCGCAACAGGTGTGGGCTGAAGTGGGGATGATAATCATACATGAATGCTTCGCCCGAAGGGGCCCTTCACAACGGCTTCGCAAAGATCTTATGCCGAAGCAGATGGCCTCTAGCTTTGTATCACTTCGCCAAGGCAAGTCGCACAAAACTCCCTAAAACAAGAACTGCAGGTTAGCAATTTCTTAAAGACACTCCAGGTTATGTATGGTTCTGAGAAAATATCATGTTAGTTCTGTTACAAAAATGAAAAGGTCCAACAAACAGACATTCTGTTTGATTAGACTTTTTTTCTAGGAAGCATCGGTGCCAGGAATTGCTTTTGCAGGTTCCAAATTTCCTGCTGTGTGAGAACATTCCAGAATCATGTGAGAACATTCCAGAATCATATGAGAACACTTTGAATCTGTAGAATATAGCATCGAACTAATAAAATGGATGAAGGGATGCAATTTGAGTTTTTCCAAGTCATGAATGGTATGTGTTTAGTGACCTGTGCGACTCCCCTAGCAAATTCAGTGAATGGATCTTCTTCCACATATGAAGAGTGTTTTCTCTAATGTATAGAACCCAAAACATTCTCTTTAAGGGAAAGTATAATGTTGTCCTTGAAACCAAGCATTCCTTGTTCTTGTTTACATATGCTAATGTCTTGTGAGCTTAGTTTTCAGTTTACCAATACTGTAAATTTCAATAGTTAATACTTCTGCAATGTAAGAATTGACTGTACAAGTGCAGGGAATACGTAATCATGACTATTGGGCAATGCATGGATGTGTCTTGAGTATATTGTGATCATCTTTGTCAGGCTTGATAGATAGTTTCTATATTGCCTTTTTTGCTAAGGCATTAAATGCTTCTAACAAAAGATCTATGATTTTCAGGTTTTACTTGATAGTGGAGCTGTGCAAGCAGATGCTTTGACTGTTGATCAACTTGCTTCTTTAGAGAAGGTCATATTCTTTGTCTCCCTTGCATGTCTATTCAAAGCTTAATATTAATCAAATAATAATGACAATTTATCATACAAAGTTGAAAATGATTCAAGTGGTTAGCAAGGATGGGGATCTACTGGCTTATACTCTTGAAGTATCATTTTCTTATTTCTCTAAATCTCTATTTTATCCTCTATTTCATGAGGGTGGTTCTTGGAATATGTTGTCTTTGATTCTCTAAAGACTTTTTGATTTTCTAAAGACTATCGATAAATATATGATGCATGAAACTTTAATTTATTGTGGAAGTATTCAAGTGTATTTAGAAAATTTGTCTTATTAATTTTCCCCATACAGGTTTTACTTTGGAAATTCCAGGAGTGAGATGACCATTAAACAAATTACAGATTCACAGCTAAGTGGGAGATGACATTTAATCAGTTGAACCAATTATGTAATTAATTACCATTAATATTTAGAGTGAAAAATGTACACATTGCATCATGTGAATTATATTTAAGTGGGGCATACTTGTTTATTACATGTCCATCAAATTTATTTCAGTAGTTCACTTGAAATAATTGAGTGCATAAAATAGTCACTTCCTTATGAGCGTACCTATGCACCTGCAGGTGCTATTGCTAATAGATGAACTCCTTTGACCGGAATAATATGTTCAGGTTTCTTTAGGTTGGCTAATCTCATCAATTTTATTATACATATATCATGATCCAGCTTTAGTTTAAAAAATGGTCAATGGAATATAAGTTAATAACTTTAAATCAGGCATTCAAGCTGGCTTGTTAAGGTTTTCCATTCAACCTCGATGACAGGAAAGAGGGATTTCTGTTCTGTACAAAATTATTGGAGACCTGTACTTAAAACTTTGTTTAGACACATTAAAGATTCCATATTCTACAAGATAGTTTTGATAAAAAAAAATTTCTTGATCTGTATGGCAGCAGTTGTTTTTATTTTTTATTTCTATTTTTTGTTGGGGTGGTGGTGGTTCGGGGAACGTTGCCTGCCTTTATATGTTTGGGAAGCTTCTGCTGATTCATTGACTAATTTAACTCCACAATTCATCAATTCACCCCCAAATTATCTGAAGATGTATGTTGCTTTCCATTTTTATTTTTGAGAAGCTTCTTTTGATTCCTTTGACTGATTTAAGTCTCTGTCATCCATTCTTCTCCAAGTTGTTTGCAGAGTTATGTTCTCTCAGTGATCACCAAGTACACTGCTACCGCCCTTTTTCTTCTTTCTGGCTGTTAGATTGCATTTCTTTCATACTAACTTCTGAATCTAGATTTCCCCAGATAATAGTCTTTTCTTTGATCAAAAAGTTTATCTGAAAACCTTTATTTACTTATTTATTTTAGGAACTTGCCAAAGGCAAGTGTAGGCATGCATAATATCCAGAGAATCATACACCTTGGATATTTTATATATCCATCTACCATTTGATGGAGATGATATCCATTCATCTCTCTTTTAAGTATATATTATGTTTTGCTGAATTGAATTGAACGCCAGCCGAGGCATCATCCGAATAAGTTGTCCATTCCATTGAGCATTTGTGTTTTTTAATGTGTCGTTTGTCGTTTTGTTGTGCATGTCACAGGTTTGTTGCATTGTGCACAACACCCTTGTTATATAATAGTGTACATTGTGTAGGGTAATTTCAATATTTTAGGCATGTAATTACAGGTTGGAGTCTGTGGCGGTTAGGTAGTTGTAACCACTCCCCTGTTACTCTCTATTGTATCTATTCAACCCCATGCCACTCTCGAGACATTCATGTATAGAGCTGTAGATGTTCATGTTTGTGTTGTGCTGTTTGGAGATACAGTACACATAATTGATGTCATTGAGACTTATTTTGAGAAAGTAATCAAATGTCTTTGTTATTTTGACTTATTCTAAAAGTGTATGACATTTGGCATTGTTGTTGCAATGAGCTTGGATCAAGTAAAGCACTAACAAAAAGTGATCATGACAAAAGTGGATGATGGATGAATCATAGCCTATGCTTGGATGCATATGTACACAACAACGACAATGGGGTGAGCCAATGCCCAAGTCTGAGCTGATTGTGCAGGATGCAATGAACAACGTACATGATAACATGCGAGTACGAGTGCAACATCGAACAAAGAGAGTGTTCAAATACCTCTACCCGTCCTTTTTGGACAAAGATGCATTGGAACTTGTGACAACGCCATCTTGATTGTTAGGGTGACAAAGGGAGTTTTATCATTGAAAATCCGCACGTGTGGTCCCCTTGGGAGGTGAAAAGTCCTCAGACAAAATACATGTTTTAAAATGAGGAATGGAGTGTGACATAGGAAGAACATGCTTGGTTGGAAACCTTATTGCTGTTGATTGAACATAACATCACATCGACTTGGAAAGAGTTGATGAAGAGCATGACAAAAGCTTCTAGGATGAAGGGCATGTATGTTGATGGTTGCATTGTATGCGATGGAGGGTGTGACAAAGTATTTGTGCAAACGAAGGTTGTGTCAGCTAAGGTGTCATTTGTGATGAAGATTGAGAAAGGTGTGTGTGTTCATAGTTGAGAAAATCGAAATCAGAAAAGAATCAGCATTTTTAAAAATCGGCAAAAATCAGGAAAAGAATTGGCAAAAAAAAAAAACAAAGAAAATGAAAATTTTCATTGAATTTTTTTTTTTTTTCATGCATATTACAATGAATTAACATTATGCAAATCAAATATTGCAATAAAAACAATAATTCATGTCAAGACATCATACAAGGCTCAAGCTTTAAGTACACATGAAAGTGACAAAACACATCTTGTATTGCTTATAATATGAAAAGGTACAAAGTTACAAGTAACAAGGAAAAAAAGGTTTCATTTTTTATATGCCTGCACATGGAAACAAGTAACAACAAAGTTACAATCACTTGATAAAAAGGAAAAAAAACCTAAACCTTAAACCAAAAGGCTATGATTTAGGGTTAAAACTGAAACATTGACAGCTGAAAAATGGGCTTGCACACATACTTATCAGGCAACAATATTTACTTAAAAAGAGGAAAAAAAACCCAAAACCCTAGGTCCTAGACAAGGGTTTAGGGTTTAAACTTCAAGTTCAAATTTCAAAGTTTCAAATTCAAACATTAACAGCTGAAAAATGGGCTTGCATACATAGTTAGCAAGCAGCAATATTTACTTTAAAAAAGGAGGAAAACAAAAAACAAAACCCTAAACCCAAAACCCATCCTAGGGTTTAGGGTTTAAACTTCAAAGTTCAAAGTTTCAAACATTAACAGCTGAAAAATGGGCTTACATACATAGTTATCAGGCAGCAATATTTACTTAAAAAGAGGGTTTTGGGTTTAGGGTTTAAACTTTAAACTTCAAAGTTCAAACATTAACAGCTGAAAAATGGGCTTGCATAAAAAAACCCTAAATCAGCCGCAGCCTAAAGAAAAAAAAGAAAAAATAATTGCAGATTTTTTGAAAAAACCAGCAATGCTGACTTTTTCAAAAAATCAGCAAAAAATCGGCAATGCTGAATTTTTCAAAAAATCGGCAAAATATCTTTAAAAAATCTTTGCATCGCCAAGAGTTTTCCGATTGCATTGGCATTTTAAAAAATTGGCAAAAAATCGGGATTCTGCAGATTTTCTCAACTATGTGTGTGTTGATAGAGGACAAAGCTGTCCATGACGAGACAATGTGTTATAAAGCTATGTACATCAAAGTTGCAATTGACAGAGAAGGTGGTTGGTGAGTGAATGCAATGGGGACTCCGTCTCGAAGATAAGTTCGGGGGTGCCACCGATAGTGCAAGGGACGAGAGTCAGACATCAGAGCAACCATAGAAGAGTGTGTCTAGCATTGGCTGGAGTTATTGTAGTCGACAAGGACCAAGGGTCTATGTGTGATGACACTCACAAAGTTGAGTGTTGGCATTGGGTTTATATGTGTAGTCAACAGAAATCTGTTAGAGATATTGAATGCAACAAAGAAGGGGAAACTTGAGGATGGTACTGTTGGTTACGAATCTGCCATGAGGAAAGGATTTGGTATAATGCGCCCAGATTCGCCCACCAGATTGAAAGGCCGGAAGGAAGGAATGCCTTCCGTGCCAATCTCCGGAGAAGGCCGGCTTCCTGTGGGTTTTTAGTGTTTTAAGCTAAGAGTGCAGGGAAAGAGATAAAAATGCGGAAAGAGAATCCAAATGTGATTGGAGTTGGGTGGGGGGAATAAGCAGCACGACAACGATCAATCACCACTACTAACAACATTCCTATACAAAACACACATTGAAACTACAGCTATCATTCATCCTATGTATCCTCTATCTATGCATTCCAGGAATACTTAATCATCAAATACTGGAGTCCAGAGTTCAGTACAACAGTAAGCAATGAAATAAGAAACATGAGGCAGAAATGACAAGGAGAGGCAGCATACAAAATGAAGACAGTAAGCAGAGCCAAGTATGTATCTTGTATTTAGAGGCAAACGCACAGCTACAATGGTTCCCTAGCAGTATATTCCCCTTCCACCCCTTACAATGAAAATGTGGTGGCTATTTATAGCCCCAGTTCCCCCCGATTACAATCACGGGCACAAAGTCCCAGACTAGACATTAGCTGACAAAAGCGGCAGAGGAGCTGCTGATGCTGACTCCGTCGGCGAGGACTGTACCTGCAGCATGGTCTCCCTGAAAGCTGTACAGCTACGTGGCAGCGCGTTGGGTGGAACTTCAAATCAGCGGGAATGCGGGTAGTTGTGGCAGATGGCACTTCACATCAGCTTTAATGGTGGCAGTTGGCGTAGATAGTGCGGTCCATGCTTGTCCTTTTCTCGGTCATGTCTTGGCTCGAATCCCGAGGTTGGACACTTGTCGGATGCTGATGAGTGACACATGGCTGCCTTGAAAGGCAGTTTATCCAACTTCGCCCAGGATCGAGCGCTGTCGGGTTGCGCAGGTGGAAAACAACGCAGTTGGGGAGGCCTCCGTGCCTTAGTCAATTTCTGGGTTTACTTGCCCAACTGCGCACCGGTCAAAGGGCGCACCCCGACTTCGCTGCGAAGTCGGGTTGCGCACCGGTACTTTGCTGTCTTCTCCGCTGTTCGGACTGCGCACCAGGAGGGGCGCACCCCGACTTCGCTGCGAAGTCGGGTTGCGCCCCAACACTTAGCTGATTCTCTGCCATACTGCTTCCCAAGTGCGCCCAGGAAGAAGGGCGCACCCCGACTTCGCTGCGAAGTCGGGTTGCGCCCTGACACTTAGTCAAATTTCGCCTGTTCCTGTCTGCTTGCGCACTTCGCATTCCCTACTGCGCTCCAACTGGAGGGCGCACTCCGACTTCGCTGCGAAGTCGGGTTGCGCCCTGACACTTAGAAATTTTCAGGGAACACTTGCTGGAAACTTCACTGGGGGAAGTTCAAGGGGAAGAGGGAGGAATGAAACTGCAAGGAAGAGGGAGAAAGGGAGAAATGAAGAAAGGGAAAAAAAGGAGGGAAGGAAAAGAGCAGCTCACTTACAGAAACTGAAAACATGGCACCCCGTGCAAAATGTGGCAACATTCCTGGCGGCTCGCGGGGTGTCGAGCTCGCCTCGACGCAAAGAACCATGCCTTCATCCTTTGGGCGCAGAGGAACTTCCTTCCCCTGCTTTCTGCTGCTCTGACCGCTTCCTTCCGGGCAACTGCTCTTCTTCAGGATCACTTCCGGCAGTTGCCTCTTCGGTTTCTCCTTCTGAATCTGAATGCTCTCCACTGTCAGCCTCCCACTCGCGGATGCGTTCGTATGCAGCCTTGGCTTGGTCCCAGACTGCTGCTTGGAAGGGCTCGAGGTCGCTGACCTCTTTTAATGCTGCGTGGAATGCAGCAATTGCGTGCAGGTCGATGGTGTTATATCTTTTTCCCAACTCCTTTAGGGAGGAGTTGATTTTGCAGTATTTCGACACCATCTGGGTGACCTGAGCTTCCTGGATCGGCTCTGCCCAGCTATCAATTTCTGTTGTGTCTGCCTCAAAAGATAGCCAATTCTGCTTTACCTGCTCAAGGGTCAGAAATTCGCCATCCTTGACGAAGCTCGGGCACCCGTGCTCGGACAGAGTGTGAAAGGGGGCCAGGAAAATGTTCCTTTCATGTTCTAGTGCGTCCAGCGTCTTCCTGGCAGCCCTTATCTTCTCTGTCTTATCGAAGTAAATATGCAAGGTTACCCTTGCATCTGCCCACTCTGAGGCAAGTTGGGACATAGGGGGAAATTGGAGGCCCTTGCGCTCAAACTGCTCAAGTCTCATAGCCAGGTCCAGCCATTGCCTCGCCTGGTGTTCGGCCTCCTCTACCACAGGCTTTCCCTGGGCAGATACTTCTTCGATCCTGGACACGAAATCCAGGACTGATAAGGACTTAACAAGGTTGGGCTTGCAACCCTGCAGCAGACTAGCCCGCATCTCCTTAACTTTGCTCTTTGAAAAGGCCGCCGCTTGTGATGTTTTCTCTGCAAGCTGCGACTGCGCCTGTTTCAACGAATCCTGGAGCTGTGAAACCTGCTCCAGCCGCCGCCTTTTTCTCCTCTCGACAGCCTGCTCGGTCGTCTGTTTCTCGTGCTGCGGCCTCTTGCTGAGAGGCGGCCAGCTGGGCCTTAAGCTCATCTATCTCCTGCTGCGCGGTGGCCCTAGCCAGGTCCTCCTCTAGCTGCCTTGTGTTGTTCTGCAGCTGAAATAGCGCTTCCTGGGTCTCAAGATGCTTGACAAGGAGATTGTCTGTCCTACGACGAATACCATGGATTTCGTATTCCTCGTTGATATCATCAAAGCTTTTCTCCTTCCTTTGATGCTCGTAGTCTGCCTCGGTCATCTCCCGGAGAGGCTTCTTTACTTTCGGGATTAATTTCTCAGTTGTCAGCACTCTCCTATCTAGGTCGAACTTGGTGCGTTTTATCGGGGCAGCTATCTCTTCGGCTCTCCTTCGTTTCACGCCCTGGAGAAAGGAGGCGGAGCATCCCGAGGCCTTTGCTGCCAAAGGCTGGTCATCAGCGCTCTGCAGTTCGCCCATGAAGTCCAGGTCCTCCAGCATTGGATCTTGCTGCGGCATTTTCCCTGCAAACAGCGACGCGGGAGGTATTCCAGAAGGAGTGGCCGCTTTTGAGGGCGACCGGGTCCTAGGGGAAACGGGCGGCTGAGTGGATGGTGCTGGTAGGGTTTTAAACGGCTGGGGTGAGGAGCGCGGCGGTGAAGGAGCAGCTTCAGCACTGGCTGCGGGTGAGGGTTCTAGGGTTTGGCTCAGTGACTGGAAGGCGTTAGGATCCTGAGCAAACTGGTCAAAGGAATGTGGGCCGCTAGAGGGCTGGGTAGCTTGGGAAGAGGAAGACGCGGCTACGGCTTGCCCTGATGAAATGGGAGATGGAGCTTTGGCAGGGCCGACTGGGACTTGGGGAAGAGGTGCAGTGGACGTACTTGCGGGCTCCGCCTGAGCCGCTGTTGGAGGGACGCTTGCGGCCCGAGTGTCTGCGTCTGATTCAGGGCTGTCCAAGGAGACGATTTCTGGCGTTGCTGCCCCCGTTTGTGCCGCGGCTGTCTGCTGTACCGGCTCCTTAGGCCGGTTGGCCCTTTCAACTCTCTTCCTCTTCTTCTCTTCTGGCGCTGTGGCTGTTCCGGAGGAAGGAGATAAGGTCGGGGCGGCAGGCGTTGACGTCCCCACGGTAAACTTGTACCTGGGTCTGGCTGGAAGGATGCCCGCCGCAGCCGGTCTGCTAGCTGGCAGCGCGGGAGCCTTTTCTGCTGGAGGGGCCACCTCAGGGGTTGACTTCTCTGAACCTTGCGCCCTTTCGGGCACTGCCTCGGAAGATACAGGCTGCATCGGGCCCACTTGACTGCTCGCCGGAGTTGCGCTGGAAGTTGCCGGAGTTGACGATTGCTGGGACGGGGGCCTCCTTGTATACCTTTTCCTAGCGCCTCGGGGGACGCAATTTCGAAATTCGAAAGGCCGCCACGTGTCAGCGTACTGGTCATATAGAGCCGAAAATTCATCATCAACGGCCAGATTCCTCCGGTTGGATTTATCGTGCTGCGTGCGACACCTCATCTTCCAGCATTCAATGATTTTGTCTTTATGCCAGTTGAGGGGCGTCACCTTGGCGAGGAATTTCTTGAAGCCCGCAGATTCCAACCGGTGATCCGGGTTTCGCTCCGGATCGTACGCTACCTCCTCGCAGTAGAACTCATGCCATGGAGGCCACGATTGCATTTGTTCGATGTGCCATTCCAGGTCTGCGCCTGTCCTATTGCCTCTTTCCTGCATGATCTCGGCTCGGGGACAGATGTGCGTGAATTTTCCCCTGACCCCAATTGGGTCGTACTTCCAGCGCTGCGGCAGCATTATTAGACCCATGTCAATGAGTTCCCGCTCGAGGTAGACGTGCTGTCCGATTTCGTACACTTGGGTATTCGCCCAGGTAATGGGATACTGAAATATATGGCCTTTCTTTTTGCCTTGGCCGAACTCTTCTTCAACATAGTCCATCTGCCGCGCAATTTCCATCCCGAACTGGTGGTCAGTGCAGAAGTAGGGCAGCAAGAATGGCTTTCCCTTGAATCCATAGATTCTGACCATGATGCCCTGCGTCAGCCGGAAGGTATCCCCATACTCGTTCTTCCTCAGGTATCTCGTCATGACTTCTGGCGGGCGGGATGCCTTACGGTTGAACAGCCCCAAGACCATGCACAGAAATTTAAGATTAAAATCATAGGACCCTTTTCTGTACAGGACCTCGGTCCACTCATACACGGGCAGCGGCTCCCCTTTTTCGCTTACTTTCTTCAAGTCAGGAACGTTCATCCGGTAGTGCATGTGATACAGGCACAGCCATGCGAGGAAGGAGCAAAACCGGAAATCCGTTGACTGCTTCTGTTGCAGCCTAACCAGACTTGAATGTATTGCATACGCCAGCCAGTCCGCCCAGTCAAAGAAAATAGGGCGCTTTCCACTCTTCTGCGCTGTAGAGTCGTAAAATTCTCCGTGCAAGAGACATTCTGCCGGCGCCAACTGGTACGGCCGTACCACTTTGTCAGAGTCGCAGCCGAGGACCCACGCCAGGATGATGTAGATATATTTATTTTCAAATCTGTCCAGGGGTATGGGGCCAATCGGCCACTGTCCGGCTGCCAGTGGGGTCTTCAGCTCCGAATCGAGAAATTCTCTCATCCGCTTTGTCTGCGTAAATCTGCCGGTCTGCTCATCCAGATTCACCCTTCTGACAATTGCGCCGGGCTCGTACTGAAGCCCCGGGGCGAACGCTGGCTGGACGCTCTCCCTGAAGAGTGTGAACAACACCTTCCCCTTGTTGTCGCAGACTTGCCGGGCAGCTGGTTTGTAATATTCTACAATTGCTTCAATCAGCTCGGGGCACTGGTGGGTAGGAGGGCACAAGAACCAATATAGGTTTGATTTATATGCAGCCCCGACATGGTGCGAGGGCGAAACCTTGTCTGCCCACTTTGCGATATTCGGCCGCAGCTTGGTGAGGCTGATGGAGAAAGAGCCGTCCTTGTACCCGGCCAGGTGATTAACGGGCGGCGGCGGAATTTGCCCAACTACGCGCCTCTTCGTCCGGGTCTTTCTTTTCTGGTCCTGCGGCGCTTCGCTCTCATGAGCGCTTGACTCTGGTGATTCCTCAGCTTCGCGCCGCTCTTCGCTGGATTGCGCCTGTACGGGCGCTTTCCCCTTGTCCATCCTTTCTGAAACAGCAGAGGCGGGAATTACGGCTTCTGAATTGTCAGCTCTGCGTTTTGCAGTCTCGGAAGCAGTTCGATACTCTGAATTCTCTGAGTATGCCAGGGCCTTTTTCTAGGCAAAGACTGCAACATTAATGGCGCGAGGGAGGGAGTTAGAGCGGTTAACTCGAAGTTGGTGGAGGCGTTATGATTTTTTGGCGGCTGTGCATGGGTTTATTTTTGAAAAGTGCACCCTAGTAGCCGTTGGTCCAAACACACCTTGCTTTTTTAATGCATCGTTCTTGAAAGTTGTGCAATCATTAAACCCTCCTTGGACGTCGTGCCATTGCTGACGTCATCGCCGCCGTCTGGGCACACTTTACAAGGGAGAATTTCTGGCCCATTGACCCAACTTCGCCCTGTGCCGTACTGCGCCCTGGGCCCGCACTTAGAATTTTTTCGCGTTTTCCGTGGTGGGTTATTCGGGCTGCGTCCAAAATTCAGGGCGCACTCGGACTTCGCCCGAAAAATGGGCGCAATCCGACTTCGCCCAGATTTGCTTGCGCAGTCTGACACTTAGCCGTTTTCTTGCTGCCCGTGACAGATTACCCAGGGTGCGCCCCAAAATTGGAGCGCACTCGGACTTCGCCCCAAAAATGGGCGCAATCCGACTTCGCTCAGATTTGCTTGCGCAGTCTGATTTTGCACTTAGCTGTTTTTTCTTGCTTTTTCCAAACTGCGCTCTCCAGACGGTGCGCAGCCCGACTTCGCTGCGAAGTCGGGTTGCGCACCCAGACTTAGTCATTTTTGCTCCTTTTTTCAGCTGCCTTCTTCCGAACTTCGCACTGTTCAAGGAGCGCTACCCGACTTCGCTGCGAAGTCGGGGTTTGCCTTAAGTCTTACTTGGGCTCTTTGAAAAAAATAAAAACTGAATGCTGAAATATATACATTCTGAAAACTAAAAATGCAGAAGGGAAATCTGTACAAGGAAGGACCCATTTGGGTGCCTTCAGTGGCGGTAAATTTTTAGGTGGAACCCATTGACGGGAATGGGGAGAAGCTGTCCCTCCATATCCCGGAGTACGAATGCATTAAACTGATTTACCCGGGCAATCTGATAGGGGCCCTCCCAGAGGGCATCAAACTTGCCGTGGTTGCCCGGCTTTGCCTTCAGCGAGTCCCACTTCAGCACCAGGTCCCCGATTTTGAAAACTCGGGCGGTGGCGCCTTTTGCAAACCAGCCTTGGGTTGCTTCAGCATGTTTGGTGAAGGCCTGGTATGCTTTCTCTCTGTCTTCCTCTAACTGCAGCAATTGACACAGTCTGGCGTCCACCGGATCCCCGTTGCCTCTCTCTTCGTCCAACATCCAGAGAGCGGGAATTTCTATGTGGGTTGGCAGGACTGCCTCCTTGCCGTATACGAGCGCATAAGGGGATGTCTTAATGGACTTTTTGAATGATATCCTATCCGCCCACAACGCCCGATCCAGGAGTAGGTGCCAAGTCCTCTTGTTCTTTTCTACTGTCTTTCTGATGATCTTCAGTAGGTTCTTGTTGGTGGACTCGGCAAGACCGTTCCCCTGCGGGTAGTAATTGGAAGACATTTTGTGATAAATGTCGTATTTGCCGGTGTACTCCGTGAGTACCGCGCCTGTGAACCCCGGACCATTGTCCGTCACTATTGACTCGGGGACCCCGAAACGGGTGATCAGGCTCTCGAGGAACCTAATGACCGTCTCCTGGTCCGCATTCTTTGTGGGGATCGCCTCTGCCCACCGGGTGAAGTAGTCGGTGGCGGTAAGAATGAACTTGTGCCCTGCTGCAGAGTTCGGCGTAATAACCCCAATGAAGTCCAGACCCCATTGCTGAAACGGAGTCTCGGCTTGGATCGGTTGAAGGGGCAGGGGTGCTTTCCTATTTCTGCCAGCAAATCTCTGACATTGATCACATTTTGTACAGACTGCGTGCGCGTCTGTAAAGAGAGTGGGCCAGTAGTACCCAGCCCTGATTATTTTCAAGGCCGTAGGCCTTGCAGAATGGTGACCCCCAGGCATCCCGGAGTGGAATTCTCCGAGGACCCTGGGCTGGTCGGTTTTCTTGACGCACCGCAACAGGATGCCGTCAATGTTTTTGAAGTAAAGCCCCTCGGGGCGAAGAGTGTATTTCAGTGCACCTAGCCGAAACCTCCTTCTTTGTGAGGCGTTCAAGTGGTCTGGACATCTCCCGGTGCAGAAATACTTCACCAGGTCATCTGTCCAGTCACTCTCCTCGGGTAAGGAGTTGGCTAGGTTGGTGGTTGCTGTCGGATCCTCCCACTTACAGGCAGAAATCTCGGCTGCTGCGCTTCGGGCCAGCTCCTGGCACAAGGCTCGGCCTCTGATAAGCTTGGTTGGCCGCACTTCGATGTCGAATTCCTGGATTTTAGCAATCCATCCTGCTCTCTTGTGACCCGGCTCCCCTTGTATGATGAAGCTTCGGACGTCCGGGTGTATCACAAAGACAGTTGTCCGGCTCTGGGAGACGAAGTGCTCGAACTTTCGGAGAGACTTCATGACCGCGTGAACCTGCCGCTCTATAAAGTTGTACTTTTCTTCGTGCGGCTGAATCACTTGGCTCAAGAACGCTATGGGGCGCTCTTCGCCATCGTCTCCCTTCTGGGTCAGGACTGCGGCGTAACTCTCGGGTTCTCCCACCGCGTACAGGATGAAGTCCTTGGAGTAGTCCGGGTTTATCAACACCGGAGCTTGTGCAATGCGGGCCTTGATCTCCTCGAAGGCCTGCCTCCTCTCATCAGTCCATAAGAATTCAGCGTTCTTTTTCAGCAGTTCGGCCATGGGCTTGATTACCTGTGCGAAGTCCGGTATGAACTTCCGCACGAAGTTGATTTGGCCGAAGAAGGACTGTAGCCCCTTCTTGTCAACTGGAGCGGGCAAACGGAGGAGGGCTTCTGCTCTATCAGGGTCCACGGCTAGGCCTTTCTCGGAGATGACATGCCCCAGCAGCTTACCTTCTTTTACCGCGAAGACAGATTTCTTCGGGTTTATGGAAATGCCGAATTCACGACATCTCTCAAATATTTGCCGCAAGTGGGGAACATGGTCCTCTCTCTTGTGAGAGAATACAGTCATGTCATCCAAGTAGATGACAATGATCTTGTTGAGCAGCTCTCGGAAGGCCAGGTCCATGGCTCTCTGGAATGTGGCGCCAGCATTGGATAGGCCGAAAGGCATGCGCTGATAGGCGAACGTTCCCCATTTGGTGGTGAACGCTGTCTTATGCTGGTCCTCGTCCTTGACCCAGATCTGGTTGTACCCAGAAAAGCCATCTAGGAGGGAGAATCTTTGCGCTCCAGCAACTATGTGGAGGATCTGGTCAATCTGGGGAAGCGGATAATGGTCCTTGAGGGAGGCCTGATTCAGATTTCTGAAGTCTACACAGAGACGAATGTCTCCGTTCTTCTTCCTCACGGGAACCAAGTTCGCAACCCAGGATGAATGCTTGATGGGGTAGATGATCTTGGCTTCCAGCATCTTCAGGAGCTCGGCCTTCATCATGGCTTCGATCTTCGGATTTACAGCCCTCTGCTTCTGCCGGAATGGCTTGGCACCATCTTCTAGCTCAATGGTATGCTGGATTATATTTTTGTCATACCCCTTCAAGTCCTGGTAGCACCAGGCTACTATGTCAGGGAACTCTCGGCACAATGTTCTGATTTGCTCAAGTTCCTCTGTGGTGCAGTCTGTCCCGACCTTAATTGTTTTTCCAGGTTCAAGCTCCAGGTCGGCGTACTGCTTCGGGTCTACTTTGATCCGGTGCGATATTGCTCTGTCATTCTGATCAAATAGACTCTCAAGTGTAATCAGTCCTTTTGGGACATGATTATTTTTTAGCTGTATCAACCCCTCATATTGCTCGTCATCAGGGTCTCTACCTTCGATTGAACACGCTTCGTTAACCAAAAATGTGACGATTTCCTCGTCACGGTCAAACACCTGCCAGTGGGTGTCTTTATCAGGCACAGAAGGCCTGTAGATGGTACGAACCGGCTTCGGCTTCTGGACAGTGTCATCAGCCGGAACGTACTCGGCTCCAACAGACGCCAGAATGTCAGCATGCTTGTTTTTCTCACGTGATATAGCCTTGACATTCAATGAGTCGAACGACTCCATCAGGTCCCAGACCCAAAAAGGAAACGCCCTTGAGGTAGTGCTTCTTGGAGGCGCACTTGTTCGTAATCTGGTTGCACACCAGCTCTGAATCGCCAAAGATCTGCAGGTGTTTAATCCCCAACCTCTCCGCTTTTCGCAAACCCAAGCACAGGGCTTCGTACTCCGCCGCGTTGTTGGTACAGCTCCAAGCCAGCCTGTAGGTGTAGTCCTTCTGGATCCCGGTCGGAGAAACCAAAAGTACACCTGCACCGGCGCCATTTTTGCATCGTGCGCCGTCAAAGAAAAGCTTCCACAGCTTTTCTGGTGCAGGTCCCACTTCTCTTTTGGCCGACTTGTCAAGCCTCTCAGGCTGGATGACAGTGTAGCAGCCTTGCTCGGTCTCGATCACGGCGTTGAAGTCTCGCAAGGAGAATTCATCTTCTACTTGCAGCAGCTCGAGAGCTTGCTCCGTCATATCCACCACCACCAGTTCTTCCTCCGTCAGCTGAACCATGCAGTCCTGCGACTCTTCCCCGGGTATCTTCTCTACTAAGAAAGTGGAAGGCTTCTCGTTGTAGATTTTCAGTCTCCTTCCTTTGAAGGGCACTTCCATGTGTGAGTAGTCTAGAGACAGATACCCACCCAACTTTGCAGTGAACTCCCTGGAGAGACACATGCCGAAGTAGGGTTCCAAGTCGACAACCACGACCTCTTGAATGACCACGATGTCGAGAGCTTTGTGAAGCCGAATAGGGATGTCTTTAATGACACCGACTGTCTTGACAGGGGTGCCGTCCAGTTGCAGCACACCTTGGCTGCTCCTTGTATACTCCATCCCGATCTCGTCGCAGACGGCTCTCGGCATTACGGTCGTGGAAGCACCAGAATCCACCATACAGTTGTGTACTATGTACCCTTGCATCCGTAATGACAGATAGAAGGGAGGTGGTCTGTTCTTCCCAGTGGCTGAGACTGTCAGGGGTTGCACCAGAACAGCAGGCTGTATCTGCTTGCCATTTTTCATGTTTTTCAGAGATTCCTGCAGCAGATCAACTTGGCCTGGGAGCAGAAGAGCATCATACATGCTGATCCTTGCGGGGGTCCTCTTCAGCTCGTCTACTATGCTGTAGCCCGAGGTGCTAGCTCCTTCCGCTTCTTTTGCCGGCTCGTACTTCGTCCGGTACTGCTGAGTGGCCTCAACTCTCTGTCTCTTGGTCAGAGACGGATATCTCAGCTTCTCCTGAGCTTGTTCTTTGGTTTCAGCTGGAGGCTGAGCAGCGGGAGCTTTAGCCGGGGGAGCTTTCGCTACGGGAGGCTTGACTGCGGGAGTCTTCTCTTTGGCTGTGTAAGGCCACAGCCTCTTGTCAGGTGGTAGCCCAGCAGGTTGCGCCTTATCTCTTCGGGCGTATACCTTCAAGGGCTTTGCAGCGGCTTCAGCAGACTTTCTGTCTTCCTTGGCAGGAGGCGGCAACAGATCTTCCTCTGGGACGGCAAAGTTGCCTTCGTCGTCCAGGATCATGTAGAGTTCTTCGTCTTCTATGGCGCTGCCGGCCAAGGTCTGGAGGTAGTGTTGATGCAGTGTGCAGTCATCCTCCGAATGCGGGTCATTGCACGTAGTGCACCAGTTGACCTGGTCAGAAGTACCAGGTTGGTCTTCGATGGCAGCATTTCTTGCAGGGGGCCGCCTCTGATCTCGCCGTTCTGGGGCTTGATCTTTTGTCAGTGCCGGGGGCGGATATGGCCTCCTTGGAACAAGGTCCATCTGGGCCTGTTTCTTCTTTAGAATGGTCATGTCGTTGGACATGGTGTGATATCCAGAGGCCAGAGCCCGTACCTCCTGGAGGATTTTATTCTGAATATCATTGTCAGGAGGCGGCAACTGAGCTGGGGGAGGTAATGCAGCCAATGGAGGAGGTGTAGAATATTGTGCATACTGCGGGGGAGCTGGGAGTGCTGGATAATGCGGAGGAGGAGGCGGATAGTGAATTTGTGGTGGGCCGTAAGGGTTTACGACCGGCGCCGGGTTCCATTGCTGCTGGGGTTGCTGTCCTGAAGTGGACGACATTGTACCAGAAGCTGACGGGTACTGGGACTGTGGAAAGTCTGGGTAAATGGGTGGCTGTACCCTGTGCGGGAGTCTGCCTATGGAAATGATATCCATTTCAGCTTGCTGGGCAGCCTCGTACAGAGCAGGGAATGAGTCTATTCTGGCTATCTTCAGCAGCAGGCAAATGTCTGAGTTGAAGGACCTCAGGTAGTAGTGTGCAGCCTGACCTGCTGAAGGTCGGAGTTCGCGAGGTACTCGTTTCCAAGACCTCGCAAACCTGATGTTGAAGTCCGACACCTCCTCTTGGGGGTGTCGTTGGATACTTTGAAATTGATGCAACAAAGAAGAGGGATCAGCAGACTCGTTGCATCCTTTCACGAGCCTGCCGGCCAGCTGACGCCACCCCGTGATAGATCCCTCTGGCAGTGATCTCCACCAGTAGAGAAGCTTTCCCCTTAGGGAAAGGGCCAGCAGACGGGTCTTCACACCTTCGTCTGTAATGGAATGCAGTGCAGCCAGGGCCAGAATGTCCTGGATGTGTTCGTACGCCGTCTTGCCGTAGCCATCATATGTAGGGATGGATTTTAAGGCAGCGGGGGGCACAACTTGCTGTCCGGCTAGGGCCAAGGGCCCCGTAGAGTCTACCGCCGGGAAGAGATCATCATCATTCTGCTGGGCAGCCATGTCTTCTTCTCCTCCGGTGGTGTACTCGGTATCGGAACCGTCCGAGGATGTAGATTGCTCTTCAGCCTCGACCTCTTCGATTTCAGCCTCAGGCTCTTCTACGCAAGCTTGGTGATCAGCCAGCCTGACGCGCTCGCCTGGAGCGTCAATGTCAATTTCGTAAAAGTCAGGCGGGTTTCCCGGATTCCTTGCTCGCCACCTTCTTGTTTGCATGAAGGCGTTAGGACCGGTCTTTACGGACTCAGAGAGTATTCAGGTACTTGCAGAGTCGCCAGGTGCTCTGATTTTTAACAAGCAATGAAGCGAACACCCGTGCTTCGATTCTGTTTGGGGGTGGGAAACTACCATGTCCCACCGGGCGTGCCAGAGAAACTGTTGGTTACGAATCTGCCATGAGGAAAGGATTTGGTATAATGCGCCCAGATTCGCCCACCAGATTGAAAGGCCGGAAGGAAGGAATGCCTTCCGTGCCAATCTCCGGAGAAGGCCGGCTTCCTGTGGGTTTTTAGTGTTTTAAGCTAAGAGTGCAGGGAAAGAGATAAAAATGCGGAAAGAGAATCCAAATGTGATTGGAGTTGGGTGGGGGGAATAAGCAGCACGACAACGATCAATCACCACTACTAACAACATTCCTATACAAAACACACATTGAAACTACAGCTATCATGCATCCTATGTATCCTCTATCTATGCATTCCAGGAATACTTAATCATCAAATACTGGAGTCCAGAGTTCAGTACAACAGTAAGCAATGAAATAAGAAACATGAGGCAGAAATGACAAGGAGAGGCAGCATACAAAATGAAGACAGTAAGCAGAGCCAAGTATGTATCTTGTATTTAGAAGCAAACGCACAGCTACAATGGTTCCCTAGCAATATATTCCCCTTCCACCCCTTACAATGAAAATGTGGTGGCTATTTATAGCCCCAGTTCCCCCCGATTACAATCACGGGCACAAAGTCCCAGACTAGACATTAGCTGACAAAAGCGGCAGAGGAGCTGCTGATGCTGACTTCTGTCGGCGAGGACTGTACCTGCAGCATGGTCTCCCTGAAAGCTGTACAGCTACGTGGCAGCGCGTTGGGTGGAACTTCAAATCAGCGGGAATGCGGGTAGTTGTGGCAGATGGCACTTCACATCAGCTTTAATGGTGGCAGTTGGCGTAGATAGTGCGGTCCATGCTTGTCCTTTTCTCGGTCATGTCTTGGCTCGAATCCCGAGGTTGGACACTTGCCGGATGCTGATGAGTGACACATGGCTGCCTTGAAAGGCAGTTTATCCAACTTCGCCCAGGATCAGAGCGCTGTCGGGTTGCGCAGGTGGAAAACAGCGCAGTTGGGGAGGCCTCCGTGCCTTAGTCAATTTCTGGGTTTACTTGCCCAACTGCGCACCGGTCAGAGGGCGCACCCCGACTTCGCTGCGAAGTCGGGTTGCGCACCGGTACTTTGCTGTCTTCTCTGCTGTTCGGACTGCGCACCAAGAGGGGGGCGCACCCCGACTTCGCTGCGAAGTCGGGTTGCGCCCCAACACTTAGCTGATTCTCTGCCATACTGCTTCCCAAGTGCGCCCAGAAGAAGGGCGCACCCCGACTTCGCTGCGAAGTCGGGTTGCGCCCTGACACTTAGAAATTTTCAGGGAACACTTGCTGGAAACTTCACTGGGGGAAGTTCAAGGGGAAGAGGGAGGAATGAAACTGCAAGGAAGAGGGAGAAAGGGAGAAATGAAGAAAGGGAAAAAAAGGAGGAGGGAAGGAAAAGAGCAGCTCACTTACAGAAACTGAAAACATGGCACCCCGTGCAAAATGTGGCAACAGTACTCAGGCAACTTAGAACCAAGGGTGATCATAGGTGCAACACAACTTACAATGGCTGCCATAGAAAAAGGCATATAGAAGTGCCCAAAGTTCTTTGGTGATGGAAAGTTCACTACTTGTCACACCCACTGCATCACTTGTGGTATATTGGTGATTTGCTAGAGATGCTACATAGTCTTAGGAATCAGGATTATATATGCTCACTCTTCATATTCCTTGACATAAACGATCTTATCTAGGTTGGCATGAAAGACAAGGATATGGATGACCTAGTCCCAAAAAATCTATATGTGGATGGGGATAGTGTGACCTTGGACAACATGGTCTACAATGGTTACTTGGACAAAGCCCTGGACATCATCCCAGATGGCAACAACCTAAATGAGAGTTGCTTGAATAACAAACCTGGATGATAGATGTTTGAATGACACCCTAGATGGTAGCTTAGACAATAGCTCGAATGCCAGGTGTGGATGGCACCCTAGACAACAACTATTTGGACACCCAAATGACAATGCTTGGATGGCACCCTAGATGGCAGGATCTCGAATAGCACCCTAAATAGTAGCTTGAATGACAACTCGAATGGCTGGTGCTCAAATGACACCCTAGACGACAAGTGCTTAGATGACACCTCATATTGTAGCTCAAACGATAAGGTGCTTGGATGACACCCTAGATGGATTCCCCTCTAACGACATCATGTAGGACAACAACCCAAACAATAGTAAGTGCAAAAATGACAAGGACACTTCGATTGCTCCTCCTCATCAATGTACACAATTTGCAACAACAATCAATATGATGGTGCCCATAGGGAAGACAAACTATATGACAACCACCTTGTCTCAGATGACACTGCTTTGCTTGACAACATGCAAAATTGCAAACCCTCCATCGCTTGATGGTGCCCGAGACTTGAGCAACTCTATTTCCTTCTTCCTTGCTTCAAACTGCACAAAGGAAATGGACGACAACAAGATGATAAACAATAGTTAGTGTGACAAGGATGGTTCATTCTCGAGCAACGAGTCGTGGAAAAAAAGCCATATGAATGACAGAAGGCAAAATGATAAAGTGAACAATGATAATATGGCCAAGATCATGATGACAACATCGTCTAACTAGCCAATGTTGGGGTATTGCACTTACTTGACAAGGATGATGATGACCAAGTGTTCTTGCCCTAAGATAATCATTGTGTAACATACAATAGTACAACTGCCTATCACATTCTCTCAATGAAAGTCAACTTGCTATTTGAACAATATGACATTGGGTTTGTCTTAGAGCAATGTATATGTTTTGTAATTGCTGAATCAATAGTTTTTTGCAACTTTGTTGATCCTTTTGAAGTGTGATTCAGTCAAGCAATAGGAAGAGCGTATGACCTTTATAGTTTACTAGTCAAAAATGTCTGCGTTCTCTAGTGCCCTTGTTGACCAGGCACAATTTTTTTATGGGTTATCTGCCGCCTTATATACGATTTTTCAAAGTTATAATGGCATCTTCACCACATTGGAAAACTATCTCCGACTTTTGCTTCTCCCTTAGGGGTTTGAAATTTTTTTCTTGCTCCCATGTCGTTCTCCAATTGGTGTGGCAAACTTGATTAGACAACTATGTTTCTTTTCCTCTATGTCTTCAATAATAATCATTAGCTCCAAACATCGAAATAAACAGACAAAACTGTGAAATTTTCCAAGTCTTGGTTTCAGCAAATCTCCAAGTAGCCAACAAATTGCTGACTTGCTGAGTTATCAAAATTTATGAAAATCAGAGCCATTGGTGTAAATATCAAGGTAGTTAGAATAAAATTCTAGGAGGCTTCAAGTAGCGATGTGGGACCTGAAGCAAGTCAGAGCAATGTACCACTGGTGTTGGCAAGCCTCTTGTTAGTAAGAACCACAGTTGATATATAGGCGATAGAGGAGACATTGGGGGCTGAAAAAGACCAAGATCTACTGAGTACTCCTAGGAATCAAGTCAATCCTTTTGACATTCACACACCAAAGAAAAGAAAACAGGGTCAAAAATATTTACCAAGATTCTTATGACAGTCATGGAGGGCAACCTGAATTTTTATCAAGAGGAGTTGAGGCAAGAGGTGATATGCCGGTATAGCATGAATTAGAGCTACTCCTGGATCATTGACCAATTATGGAGTTCTGGATTGGGGCAATTCTTGTCACCCTAAGCTAGTGCATGCATGCACTAAGAGGTACGACAAAGAAATTAATCCATCTCACTGGCACATTGGGAGGAGCATCTCATAAGGATTACCCCTGAGAATCAATATCAGTTTTATAAGGAAAAGGATTAAATTCAGCGGGCAAATTTTTTGATTTAGCAGTTGGCTAAGCTTGAAAATGCACAAAATCTTAAGGTTCCCCTAAAAATTGATATGTTCAAAGTAGACCAGCAACATATACTATCTGCTCTCGCATTAGTGATGGGCAAAGGGAGCATCAAGCAGGTGATAGAGGAACATAGTGCCATGTTGCACACAATACAATATTTCTCAGATTATCCATATCTCCTGGATTGGGCTACATATATACCACCAAATAATGCTTGAACCATTTAGTGTGAGATTACAAGGAGACATTGGTACAGCTAAATTTGGAAACCATTTGAGCACCAGCCTTGCATCCCTATGTCACAGTAAAATAAGTATTTATGCCTTCGTAAATTGCATATTGGGTAGATGCATATAATAGATAAATTGGATACTATATGATTGCTTGCAGTATTTATGAGAAGGTAAATCTGATCTAATAGATAACTACTATGTATATTGTTTTGATTACCTTTTTATTCTTGCTTTGGTATGCATTTGTGGCAGTATTCACGAACAGCAGTTGTGCCACGTGCCTCAATACTTGCAACAGAAGTTGAGTGGTTAAAATACATCAATGCAGATTTGGTGGTATGTCTATGCACACTTTGTGTTTTCACTTTGTATGCTTGCTAGCATGTTTTACATAGCCTTGTTTGCCAAGTTCAATTTTTGGATGCCTTCTTGTTCTACATCATTTTTTTGCTAGGGCTTCATTATTCAGATACCAAACTTTCTTCAACTAATGTCAAGAAATTCTATGCTTGATTACCATGTATTTGTTAGATTATGTTATTTGAGTAATTAGTCTTTAATTGGAATGTCTGGACAAGATGTTGCAACTCAGTCTACTAGTCATATTTTTCATGGAAACAGATTTCAGATGTTGTACCTGTGGCATGTCGAGCAGCAGCAGATGCTGGAATTCCTGCTGTGTGTGTGACCAACTTCAGGTGATTTTATCTATCCAATTACCATCTTGCTTCTTGCTTTGTTGGACTTCTATACAAATATTAGGCTAATACAAAAGATTTTGTGTATTTTTCTTGTATATAATATGAAGATGAACAGATTTAGTTGAAGGAATGAATATATTAAGGGCATATATAAGATATACTGTACATCTAATAGATGTTCCCAACCAAGTACAAGTCGCTGTTATCCTTGCAGCAGAGTTTTATCCTAGTCTATTGTTCAATTGATTCTACTTGTCTGGGTTGATAATGAGGCATAAGAACTTCTGGTAGCTTTTAATCTCTTTTGGGCCCTGTTGGTTTAAATGCAAGATATGAACACCTTTTGGGAAGGTGATAATTGGGTATAGTTTAGAACTCTTTCTGAAAGGCTTATAAACAGCAATCATTGAAAATACTGTTTTGACCTGTGGATGAGTTCCTTAATACATTTAAGAATGCTGTATTTTAAGACTTGCATTATGTACTCTTGAAATCTTGGTTTTATAATGAAGGGATTGCAAGGTTTCCCTTTATCATGAATATCTGAAATTGTAAGACATCTGATCTCTTTTGTTTTCTTTTTTTTTGCTTTGGAAAATTGTCAGTTGAATGTGTCAGGATGTTATCCATCTATTGTGAACTCCCATCATATATATTTAATGTTTTTTAGTGATAATGTGTTTGCAAATCTTACTCAGGTTCTCTATATGAGGAGCAGTATGAAATATGTTTCCTTCTCTGATTTGTATTTGACAAATTTTCTTTTTGTTATATGCAGTTGGGATTTTATTTATGCAGAATATGTTATGGCAGCTGGACAGCATCACCGTTCTATAGTTTGGCAGGTATATAGTGACTGTATATTTAAGTACTTATAAGATCTGATTCCTGTTGGCATGATTGCAGTGGACCTTGATGGTGCAAAGCATGAAAAATGCTCATCAAATATGGGAAAATGCTTCTGATGAACTACGGCTTTAAAACTAACATAAATATGGGGGCATTTCTAAAACAATACAAGAATGTCTCAAGATATTGATGTAAAGGAAGTAGTGGAGAACATGCCATTATCTGCCCTAAAATTTAAAGGAAATAAACTTCAAAAATTAGAGCTGGGGATAACAAGAAATTGTTCCTCTTGAAAACAATGCATGTTAGCCCTGAATATGTATATATAGGAATGAAATAGATAAATTAAGATTTACCAAAGACAAGTATCATTTTGTACAGTATCAGTTGAAGTTGCACAATGCGTCATGTGTAAATGAGAAAAATAGGATTTAAGACTGTCCATGCAATAGAAGAATATGCGCTATCATCAAACTTTATCATAGTATGGAAAGAACTGAATGATTTTGCTCCCTCTTCACATTAGTCAGTATAAAGAATATATTGAAATGCTGGTACAAACATTGCTGATGAACATGGATGTGGAACAAATCAAATACACATACTTGGTTACAAGGAGATCTACTTTTCACCTGCTTGGTTGCATTGATGACACGCAATCTCTGTTTCGCTACTTATTGTTTACACTCACTTTCTCCATGGCATTCTATTTTCCTTTTATCTTTTGTATAAAACACCTCAAATGTTTTTTATACAAGTTCTACTGATTAATGCAAGAAACTTTGTAGAGAAAAGTAAAATACCTCTTGACAAGGTTGTTATCAAAACTAGATGTTACAATTCCAAGTCCAGATACCATTATCAATGAAGCAGTTGGAATATTGTATTTGACTTCAAAGTTGCCATGCTTCATATTCTCTGTGATTTTTATTTTCTGCTTGGAATAATGATAAGAGACTAGGGTAGTGTTATGTTAAGTATTTACCTCTAAATAATTTACTGCATAGCATGCCATCTGTTTTACTTTTAGGTGAGATATTCAATTGGACTTTTATAATTTTTTACCCTAAATTTGCACAAACATTTCCCAGACATAATTGGTTGCTGACAATTTTGAGTATTAGAGATGTTTTCAATAAATATCATGTGATCTTACTTTTCGGGGAGTTGAAACAATTGGGTGCTTGTCTCCAAATCACTGCTTAATGGATATATCAGAGAATCTTGGAATTTGTTTTGAATAAAAACTTATTGAAACCTGTATAATGTTGTGGGAGCCCCGTTAGTGAGTTGTTGAGGTTCATTTCTTATTGATATGCTGCTCTTTGTTTGATATGTTTTGTGCAGATAGCAGAAGACTATTCTCATTGTCTTTTCTTGCTTAGACTACCTGGCTATTGCCCTAGTAAGTTTCAACCTAGGGGTTGACAAATATTAAGTTCTATGATGTCAGCTGGAAAATGGATGTGATTTTGTAATATTTCTTGTATTTCCTGCATCAAATTCTAGAATGTATGAGAGTTCAATTTTCTTCTTGTTAAGTGTTGATAACATGCAATTGTTCCTTATTATAAAATCTTATAATATGGGTTATCATTTGCAGTGCCAGCTTTTCATGATGTTATTGACGTGCCTCTAGTGGTTCGAAGGACACATAGAAGTCGACAAGAGGTCCTATTTTCTTGCAATTGTTATTTCATTCTTATTTCTGTTTGTTTATATATGCAATTTATAACATGAATTTAGAACTCTTGGTCTTGTTTTAGGTGCGAAAAGAACTTGGGGTTGCTGATGATGTTAAACTAGTTATTTTCAATTTTGGCGGTCAGGTGAATATTTTCACACAGTTAATTTTACGTGTTTAACATGGATGTGTGTCTCTATTTCACAAGTAAGGGTAAGAATGAATAATTAACGTAATATCTCCATTCTTTCTGAATTTTGGTTTAGACAGTGGTATTTGGCTTTCATGTCACATATGTTGTATCATATGTATTCCATTTGGGAACTGTTGTCACATTTTGCACGGGATGCAATGTTTTCAATTTTTGTAAGAGAGCTGCTCTTCCTTCTCCCCCTTTCTCTCTCTTCCCTACATTCTCATTCTTCTCAAAATTGACAGCAGTTGCCCTGAAAAATGGCTAAGTGTCAGGGCATGTTGAGGTGTTCGGGCTTTTGCGGGCCATAAACAGGGGCGATAAAATGGACAAAATGAGCTCTGGATATTTTATTATTGCAGATCTTCTCGCAAGCTTTCCAACGATATATTATAATAGGCGATCGGGTCAGCGGATCAAAAGTTATGGCCCCGGGAAGCTGAACCAGGAAACCCAGTTTTTTGTGCGAAGTTCGCACTTCGCCCAGTTTTGGTGCGAAGTGCGCACTTCGCCCAGTTTTGGTGCGAAGTCCGACTTCGCCCCTCTTTCTGGGCGCACCTTGTAACTGGCAGGCTGGCAGGAAAAATGACTAAGTGATGGGGCGAAGTTCGTACTTCGCGCGAAGTCCGAACTGCTCTCCCTTGTCCGTGCGAAGTCCGAACGGCAGTGAGAATCAGCAAGTGCCGGTGCGCAACCCGACTTCACAGCGAAGTCGGACTGCGCCCTTTGACCGGTGCGCTGTAGGGAAATAGTGCTACCCGACTGCGCTGTTTTTCACCTGTGCTACCCGATTGCGCTCTAATCCCGGGCGAAGTTGGACAGACTGCCTTTCAAGGCAGACACATGTCAAACAGCATCATCCGACAAGTGTCCAGCTTCGGGATCTGAGCCAAGACATGCCGAGCAAAAGGACAAGCATGGGCCGCACTACTTATGCCAGCTGCCTCATTTAATGCTGATGAGAGTTTCCACCTACCTCAGCTACCCGCATTCCTGTCAATATAAAGTTCTACCCAACGCACCGCCATGTAGCTGTCCAGCTTCCAGGAAGACCATGCCGAGAGTACAGTCCAGCCCGAAAGAGGTCAGCATCAGCAGTTCCGCGGCTGCTTTTGTCAGCTAATGTTTGACTGGGACTTTGTGCCCATTAATGTAACGGGGGGGACTCGGGCTATAAAGGCCCACCACATTTTCATTGTAAAGGGTGGAAGGGGAATGTCTGTTAGGGAACCACTGTGCCCATTGTAACCGTGCTTCTGCTTATAAATATAATCTGTATGCTTGGTTCTCGTTCTGTTGCTTCTGTTTTTTATGCTGCCTTTCTTTATATTCATGCCTTAGGCTAACCTGTGTCATGGCTCGTTGATTCATTTCAGCATTTGATGATCAGGTGCCTCTAGCATTGCTTGTTTAAAGCACCCCCTGTACTTCATGAATTAAAAGGATACATAGAATAGCTGTAGTAGCAGTTCCATCAGTTGTGTGTTTTGTTGCTGGTCCGTATCTGGTGATTGGTGCGCTGCCGTACTGTTAGTTCCTTGTAGGGAATGTCTGTTAGGGGGCCATTGAAGCTGTGCGGTTAAATTCTCTACATAAACACATATACCCGGCTCTGATATCTCTATGATTGCTTTCTACCCATGTTAGTGTCCGTAGGTGGTGATTGACGTGTTGCCGTACTGTTAGTTCCTTGTAGGGAATGTCTGTTAGGGAGCCGTTGTAGCCATGCGTACACTGCTTGGGTATCGGAAGTATACGTTAGATTTTGCAGTTCTTTGTCATGCTTTGTGTTTATATGCAGTAAGTAGCGGTGATTGGTGTGTTCCCGTACTGTTAGTTCCCCCCACCAACCTTTGAATATATTTGTAAATCTCTTTCTGTACATTTATTTCTTTCCTGTACTCTTAGCTTGAACATAAACCCCAAAAAGGAGCCGGCCTTCTCCGGAGATTGGCTCGGAAGGCATCCCTTCCTTCCGGCCTTTCAATGTTGGTCCGCGGGTCCAGGGCGCAATAACGACAAAATCCTTTCCTCGTGGCGGATTCGTGACCAACAGTTTTTGGCACGCCCGGTGGGACTCTTTGTCTCGCATTTGGAAGATCTCAAGCTCGTCCTCGCTCAGGCTGACAGCTTCTTTCCGAATGCTCGGTGGGACAAGGAGGTTTCTCACCCCCAAACAGAATTGAAGCACTGGTGCTCGCTTCATTGGTGTTCAAAATCAGAGCACTCGGCGACTCTGCACGTTCATATTCTCTGAGTCCGAAAGACCGGTCCTAACGCCTTCATTCAAGCAAGAAGGTGGCGAGCGAGGAACCCGGGAAACTAGCCTGACTTTACGAAATTAATACCAACGCTCCAGGCGAGCGCGTCAGGCCGGCTGATTACCAAGCTTGCATAGACGAATCCGTGAGGTGAGACGATCGGTATCCATATTTTAAGGAAGCCCGAGTTGGTGAATCTTTGGCTTGCCTTCATCTGGCAAAATCACCTGGCGACTCCGACCGAGTCGAAGATCCAGATTTCTTGATCGTAGGCGCCCTTTTTTTAAGCCGATAGAAGACACCCCGGAGGAATCAAGGTTTGGTGAGCAGCCTTGACCTCACAAGCGGAGAAATGAATGTTCACCTACAGTCTCCACCGTGGTGGTATTGGCTCCAACCATCACCGCAACCGGTACCCGAAGAGGGCTCCCGTCTGAAAAATCTCCTTGCCACATTGTTCATCAATTGTACGGGTACCGGCATGAATCACAATCTGCCACGTTGCACCATGTTCGCGACCTGGCAAGCTTTGGGAGGCCAGCCGGACTTCAAAGATCATCTGAAGTACAACCAGATCTGGTCCGGGCACTGCAGGTTCACCGGATAGGCAACCGAAGCTAGATTTGTGTGGCGGCATGCCAGTAATGCCGCAAAATTTTGTGTAAATAATCCGGCTATTATTTAAAGTTTTAGTTGTTTTTCTTATTTCAGTCTGTGCAGTGTTTTCTTTTTAAGTGTTCCGAGGAGGCAGTTGCCGGAGGTGGATCTGAAGAGCAGTTGCAGCGTGGGTGACTCTGTTGCCCAATGGATGAAGGCATGGATTCTTTGCGCCGAGGCGAGCTCGACACCCCGCGAGCCGCCAGAAATGTTGTCACATTTTGCACGGGGTGCAATGTTTTCAAATTTTGTAAGAGAGCTGCTCTTCCTTCTCCCCCTTTATCTCTCTTCCCTACATTCTCATTCTTCTCAAAATTGACAGCAGTTGCCCTGAAAAATGGCTAAGTGTCAGGGCATGTTGAGGTGTTCGGGCTTTTGCGGGCCATAAACAGGGGCGATAAAATGGACAAAATGAGCTCTGGATATTTTATTATTGCAGATCTTCTCGCAAGCTTTCCAACGATATATTATAATAGGCGATCGGGTCAGCGGATCAAAAGTTATGGCCCCGGGAAGCTGAACCAAGAAACCCAGTTTTTTGTGCGAAGTGCGCACTTCGCCCAGTTTTGGTGCGAAGTGCGCACTTCGCCCCTCTTCTGGGCGCACCTTGTAACTGGCAGGATGGCAGGAAAAATGATTAAGTGATGGGGCGAAGTTCGTACTTCGCGCGAAGTCCGAACTGCTCTCCTTTGTCCGTGCGAAGTCCGAACGGCGGTGAGAATCAGCAAGTGCCGGTGCGCAACCCGACTTCACAGCGAAGTCGGACTGCGCCCTTTGACCGGTGCGCTGTAGGGAAATAGTGCTACCCGACTGCGCTGTTTTTCACCTGTGCTACCCGATTGCGCTCTAATCCCGGGCGAAGTTGGATAGACTGCCTTTCAAGGCAGACACATGTCAAACAGCATCATCCGACAAGTGTCCAGCTTCGGGATCTGAGCCAAGACATGCCGAGCAAAAGGACAAGCATGGGCCGCACTACTTATGCCAGCTGCCTCATTTAATGCTGATGAGAGTTTCCACCTACCTCAGCTACCCGCATTCCTGTCAATATAAAGTTCTACCCAACGCGCCGCCATGTAGCTGTCCAGCTTCCAGGAAGACCATGCCGAGAGTACAGTCCAGCCCGACAGAGGTCAGCATCAGCAGCTTCCGCGGCTGCTTTTGTCGCCTAATGTTTGATCGGGACTTTGTGCCCATTAATGTAACGGGGGGACTCTGGGCTATAAAGGCCCACCACATTTTCATTGTAAAGGGTGGAAGGGGAATGTCTGTTAGGGAACCACCGTGCCCATTGTAACCGTGCTTCCGCTTATAAATATAATCGTATGCTTGGTTCTGTTCTCGCCGCTTCGTTTTTTATGCTCGCCTTTCTTTATATTCATGCCTTAGGCTAACCTCGTGTCATGGCTCGTTGATTCATTTCAGCATTTGATGATCGGGTGCCTCTAGCATTGCTTGTTTAAAGCACCCTCTGTACTTCATGAATTAAAAGGATACATAGAATAGCTGTAGTAGCAGTTCCATCAGTTGTGTGTTTTGTTGCTGGTCCGTATCTGGTGATCGGTGCGCCGCCGTACTGTTAGTTCCTTGTAGGGAATGTCTGTTAGGGGGCCATTGAAGCTGTGCGGTTAAATTCTCTACATAAACACATATACCTGGCTCTGATATCTCTATGATTGCTTTCTACCCATGTTAGTGTCCGTAGGTGGTGATTGACGCGTTGCCGTACTGTTAGTTCCTTGTAGGGAATGTCTGTTAGGGAGCCGTTGTAGCCGTGCGTACACTGCTTGGGTATCGGAAGTATACGTTAGATTTTGCAGTTCTTTGTCATGCTTTGTGTTTATATGCAGTAAGTAGCGGTGATTGGTGTGTTCCCGTACTGTTAGTTCCCCCCACCAACCTTTGAATATATTTGTAAATCTCTTCTCGTACATTTATTTCTTTCCTGTACTCTTAGCTTGAACATAAACCCCAAAAAGGAGCCGGCCTTCTCCGGAGATTGGCTCGGAAGGCATCCCTTCCTTCCGGCCTTTCAATGTTGGTCCGCGGGTCCAGGGCGCAATAACGACAAAATCCTTTCCTCGTGGCGGATTCGTGACCAACAGGAACCTTTTATCTACGCTGATTGTACACTGTTTTGAGTCATCACATTTATGGATGCTATCTATGGGGTTAGCTGCAACCAAGCACCATTCCAGAGGAAACAAAGAAAAGTGTGTCCAAGTCTTAACTGTTAAATATTTAGTTCATGTATTAGACAGTTGTCTTTTTGAATTTGAGTATGACCTCTACTAGAGACCTTTATTTCATACGCTAGGATTTATTGAAGTGTAGCAGCCTCATAAGGTTACTAGCATCTTTAAGGTTTATTTTGAAATAAGTTAGAGTGAAGAGTATATAACCTTAATGGCTGATTTACCTTCCATAACACACATGGTTAGGTTAATGTACTAATTTATTTTGATGGGCTGATGATGGTCAGAACCCTTTGACACCCACCCCTTCACTCATAAATAAACTTATCTTTTGTTGATCTAGCAGCGTAACATTCACAAGTATTCCTTATTCAGTTCCTCTGGTGTGCAAGCATGGTGATGTATTTATATCTTCATATTCATTTTAAATGCTCTTTGTTGTTTAAGAACATTGAGCTGTAAGTTGTAAACATTGGTGTGCCCAACATAGCAGCAAAAGAATGAGAGAAATCTGTGGAATCAGCCATTGGTATGGATAGGAAGCATATGCCAATTCAAGGCAAATTAGAGGATCAGTCTGATTGTTGATAAAACAAAATGCACAGTGTATTGACATGAGTTAGATACCTATTTTAGAGGTAGAGGCTACAGAAATATCTACTCAAGCTGGCAGTCTTCTATAGACTAAGGGCCATTTGTGGGGTATGAAACAAGTCAGCTGCCACAGGAGAGGATGGGCAGGTTGTTTATACCTGCAGGAAGAAGAAATCTTGCTTGTAGAGTCTTACAAGGTTATGAGTTTGATTCCATCTATTCTTGGTTTGACTATGCCATAGCAAGTCTAATAACAAGCCATTGTACATAACTTGGAAAGTGAGTACCTTGCCATAGCCCTTGGTTTGGGATTTTGGTTAAGGACCCATATTCACAAGGTTATGAGTTCAATTAGTGAAAAACCACATGAAAACAAAAATGGAAACCAAGCACTCTATTATGCTGTAGCAAAGCAAATTCAAAGCAGAGAAGATGAGGACCCTATCATGCACTGCCTCATCGGGGAACATTACTAGGAGGCTAAAGATATTATGAATGATAAGAAATGAGTGAAACATGGAAGGTTATGTAAGAGAATTGATATAGAAATATGCTAAAATGTAGATTCACATTCAATATCAACCATATAACGTTAAAAATTTCACATCAAAACAAGTTAACCTAGATCAGACAACAATAACCATGCACTCAACAATCATGTACACAATATATTGATGGAAAAATCCAATGCAATACTGAAGCAAAGGACTAAATCCAAGTACATATGTGAGTGCAGAACCATTTTGAGTGGATGGCCTTTAATGGTCAATCCTCTTATAGATGACTCCAATAGAGAAGCAAAGATGTACACAACTGAGGGCTAAAATGCGAAATCTACTATCTATTTAGACATTTTTAGGCAGGAGTATACCCTAATCCTAAATACTCAGCCTCTAATTTAATGTAACAATCCTAACTAATTATTATGTATGACACAGTTTGTCCGTGCCCTAACGCTAATGGCCCATGCTTAGAGGCATAATATGCCCCATCCCCTTTGAAAAAGCATTGTCCTTAACATGTCCCAACCCTAGATACTTTTGCATAGAGATATTATCCTCACATGCACCATCTTCCAATGGTAAGTTTTTCCATTTGATCAGGTACTCCGTGATGGTCCAGTCTTGTAGCAGCTTGACTCTCTTCTCCATGATCTCCTGTTCTAAACTAATTGTTCCCTCTTTGTCAAGTGTTGGCAACTCTGTCTGAACTTAACCTTCGAAAAATTGTTGTCCTTAACATGTGCAAGGAAGTTGAAAAATTGTTGTCTGTTCTAAACTAATTACCATAAAGAGCTTGAAATAGGATCATTTTAGTGGATGTATGGTATGATGTGTTACACCACCATTCTTCTAGGGGTAGCCATTTGACCCCTTGTGTCCACTTGTAGCAGAAAAGAACCTCATATATCCTTCCAAACACTTGTTTATAACTTCAATCTTTCCATTTGTATGGGGGTGGGAAGTTGAACTATAAACTAATTGTGTTTCCCTTTCCTTAAAAAATTATGTTCAAATTTTTTTAGCGAAGATGGGATCTTGATCACTAACTATAATTTTTGGATGCCATTCAACTTCTACACCTTATCCATAAAGGATTGAGCTACCTTGCTCATTAAAAATGGATGAGCCAAGGTACAACAATAAACAGATTAGTAATTCTATCAACAACCATTGTAAGTATCAACATGCCTTTTGATTTGGGCAAACCTCTAATGAAATTCATTAAGTCGTCTTCCCATTTCTGAATAGAGATGGATAGAGGCTGCAACAATTTTGTGGTTTTGCAAGTTTATGCTTTTTGAAGCTGACAAGTGTTGCACTTGGCTACACACTCCATATCAAATTGGCCAATGCCCTCTCCGACAAGGATGATACCCAATCCTTATTCTGCATCATGTCAATGGTATGATCATGATTGGTTTTGACTTTAAAGTATCTTCCAATAGAATATTGGTGTCGTTGCCTAATAGCATAAAGTATGGCTAACATCTCTTCATAAGCCTGCTTTGAGTTTTGTCTTTTTAGCTGCTTACTCTCAAAAGCCCAAAGATGTCCTCCTTATATCAAAATTGCTCTAGTACCCTAACCTGATGCATCACATTCCACAATAAATGTTTGAGGAATCTTTGGGGTAGCCAAAACTGGAATGGAAACCAATGCATCTTTTAATGATAAAATGCTTGACTGGCTGCTTCTATCCATTGGAATAATTTTTCTTTTGTTAGAGATATTAATTCAATAGCATCTAGCAACTCCTTGGTGAGTTGCTCTATGACACTCTTCTATTTGTAAGGGTAGGGATACATCTTCATATGCAAAGGATTTCTACATGGAGTGAATTCAATAGCATGGTCATGCTTCTTCTTCAGTGAGAGTCCTTGGGGGTCCTCAAAGGATAGCAGATGCTTTTGAAATATGTCTTCTAACTTAGTTCGGATAGTTGAATTTTCTTCTATAACTTCTAATGAAAATAGTTGTGCCACCATACCTTCAACACCTTTTATTAGAACATTCTTTGTTTGGTGAAAAATAATAATTTGATTGGGCGATGCTTGTAGACCTGAAAATTGATATCTTTTGCCATTGTCATTAAAAATCATAAATATTTGCTGAAGATTCATGGAGAAGCTTCTCATTAGTTTCAATCATTATACTTCTAAAACGACATAAATGCCTCCTAAGGAAATTTCATACACGTGAGTCTAACGAATAATTACCCAGAGATAAACAAACGTTATGGCATTGTCCTCTAAAAACAGTTTCCTTACGATACACTATCATAACCTTGATATTTAAGATAAGGTAAACAAAGTAATTAAAATTTGAGGTTACCAATTTACCAATAAAATTATGAGCGTTGCCTAAATCAATCAAAACCACTTGCCTATCAATATATTCATTACTCTTGATTGGTTGTGGATGTTAGGAACCTTCGTATAAAAATAAGCATAACCAAAGTAGCAATGCAGGAATTAATGGAAATGCTCACAAACTAAATGACCATGAAAATGAAAATAACAAAAGTGCTCACAAAATATAATTGGATGGAAATAACATCAACTTATATTAATTAAGCGGAATAGATATTGCAGGCCTCTTTGAGGGGGCAACCTCCTTGGAAGTAGAGCTGCGATACAAAATGAGAAAAATATGAGATGTCTTCTACTCCAAACCCATGCCCTTATATAGACTCTTATTTACCCTAACCCTAATGCTCAAGGGTTGGACCACATGAAAGAGGGGACTTGAGCTACTAACTCCTACTTACAATAAAAGTAAAGGTTACATCATAATGGGCCCATGCACACTAGGCACCCATAATACACCAACACTAGAAAAGTACATGGTTGTGTTAGGATAGGGTCCTAACATGCCTTTCTCCTTCAAGAAGCTTCATTTTAAAAGCTTGAAGTGAGGAAACTACTGCTGTGGTTGATGGAGCGGCTCCCATGTAGCATATTTTGGCTGCAGTTTATGCAATTGTACTAGGACTTCTGTGAGAGTGTGTCTGCGAAGTGTGTGTGTACGCTGGTCCAAAATATTCTTGGGTTCTAAGAGATCGAGCCTTCCTCATCCAACTGGGGTAGTGTGGACTGGGCTTGTCTATGGTTGCCAAGGACCTTTAAATATGAGACATGAAAAACTGGATGAACTTGTAGGCCACAGGGCCAACTTGTTGGAGCATATTATACGGTCCATAGAATTTTGTTGCTAGCTTTTGACTGCCATGAGTTTCAACAATGATTGCTTGTTTGGATCTAGGCATAGGAAAACCATGTCCTTGATGTTAAAACTATGGTTGGAACGGTGTTGATCTGCTTGTTATTACATATGGTTCTACGCCAAGACCAAATTATCTTTGAGGTTTCAGAGTAGTTTTGCACACTCCATGAGAGTGGAATCCATTGCTTGAACCTTGGAACTGTTGACAATTTTGTCACATTGCTTAGAGGGGTAATGCAAATCAAAATTTTGTAAAGTATTTTTTTTAGTTTTCAGGAATTTGTTCCCTTGCTTTTGAAAATTTTTAAGTATTGCAACAATTTTGGCTTTCATTGTCATCCCCTTGTACATAGAATTGGATGTGTAAGAGCTTCGCCACAAAGCAAACCAGGTTTAGGAGCTTCGCGGGAAAAAGAAGGATAGCTTCGCCAAGAAAGGAAAACAAGAAAGTTCAGATCGTAGCCCAAGATTTGCTAAGGCATGGAAAAAGCTTTGCTAGCGAAGCAGCCTAAACAGTCGCTTCGGGTGAGAACCTTGCGAAGCGGAAAATGCAGAAATTCCTAAGTATTGAGAGAGTGTTTCGCTAAGATTTAAGCGAAGCATCTGCTTCGGACCCCTCTCCTGGTGAACCATTTCTCCAAGCATAATCTACTTCGCCTTAGGCTGCTGCGAAGCATCTACTTCGGCCAAATTTTGTGCGAAGCTCCCTCATCCGAAGCATTAGTTGCCCTTGAAAAGTCAAAGCAATATTCTAAGGCAAGAACGCACTTCGGCCCAAAACCTCCTGAACAACTGTCTTGAAGGAGGTTCGCAGCGAAACATTTTGTAGCACATTGGCGATTATCTGCCGCTTTGGACAAAACCCCCTGCGAAGCGGCATCCAACTTGTTTTTCTGGCGAAGTAATAAATAGTTGGGAGCCCCGTTTTGAAAGGCGATCATTCCCGCTTCGGCCCATGTCCGTTGCGAAGCGAAGCTCCGAATGCGAGTTTGGCGAAGCTCATTCGAGGACGCTTTTCTCAAAGGCACGCACTCCTAGGCCGGGCATTTTTCCGAGGCAATCGAGTATTTCATAAATACGCCTTTACTAGTCCGAAAGACCCGGTACCCATTTGTAGCAACTGGAAAAGAAATATCAGTCACGGGGGAGAGCCAGAGGGACTCGAGGACCCACTCGAGCCCCACACCCGAGAAAATCCATGACAGGTCAAACGACCCATAAATGCAGGTTTCCCCGGCTAATACGGCCATAATAGGTAAATGTGGAAAAGGATGTGAAAACTCAGTTGTAGGAGGAGCAGAAGCAGATTTTCCAGGTTCCCGAGAGCGTACCTCCGGATTAAGTGCATTAATAGCTCAGAGGGTCGGGTCCTCTATAAAAACCCACAAATTGTAATGAAAAAAGGGGGAGAAATTTTGCTAGAAAGCTGCTGTAACTTGATTTCTGCGATTAATATCAAGAACTTTGGGCCTCATTTCTCTCTTGTATGCTGCCTTCCGTGATTATTTCTTTTATTCTGTCTTCATTTATGTACTGTAATTCTGAATCCTGGATTTAGGTGTGTGATTGGGGACAGAACCCTGGAATTCTCTTGAAGGATACATAGGGGGGAAAATGCTGTGTTAGTCTTCTTGTATGCTGCCTGTGGATAGTGTTTCTGCTATATTCACCTATTTCTTAATTGCTGTAATTCTGAAATCTGGATTTCGGCGTAAGGGATTAGGAGGATCCTGGAACTCGTCCAGAGGATACATAGGAAAGCTAGTGCGGTGTTCATTCATGTTTTATTCTTTGTATTTATTGCTGCTACCTCAAGATATTAGCTAGTAATCGTGTTGCTGGTTCTTTCCCTCTGAAAATCCATTGACATTCTTTCCCTTACTCCCTTTATTTCTTTCCTGCACCCTTACTCTTTTTACCTCTTTCTTGCACTCTTAGCTTAAGACACCAAGTAGTTTAGTAAAGGAGCCGGCCTTCCTCCAGAGATTGGCACTAAGGGCATCTCTTCCCTCCAGCCTTTTAATGTTGGTCCAGGTCTAGGGCACGTATACATACCAAAATCCATTCCAGTGGTAGATTTGTGACCAACAGTTTCTGGCACGCCCAGTGGGACCCGGTCAGTCTCACCTTGTGAGTGGTAGTGAGAACCGATGCTTATCTCATTGCCAAAAGACTCTAGCATCTGGCGACTCTGTTCAACCTGAGAATCTTAAAGTCATAGAGACCAGTACTAAAGTATCCGTGCCTTCATGCAAACAAGATGGAGAGTTAGGAATAGTGGAGAAGAGACTGAGTTCTTTGAACTCGATATTGACGTCTTCGGGGAACGCTCCAGGTTTGTCACCCCTGAATCACTGTTACATGGAACGTCCTCGCAAGAGGCTGCCTTTGACGGACAAGGGCCAACTTCGGATAGCACAGCGGCTAGTCTTCCTCGTAATCCTCCTAACTCCCCAGATCATCCAAGTGCCTCCGTTCCAATTAGTAATCCAGTTAGCAATCAACAAGGAACTTCGGGAATTCCTGTTTTTCGGAATCTAGGTGCAAACATGGCACACCAGCAACATCAACAACAAATGCAGCAACAACCGCCGCCCAGATTGTTCCCGGCATGGAATTCTTCCGGACCATTAAATCTAGCGGGACAAGGGCAGGTTCCGCCTGCTGCTATGAAGAAAATCCCCACATTCGATGGAACAGGGAAGACAGCTCTGGAACATATCCAAGACATTGTTTCTCTAGCAGAAATTCACGACATCACAGAAGAAAGAGTTATGGTAAAGCTTTTGGTTCTGTCTCTCAGAGGAAAGCTCCTCTACTGGTATAGATCCCTACCACCTGGCACTATAACGGGATGGGACCAGTTAGCCGGACAACTAATGAGGGGTTTCAATGAATCTGTCGATCCATCCTCTCTCTTGCACCAATTTATGACGATTCAGAGACACCCGCAAGAGGAGATTGCTGATTTCAACGTAAGGTTCGCTCGAACTTGGCAAAGGGTACCAGCTGGACTCTGATTTCAACGTAAGTATTCGTCATTCATCCTGATGTACGCAACTTCATTATCCAAGGGGTGTTGGGCAGCAAAAGGGCTGGTTGGGTCAACAAAATACAGGAGTTTGACATTGAAATTAGACCTACAAAGTTGGTTCGCGGTCGCGCGCTATGCCAGGAACTTGCAAAGAGCGTAACAGCCGAAGTAACAACTTGTCAATGGGATGACTTGGCAGTAGAAGAGTGCTTCGCGAATCAAGAAGAAGATGAAAAATATTGGGTCAGTGAAATAGTTGAATATTTCAACACTGGGAGATGTCCTCCACATTTGAATGCCTCGCAGCGAAGACACTTCAGGATGCAGTCCCTCCGATACGTATTACGTCTTGAAGGCCTATTCTTCAGAAATATTGATGGTGTTCTTCTCAGATGCATAAAAGAAGATGATAAGAAAAGGGTCCTAGGTGAATTCCATTCAGGTTTCTCAGGGGGCCACTTCATAGGAAGAACAACAGCTTTAAAAATAATTAAGGCGGGTTACTATTGGCCTATGCTCTTCGCCGACGCCTTTGCAGTCTGCCGAAAATGTGAACAATGTCAGAAGTTCGCCGACCGAGGCAAAAGTGCTCCTATGTCCCTCCAACCAATACAGGTAGAAGCACCCTTCCAACAGTGGGGATTAGATTTCATAGGAGTTATCTTGCCGAACTCCTCTGCAGGACATAAGTTCATCTTGACTGCAACTGACTATTTCACTAGATGGACCGAAGCAGTGCCCACAAAACATGCCGACCAGGAAACTGTCATTACATTCCTAGAAGGCTTGATTACCCGGTTCGGCATCCCGGAAGCAATAGTAACGGATAATGGTCCTGGGTTCACAGGTGCCAAGATCAACGATTTCAGCTACAAATATGGGATGTACCACAAGGTCACCTCCAATTATTATCCACAAGGTAATGGATTGGCAGAATCAACAAATAAAACCCTGTTAAGGATGCTGAGAAAGCTCATAGAGAAGAACAGAAGGACTTGGCATCTTCTCCTATATCGAGCCCTGTGGGTTGATCGGATATCTGTCAAGAAGTCGATCAAAACTTCGCCTTATGCCCTTGTATACGGCAAGGAGGCTATCTTACCAACCCATATGGAAATTCCTGCGTTACGGTTGTTGAACGAAGAAGAAGAATTCAGTCCCATGGAGGATAGACTAGCTCAACTGCTACAATTGGATGAAGATCGTGATAAGGCCTACCAGAACTTTGCAAAACATGCTCAAATCACTCGAAGTTGGTTCAAGAAGAAGTCCTCTGCCCGAACATTCAGAGTAGGAGTTCTGGTATGGAAGTGGGACTCTTGGAAGGCCAAGCCTGGCAATTATGATAAACTAGACGCTTTCTGGGATGAGCCATTCGATATTGCGAAGGTAAATTCAGCTAACTCATTTATCCTCAAGGACACAACTGGCCAGACTTTGCCAATTTCTGTAAATGGTCTTCATTTGAAGGCTTTCCATCGTTAAAAAAAAAAAAAAAATATCCTTAAAGTTTTTACCTTTGTATATAATATCTTGTTGTTTGCGCTTGTATATACTTTGTTTTAAGACTTTCAAAAGGTTAAATAGACAGCCAGAAGAAGATCGCAGCTTCATACAGCCATAGCAATGAGCTCCGACTTCACCAAGTCTAGTAGAACCTCCTTTGGGAATTTTTTGCGCGAAGTAGCTGATGCATGTTGGTTCGCTGCGAACCACCTTGGCGTTGAAACATGAAAAGGCTCCTCGAAGGCCAAAACAACATCAAAATGAAGACTGAGACCAAAATACGGCGTGTCACCGAAAACCAATACCAAGGGATGGCTCATAATGCTCAAATCCCAAAGGAGAGAGCAAATATAAACGACTTCGCTTAGCAGCAAGCTTCGCTGGAGAAGCAAATGCGAGTACCTCTCCGAAGCCTCCAATTGCCTAAGGCATGAGAAATACTTCGCGAAAAGGAGACCGAGCGAAGTGACTTTCAAAAGAAATTCAGCGAACCATTTCCCCGTCTATAAGTGCGATAGAGACAAAGAGGCGCGCTTCACTCAAAAGGCAACTCAATCCCCACTTCGGGGTTAATCTTCCGCGAAGCAGGCAATGACGCAGTAAGGTAGCCTGAATCCCGTGAGTAAAACAACTTTGGGCCCGAAGTGTGAAAACTGGTGGATCGCTGGAGGTTTGCCGCGAGGTGTCCCTTGTTAAGATCAGCTTCGCCAAATCATAAGGCGCAAAACGAGAAGCATTTAAAACGTGCTTCGAGAGGTGTGCCAGCGGCAACCTCGGAAAACATTCAGGGCATGCGGGATTAATGCAAAGGTGGCGAGGCGTATCCCAAGAGAATTTAGTTATGATTAAAAGTCTTGCCCAGGTACGACGTGGCAGAAAGTTAGATTTTTGAAGCCGGGCCAGGTCCTCGAAACACATAGACCTGCGTGCAACCCCGTTGCAAAGCCAATAAAAAAGCAAAGCGATCTCTTCAGCCCGATTTATGAATTTAATTTTGGCAGGCGCCATAAATAGTGGTAGTTACCACCTACAGCTATAAACCCCAAATCGTAGCAGTGAAAAACTGTTTACTTGCTGATAAGTGCAAGTATAAGGGCCCTGGCCAAAAGTCTGCAGTACTCCCGTTCTCTGCATCAAAATTCTCTGTGTCAAAGGTTCTGCTGCCACTAAAATTCAAAATGGGAAAGAAAAATTCCAAGGAGAAAAGGAAGGAACCTGAAGTAGCCGGCCCAGAAAAGGTAAAAAGGGGTAAGGAAGAGAGAAGGCATAGACCCAAGAGGGTTGACCTCAACCTCCGCCCTGAAAAACAGGCTGTGGAAGAAAGGGAAGATTCGGAGGAGGAGCAACCTGCAGAACCACCTATTGACGGGTGGGAAAAGATAAGGGACACTGAACTTTCGAAGAGCATTGCTGAACTCCAGTATACCATCGATTTCATGAAAAGCCGACTTTCTGCAGAGAACAAAAGAGCCGCCGCTTATTATTCACAGATATATTGGTACCTGACTCCGCCAGCGCACCACTGTCCCGAGTTAGTCTATGCTATCGCGCAAAACTATCAACCATCCACCAGACAGGTTTTGGACGTCGCAGGTAACAAATTGTTCACAATTTTAAAGGAAGATGTACAAGAAGCTTTTGCCTCACAGCAAGGGCCGCCCAAAGGATATTTTGTTCGTAATGTTATTCTGAGCGAACAAATGGAGAGGTTTACTACTTCCAGCTACATCATAAAATTTCTAAGTGAAAACCTCAAGGACGGGCTTCCTTCAGGCAGGTTGCCTCAAATGCCTCACCCTCTGAAAGATTTTAAGAGCACGGATATTTTCTCCATCATTGCGTGGGTCGCGAGCCTGTCTACCGATGCTTTTGTACACCCCTGGCAAGTGTCGCTGGCCGAGTGTATTTCACGAGGGGAGTTTTATGCTCCAGACTCATCAAGGCCAAACACTAACCCGGTCTTCTTTGACTGGGCGGAATGGGTAGCCCGGACCTTACATACGCGGTCGGTTAGCATGAAAAATTCCGGAACGGGCCAGTATTTTGGACCTTGCTCTTTCTTGGTTTGGCTCTTTTTCTATCATACTCAGAAGCATTTTCCCCATATTGCTATTACTCTGAGCGGCAAAGAAGGAGCCCCTCTGCCAGTATATCAGTGGACTCCCCTCCTGGCGAGGACGGAGTCATATTATGCTTTCAATCAACAATTTTTAGGACCTGCCATTCAGCTAATGCAAGGTTCTTGCCCTCGGGTGCCCATAGGCCTTAGAGATAAGGTAGTTAAAGAGGAAAAGGGGGATGTTTTTCAATTGACACAGGGGCTTGTGGTTCGCCTGTTCGGATTTACAGGGAAACCCTTCCTACTACCTGTTCACCCTTCCGAATACCAATTCGCACTGGAGGTTGCTCGCCAGAGCGATGCAACAAATGTTATTTATGGCCACGGTCGGAAATGGACACCCACGTGTGAATTCCCCTTCAAGATGGGAGTCATTGAGGTTTTTGCCCTCAAACATGTTTACTTAGAGGATAAACTTGCCGACTTTGGTTTGCTGTAGATCCCTCAGCGGTGGTGCTACGACCCCTTGGGGGTAATGAGGGACCATCTCCGATTTAAAAACTTCCATGTTTGCCCCCACTCGGAGGTAGTAGAGCAGCGGAGCAACCCCATCGGGAGAGATTTGGAGTGGCACCTGGAGAAAATGAAGACATTACTCCTGTGGCATGAGTTTTACACCATAGAGGTTGAATATGACCCGATTCGGCACCCCTTTCCAGGCCCAGACTCCACATTCTGGAGAAAAATGAAGGATGATTTAAGGAAAGAGTTAAAGGGTTGGAGTGAAGAACAACTGAAGGAATGGTGGGTGATGAGAATCCATTGCTGAAAGCAAAAATCATATGGGCTCTTGGAGATGGATAAGGATTTTGCAATTTTTTATGAAGCTAATGCTGGATCTTGGAAGCCCATCTCCTTCGCTAACTTTGTTCCTCCTAGTGCCCCAAGTTCGGGCGAAAGCCCAAGAAGAATTGACGACGTTTCCGAGCGGGGAAGAAGAAGAGGCAACAACGACACAACAGGAGTTGCCTAAAGAACCTATTGGAGGTTATGACACAAATATTGTGGGGTCAGCACAACAACAAGAAAAGGAGGAGAAAACGAAAAGAAAGAGACTTGAACAGGTCCAAATGCCTCCCTCTCATCCGAAGCGACCTCGTACCAGACCTCCAGGTTCTTCTAACGAACAATCTACAATAGGCTCAGCTGAGGTGGGTGTCGGAGAGACAGTGTCGCAAAGGACTGAGACGGTTTCGGAGGTGGACATCATTAATGTGGAGGAATTCCTCCAAAAAGAAGAGAATCTTGAAGAAGTCAAGGATGTCGGAAGTACAGAGGCCGGGAAAGAACATGAGCCAAACACGCAGGTATTTGCTGCTTCTGCTCTATTGTTAGAGCACGCAGGTACGCATCCCTCACCTTTTACCTTGGTTTCCCAAGTCATGTCTACGGTAGTCCCGGCCGAAGGCCCCCAAGAGTCTTCCCCTCTTTCAAATAAATCTCCCCAAAATATTTGTCAAACTAAACAGTCGCCCCATTGCATAGTACCTGTTGTCACATTTTGCACGGGGTGCAATGTTTTCAGTTTTGTAACAGTGCTGCTCTTCTTTTTCCCTCTTCCTCTATTTTCCTTTCTTCTGCTCTCCCTTCCTCTTTCTTTCCCACATTCTCTTTCTTCCCCCCTTTCTTGGAGCCCCTCAGTTGAATTTTAAACTTTCCAACAAGTTACCTGAAAAATGGCTAAGTGTTGGTGCGAAGTGCGCACTTCGCCCAGTTTTGGTGCGAAGTCCGACTTCGCCCCTCTTCTGGGCGCACCTTGTAACCGGCAAGCTGGCAGGCTGACAAAAGAGTGATAAAGTGCTTGGGGCAAAGTCCGTACGGCGGCAGATACTAGTTCTCACCTGTGCGTAGTCCGACTTCGCAGCGAAGTCGGAGTGCGCCCTTGACAGGTGCGCAGCAGGGAAACAAACTCAGAAATACACCTAAGGCATGAAGGCCTTCCCGACTGCGCTGCTTTCTGCCCGCGCAACCCAAGACGCTCTGATCCCAAGCGAAGTTGGGCAAACTGCCCTTCTTGGCAGACACGTGTCAAACAGCATCATCCATCATCTGACAAGTGTCCAGCTTCGGGATTTGAGCCAAGACGTGCCGAGCAAAAGGACGAGCATGGGCTGCACTACCCGTGCCGTTGACCTCATTTAAAGCCGATTGGAGGTTCTACCCGCTCCAGCTACCCGCATTCCTGCCAAGGAGAAGTTCTGCCCAACACACCGCCACGTAGCTGTCCAGCTTCCAGGAAGACCATGCTGCGGGTACAGTCCAGTCCGACAAAAGGTCAGCATTTGCAGCTCCTTCGCCGCTTTTGTCAGCTTATGTTTGGCTGGGACTTTGTGCCCATTAATGTAACGGGAGGGACTCGGGCTATAAAAACCCACCATGAATTCATTGTAAAGGGTGGAAGGGGAATGTCTGTTAGGGAACTAATGTAACCGTGCTTCTGCTTATAAATATAACTTGTATGCCTGGTTCTGTTCTGCTGCTTTTATTTCTTTATGCTTATGCTTTACGCTTCCCTGTGTCACGGCTCGTTGATTCGTTTCAGCATTTGGTGATCAGGCGCCTTTAGCATTGTTTGTGTACTTTTAAATTTCATATAATAGATGTGGTAGCAGCTCCATCAGTTGTGTGTTACGTTGCTGTCCGTAGTGGTGATTGATGCGTTGTCGTGCTGTTAGTTCTCCTTGTAGGGAGAATGTTTGCTAGGGGACCATTGTAGTCGTGCGGTTAAAATCTCTGCATGACACATATACCTGGCTCTGATATCTCTAGGTTGCTTTCTACTTATGTTAGTGTCCGTAGTGGTGATTGATGCATTGCCGTGCTGTTAGTTCTCCTTGTAGGGAGAATGTTTGCTAGGGGACCATTGTAGCTGTGCGTACACTGCTTAGGTATCGAAAGTACACTTAGATTTTGCAGTTCTCAGTCATGCTTTGTATTTATAATGCAGTAAGTATTGGTGATTGCTGGTTGCCGTACTGTTAGTTCCCCCCCACCAACTCCAAGTATATTTGTATATTCTTTCTGTTCATTTATCTCTTTCCTGCACTCTTAGCTTGAACATAAACCCCCCCAAAAGGAGCCGGCCTTCTCCGGAGATTGGCACGGAAGGCATCTCTTCCTTCCGGCCTTTCATGTTGGTGGGCGAATCTGGGCGCATTAACCCAAAATCCTTTCCTCATGGCAGATTCGTAACCAACAGTTTCTCTAGCACGCCCGGTGGGACACGGGTCCCACATTTGAAGAGAGATTTTCTCGATCGCCTCCACCTGGCGCTGACAGTGGTTTCTGAGCACTCGGTGAGACAAGGAAGTTTCTCACCCCCGATAGAATTGAAGCACCGGTGTTCGCTTCATTGCTGTTCCAAATCTGAACACCTGGCGACTCTGCACGAACAAATCCTCTGAGTCCGAAAGACCGGTCCCGGCACCTTCATGCACACAAGAAGGTGGCAAGCAAGGGATCCTAGAAGCCCGCCTGACTTTTACGAACTGGACATCAACGCTCGAGGCGAAGTTCCCAGGCTGGCTGATCCGCGAGCTCGTGTCGACGAAGCCGAGGCTGAAATCCAAGAAGAAGCCGAAGCTGAAGTCGGAGGAGCTGAGTACGAAATAGAAGAGGCCGAGGAAGAAGAAGCACCTGCATCCTCGGAAAGTACCGACACTGAGTACACAACCGACGGAGGAGAAGAAGAAGAAATGGCTGCCCAACAGAAGAAATGACGATGATCTCTTCCCGACGGTGGACTCCACGGGGCCCTTGGCCCTCGGTCGGACAGCAAGCCGTGCCCCTCGCCGCTTTAAAGTCTATTCCCACATACGACGGCTACGGTAAGACGGCGTACGAGCACATCCAGGACATCCTTGCCCTGGCCGCATTGCATACTATTACCGATGAGAGTGTGAAGACCCGTCATGGCCCTTTCCCCGAGGGGAAAGCTTCTCTACTGGTGGAGATCGCTGCCAGAGGGATCCATCACGGGGTGGCCCCAGCTTGCCAGAAGGCTCGTGAAAGGATGCAACGAGTCTGCTGACCCTACTTCTCTACTGCATCAGTTCCAAGCTATCCAGAGACATCCTCAAGAGGAGGTGTCTGATTTTAACATCAGGTTTGCGAGATCCTGGAAACGGGTACCTCGCGAACTTCGACCTTCACCGGCATGGCTGCTCATTACTATCTGAGATCCTTCAACTCAGACATATGCCTGCTGCTGAAGATTGCCCGAATAGACGAGTTTCCTGCGCTGTACGAGGCTGCCCAGCAAGCTGAAGCTGACATTATTTCCATCGGCAGACTCCCGTCCAGGGTGCAGGAACCCATTCATCCCGACTTCCCCAGATCCCAGTATCCTCCTGCTTCTGGTGGTGCGCCGTCCACATCAGGGCAGCAACCCCAAGCAGTAGTGGAATCCAGCGCCGGTCGTAACTCCTTACGGCCCGCCTCAATTGCATTACCCTCACCCGCCTCCTCCCGCTCCGCATTTTCCAGCACTTCCTGCTCCCCCACAGTACGCACCTTATTCTAACCCTCCTCCATTAGCCGCATTGCCTCCACCGGCACAGTTGCCGCCTCCTGACAGTAGCATTCAGAACACAATTCTCCAAGAGGTGCGGGCTTTGGCCTCGGGATACCATGCCATGTCCAATGACATGACCGCTATGAAGAAGAAGGCCTAGATGGACCTTGCTCCTAGGAGGCCATATGCGCCACCGGCGCTGACAAAGGACAAAGCCCCAGAACATCAGCCGCAGAGGCGTCCGCCTCCGAGAAATGCTGCTATAGAAGACCCGCCTGGTCCTTCCGACCAGGTTAACTGGTGCACTACGTGCAATGACCCGCACTCGGAGGAAGACTGCACTTTGCACCAGCACTACATCCAGACCTTGGCCGGCAGCGCCATAGAGGACGATGAACTGTACATGATCTTGGACGGTGAGGCGAACTTCGCCCTCCCAGAAGAGAATCTAGTGCCGCCCGCCAAGGAAGAAAAGAAAACCGCAGATGCGGCCAAGCCTTTGCAAGTCTACGCAAGAAGAGAAAAACCGCAGCCCGGTGGGCTGCCACCATACAAGCGGCTGTGGCCTTACACAGCCCAGGAGAAGGCATCCAAAGATAAAGCTCCAGCCAAGCCTTCTCCGGCAAAGGCTGCCCCTGTTCCAGCCAAACCTCCAGCAAAGGCCCCAACTCCGGCTAAGGCTCCCGTACCTCAGCCTCCAACTGAAACCAAAGAACAAGCCCAGGAGAAGCTGAAGTACCCGTCTCTGACCAAGAGACAGCGAGTTGAGGCTACCCAGCAGTACCGGACAAAGTACGAGCCGACAAAACAAGCAGAAGGAGCTAGTACCTCGGGCTACAGCATTGTAGACGAGTTGAAAAGAACACCTGCTAGAATCAGCATGTACGATGCTCTTCTGGCTCCCAAGCCAGGTGGATCTGCTGCAAGAATCACTGAAGAACATGAAGAGCGGCAAGCAGATACATGCCCGCTGTCCCGGTTCAACCTTTGACAGCCTCACCCATCGGGAAGAACAGACCGCCACCCTTTTATCTCTCTTTACGGATGCAAGGGCACATAGTTCACAACTCGCATGGTGGATTCTCGGTGCTTCCTCGACCGTGATGCCGAAGGCCGTCTCGCGATGAGATCGGGATGGAATACACACGGAGCAGCCAAGGCGTGCCGCAATTAGACGGCACCCCCGTCAAGACAGCTTGGTGTCATAAAGGACATCCCTATCCGGCCGCACAAGGCTATCGACATCGTGGTCATCCAAGAGGTCGTGGTTGTTGACCTGGAACCTTACTTCGGCATGTGTCTCTCCCGGGAGTTCACCGCGAAGTTGGGCGGGTACCTGTCTCTAGACTACTCACACATGGAAGTGCCCTTCAAAGGAAGGAGACTGAAAATTTTCAATGAGAAGCCTTCCACCTTCCTAGTAGAGAAGATACCCGGAGGAGAGTTGGACCGCATGGTCCAGCTTGTCAGAGGAAGAGCTGGTGACAGTAGAGCTGACTGAGCAAGCCTTCGAAGTGCTACAGCCTGAAGATGAGTTCTCGTTGCGGGACTTCAATGCCGTAATTGGGACAGAGCAGTGGGCTGTTACTCCATTGTACAGCCCGAAAGGCTTGACATGTCAGCTGCGAAGGAAGTAGGACCTGCACCCGAGAAGCTGTGGAAGCTTTTCTTTGACGGCGCGCGATGCAAGAATGGCGCCGGTGCAGGGGTGCTGCTGGTTTCTCCAACCGGAATCCAGAAGGACTATACCTACAGGTTGGCCTGGAGCTGCACTAACAACTCGGCGGAATACGAAGCCCTGTGCTTGGGTTTGCGAAAGGCGGAGAGGCTCGGAATCAAACACCTGCAGATTTTCGGAGATTCGGAGCTGGTGTGTCACCAAGTTACGAAGAAGTGCGCCTCCAAACAACACTATCTTAGAGCGTACCGCAACCGGGTGTGGGACCTGATGGAGTCATTCGACTCATTGAATGTCAAGGCAATATCGCGTGAGAAAAACAAACACGCTGATATTCTGGCGTCTGTTGGAGCCAGGTACGTTCCGACTGATGACGTCGTCCAGAAACCGAAGCCGGTTCGCACTATCTACAGGCCTTCTGTGCCTGATAAGGACACCCACTGGCAGGTGTTCAGTTGTGACGAGGAGATCGTCACATTCCTGGTTAACGAAGTGTGTGTAATCGAAGGTAGAGACCCTGATGACGAGCAATATGAGGGGTTGATACAGTTAAGGAATAATCATGTCCCAAAAGGACTGATTACATTAGAGAGTCTCTTTGATCGTAATGACAGAGCAATATCTCACAGGATCAAAGTAGACCCGAGGCAGTATGCTGACCTGGAACTTGAACCTGGTAAAACTATCAAGGTCGGAACAGACTGCACGTCGGAGGAACTTGAGCAGATCAGATCACTGTGCCAGGAGTTCCCCGACATCGTGGCCTCGTGCTACGAGGATTTGAAGGGGTATGACAGAACCGTCATCCAAAGATACTATTGAGCTAGAGGATGGCGCCAAGCCATTCCGACGAAGCGTAGGGCCGTGAATCCGAAGATTGAGGCCATGATGAAGGCCGAGCTCTTGAAGATGCTGGAGGCCAAGATCATCTACCCCATCAAACATTCATCCCGGGTCGCGAATTTGGTGCCCGTGAGGAAAAAGAATGGCGACATTCGTCTCTGTGTCGACTTCAGAAACCTAAATCAGGCTTCCCTCAGGGACCACTATCCGCTTCCCCAAATCGACCAGATTCTACATATCGTTGCTGGAGCCCAGAGATTTTCACTTTTAGATGGATTTTCCGGCTACAACCAGATTTGGGTCAAAGACGAGGACCAAAGATAAGACGGCGTTTACCACCAAGTGGGGGACGTTCGCCTATCAGCGCATGCCGTTTGGCTTATCCAATGCTGGTGCCACATTCCAAAGGGCCATGGACCTGGCCTTCCGAGAGCTGCTCAATAAGATTATTGTCATCTACCTTGATGACATGACTGTTTTCTCTCACCAACGAGGGGATCATGTCTCGCACCTACGGCAAATATTTGAGAGGTGTCGAGAATTCGGCATTTCTATAAACCCGAAGAAGTCTGTCTTCGCGGTAAAAGAAGGAAAACTCGCCGGGACATGTCATCTCCGAGGAAGGCCTCGCCATTGACCCCCGACAGAGCGGAAGCCCTCGTTCGCTTGCCAGCCCCCATCGATAAAAAAGGGCTGCAGTCCTTCTTCGGTCAGATTAACTTCGTGCGGAAGTTCATTCCGGACTTCGCACAGGTGATCAAGCCTATGGCCGAACTGCTGAAAAAAGATACAAATTACGAATGGACTGATGAGAGAGAGCAAGCCTTCGAGGAAATCAAGGCTCGAATTGCGCAAGCTCCGGTGTTGACAAACCCGGACTACTCCAGGGACTTCATCCTGTATGCAGTGGGAGAACCCGAAAGCTACGCTGCAGTCCTGACTCAGAAGGGAGACGATGGTGAGGAGCGCCCCATAGCGTTCCTGAGCCAAGTGATTCTGCCGCATGAAGAAAAGTACAATTTTATAGAGCGGCAGGTTCATGCTGTTATGAAATCCCTCCGAAAGTTCAGGCATTTTGTCTCCCAGAGCAAAACGACTGTCTTTGTGATTCACCCGGACGTTCGAAGCTTCATCCTACAAGGAGAACCGGGTCACAAGAGAGCGGGATGGATTGCAAAAATCCAGGAGTTTGACATCGAAGTGCGGCCCACCAAGCTTATCAGAGGCCGAGCCTTGTTTCAGGAATTGGCCCGAAGCGCTCGTAGCCGGCATCTCCGCCTCGTAAGTGGGAGGACACAGCGACACGCATCTACCTAGCCAACTCCTTATCGGAGGGGAGTGATTGGACAGATGAACCGGTGAGATTTTTCTCGCACCGGAAGATGTCCCGATCACCCGAACGCCTCACAACGAAGGAGATTTCGGCTAGGTGCACTTAAGTACACTCTTCGCCCCGAGGGGCTTTACTTCAAAAACATCGACGGCATCCTGTTGCGGTGCGTCAGAAAATCAGACCAGCCTAGGGTCCTCGGAGATTTTCATTCCGGGATGCCTGGGGGTCACCATTCTTCAAGGCCAACGGCCTTAAAAATAATTAGAGCTGGGTACTATTGGCCCACTCTATTTGGCAGACGCTCATGCCGTCTGCTCTAAATGTGATCAATGCCAGAGGTTTGCTGGTAGAAACAGAAAAGCACCCTTGCCCCTTCAACCGATTCAAAGCCGAGACTCCGTTCCAAAGAATGGGGTCTAGACTTCATTGGGGTGATTTCGCCTAATTCCTCTCGCCGGACACAAGTTTATTCTTACAGCCACCGATTATTTCACACGGTGGGCGTAGGCAATCCCGACCAAGAACGCAGACCAAGAAACGGTCATCGTGTTCATTGAGAGCCCGATTACCCGCTTCGGGGTTCCGGAGTCAATTGTGACAGCACAACGGTCCGGGATTCGCAGTGCGCCGTACTCACGGAGTACACCGGCGGACTTGGCATCTATCACAAGATGTCTTCTAATTACTACCCGCAGGGGAATGGCCTTGCCGAGTCTACTAACAAGAACCTCCTGAAGATCATCCGGAGGACCATTGACAGAAACAAGCGGACTTGGCATCTACTCCTGAACCGGGCGCTGTGGGCGGACAGAGTTGCGTTCAAGAAATCCATCAGAACGTCCCCCTATGCGCTCGTCTATGGCAAAGAGGCTGTCATGCCATCCCACATTGAGATCCCTTCCCTATGGATGTTGGACGAAGACAGGAGCAGCGGAGACCCGGTGGACGACAGACTGTGCCAACTCCTACAGTTGGAAGAAGACAGAGAAAGTGCATACCAGGCCTTCACCGATCATATTGCCGCCACTCAAGGCTGGTTTGCAAAAGGCACCACTGCCCGAGTTTTTGAAATCGGGGACCTGGTGCTGAAGTGGGACTCATATAAGGCAAAGCCGGGCAATCACGGGAAGTTTGATGCCCTCTGGGAGGGCCCTTATCAGATTGCCCGGTGAACCAGTTCAATGCCTATGTACTTCGGGATATGGAGGGTCAGCTCCCGCCTATCCCTGTTAACGGGTTCCACTTAAAAATTTACCGCCGCTGAAGGTGCCCGAGTGGCCCTTCTTTGTAAAAATTTCCCTTATGCATTTTCGTTTCCAAGCATGTACAGTTTCCAGCTTTCAGCTTTTAATTGTTATTTTTTATTATTATTTGAGCTTAACTGCGACATGGGAGAGAAGACAGACTTCGCAATGAGACTCGTTGTCGCCCTCGGAGGGGCGAAGTTCGGGCTGCTCGAATGAAGGAGAAAGCAAAGAAAAAAGCAAAAAAATGGCTAAGTGTTGGCCGCTGCCCGACTTCGCAGCGAAGTCGGGCTGCGCGCCAGCCAAAGTGCGAAGCTTGAACGAAAAGAAGACTGCAAAGGCACAACGGAGGACGGACTGCGCTCAGTTTTGAGCGAAGACCGGCTTCGCACGCGAAGTCCGACTTCGGCCGGCTTGCGCGCGAAGTTCGAACTGCGCACAACCTCCGCGCGAAGTGCAAACTTCGCGCGAAGTTCGTACTTCGCCCGAACTTCGGGCGAAGTCCGAACCCGCTTCAATGTTCGCGCTGCGCAGCTCGTACAGTTCGGTCTAAAGGAGCAGTAAAATGCTAAGTGTTCGCCTCCTCCGAAGGTTGCAAAGGAACCGGACTGCGCTCAACCCTTGGGCGCGGCAAGAAAAAAGGAAAAGAAAGCAGAGAACAGTCTCAATGCGAACTTCGCGCGAAGTTCGCACTTCGCCCGAAATTCGGGCGAAGTCCGACTTCGTCGGCGAAGTCGGATCGCGCCCAACTCTGGGCGAAGTCCGACTGCGCCTTGTTTTTTGGGCCAGCTTGGACGGTTGTCCAAAAAAATGAATAAAATATTTTAAAAAGTCCCAAGCTGGGCCCAAGGCGCATTGTGACCGTTTCAAAGTGGGTTTCCGCACCAGAGGTTTTTTCTTGAGCAGTGTGCCCCGGATTGCGGCAGTGACGTCAGCCATGGCGCAGCGTTCAAGGTAAAGTTAATGATTGCACAGCCTTCAAGGAAAAGTGCAACAAAAAGAACATGGCACGTCTGCCGAGGTACCTTTTTCCAAGCATTCTCCTGCGCAGCCACCCAAGAAACTTAACTCCAGCCGACCTACCCCCTCCTGCGCGGCATTAATGACGCTATCATTATCTAGAAAAGGGGGTCAGATGCATTCAAACATGCCAGACTGCGCAGATTATTCCTTAGACTCTGCAGATTATTCCTGTGACAGCGAAATCAGCTGCAGACGCCCTGAACTTATAATTATTGCTGATTCGGAGAGATGGACAGAGGAAAGATGCCAATGTCAGCGCAATCCAGCGAAAGTAGCGAGCACAAGGATTTACCACGGCCGGGTGTTTTCAGAAGTGAAACACCGCCAGAGCCAAAGTCAAAGTCCCGGCCTAAAAAAGTACAGCGTGGGCAAGCCCCACCACCTCCGGTAAATTACTTGGCGGGATACGTGGACGGCTCGTTTTCTATGAGCCTGACTAAGCTGCGGACAAATGTGGAGAGCTGGGTTGACAAAGTTTCGCCCTCTCATCATTTCGGAGCGGCGTACAAGTCCAACCTTTTCGGATTCTTGTGCCCTCCCCGTCCATCAATGCCCGGAGCTGGTAGACATCATTGTCAGACACTACAGACCAGTTACCCGGCAGATTTGCAGCTCCAGCGGTAAACCCTTGTTCGCGCTGCGCAGGGAGACTGTCCAGCCAGCTTTCGCCCCAAGGTTGGAGTATGACTCCAACACAATTTTCAGAAAGATAAATCTGGGCGAGCAAGCAGGACGTTTCACGCAAACAAAACGGATGAGGGATTTCCTCAATTCAGAGCTGAACGCCCCGCTTGCAACTGGACAGTGGCCAACCGGCCCCATGCCCTTGGCGAGGTTTCGTAGCAAATATTTGTACACCATTTTGGCATGGATTCTCGGCTGTGACTCCGATGAGCTGGTACAGCCGTACCAGCTAGCGCTGGCAAAATGTCTCCTGTGCGGAGAATCCTACGAACCGGAAGCGCAAAAAAGTGGAAAGCGTCCCATCTTTTTCGACTGGGCAGATTGGCTGGCATACGCCATCCACTCCAGCCTAGTCAAGATCCAGAAGAAGCAGTCCACCGATTTTCGTTTCAGTTCTGTTCTAGCCTGGCTTTGTTTGTACCATTTGCACTCCCTGATGCCGATCCCGAACCTGAAGAAGGTCAACGAGAAGGGAGAGCCACAGCCCGTCTATAACTGGACGGATGACCTATACCGGAAAGGGTCCTACTACAAGTTCAACTTCAACTTTCTGGGATTGGTCATGTCAGTCTTCAGCGAAAGCGAAATCCCCCGCCCCCCGAGAGAAATGACGAGCTCTTTGCTGAATCGGAAGCTCGGGGACGTTTTTAGACTGATGCAGGGAATTGTGGTCAGAATCTACGGATTCAAGGGCAAACCCCATTTGCTGCCCTACTGGTGCTCGGAGCATCTGTTTGGGATGGAGGTTGCCCGGCAGATGGACTATGTTGAAGAGGAGTTCGGCCTAGGAAAGAAAAGAGGACAGATTTTTCAATATCCTCTTTCCTGGGCAAACGTTGAGATTTTTGAGGTAGGACAAGCATGTCTACCTCGAGCAGGAGTTTTCCCGGATTGGCCTGGTTCTGTTGCCGCAGCGCTGGAAGTACGACCCGTACGGGATAAGGGGAAAGTTCACACATCTCTGCCCCCGGGCAGATATAATCGAAGACAGATGCGATGTGGTCCATGTGGACCTTGACTGGGAAATTGAATTGATGGAAGCTTCTCCTCCCTGGCAGGATTTTTACTGCGAGGAGGTGACATATGACCCCAAGCGAAACCCGGACCACCACTTCTCATCTCCAGGGTTCAAAAAATTCCTATCCAAGATAGCAGGCCTTAACTGGTCAAAAGAAAAGATTACTGAATGCTGGAAGATGAGATGCCGCACGCAGCACGACAAATCCACGAGGAGAAATCTGGCCGTAGATGACGACTTTTCGGTTCTCTATGACCAGCATCATGACAGCTGGCGGCCGTTCGCATATCAAGGTTACGTTCCCCGAGGTCCCTTTGAGGATTATAAAGGAGGGTCTTCCTCCCAACAGCTTGCACACTTCTGGCAACCGCGCCGTGGGCCCAAGCAGACATCCAGGTCGAACCAATGCAGCCCGTGGCTTCCAAGGCGGCGCCTGAGAAGGCGAAGAAATTAGTCAAGGCAACGCCCGAGGCGATCCCTCAGGCACAAAAGACGCCAGCGCCGCCAGAGAGCAGACCGGTTGCGGCAGACCTTCTGCAAGTCAAACCCCGGTACAAGTTTACCGTGGGAGCATCGGCGCCTGCTGCACCTGCTTCATCTCCTTCCCCGGATCCGACCACTGTTCCAGAAGAGAAGAAAAGGAAGAGAGTTGAGAAAATCAGGCGACCTAGCCCGACAAGGTGCAGCAATCGGCCGCAGAGCCGCAACCGCTGTTCACCCGCTCCAGGGACAGCTTTGGGCAGTCCCAAGCCACCGCCGAAATCGAAGCGCAGACATCCACCCAGCATCGGCTCAGCGGAGCCCGCAGGTACGTTTGCTGCCCCTGTCTCTTTGGTCTCATCCAGTCCTACTCCCACTCCATCTCCCGCTCAATCCGAGCAAGCCATGGCCGCATCTTCCTCCCCGTCTCCACGCCCTTCTAGCGGCCCCCATTCTTTTGACCAGTTTGCTCAGAACCCCAACGTTTCCCTATCTCTGAGTCAAACCCCAAACCCTTCGCCTGAAGTTAGTGCTGAAGCCATGCATTCACCGTTACATCCACCGCCTCAGCCGCTTCAAACCCTTTCAGCGTCAGCCGCTCCCATCTCCACTTCCCGGTCGCCCCCAGAAGCGGCCGATCCTTCCAAGGTCCATCCGGTTCCTCCTGATCCCATTCCCGCAGGAGAGACGTCTCAGCAGAACCCTAGGCTGGGGGAACCAGATTTCATGGACGACCTCCATAATACAGACGACTTGCCCCTGGCAACGAGAGCTGTAGAGTACTCTATCTCTTTCCTCCGTAACCCGAAGCGGAGGAGACCTGAAGAGATAGCCGCCCCGGTAAAGCGCACCAAGTATAATTTCGAGAGGAGAGTGCTTACAACAGAGAAGATAATCCCGAAAGTGAAGAAGCCTCTCCGGGAAATGACCAGGGCGGACTACGAGCTCCAGACAAAGGAGAAGAGCTTTGATGATATTGACAAGCGATACGAGATTCAGGGAATCATTCGTAAAGCTGACAATCTCCTTGTCAAAAGTCTGGAGGAGCAGGAAGAGCTTTTCGGGTTGCAGGATAAAACAAGACAGCTTGAAGAGGACCTGTCTAGGTCCACTGAGCAGCTGGAAGCGGCGCGGCAAGAAATAGATGAACTTAAAGCCCAGCTGGCCGCTTCCCAGCAACAAGCCGCAACCGAGAAGCAGGCAGCCTTGGAGCAGATTTCTCAGCTCCAAGAGTCTTTGAAACAGGCGCAGTCGCAATCCGCAGAGAGAGCATCTCAAGCGACGGTCTTTTCGAAGAAGAAAGTTAAGGAGATGCGGGCTGGTTTGCTGCGGGGATGCAAGCCCCACACCTATAAGGCGATGTCAGTTCTGGATTTCGCATCCAAAATTCAAGAAGTTTCTGCCTAGGGAAAGCCTGTGGTAGAGGAGGCCGAACGCCGAGCGAAGCAATGGCTGGACCTGGCAATAAATCTTCAGGAGCGCGAGCGCGATGGCCTCCAATTCTCCCCCATGTCCTCATTCGCTGCAGAATGGGCAGATGCAAGGGTAACCTTGCATAAATATTTCAAAAAATTAGAAGAGGTGAGAGTTGCCAGACGAATGTTAGACGCATTCGAACATGAAAGAGACATTTGTATGGCTCCCTTTCGCGCTCTTTCTGAACTAGGGTGCCCAGGTTTTGTTGAGAATGGCGAGTTTCTCACCCTAGATCAGGTGAAAAAGAATTGGCAGTCCTTTGAAGCAAATACAGCTGAAATTGATAGCTGGACTGAGCCAATTCAGGAAAGTCAGGTCACTCGGATGGTGTCCAAATGTTGCAAGATCAGCTCCTATTTCGAGGAGCTAGGAAAAAGATACCTACACCATCGACCCGCACGCGGTCTCTGCTTTCCACGCAGCATTAGAAGAAGTTGCCGACCGCCGGCCATTCGAGCGTAAGCCTGGGGCCAAGCCCAGGCCGCATACGACTGCATCTGTGAAGCAGAAGCAAAAGCTGGAGAGCCTTCGGAAGGTGATTCTGAGGGGGCAACTGACAAAAGTGAATCTGAAGAACAGTTGCCGCGAGGAGAACAGCTAGAGCAGCAAAAGGCAGGGGAGGCAAGTTCCTCTGCACCCAATGGATGAAGGCATGGATTCTTTGCGCCGAGGCGAGCTCGACACCCCGCGAGCCGCCATAAATGTTGTCACATTTTGCACGGGGTGCAATGTTTTCAATTTTGTAACAGATGTTGCTCTTCTTTTTCCCTCTTCCTCTATTTTCCTTCCTTCTCTCTCTCCCTTCCTCTTTCTTTCCCACATTCTCTTTCTTCCCCCTTTCTTGGAGCCCCTCAGTTGAATTTTAAACTTTCCAGCAAGTTACCTGAAAAATGGCTAAGTGTTGGTGCGAAGTGCGCACTTCGCCCAGTTTTGGTGCGAAGTCCGACTTCGCCCCTCTTCTGGGCGCACCTTGTAACTGGCAAAGTTGGCAGTCGACAAAAGAGTGATAAGTGCTGGGGCAAAGTCCGTACGGCGGCAGATACCAATTTTCACCTGTGCGCAGTCCGACTTCGCAGCGAAGTCGGAGTGCGCCCTTGACAGGTGCGCAGTAGGGAAACAAACTCGGAAATACACCTAAGGCATGAAGGCCTTCCCCGATCGCACCGTTTTCCGCCCGCGCAACCCGAGACGCTCCGATCCCAAGCGAAGTTGGACAAACCGCCCTTCAAGGCCGACACGTGTCAAACAAAGATCATCCATCATCCGACAAGTGTCCAGCCTTCGGGATTTGAGCCAAGACGTGCCGAGCAAAAGGACGAGCATGGGCTGCACTACCTGTGCCGTGACCTCATTTAAAGCCGATTGGAGGTTCTACTCGCTCCAGCCTACCCGCATTCCCCGCCAAGGAGAAGTTCTCGCCCAACACACCGCCACATAGCTGTCCAGCTTCCAGAAGACCATGCTGCGGGTACAGTCCGGTCCGACAAAAGGTCAGCATTTGCAGCTCCTTCGCCGCTTTTGTCAGCTTATGTTTGACTGGGACTTTGTGCCCATTAATGTAACGGGAGGGACTCGGGCTATAAAAACCCACCATGAATTCATTGTAAAGGGTGGAAGGGGAATGTCTGTTAGGGAACTAATGTAACCGTGCTTCTGCTTATAAATATAATTTGTATGCCCGGTTCTCGTTCTCGCTGCTTTTATTTCTTTATGCTTATGCTTTACGCTTCCCCGTGTCATGGCTCGTTGATTCGTTTCAGCATTTGGTGATCGGGCGCCTTTAGCATTGTTTGTGCATACTTTTAAATTTCATATAATAGATGTGGTAGCAGCTCCATCAGTTGTGTGTTACGTTGCTGTCCGTAGTGGTGATTGATGCGTTGTCGTGCTGTTAGTTCTCCTTGTAGGGAGAATGTTTGCTAGGGGACCATTGTAGCTGTGCGGTTAAAATCTCTGCATGACACATATACCTGGCTCTGATATCTCTAGGTTGCTTTCTACTTATGTTAGTGTCCGTAGTGGTGATTGATGCATTGCCGTGCTGTTAGTTCTCCTTGTAGGGAGAATGTTTGCTAGGGGACCATTGTAGCTGTGCATACACTGCTTAGGTATCGAAAGTACACTTAGATTTTGCAGCTTCTCACCATGCTTTGTATTTATAATGCAAGTAAGTATTGGTGATTGCTGGTTGCCGTACTGTTAGTTCCCCCCCCACCAACTCCAAGTATATTTGTATATTCTTTCTGTTCATTTATCTCTTTCCCGCACTCTTAGCTTGAACATAAAACCCCCCCAAAAGGAGCCGGCCTTCTCCGGAGATTGGCACGGAAGGCATCTCTTCCTTCCGGCCTTTCATGCTGGTGGGCGAATCTGGGCGCATTAACCCAAAATCCTTTCCTCATGGAAGATTCGTAACCAACAGTACCCTTTGCTACCACAAATCTGTCTCACAATCCCGCCGGCCTCATAAACGTCTCCACCCAGTTTGAGTCGTCAAGCCGGGACGAGTCCACGAACACCACTTCGCTCACCCGAGCCACCATCCCCTTAGTATTTGGTCAGATCGGAGGCAATATTCCAACTCCAAACCCCAACTCCCGCTCCCCAGTCACGCATGCCATCGTTTCGCTCACCGAAACCCCCACCACACCTATCGCCGAACCTACTGGCGACGCGTCACCCATACAGTCATTGTACTTGTTCACCCCCTTGGCTGGTGACCCAGCCTCATTTGAAAATGAATTGGCTATGATCAAAGAGCATCCTCTAGCAGAGAAGTTGATCCGAGCCCGGCAGAATACCGACAAGATGCTCAAGGAGGCAAGGAGAAAGAGGGGGCGTTTTCTAGCGAAGGAAGAAAAGTGCACTGTATTTGACTTGAAAAGCGGAAAATTACACAAAGTGAAGAAGATACCCAAGGTCCAAAAACCCCTGAGCGAGATGACCCCTCTTGACTATGACTATCAAGAGAAGGTCAAGGACCTGGAGCACTTGGATGTAGACAATGAATCCGAGTCTATGCATGTGAGGATAGAGACATTCCACACACATGCAAAGATTTCCAATCAGCGCCAGTACGAAGCGGAGAGCGCCAACATTAAGTTAGAGGAAGATCTAGCCAGAACACTCAAAATTGGAAGATACAGAAAAGCAATGCAAGCAAATGAAGAAGGAAGTAGATGCCTTGAAGCAACAGGTAAATCAATTGCAGGGTGCAGCGGAAAATCAAAGCAAGATACGGGCTGAATCCAAAGTGAAGGCCAAGGAGTTCGAAAGTAGAATCTTGCAGATGCAGCAGCAGTTGTATGACAACGAGAGTTTAGAGTTGTTTGATAGAGACAGAATTAAAGAAATCCGCTCGCATTTGCTTAAAAACTTCAGATCTCGGGCCTCCAGTGCCCTGTCAATTCTATCCTATATCACTGAAGCCCAGTATGTTGCTGCACAGAAAGGACCAATAGTGGATGAAGTCATACAAGAAATAAGAAGCTGACTCAATTTGGACTTTGAAGTACAAAGCATCAAATATCAGGACTTGCAGGTTGTCGCCATGAGTCGGACAACAAGGGATTGGTCCACTGTCCAAGCTACAGTCCACGCCTTCTTCTCCAAAGTGAGGAAAGCTCAGAAGGCCAAGAACCTCATGGACATGTTTGAACAGGAGCAGCGTACATCACTGGGATATTTTCAAGACCTTTCAGCATTAGGTTTCCCGAGTTTCACCGATGATGACGGGAACCTTTTAACAAAAGAAGAACTTAAACCGGCTTGGCTCAACTTTGAAAGCGATGTTTCAGAAATAGATGAATGGGAGGAGCCGGTCACAGAGGTGCAAGTCACAGACTTCATCCTTAGATATTGCAAAATCGCGGCTTGTTTAAATGATTTGAGCACGAGAGCCAAATATGCCGACATAGGGCAGATTGATCGGTTCCATATTCTGATTAAAGCACTGCAAGATCGGGAACATTTTCAAAAGAGTGCCTGGGCTCACGTTTGCTGAACCATGGAACGCATCCGTGATCGCCTTCCCCCACCGCCGCAACTTGAAACAACGCCAGAAGAAGAAGAAGAGGAAGAAGAGGTAGCTGCAGAGGCACCCCCAGAAAAACAGAAAGGAGAAGGGTCTGGAGGCAACTCTGGCCCAATGGATCAAGGTTGAGGGTCCTTGCACCGAGGCGAGCTCGTTGCCCCGCGAGCCGCCAGGAATGTTGACAATTTTGTCACATTGCTTAGAGGGGTAATGGAAATCAAAATTTTGTAAAGTATTTTTTTTAGTTTTCATGAATTTGTTCCCTTGCTTTTGAACATTTTTAAGTATTGCAGCAATTTTGGCTTTCATTGTCATCCCCTTGTACATAGAATTGGATATGTAAGAGCTTCGCCACAAAGCAAACCAGGTTTAGGAGCTTCGCGAGAAAAAGAAGGATAGCTTCACCAAGAAAGGAAAACAAGAAAGTTCAGATCGTAGCCCAAGATTTGCTAAGGCATGGAAAAAGCTTCGCTAGCGAAGCAGCCTAAACAGTCGCTTCGGGTGAGAACCTTGCGAAGCGGAAAATGCAGAAATTCCTAAGTATTGAGAGAGTGCTTCGCTAAGATTTAAGCGAAGCATCCGCTTCGGACCCCTCTCCTGGCAAACCATTTCTCCAAGCATAATCTACTTCGCCTTAGGCTGCTGCGAAGCATCTACTTCGGCCAAATTTTGTGCGAAGCTCCCTCATCCGAAGCATTAGTTGCCCTTGAAAATTCAAAGCAATATTCTAAGGCAAGAACGCACTTCGGCCCAAAACCTCCCGAACAACTGTCTTGAAGGAGGTTCGCAGCGAAACATTTTGTAGCACATTGGCGATTATTTGCCGTTTCGGACAAAACCCCCTGCGAAGCGGCATCCAACTTGTTTTTCTGGCGAAGTAATAAACAGTTGGGAGCCCCGTTTTGAAAGGCGATCATTCCCGCTTCGGCCCACGTCCGTTGCGAAGCGAAGCCCCGAATGCGAGTTTGGCGAAGCTCATTCGAGGACGCTTTTCTCAAAGGCACGCTTTTCGTAAATACGCCTTTACTAGTCGGAAAGACCCGGTACCCATTTGTAGCAACTGGAAAAGAAATATCAGTCATGGGGGAGAGCCAGAGGGACTCGAGGACCCACTCGAGCCCCACACCCGGGAAAATCCATGACAGGTCAAACGGCCCATAAATGCAGGTTTCCCCGGCTAATACGGCCACAATGGGTAAATGTGGAAAAGGATGTGAAAACTCAGTTGCAGGAGGAGCAGAAGCAGATTTTCCAGGTTCCCGAGAGCGTACCTCCGGATTAAGTGCATTAATAGCTCAGAGGGTTGGGTCCTCTATAAAAACCCACAAATTGTAATGGAAAAAGGGGGAGAACATTTGCTAGAAATCTGCTGTAACTTGATTTCTGCGATTAATATCAAGAACTTTGGGCCTCATTTCTCTCTTGTATGCTGCCTTCCGTGATTATTTCTTTTATTTTGTCTTCATTTATGTATTGTAATTCTGAATCCTGGATTTAGGTGTGTGATTGGGGACAGAACCCTGGAATTCTCTTGAAGGATACATAGGGGGGAAAATGCTGTGTTAGTCTTCTTGTATGCTGCCTGTGGATAGTGTTTCTGCTATATTCACCTATTTCTTAATTGCTGTAATTCTGAAATCTGGATTTCGGCGTAAGGGATTAGGAGGATCCTGGAACTCGTCCAGAGGATACATAGGAAAGCTAGTGCGGTGTTCATTCATGTTTTATTCTTTGTATTTATTGCTGCTACCTCAAGATATTAGCTAGTAATCGTGTTGCTGGTTCTTTCCCTCTGAAAATCCATTGACATTCTTTCCCTTACTCCCTTTATTTCTTTCCTGCACCCTTACTCTTTTTATCTCTTTCTTGCACTCTTAGCTTAAGACACCAAGTAGTTTAGTAAAGGAGCCGGCCTTTCTCCGGAGATTGGCACGGACGACATCTTTTCCCTCCAGCCTTTCAATGTTGGTCTTGGTCTAGGGCGCGTATACATACCAAAATCCTTTCCAGTGGCAGATTTGTGACCAACAGGAACTACCTGGAATGTATGATAGGAGTGACGATGGTGGTTCTCCATAAACTACTTCATATGGTGTCATATTTGTGGAGTGATAGGAAGTATTATACCACCAATCGGCCAAAGGAAGCCATTTGACCCAATGAGTCGACTGCTTAGAGGCAAAGCAATGCAGATAAGTCTCTAAGCTGTTGACAATTTTAGTTTACCCACTGGTTTGTGGATGGTATGTTGAGCTCATCTTCAGTTGTGTCCTGTGCAACTTGAATAGTTCTTGCCAGAATTGACTAGTGAATGTGGGGTCACAATTGAATAGAATGGACTAGGGCATGCCATGAAGGCAAAAAATGAAATCAAGGAATATTTGGGCAACAGTTGAGGCCTTGTAAGGGTGGGCTAGAGGACAAAAATGAGCATACTTAGAGAGGCGATATACCACCACGAGAATGACTGTTTTGCCTCTAGACTTTGAGAGCCCTTCAATAAAATCCATAGAAATGTCCATCCAAACGGTCTCCAGAATTGGATGAGGCTGGTGTGTAGAACAACGGATTGAATTCCAACTCTTGGAGGAACAATTTGAATGACAAATTTAATAATTAGCCAGGACTCTTCACTTGTTCTACAATCACAACAGTTTCTTGTATAGCAATTGTTGGTTACGAATCTGCCACTTAGGAAAGGATTTTGGTCTTTTGCGCCCTAGATTCGCCCAGTAGATTGAAAGGCCGAAAGGAAGGGATGCCTTCCGTGCCAATCTTCGGAGAAGGCCGACTCCTATACTATTCTACTTGGGGTTTAAGATAAGGGAACTGGAAAGAGATTGTAAAATGCAGAAAGAAATGTAAAAGCATAGCAATAGTTGTGGGGAAGAACAAGCAGCACGATTACTAACTAATACCCAAACCAGCAGCAGTCAAAACAAAACATGTAACAGAAACCAATACTGCGATTCTTCCCTATGTATCCTTCAACAAGCATTCCAGATTCACTTAATTGCCAATGCCCTAATCCAAAGTTCAGAATTACAACAATCAGAAAAATAAATGAACATGGAGCAGAAATACTTGCAGAAGACAGCATAAAAGAAAGAGACAAGAATTGGAGCCAAAGATGCCTTGTATTGAAGCAAAAAGTTTGTTTACAACAGCTTTCTTAGCAATATGTTCCCCCCCTTTTACAATGAAATGAGCTGCTATTTATAGCAGAGTTTTCCCCCCAAAATACATTGAAGCACGGAACCCCAAATCTGCAAAAGTTGCTGAGATTTGACCCTTGTTGGCCGTGAGCGTACCTGCAACAAGATTCACCTGAATTAGGTATGGCTCTGGACGGATTTGGTGGTTGAACAGGTTTGTCTTGTTAATGTGGTAGGTGCAGTACAGTTCGCCTCTGAAGACACACCATCAATGCCCACCTACCTTTTGGCCACGGATCCGCCACCTGGGAAGGACTTGGTATATTAATGCGCCCTAGACCCGCAGACCAACATTGAAAGGCCGGGAGGAAGGGATGCCCCCCGTGCCAATCTCCGGAGAAGGCCGACTCCTTTCCTAACCTACTTGGGGGTTTTTAGATAAGAGTGCAGGAAAGAGATTAAAAAGGTGGAGGGAACTGGAAAGAGATGTAAATATCACGTGTTTCGGGTGGGGGAAGAACAAGCAGCACGATCGCAAATTTGCATCCGAACCAACAACCATCAAAACAAAGCATGTAACAGAAATTGCAACTGCGATCCTATCCTATGTATCCTTCTGTTTTGTATTCCAGATCCAAATAATCACCAATGCTCGAATCCAAGATTCAGAATTCAAACAGACAGAAATATAAATGGACATGAAGCAGAAATACTAGCAGAAGGCAGCATAAAAGATAGAGACAAGAAGCAGAGCCAAGGATGCTTTGAGTTAAGTAGAAGGTGGTCCGTCACAGCAGAGTCCTCTAGCAATATGTTTCCCCCCCGATTACAATAGAATGAACTGCAATTTATAGCAGAATTTTCCCCCCGATTACAATGTGGGCACAGATACCCAAACCTGCAAAAGCTGTAAAAAGCGGCCATATTTGATCCTTGTCGGCCGTCTCTGTATTTGCATCAAGTTTTTCCTTGATTCCGGTACGACTTCTGAAAGATTTGGCGGCTGGAAGGGGATGGCCCATTAATGCGGTGGGTGCAGCGGTATTTTGCCTTAAATGCCCGCTATTGTTTGTCTTCAATGGTCACCCACTATGTCGTTTAAGTATGGCTTTGGCTGTACTTCAATGGGCCCTGATCCCGAAAAATCTTGACTTTTCTCCTCCGGGGAAGTTAGCTGCTTAGCTGGCGAGATTTGGGCGGGAAACAACATTAAAATGCTCAAAAAGAAACATCGTTGTCCTGGAGCTCTCTGGCTGCCAAAATCTTCAACATTTTTATGTGTCAAAATGCTGCCCTGAAGCGCTCCAGATAGGTGGATTTGCCCTCTAGCGCTGCCAGACAACAGCGCTTTAGGGCGTTTTTCATTCATTAACAAAATTGACCCTTTTTCCCCTTTTTTACTAAGTGCCCAAGAAATACCCCAAAGCGCTCAACCTGAGCAATTTTGCCCTGAAGCGCTCGATACTGCAGCGCTTTAGGGCTCACTTTACACTTAGGAACTCTTGGGCTTCTTTGCCTTCTCTTTGGCAGCACCAAAACTGCCCCAAAGCGCTCTTGACGTGGTGTTTTGCCGTGGAGCGCTGTCATGCTACAACGCTCTGGGGCGAGTTTTGACACTTAGACTCTTTTTGTGTCATTTGATCTGGCAGCAGGAGGATATGCTTCAAAGCGCTCCAGAGATGGAAACTTGCCCGGAAGCGCTCCAAACTTCAGCGATATGGGGCAATTTTACACTTAGAATATCTTCGGCCATTTTTCACCTTTTTTCTCCCAACTGCCTGGAATTTGCTCCAAAGCGCTTTAGGCTGGCAAAATCACTCCAAAGCGCTCCAAACTGCAGCGATCTGGGGAAGATTTTTGTACTTAGTTAAAAAATGCATCGATTTTTCAACTCTTTCAAATTTGCTCTAAAGCGCCCTAAATTGGCAGGTTCGCTTCAGATCGCTGCCTAGCTGCTGCGATTTAGGGCCGAATCCGGAAGAAGGAAGAGGGAGATGACAAAATTTTCAGAATTTTTCAAAATTTCACACCCCTTGCAAAATGTGGCAACACTACCCTGTCCCTGAAGTACACCTTCAGCTCTGCAAAGGCTGGTCCAAATCCCGAAATCTGCATGCTTCTAGCTTCAGCCTGAGGTTCGCTATTGTGGGGCAGGAATCCAACAGTCGCTTTGAAAAGGGGGCGATCCCGGGAGTCGCTTCGGAGTGGAGCGAACCCGGGAGTCGCTCAGGACAATGAGCGAACTGCGGCACACATAGTGCCCTAGACAAAATTTCAACTTTGCTTCTGCCAGCGATCGCGGGAGATGGGGGCGATGATGGAAGTCGCTTGGCAGCCATGGCGACGACGGAGGTCGCCTGAAAACAGAGCAACCGAAGGCAGCTCACATGCCTTAGAATTTTTCTTGAAACTCCTCTGCTGCTACCGGTCGCTGGAAGGGGTCGGCGGCGACGGGGGTTGCTTGGTAGCTACGGCGACGCCGGGAGTCGCTCCAAAACGGAGTGACCTTTGGCAACCCTGGCAACTTTGAAATTTACTGGCGATCGTCGAAGGATCGGGCGATGACGGGAGTCGCTGAGGGATGGGGAGCGACTACGGGAGCCGCTCCAAAATGGAGCAATCGACAATAGCTTGCATGACTTAGAATATTTTCTTGAGCTCATCTGCCCGCAATTGCTGGAAAGGGGCAGCGACGACGGGGGTCGCTCTAGAATGGAGCGACCTTCGGCAACTTACACTTAGACAATTTTTAAATCACCCTCCTGCCGCGGCTCGCTAGAACTTGATGCGACAACCGGAGTCGCTAAGCTTATGTGGCGACGACGGGAGTCGCTCCCAAATGAAGCGACCGACGGGCGCACACTTGGACATTTTCAAACTTGTCCCCTGCCGAGGCTCGCTGAAAACTGAAGCGACGACGGGAGTTGCTGTAGAGATAGGGCGACCGCGGGATTCGCTCCAACAAAGAGCGATCTTTGGTAGCGGTGAATGACTTAGAGTTTTTCGTGCCTCCGCCTGCCGTTGCTGGTCGCTGATAGTGCCGATGGTCGCCCGAAGAGCTCAGCGACAACGGGAGTTGCTCCAGAATGGAGCGACTCGCGGGAAAGTTATACTTAGACAATTTTCTAACCTCTTTCCTTTGCCAATCACGCGTCATTCCTTGATGTTGCCGGCGGTCGCCTGGGGATGAGGCGAAGCTAGGAATCGCTATAACAATGGAGTGACTCCCAGAATCGCTCGGAAAGAGAGCGACCCGGGAGTGCCCTTGCCTTAGAGAATTTTTTGGGCTTTTCCCAGACCTCGCTAAAACTTGCTGAAAGCTGAGAAACTGAACCTGAAAGCACAAATCTGAAGATTGCCTGGACTAAACCGTTAGGGAAGAAGAAAGGGAAGGATTTGGCCCCGAAAATTGCAGCAGTTTTTTAAATTTTCAAAATTTTCACCCCTTAGCAAAATGTGGCAACAGCAATATCACCTGATTGACAACACTTGTTCTGCGACTTTCACCTTGCATCCGAAACCCAAAAGGCACAATACAAAATCTTTCTATTGCAACAATCAACAATGACAATACATGCAGTTTACATACAATAACAATAGCAGATGATAAATGAATATGAGCATATCTTGTATTAACAATAGCCTGTATGGTTAACTATGTACAACATCTTCTTACATATACATTTGTGTGGAATATCTCCTTCCAACACCTACACGCTTCAGCCAACAACCACTAGATACATTCTAGATAAATCTCCTTTTTCCCATCTACCCTCTCATAAAACCAAATAGCTCGAAATAGAAGAGCATACATACTACATTTGGCACGGAGACAGAAAGCATTTCCTGTTTTAGTAGAGAATTGTCTTCTTTTTCCTTAACTCTAGTATGAAAACAAATTTTTGCCCTCAAAATACTCAAAGCAACCTTGTGTTTCCTTGGAATCAGACAAATGTATTTGCTAAAAAAATGTGGATTGTTACATCGCGCATGCCAAAACTGTTGAACATGGAAATAATTGGATGAGGTATGTTCCTGTGACCATAGCTCAACAAATGGATGGGAAGGGATTACTCTTTCCAACCTATGGATTTGGGCTGGTTCCTCGTTGATCTAAGTAAAATAGTGCAAAATCTAAGCTATGTTGACAAAGTAAATCTAATCTACTCTTGTTGAGAAAAAGGATGCAAGAAAGTAAACAAATGTGGAAAAATAAATACGACTGAAGCCGTAGCGAGATCAGTGTTGATCCAATCAAAATATCTAGCAATGACCAAATAACTTCAGTGCATCAAAACTTCGAATAACCTATAATAAAATGAGAGAGAGGACTAATAGGGGGAAGGAGGGTGGAGCCATTGATGCCACACCTTCATGAATAAAGAGGTTTGAGACACAATTGGTTCACAAACACCATGGATAGTCTTTCATTAATTGCGGTTCAAAATATCAAGTACAATTGAATCTCAAAGAGTAGCTCTAGTATCTAGATAACCAAAAAGACTTGTACAAATGAACCCATGGATCTTACTTATAGATGAAGTCTAGCATTAAAGGACAAAAAATGCCATTATGATAAGTGGGGCACATTTCTAGTGAATAGGGCACACCAGCTAGTAGTGGGCCGCAATGGTTTAGAACAGGGTGTATCCGTGTTTTAGAACAAAAACGACACTTTGTTGAGGTAGCAGTGCACATTGCTTTGGAGCAGGTTGCACAGTCGACGAATTGGGTGCACCAACTAGTATTAGGGTGCATGGGATTAGAGTAGGGTGCATCCCTACCTTAGAACAAAAATGGGGCATGTTGTTGAGGTAGCGGGGCACATCCCTGCCTTAGAACAAAAATAGGGCACATTGCTGATGTAGCGGGGTGCACTGTTGTGGAGTAGGGCACACTCTTTTGGTGGGACGCACTTGGAAAGAGTGGGGCGCACTCCAATCACACAGAAAAATTCTAGGCTTTATACAAATGCATTTGCAAAATGGAGCACATCAATTTGGAGCATGGTGCACTAACCAGTAGTGGGGCACATCCTTGCCTTAGAACAAGAACTAGGCGTGTTGTTGAGGTAGTGGGGCACATTGCTGTAGAGCAAGGCGCATTGCTCTTCGAAACTTAGGAAATATTTGTGCAAGAGGGCTAGGATGGTAGTGGGGCGCATTTCAATCACACTTGGAAAAATTGCAATCTTGACATAGGATGCATGATGCACACTTGTAGAACACGGTTCATTGGAAATTGCACTTAGCCCTACTCGATGCAAGACAAATGGAATAGGAAATAGGGTGTAGTCACATAGAACGGGGTGCATAGCAAGGGAGCATGGTGTATTAGTGCCTTACTCATTTTCCCTAATTTATACACTGCTCTGTCTTTTGCCTTAGCTTGTGCAATGGATCTCCGTTTGAAGCATGATGATAGTAGCGGGCTACTACAAGTATTACATCTAGATAATTGTGTAGAAAATAGTCGGTATTTTGATCGAGGCTTATTACATTGGAAGATGGGTGAATGTGTTATAGTTTTTCTATCTTTGTCAAAATTGAATATGAATACAAAGATCCATTGCTACAACTAGAAAGACAATGTGAAGAAGACTTTTGATTCATTGAAATCAAAGAGAAGGCTTGGGACTCACTCCTAAATATAAAACTTGATTATCAATCCAATCATGGGTCTAGTAGGATGATGTCACAATAGATGATTAGTGACTATTCATGTTATTTCTTTAAATACATTATAATGGAGACAATATTAAATAGGGAGTCAACATACCATTTTGAAGAAAGGACTGATATTTAAGTATGAGGGACTTTCAATAGAAGCAAATCTCAATGTTGTTGAACCACCATAAGTATGTTTTATAGGTTATAAGTGGGAACTAAAACTAATCATGTCCACCATTCAAATCTTTCCAAAATATAAAGAAGTATTTAGATGTATATACAAGAATCTATGATGAGTCCCTCCATAATTTGTGTCCATAAGGCCAACCTAATCCCAAGGGCAGTACCAGTTAAGAAGAAGCATTATTGAATGAACCATCAATATGTTGTTGGATTTATGAAGCAAAAAAGCAAATACTCGATGCCAATATCATGCTTAAGGTTTCCATAGGTGATTGGGTATCATTTGTGGTCATTGATGGTAAGGAGGTCAAGGACAAACTTTGCATATGTTATGATTATTGAACTTTAAACACAGTTACTAAAAAGGACCCTTTTTCCCATTCGATTTATGGATAGGATCTTAAAGGTGGTGGTTGAGTTTGGATATGTTTCTTCCTTGAAAATTTGTCCAATTATAATTCAATAAATATCACGAAAGAAAATAAACCTAAGACCACATGTGTCTTAGAATATGGAATGTTTGCATACAATCATATGGTATTTGGGCTTGTAATGCGCCAACAACTTTATGATAGATGATCTTATTTATTTTTGATAAATGCTTATGAAAGACTTAATAACGTTCTTGGCTGGTGTAGACACAGAATGTGTCACTGAAGAGAAATAAACAGCCCCGATAAACTAAAATAGAAAAGCAGTAATAACAAAATCAAAAGAAGAAGATCGCAGATTCACACATTACACAATATTTATCCTAGAAACCCTCAACCAGGAAAAAACCAGCATAGTATTATCTTATTATTGCATTAACTTGACCGTCTCCAATACAATAATATTCTCCTTTTGTCTCACCAAACCCTAATGCAAGTGCGATATATATAACAAAGGCACATGCACGGATTTTTACAATATCATGGGCGAAAAGCATGGGTTCAAATATGGTAACCCTAAAAGCCCATAAGGGTCTAAAAATAACTTAAACCTAAAAAATTTTGGCCGGGGGCTGCTGCCCGTGGACCCCTTATTTTCAAAGGGCTACGACCCCCGAAACCCCTGTTCGGGGCCCGGCCCGGCCCCGGACCTCGGCGAGTATAGGTACAGAGTGTCCAGTACCTTTTAGTGTTAGCCCCACCAGAATAACATGGAAAATATTCAACATATTTCCAACAATCACAATGCATGAAATTATGTGGGTAAGCACCATTATCGCTTAACCCAGACCAGTGATGATTCTTTGTTCTTTATACTCTATTGCTTGGGCATGTGGTTTGCTAATAGAAAAAAAAAGACAAATTTGGACAAAACTAAGATTATAAACTAAGCTCCACCAAGTTCCATCTTGAGGGGAAATGAGGGGATGCCAAAAGGGGACTGTTGGAAGCCACCCCAAAATTTTGGCAAAATAAGAAACCACAAAAAATTAAAAAATACAGAAAACAAATTAAAAAATAGATATATAGTGTAATAAACAAAACTGAAATAATCATAGATTTTTATTGACTACTAATGATAAAATAAAGGAAATTACAATAATACAATGAAATGAAAAGGTGATGCCATGGAAAGATCTGCAACTCAAGTTGAATTGGATTGAACAACATTGAAAATTCCATGCCACCATGCATTTAAATGCAGTCAGAAATCACAGAATGAAAGAGGAGAATATTAGTATCTCTGAGGAAAATTCTACCTCCGTTTACAATGTTTGTACAGTTTTCTTCTTGTGTGGTCCCCCATCGTCTTTTCCTTCCCATCCCCAGGCATATCAAGGGGTGGGGAAACCCCCTCCTGGAACACGGGTTATAAACGAGTTACAAAGACCAAAGGAAGTAATAGATCTGAGTGGTTAGTATCAGTCTTTTTATACTTTTTTGCAGGTCTTGTTTATCCCTTGGAGTTGTTATCAAAGTGATGCCCTTTCATAGGAGATCTAAGTAGTAGAAGGCATTAAAACAATGAAATGTTAATGGGTGTGCCTATTGTAACATATCCTAATTGGAAGGAGTTTCATATTGTTGGCATTCCTGCCACATTGATTTCCCTTGTAAAATTTTGCTGTTCAGTAATTTCTTCTTCCCTGAAACTCTGTTCTTTTTTCAGATGTATCTTTTGTTTCCTGCATTTTGCTGTCAGAATTTGTTGGCTGCGCCCAAGGGAGTGTGCAGTTTTTCCTGTTCACTCATCATGTAGGGTCCTTGTCTTTTCGAGGGCGAGGGTGGTTTCGCGCCAAATATCCAAGCGCAAATTGATTTCGAACAAAGAGTGAAGCACAGGCCCATTTCGGGCCAGAAAACAGCGAAACCCAGTTTTGGAGGAAAAAATGTAAGTAAGGCCCATTTCCTTTTCGCCCCTGTATGGGAGCGCAAGGCAGTTTCGGGCCTTGTCTGGGCGAAACTCAATTTCAATGAAAAAGGTGCTGAGTGGGGCCCAGGTGTTTTCGCCCCAGATGGAGAGCGCAATGCCTTTTCGGGGCTAACTTGGGCGAAAGTATCTTCATGTTGCTCTCAAAATCAGCGCCATCTGCTTTAAACCAGTGTGGGGCCCAGTCCTTTTCGCCCCTATGTAAGAGCGCAAATCAATTTCGGAACAAGGAGGGGCGAAAGGCCTTTTTTGTCTTTTTCTATGGCCAGCGCAGTTCAGTTTCGGAAAGAGTTGCAAGTGGGGCCCAATTCCGTTTCGCTCCAAATCATGAGCGCTGCCCAGTTTCGGAGTTCTTTTGGGCGAAAGCGCCTTTGACCTTCCTCGAAGTCAACACAGACCTATTTTTAATAGCGTGGGGCCCAAGCATTTTTGCCTTAAACTGGGAGCGCAAGCCCATTTCGGGCTACAAGCTGGCCGAAACTAAGTGGGGCCCAAGTGATTTCGCCCCAACTCAGGAGCGCAACATCAATTCGGAGCTTCTTTTGGGTGAAAGCGCCTTTGACCTGCCCTCAAAGTCAGCGCAACTCCACTCCAAACAGAAACATGCAAGTGGGGCCCGAAGCGTTTCGCTCCAATTTTCTAGTGCAACTTGGTTTCGGAGTTGGACAAGGCAAAAGCGCCTTTGACTTTTCCACCAAGGCGCAACTCAGTTTTAAAAGGAAAGGTGCAGGTGGGGCCCAAATTGTTTCGCCCAATTTCCTAGCGCAATTCAAATTCGGGCCTAGTAAGGGAGAAAGCACCTTTGACTTTTCTCGCTCCAGCGCCACTCCCAAGGCAGGGAAGTGTTTCGCTCCAATTTTCCAGCGCAAGTCATTTTTGGACACAGTGAGGGAGAAAGCAGCGAAACTCAGTGGAGCCCAAGTGCTTTCTCTCCCACTTGGGAGCGCAAGCCCTTTTTGGAGCTTGCATGGGTGAAACCAAGTGGGACCTGCATCCGCAAAGCGCCTGTTTCTAGTCAAACTTTCCTGCCTCAGCCGGAATTCCCTAGAAATACTTCTCAACGATGAAAGAAGGCGTGCCCTCACCGGTTTAATTGCAGTTGGCCAGAGAAGCTTCCAGATTTGATTTTTTTGGATCTTAGAATCCGATCTTCCGTTGAGGCAGTTCGAGCAAGCGAGGAGGCGGCGCTACGGGCGAATCATATGGTCGCATTGAAGCCATGCAGCCACTTCTCCATGAGTCATCAAATTCTGGCCATGCCTCATTAATTTTTGATAAGTACTCAAATCCAATATTTCGGCCACTGCGATGTTTGGTGGGTGAGCATTTATGTCTCGGAGGCATAATCCTCTATAAAAACTAGCAATTCTAATGTAAGATGATGGACCTTTTGCTAGAGACTTGTTGTACATGAATTCTGCTATGAATACAAAGAAACTTTGGCTCTAATTCTAGACTTTTCTTTGTGTGTATGTTTTCTATCCTATATTTCTATCAAATTCTCTTCTTTGTCTGTGGGCTATAATTCTATGTCTGTATTTAGCTTCCGATAGAGGGTGAACACTGGAATAAATATGGAGATTGCACATATAAGATATCTGGTTTTAATTTCTGTTACTTTCTTTGTGTGAAGTGCTATTGGTTCAGAGTGCAATTAAGTTATCGTGTTGTTTGTTCATCACCCCTGTTCATCTGGCTTGAGGCCATATTTCCCATTCCTTTCAATCATTTCTAATCTCTTTCCTGTTTCCTTAATCTCAAATCCCCAAGTTAGAATAGTAAGGGAACCAGCCCTCTCTAGAGATTGGCACGGGAGGCATTTCTTCCTTTCGGCCTTTCAATGTTGGCCGGGTCTAGGGCGCATGGATGAAACATTCCATACCTAAGGCGGATTTTTGACCAACACATATACATGTGGACACTTTTAATTATGCCATAGAGTGCATGCTTGCCAAAGAAGGTGATAATAAACTTGATCATCCATTCGCATTGTATTTCACTAGCTTCCTGTTAAAAAAATTTGAGAAAAACTATAACTTCAACAATATGGAAAGAGAGACTGTAGGGTGTTGGACATTTTGAGTAGATGAGTTGTCATTGATGTCAAGAGTGAGTGGTCATTGATGTCAAGCTTTCAGCACTAGTCAGTGGCAGTTTCAGTGGGCAGCATCAGTTTCAGGTTCTCCAATAAGGGCAAAAGGATTGTCCGCCTTCAGTTGATCAAGACCCGGTTCCAGGCATTCAGATGAGGTCCAAAGGGCAAAGAAGAGGCCCAGGCAAATAATATTGTAATAGTATATTATCATATTAAAAAGGACCCCATAAGGGGGGCGGAGGTCCAAGGTTCAAATCTCGTGCCTCGCCGGACTGAACGCTTGTCCCTTTCCTGGTGCTTTCAACGGCGTAAAAGGTTTAAAATGATTGTGATGGTGGTTATAGGGGTGGACTGCGCGAAGATCTGTGTGGCGGCTTCTGGGGCGGACAACGTAGAATACTGTGGCGGCCATAAAAGCTGGACAGCCTGCCCGGATTCGTGGCGGCTACCGATTCCACCATGTAAATTCAAAAAAATATATATATATATATATATATATAAAAGGAAATTTAAATTAATTATAAATTAATTAATATAATTTTATTATAAATTAATTTATTAATTAATTTAATTAACTTTCATGTTACTTAATTTTAATTTAATTATAAATTAATTTGTATTAATTTAATAAATCCTAAAAAGGGTTATAAAGCTAAGTTTATAAATTGAATTTTAAATTCGATTTGAGTGTCGACGTGTTATGGCAATAAGGCATCATGTATAAATAAAGGCAAAACCTTTGCCTTAGAACTCCCTATGCTTTATTCAAATGCCTATGTTCTAGATTATGTGCAGAAAGGATGCAACAATTTTCGTATTGAAAAGTCTCCGACGACAGAAGAACGAAGAAATAGGAGCAAGGCTCCTCTAACCCTGCATAAGCGTCGCGTAGCGCAGTTGGCGACGGTGGAAGGTGTTAAGACGTGGTGTTGGCAGGAAGGACGCGGTTCGAATCCCATGGGGTTCGTGTTTTGCAAGGAAGGAAGGTCTTCGTTTTTGCGAACAACGCCTAACACAGGGAACAAAGGGAGGCTAGCGCCTTCCCCTCCCCGTGGGAGCGCCTAGCCCACGTGGTGGGCTAGTGCCTTGGTAAGGCGCTCGGCGGAAAGGTCTCTTGTTCGAAACCCATCGAGGCCTTTTTGTGGTTGAGACAAAGGTATGCGCTGATGTTGTTATGTTGGTCGCTTAATTTGGGATGTGCTAAGGTTGAAGGAAAATAAAAATATTTTTATGTGCCTAAGGTTGAAAAATAAATGATTTGATGGTTTATAAGATTTAATTTTTGCCTAAATTTATATTGGTTATTAAGTGTTTTGAGGGAGATAAAAGGGTAGGCAATTATTATTTCTGAAGGGTTATTTTTGAAAGATTGATTTATTAAATTGGAGATTATAAGGAGCAATTTGAGTGATTATTTTTGTGTAATTTGATGATTGCTAATTTCAAGGATAAGGTGTATTTGGGATTGATTATTTTTGTGTTTGAGAAATATCTTGAAAGAGAGTTAGTGTGATATTTTGTCATCTAATCATTAAAATTGGCAAAGAAGAAAATTGTGATTGAGACAGGTTTTCTAAGGGCACTTCTACATCAAACAAAAGGTATGGGCACATCTTCCTAGTGAGTGATTGTTGAATGTTGTGAATGCAAAGTTGGAGTGAAAAGGATTGTTTGGTAAGCATTTTTTAGTGTGTTTTGAATTAATGCTTCAAGGTTTTCTGGAATAAAGAGTTGTTGATAAAACCTTGTTTGATAAGCATTGTTGTTGAAGTGATTAGTTGAGTGAAGAACTTGAACTAGGGTTTGCTAAGATCATGAGTATCATTGTTATGTGAAGATTGTTTTATAAGCATTGTTGTTGAAGTGAGTGATTGAGTGAAGAACTTGAACTAGGATTTGCTAAGATTATGAGTATCATTGTTATGTGAGATTGGTTGATAAGCATTGTTGGAAACATTTTAGTGAGTGTTCATATGCTTGGACTAGGGTTTGTAAGCAAGGATTAATTCATTGAGTGATTGGTTGAGTAGAGTTGGTTAAGCCTAGTCAAGTGGATGTGTTGAAGTGATAGTTCAAGTTCTGTGAAACAAATTGTTCTATATTTTGATTTGAGTTGAGAAAGAGATTGAGTGTTGATGAGTGTGAAGCATATTGAGTCTCTAACAATTCTCTATATGTTTCTATGGTAAAATAAAGATTGAAAGTGATTGAGCATTGTTGTGAGTGTGAAGCATATTGAGTCTCTAACAATTCTCTATATGTTTCTATGGTAAAAGAGTGATTGAAAGTAATTGAGCATTGTGGTGAGTGTGAAGCATATTGAGTCTCTAACAATTCTCTTTATGTTTCTATGAGATTGGACAAGTTCTAGTGAGGACTTGTTGAGCAGATTTGAGGCAAGTCTTAGAGAAGACTTGTGGACAGATTTGTGTGAGCTTTTGTGGAAGCTTACAATGCAGATTTGAGGACAGAGATTGAGAGCTGATTTGGACAAGTTCTAGTAAGGACTTGTTGAGCAGATTTGGACAAGTTCTAGAGAGGACTTGTGGACAGATTAGTGTGAGCTTTTGTGGAAGCTTACAAGGCAGATTTGAGACAAGTCTTTGAGAAGACTTGTGAGTAGAATTGATTGATTGATTTGTTCAAACCTTGAGTTAAGGTTTGGGGCAGATCTAGCAGTGTTGATTTGTGATTGGATCAAGCTTTGTGTTAAGGCTTGAGGACAGATTTGTGCTAGACCGAAGGACTGTGTTTAGTATAGATCAAAGGACAGAGATTGAGGACAGATTTGTGCTAGACCGAAGGATTGTGTTTAGTGCAGATCAGAGGACAGAGATTGAGGACAGATTTGTGCTAGACCAAAGGACTATGTTTAGTACAGATTTGAGGACAAAGTTTGGTGCAGATTTGAGGACAGATTTGTGCCAGACTAGAGACAGAGATTGAGCAGATTTGTGCTAGACCGAAGGACTGTGTTTAGTGCAGATTTGAGACAGAGCTTTGAAGGTGACAGAGTATAGAGGACGACAGTCTCCAATGGATAGAGATCCATTATCCAGGGCAGTGAGGACAGGTGTCTTCAGTGGATAGAGATCCATTAGCCAGAGCAGTGGGGGCAACAATTCTTCTAGAAGATCACCAGTCAGAGCTTAAGGAGAAAGGAGTAATCCTGTGGATAGAGATCCACAAACTTGATTAGCGGATTGGTGCCTCCTTTGGACAGAGATCCATAAACATTGTAATAGGGAACGGATTCCCAAGAGTTTGATTGAGAAAATTTTAGTGAAATATTTTCTCCGTGGAGTAGCCCACATTGGGTGAACCACGTAAAATTGGTGTCTCTATTGTGTGGTGATTTGTGCATTGCTTTGATTACTATTGTTGATATTGCTATCTATACATTGCATAATATTGATTGGGAAAGAAAAGTAAAAAGTGGTCTTATACTGTTCACCCCCCCTCTCAGTATAAGCTTGTGTTCTTCATAGGGATGGTATATCCTTTTCAAAAATTTTGACAATACTTGGTGGTGAATCCATTTTTCTTCCAAGTGTACCAAAAAGCCTTACTCTGAAAATGGCGACGAGAGGGCGAACTGGTGGGCGTAGGCGAGGGAGGGGTTTCGACCGCTCCAAACTAGCTTTATCTAGAGAATCCGATGCAAGAGAAGACGAGATTTACATCGATCGAATTGGAAACTTTGATGTGTCATGTCCCCTTTCTGAGCTCGTCAGCATTGGCACAGTGCATAGCCTATTCACGCGATCCTGTAGGCTATGGGAGCAGTTTAAGGATCTTGGAAGTCAGTTGGAGCAGTTTCCTATTTTTTAGGGCCGTGCTTTTTTCGTAACAGTTTCTATATTTGGACAATTCGACCAAAAGGGTATCCAAAAATGCTATCGATGTTGGCTTGGGTCTTCTCGGGTGCAATTATTTTAATACTCGTAATTATTTAATTATAAAGTCGTATTTAATTAAATAGACTTTATATTATGTGTGCACATAAGTCACTTAAGTGAATTATTAATTATTTGATAAAGTGACTTAGGGAGACATAAGGATTTATTAAAAAGGGGGTTTTTTTATCCCACATTGGTTATGTTATGATACAGCCAAGCCGAGTCAATAATAAATAAAGTGGTCGGGCTCTCATTCCATCATCCTTGAACATTGAATATATTGCTTGATGCATTTTGGAGAATTTGCTTGCGGATTCGAGCTTGTTGAGAACGGAAACTCTCGGCAAGGACATCCACTACGGCTGTGAAAGATCAGCTCTATTGGATTTTGATTGTCTTCATTCAGAGGGCAAATTGGAGATCAAAGAGAATTTTCGGTTCGTCATTGATATCTTGTGTGTGTTGGGAGATAGCAGTGATTTAGACCTGTAGACGGTACTTATTTGGAGGCTGTAGCAGCTTACTATTCACGCGGCACCGTAGCAGCTTACTATTCAACGCGGCACCGTAGCAGCTTACTATTCACGCGGCACTCGTAGCAAATTACTATTCACGCGGCACCGTAGCAAATTACTATTCACGGCACTATTCACAAACTATTTCCGTAACGTGGATTGCTGCGATTTGTTTTCAGACTTGAGGAAAATCGGGTATTTTCAGTGTTGTTCATCATTGTAATTTCCCTTGCAATTAAGTTGTTCCAGCTTGTGAAGCTTTCTTTCAGCAGTATACTGTATGTTTAAATCCCATAAAAATACCTTAAAAAAAAGAGCATATATTTGAATAAAAAGAGCAAAAATTTGTGTTTTTTCTTTTACTAGTCAAAATAGATAGGAAACAATCCATAATAGGGTGGGTTGTTACAAGTGGTATCGTAGCGAGTCATATCTGCCGACTTGTGGGTTTAATTAATGAGTGAACCAGTTGGTAAAGGGAAAGAGAAAGATTTTCATCTTCAGTACGAGCGACATAAGAGATCTACTGAATTACTAGACAATATGGGTGATGATCAGCATCGGGAGAACCCTAGTATATTTGGGGCTCTTAATGCTTTGTCAAAGGCACAGATGGATATGCAGGATCAGATGATACAGGGACAGGAAGCATTAGCAGATGCTATTATGGCTATGACTAATACTTTGCAGGGGCTACAGACAGGGACTAATCAGGATGGTGGGCCTAGCTCATCAAACAGGCGTATTCCGAGCAAGGGCAGCCAGGGCATGACTGATCAGAGGCAACATACAGTTGTTACTTCTCGACCGACTCAGCCTACGTTCTTATCTAGAGCTGAAGTTCCATAAATTGAGATGCACACAACTCAAGGGCCTATAGAGGATCAGTTTGAGGAGTGGTATCAGCGGTATAGTGCTCTTCCGGAAGGCCTTAGGGCCCATTGGTCATTTGACCAATACGTCACTCAGAAGCAGAGGAGTATGGGACAGGGAGGTGGTCACCGTACCGATCAGGCTAGACCAACACATAAAGAATTCAACCAAGCACTGAACAAGGTTTCTTTACCTCAGTTTGATGGTAGTGGCAAATGTACAGCCAGGACATGGGTGGATAAACTTGATAATTTCCTCTCACTTCGACCTATGCTGGAAGAAGAAGCTATAAAATTCGCCACATTACATCTTGAAGGAGCTGCACACGATTGGTGGTTTCATGGGTTGATCACTTTGGGTCATAATTTGATTACATCCTATGAGGAGTTCACACGGCTACTTATCGATCGATTCGATAAGAAGGATCCCGAGTTGTATTTTCGAGATCCGGCACAGCTTGAGGCAGTAACAGCTTCAGGAGAGGCCTACATCACGTAATTCCACCCATTTCGTCCAAAGTGGATGATATCTCGTAGAGGCGTCTAATCATACTCTTCTATGAGGGATTGTCTGAGCCGCTACGTGGTTGGGTAAAGGCATTTGATCCAATCACTTTACAGGATGCCATGAAAAAGGCGAGAAGCATGGAGTTCGCTGTTCCGAAACAAAAACCAGCCTTCAAACCTTTTCGTAATAACAAAGATAAGAAGGGGTTTGTCCGTAACGCACCTAAAACTCGAAACTAAGAAACTATCAGATAATGAGCTCAATGAATTAAGAAAAAGGAAATTATGCTTCAGATGTAGAGAACCATGGGAGTTGGGCCACAAGTGTTCAGTTAAGGTGAAGCAACTAGAGGCTAGAGAATATTTTGAAGTTGATGAATCTGGTTCATAGCATTCAGATCAACAAGAGGATGAGGAGAATTGTGGAGCAGGGGAGACAGAAGAAGAGACTGAGGTACAGATTGCACAATTGTATAGTTTTAAAAAGGGATCTTCTTTCAAGGTCCGAGGAGTCCTTCAGGGGCAGCGGGTGGTGACACTGATTGATACAGGGGCAACTCATAACTTTATTGACGCTGGGTTGGTTGATAAGAGAGGGTTGCAGATAGAAGAATTTCCAGGATTCAGAGTAATGGTAGCAGATGGGACAGCCATACAGTGTAACCGCAGGATCCCTAAACTACAGATGAAGTTAGGAGGCTATGATCTTACTGATGATTTTTATGTGGTTAATATTGGGGATACTCATATGATTCTGGGAATGCAATGGTTAGAATCCTTGGGCGAATTCACTATGAACCTGAGGGCTATGGAGATGAGTTTCATGACAGTGGCAAGAAGGTGACGCCGAGAGGCATGTCGACGGCGGACTCCCGAGTTGTCTCCATTAAGCGAATGGAGAGGCTTTTCAGACATGATGAGGTTGAGTGGGCAGCAGAGTGTCTCATTACTTCAGCAGGGGATGTACAGGTTAAGTCCACTTACCAGCCAGAGATTCAGGACATCTTGACTAAACACTCCAAGGTGTTTAGTAATATTCCTCCAGGGAGACCTCCGGAGAGAGGAATGGAGCACATTATTGAGTTGGAGGAGAGTGCTAAGACAGTTATCACTACACCCTATAGGCACCCTAGGCGACATAAGGATGAGATTGAGAAAACAATTCAGGAATTGCTTGACATGGGACATATCCGACCAAGCAAGAGTCCTTTTTCTTCGGCTATGGTTTTGGTAAAGAAAAAATATGGGACTTGGCGTATGTGTGTTGACTATAGGGAGCTAAATAAGAAAACAATTAAGAACAAGTACCCTATTCCACGCATCGACGAATTGATTGATGAGCTACATGGAGCTCAACTCTTCTCAAAAATAGACCTGCGCAGGGGTTACCATCAGATCAGAATGAGAGAGCAGGATATAGAGAAAACAGCTTTTCGCTGTCATTGTGGGCACTTTGAGTTTCCCGGTTATGCCTTTTGGCTTGACCAATGCCCCAACGACTTTCCAGTCTTGTATGAACAAGATTTTTAGCAGGCAGCTTGAGGAGGTATGTTTTGATATTCTTTGATGATATTCTCGGTTTACAACCGATCATGGGAGGAGCACCTACAAGGATCTTGAGGAGGTCCTCCGTATCCTCGAACAGAAATCCTTTTATGCTAAGGAAACAAAATGTGATTTTGGGTTGACAGAGCTCTTGTATCTTGGGCACATTATCGGTGCAGATGGAGTACGTATGGACCCAGATAAAATCAAAGCTATCCAGGATTGGCCAGCTCCAACAAATCTATCTCAGCTTAAGGGATTCTTTGGACTTTGTGGTTTTTACGGTACGGTTTGTGAAGGGATTTTCGCAGCTTGGCAGCCCCACTCACGTATTTGACCAAGAAGGGTGCCTTCAAATGGTCCGATGAAGCTCGAAGTGTTTCGAACACTTCAAACAAGTTATGTGTTCTTGCCCGGTGCTTGCTATGCCAGATTTTTCATAGCCTTTCGTTTTACAGTGTGATGCTTCCGGTGAAGGGATTGGTGCAGTTCTGATGCAGAACAGACACCCAGTGGCTTATGAGAGTCGGAAGCTCCAGGGGGCAGAAAGGAGTTATTCTATTTATGATAAGGAGATGTTGGCGATAATGCATGCTCTCGCCAAATTCCGGCAGTATCTGGTTGGAGGTAGATTCACTGTCGACGACGGATCATAACAGTCTTAGATACTTCTTGGCTCGAAGGATCTAAATGAGAGGCAAGCAGAAGTGGGTCAGCAAGCTACAAGCTTATGATTTTGACATAGTTTATGTTAAGGGAAAGTCGAATGTGGTTGCTGATGCTTTATCTCGAAGGCCTCACATTTGTTCAGTGACTGGTATTTCAGCAGAATGGCGAGATGTTATTATTGCGTAATATGCCGAGGATGAGTGGGCATCCAGTTTGCTAGAGGGCAAAGTGCAGGATGACCGTTATATGATTTCACAGGGTTTGATCCTTTATAAGGGTCGCGTTTTTCTTCTATCTGGGTCACGGTTTAGGAAGAGAGTTATCCAATATTTTCATGATGATCCGACTGCAGGTCATTCAGGTTTCTTTAAGACTTACAGGAGCATTCGGGAGAGATTTTCTTGGAAAGGGCTTAAGAATGAGGTTCTTCAGTATGTTCGTGAGTGTTCTATCTGTCACAGAAATAAGGATGAACATACACACCCAACAGGTTTATTGCAACCCCTTCCAATACCGAACCAGAAATGGGAAGGTATATCTATGGATTTCATTACTGGGTTACCCACAGTGCAGGGCAAGGATTGCATTTATGTTGTGGTGGATAGACTCACTAAGTTTGCACATTTCTTTGCTATTTCAGCTACTTTTACGGCTGCTCAGGTGGCTGATTTATTTTTCAGAGAGGTGTTCCGTTTGCATGGAATACCCAAGACTATTGTGAGCGACAGGGATACACGGTTCATGAGCATTTTTTGGCAGGAGTTATTCAGGTTAGGAGGAACCGAGCTCACTCCCAACACTAGCTACCACCCTCAGACCGATGGGCAGACAGAGATAGTTAATAAGTGGATAGAGGGTTACCTGAGGAATTATGTTTCAGGGCAGCAGAAAGCTTGGGTGAAGTGGCTTCATCTTGGGGAATTCTGCTACAACACAACTCACCACATGACTATTGGTATGACACCTTTCATGGCTTTGTATGGTTATGAGGCTCCAAGCTTCATTGATCTTCTATTGGGTGACAGTCGAGCTCCGGGAGCTAAGGATTATTTGCAGGACAGCCAGGACTTGTTGAGGTCCCTCAAGGATAATATCCTTCAGGCTCAGAATCGGCAGAAGCTTTATGCCGATCAGCACAGAGTTGAGCGCAGTTTTGAGGTGGATGATCTGGTCTATCTTAGGTTGCAGCCTTATAGACAATCTACTCTCAAGAAGAGTGGGAAGGAGAAGTTGAAGCCCAGATTTTATGGACCCTTTCGGGTAATCAGGCGGATTGGTGAGGTAGCTTATGAGTTGGAGCTACCTGGTGACAGCAAAATACATAATGTCTTCCATGTTTCACGCCTCAAAAAGGCGATTGGTGCACGCATTGTTCCTTCTACTGAGTTGCCTCCATGGGATGAGGAGGGTAAACTCATTTTGGTTCCTGAAGCTATTATTGATTACAGGGAGAAGGTGTTGAGGCGGAAGGTAATTAAGGAATATTTGATTAAATGGAAGAACTTACCTGTTGATGATGCTACCTGGGAACATGAAGACATTCTACAAAGCATCCGGCACTAAGATTGCTTGGGGACAAGCAATTTTTGGGAGGGAGGACCGTCATGTCCCCTTTCCGAGCTCGTCAAGCATTGGCACAAGTGCATAGCCTATTCACGCGATCCCGTAGGCTATGGGAGCAGCTTTAAGGATCTTGGAAGTCGGCTTGGAGCAGCTTTCCTATTTTTTAGGGCCGTGCTTTTTTCGTAATCAGCTTCTATATTTGGACAAGCTCGACCAAAAGGGTATCCAAAAATGCTATCGATGTTGGCTTGGGTCTTCCGGTGCAATTATTTTAATACTCGTAATTATTTAATTATAAAGTCGTATTTAATTAAATAGACTTTATATTATGTGTGCACATAAGTCACTTAAGTGAATTATTAATTATTTGATAAAGTGACTTAGGGAGACATAAGGATTTATTAAAAAGGGGGTTTTTTTATCCCACATTGGTTATGTTATGATACAACCAGGCCGAGTCAATAATAAATAAAGTGGTCGGGCTCTCATTCCAAAGATCCTTGAACATTGAATATATTGCTTGATGCATTTTGGAGAATTTGCTTGCAGATTCGAGCTTGTTGAGAACGGAAACTCTCGGCAAGGACATCCACTACGGCTGTGAAAGATCAGCTCTATTGGATTTTGATTGTCTTCATTCATAGGGCAAATTGGAGATCAAAGAGAATTTCTGGTTCGTCATTGATATCTTGTGTGTGTTGGGAGATAGCAGCGATTTAGACCTCTAGACGGTACTTATTTGGAGGCTGTAGCAGTTTACTATTCACGCGGCACTGTAGCAGTTTACTATTCAAGCGGCACTATAGCAGTTTACTATTCACGCGGCACTGTAGCAAATTACTATTCACGCGGCACTGTAGCAAATTACTATTCACGGCACTATTCACAAACTATTTCCGTAACGTGGATTGCTGCGATTTGTTTTCAGACTTGAGGAAAATCGGGTATTTTCAGTGCTGTTCATCATTGTAATTTCCCTTGCAATTAAGTTGTTCCAGCTTTGTGAAGCTTTCTTTCAGCAAGTATACTCGTATGTTTAAATCCCATAAAAATACCTAAAAAAAAGAGCATATATTTGAATAAAAAGAGCAAAAATTTGTGTTTTTCTTTTACTAGTCAAAACAGATAGGAAACAATCCAGAATAGGGTGGGTTGGTACATGATGGCACGTTGGGAGGCAGCCTCCCGAGGGAGAGATCAAGCGATAATCTGAAGAACTTAGGGAAATCCTTCGCGGCGCAGATTAATCCTTTATTCTCTGAAAACGGTGATCGCAGTGAGCCCTACGACAAGGCTTTAACTGCGTCTAACTCCAGCGACGGGAATAGGGATCGTCTGAAGATGGTGCATATCCATGAGCCGCAGGAAAAGAAATATGAAGATGAGATTAAATCTGTGCAGGATTCGAAGTCGCGCCTAGCAGAGTCGAAATCCAAAAAGGAGAATCAAAGCGCAACTAACAAATAGAATCGAGACCCGCAGCTACTGATTGAGTCGAACAATGAGGATGTGATTGTTGGTATTAACTCGGCTAATAAGGAGAACCGGACCCGCAGTCCCAGATTGGGATGTGCAAGGAGGGTGTGAGTGTTGGATTTAAGGGTTTTAATAATAATAATAGCCTGAGAGTCTACGAGAAGAAGACATTGAAACCCTCTTGGGGTGACATGGCTGGCGCTGAGGACCAAGGGGTCTCCCAAATTGCTTCGGATTCGTACTTGTTAGTCTTGCAGAAAGAATCTTCAATTTCTCCTGTGGCGACAAAAGGGAGTGATGCAAAGTTTTGTAATATGCCGGTTGATAATGACCAGTCAAATATTGTTCCTGTGGATGAAGAAGAAGAAGATATTGGTCTCAAGCTAGATAGGATGGATTCGGAGGTTGCGCAGGAAGAAGATGAATTTGCTTTCAACGCGGTGGAACATGATGGATATGGGGAGATATGAAAGGAATTAGAATCGAAGGGTTTGATTCTTTTTTTCCTACGTAGGGTTCCGGATGAAGCGGATTTTAAACAATGGATCCGTCTTAACTGGGAAGCCAAGGGTTTGCATGTAAAATCATTTTGGGGCCTGGGCAGCCGCTATGTCTCAGTTTTGTTTGAACGAGCAGAGGCAGCTAGACATGTTCTGCAGTTTGGAACCTGGAGCATTGCAGGATCGATGGCATTTGTTTAGACATGGCACCCTAATTTTGATCCAAAGAATAGTTCGCAGTCATATTACCCCCTCTGGATCGAATTTGTTGCTATGAAGACAAAACTTAGATGCATGCTGCGTGTAATGGCACAAAGGTTTGGGAAAATTATATTAGATCCGTCTGACAATTTGTCTCTCAAATCTAGTCCCAGAATATGTGTGGAAGTTGATCTGCAGTGTAAATTACCTGAACAGCTTAAGATTTTAACACCAACAGGCCCTGTGTGTCAACAAGTAAGATATCTTAATTTACCCAATGCCTGTTTCGGGTGCCAAGAGGTGGGCCATATGATTCGGGACTGCCCTAAGAGGAAAACACCTACTCCTCAGTAGCAGGAACCCCCGAGGGAGGAAGTTAATCTAAAACAGTCATCTCAGTAGGACAAAATGGACACAGATGAAGTTCGACCAGCAGCCCAGGAAAAAGGGTCTTCGTCCTCTGTAGAAGAGTGGAAGGTGGTTTAGAAGCGGAGGGAGTTACGGGGTTCGCCGTTCAAACCCAATAAGGCCAGAAAAGGTGGGGAAGTTCAGGAGGCTTTTGCTAGTATGCCAGCTGAAAAAATTTTAAGGGAGCCTGGTCCTGTTTAGGGTAATGTGCGCAGATCTGCTTCATAAGGTGATGTTCAGCATGTTGAGGGTAGCACTAGTAGTCCTGCGGGTAACAGGTTCTCAATCCTTCAGTCCCTAGTTTCTCAATGAAGCTTGATATTGCCTCCTGGAATGTGAGGGGGATGGTGCTCCCCGAGAGAAGAAATATTGTTAGCAATTTTCTTAAGACGGTGTTTGCTGATGTTATTTGTTTACAAGAAGTTAAGCTTAGTGGTTTTGAGCTTTCTAGTTGTTTGTCTTGCTCCTGGCGGGGAACTTGTTGGAGTTCCAACCATCGGTAGGGTTCTGGAGGGGTTGTTCTCGTTGTTCGTCCCTGGTTGGCAGCTCTTCTTCTTAGTCATGGTGCAGATTTGGATGGTAGATTGCTTTGGGCGACCTTCGCTATCTCTGGTCAAGTTGTTGGTGTTTGCTGTGTTTATGGCCCTAATAATGTTGGTGACAGACTTACTCTCTGGAATTGGATGCATGATAATATTTAGGATGCTTGTTGGATTCTTGGGGGGGACTTTAATATGGTTGAATGGGATGGTGATCGGGAAGGAGGGGCTGGTGGATGTATTTCTGGTCTGGAAAAAGAAGCCTGGTGTAGACTCAAGGCCCGTCTGCAGGTGTTTGATGTTAATTTCAAGCAAAAATTCCTTGACTCTGGGGGGTGGCACACTTGGTCTAACAAGCATGTTGGAGGTGAACAAATTAATGCTAGACTTGACAGATTCTATGCAGACCAGTTGTTTACTTTTGTTGGAAAGGGTAAGCGGGCGGTTGATGTTGATCTTGGGATTACTGGCTCAGATCACTCACCTATCTTCTCTTGTGCTCATAATGGTTCTCTTGCGCTGGACAAGAAAGGTGTCCCTTTCAAGCTTAATGTTTCTCATCTGGAGTCTGTAGATTGTAGAGAGTTGGTTAGCTGTGTTTGGAATCTGGTCCCGAGACCCGCTACTAATGGTTGGATTTCTTGGTGGGACGCTGCCATTAGGCGAGTTGTTAAGTTTCTTCATGGTTGGGGCAGATTAGTTGCTAGAGGTCTTAGACGTCAGATGAAGGCTCTCAGACAGAGTTTGGATGGGAACAAAATATGTCTAGAGGTTGATCCTTTTAATATCACTTTACAGGAGAAAGTTGCTGCTCAAGAGAGTGTGTTGCGTAGTTATGAAGACTATCTTGGAAGAGGTGCTAAAATTCGTAGCAGGTTGCATTGGCTGCAAGAAGGAGATGCCCCAACTCAGTTTTTCTTCAACTATATCAAGAAGAACTCGTCTGAAAGGATTCTCACTCTCCAGCGTGCAAATTCATCCCACACTGAGGATGAGGAGGAGATTCGAGGTATTTTTGAGAATCATTTCTGTTCAATTTTTTCTGCTTATGAGGCTACGGAGGAGGTTCATCAGGCCAGAAGGAGAATCCAAGATTGTATTCCAAATAAAGTTAACAGTTATGAGAGTGATAATCTTGTTGCTGACTTCTCTAAGGATGAGCTTTTTTATGCCTTATCCCGTATGAGTAATGGGAAAGCACCTGGTCCAAATGGCTTGCCAGTTGAATTTTATAAGGTAATGTGGGATGTTATTGGGAATGATTACACTAGAATGATTAAGGAAGTTTTTTATGGGGCAGGCTTTTCAGGCTGGATGAACCAAGCAGTTATCAAACTCATTCCCAAGGGTAGCAATAAGGATAAAATTGGTGGGTGGAGGCCGATTACTTTTCTTAATGTTTCCTACAAAATTGTTGCTAAGACCATTGCTCTGTGCCTTTAGAAGATTGCGGCCAGGATTGTTAGGGAGGAGCAGATTGGTTTTGTCAAGGGCAGGTTCATCCTTGATACTGTTCTCTCGGTGTGGGAGGCCATGGAATGGGCCGAGGAGTCTGGGCAGCAGGGTTTATTCCTCAAGACTGATTTTGATAAGGCCTATGACAGGGTGGATTGGGATTTTGTTCTTCATATGCTTAGTTCCTTGGGTTTCAGCAGGAGGGCGGTTGATAGGATTGGCACCCTTTTCTCCGCTGCCTCTGCCAAGGTTATGGTTAATGGGCGTCTTTTCGATTCGATACAGCTTTTCAGGTCTATCTGGCAGGGTGTCCGGTTGCTCCTCTTCTTTTTGTATTTTCTGCTGACGCCTTGGGTTATTTGTTGGCGGATAGTATGTCTCGGGGCTTACTTCGAGGGATATCCCTTCCTGAGAGGCAGCTAATTAATAGTCATTTTGCTGATGATTCCTTTCTTTCTGTCCAACTTGATAGTGGCTCCCTGGTTAGTATGCAGAATTACCTTCATGACTTCTGTGTGGCCTCTGGGGCAATGATAAGTGAAGCCAAGTCTGATTATTGGCTTATTGGAGCTGATTCCTGTTGGTTACGAATCTGCCATGAGGAAAGGATTTTTGGTTAATGCGCCCAGATTCGCCCACCAGCATGAAAGGCCGGAAGGAAGAGATGCCTTCCGAGCCAATCTCCGGAGAAGGCCGGCTCCTTTTGGGGGGTTTGATTTAAGCCAAAGGGAACAGGAAAGAAATAAATGAACTGAAAGAGACAAATGTACAGAAAGAGATTACAAATATGTCCAAAGGTTGGTGGGGGGGAACTAACAGTACGGGAACACACCAATCACCGCTACTTACTGCATACGAACACAGAGCATGACAAGGGACTGCAAAACCTAAGCGTACTTCCGATACACCAGCAGCGCATGCACGGCTTCAATAGCTCCCTAGCAAACATTCCCTACAAGGAACTAACGAAGAGGGATCGTATCAATCACCGGATACGTACACCGACGGGGGGTAGAAAGTAAACCTAGAGATGTCGTGAGCCGTGTATATGTGTTAGGCAGAGAGTTTAACCGCACAGCTTCAATGGCTCCCTAGCAAACATTCCCTACAAGGAACTAACAGCAGGGGATCGCATCAATCACCAGATACGGGCCAACAACGTCACACATAACTGATGGAACTGCTACCAGATTTATTATATGAATGCTTTAAATTAATGAAGTACAAAAGGTGCTTTAAACAAGCAATGCTAGAGGAACCTGATCGCCAAATGCCGAAATGAATCAACGAGCCGCGACACAGGTGGGCCTAAGGCATATAATGAAAGACAGCATAAAAGAATAAAAACAATAGAACAGAACCAGGCATACAGATTGTATTCATAAGCAGAAGCACGGTTACAGATAAGCACGGTAGTTCCCTAACAAACATTCCCCTTCCACCCTTTACAATGAATTTCGGATGGGCTTTTATAGCCCGAGTCCCACCCGTTACATTAATGGGCATAGAGTCCCGATCAAACATAAGTCGGCGAAGCGGCGAAAGAGCTGCAAATGCCGACCTTTTGTCGGATCGGGCTGTACCCACAGACATGGTCTTCCCGGAAGCCGGGCGCCTACGTGGCGGAGTGCTTGGGCAAAACTTCAAGTCGGCGAGGCTCGCCGGTAGGCTGGAGCAGGTGAAACCTCAGATCAGCTTTGAATGAGGATATTAACGCAGGTGGTGCAGGCAGCCCATGCTTATCCCTTTTTTGGTCGGCAGTCTTGGTTCAAATCCCGAAGCTGGACACTTGTCTGATGATGGGTTATGCTGTGTGACACATGGCTGCCTTAGAGGGCAGTCTATCCATCTTCGCTTGGGATTGGGGCTCCTTGGGATGCGTGCAGAAATCAGAGCAGTCGGGGAAGGCCTTCAAGCCTTGGTCAAATTCCGGGTTTGTTCCCCTACCGCACACCTGTCAAGGGCGCATTCCGACTCTGCTGAAAAGTCGAACTGCGCACAGGCGAACACTGGTGTCTGCCGCCATATGGACCTGCTCCGGCATTTTATCTTTCTCCTGCATTGACCTGCCAGTCTGCCAGTGCAAGGTGCGCCCAGAAACTGGGCGAAGTACGCACTTCGCACCAAAACTGGGCGAAGTGCGCACTTCGCACCAAAACTGGGTGAAGTGCGAACTTCACACCCAGACTTAGCCAATTTCAGATAGACCTGCTGGAAAGCTGGAAAATCAACTGGGGGACTCCAAGGAAAAAAGGGGGAGAGAAAGAGAATGGGAAAGAAAAGGAAAGGGAGAGAAGGAAGAAAAACGGAAGGAGGAAAAGAAGAGCAGCACTGTTACAAAACAATATTGAAGACATTGCACCCCGTGCAAAATGTGACAACATTTCTGGCGGCTCGCGGGGTGTCGAGCTCGCATTGGCGCAAAGAATCCATGCCTTCATCCTTTGGGTGCAGAGGAACTTGCCTCCCCTGCCTTTTGCTGCTCTAACTGTTCTCCTTGCGGCAACTGTTCTTCAGATTCATCTTTGTCAGTTGCCTCATCAGTATCTCCTTCTGAAAGGTCTCCATTTCCTGCTTCTGCCTCGCACATGCGAGTGTACGCCTCTTGGGCTGAGCGCCAGGCTTCCGCTTCGAATGGCTTGCGATCAGCTATATCTTCTAATGCTCCGTGAAAAGCAGCGACCGCGTGCAGGTCGATGGTGAGGTATCTTTTCTCTAACTCCCGAAAATAGGAGCGGATCCCGGAATATCCGGACACCATCCGAGTGACTCGATTGTCTTGAATTGGCTCGATCCAACTATCAATTTCAGTCGTATCCGTTTCAAAGGACTGCCAATTCTTCTTTACCCGATCTAGGGTGATGAGCTCGCCATTCTCAACAAAACATGGACACCCAAGTTCTGAAAGAGCGTGAAAGGGGGCCAGACAGGTATCTCTTTCATGTCCGAATGCGTCAAGCATTCGTCTGGCCACTCTCACCTCTTCAACTTTTCTGAAATATTTGTGCAAGGTCACCCTTGCACCTGCCCATTCTGCAGCGAATGAGGACACGGGGGAAAAAAGGACGCCGTCGCGCTCGTGCTCCTGAAGATTTATCGCCAGGTCCAGCCATTGCTTTGCCTGGCGCTCGGCCTCCTCTACCACGAGCTTTCCCGGGCGGAAACTTCTTGAATCCTGGATGCGAAGTCCGGGACTGCCATCGCCTTAAAGGTATGGGGCTTGCATTCCCTCAACAAACCAGCCCTCATTTCCTTAACTTTTGTCTTTGAAAAGACAGACCGCTTGAGATGTTTTCTCGCAAGCCGCGATCGCGCTTGCTTCAAAGACTCCTGGAGCCGAGAAATCTGCTCCGAGGCTGCTTTCTTTTCGGTTGCGGCTCGTTGCTGAGAAGCGGCCAGCTGGGCTTTGAATTCATCTGTTTCTCGCCGCGCCGCTTCCAGCTGCTCAGTGGACCTAGATAGGTCCTCTTCAAGTTGCCTTACTTTGTCCTGCAACGCGAAAAGTTCTTCCTGCTCCTCCAGACTCTTGACAAAGAGATTGTCAGCTTTGCGCATGATCGTCTGAATCTCATACTGTTTATCAATGTCGTCAAAGCTTTTCTCCTTTGTCTGGAGCACGTAGTCCGCCTTAGTCATTTCTCGGAGAGGCTTCTTCACTATTGGGATTATTTTCTCCGTTGTAATCACTCTCCTTCCGAAATCATACTTTGCGCGTTTTTGCCGGGGCGGCTGTCTCTTCGTGTCTCCTCCGCTTCAGGTCCTGGCGGAAAGAGACAGAATACTCTACGGCTCTCGTTGCCAGGGGCAAGTCATCTGAGTTCTGGAGGTCGTCCATAAAATTTGGTTCCCCCACCCTAGGGATCTGTTGAGACGTCTCTCCTGCGGGGATGGGATCAGGAGGAACCGGACAGACCTTGGAAGAATCGGTCGCTTGTGGGGGCGACCGGGAAATAGAAATGGGAGCGGCTGACACTATGAGGGTTTGAAGCGGCTGAGGCGGAGGATGTGATGGTGAACGGACAGCCTCAGCACTGACCTCGGGCGAAGGGTTTGGAGTTGTGCTCAGAGAAAGAGAGACGTTAGGGTTCTGAGCAACCGATCGACAGAATGGGGACCGCTAGAAGGACGCGGAGATGGGGAGGAGGATGTGGTCATGGCTCGCCCAGATTGAGCGGGGGACTGAGTGGAAGTAGAACTGGGTGAGACTAGAGAGACAGGGACAACAAACGTACCTGCGGGCTCCGCCTGAGCCGATGCCGAGTGAATGTCTTCGCTTCTTGTCTCGGCGGGCCGGCTTGGGACTGCCCAAAGGAATTGCCTCTGCGGCGGCGGGACGCGGCTGCGGCTCTGCGACTGGCTGCTGCACTATCAGGCTAGGTCGCCTGATTTTCTCAACTCTCCTCCGCTTCTTCTCTTCTGGAACAACTGTCGGATCAGGGGAAGGAGACGAAGCAGGTGCAGCAGGCACTGATGCTCCCACGGTAAACTTGTACCGGGGTTTGACTTGCAGAAGGTCTGCCGCGACCGGTCTGCTTTCTGGCGGCGCTGGCGCTTTTCTTGCCTGAGGAAGTGCCTCGGGCGCTGCCTTGACTAACTCTTTCGCCTTTTCAGGCGCCGCCTTAGGAGCCACGGGCTGCATTGGATCGGCCGGGGTACTTGCTGGGCCGGCGGCGCGATTGCCGAAGTGTACAACTGTTTGGGAGGAGACCCACTTTTATAATACTCAAAGGGGCCTCGGGGAACGTAACCTTGATATGCGAACGGCCGCCAGCTGTCATGATGCTGGTCATAGAGAACCGAGAAGTCGTCATCTACGGCCAGGTTTCTCCTTGTGGATTTATCGTGTTGCTTGCGGCATCTCATTTTCCAGCATTCAGTAATCTTTTCTTTAGACCAGTTAAGGCCTGCAATCTTGGACAGAAATTTTTTGAACCCTGGAGATGAGAAGTGATGGTCCGGGTTTCGCTTGGGGTCATATGTCACCTCCTCGCAGTAGAAATCCTGCCAGGGGGGAGAAGCTTCCATTAATTCAATCTCCCAGTCAAGGTCCACATGGACCACGTCGCATCTATCTTCGGTTATATCCCGGGGGCACAAATGTGCAAACTTTCCCCTTATCCCATGAGGGTCATACTTCCAGTGCTGCGGCATAAAACCGAGGCCAATCCGGGACAACGCTTGCTCTAGGTAGACATGTTGTCCTACCTCAGTAATCTCAACGTTGGCCCAGGAAAGAGGGTATTGGAAAATCTGTCCTCTTTTCTTCCCTAGGCCAAACTCTTCTTCCACATAGTCCATCTGTCGGGCAACCTCCATCCCGAACAGATGCTCTGAGCACCAATAGGGCAGCAAATAGGGTTTGCCCTTGAATCCGTAGATTCTGATCACAATCCCTCGCGTCAGTCTAAAAACGTCCCCGAGCTTCTGATTTATCAAAGCACTCGTCATTTCTCTCGGGGGACGGGGGATTTCACTTTCGGTGAAGACTGACATGACGAATCCCAGAAAGTTGAAGTTGAACTTGTAGTAGGACCCTTTCCGGTATAAGTCATCTCGTCCGAGCTTATAGACGGGTCGGGGCTCTCCCTTCTCGTTAACCTTCTTCAGGTTCAGGATCGGCATTTGGGGGTGCGGATGGTACAAACAAAGCCAGACCGTAACGGAACTGAAACGAAAATCGGTTGACTGCCTCTTCTGAATCTTCAACAAGCTGGAATGAATGGCGTAAGCCAGCCAGTCTGCCCAGTCGAAAGAGATGGGGCGCTTTCCGCTCCGCTGCGCCGCTGGTTCGTAAGATTCTCCACACAGAGGCATTCGCGGCGCCGACTGGTACGGGTGCACCGACTCATCGGAGTCGCGACCGAGGATCCATGCCAAGATGGTATATAGATACTTGCTGCGATATTTCGCCAAAGGCATGGGGCCGATCGGCCATTGTCCGGCTGGAAGCGGGGCGTTGAGCTACGAATTGAGGAAATCCCTCATTCGTTTGGTGTGCGTGAAACGTCCGACTTGTTCGCCCGGACTCGATTTTTTCGAGGATGGTGCCGGAGTCATACTCCGACCCCGGGGCGAAAGCCGCTGCACGCTCTCCTCACGCAGTGCGAACAAGGGTTTGCCAACGGAACTGCAGATTTGCCGGGAAGCTGGTTTATAATGTCTAACAATTAAGTCTATCAGCTCCGGGCATTGGTGGACAGGAGGGCACATGAATTTGAAGAGATTTGATTTGTACGCCGCTCCAAAATGATGGGAGGGCGAAACTTTGTCAGCCTAGCTCTCCACATTCGCTCGCAGCTGAGTTAGGCTCATGGAAAACAAGTCGTCCACATATCCTGCCAGGTAATTCACCGGAGGTGGTGGGGATTGCCCACGCTGTACCTTCTTCGTCCGGGCCTTTGACTTTTTCTCTGGCGGAGGATCGCCTTTGAAAACTCCTGGCCGCGGCAAATCCCCTGGTTCGCTGCTTTCGCTGGACTGCGCTGACACGGGCCTTTTTCCCTTGTCCATCTCTCCGAGTCAGCAATAATGACAAGTTCAGTTCATGCGCAACAAATTTCGCTATCGGAGGAATAATTAGCATCGTCCGAGGAATAATCTCTGCAATCTGGAATGTTGGCATGATTCTGACCCCCTTTTCTAGATAAAAACAGCGCCATTAATGCAACGCAGGAGGGGTAGGTCGGCTGAGTTAAAACCCTTGGTGGCTGCGCAGGAGAACGTTTGAGAAAAGACGCGCCCCGGCAGACGTGCCTTGCTTCTTTAGTTGCATTTTTCCTTGAAAAACGCGCAATCATTAATTCAGCGTTGGGGACTGCACCATGGCTGACGTTGCTGCCACCACTTGGGCACACTGCTCAAGACAAAACCTTTGGCGCGGAAACCCAGATTAAAACAAGTGCAAGCGCGCCTTGGGCCCAGCTTGGGGTTTTTGAATTTTTTTATTATTTTTCTTTTGAAACGCGTCCCAACGCTGGCCCGGAAAACTAGGCGCAGCCGGGCTTCGCCCGAAGTTGGGCGCGGCCCGACCTCGCCGGCGAAGTCGGACTTCGCCCGAATTTCGGGCGAAGTTCGAACTTCGCGCGAAGCGCGTGCTTGAACTCTTTTGCTTGCTTGCTGCGCCCAAGGCTTCGGGCGCGGTCTGGGTCTTTGCCGCCTTTGGGCTTCACACATCTTTGCAACCTTCGCCCGTTGTCCGAACTGCGCAATGCGATGCTGACTTTGTTCGGACTTCGGCCGAAGCTTGGTGCGAAGTGCGAACTTCGCGCGAAGTTCGCGCTTCGCACGAGAATAGAGCGCAGCGCGCACTTCGCGCGAGCGCTGGCCGAAGTCAGGCTTCGCTGCGAAGTTCGCACTTCGCGCAAACTTTGCGCGCAGTGCGTACTTCGCACGAAGGGTTGCGCAGTGCGTACTTCGGTGTGCTTCAGTGTTTTCTCGAACAAACTTCGCAATTCGGCTGGGCCGAAGTCAGGCTTCGCTGCGAAGTCGGGCTTCGGCCAACACTTAGTCGATTTTTTGCTCTTTTTTCTCCTTTCTTTCTCTGCATAGCCGAACTTCGCCCCTCCTGCGGGGCAACGACAGACTTCGCTGCGAAGTCTGTCTTTCTCTCCCATGCCGCATTTAAGCTCAAAGAAGGAAAAAATAAACTGAAAGCTAATACTGGAAACTATACATGCGGGGAAAAATAAAAAACACAAGGAAAAATTTTTACAAGGAAGGGCCACTCGGGCGCCTTCAACAACGATAAAGCTTCAAGTGGAACCCGTTGACGGGGATGGGGAGGAGCTGACCCTCCATATCCGAAAGTATGTAGGCATTGAACTGATTCACCCGGGCAATCTGATAAGGGCCCTCCCAGAGAGCGTCAAATTTCCCGTGATTACCCGGTTTTGCCTTGTATGAGTCCCACTTCAGCACCAGGTCCTCGACTTCGGAAACTCGGGCAGTGGTGCCTTTGGAAAACCAGCCTTTAGTGGCTGCAATGTGATCCGCGAAGGCCTGGTATGCACTTTCTCTGTCTTCTTCCAACTGCAGGAGTTGGCACAATCTGTCGTCTACCGGGTCTCCGCTGCTCCTGTCTTCATCAACCATCCACAGGGCGGGGATTTCAATGTGTGATGGCATAACAGCTTGCTTGCCATAGACGAGCGCGTAGGGGGACGTCTTGAGGGATTTCTTGAACGCAACTCTGTCCGCCCACAACGCCCGGTTCAGGAGCAAGTGCCAAGTCCGCTTATTCTTTTCAATGGTCCTCCGGAGAATTTTCAGGAGGTTCTTGTTAGTAGACTCGGCAAGGCCATTCCCCTGCGGGTAGTAATTAGAAGACATCTTGTGATAGATGCCAAGTCCGCTGGTGTACTCCGTGAGTACAGCACCTACAAATCCCGGACCGTTGTCCGTCACAATCGACTCGGAACCCCCGAGCGGGTAATCAGGCTCTCAATGAACCTGATGACCGTTTCTTGGTCGGCGTTCTTGGTCGGGATTGCCTCCGTCCACCGTGTGAAATAGTCAGTAGCTGTGAGAATAAACTTGAGGCCGGCGGAGGAGTTAGGAGAAATCACCCCAATGAAGTCTAGACCCCATTGCTGGAACGGAGCTTCGGCTTGAATCGGTTGAAGGGGCAGGGGTGCTTTTCTGTTTCGGCCAGCATACCTCTGGCATTGATCACATTTGGCGCAGACCGCATACGCGTCTGCGAACAGAGTGGGCCAATAGTATCCAGCCCTTATTATTTTTAAGGTCGTTGGCCTTGAAGAATGGTGACCCCCAGGCATCCCGGAATGAAAGTCTCCGAGGATCCTAGGCTGGTCAGATTTTATGACGCACCGCAACAGGATGCCGTCAATGTTTTTGAAGTAAAGCCCCTCGGGGCGAAGAGTGTACCTTAGTGCACCTAGCCGAAATCTCCTTCGTTGTGAGGCGTTCAAGTGATCGGGACATCTTCCGGTGCAGAAGTATCTCACCAGTTCATCTGTCCAATCACTCCCCTCCGATAAGGAGTTGGCTAGGTAGATGCGTGTCGCTGTGTCCTCCCACTTGCAGGCGGAGATGCCGGCTACAGCGCTTCGGGCCAATTCCTGACACAAGGCTCGGCCTATGATAAGCTTGGTGGGCCGTACTTCGGTGTCAAACTCCTGGATCTTGGCAATCCATCCCGCTCTCTTGTGACCCGGTTCTCCTTGCAAGATGAAACTGCGAACATCGGGGTGAATCACAAAGACAGTGGTCTTACTCTGGGAGACAAAGTGCCTGAACTTTCGAAGGGACTTCATGACCGCATGGACCTGCCGCTCTATAAAATTGTACTTCTCTTCGTGTGGCAAAATCACTTGGCTTAGGAACGCAATGGGGCGCTCCTCACCGTCGTCTCCCTTCTGAGTCAGGACTGCAGCGTAACTTTCGGGTTCTCCCACTGCATACAGGATGAAGTCCTTGGAGTAGTCCGGGTTTGTCAACACCGGAGCTTGTGCAATTCGAGCCTTGATTTCCTCGAAGGCTTGCTCTCTCTCATCAGTCCATTCGTAAGGTGTATCTTTCTTCAACGGTTCGGCCATAGGCTTGATCACTTGTGCGAAGTCCGGTATGAACTTCCGCACGAAGTTAATCTGACCGAAAAAGGATCTGCAGCCCTTTTTTATCGGTGGGGGCGGCAAGCGAACGAGGGCTTCGCTCTCGTCGGGGTCAATGGCGAGGCCTTCCTCGGAGATGACATGTCCCAAGCGACTTTCCTTCCTTTACCGCGAAGACAGACTTCTTCGGGTTTATAGAGATGCCGAATTCTCGACAACTTTCAAATATCCGCCGCAGGTGCGAAACATGATCTTCTCGTCGGTGAGAGAAAACGGTCATGTCATCAAGGTAGATGACAATAATCTTGTTGAGCAGCTCTCGGAAGGCCAGGTCCATGGCCCTTTGGAACGTGGCACCAGCATTGGATAAGCCAAACGGCATGCGCTGATAGGCGAACGTCCCCCACTTCGTGGTAAACGCCGTCTTATGCTGGTCTTCGTCTTTGACCCAAATCTGGTTGTAGCCGGAAAATCCATCTAAAAGTGAAAATCTCTGGGCTCCAGCAACGATATGCAAAATCTGGTCGATTTGGGGAAGCGGATAGTGGTCCCGGAGGGAAGCCTGATTTAGGTTTTTGAAGTCGACACAGAGACGTATGTCGCCATTCCTTTTCCTCACGGGCACCAAATTTGCGACCCAGGATGAATGTTTGATGGGGTAGATGATCTTGGCCTCCAGCATCTTCAAGAGCTCGGTCTTCATCATGGCCTCAATCTTTGGATTTACGGCCCTTTGCTTTTGTCGGAACGGCTTGGCGCCATCCTCTAGCTCGATGGTATGCTGGATGACAGATCTGTCATACCCCCTCAAATCCTCGTAGAACCAGGCAACGATGTCGGGGAACTCCTGGCACAGTGATCTAACTGCACTAGCTCCTCCGACGTGCAGTCTGTTCCGACCTTGATGGTTTTACCAGGTTCGAGCTCCAGGTCAGCATATTGCCTCGGGTCTACTTTGATCCTGTGGGATATTGCTCTGTCATTTCGATCAAAGAGACTCTCTAATGTAATCAGTCCTTTTGGGACGTGATTATTCCGTAACTGTATCAACCCCTCATATTGCTCGTCATCAGGGTCTCTACCTTCGATTACACACACTTCGTTAACCAGGAATGTGACGATCTCCTCGTCACAGCTGAATACCTGCCAGAAGGTATCCCTATCAGGCACAGAAGGCCTGTAAATGGTGCGGACCGGCTTCAGTTTCTGGACGACGTCTTCAGCCGGAACGTACCTGGCTCCAACAGACGCCAGAATATCAGCGTGCTTGTTTCTTTCACGCGATATTGCCTTAACGTTCAATGAGTCAAACGATTCCATCAGGTCCCAGACCCGATTGCGGTACGCTCTAAGATAGTGATGCTTAGACGCGCATTTATTCGTAACTTGATGACACACTAACTCTGAATCTCCGAAAATTTGGAGATGCTTGATTCCGAGCCTTTCCGCCTTTCGCAGACCCAAGCACAGGGCTTCGTACTCCGCCGAATTGTTGGTACAGCTCCAGGCCAGCCTGTAGGCATAGTCCCTCTGGACTCCGGTTGGGGAAACCAGGAGGACCCCTGCACCGGCGCCATTCTTGCAACGCGCGCCGTCAAAGAAAAGCTTCCACAGCTCTTCGGGTGCAGGTCCTACTTCCTTCGCAACGGACACGTCAAGCTCCTCGGGCTGCTTAATGGAGTAACAGCCCTGCTCTGTCCCGATTACAGCATTGAAGTCTTGCAACGAGAACTCGTCTTCAAGCTGTAGCACTTCGAGAGCTTGCTCGGTCAGTTCTACTGTCACCAGTTCTTCCTCTGACAACTGGACCATGCAGTCCATCTCTCCTCCGGGTATCTTGTCTACTAGAAAAGGGGAAGGCTTTTCATTGAAAATTTTCAGTCTCCTTCCTTTGAAGGGCACTTCCATGTGCGAGTAGTCTAGAGACAGGTACCCGCCCAACTTCGCAGTGAACTCCCGAGAGAGACACATGCCGAAGTAAGGCTCCAGGTCAACAATCACGACCTCTTGGATGACCACAATGTCGAGAGCTTTGTGCAGCCGGATAGGGATGTCCTTTATGACACCAACTGTCTTGACAGGGGTGCCGTCTAATTGCAGCACACCTTGGCTGCTCCGTGTGTATTCCATCCCTATATCATCGCAGACGGCCTTCGGCATCACAGTCGAGGAAGCACCAGAATCCACCATGCAGTTGTGAACTATGTGCCCTTGCATCCGCAAAGACAGATAAAAGGGTGGCGGTCTGTTCTTCCCGGTGGCGGAGACTATCAAAGGTTGAACCAGGACAGCAGTCGCATCCGCTGCCGTTCTTCATGTTCTTCGATGATTCTTGCGGCAGATCTACCGGCCCGGAAGCGAAGAGCATCGTACATGCTGATTCTCGGCAGAGTCTTCTTTAACTCGTCTACAATCGTCGTAGCCCGAGGTACTAGCTCCTTCCGCTGGTTTAGCCGGTTCATACCTGGTCCGATCATTGTTGGGTGGCCTCAACTCGCTGTCTCTTGGTCGAAGACGGGTACTTCAGCTTCTCCCGGGCTTGTTCTTTGGTTTCGGTCGGGGCTGAAGTACGGGAAGCTTAGCGGGAGTTGGGGCCTTTGTTGGAGGCTTAGTCGGAACAGCAGCGGCCTTTCGTTGGAGAAGGTTTAGCGGAGCTTTATCTTTGGACGCCTTCTCCTGGGCTGTGTAAGGCCACAGCCGCTTGTACGGTGGCAGCCCATCGGGCTGCGGTTTTTCTCTTCTCGCGTATACCGCAAAGGTTTAGCCGCGTCCGCAGCTTTCTTTTCTTCCTTGGCGGGCGTCACTGGATTCTCTTCTGGCAAGGCAAAATTGGCCTCGCCGTCCAAGATCATGTAAAGCTCATCATCTTCTATAGTGCTGCCGACCAAGGTCCGGATGTAGTGCTTGGTGCAAAGTGCAGTCTTCCTCCGAATGCGGGTCATTGCACGTAGTGCACCAGTTGACCTGGTCAGGAGGACCAGGTGGGTCATCTATAGCAGCATTTCTCGGAGGCGGACGCCTCTGCGGTTGGTTTTCTGGGGCTTTATCTTTCGTCAGCGCCGGTGGCGCATACGGCCTTCTAGGAGCAAAGTCCATTTGGGCCTGCTTCTTTTTCATAGCGGTCATGTCATTGGACATGGCATGATATCCGGAGGCCAAAGCCCGCACTTCTTGTAGAATCGTGTTCTGGATGCTGCTGTCGGGAGGCGGCAAGCCGTGCCGGTGGAGGCAAAGTGGCCAATGGAGGAGGGTTAGAATAAGACGCATACTGCGGGGGAGCAGGAAGCGCTGGAAAATGCGGAGCGGGAGGAGGCGGATGAGGGTAATGCAACTGAGGCGGGCCGTATTGAGTTACGACCGGCGCCGGATTCCACTGCGGTTGGGGTTGCTGCCCTGAAGTAGACGGCACACCACCAGAAGCAGAAGGATACTGCGATCTGGGAAAGTCGGGATGAATCGGCTCCTGCACTCTGGACGGAAGCCTGCCGATGGAGATAATGTCAGCTTCAGCTTGCTGGGCAGCTTCGTATAGTGCAGGGAATTCGTCAATTCGGGCGATCTTCAGCAGCAAGCATATGTCTGAGTTGAAAGACCTCAGATAGTAGTGAGCAGCCATGCCGGCTGAAGGCCGAAGTTCGCGAGGTACCCGTTTCCAGGATCTCGCAAACCTAATGTTAAAATCAGACACCTCCTCTTGAGGATGCCTCTGGATTGCTTGGAACTGATGCAGTAGAGAGGTAGGATCAGCAGACTCGTTGCATCCTTTTACGAGCCTCCTGGCAAGCTGGGGCCACCCAGTGATGGATCCCTCTGGCAGCGATCTCCACCAGTAGAGAAGCTTTCCCCTCAGGGAAAGGGCCAGCAGACGGGTCTTCACACTTTCATCGGTGATGGTATGCAGTGCGGCCAGGGCAAGGATGTCCTGGATGTGCTCGTACGCCGTCTTACCGTAGCCGTCGTATGTGGGAATAGACTTTAAAGCGGCAGGGGGCACGACTTGTCGACCGATCGGGGCCAAAGGCCTCGTGAGAGTCCACCGCCGGGAAGAGATCATCGTCATTCGGCTGTTGGTCAGCCATTTCTTCTTCTTCTCCGCCGTCGGTTGTGTACTCGGTGTCGGTACTTTCCGAGGATGCAGGATTTTCCTCTTCCTCGGCCTCTTCTACTTCGTACTCGGCTCTTCCGACCTCAGCTTCGGCCTCTTCTTGGATCTCGGCCTCGGCTTCGTCGAAGCGAGCTCGCGGATCAGCCAGCCTGGGTATCTCGCCTCGAGCGTGGATGTCTAGTTCGTAGAACTCAGGCGGGCTTCTCGGATTTCTTGTTCGCCACCTTCTCGTGTGCATGAAGGTGACAGGACCGGTCTTCTAGACTCAGAGGATTTGTTCGTGCGAGTCGCCGGTGTTCGGATTTGGAACAGCAATGAAGCGAACACCGGTGCTTCGATTACGTCGGGGTGAGAAACTTCCTTGTCTCACCAAGAGCTCAGGAACTGTCAGCGCCAGGTGGAGACTGATCGGAAAATCTCTCGTCAGATGTGGGACCCGTGTTCCGCCGAGCGGGTCAGAAGAACTGTTGCGCTAGGTGGAAACTGGACGGGTACTCTTTCTTTAAATTGTGGGACAAGCGTCCCATCGGGCGTGCGTAGAAACTGTTGGTTACGAATCTGCCATGAGGAAAGGATTTTTGGTTAATGCGCCCAGATTCGCCCACCAGCATGAAAGGCCGGAAGGAAGAGATGCCTTCCGAGCCAATCTCCGGAGAAGGCCGGCTCCTTTTGGGGGGTTTGATTTAAGCCAAAGGGAACAGGAAAGAAATAAATGAACTGAAAGAGACAAATGTACAGAAAGAGATTACAAATATGTCCAAAGGTTGGTGGGGGGGAACTAACATGACGGGAACACACCAATCACCGCTACTTACTGCATACGAACACAGAGCATGACAAGGGACTGCAAAACCTAAGCGTACTTCCGATACACCAGCAGCGCATGCACAGCTTCAATAGCTCCCTAGCAAACATTCCCTACAAGGAACTAACAGCAGGGGATCGTATCAATCACCAGATACGTACACCGACGGGGTAGAAAGTAAACCTAGAGATGTCGAGACCGAGTATATGTGTTAGGCGAGAGAGTTTAACCGCACGACTTCAATGGCTCCCTAGCAAACATTCCCTACAAGGAACTAACGACGGGGATCGCATCAATCACCGGATACGGGCCAGCAACGTCACACATAAGCGATGGAACTGCTACCGATTTATTATATGAATGCTTTAAATTAATGAAGTACAAAAGGTGCTTTAAACAAGCAATGCTAGAGGAACCCGATCGCCAAATGCCGAAATGAATCAACGAGCCGCGACACGGGTGGGCCTAAGGCATATAATGAAAGACGACATAAAAGAATAAAAACAGAGAGAACGAGAACCGGACATACAGATTGTATTCATAAGCAGAAGCACGGTTACAGTAAGCACAGTAGTTCCCTAACAAACATTCCCCTTCCACCCTTTACAATGAATTTCAGATGGGCTTTTATAGCCCGAGTCCCACCCGTTACATTAATGGGCATAGAGTCCCAGTCAAACATAAGCTGACAGAAGCGGCGAAAGAGCTGCAAATGCTGACCTTTTGTCGGACTGGGCTGTACCCGCAGCATGGTCTTCCTGGAAGTTGGGCAGCTACGTGGCGGAGTGCTGGGCAAAACTTCAAGTCGGCAGAGCTCGCTGGTAGCTGGAGCAGGTGAAACCTCAGATCAGCTTTGAATGAGGATATTAACGCGGTGGTGCAGGCAGCCCATGCTTATCCCTTTTTGGTCGGCAGTCTTGGTTCAAATCCCGAAGCTGGACACTTGTCCGATGATGGGTTATCTTTGTGTGACACATGGCTGCCTTAGAGGGCAGTCTATCCATCTTCGCTTGGGATTGGGGCTCCTTGGGATGCGTGCAGAAATCAGAGCAGTCGGGGAAGGCCTTCAAGCCTTGGCCAAATTCCGGGTTTGTTCCCCTACCGCACACCTGTCAAGGGCGCATTCCGACTCTGCTGAAAAGTCGAACTGCGCACAGGCGAACACTGGTGTCTGCCGCCATATGGACCTGCTCCGGCATTTTATCTTTCTCCTGCATTGACTTGCCAGTATGCCAGTGCAAGGTGCGCCCAGAAACTGGGCGAAGTGCGCACTTCGCACCAAAACTGGGCGAAGTGCGCACTTCGCACCAAAACTGGGCGAAGTGTGAACTTCGCACCCAGACTTAGCCAATTTCAGATAGACCTGCTGGAAAGCTGGAAAATCAACTGGGGGACTCCAAGGAAAAAAGGGGGGAGAGAAAGAGAATGGGAAAGAAAAGGAAAGGGAGAGAAGGAAGAAAAACGGAAGGAGGAAAAGAAGAGCAGCACTGTTACAAAACAATATTGAAGACATTGCACCCCGTGCAAAATGTGACAACAATTCCCTCCCCAATGATTTTCGGGTGGGGTGGAGAAGAGTGGCTGATGGTGAGATTGTCAGGTATTTGGGCATTCCTTTTGGGCGACGGGTTTCTTCGAAGTCTATGCGGGATTGGTGTATGGAGAAATTTGAGAAGAAGATTCAAATATGGAGGACTAAAATGATCTCATTTGCTGGCAAGCTTACCGTGGTTAGCAGAATTCTTCAAGCTTGTCATATGTACTACTCTTCGTGTTGGCTCCCGAATATCACCCATTATAAGAAGTTGGAGGCTTGTATTAGGAGGTTTTTATGGTCCAATATGGATGGCTCACGGAGGGTGCCTTCGATTGGTTGGCGTTTTTGTTTTGTTCCTAGGGCGCAAGGGGGTCTTGGATTGTTGGACATCCTGGTTCAGGGAAAAGTTTTTGCTTCTAAATGGGTTGTTCGATGCCTGGAGGGTGATTTGAGTTGGCAGCGTCTTCTTCGGTTTCGCATCATGACAGCTAAGCATATTGATGGTTTTCAGGGCCCTTTCACTATTGAGGATACAGTGGGACATCCTGACAAGTTTAAGATTCGAGGGGGTATTCTTTGTAAGAGAATTTGGGAGGCTTGGAGAGAAGTTGTTAAATACCTGCAGTGGAAATACATGGATAATAGGAGGGGTTGGACTTTGGCCTCTAAGGCCATATGTCTTTGGAAAGAAAATGGCACTTACGTCTCTGATATCCCTGTGTTTCAGTGTAGAAGGTTGTGCAAGAAGGGGATTTTTATGTGGGCCGATATTTGTGATGAGCAGTCTAATCAGCGGATACCGTGGCAGCAGTTGTTAGTGAAATTTAAGCTTAAATATTTTGACAAGTTTGCAATCCAGCAAATTCAGGGTCTCCTTCCTGTTGAACAGCAACACAAAGTTTCTAGTAGCCTTCCGGGACCAGTTTGGAGGGATTGGAGATGGCAGTATGATAAACCTATCTGGTGTTTTAATTCGGCCAAGTTGTACTTGCTTATGGTTCCGTCGGTTCCATTTGGAGGGGTGCTTAACTCTAGATGGGGTACCTGATTTACGGCTAAAAAATGGAAGAAACAGTTGGCTAGTATCTGGGGTTGGAGGCTTTCTATGCAGCTAAAAGTGTTTGTTTGGTTAGTCGTTATGCAGGGTCTTCAGAGTAAAGCAAGGTTGGCCAAATGGTTGCTCTCTTCTGACAGGTGTTCTTCATGTGGCAGCAGTGAAACCATCAAGCATATCTTTTGGGGGTGTCCGCATAGCAGGACAGTTTGGAAGGAAATTAAGGCCTTGTACTCTGATGTCGTCCTGGATCATGTTTGGTGGCAGTTGGTTCTTTTGGGGGATTCCCCTAAGCTTCTCCGTCATATTTGTATTTTCTGGCAGATTGTTAGAGCTAGTGTTTTTTTTGCCATATGGAAGGACAGATGTCATACTGTTTTCCAGGATGAGCATATAGGGGTTGACCATACTATACATGTTGCCTGTAGGCTTATTTCAGATCAGATTTATGTCTTTCGTACTAGCATTTTGAAAGATTGTCTTAGGTTGGATAGAACGTTGAGATCGGAATGCTTGCTTCTTATTCGCAAGCTGATGTAATGTTTCTGTTGTATTCTTTGATTCTTTGGTAATATAAAGTATTATTTCAATAAAAAAAAAAGCCTTACTCTATTTGACTGACAAGCCTAGTGTACAAGGGGAAATTTAGCTGTGGTTAGTTTAGCTATAGGAAATTACAGACATTGTCTACCTGGGTAAGAGCAATGTTATGGTGGATCATTTATTGCAAATCAAAATGGGGAAGTCTATGATGAATGCCAAGATTCATGGCTATTCCGAAATGCAATGCCTACCAAAACACAATGGAGATATTGGGCATTGCCTATCTGTAGGGACATTTCCTTTGGAAGTTCCAATAACATAAAAAAAAATGACCAATATTCAAATCATGGCTCTTCCAACTGATCTAATGGTTTACTTTAGTACATGTGAAAGGATTGACTCCTGTAGTCTTAAAAGTCTGGTGGCTGAAGGGCTTCGTTATATTGGAGCAAAACAAATTGAGTAGACGGATTTGGCATCTTTCATCTCCTTTCTACTCAGATTCCTCACCACCCTTATACTTTTTGTAAGAAGTTTTCTGTTTCTTCATCTTGACCCTCTGCCTTCATTTCTTGATATCTATATCAACTTATACCTCAGCATTGTCACCTCCCCTATTCTTAATATTGGCCTTTCCTCCTTGTACAGAGTATACACAACTGTATAAGTAATTTCTCATAGCTAGTTGTGCACACCTTTTGTCAACTTCATTTATTTATTCATGTTTATGATCACTTGATTGTTATCTCCAGGATGATTGCTCTGTGAGGCATTGTTTTACTAATGGTGTCTATATCCTTCTAAAGCTATTGCCTATTATGACACAGAAGCTAGGGAACTCATTAGATATTTCCGTGATTTTATTCATTTTCTAAGGAGTTGCAACTTATTTAAATGGTACAAAGCTATCTTCTTTGTAATGACTTATACTTAAAACATATTGTTGACTGCATTGCTCAGGAAGCTAGCTGGACCTTGAAGGAAGAATCATTGCCACCTGGTTGGGTGTGCTTGGTATGTATTATAATTCATGTAAACATCCACTATCTAAATGGCCTATTTATTTCCTTTAGCTATTGTAGCTTGTTTAACTGGATTATTTTCTTGCTGCCAATGCCCTTGAGAAAGGTGTGTGCTGCATCTTCCAAGCAGGAGTTTCCACACAACTTTAGAAGGCTTCCAACAGATGTGTATACACCTGATCTGATAGCAGCAAGTGACTGCATGCTGGGTATGATTTTTGTTTTTGCATTCATAAGTTTTAAAAAGCAAGAATATGTGCAGAATTTATTGTGTATATACATGAGGAGTAAAAATGAGTAAAATTTGCTTTATTTCAACTCCAGGAAAAATAGGATATGGCACTGTGAGTGAAGCATTGGCATATAAGGTACCCTTTGTCTTTGTTCGCCGGGACTATTTCAATGAAGAACCTTTTTTGAGGAACATGCTTGAGGTAAAATCCAGAATCAACTGGTCTTTCTATGCATATTGTGACAGTAAGATTGCATTTAGATGGTACTATAATGTCCATTCCTTGTGTTTGCTATCAATGAGTTATTGACATTCATACTATTTTGGGCAGTACTACCATGGAGGTGTTGAAATGATTAGACGTGACTTACTAACAGGGCACTGGATTCCATACCTTGACCGTGCTATTAAATTAAATCCTTGCTATAATGAACCAATTAATGGTGGTGAGGTATGTTATTTATAAAATTTTGGACATTGGGTCTTGATCTTTACAATTAATTATGGGTTGGGTTTCTGAGATAAACAGGGCAAAGTTGTAGATTAAATTTTGGGGACTGGTTGTTCTCCATCATGAGGACTTGCTTTTCAATGACTCAAAACTAATCATCTGTATTTTTATTAGTCTAGTTGTGATTCTAGCGTGGATTCTGGACCATTTACTTAATGAGTTGTTATTCTTGTTTTTAAAGCAAATCTTGGCTTCAACTAGTTTTGTTTTAAATCTTTGGAAAGGTTTTGGCCTTCTTAAACAGAAAAATAGAGATCTAGAGCAACAGCTAATTTTGTCTTTCCTTTGTTGTTTTTTACAGGTGGCTGCGAATATCTTGCAGAACACAGCCATTGGAAAGGTTTACACTTCAGATAAGGTGATTATGCATGTTAGCCTTAGTTTCATTTCAAATTTAAATGCTCTACAGTGTCAAAGTCACTTTCAACTCCCTAAATTTGTGGTTAAGGAATTTGTCCAACATACAATCACACTATAGTTTTTCCATGCTTTGTTGAATTTTATCAAAGAAAGGAATTTTATGCGGTTTATAGTGGAAATGTAAATCAGAAACATGTCAGGCTGAACATCTTAGAATTCTTACTTTTGTATAACACACAATACAATAAGAAGTGATGACAGCACACTGTGATTATTCACGTTGTAAATTACACGTGAATTTAGATTGAGTTCTTACAGAGGCCTCCTTTCATTTTTCACTGCAACTCAATTGTTTTGGAAGCTTATATGATATACGTTATAATACACAGTGAGCTATAAGTCTGCATGCATAATCTAACATTTTGTTTTTGCTTATTTTTGATTAAATGTCAATGATTTATTTTGATCAATCTCATGTGTTAAACACTGCATTTTTCCATACAAAAATATCCAATTATAACTTTGGAGTCCTCTAGTGAAATTCTAATATTATATCTGTAAGATTTGGTGAGTTTTCAGATAAAGATAATTCAATCAGGTATAGTACTAGGTGGAGAAAAAATGCAGACTTAAATATTCAAGGATTTTATTTTCAATATATTATTTAAGGCTGAGGCACACATAGAGGAAGAAACAGCCTGGCTACGCACTAACAAGCATTTTATGCAACAGAGTTGAAAGTCCTCTCACTTACAAGTAAACCAAGTCCTCTTTTTTGAAGGTAAATGAATTTGTATTCCATATTCATTTCATGTACCAGCAGGTCATAGGTGGGTCCTATTTCTAACTGGAACCCCAAAAGAGAGATTGCTTTATGTACAGGAAACTGGATTCATAAAACAGTTTAGTTCCGGAGCAGTTATTTTGATGAGGAAAAAGATATGGAAATTGTCTTGAAAATGTTTGATTCTCTTTGAAAACAAAATGCAGGGGACCCTTTCCCTGACAGGGTCTTACGAAATGGTTTTGTGCTTGCTCCCACTAAATGGAAAATTCTCCATATCCTATTGCAATGGACTTTAATCCATGCAAAATCTTCCTTAGAAATTTATTCTACTTTTCTTTATTCTGTATAAAAGAAATAGCAAACCTTTTCTTTTGTATGACTTGATATTATTGCATGCTAATTTCTTTTTGATATCTGGTGTATCATTCCTCCAATTCACATAAGGGATTCAAAATTGACATATATTTTGGAAAATTCTGTTACAAGAGTTGGCAGATGTTTATGAGCAAATTTAATCTATGATCAACTACTGCGATGCATTCCTTTGATAGAATTTGTCATTAGTTTGAAAAAGAAAGGCGTTTTTAGACTTATAGTAAAACTGAGATTTGAAGACCTTTTTGTTGCATGTCATCTGGATTTGACTGTTCCAAAAGAAATAGCGAACCTTTTCTTTTGTATGACTTTGATATTATTGCATGCTAATTTCTTTTTGATATCTGGTGTATCATTCCTCCAATTCACAAAAGGGATTCAAAATTGACATATATTTTGAAAAATTCTGTTGCAAGAGTTGGCTGATGTTTATGTGCATTTTTTAATCTATGATCAACTACTACGATGCATGCCTAGGATAGAATTTGTCATTAGTTTGAAAAAGAAAGGCGTTTTTAGACTGATAGTAATTCTGAGATTTGAAGACCTTTTTGTTGCATGTCATATGGTTTTGACTGTTTCTTTTACTATCTTGCAGTATAGTGGAGCAAGACGATTGCGTGATGCTATTGTTCTTGGATTTCAATTGCAGAGGATTACTGTACGGGATATCTGTATCCCAGAATGGTATTCTCATGCAGAAAATGAGCTTGGTCTTCGTTCCAGGGATGAACATAATTTGACTTCCACTGATCTGTAAGTTTAGAATACTTGCTAGTTGGTGTTTTACGTTTATGTACTTCCTGGCATTTTATATGATTCTTTCAATACTCAGAATTATTGCTTAGTGTCTGTTATGTAGAGATGTTGAGGAGTTTGAGATTCTCCATGGAGAACTGCATGGCCTACCAGACACAGTATCTTTCTTAAAGAGTTTGGCAAGTTTAGACTTTGATTTCAGTTCTAATGAGAAAAAGGAGAGGCGTCAAGTCCGTGAGCGTTTGGCTGCAGCTGGTTTGTTTAATTGGGAGGTCTGCTCTCCTGCCTGCCCTCTTTTGTTATTTTAGCATTCTAGTGTCTTAAATTTTTACTAGCAGGTGTCTTCTGTTTGTTGAATTTATCTAGTCATTGGGAAGCCACAGAATTTATAGAGATGTAATTTACATCCTTTCATTTTTGGCTCACTCAAACTTCATCTTGGAGAACTTTGACATTGACCAGCCATCTTCTGGGTTTGCAGGATCTCATCTTTTAGACAGGCTTGAAACTGTGGCCTTGCACCCACAAAGGCACTTAGGACACTTGACATTTTAATGCTTTGGTGTTTTGATCATTATTGATCTAACACTGGTATCACGGGCAAATCTCGTTAAAAATATACATTGGGGCTTCTCACTTCTTCATCGATAGAATCTAGAGTCATGCCTCCCTTCACCAGTGATGGAGCCTGAGATAGTAAAAGTTGAAGATAAAGGGCCAAAACTGATAAAGAAATGTGAAGTATTTGTCCTGTCAAATAGAAGAGGAGAATGTGTAGAAGTGATGGAGGCGAATCCACAACCAGAACATGAGACTGTTATACTGGGCACTAATCAAATGATACAGAAGGAAGGAAAACCAAAGAGACAGGAAGAGTCATCAGATGAGTCCCCATTGGTGAAAGTGTTTTGCTTACTCAAAAAGAAATCTCAGAAGAAGGCTACTAAATCAGGGGAAAATCTTGTGAATTGGAGAGAGAACTTGAGGTGGACGATGAGGATTCAGAGGTCAAAGCAGAGTACATGGCATGCATGTTTTTGTTAGAAGAGGAAGAGCCTGTAGTAGAAATGGAGATAGATTTTCCTCCAGAGTATGAAACATGCAGTTCTACCTTGGATACAAACATTGTCCGAGCAATAGGTATGGATACATCTGCAAGTTCCAAGAGTGCCCAAGAGAGTTCATGTGAGGGAACCATGCTAAGCAATAGGGAGATCGTAATTCTAAGAATGATGCAGTTTCCCACGATTTTGGGGAGTAAGGCTGAGGTAGGGCCCACATTCCAACAATTCAATGCTATGGAGAACAATAGTAGGTTTGTTGAAGAACGACATCAACAAGGATTGCTATTGCTGAATAACAATCTGTTATTTGATCACACGAGAACAAAAGCCTAGACTAGCTTCAAATACCAAAGCCCACCATAGGATGAGATAGGGAGTAAGGAAACTCATAGGATTTCATGCATCCACCCTTGCTGCCAACCAATTTGGGGCTGAAAAGGAATATTCTTTTGTAGATGTATGGTATTGAGTTTCAGACTGGGGAGAGATCAAACAGTAAAATGCAGCCCTAGCTTCCAAGACTTTAATTTTTGCTTTTGGGTCTACATGCTTCTTTGATATGGGGGTATATTGTTCGTTAGAGAGTGCCTATAAAATTTTGTGTCGAAGAAGATTTCTTGTAGTACATTGTTAATGCCATCTAACATACTTTGTCTGTGTAGGTGTTGGAAGATATTGAGTTGGAACAACGACATCAAGAGGAGAGGCAGTTATGTTTCGTAGCCAGTCAACAAAAGCGACCCACTCAATGAGAATAGTCATCAACAAGTTCAAGATAAGTGATTCAGGGAACAAAATAATCAAGTCTAGGAGTGCCTTGCTAACCCAAGCAGTGCCCAACTTAGAAAAACATATATATATATATATATTTGGAGTGCCCTGCTCACTGAGCGTGTCGCTCTGGTGGGGCACCTCGCTTCGATAGGGCATCTCGCTTTGAGGACACCTTGCTACCAAAAAAAAAAAAAACACATTCGAGCAAAAATCCCTTATTGCAACACTCAATGTTACAACAACCCACTCCGAATAGCGAAGAGGAACAACTTCAGGTACCAGCAGAAGTTGTCCTACAAATTCCGGGAGGACAGAACGAAGAGGGGGCGAGAATTCTGCAACAAATGCAGTTGGAAACTCAGAGATTGCACGAAGAGTATGAAACTCTGAGACAGTACAATAGCCAGTTGCGAGAGCAAGTCATCCAGGAGTTGGAGACCACTATGGAGAGAATTGAAGAACGTCAGGAGGTATGCAGAGATGAATGGGCGGAACAGGAGGATGAAGAACGAAGGACTGAATCGGGCAACTCACCAGCAAGCAGTCTATTTTCCTTACCCAATGCAGACCAAGGGGAGAGGGTAAGAGAGAAGGCAGTAGCATCAGACGACCAGTCCATGAGTTCATCCTCAGCCACATTAAGGATAAGATTGAACTCGGAAGATTCAGCAAACTCAGGCGAAGCACAACTCGCAAGATCTGAAGAACAAGTGGAATCACCTGAAAGACCGAGGGTCTGGGAAGCAGGACAGAGTTCAACTGGCAATCACAGAATAACAAGAGAAGAGATGGCAGCAATCAATTGGAGGGATGTCCAGGTAGCAACAGAGGTAACAAGAAAAAGAGGTTGGTAGGATAATTCAAGTAGTGATGAAAATCAACCTGATCCCGACATTCCCCAAGTAAGTCCCCAGAGAAGCCCACGACACATGACTCATGATCAACAGACAAGAGTATGGTTTGCAGATGAAACACAGGTGATCGGGAGTGGAAGTTCTTCAGAAGAAGAGATGCCGAGACTGAACATTGCTGAAACAAGTACAGATGAAGTAGCAGAATTGTCAGTACCTCGACGATTCAGAACTCCATATACCACAGCCATGCAACATCCTACTGAACGCGAAGAAGTAGCCAGATACAGGCTAGCAGAATTGGACCTCAGGCGACACAGAAGGGAAGTGAGAAGGCTGGAACGTCGAGTCCATGCAACTTCCAACTGGCCCATATCTGCACATGAAAACGCGAACAATTCAAGTACTGACTCAGAATTTTCAGAACAATATCAGGTAGCCTTAGCACAATGTGCACCTCAGCGGCGCTTCGAGGAAGCCAGGTGGCGAAGGAGATTGCTAAGAGCGGACCGAAGGTTGCGAATTCTGCATAACGTAACCCCAGAAAACCAATGCCAAGAAGGGAGTTCTCGGGCCGAACTCATTAATCAGGGCCGAAATAGAGGTATTTTGCGGAATCCGGAGGGTTCGTCAGAGCCACTCGGTGACCAAGACTTACCTGACCAAGGGAGGAGCGTGGTTAACCTCCGTCCCGATAACCAGAGTGGGAGAAATTCACCTCTGGATACCCCTAGGTCGACCAGACCACTTGCTGAACCGCAAGGTCCAGCAGTGGGTATGGCCACAATTAACCCATCACTACGTGCTCCTGAGGTTAGTCCTATGGGCCAACCTCAGCGAGCTAGTAGGAACCGAAGACGTTGTCAGGAACGACTGAGGGACCGACTGAATCTCAGGTATTTGGGAGTACGACAGCCCTACAATAGGGAGATTCAATTGGAAAGAGGCCGAGGCCACAGGAACCAGGTTCGAGGGAGGAGAGGAACCTGGAATGGGAATGTTAATCCGGAACGAAGAAATCAAGTAAGAGCTGTTGAGCAACCGCGGAATGGCGAAATCCGAGGAAGAGGCAGAAGAGCCAGAAGAAATAACCGAAATCGGAGACAACCGAGACCCCAACAGCCTGACTACAACATACTTGATCGACCAGAACATAGAGGGGAAATGTTCCATTACTTGGATGATTGTGTAATCATCCGACGCCATGACGGAAGCACGGAACGGATTCCATGGCAGAGACATCCAGATCCCCCAGCAGTAGAACTGGCACATCAGAACCTTGTGAGTAGACCCCTGGAGGATGTAATTGAAGAATTTGATCCAAATACCGACAGTCCAAACGAAAGAGAAATCCGTCTGGTAGAGGATTGGATGGAGCAAATACGGGTGGCGGCAGAAAGAAGTCGGTAGAACACGAGACGTCAAGGAAGTAGGCACCAGTTGCCAGAACAAGGAGCTAGACAACAACCGAAAGCAAAGCAGTCGGACTGGCGAATTTTACCAAGGAACAGAGTAAGACGTCCAGAGGAACCTCAGCCCGAAACTCACCATAGACGAAGTAATCGCCGGAGACGACAAGAGTCGGATGAAGCAGAAACAGGGGATGATGACGGTTTTAGCAGTTTCGACAGTCGAAGCCGTCATCGCAGGAATGAGATGCCAGATATCTTCGAAGTCCGCGTCGGCATGGCTGTGCGGTTTAGTCGGAGATATTAAATGATCGAAAAAAAAAATAGGGAAAAGACAAAATAGCACCCTAGACGTCTAAATTCCAGACGTCTAGCTAGGTGGCGCGCATGGAGGAGACGGTTGCTAGGTGGCGGTTGTAGAAACCGTTATGGCATGCATGAGAGGCTATAAAAGGAGGTTAAACATTCATTTTTCACCATTCCAACAGTTTGCAGGTAGAAGAGAAGGCAAGGAGCGCGGTTGGCAAGAGGAAGCAACCGAGAAGGGTGGTGAAGATGACGTGCACCACAGTAGACGTCTAGGGTACAACAGACGTCTAGGGCAGAGCAGACGTCCAGGCCAGGAGGGCTGATGTCTGGCAGACAGTCACCCAAACGTCTGGGCAGGAAGTGTTGACGTCCGAATAGACGTCCAGGTAGATGTCTGGATCAGGCGTCTGGCAGACAGCCACGCAGACGTCTGGAAAGGGAGTGTTGACGTCCGAATAGACGTCCAGATAGACGTCTGGATCAGGAAGCAGACGCCCAAGTTGAAATTGCAGACGTCTGGCATCCTAGTAAGGCAAACGTCTAGCAAATTACTTCAGACGTCTAGCCTGGTGGCTAGCGGACGATTAGCCTGGAGAAGGCAGACGGCTAGGGAGGCAGCCGAGAAAATATACTGAACACTGAGCAGTTGGAGCAGGAAAGATGATTCACAGATCTGGCAAGGCTCCAAGTCAGGCAGAATCGAAAACAGAGTCCGTGTCGGCAAAGAGGCTACGACATCACCAGGGTAGACGAGAATGCGGAGGGAGGTAGCGGAATTGGCTAGCAAAAAGAGCAAGGAAGTCCAGCAAGGTGGAAAAGCACCAATTCCCGCCACAGAGATTACATGGACTTGTCCGACGGGTGATTTTTGCCGGCAATGGTGGGCAAAGTCAACTTCTGATAACCCTGTCAAGGGAAGACTTAAGGAGGCAGGAGTACATTTTATACTACAAGTCCCGAACTTTGATAAAGAGTTCTTTAAGGGTTATCTGATTCAAATGCTGGAGAACGACGATGAGGACAACTGCAGGAGCTATGTGCACATAGAGATAAGGTGGTGATAGTGGACTTCTCTCCCGAGTCATTTTAGCGCACATTCGGACTACCCAAGAAGGGTAAGCCAGTGGTGAACGAAAGAGTAGACCCCAAGAAGACGCCAGAATTGATTATGAGCGTCACTACTCTGGCCAGGGCAGAAGTTGATACGATGCTCAACACCCATGGTGGAAGGGGCATCAAACAGCCGCAGTTGAGACATACTGGGCTAGAAGTGATAATGAACGTTATTATGGCCAGATTATCAGGGGAACAGAGGAGTTCGGATTTACCCATATGGCTGATTCCGTACTTACAGGGCATAGATAAAGGAGTTGCTTATGATTGGGCACAACATCTGTCGCTCCGCATCCAGGCGTTCCTGTCAAGAGTAACGAAGAATTTCTCCATGGCATTTCATGCCATTGGGCTGATTTTGGACGTAGCCACGAGAGCAGGAGTACGGATTCCTGACTTTGGACCAGAGAAGAAAATTCCGGAACTAGCCCCAAGTGTCTTGCGGTGGATTGAACAACCATTGTCCAAGGGGACTACATCAACGAAGAAGGTGAAAGTGAAGCAGATATGTCATAAACCACCGCGGCAGGAGAAGACGGTGACTGCTTCAGAAGGGGAGGATACCCAATGGTCAGGAAAGCAAACAGCCACAAAACGGATAGTTGCCCAGTCACCGGAACAAGTACAAAGGAAGAAGAAGAAGGGACGGTTTGATGAGCCACCAGCAACTCTCTCTAAATATGCATTGCAAACCATCCAACGGAATTTAGAGACAGCTCGCTCAATACAAAGACAGTTAGAAACTCATCAGGAGGTGGAGATGGATCTCAACATCCCTTCAGCCCTTCACAATTCGGTAGCAGGATCCAATACAATTGTCCACATCGGACCCATAGAGTATTTTGCAGAAGCAGCATTCCAGGTTGGTGCCAGCTCACCGAAGCCAGTTGGGGACTCACTGGTTAGGCCAACTGCATTTGCGACAACATTAGGGGCAGTATCAATTGATGAGCTATTTGCCGCAAATGAAGAAACACAATTAGGTAATCCGGGAGAGATTACCACACCTGCAGTGGAGGGAAGTAGACTTTCGAAGGAAGCAAGAACTGCTGGACACTCACGAGAAGACCATATCCAGGTGGAAGAAAGAGAAATCTCACAAGGAGAGGTGGCTGAGATAGGGGGAGAGCAGCCTCCACCTAGGACCGATTCAGAGAACAGGGCAGAGCCGCAGATGAGCAGTCATAAGTCGGCAGCATCCAAGGGAAAAGAGGCGGTACAAGAGAAATAACAAGAGGAACAGAAGGACCTATGGTCTGAAGTGTTTCAGGTACGGGTACTGAATTTTATGGACCCATCAGACAACATGGATCAGCAAGCGGTTGACTGTTTTTTACAGTTAACAGAGATTATGGACAATATACATTTGCAGTTTGAAGCAGCTTGCATGGGCCAATGGAAGCAATGGCAAGGAATGATAGAGGGAGAGATGGAGCAACTGGTCAGTTGGGCAGCACAAGGACCATGGCGGAAGGGCATCTCAGAGATCAGGACACACCATGGACTTTGTCCATTTCTGGCTTGACCACAATGGAGGGGATTGCACAATTTCCAGAGAAGACACCTACTCTCTATTTGGAGCCAGCACGAGTGTATAAGTGTGGCCATAGCAAGAGGAATCCTCAGCAACCTACAGTACCAAGAGCACAGGTGGGAGTAGCTCCTGAACTATTACCGGTGTATGCACAAATGAATTTCATTGCCCATCTATTGTGTTGGTTGGGGGAAGGTTTGAAGTGCGTACACGTAGCTAAGAAAGCAGTTGATGAACTGCAAACTACTCTGGAAACAATACAGCAAAAGGAAACGCTCCTAGAGGAAGGTATGAACAGGATGGACGGAATGAGAGGGGAAATTGATAAGCTACAGAAGACCATGGAGTACCTTGGCAAGCAACTGGAAGAAAAAACTCAACAGATCTGCCAGTTGGAGGCAGATAATTCCCAGTTGACAAAGGCTAAAGAGTTACTGGTTAAGAAGACAGCGGACTTAGCAGCACAGAAAAATCAGTCCGAGCTCGCATGGCAGAAGAAGGAAGAAGTTTGGCAAAAGAAGCAGGCAAGCTTGAAGGAGGAACTGTAGCAGGCATGCCAAAGGGAGGCAACCCTACAACAGCAGTTAGCACAGAGAGCACCTTTGTCTTCTGGCTCAATATCTGAACAGCGGATGAAGGAGATCTTCAAGAGGAGGGAGACTGAGTTGTTGGATGCTCTCAAATAGACAAAAGATCGTGCTAACAACCTTGGGGTAGAATGTGCTAAGTTTTATAACTATGCCAAACAACTCAAGGAGGAGAGGGAGTTTTTAAAGATGCAGATGAAGGAATATGAAGCTGTTATAAAGGCTGCCAACATTGAGAACCCAGTTCCACCTGAAGCAGAGACAGAGACCCCACAGACCGAGCGGAGAAAGTCGTTGAGGACATCGACTTCTTCGAAGGGGAGGATAGATGTAGACAGCAGTTCCAGACAGCAGAAATGAGGAACTGACTGTGAAAATGTCCCAAGCAATTTTGAATGTATATAGCAAATGTTGATTATGCTATTTTGTAATGCCATTTTGTATAAGGCATAATGTTTGTATAGTTCAATCAGCCAATCAGAAGAGAGAAGGATTAAATGCACAAAAAGACAAAATGGCCGTCATGTGGTTTAAGGCTAGTTAAGGCAGACGTCTAGTTAGTGTAGACGTCTGGCCAGTTAGACGTCTAAACTGTTAGTTAGACGTCTAACTAGTTGGTTGGGCAAACGGTTGGGCGGTTGGCGCAGGTAGTTGGGGAACCGCTCCTGCAGCCTTTAAATACCCCCTTACTTTTGCATTGTAATCTGTAACCTTCTGGAGATAATAAGACAACACTTGATCATATTGGTGTATGCTTGGTGTTATGCTGTGTATTGCAGATCGTGCTTGAGTGTTATTGCAGGTTGTGTTGCTGATGTTATGCAGGTTGAAGACTCTTCCTGGTGGGTTGTTTGCAGGTATTTGGGAGCAGTAGCCACGGTAGCAGTAGTCTGACCTCTAGACGTCTGCACCCCAGACGTCCAACCCCAGACATCCAGCCCCTAGACGTCTAAGTCCCAGACGTCTAGCTCCCAGATGTCCAGTCCCAAGACGTCTAGTCCCAGACGTCTAGCCACCTGACGTCTCCCTTCCAGACGTCTCACCCCCTGACGTCTAGTCCAAGACGTCTAGCCTCCTGACGTCCCAGCCCCAAACGTCTGGTTCCAGCCGACTGATAGATAGACTAGTCTGACGTCTGAGTTACCTTGTACCTCTGAGACCCCATGCTGATTCCTTGTCTCGTCTGTTCGATTAGTTCACCTCTCGTATCGGGAACATACTCACCCTTGTCTACACCCTCTTTCGTCAATTCGTTTTTGGTCTCCTTTTTTTGACTTTCTATTGAAAAAAATGTCAAAAACAACTATAGAAAGGGGTAAAGTGAATTTCAGAATTCACTTTTTACTTTTCATCGTGCAAGGGCTTCTGTAGATAGGCAAATTGATGTCTTTATTTGATGAATCAGTTTTGGTATTGTATGCAAAGTGTTTGACAAAATGAGCATACATATATTTAATTATGTTATAAAGTGCAATTTAATATTGTACGTAATAATAAAGTGATGTAAGTCAATTATGTCGGCTAAATTACAAGTTATAAACTAGTTTGTCCTCTAGTGGGAAATGTCATGTAAATGCAAAGATCAAATGCATATGAAATGTAATTTGGGGAAGTTATGAGGTAGTTGGAGGGTAACTACTTTTTGGGTGTATAAATAAGCCTTCCCCTCTATTAGAATATTTTAATGTGCACTTTTACCTTTTGTCTCATGTGCACTTTTTTGTCTTATGTGCACTTTTATCCATAGTCTCATGCATATTTTGTCTTATGCATGTCACATGGATTGATTCATGTGAGGTTATGGAGATCATGACACTTGTCATAATCTCACACTAGCTTGCTGCCTTCATTTGGTATTGTTGCCAATTTTGCCACATTTTGACTAAAGGGTAAATTTTGGAATTGTTACTACAAATGTTTCCTGAAATCGTAGCTTTCTCCGGTGAAAAGTCTCCTCTGGCATCCTCAAGGCGCTAAGGCAAAACAAGGAAGATCCCAGCTTCGCCCTCTTGGAGGGTCGTATCTCGGTGTCGCTCGCTTTTAGAGCAAATTGGCTAAGGCACAAGTGAGCTCAGGTTCGCTCCAAAAATCAGCGAACTTCAGCTTCGCTCAAGTTTTCAAGCGAAGTACAGCCTGGACAGTGCGAAAATGACTAAGGAATGAAGTGTCTCGAGTTCGCTCCAGGAGTCACCGAATCTAAGCTTCGCTCCAGTTTTTGGGCGAACTGCAGCCCAAGCCATGAAGAAACGATTAAGGCTGGAGGAACCTTAGGTTCGCTCCAAAATCAGCGAGCCCCAAGGAGCGTACCTCAACTTCGCCCAGTTTGAATGTTCAAAAGGTTGTGAAGGCATGAGAGGCCCTGAGTTCTCCCTCAAGAGCAGTGAGATTGAGCTTCGGGCCTCCCTAGGGGCGAAGTACAACGTTGGGTGATGAACAATTTACTAAGGCATGAAGGCCTCGACTTCGCCCCATCCTCAAGCGACCCTCGGCCTCGCTCCTGTTCTCCAGCGAACCTCGGCTTCGGGCTAAACCTGAGCGATCCTCGGAGTCTGTTGTGGGACTTAGCAAAATTTCAAAAGTTTAACTCCCTCGACCACTGGCGAGTCTCCCGACTTCGGGCTTCAACCACGACGAAGCTGAACTTTGGGCTCAACTCCAGCGAACTCCGACAAACGTCTTCTAACTTCAGGACCACAGCAGGAGATAGCGCCTCTAGCAGGGAAAGAAGGTAGATGAGCATTTAAGGCGCATCCATGGCGCACGAGTTTGAGTCTCCGGCCTTTCCCATCAAGACGGCCCTGTCAGACCCCGAAAAAGCTCCAGAGGGAAAGCTACACCAATTGTATTAATGAGACATGCTGTCCCAACTGCAACGCCCGTCCGGAGCCGCTGTAAACACGAGTGAACCAAATTCCATAGATTCTCTGTCATCTGATAGGGGTCAAATCTCAGCTGCTCCGCTAGTTTTAGGGTTTGGGCATTAATGTAATCAGGGGGGAAATTCCTCTATAAAAAGCCACTCAATGTAATGAAAAAAGGGGGGGAACATCTTGCTAGAAAGCTGTTGTACTTGGATTCTGCATCAATATTAAGACTCCTGGTTCTAATTCTGGACTCCTTTTCTGTGTATGATGCCTTCTATGATTATTTCTGTTAATTCTGTTTCTTTATTTGCATACAGTAAATTCTGCAATCTGGATTTAAGTGTGTGATAAAGGGCGAAATCTGGAATTATTGAAGGATACGTATCAGAAAATGTTACAGTTTTAGTTTCTGTTATATTCATGATATTGATTGCTATTGATTTTAGTAATTGTGTTGCTTGTTCTTCCCCTGAGAACTATCTACATTTCAGTTTCTTTCAACACTTTCCCAATTTCTTTCCAATTCTCTTGTCTAAAACCTAGTATAGTGTAGTAAAGGAGCCAACCTTCTTTGGAGATTGGCACGGAAGGCATCCCTTCCTTCCGGCCTTTCAATCTGTTGGGCGGGTCTAGGGTGCATAGATAGACCAAACCCTTCCTAGTGGCAAATTCATAACCAACAGGTATCAGAGCCATTAGGGTCCTGAGCTGAGCTGAGGGAGTATACTCTCCACTCATTGAGTGGTTTAGAAACTAGAAAGCTTCTTAACAACACCATTGCTGAGCTATAGCAGTTTGCACTGTTCAAGGGCTGCTTGAGGTTTTCTGTTTCTAGATCTCCTTTTGTTTCTATGACAATTAGGGATGGTCTTGATGGGCCACCTTGTTGGTTAATCGGTGTTGGATTTCTTCTTGGATGGCCAAGGGTTGATCTTGACGGGCCACCTTGCTGGCTGCATGGCCTAGGGATAGTCTAAGGGAAACTTCTTCCCCTCAGACGACCCGAAAAGAGGCCAAATGGTCTCCACCCTTGGTTGGGCAAAATTAGACGGCTGGGGGACTTGACGACCTTCCTAGATTGCTAGAATTACCTAACTTGTACACACACCTTGGGTTGTCTGGTAGTCCTTGCAAACTACTTCAGCTTCCTAAGAAACCGTTCAAATTTATTGGCAGATCATGACTCCTACTCGTTCGCCTACCTGGCTTGGATGCATTTTGGTTTTGAGTTGTTTGTTGTCGTTTATCCACGTTGCTTGCTTGTTGGGGAACTTGATCTCTTCTCGGTGTTTCTCTCCTCATTCTTCTTCCAAGTTTCGAGCCTGAGCTCTCATTGTTCCAGTCTTCCTCATTACTAGAATTCGTCAAGGATACATTAATAAACTCCTATCTCAAGTTCCCAACTTCCATTCTGCTTGGCAATGATACTTCGTGGATGTCTCTCCATTGTACTTCGCTTGCTACAAATCTATCCCTTGCTTGGATATCTTACCGCATCATTAGTAGCACTTGTGCATGCTATCTCGTTAACTCTTTCATTCTTTTGTTCAGTTGCTCATTTTGTTCATGCAACTGTTGCGTTTCCTCACGGATTCTATGTTGTGCACGACCAATGGATGCATGCAAACTCATATCTTCATGTTAATTACCTTCACTCCAAGGCTCCTGTGTCGGTGGTTCTTATTGTTCAACATATATTACCACCATCCGCTATATGTTTTTTGCATTCAGTGATCTTAATATTTCTTCTTCTTCCACGTTTGGAAATCTAATGTGCAACCAAATTCTTCTACGTTCCATAGACAAAGGCTACAATTCCTCTTGTTCAATCACGAATTGCATATTGTCTTCTCTTCTTACATTTTCTCCTCCAAATAGCCAAGCTAGCTATTTTGCAAGTTCTGAGTCGCTGTCACCTCTTGCACCATCTTTCTTCTTGGTTCGAGTCGAAAGGAACAACTAACAAAATCTATCTACAACAATAACAACTCATGCAATGACCATACAAAGGCAATAGATGATGGATGAATATGAGTAGATATTGCATTAGCATTTTCCTGTACGATGGAATGTGTATGGCACTATCTTACATATACAGTCTGCGATCCTGCACAAAGTATCTCCCTCAATACAATGTCTGTGTGAACTTATCTACTCTTCCTCGTGTGGATATTTCCACAATACCCAATATCCTCCTATGCAGTTGAACAATATACAAAGTCTTTGGTACCTGCTCAATTGAATGGGGGGGGCTATTTATCTTTGGGGGGGTGGTACTTAACATCAACTACCACCTTGGACACCTCACTTCTAGCTGGTTGATAACTACCTTGCGTTCACACTTAACTCATAATTACATGCATTGCATCGTATGACTTTATTCAAATTACAAAACTTTGGAATATGAAAATTACATTGTGTGCACTTGACTTCCAGCGCACTTATTGAATTATTTATTTATTCAGCTGAGTTGAAATGTCAGAACTAGCACCTACACCTTTTAGGTATATAACATGTGCAGTGTATATATATAAGTTAATCCCATTGTGTACATTTGCCTATATATCAGGTTGTAGAAGAAGAGTTTAGCTTCTATGAAGCAAAAAGCACAAACTCTCTTGACCTTAATTTTGTCATTGCCTGTGAATCTCTGCCACATTCACCTGTTTATGCCTTTTTTTATGTGGCAAGTCATATTTACCATTTCCTGCACATTTTCTTCAAATGTCCAAAGTTATGATTGTGACAACGTTTGAATTTTGGTTTTGAATTAGAAATAGAATAATATTATTTTAAGGATGATCTCTTCCCTGAATTTTGTTTACATTTGCCTTTGAATTTGGCAGCAAAGGCACTCTCCAATTCTCTCACATTAGTCTCGCCCATCTGAGATTGCCTGCATTCCTTTTGCAATGGGGATTAATAGACTTCTTCAAAAGTTAATGTTTGACCCATTTTGATTGAAACGGCAGTTTTTTCAAAGATAACATTCTGTTTCTCTTGAAGATCTGATACTTGTCTTGCAGGCTTTTCCCTAAGGTGGCCACAAAGCTGGCATTTCGGTAGGGATTAGTTCATCCCAGATAGACAATTTCTAGAGCATTAAGGCCCCTCTTTGTTCTGTTTGTCAAAATTGGTAAGGTCAACAGAGGGTCTTTACTTTTACTTTTGCCAGACTCATTTCAAGTCAAACTCTTGATACTCGAGCATTAAATTTTTGCCTCATCATTTGTTGAGAATCAGGTAAAACAGTTTCATGTGCTATCCATTAGCACAATTTCACATACTTCGTACTGTGACTTATAATAACAAATCGCATGCCTATAATTATTCTAATCATAGCTACGAAAATCCTGATCCGATCTGATTTTTTTTCAATGCAGCAGGGTTGCCTATTCAAATCGCATCGGAATCCTGATTTTTGCCGATTTTTTGCCCTTTTTTCCAAAAAATTGTGATATGCATGAAAAAAGTTTTTTTCCAATGAAAATTTGCATTTTCTTTGTTTTTTTTTTCCTCAAATTTTCCTGATTCTTTTGCTGATTCCCGAAATTTCCTGATTCTTTTTCCGATCCGATTCCAATTTTCTCAACTATGATTCTAATAATAGATCACAACTTCCAAATAACAATTGCTAGTGCTTAATCAAAGATTTTGGTTGTGTTTTCTTTTCTAGCCTCTATATTTATACAACTATTGTCTTTAAAGTTGATTAGACGAATAGAATAACAAAGTGTCTTGAGCATATAGCAATCTGAAAAAGTACCTTTGGACTATGTGTCTTCTCTTTCAGAATTGGTATCTTCATTATATTCCTTCAACAACAAATTAGTTAGCCACGAATTGGAGTTTTTGCTGCAAACTAGAGTCTTTGTCAGCAACCATAAATTGGGACTTTTGCCATGAACTCTCACAACTTCAGAAGGATATGTGTTGTCATTTTTCAAAGATGACTTTGCCTTGCTAGCATGTTACTGCATCTTCCTCCTCAATGTCAGCCAATAGGGACAAGCAAACACAACATATAGACACTTCTTTATGCTTGGCATGGTCAAGTGCTTTAAATTTTACTCATCAAAAGAAGAAACAAGGCATAGAAACTTTTATATAGTAAAAGAAAAAATGTCTTCTACAGCAACTTGAAATAGTGTTTTGGTAGGGCACAAGTTTCTTTAGTCTTCTCACTTTTTGGCTTGTTTCTTCATGTCTACAAGTTGTAACCTAATGTCCATCAAAATCTATGATAAGAAGACACTATACTCTTGACATGACCTTGACATTACATCTATGGCCTACAATCCCCATTGCCCCCAACATTGCATGCATGTCCTTCGTAAATCCTTGAAACAAGTGCTTTGTAGGCTTCAGTAGATTTGAGGCTTCAAACACATTGAAAGTCTCACGACTCTCCTCTTGTAGACTACCATGCCTCTCGTCCTTCACTGGGCATTAGCAATAACAAAAAGTGACGTTGATCTCAGTAAGCCTTTATGGCTTTGGTTACAATGTCAGCCTTGCACCTGAATGGCTTTGGTACTTTGCTTCCTTACACAACTCTAGCACCAAATGTGATAAGAAGGGAGACACAAATGAAGATACAAAAGGGAATATATCTGGGGAAAACTACTGCACATATTTTGTGCTTTCTTTCTCCTTCTAAGGATGATAAGGTTACAATGGTTTGGGGGTCCCACATGCAATGACCCTAATATTATTAATCCTATTATCTTGATTACTTAACGTTATTGAAAAATTTGTTGAATCCATTTTCCTTGTTTAGCAAAATTTTGGCAATATTTTGCAAGTATTTCACTAGGATGAGGTAGGACTCCACTTCAGAGGAAAACCCCATACATCCTACCCTATGTTTTAATGGTTTGGCCAGATGAGGATTTACAATGTCAGTCAGCCACGAAACCCCTATCATGGGGTTGAGTTCTTCAAAATATAAAAGTGAGGTATATTTTGCTTGAAATGTGGTAAAGGAGTGGAGGAACATGCAATCCGTCTTGCTACAAACAAGATTCAAGAAAATTATTTTGGCATTGCAGGACGAACTTCCGAGGAGGTTTGGCTGGCCACACAACCTTTTCTTGCAAGTGTTGGGAATTGTTCACTATACAGTCACTTATGGACTTGAGCATGTCATGCTTGTTATGTCCAGCTAGGATTGCATGCACCCTGATACTATAACATTTTGTCCTTCTCATGCTTGTGTTTTAGGTGTAAAGTACAAGTCCATGACAAGTAATCTGGTTGTAACCATGTACTTGTGGTAAGACCAAAGTTGACTTTGGCAGAGCCCTGATGTTCCTAGGTCTTAATAACTACATCATATTACCTTCCATATAGTTACTTAGTATAATCTTTCCATTGGATATTATTTTAAATAGAAATGGAAGAATATGACAGGAAGCAGAAAGCACCAAAATAATGGGATAGGATCTTTTTACTGTTTGTTCAAATATTAACACATCATTGTTTGTGTAATCTTAACATTATATTTCTCATGCCATTTGAGCAAGGAGCATATTGACTTAGGTGTCATTGATGCTTACACCATGGGAATTTGATAGAACTTCAATTGTTTCTCCTTTAATGAAATGCCTACATATATTTGCATGTAGTTAGATGTAATTTTGAGACTTACAAACACAATTTTTAAGCCTCACATATTGATATTTTATTTAATTAATTTAGAACTCTTGTGGGAAGTGGCGTAGAGGATGATAAATGCAAATTTTCAAACTGTACAAGATTTGCAAAGTAGTTGCTTAGATCACAGACCAATACATTCTAAAGCTGGTGTATGTGCAGGTATAGTGATTTTGGGACGATTTGATTTGTGGTAAGAACAAATCTTTAGTTTTTTTAGTGAAATTTTTTTTTTCATATTGCAGGACGTAATTTTTGTTGCAAGAGCTCCTGGACGATTAGATGTCATGGGTGGCATTGCAGATTATTCAGGGAGCCTTGTTTTACAGGTAATTTCAATTCCAAGATAAATAAAGTCACATAGGTATTTTATTACTAGAGTGTTTTTTTTCATTTACTACAAGATATCATTAACAACCGGAAGAAATTCTCTTTGGAGCTAATATTGGCACTATATTTAAAAGAGAATATGTCTGGTTATCCCATTTGACTGTTTGTCATATGCTACAATACAATATGCTGTTTGACCTTATGGTTAAACTCATCTTGTTGGTAAAACAGGTTAATTGTTTTTATTATTTAGTTTGTTTTCTGCTTATAATTCTAAATTTTGCATGACTATTATTGGTGTTGTGATTTTCCAATTATCTTGGATTTCAAATATGACCCTTGTGTTGCTTTGGATGGTTCAATTAATTTGAAACGTCTGCAGCTTTCTGACAAGAGATAATTTCAACCAATAAAATTGATTATGCAGATGCCAATAAAAGAAGCTTGCCATGTTGCTGTGCAAAGGAGTCATCCAAGCAAGCAAAGACTTTGGAAACATGCCCTTGCTCGTCAGCATGCAAGAGGGGAAGGGCTTTGGCCAGTAGTGCAAATTGTATTTCTCTACTTGAGCTTTCTTTTTTCTCAATTCTTTTGTTGTGTTTAGTTTCTACAATTTGAGTAGGCCTTTCTGTATTAGAAAGGAACATGTGCACAGGTTATTCTCAATTAGTTAAAAGGTAGCTATGATGACCTTGAAGAACTTGAATATAAAAAGATAATTTGCTAGGCAGGTGAATATTTCAATCCATTTGAACCATAAGCTGTTTATTAATTCTGTCTTTAGGATTGATATAAATTCTATTGATACAAGCTGCTTATATAACTTTAGGTGATAGATTTCTTGTGTATTTGAAAACAATGTAATGATTATAGAAAGTTTGTATTGGATGTGATGTACCTTATCTCATCTGGTTTCAATGGGGCTTAAGATTTCATGCTATTTATGTATACGTTTCATGTTATTTTATGCTTGATAATGGTTGATTAGATGTACATTCTATGGGATGTGATGGATAGGATTATTGAGATATGATGTTGCATAGGCTCATAGATACTGTTGGTCACGAATCTGCCATGAGGAAAGGATTTGTCGTTATTGCGCCCTTAGGACCCGCAAACCAACATTGAAAGGCCGGAAGGAAGGAATGCCTTCCGTGCCAATCTCCGGAGAAGGCCGGCTTCCTTTGGGGTTTTGAGGTTCAAGATAAGAGTGCAGGGAAAGAGATAAAAAGTACAGAAAGAGATCCAAATTAGATTGGAGTTGGGTGGGGGGAACTAACAGTACGGCAACGCATCAATCACCACTACTAACACCAATATAACCATAACACACCACTATAGATGCTGTCACTCGCCAAGGACAGAGCTGTATACGTTTTGTGTTAAGGGCCAGAAGCACAGCTACAATGGTTCCCTAACAAACATTCCCTCCAAGGAACTAACAGTACGGCAACGCATCAATCACCACTACTAACAACACTATAACACAAAACATAACCAGAAAACTGCCGCTAACGTTTGCCCTATATATCCTCTGATTTATGCACCTTAGGCATACCTGACCACCAAATGCTGAAATGAATCAACAAGCCATGACACAGGAAAACGTAAGGCAGAAATGCAAAGGAGAGGCAACATACAGAATAAAAACAGTATAACAGCACCAAGTGTATGTATTATATTAATAAGCGTAAGCACACTACAATGGTTCCCTAACGTACATTCCCCTTCCACCACTTTACAATGAAAATGTGGTGGGTATTTATAGCATGAGAACCCCCGATTACATTAATGGGCACAAAGTCCCACCAAACATTAGCCGACAAAACAGCCGCGGAACCGCCGATGCCGACCTTTGTCCGGCAGATCGTACTTGCAAGATGGTCTCCCTGAAGGCTGTACAGATACGTGGCAGCGCGTTAGGTAGAACTTCTCATCGGCAAGAATGCGGGTAGCTGAAGCAAGTAGAACCTCCAATCAGCTTTAAAGGCAGCAACTGGCATAAGTAGTGCATCCCATGCTTGTCCTTGTGCTTGGCACGTCTCGGCTCGGATCCCAAAGTTGGACACTTGTCGGATGATGCTGCTTGACACGTGTCTGCCTTGAAAGGCAGTTTATCCAACTTCGCCCAGGATCAGAGCGCCGTCGGGTTGCGCAGGCAAAAACAACGTAGTTGGGGAGGCCTTTCATGCCTTAGTCAAATTCTGAGTTTGTCTCCCTACTGCGCACCGGTCAAAGGGCGCACTCCGACTTCGCTGCGAAGTCGGGTTGCGCACCGGTGGAAGCTGATTTACACTGCCGTACGGACTTCGCCCTAGAAAGGGGGCGCACTCCGACTTCGCCGCGAAGTCGGGTTGCGCCTCAACACTTAGTCATTTTTCCCGCCACCGTTACCTAGTGCGCTCAAAAGAAGGGCACACCCGACTTCGCCGCGAAGTCGGATTGCGCCCGAACACTTAGAATTTCTCGGCTGATTCTTCACACCGCGCAGTTTGCATTCTCGTTGCGCTCCAACCGAGGGCGCACTCCGACTTCGCTGCGAAGTCGGATTGCGCCCTGACACTTAGCCATTTTTCAGGGCAACCCTGTCATTTTGAGATTTTGACTGAGGGGCTCAAGAGAAAGAGGGAAGAATGAGAATGTAGGGAAGAGAGAGAAAGGGAGAGAAGAGAAAGGGGAAAGAGAGGAAGAGGGAAAGGGAAGAGCAGCACTCTTACAAAAATTGAAAACATTGCACCCCGTGCAAAATGTGACAACATTCTTGGCGGCTCGCGGGGTGTCGAGCTCGCCTCGGCGCAAAGAATCCATGCCTTCATCCATTGGGTGCAGAGGAACTTACTTCCCCTGCCTTCTGCTGCTCTGGTCGTTCTCCTCGCGGCAACTGTTCTTCAGATCCACTTCCGGCAGCTGCCTCCTCGGATTCGCCTTCCGAATGCTCTCCAGCGCTGGCTTCTGCCTCGCAGATGCGCTTGTATGCGGCCTGGGCTTGGCCCCAGGCTTCTGCTTCGAAGGGTCGGCGGTCAGCAACTTCTTCTAACGCTGCGTGGAATGCAGCGACCGTGTGCAAGTCGATGGTGAGGTATCTCTTTCCCAGCTCCTGGAAGTAGGAGCTGATCTTGCAGCACTTGGACACCATCTGGGTGACCTGACTTTCTTGAATTGGCTCGGTCCAGCTATCGATTTCAGCTGTATCCGCCTCAAAGGACAGCCAATTCCTTTTCACCCGCTCATGGGTGAGAAACTCACCATTCTCAACATAGCTCGGGCACCCTAGTTCAGAGAGAGCGTGAAGGGGAGCCATACAAATGTCTCTTTCATGTTCGAATGCATCCAACATTCGTCTGGCAACCCTCACCTCTTCTGTTTTCTTAAAATATTTATGCAAGGTTACCCTTGCATCTGCCCATTCTGCAGCGAATGAGGACATGGGGGAGAATTGGAGGCCATCGCGCTCGTGTTCTTGAAGATTTATCGCCAGGTCCAGCCATTGCTTCGCCTGGCGTTCGGCCTCCTCTACCACAGGCTTTCCCTGGGCAGAAACTTCTTGGATCCTGGATGCGAAATCCAGGACCGACATGGCTTTATTCATGTAGGGCTTGCATCCCCGCAGCAGATCAGCCCGCATCTCCTTAACTTTGCTCTTTGAAAAGACCGTCGCTTGAGATGCTTTCTCTGCAGATTGCGACTGCGCCTGTTTCAAAGACTCCTGGAGCTGAGAAATCTGCTCCAGGGCTGCCTGCTTTTCCGTTGCGGCTTCTTGCTGAGAAGCGGCCAGCTGGGCTTTTAATTCATCTATTTCTCGCTCGCGCCGATTCCAGCTGCTCAGTGGACCTAGACAGGTCCTCTTCAAGCTGCCTTGCTTTGTCTCGCAACCGGAAAAGCTCTTCCTGTTCCTCCGGATTTTTGACAAGGAGATTATCCGCTTTACGAAGGATTCCATGAATCTCGTATTGCGGGTGGATATCGTCAAAGCTCTTCTCCTTTCTCTCGAAGCTCGTAGTCCGCCCCGGTCATTTCCCGGAGAGGCTTCTTCACTTTTGGAGTTATCTTTCTCGTCGTGAGCACTCTCCTCTCGAAATCAAACTTGGTGCGCTTTACCGGGGCGGCTATCTCCTCAGTCTCCTCCGCTTCAAGTTTTGGAGGAAAGAGATAGGATATTCTACGGCTCTTGCTGCCAGAGGCAAATCGTCCGTGTTCTGGAGATCGTCCATGAAGTCCGGTTCCCCCAGCCTAGGGTTCTGCTGTGACATCTCTCCTGCGAACAGGGAAGTAGGAAAAACCGGGAGGACTTTGGAAGGAACGGCCGCTTTTGAGGGCGACCGGGGAGCGGAGAGCGGAGCGGTTGATGCTGGAAGGGTTTCAAGCGGCTGAGGCAATGGATGTAACGGTGAACGCGCAGCTTCAGCACTAACCACGGGTGAAGGGTTTGGGGTTTGACTCAGGGATAGGGAGGCGTTGGGGTCCTGAGCAAACTGGTCGAAAGAATGGTGGCCGCTAGAAGGCTGTGGAGATGGGGAGGAAGATGCGGCCACGGCTTGCTCGGATTGAGCGGGAGATGGAGTCGGAGTAGGGCCAGATGGGATCTGAGGGAGCGGGGCAGCGGACGTACCTGCGGGCTCCGCCTGAGCCGATGCTGGATGAATGTCTGCGGTTCTGGTTCCGGCGGCTGGCTCAGACTATCCAGAGAAACAACCTCTCGAGCGGCTGGACGCGGCTGCGGCTCGCGATCGATCGCCGCACCGTCGAGCTAGGTCGCCTGACCCTATCAACTCTCTTCCTCTTCTTCTCTTCTGGAGCAATGGCTGGTTTGGAAGAAGGAGATGAAGTAGGTGCAGCGGGCGCTGATGTTCCCACGGTAAACTTGTACCGGGGTTTGACTTGCAGAAGGTCTGCCGCGGCCGGTCCGGTCGCTGGCGGTGCTGGCGTCTTTTGTGCCTGAGGAGTCACCTCGGGCGCTGACTTGGCTAACTTTCGCGCCTTTTCGGGCACCACCATGGAAGCAACAGGCTACATTGGGTCCACTTGGATATCTCTCGGGCTCGCGCTGGCAGTTGTAAAAGTGTACAACTGTTGGGAGGAAGACCCCCTTTATAACCCTCAAAGGGACCTCGGGGAACGTAATCTCGGAATGCGAAAGGCCGCCACCGCCAATGTGCTGGTCATATAGAGCTGAAAAATCATCATCAACGGCCAGATTCCTCCTGATGGATTTATCGTGCCGCGTGCGGCACCTCATCTTCCAACATTCAATAACTTTTTCTTTTGGCCAGTTAAGGCCTGCTAGCTTGGTGATGAGTTTCTTAAATCCCGGAGAAGTGAACTTGTGGTCCGGGTTTCGCTCGGGGTCATATGCTACCTCCTCGCAAGAAAACTCCTGCCAAGGAGGCCATGCTTCCATCGAGTCAATCTCCAGTCGAGGTCAACATGGACCACATCGCATCTGTCTTCGATTATATCCGCCCGGGGGCAGATATGTGCAAACCTTCCCCTTATCCCGTGTGGGTCGTACTTCCAGCGCTGCGGCAGCAGAATCAGACCAATGTCAAAGAGCTCCCGCTCGAGATAGACATGCTGTCCTATCTCTGATATTTCAACGTTCGCCCAGGAAAGAGGATATTGAAAGATATGGCCCTTTTTCTTTCCCTGGCCGAACTCCTCTTCAACATAGTCCATCTGCCGCGCAACCTCCATCCCAAACTGATGATCCGTGCACCAGTAGGGCAGCAGATGAGGCTTGCCCTTGAATCCGTAGATTCTAACCACGATCCCCTCGCGTCGCCTAAAAACGTCCCCGAGCTTGTGATTCAAGCAAATAGTTTGTCATTTCCCCGCGGGGGCGAGGGATCTCACCATCGTTGAAGACTGACATGACCAAGCCCGGAAAGTTGAAGTTGAACTTGTAATAAGACCCTTTCCAGTATAGGTCATCCGTCCATTCATAGACGGGCCGTGGCTCTCCCTTCTCATTTTCCTTCTTCAGGTTAGGGATCGGCATACGGGAGTGCAAGTGATACAAACAAAGCCAAGCCAAGAAGGAACTGAACCGAAATTCACTTGATCGCTTTTCTCGTAGCTTCACCAGCCGGGAGTGAATGGCGTATGCAAGCCGACCCGCCTGGTCGAAGAAGATTGGGCGCTTCCCACTTTTCGCGCTGCTGGTTCATAAGATTCTCCGCATAGGAGACATTCTGCCAGCGCTAGCTGGTACGGCCGTACCACTCGTCGTAGTCGCAACCGAGGACCCACGCCAGATGGTGTATATGTATTTGCTTTGAAACCTCTCCAGGGGTATGGGGCCGGTTGGCCATTGTCCAGCTGCGAGCGGGGCGTTCAGCTCTGAGTTGAGGAAATCCCTCATCTTTTTTGTATGCGTAAAGCGCCCCGCTTGCTCGCCAAGATTTATCCTTTTAACAATCGCGCTGGAGTCATATTGCAACCCCGGGGCGAAGGCCGGCTGGACGGTCTCTCTGCGGAGTGCGAACAAGGGTTTTCCGTTGTAGTTGCAAATTTGCCAGGTAGCTGGCCTGTAATGTCTGACAATGATGTCGACCAGCTCGGGCATTGGTGGACAGGAGGGCACAAGAACCGATGAAGGTTCGACTTGTACGCAGCCCCGAAATGGTGAGAGGGCGAAACTTTATCCGCCCAACTTTCCACATTTATCCGCAGCTTAGTCAGGCTCATGGAAAACGAGCCGTCCTTGTACCCAGACAGGTAATTAACCGGTGGTGGTGGGGCTTGCCCACGCTGTACTTTCTTTGTCCGGGATTTTGACTTTTGATCCCGCGGCGTCTCACTCCTGAAAACATCTGACTGCGGGAAATCCCCACTTTCGCGCTCCTCGCTGGACTGAGCTTGTACTGGCAACTTTCCTTTGTCCATTCCTTCGAAAAAGCAATAATTATGATTTCTGGACGTCTGCAGAAGATTTCGCAGTCACAGGAATATTTTGCACGATTTGGCATGTCTGGGCGCACCAGACCCCCTTTTAATGATAATGACAGCGTCATTAATGGTGCGCAAGAGGGGGTAGGTCGGCTGGCTTGTGGCAGCGTTATGTTTTTCGGCGGCCGTGCAAGGAATGTCCTTTGAAAAACGCACCCTGGCCACCGCGCCTTGCTTTCTTAATTGCGTTTTCCTTGAAGGTTGCGCAATCATTAAATTTGATTTTGAACGCTGCGCCATGGCTGACGTCACCGCCACAATCTTGGCACACTGCTCAAGGCAAAAGCCTTTTGGTTCGGAAACCCATCTTTCACAGCCGTTGCGCGCTCTGGGCCCACACTTGGGGTATTAATTTTTTATTTTTTATAAACCATCCAAGTTGCGCCCAGGAAACAGGGCGCAATCGGACTTCGCCCCAAAATTGGGCGCAGTCCGACTTCGCCCGCGCAGTCGGACTTCGCCCCAAAATTGGGCGCAGTCCGAACCGACACTTGCTTCTTTTCGTTGCTGCCTTCACTTCCCACTGCGCCCTTGGATGGGCAGTCGAACTTCGCCCGCAAACCGGGCGCAGTCCGCACTTACAGCTAGTCCCTTCTGCCTTTGCTTTTTTCTTTAGTGAGCCACCCGAGCTGCGCCCGAAAACGGGGCGCATCTCACACTTCGCGCGAAACTTGGGCTCGCCCAAACTTTGCGCGCGAAGTCAGACTTCGCCTTGAAAGACAGCGCAGTCCGAACAGTTAACTCCCTCTTGGTGCTCTTTCTCCAACTCGCGCCTTTGGGAGGTGCGCGAGCCCGACTTCGCCCGAAGTCGGGTTGCGCACCCGGACTTAGCGGATTTTTCACTGTTTTCTTGGGGAGTCTCTCTTTTACGAACTTCGCTCTTTTCAGGGGCGACATCAGACTTCGCCGCGAAGTCAGAGCTTTCTCCTCTGTCCGACTTGGGCTTACTAAACTGGAAAAACTGAAAGCTGAAAACTGTACATACTGAAATTTAAAAATGCATAAGGGAAATATGTTACAAGGAAGGGCCCGTTAGGACACCTTCAACAGCGGTATATTTTCAAATGGAACCCGTTAACGGGAATAGGCAGGAGCTGACCCTCCATATCCCGAAGTATGTAAGCGTTGAGCTGGTTCACCCGAGCAATCTGATAAGGGCCCTCCCAGAGAGCATCGAATTTTCCGTGGTTGCCCGGCTTCGCCTTTAATGAGTCCCACTTCAGCACCAGGTCCCCGATTTCAAAAACTCGGGCAGTGGTGCCTTTCGCAAACCAGCCTTGAGTGGATTCAACATGCTTGGTGAAGGCCTGGTATGCTTTTTCTCTGTCTTCCTCCAACTGCAGGAGTTGGCACAGTCTGTCATCCACCGGATCTCCGCTGCTTCTCTCTTCGTCCAACATCCAGAGAGCGGGGATTTCAATGTGAGATGGCATGACAGCCTCTTTGCCATAGACGAGCGCATAGGGGGACGTTTTAATGGACGTCTTGAACGAAACTCTGTCCGCCCACAGCGCCCGGTTCAGGAGTAAATGCCAAGTCCGCTTGTTCCTTTCAATGGTCCTTCTGATGATCTTCAGGAGGTTCTTGTTAGTAGACTCAGCAAGGCCATTCCCTCGCGGGTAGTAATTAGAAGACATTTTGTGATAAATGCCAAGTTTGCCGGTGTACTCCGTGAGTACAACGCCTGCGAACCCCGGACCATTGTCCGTTACAATTGACTCAGGAACCCCGAAGCGGGTAATCAAGCTTTCAAGGAACCTGATGACCGTTTCTTGGTCCGCGTTTTTGGTTGGGATCGCCTCTGCCCACCGTGTGAAGTAATCGGTGGCTGTAAGAATAAACTTGTGTCCGGCAGAGGAATTAGGCGAAATCACCCCAATGAAGTCTAGACCCCATTGCTGGAACGGAGTCTCGGCCTGAATCGGCTGAAGGGGCAAGGGTGCTTTTCTGTTTCTGCCAGCAAACCTCTGGCATTGATCACACTTGGAACAGACCGCATAAGCGTCTGTAAATAGAGTGGGCCAATAGTACCCGACTCTAATTATTTTCAAGGCCGTAGGCCTTGCAGAATGATGACCTCCAGGCATCCCGGAATGAAAATCTCCGAGGACCCTGGATTGGTCTGATTTCCTGACGCACCGCAACAGGATGCCGTCAATATTTTTGAAGTAAAGCCCCTTGGGGCGAAGAGTGTACTTGAGTGCACCTAGCCGAAATCTCCTTCGTTGTGAGGCGTTCAGTGATCCGGACATCTTCCGGTGCAGAAATATCTCACCAGTTCATCTGTCCAGTCACTCCCCTCCGATAAGGAGTTGGCCAGGTTGATGCTTGTTGCTGTGTCCTCCCACTTACAGGCGGAGATGCCGGCTACAGCGCTTCGGGCCAGCTCCTGACACAAGGCTCGGCCTCTGATAAGCTTGGTGGGCCGCACTTCGATGTCGAACTCCTGGATTTTTGCAATCCATCCTGCTCTCTTGTGACCCGGCTCTCCTTGTATGATGAAGCTTCGAACGTCCGGTGAATCACAAAGACAGCTCGTTTTGCTCTGGGAGACAAAGTGCCTGAACTTCCGGAGCGATTTCATGACAGCGTGAACCTGCCGCTCTATAAAGTTGTACTTTTCTTCATGCGGCTGAATCACTTGGCTCAGGAACGCTATGGGGCGCTCCTCGCCATCGTCTCCTTTTTGAGTCAGGATTGCAGCGTAACTTTCCGGTTCTCCCACCGCGTACGGATGAAGTCCTTGGAGTAGTCCGGGTTTATCAACACCGGAGCTTGCGCAAGTCGAGCCTTGATTTCCTCGAAGGCTTGCTCTCTCTCATCAGTCCATTCGTAAATTGTATCTTTTTTCAGTAGTTCGGCCATAGGCTTGATCACTTGTGCGAAGTCCGGGATGAACTTCCGCACGAAGTTAATCTGGCCGAAGAAGGACTGCAGCCCTTTTTTATCAATTGGGGCTGGCAAGCGAAGGAGGGCTTCTGCTCTGTCAGGGTCAATGGCGAGGCCTTTCTCTGAGATGACATGTCCCAACAGCTTACCTTCTTTTACCGCGAAGACAGACTTCTTCGGGTTTATAGAAATGCCGAATTCTCGACACCTCTCAAATATTTGCCGCAGTTGGGAAACATGATCCCCTCTTTGGTGAGAGAAAATAGTCATGTCATCAAGGTAGATGACAATGATCTTATTGAGCAGCTCTTGGAAGGCCAGGTCCATGGCCCTTTGGAATGTGGCACCAGCATTGGATAAGCCGAAAGGCATGCGCTGATAGGCGAACGTCCCCCATTTGGTGGTGAACGCCGTTTTATGCTGGTCCTCATCCCTGACCCAATCTGGTTGTAGCCGGAAAATCCATCTAGAAGTGAGAATCTCTCGGCTCCAGCAACGATGTGTAGAATTTGATCAATTTGGGGAAGCGGATAGTGGTCCTTGAGGGAGGCCTGATTCAGGTTTTTGAAATCGACACAGAGACGGATGTCGCCATTCTTCTTCCTCACGTGCACCAAATTCGCAACCCAGGATGAATGCTTGATGGGGTAGATGATTTTGGCCTCGAGCATCTTCAGGAGCTCGGCTTTCATCATGGCCTCGATTTTCGGATTTACGGCCCTCTGCTTCTGCCAGAACGGCTTGGCGCCATCCTCTAGCTCAATGGTATGCTGGATTACATCTCTGTCATACCCCTTCAAATCCTCGTAGCACCAGGCCACGATGTCGGGGAACTCTTGGCATAGTGATCTGATCCGCTCAGTTCCTCCGAGGTGCAGTCTGTCCCGACCTTGATGGTTTTACCAGGTTCGAGTTCCAGGTCGGCATACTGCTTCGGGTCTACTTTGATCCTATGAGATATAGCTCTGTCATTCTGATCAAATAGACTCTCCAATGTAATCAGTCCTTTTGGGACATGATTATTCTTCAACTGTATCAACCCCTCATATTGCTCGTCATCAGGGTCTCTACTCTCGATTGAACATGCTTCATTTACCAAAAATGTGACGATCTCCTCGTCACAATCGAACACCTGCCAGTGGGTGTCCTTATCGAGCACGTAAGGCTCAGTAAATAGTGCGAACCGGCTTCGGTTTCGGACAACGTCGTCACCGGAACGTACTCGGCTCCAACGGACGCCGAATGTCGCGTGTTTGTTTTTCTCACGCGATATCGCCTTGACATTCAACGAGTCAAACGACTCCATCAAGTCCCACACCCGGTTGCGGTACGCCTTGAGATAGTGCTTTTTGGAGGCGCACTTGTTCGTAACCTGGTGACACACCAGCTCTGAATCTCCAAAGATCTCGCAGTGTTTAATCCCCAACCTCTCCGCCTTTCGCAATCCCAAGCATAGGGCTTCATACTCCGCCGAGTTGTTAGTGCAACTCCAAGCCAACCTGTAGGTATAGTCCTTCCGGATCCCGGTCGGAGAAACCAGAAGCACCCCTGCACCGGCGCCATTTTTGCATCGCGCGCCGTCAAAGAAAAGCTTCCACAGCTTCTCAGGTGCAGGTCCCACTTCCTTTTCAGCTGACTTGTCAAGCCTCTCGGGCTGTACAATGGTGTAACAACCCTGCTCTGTCTCAATTACGGCATTGAAATCCCGCAAAGAGAACTCATCTTCGAGCTGTAGCACTTCGAGGGCTTGCTCCGTCGCTCTACCGTCACCAATTCTTCCTCGACAGCTGGACCATGCAGTCCAACTCTTCTCCGGGTATCTTCTCTACTAGGAAGGTGGAAGGCTTCTCATTAAAGATTCTCACTCTTCTTCCTTTGAAGGGCACTTCCATGTGTGAGTAGTCTAGAGACAGGTACCCGCCCAGCTTCGCCGTGAACTCCCGGGAGAGACACATGCCGAAGTAGGGAGCCAGGTCAACAACCACGACCTCTTGGATGACCACGATGTCGAGAGCCTTATGCAGCCGAATAGGGATGTCCTTTATGACACCAACTGTCTTGACAGGGGTGCCGTCTAGTTGCAGCACGCCTTGGCTGCTCCTTGTGTACTCCATCCCGATCTCGTCACATACGGCTTTCGGCATAACATCGTGGAAGCGCCAAAGTCCACCATGCAGTTGTGAACTATGTGCCCTTGCATCCGTAAAGACAGATAGAAGGGAGGCGGTCTGTTCTTCCCAAGTGGCCGAGACTCGTCGGAGGTTGAACCAGGACAGCGGGCTGCATCTGCTTGCCGTTCTTCATGTTTTTCAGAGATTCCTGCAGCAGATCCACCTGGCCTGGGAGCGGAAGAGCATCGTACATGCTGATTCTAGCGGGTGTTCTTTTTAACTCGTCTACTATGCTGTAGCCCGAGGTGCTAGCTCCTTCGCTTCTTTTGCCGGCTCATACTTCGTCCGGTATTGCTGGGTGGCTTCAACTCTCTCGTCTCTTGGTCGAGACGGGTACTTCAGCCTTCTCTTGGGCTTGTTCTTTGGTTTCAGCTTGAGGCTGAGGTAGGGGAGCTTTAGCCGGAACTGGAACTTTTGCTATAGGGGGCTTGGCTGGAATAGGGGCTGCCTTTACCGGAGGAGGCTTGGCCGGAGCTGTGTCTTTGGATGCCTTCTCCTGGGCTGTGTAGGGCCACAGCCGCTTGTACGGTGGCAGCCCGCCAGGCTGCGGTTTTTCTCTTCTGGTGTATACTTTCAGAGGCTTTTCCGCAGCATCTGCAGCTTTCTTTTCTTCCTTGGCGGGCGGCACTAGATTTTCCTCTGGGAGGGCAAAGTTGGCTTCACCGTCCAGGATCATGTAGAGTTCATCGTCCTCTATGGCGCTGCCGGCCAAAGTCTGGATGTAGTGCTGGTGCAAAGGTGCAGTCTTCCTCCGAATGCGGGTCGTTGCACGTAGTGCACCAGTTAACCTGATCAGAAGGACCAGGTTGGTCTTCTATAGCAACATTTCTCGGAGGTGGACGCCTCTGCAGTTGTTGTTCTGGAGGCCTGTCTTTTGTTAGCGCCGGGGGCGGATATGGCCTCCTAGGAGCGAGGTCCATCTGGGCCTGCTTCTTCTTCAGAGCGGTCATGTCATTGGACATGGCATGATAACCTGAGGCCAAAGCCCGTACCTCCTGGAGGATTGTATTCTGAATGTTATTGTCAGGAGGCGGCAACTGTGCCGGTGGAGGCAATGCGGCTAATGGAGGAGGATTGGAATAAGGTGCGTATTGCGGGGGAGCAGGGAGTGCCGGAAAATGCGGAGCAGGAGGAGGCGGGTGAGGATAATGCATTTGCGGCGGGCCGTAAGGAGTTACGACCGGCGCCGGATTCCATTGCTGCTGGGGTTGCTGCCCTGATGTGGACGGCGCATCACCAGAAGCTGATGGATATTGGGATCTGGGAAAGTCGGGACGAATGGGTTCCTGCACTCTGGACGGGAGTCTGCCGATGGAAATGATATCAGCTTCAGCTTGTTGGGCAGCCTCGTACAGAGCAGGAAACGAGTCTATTCTGGCAATCTTCAGCAGCAGGCATATGTCTGAGTTGAAGGATCTCAGGTAGTAGTGAGCAGCCATGCCACCCGAAGGCCGAAGTTCACGAGGTACCCGTTTCCAGGATCTCGCAAACCCGATGTTAAAGTCGACACCTCCTCTTGGGGGTGTCTCTGGATACTTTGGAACTGATGCAACAAAGAAGTGGGGTCAGCAGACTCGTTGCATCCTTTCACGAGCCTTCTGGCGAGTTGGGGCCACCCTGTGATAGATCCCTCTGGCAGCGATCTCCACCAGTAGAGAAGCTTTCCCCTTAGGGAAAGGGCCAGCAGACGGGTCTTCACACTTTCGTCAGTAATGGAGTGCAATGCAGCCAGGGCAAGGATGTCCTGGATGTGCTCGTACGCCGTCTTGCCGTAGCCGTCGTATGTAGGGATGGATTTTAAGGCAGCAGGGGGCACAGCTTGTTGTCCGACCAGGGCCAAGGGCCCCGTAGAGTCCACCGCCGGGAAGAGATCATCATCATTCGCTGCTGGGCAGCCATTTCTTCTTCTTCTCCTCCGTCGGTTGTGTACTCAGTGTCGGTACCTTCCGAGGATGTAGATTCCTCTTCTTCCTCAACCTCTTCTATTTCGTTCTCCTCCTTCGACCTCGGCTTCGGCTTCTTCTTGGATTTCAGCCTCGGCTTCGTCGACACGAGCTTGTGGATCAGCCAGCCTGGCAATTTCGCCTCGAGCGTTGATGTCTAGTTCGTAAAAGGCAGGCGGGTTTCTCGGATCCCTTGCTCGCCACCTTCGTGTTTGCATGAAGGTGCTAGGACCGGTCTTTCGGACTCAGAGGATATGTTCGTGCAGAGTCGCCAGGTGTTCTGATTTTGAACAACAATGAAGCGAACACCGGTGCTTCGATTCTGTTTGGGGGTGGGAAACTTCCTTGTCCCACCGGCGTGCCGTAAACTGTTGGTCACGAATCTGCCATGAGGAAAGGATTTGTCGTTATTGCGCCCTTAGGACCCGCAAACCAACATTGAAAGGCCGGAAGGAAGGAATGCCTTCCGTGCCAATCTCCGGAGAAGGCCGGCTTCCTGTGGGGTTTTGAGGTTCAAGATAAGAGTGCAGGGAAAGAGATAAAAAGTACAGAAAGAGATCCAAATTAGATTGGAGTTGGGTGGGGGAACTAACAGTACGGCAACGCATCAATCACCACTACTAACACCAATATAACCAATAACACACCACTATAGATGTCGTCACTCGCCAGTAGGACAGAGCCAGGTATATGTTTTGTGTTAAGAGCCAGAAGCACAACTACAATGGTTCCCTAACAGACATTCCCTCCAAGGAACTAACAGTACGGCAACGCATCAATCACCACTACTAACAACACTATAACACAAAACATAACCAGAAAACTGCCGCTAACGTTTGCCCTATATATCCTCCGATTTATGCACCTTAGGCATACCTGACCACCAAATGCTGAAATGAATCAACAAGCCATGACACAGGAAAACGTAAGGCAGAAATGCAAAGGAAAGGCAAATACGAAATAAAAATAAGATAACAAGACCAAGTGTATGTATTATATTAATCGGTAAGCACTACAATGGTTCCCTAACAGACATTCCCCTTCCACCACTTTACAATGAAAATGTGGTGGGTATTTATAGCATGAGAACCCCCCGATTACATTAATGGGCACAAAGTCCCACCAAACATTAGCCGACAAAACAGCCGCGGAACCGCCGATGCCGACCTTTGTCCGGCAGATCGTACTTGCAAGATGGTCTCCCGAAGGCCGTACAGATACGTGGCAGAGCATTAGGTAGAACTTCTCATTGGCAGAATGCGGGTAGCTGAAGGGTAGAACCTCCAATCAGCTTTAAAGGCGGCACTGGCATAAGTAGTGCATCCCATGCTTGTCCTTGTGCTTGGCACGTCTCGGCTCGGATCCCAAAGTTGGACACTTGTCGGATGATGCTGCTTGACACGTGTCTGCCTTGAAAGGCAGTTTATCCAACTTCGCCCAGGATCAGAGCGCCGTCGGGTTGCGCAGGCAGAAAACAACGCAGTTGGGGAGGCCTTTCATGCCTTAGTCAAATTCTGAGTTTGTCTCCCTACTGCGCACCGGTCAAAGGGCGCACTCCGACTTCGCTGCGAAGTCGGGTTGCGCACCGGTGGAAGCTGATTTACACTGCCGTACGGACTTCGCCCTGGAAAGGGGGCGCACTCCGACTTCGCTGCGAAGTCGGGTTGCGCCCCAAGACTTAGTCATTTTTCCTGCCAGCCTGTTACCTAGTGCGCCCAGAAGAAGGGCGCAGTCCGACTTCTCCGCGAAGTCGGATTGCGCCCGAACACTTAGAATTTCTCGGCTGATTCGTCACACCGCGCAGCTTGCATTCCTGCTGCGCTCCAATCGGAGGGCGCACTCCGACTTCGCTGCGAAGTCGGATTGCGCCCTGACACTTAGCCATTTTTCAGGGCAACTGCTGTCATTTTGAGATTTTGACTGAGGGGCTCAAGAGAAAGAGGGAAGAATGAGAATGTAGGGAAGAGAGAGAAAGGGAGAGAAGAGAAAGGGGAAAGAGAGGAAGAGGGAAAGGGAAGAGCAGCACTCTTACAAAAATTGAAAACATTGCACCCCGTGCAAAATGTGACAACAAGATACTTTTTTTGATCATGTTTTGGAAACGTGTTTGCATGTTACTAATCATGATTAGGTTAAGTAGTCGATGGCAGATGCCTAATCTTAATAACAAGATAATGAGTCAGATTAATCACAAGAGGTTTCTAACGCAAGGTATGAATGTAATGAAGAAGAAGAGGAAAAGAGAAGAGAATGAACATATATCCCTTGACTAGGGAGAATTTTTTTATGATTATTGATACTTTCAAGGTCAAGGAATATATGAAAGAGAAGCTTATTTTGTGCCAATATATGTAATAAAGTAAGAATGCATAAAAACAAGGTACCCACTAGCATAGAAAATACCCCATGTATGTATGTAAACAATAGAGGTAATCATTAGCATCCCGGCGGGAGAAAACAAAAGATGTGCCCTAGGTTGTGGATCCGCTAAGCATTAGTGATCTAGTATTGTGCAATGCAGGCTAAACCTAACTAGGTTTCAATACCTGCTTTGTTGTGAAGTCCCCAAAAATCTATATGATCAAGCAGCAAAGGGTAACTATATGACAAGCAGAAGTGAAAAAGGAGAAGTATGTCAAGCAGTCCATGTAATATATGACAAGCAGTCATGCAATGTGAGCAGGTAAACCGATGCAAGGTTGGCACAAACAAAGCTGAAGAAGAGAAGAAGATGGAAGAAGAGAGATGATAAATGAGAAGAGAAGAAACAAAGAGAGGTGATGTGAATTTATGCATAATATCATTTTAAGTGCATTATGTTCATTGGTTCTTTAAGATCTTTACCATCCAATGTTGCTAAACGATAGGCTCCTGAGCCAAACTTGGTCGTTATGATAAAGGGACCTAGCCAATTGGGTTGAAACTTGCCCTTTAGATCTGTGCGAGCATTTGTGTTATTTTGATTTTCTTTGAGAACAAGGTCCCCAATTTCAAAAGAACGAGTGCGAACTTTCTTAGAGTAAGCTCGCTTGAGTCTATTTTGATAGGCTCAAAGATGTTCTAATGCATGGATGCGCTTTTCATCTAATAGCTCCAATTGGTTTAAACGATCTAAACGATACTCATCGCCGACTAAGGCATCTTGTAACAAGATACGCAAGGATGGGACCTCTAGCTCAAATGGAAAGACTGCCTCAGTGCCATAGACCAAGACATAGGGGGTTGCACCTGTAGGAGTTCGCACACTAGTACGATAGGCCCACAAGGTAGGATAAAGTTGGATATGCTAGTCTCGACCAGTCTTACTAACCAACTTCTTAAGGATCTTGTTGGATGCTTCAACTTGACCATTACCCTAAGGGTAATATGGAGATGACCACTTGTGCTGAATCTTGTACTTAGCACAAAGTTTATGGACATCCTTGTTCTTAAAAGGAGTTCCATTGTCAGAAATAATCACTGAAGGAATCCTGTACCTACAAAGGATTTGGTTGAAGATGAACTTGGATACCTGAGCTCCAATTACTGTAGCCAGGGGCATGGCCTCAACCCACTTAGTGAAGTACTTTGTTGCCGTGATGATAAACTTGTGATCATCAGACAAAGTGGGGTTAATCTTCCCAATAATGTCCAACCCCCACATGGAGAATGACCAAGGGGAAGAAATAGCTTGAAGGTTTTGAGAAGGGGCATGAACAAGATTGTCATGACGTTGACACTTGTCACAATGTCGAACATAGTCACATGCATCCTTCTCCATGGAAGGCCAATAATAGCCTATCCTAAGAAGTTTTTGGCAATGGCATTGCCACTAAAATGGCCTCCACATGATCCTTCATGAGCTTCACTAAGGGCTATCTGGGTTTCATCGGAGTTAAGGCATCGTAAGAGGATGCATTCAAAAGAACGTCGATACAAAGTATTTCCAATTATGACGAATTGACATGCTCTCTTGCACAAAAGCTTACATTGATTGCAATCTAAGCAGGCATTGAACCATCCTTAAGAAAGTTAAAGATTTCGGTGTACCATGGCTCAGATGGGGAGGCTTTGATGGTCAGGACATCTAATGGGATAAGGCTAGAGCCAAGGGTTGCAAGCTCTTGGAGTTGGTGAATGATGATTGTTGCTTGATCATCTTCTAACTCCAAGGGGATAAGGGATATAACAGTGGCCATGGCATCTACATGGCAGTTGGAGGATTGAGGGACTGACTCTATGGTTACCTTATCGAAGGTTGATAAAAGCTTGGTAACAATATCCTTGTAAGATTTTAACTTATCATCTTTAGTTTGATAAACTTCCTTGATCTGATTAACCATAAATTGAGAATCACCAAAGATAGAAAGGACTCTAACCTTCAACGTTAAGGATGCCCTAAGACCAAGAATCAAAGCTTCATACTCTGCAATATTATTAGTGCAAGAGAAACGAAGTTTGAAGGAAAGGGGAATGAACTGTTTTTGTGGGGTTACTAGAATAATTCCAGCGCTTGCACACTTATCGGTTAACTGAGCTATGAACCGACGAATAGCTTGAAAGTTTACCCTGCAAGCTACGCAACTCAGTCAGGTTACGGGGAGGAGGCATGTTATTGATAGCCGCTATCTTAGTGGGGTCTACTTCAATGCCTCGCCTAGACACGATGAAACCTAACAACTTGCCAAATGTGACTCCAAACACACACTTGGAGGGCTTAAGACAAACTCTATATTGCCGAAGACATTCAAAAATTCGTCTTAAATCTTGAGCAGGAGTTTCTCGATGTATGGAGGGACCAAGAAGATCATCCACATAATCCTCAACAATTTCATGCATCAAGTCATAAAAGATATATGTCATGGCCGTTTGGTATGTGGCACCAACATTCTTCAAACCAAAAGGCATGAATCTATAACAAAAGGTGCCCCATGGAGTTATGAAATCTGTCTTGGCCTAGTCCTTGGGGGCAATCCTGATTTGATTGTATCCCAAAATACCATCCATTAGTGCTAACATTCCACATCTAGCAGTGAAATCCACTATCATATCTATGTTAGGGAGGGGAAAGTCATCCTTGGGACAAGCTAAATTGATGTCCCGAAAGTCCGTACAAATTTTGATTGTGCCTTCCTTCTTAGCTACAAGAACGATGTTGGAGATCCAATCAGAATAGTCGATGGCTTTGATAAAACCAAAATCAAGGAGTTTTTGGAGCTCCTCCTTGACTAATAGGGCGACTTTAGGATGCATCTTCCTAAGCTGCTGTTTAACCGGTTTAACTACTAGGTGGTGGATAACTAAGGAGGGATCAAGCCCTAGCATGTCGGCATAAGACCAAGCAAAAATGTCTTTAAATTCTTTTAGCAACTTGGTCAATTGTTCCTGCTCATCCATGGACAAGGCTTTTTCTAGCTTAAGAAGTCTAGGACTTTGCCTGATTCCTATGCTAACATCTATGGTCTCTTCTATGAGAATGTGAGATTCATCCTCATAAGGAAGGGGGGCTGGGATAACGCCTAGTTGTTCAAGGTATTTAGGAGACGTAGGAATGGGATCCATTTGAGAAATAGAAGATTCAACATGATCGACAGAAAGGACCAACCCATCAAAGAAGAAGCTATTTTGAAGGATATCTTCATGATCCATATCACAAAGAGTATCCCCTTCAACATACTCCCCTGGGCACTTCTTATAGATTCAGGAGGGCAGAATAGTTCCTCCACAATACCTTCAGCAGCACACAATGCATAGTCTTTGGATCACTATTGGGCAACTTAGGGTGTGTTCTCACCAACTCCGGATTGAGTCAGATCACCATATTTCGATGGAGGAGCGGATTTGCTTGTTTTGCTCCTTGGGTGAAGTTGAAACCCTTCTATCATCATATTTCTCACTTTATTTTTTGTTGTCCCATTTATTATGAGATCCGAGGTAGGTTCCATTGCCTTTTTAGGAACAACTCTCGATATGTTTCTACCTTCTTCAGATACCTGGACCACTCGCACTCTTTCTTAGGGAGATAACTCAGCTTCGACGACATAAAATTTTTCCAAATGGATCTCACCCTCAACATCGGCTCTGTTGGCATTTTTGCCACATTAAACTTTCTGATAAATTTTTTGCCTAAGTATGGAGCTTTAAAGCGGCAAAGAGCATGCAGAGGTGTTGGAATTTTCGCGGGCCTAAAAGGGGACGATAAAATGCATGAAATGACCTTTGGATATTTCACCATTGCAGATCTTTTCGCAAGCTTTCCTGCGATATATTATAATAGGCGATCGGGTCAGCGGATCAAAAGTTATGGCCCCGGGAAGCAGAACCAGAAAGCTCAAATTCGTCACGAAAAATCCTAAGGCATGAGCAGTCGATGCCTGTCGCTCCGTTTTTCAGCGACCATGGGCAACGGAGGGAAAAAAATCGAAAAAATGTCTAAGTGTGAGCAGTCGACGCCGGTCGCTCGGTTTTTCAGCGATCGACGCCGGTCGCTCGACATTTCAGCGATCGACGTCTTTCGCTCGACATTTCAGCGATCGACGCCGGTCGCTCAGTTTTTCAGCGATCGACATCGGTCGTTCCGTTTTTTAGTGACCGTGGTCAACAGGGGAGAACAAGTGAAAAGGTGTTTAAGAGTTAGTTGGCGTCGATCGCTCCGTTTGGTGGCGATTGACGTCGGTCGCTCAATTCTGCCGGCGACGCCCGTCGTCGCTCCTTTTTGTAGCGACCTTGGTCGACAGGGGAAGGCAAGTCGCAAAATCGTATAAGTGTTGGTTGACGTCGGTCACTCCGTTTTGGAGCGACTCCTGTCGTTGCCCAACTCAGCCAGCGACTATCGTCATCGCTCGGATTTCCAGCGATCTTCGGCAACTGCAATGTTTATACGTTGATGTCGGTCGCTCGTTTTTTAAGCGACTCCCATCATCGCTGTCATCTCCTGGCGACTCTCGTCGTCGCCCCTCCCATTCATCTACCGCAAGCAGAGAAGGACGAAGTTGCAATTTGTTTTAAGGCAAAGTGCGTCCCGGGTTCGCTCCATTCTGGAGCGACTCCTAGGGTCGCTGTTTCTTTTGAACGACTTCTGTCAACCCTCCCCCATTTTAGTGAACCTCAGACTCAGGCAGGCCATGTACGGATTTCGAGATTCGAGCCGGTCAGAGTAAAACAGAAGGTGTACTTTGAAGTACAGGGTAGGTGGGCATTAAGAGCAGTTATTCAACGACAGATTGTCCTGCACCTACCGCAATAATCAGACGCGCCTTCTCAACCACCAGATCTGTCCAAAGTCGTACCAAACCCAGGTGAATCTTGTTGTAGGTATGCTCACGGCCAATAGGGGTCTAATCCCAGCAGCTTTTGCAGTCTTTGGGTTCTGTGCACCATTGTAAAGGGGGGAAATTCTGCTATAAATAGCAGTGGACTTTCATTGTAAAAGGGGGGGAACATATTGCTAGAAAGCTCTGCTGTAACGAACACTTGCTTCCAATACAAAGCATCTTTGGCTCTGACATTCGTCTCTTTCTTTTATGCTGCCTTCTGCAAGTATTTCTGCTTATACTCATTTATTTTTCTGATTGCTGTAATTCTGCATTTTGGATTAAAGCATTAGCAATTGAGTCTGGAATACTGAATGGGGGATACATAGGAAGGAATAACAGTGTTAGTTTCTGTTATGTTTTGTTTTGATTGTTGTTGGTTTGGGTACTAGCTAGTAATCGTGTTGCTTTTTCTTTCCCACCATAACTACATGCTATTTACATCTCTTTCTGCATTTTACAATCTCTTTCCTGTTATCTTATCTAAAAACCCCCAGTAGTGTAGTATAGGAGCCGGCCTTCTCCGGAGATTGGCACGGGAGGCATCTCTTCCTCTCGGCCTTTCAATCTGCGGGGCGAATATAGGGCGCAAAAGATTAAAATTCTTTCCTAATGGCAGATTCGTAACCAACAGGCTCATCAAAACATACTTCACCAACTCCGACGGACCAGGTGACTTTAATCGGAAATGCCCCACATCATCTAGTTCGGACAGAAGCAGGGTCACTAAACAACGCACCAACAGTTTGTCAGGGTTCCGAATTAACAATGGGCAGAGACATATCATGGACTTCTTCAGCTTCGGTACTTCGGCCTCCACTGTTAGGAGAGATTAGTTTCTGGAGGGTTCTCGGAGCTTGCCCCCCATGGGCTGCTCCCTCCCCATTCCTCTCTCTTCATTCTTCTTTGCGTGCACTCCTCTGTGTTGGATTGCAGCCCTCCCCCTCTCTGCTCTCCCTTTTATTTTCTTTTCCCTTTCTCTTTGGCCCATTTTTTGGGTTTCATCTTGTATTTATCTTAGTTCTTTTTTTCTGGGGCTTTTTAGCCTGCTAGCTGGCAGTCATTATCGTCCTTATTATAGTCCCTTGGATCTTATTTTGGACCACCGGGAACATCAATAATATTTCATTTCATTTAATTTCATTTCCTGGGGTCGCTATCAACTCAGGGTGAACTATGGTTATCATATTACAAAAAAAAATGTTAGAGGGGTTCCTCATCCTCATTATTCCACTCTAAACCATGATGATCTATGAATTTGGCATAAGTAATAACTTGATCATCATTAGTTGGTAAAGGTTGGTCTTTGTTGGGGATGTAACCTATGCCACATCTTCCAGACCATAATTCAACTTCTAAAGGCTCTTTAATGCCTTGTTTTTGGGGCCCTAAGCCCTTTCTTTCATATCCCATACTAGATAAGATCTGCTTAGGAAGTGGGTAATCATTGGATAGATATCAATGGGCAAAGGTTCCCTCTACTGGGAAGGGGTTGCTACCTTGGATCTTTTCTTCACGAGATGTATCCGCATAGACAAAGGTATACATACCTATGTGTACTACTTCACCCTTTTTATGGGGAAAACCCATAGTCCGAGGTGAAGGTGGCAGCTTAGCTAGATCTAGAAGAGGATCTTGGATTAAAGGATTGACTTGATCTTTAGATGAGATTATGGTTGGTGGTTCCTTACTTATTTTGAAATTTCCAAACTCCTTGGTAATCTGAGAAGAAGGAAGAGAAGAAGAAGAGCTCTTGTGGAGAGAAACGGATAAAAATCATTTTTGGATTGGGCTTGCTCAACCATTGAACAGTATTGGAATGGATGAGGGTCACCCGGGACGGTGATGAGTTGATTTTTAAATTCATATTTTAGGCATTGGTGAAGAGTAGAAGGGACAGCCCTCATTGCATGAATCCAAGGGCATCCTAGAAGAAGATTGAAGGATGTTGCACAATATACTACATAAAACAAGGTATCTAAAATCTTGGGTCCTACTGTAAGGGGAAGGGATATGGTGCCACAGGCCTCTTGGGATTCATTATTAAATGCCTTAATAATGACATCTGATTTAATTAAATCTTCCTCCTTTAGTCCAAAATTTATAAAAATTATAAGTGCATATATTGAGGGAGGAACCATTGTCTACCAAAATCCTCTTGATAAGGTTTTCCCCAATATATCCAGTGATGTAAAGGGTAGAATCCTCTTGTAAGTTTATGGAGGGAAGATCGTCATCACAAACGATATGTGATTTGTCCCAAGAGCACCTACAACATTTACTAGGTTGCTAGGGGAAAGATCTTGTGGGACAGTTTGTTGACTTAAAAGCTTCAACATGGCTTCCCTATGAGTCGGAGAAGTTTGTAAAATATCTAAGTGGGATATCTTAGTTGGAGTACTAGTTATTTGTTGTTGTAAATCGAAGGAGACTGTAGGTTGAGGTTTTAAGACCAAAGTGGGTTTATCTACACTTGTGGTTTTCTTTTGGGGGTTCTTCACAACTAAAGGAGGTCTAGAGGGTTGGTTGGATGTAGAACTTATCCCCTGTGGAGATTGTTCAGTTGGTTGAGCTTGGGCTTGTTGCCTTGTAGTAGTTTCTATCATACCAACCATGTTGTTGTAGGGAGGTGGCACATTATGGTATGACACTTGATTGCTTGTCTGTTGCTTATGATTAGATAGGGGATTTTGGAAGATCCCCATTTCTTGATTAGTTATAGGTGCTTGTTGTGTAGGAGGTTGATTGGTTGTTGGAGGATTGTGGTTAGGAGCAGGTTGAGAGTCCTCTATAACAAGATGACCCTCATCTATTAGGTCCTAAATCATGTGTTGCAACCTCTTACATGAACCAGTCATGTTCTCTTCCACCCTATGATACTCACAATGTTGACCAGGCTTATACCAATTAGCTGTAGTGTTAGGTTGTCTTATGGGAGGTAGCTCGATCATCTTAGCTTCCAAGAGTTGCTTAAGAACTAACGAAATAGGTTGGTCGGTCTAGTGAAATTCCTTGGTGGGGGTCGTTGAGGCTTGCTAAGTACCAACTTTTGCAAGACATTGGCAACATTAACACTATTGGTAGGTCTACTATTTGTTACCCCATCACCTATTACATGCTTATTCTTATATTGGGTTTTCACGGTCCATTCTTCTTATTTCTTTGGTTTAAGTTGACCTCTTCGAATAAGGGCTTGCTCAACCCTTCTAGCCAAATCGATTGCTTGCTCAAAAGAGGTAATAGTTGTTTCCAATTCATATGAGATTTGCTCTTGTAAGTTTCCGATAAAGATTTCTAACATGTCTCTAGGAGGCAAGGTGTATCTTAATCGTCCAACTAAACTTCTCCAACGAGACAAGAAATTCGAAAAACTTGTCTTTACCTTGTTTCAAATGGTATACATCTTTCATAGTGACATTCTTCTCAACATAAGCTCCAAATTGTTGAACAAACAATTCAGTTGTTTCCTCAAAATTCCTCAAAGAATGATTAGGTAGTTGATAATCATAATACCATAGTTGAGAAAATCGGAATCGACATTTTTAGAAATTGGCAAAAGTCGGGAATTGGCAAAAAATCAAGGAAAAAATTGACAAAGAATCGGCAAAAAAAAAAAAAAAAAAAACAAAATTTTCATTGAAAAAAAGTATTTTTCATGCATATTACAATGAATTAACATTATGCAAATCAAATATTGCAATAAAAGCAATAATTCATGTCAAGACATCATACAAGGGTCAAGCTTTAAGTACACATGAAAGTGGCAAAACACATCTTGTATTGCTTATAATATGAAAAGGTATAAAGTTACAAGTAACAAGAAGGAAAAAAAGGTTTCATTTTTATATGCCTGCACATGGAAACAAACAACAAAGTTAAAATCACTTGAAAAAAAGGAAAAAAAAACTAAACCCTAAACCAAAAGGCTAGGGTTTAGGGTTTAAAATTGAAACATTGACAGCTGCAAAATGGGCTTGCATACATAGTTATCACGCAACAATATTTACTTAAAAAGAGGAGCTGAACCCAAAACCCTAGGGCCTAGACTAGGGTTTAGGGTTTAAACTTCAAGTTCAAAGTTCAAAGTTTCAAATTCAAACACTAACAGCTGAAAAATGGGCTTGCATACATAGTTACCAGGCAGCAATATTTACTTATTTACTTAAAAAGAGGAGGAAAAAAACAAACCCTAAACCCAAACCCTAGGGCCTAGCCTAGGGTTTAGGGTTTAAACTTCAAAGTTTCAAACATTAACAGCTGAAAAATGGGCTTGCATACATAGTTATCAGGCAACAATATTTACTTAAAAAGAGGAGGAAAAAAAACCCAAAACCCTAAACTAGGGTTTCAGATTTAGGGTTTAAACTTTAAACTTCGAAGTTCAAACATTAACAGCTGAAAAATGGGCTTGCATAAAAAACCCTAAATTGGCCACAGCCTAAAAAAATAAAAATTATAAAAAATAAAAAAAATAAAAAATAAAAAATTGCAGATTTTTTGAAAAATCGCCGATGTCGATTTTTTCGAAAAAAAAAAGGCAAAGAATCGGCACAATATCAAATTTTTCAAAAAATCGGCAAAAAAGCAGGTGTCCGCCGATTTTTTGCCGATTTTCTTAACTATGGATAATACCATTACAATGCGATACCACCAAGGCTCTTAGGAAACGTTTTTAGCAACAATATATCATATATAATATCATGGCATGCTAGGAAAATGATGTTGTATTTAACCTGTGCTTTTTGTTTACTTGTTTTACATAATGGTCCCATTGTTTTAAGTCGCTATAGGATACAAATATGCTATGTTCCATGGGGATCCCTGGGATTTGATGGCCATCTCAGAAACATGTGCTGATGTCCCAAAAAGTTGCCCTGCTGTCCTGAAACGTGTCCTACCATCCCAAAAAGCCGTCCTGCCATCCCTGTCCCGGAGTTTTGTGGAACATGGCAAATATGCTTCCTTTAGTTTCTTCTCTTCAATTTATTATAGTAAATTTTGGTCTGATCTGAAGTATGCATATATTTGCATAAGAAAGGTTGAGTTATTAATCCTTTGAAACGAGAAGGAACAGTTGTGTAATGCAGTGTATAAGGAAATGTGAATACTGAAACTGTTATCGTCTATGCTTGTGTGTGAAAACATCTCTATATTTTCAGAAGGGAAGAAAATAAATCATCACAACCCAAGAAGTGGCAACAAATATTACAAGAAGAAGCAGGCCGTCTAGTATATTTCAACGTAAAACTAAGCTGCTTTGGGTGCTATTGTTAGAGTGAAGTTGAGATTATTGTGCACAGAATTTCTTTCTTTGTGAATAAAATTGCTTGTTTACATTGTGTTTTTATTTTAAATTATAAATTTTATTTTCTGGATATTAATTTCATACTCTTCATTTTCTCTACAAATTACTTTTACAGGTGTCATTTGGATCAGAATTGAGTAATCGAGCGCCAACATTTGACATGGATTTAGCAGATTTCATGGATCCAGATGGTCCAATATCATATGAGAAAGCACACAAGTATTTTGCACAAGATCCATCACAAAAGTGAGCCTTCCTCTCTTCTGGTTGACTCATAATAAAAATGTGCTGCTTTAGACATCTTTAGAACTGGATTTATTTTTAGTTGAATGACTTTGTATTTAGGTGGGCTGCATATGTAGCGGGAACAATACTTGTTTTAATTCGTGAGCTGGGGGTACAGTTCAATGATGGTATCAGCATACTGGTATGTTATTCTCCATGCTAATGTAAATTCTATATCATTGTGAAGAAATTCTTGATACTTTCAAACTATAAAATAACAAGTTGGATAGAAACTATATTTTCTTGATAATACTATTAAACTTTGATTCGAGGCAAGATCTTCCTACATTGTAATTTCTTTGCAAGTGTCCATTTTTCCAGTTACAGCTTTGTTTCACATGGAGTTGATAATTATATATTAATAGTGATATTGGGAATAAATCTTTCATATTAAAATCTAGAATTGTTCTTATAAACTTTTTTTGTTTACTTCTCAAATTAAAATCCACAACTGTTTTTAAAAGCTTTATGTTTACTTCACAAAAAGTAATTCAAATGACAAAAGTATTAGTCCTTGTTGGTCACAAATCTGCCATAGGAAAGGATTTTGGGAAGGATACGTGCCCTAGACCTGGACCAACATTGAAAGGCCGGAGGGAAGAGATGCCCTCCGTGCCAATCTCCGGAGAAAGGCCGGCTCCTTTACTAAACTACTTGCTTTTTTGCAGATGAGAGTACAGGAAAGAGATAAAAAGAGTAAGGGTATAGGAAAGAAATAAAAAAGCTAGGGAAGAAATGCAGTTGATTGATTTAATGAGGGGAAGAACCGGCAGCACGATTACTAACTAATACTTTGAAGTAGCAGCAATGAATACAAAGAATAAAACATAAATGAACACCACGCTAACTTCCCTATGTATCCTTTGGAAGAGTTCCAGGATTCAACTACTTTCCTACGCCTAAATCCAGATTTCAGAATTACAGCAATTAGGAAAATATATGAATGTAGCAGAAACCACTAACCACAGGCAGCATACAAAGAATTTAACGCAGTATTTTCTCCCCTATGTATCCTTCAGGAGAATTCCAGGGTCCAATCCCCAATCACACACCTAAATCCAGGATGCAGAATTACAGTATGCAAATGAAGGAATGGAATAACAGAAATAATCACAAAAGGCAACATACAAGAGAGAAATTGGGCCCAAAGTCTTTAATATCGATTGCAAAAGTCAAGTTACAGCAGCTTTCTAGCAAAAGTTCCCCCCCCTTTTTTCCATTGCAATTCATGGGTTTTTATAGAGGACCCGACCCTCTGAACCATCAATGCACAAAATCTGAGAGTACGCCCTCGAAAACCTGAGAAATCTACCTTCGCTCCTCCCGTGACCGAGCTCTCACATCTGTTTCTATATTTGGCAGTTACGGCCGCATTAGCCGGGGAGATCTACATTAATGAGCCGCCTGACTTGTCCTGAATCTCCGGGTGCGGTGCTCGAGTGGCTGCTAGGTCCATCGGGTTCTCCCCCTACGACTGATTTTTCCTCTTCTATTGCCAAAAATGAGTCCCGGGTCTTTCGGGCAAGTAAAAAGGCATTTATGAAATACTCGATTGCCTTGAAAAGATACTTGGCCTTGGTGTGTGTGCCCTGGAGAGCTTCGCTAAATTCCAGTTCGGGGACCTACTTCGTGACGGATGTGAGCCGAAGCCGGGCTGACCTCTCTGCATGGGTGCTTCGTGCGAAGGGGCCTTCAAAAACAGCTTCGCAAAGACTGAGCGCCGAAGCAAATTTGCCTCTTCAAAACATGGTTCCCAATCTCTCATCACTTTGCCGGGAAAACGGGTTGAAGGTTGCTTCGCAAACGGATGCTTCGCTGATGGGCTGAAAGAGTGCTTCGCTGCGAAGCTTTTTCAAAATGGCCGTTCGGGGGTCTTTTGGCCGAAGTAGAATCTTGCCTTAGAATATTTCTCCGACTTCTTCAAGGCAACTAGGCTCCTAGTGAGGGAGCTTTGCATGAAAATTGGCCGAAGCGGGTGCATCGCTGAGATTTCGGCGAAGCAGTTTTGATACTTTGCAATTTTTTTTATCGCTGCTTTGCCGCTTCGCTAGTGGGCAGGCAAAGTCTCGCCCTCACACCATGTCGGAGCCGCGTATAAGTTGAACCTATACTGGTTCTTGTGCCCTCCCGTCCACCACTGCCCGGAGCTGGTTGAGTCAATTGTGACATATTACAAACCAGCTACCCAGCAAGTCTGCGACTACCAAGGAAGGGTGTTGTTCACCCTCTTCAAAGAAAGCGTCCAGCCAGCCTTCGCCTCGGGGCTCCAGTATGACCCCGATGCCATTGTCAGAAGAATTAACTTGGATGAGCAGGCGGGCAGATTCATTCAGAGCAAAATGATGAGAGTTTCTCGATTCAGAGCTGAAGTCCCCACTGCCAGTAGGACAATGGCCATCAGGTCCCATACCCCTGGAGAGGTTTGAAAACAAGTACATTTATATTATCCTTGCATGGGTCCTTGGCTGCGGCACGGACAGAATGGTGCACCCGTATCAGTTGGCACTCGCGGAGTGTATTTTACATGGAGAGTTTTATGACTCCACTGCGCAAAGAAGCGGAAGGCGCCCGATTTTCTTTGATTGGGCAGATTGGGTGGCGTATGCCATACATTCAAACCTAGTCAGGATACAGCAGAAGCAGACAACCGAGTTTCGGCACTGCTCATTCTTCACATGGTTGTGCCTTTACCACACGCACTACCGAATCAAAGTGCCTGATCTAAAGAATGTAAATGAGAAGGGAGCGCCGCTGCCGGTGTAAGAGTGGACGGAAGCCCTGTACAGAAGAGGGTCTTACTACGACTTCAATTTTAAATTTTTAGGTATGACCTTGGCGCTGTTCAACGGCAAGGCATCTCGCCCTCCTCTGGCCATGACGAACTACCTGAGGAAATACAAATGCGGGGATACTTTCTGGTTGATTCAGGGCGTTGTTATCAGAATCTACGGATTCAAAGGGAAGTCGTTCTTGCTGCCTTATTTTTGCTCTGAGCATCAGTTCGGCATGGAGACCAAATGGACTATGTCGAAGAGGAATTTGGCCAGGGAAAGAAGAGAGGCCATATTTTTAAATATCCTATTACCTGGGCGAACATTCAAGTCCATGAAATTGGGCAGCACATCTACCTATAACAGGAACTCCTCAACATAGGCTTGATACAGTTACCACAACGTTGGAAATACGACCCGATTGGGGTCAGGGGAAAGTTTGTACATATTTGACCCCGAGAAAAAATCATGGAGGAGAGGTGCAACAAAACAGGCGCAGACCTGGAATGGCACATCGAACGGATGCAATCATGGCCACCATGGTAGGACTTCTACTGTGTGGAGATGGAGTATGATTCGGAGCGCAATCCAGATCACAGGTTAGACTCGGTGGGTTTCAGAAAATTCCTCACGAAGGTGACGCCCTCACGGTGGAAAAGGACAAAATCATTGAATGCTGGAAGATGAGGTGTCGCACGCAACACGATAAGTTTGACCAGAAGACATTGGCCATAGATGATGAGTTTTTGGCCTTATATGATAAATACGCTGGCAAATGGGAGTCGTTCGCATTTCGAGATTGCGTCCCCCTAGGCGCCAGAAAGAGGTATAAAAGGAAACCCCCACCACAGCATTTGTCCATTCGAAAACCTCCCAGCAAGGCGCCAACAAGCAGTCAGGTGGGCCCAATGTTGTCTCCAGCTCCCGAAACGTCGCCACAAAAGGAAAAGGCGCCAGAAGGGTCAACCGGTGGGCCAGCGGCAGTAGGCGTCCCTCCGTCAAAGCCCAAGTACAAATTTACCGTGGGAGCGCCATTGCCCACCACACCAACCGTCTCCGCCTCCTCCGAGCAAACTGCCGCTCCAGGAGAAAAGAAGAGAAAAAGGGGCGAGAAGACCAAGATAAAGCGGCCGAAAAAAGAGGCTGCGCAGCAAACAGCACCGACCCCACGAGCAGAAGCTGACGCGCCAGAAATCATCTCTCTGGATAGTCCAGGGAAAGAAGCAGAGTTCTGGGCAGCAGGCATCCTCCAAGCACCGGCTCAGGCGGAGCCCGCAGGTACTTCCTCTTCCCCGGTTACCCAAATCAGTTGGCCTTGCCGTAACACCATCCCCCTCTGAATCAGGGAAAGCCTTAGTCGCATCATCCCTGTCGCCTATCTCCTAGTCCTTCCGCAGTCCCCATTCTTTCGAACATTTTGCCCAGGACCCGAACGTTTTCCAAACCCTGGGTCAAACCCTAGACCCCTCATCTGCGGCCAGTGCTGAAGTCGTACGTACATCGCCGCGCCGCTCACCCACATCATTCAAAACCCCATCTCCACGACCTATTCAGCCGCCCATTTCCCCTAGGACCCAGTCGCCCTTGAAAGCGGCCTCATTTTCTGGAATATCTCCTGCTTCATTGTTTGCAGGAAGGATGTCGTAGCAGGATTTGGCCTCGGCGTACCCTATGCTGGCAAATATTGACCTCATGGGAGAACAACTGCAAATCACAGACGATCAACCCCTAGCTGCAAAGGCTGCAGGATGTTCCGCCTCTTTCCTCTAGGGCGTCAAACGAAGAAGAGCCGAGGAGATAGCCCCCCTGGTGAAGCGCACCAAGTTTGACTTGGACAGGAGGGTGCTGGGAACCGAGAAATTTATCCCTAAAGTTAAGAAGCCTCTCCGGGAGATGACCGAGGCCGATTATGAACACCGGATCAAGGAGAAGAATTTCGATGATATAAGCGAAGAATACGAAATCAATGGTATTCGTCGCAGAACTGAAAATCTCCTTGTTAAGCGACTCGAGAATCAAGAGAGGCTCTTTCAGCTTCAGAACAACTCGAGACAGCTGGAAGAAGATCTGGCCAAGGCCACCACGCGGCTGGAGTCTGCCCAGAAAGAGATTGAAGACTTGAAAGCTCAGCTCGCCGCGTCCCAGCAGGAGGCTACAACACAGGAAGACGGCCGAACAGTTGTCGGAAGAAAAGAAGGCGACACTAGAACATATTTCCTAGCTGCAGGATTCGCTGAAGCAGACCCAATCTCAGCTAAAGGAGAAGGCGTCCCAGGCGGCTGCCTTTTTGAAAAACAAGATCAAGGAGATGCGGGCTGGTTTTCTGCAGGGCTGCAAGGCTAATGTGGTCAGGTCCCTGTCCGTCCTGGATTTCGCATCCAGGATCCAAGAAGTATCTGCCCAGGGAAAGCCTGCGGTAGAGGAGGCCGAACGCCAAGCGAAGCAGTGGCTAGACTTGGCGATAAAACTTGAAGAGTTTGCGCGCAAGGGCCTCCGATTCCCCCCTATGTCCCAGATTGCCCTAGATTGGCGGATGCAAGGGTAACCTTGCATAATTATTTTGAAAAAACGGAGAAGATCAGGGCCGCTAGGAAGATGCTGGACGTGCTGAACCATGAAATGAATATCTGCCTGGCCCCCTTCAATGCTCTTTCTGCGCTCGGATTTCCGAGCTTTGTTAAATATGGGGAGTTTTTGCCCCTTGAACAAGTAAAGCTAGATTGGCTGTCTTTCGAGGCAGATACATCAGAAATTGATGGCTGGACTAAGCCAGTCCAGGAGACGCAGGTGACCCAAATGGTGTCAAGGTTTTGCAAGATTAACACCTCCCTTCAGGAGCTGGGAGAGAGGTATGACACCATCGATGTGCACATGGTTGCGGCATTTAGAGCAGTGCTGAAAGATGTCAGTGATTTAGAGCCCTTCCAGGCAACGGGTTGGGATCAAGCCAAGACCGCATACAAGCACGTCCGCGAGCGGGAGCAACCTGCCGAGCAAGAGGGCAATGGTGGTGAGCATTCAGATTCAGAGAGAGAAGAAGAAGGGTCAGAAGAAGAGACTGCTGAAAGTGAGCCCGGAGAAGAACAGTTACCCAAGAAGGGGACTCAGAAGCAACGGGAGTAGCAGGATGCAGGGGAAGGGAGTTCCTCTGTGCCCAAAGGATAAAGGCTTGGTTCGTTGCATTGAGGCGAGCTCGACACCCCGCAAGCCGCCAGGAATGTTGCCACATTTTGCACGGGGTGCCATGTCTTCGGTTTTTTTTGTAAGGATGCTGCTCTCCCTTCCCTCTTCCTTCTCTCCCTTTCTCCACTATCCCCTTTCTTCCCTGCCATTAGTTTCATTCTCTTCATTTCCCCCCCTCTCCTTCTTCTGACTGTTTCTCCAAGAGGGCAAAAGGCCCTAAATTTTCTAAGTGTTGGTATTGCGCAGCCCGACTTTGCAGCGAAGTCGGGCTGCGCCCTTAATTTTGAGCGCACTTGGGGAACCAACGTGCGGAGAGCTGAACCCAATTTTTCTAAGTACAGAGCGAACCCCGACTTCGCAGCGAAGTCGGGTTGTGCTCTCAGTTTTGTGCGCACCTAGGCATCAGTGGAGCCCTAAATTGTCTAAGTGTCGGGTGCGCAACCCGACTTCGCAGCGAAGTCGGGTTGCGCCCTCCAGTTCATGCGCAGTTGGGCGACTCATCTGAAGAAGCGGCTAAGTGTTGGGTGCGCAACCCGACTTCACAGCAAAGTCGGGCTTCGCCCCGGAAGAAGAGCGTAGTTGAGCAGCCCATCATGGTACCTCTAGTAACGGCTAAGTGTTGCGCAATCCAACTTCGTAGCGAAGTTGGGGTTCGCTCACTTACCTGCACACACTCGAGCAAAGAATGTTGAAGCTAGCCCAAAAATTTTCTAAGGCACGGAGACCTCCCCAACTGCGCTACTTCCCCCTTGCACTGCTTGGTTGCGCTCCAATTTTGGGCGAAGTCGAGCAAGAAAGAAAATACGAGCTCCTAAGGCAGACAGGTGTCCAGCCTCGAGATTTGAGTAAGAGATGTGACGGAAGGTGTGCGAGCGTGAACTGATTCATTGTACTTAAGTTGCCCTCAGTCAAGCTGACTTAGAGCATCATCTCCACACCGCCACGTAGCTGCCGATATTTCAGGTGGACCTTGCTGCAAGCACGTTCCATGCCGGCAGAGGTCAACATCAGCCGCTTTTTGCCGCTTTTGTCAGCTTTTTCAGTTATTGTCAGGTCTGGGATCCTGTGCCCAACGATGTAATGGGGGGAAATTTACGCTATAAATAGCTCGGCAATATCATTGTAAAGGGTGGAAGGGGGATATATTGCTAGGGAACCACTGTCGCTGTGCGTTTGCTTCTAAATAAAGAATATACTTGGCTCTATTGACTGTTCTTATCTTGTATGCTGCCTTTACTTATCATTTCTGCCTCATGTTGCTTATGTTATTGCTTACTGTTATTCTGCTTTCTGGATATCGGTATTTAATAGTTAAGTATTCCTGGAATGCAAAGGTAGAGGATACATAGGATGAATGACATTGGTAGTTTCTGCAACATATCTTGTGTTTAATTGCTGTTAGTAGTGGTGATTGGTTGTTGCTGTGCTGCTTATCCTCCCCACCCATAACAATCACATTTACATTTCTTTTTGCATTTCTAATTTCTTTCCTGCACTCTGAGCTTAAAACCAATTGAGAAAACATAGGAAGTCGGCCTCCTCCGAATATTGTCACGGAAGACATTCCTTCCTTCCAGCCTTTCAATCTGCTGGGCGAATCTAGGGCGCATTACACTAAATCCTATCCTAGTGGCAGATTCGTAACCAACATTAACTTGTGCCAATTCATCTACTGACTCGAGGAATACAATTCCTCCTGCAGAAGCAACCAAAAAATCAATTAAGGTTTTTCCCTTCCCATTTGTCTAGCAATCAGACATGATACTGTAACCCTTCTTCCTCCACACCCTATGTTGGTCTTCAAGCACAACATGAAGCATAAAAACATAATCTAATCATGTATGTGTATAATTTTAATACCCTTTGATATTTTTGAAGTTTGCTTTTTAAAAATTAAAAACATAATTGAATCATGCATGTGTATAAATTTAGGCACAACCTAAATGTTGTCCATGGATTGTTGAAGGAGAAGGCCCCTAAGGTCATAAAAAATTGGTGCCTTAAATCCTGCACCGCAACTTGCAACGACATCTATCATGTGCAGCCAGACCTTGCCACTGTAATGTCCAACCCCCATTTGAACACCAAGTTTTTGGCCTTGTTTTGAATTTTTTGGTTTTTTGTATTGTTTGTAATTTTGTGTTTTAATAGCTTCAGAGGTGCCAACTTTAAACTTGTAGAGCTTTTAATCTATGCACCTAAAAAATCTACAAACTTGGGAATAGCAAAATAACACCTTAATATTCAATTTTACCAAAGGAATTTGCAAGATTCAATCATATCTAAAAGCTATGAATTTTTGAAGTTGGCTGGATTAACATTGGTTACCAGCAAATTACAGCTAACTGAAAATGAGCATGATTTTTAGAATACTTATCCAAATGACATGAAATTCGGGCACAATATATTACAAACATAAATCTCAAAACCCTTTTAACAAAATTGCATAAAAGTGAAAGTACCAGGAGATCCGCAAATCTGGAATTTTGTGGAATTTGCAACAGCAACACTGGAACTCTATTATTTCATTCACTTCATCAAAAATATAACATTCTCCAGCAAGATAATACAAAGTATGGCGGATACAATGCTAGGCACCAATGATAAAAGCCAGAAAGGCGACCAAAAAAGGGGTGTTTTTTGCACAAAGAAACCCCATGTACTTCCTTCACTGGTACGACCAACAGGCTGTAAAGTACGACTGCCTAAGGAATGTCTCAAAGTGCCACGAACTCTGCTGGAATAGTTCCACACTGGTACGGCTGGGCAAAATGACCAATGTCTCTAAACCACCAATGAAACCCTCGCCCAAATCGCTATGTAAATGCATAAAAATATTTGCAATTGGGGCGGCTAAGCTGGAATAGATGGTAGGAAATGAATACCACAGCAAACTCCTACAAATATTGTCAATATCCTCAAAACCCCAAATGAAATCTGCAAACAATAAGCACAAAATGCAACCTCTGATATAAGATTGCCCTAGAGCACCCTGAGAGTGTCTTCCAACTCCGAAAGTGCTGATCCTGAAGGTGTTTTTCGTCACCTACAAGCAAAATCTGCAAAGAGAACCCTCTGCAAATCCTTTTTCTCTCCAAACAAGAATACTCAAATGCCAAAGATGCACAAATGAAGCTTTCTTTCTCTTTTTATTTCAATCCCCTAAAAAGGTCGGCCAAATAGAGGAGGTATTTGTTTTTTTTTTTAATTTTAATTCATTTTATTTTCCTTATGTCCACAAGGGGTCGTACCACCTCATGACCCACTTAATTTAATTCTTTATTTAGCTCCCTTTCTTTTAAGTGGCTATAAGGCCCCCTTAACATTGAAATATGAATTTATAAAGTAAAACTATGTTATATCAATTAAATATAACATATTAAAATTTACACATTAAAATCTTGGGCCTCCATTGATCAAACAAAAAATAGAAACGGATACCCATTTGGCCATACTGCTTAGACGTAACATCCGTTTTTCCAAGAAACTGCTCTTGATTGACTTACTAAAAATAGTAAGTCCCCTGAATTACTGCTAGAAATGGTCCTGTTAGCTGACAACTGGAAATGCAGAACGTCCAAAAGTAACATCTCATCACGTGGTGGTCCCTAAACACACGACATTGCCTACGTAACCCCATGAATAGGCAAGTCCACTCTGCACTCTGAAGCTGACTAAGATGGGGACATTACAGCCACATTGAAGGGAATGTCGGAAAAACAGACCTTGCCATATTGAAGGGAATGTCGGAAAAATACCAAAAAGTGGCAATGGTTGTCCTCGCTGCATTGTGCTTCTCTTGGTTCCACGCGGCCTTACCCTCATGCATGGGTTGTGCCCTTGGCATGAACCGTTATACAATTTGGGACTCATTTGTCCCACTCTTTGTGTGTGCAACTGGTGTACTCGAACTGTCATGGTGAAACCGGCTAAAGGTGTTGCCAATACAATGAAGTCGAGAAGGGGGGGAAGAAATGGCCTCACTTTGCCTTCGTTTGAGGTCTTTTTTTTCCTGTGAGCTAGAGAGCATGGCATCTACAACATTCCTAACTTCATTCGACACCTGTGGGCATGGTTTGACATCCTTGCCAATTTTCTTTGCCAAATGGAATTTGAGGCTGTATATGCCTCTATTAATGAGAGGGTTTAAACTTTACACATTGACAATTGAAAAAATGGGCTTGCATACATAGTTATCAGGCAACAATATTTACTTAAAAGGGGGAAAAAAATAAAAAACCAAAACCCTAGTATAGGGTTTAGGGTTTAAACTTTGACAGCTGAAAAAATGGGCTTGTATACATAGTTAACACTTATCAGGTAGCTATATTTACTTAAAATGAGAAAGAAAAAAAAACCTAAGCCCTAGGGTTTAGGGTTTACAGTTTAAACTTTAAACATTGACAACTGAAAAAAATGGGCTTGCATACATAGTTATTAGGCAACAATATTTACTTAAAAGTAGGGGAAAAAATCCTAAACCCTAGACTAGGGTTTAGGTTTAAAATTTAAACATTGACAGCTGAAAACATGGGCTTGCATACATAGTTATTAGGCATCAATATTTACTTAAAAGGAGAAAAAAACCCTAAACCCTAAACCCTAGACTAGGGTTTAAATTTTAAACATTGACAGCTGAAAAAATGGGCTTGCATACATAGTTATCAAGAACCAATATTTACTTAAAAGGAGAAATAAAAAGAGACAAAAACATGCTTGGAAAAAAAAAAGAATTTGCAAAAGTTTTTCTTACCTCGGATGAATCCTTTGGGCAGCTATTGGTGATTTCCGAATTCCTTCGAGCTGCAAAAAATCTGCTGTAAGGATGCCCTAGTGTGTTTTGCTTGGTGTGGTAGCAATTAGGAAGACCCCTTTCTCCAATTTGCAACAGGTAAAAATGAAAAAAAGTGAAGAAAAACTAACTATATACCGTTTTCTCTACCCGTGCGGCTGCGGCCGATTTTTCGTTCGATTCCTGATTTTTTGGAAAACATCATCAATTTTTCCTCCAAAAAGAATAATTCCACGGCGATTTGACTTGGATTTCTGGCAGACTTGAATAAAATAGAGGAATCGGCTATTTTTTGGCGATTTTCGTAACTATGGTTTGAACTCTCTCAACCAACAGTACACTGACTACTTTGAGAGGAGAATTATAGTGGTAGTTATATATAGTGGGAAAAATGACCATGGCAATGGGTGTCAAGTGATTTGTGGAGCTTATGGAAGATGTCAAATCTGTTGGAAATCATTTTCCTACCATCATGGACCTTGAAACCACCACTCAAAACATTTATTCCCTCTAGGAGATTGGGAAAAAATGGAACACTAGGCAAGAAGGAGATTCGTGGTCATAGAGTAAAGCAGAGTAGAGGAAGAGTTCTGAACATGGTATGAGCATTAAGAGGACAATGGAGACACCTTTAAGAAATCAGTAATCTGTAAGCATAATCCAAATATCATCTTGAACTCAATGAGTATCATACTCTGCATATTGGAGCAAAACTTAAACCTAGAGGTCAATTTTGCAAAGCAGAAGATACCATTAGTGTACCTCAAGGCATTCTAGCATGGATAAGGAGGGTACCATAGCATATTTTAAGGAATTGTAACATGAAGAAACAAGGAAGCCCTAGAGAGAACATAAGAGAAGAACCTCAAATCACTCTCGATGTATATGTATCTCAAAAAGTGTTTGGTTGAAGTAATAAACCTTTGTAATTCATCTAATCTAAGAAGCTGAATTAAAGCACATTTTTTCTTCAAGGTGTTTTATACCCCAAAGTGCTTCTCCTCATAAAACCATCTATGTCAAATCTCTTTGTGCGATGTTTACACTTTTCTCGTGTTTTATATTATTTGTGAGCACCATAAAGTAGAATTGATGCAAATTACATCTGTTTTTACTAAGACAACTGCGTAGTTTCTTAGAGGTCTAAATGAGGTAACTTCGAAAACAATCCAAACTTCCTTTAAATATGTGTTTGATGAATTGTTAGGTGAAATTTTAGATCAGTGCCAATGGTGAAATGCATACTCCTATAGTTACTACCTCCTGTTTGGTGATTTGTTACTTGCTTGTTTTGAGCAACTACTGACAATCTAAGTGTGGACATTGATCATTTTTGGAGATTTTTTCACTAGGATTCAAAACTGGTAGCAGTAGGGACTCACAACTCTCCTATGAAGAGGTTCTCATTGTCATGGTTGTCTTGAAGTTGTTGCTCATTGTAGGCAGACAAATTGACATGTTTGCATAATGAATGAATGAAAAAATAAATGCATTAGTGTATGAATATATATGTGCAAATTTGTGCACACGAAGCGTTTGTCATTATGTCATCATATTATGTTAAATGGTGAAGGATTGCCATATTGTGTTAAGCTCTCATTGTCATGGTTTTCTTGAAGTTGTTGCTCATTGTAGGCAGACAAATTGACATGTTTGCATAATGAATGAATGAAAATATAAATGCATGTTTGAGTGTATGAATGTATATGTGCAAATTGTTGAACATGAAGCGTTTGTCATTATGTAGCCATATTGTGTTAAATGGTGAAGGATTGCCATATTGTGTTAAGTGACAAGTGTTTGTAACAATGCGCGCATGCAAAGTGTTTGTAATAATGTTTATGTGTTGTAATAATGTAAAGTAATGAGGTATGTTTAATGTGTTATGTAAACAGGTAGCCCAAAGGTAGTTGAGTAGTTGCCAACCGCCTGTTTAGCCCGTTATAAGTACGCATCCATGTAGGAGATGCACAGGAAAGGGTGTGTGCATGCAAGTTGTTGTTGTCCGAAGTATATTGTTGGTAGATTGTTTGTTGGAGTCCCAGAGGTAGTTGGGTAGTTGCCAAGCACCTACCTAGCCTGTTATAAGTATGCATCCATGTAGGACATGCACGGGAGAGGGTGTGTGCATCCAAGTTGTTGTTGTCTAAAGTATATTGTTGGTAGATTGTTTGTCGGAGTATGATGTATTATAGATAATTGTTGTGCAGGATACATGTTGTGTGTGCAGTGTATCCATTTGTATTTGTAAGTATTCCCATTGTATATTTTGTTTATCTAAGTGGTAATGGAATCATATTGCAATGTGGTGTATTCTGTTTCTACACTCATCATTGTAGAAATTTTATACATATGCATTGTAACTCTAATCTTGAAATATCTCCAATAATAAGACTGATATCTCTTCTTATGCAATGCAAACAAATATGGTATTTATTTTATCGATTAAAATGGGACTATGGAGTATATAGATTTTAAGATCACATAAAGGAAACTAGTGACACATAGATTGAGTCTGCCCTTTAGTTACAAGTAAGTATTGATTAGAGTAATGATTATGTCTTAATTATTGGCATTTTGATTATTTTTGGATTTCTTCTTTTGAAATGTATATGTCCCTAGTAACAATGTATATAGGGAGGTTTTCGGACATAGTATTTTGATCTACTTATTTCTTAATGTGCTTTGTTTATTAATAAAAGCACTTGGATTAATCAAGGAATTTTCTAATGAAGTAGACAATGTGTCGAGACTACCTTGTCTTTTTGAGATTTGTAATAGTTATGACATGGCTACTTATTGGTGATCGTGTCTAACTATTTTCCCTATCATGATCTCATCTTCTTTCGACTTCTTGGATTGGGGTTCATATGGCTGTCCATCTATGCAAAGGATTTGGTTGTATATGGAGAGTCAAGAAAATGTACAATTCATTTGCATATAATAAAAGCATTTCATTTTTGTAGATCTTAATGCGATGTTCTTTTTATTGAGGAATAGCTTGTTGCTTGATATGCACAAAGTCTATGCATGCATTCTTTTGTGTTATTTATGATTGAAGTATCTAAAAATAGATTTAAGATACTTTATCTAGTTGGAATAAGAGAGAGTGAATGAAGTCACCTCTTTGCTGGGAGGCAGAGATAGAGGCAAAGAAAAAGGAAGAACAGTGTTAAAGAGATAAGGAAGGACACTCTGACAAAGGACACTCTGAAATTTGCATTCTAGGGTCAAGTAAAGTAACCCATAATGTTCTATAAATAAAAGAAATTGCAACGAATAACTAGAGAGACATAGTGATCATCTAGGATTGGTTGACACTTTTGATGGAGAAAGTGCAGCAGAAACAAATGTTGTGAAGGATACACTGAGGTAGAATTTGCATAGATGATGGAAGTGATACTATGCAGAGGTGTGAAAATCAGAATGTTCTGATAAATGAGCATGGAAGTGAAGTTGAGTAGGAGTTGAAGTGTGACGCTGACTACCCCACTTGGTAGTGAGGAAAGGAGCTTGTTGGAATGGATGCCACAATATAACTCGAGGTATAGTTCAACCTGTAGATTGCATTCTAAGGATTGATCAAGGTTTGCAAGTGGAGTTGGGGTTCATGTGGTCATTGTTGTTGGAGGGATTTCAATAACAGTACACCCCACAACTCTTATATTGGATAAGAAGAATATTGCTGAGAATGTAATAAGTAGATGCACGAGGGACAATTGCTTCCAATTTCTTTGCCTATGATGACATAATGGCAAGCTGCAATTAAACAGATTCAATCTGCACCATTTTATTTGATTGGTTCTATGAACTTCATCAGATATACTTGAATGTGATTTTGAATTTGAACTTATTCATTGAATTTGATGATTTAATCTTAAGTGCATGAAATCAGTTTAATTCACAGTTTGGCAGTATGGTTGGGGTGGGGGATCTAAGATCTTTCCTGCATTTGCATTCTTGATTTCCTTATGCATTGCCTTCTGATCTCCTTCTCCTTGTATGTATTTTCTTCTTGTAGTATATCTATCTATCTATCTACAGAGACACAGGCACGCAGAGGCATGGACACATACACATATATGCATATATGTGCAAACTAATTAAAAAATCTATTTCTGTTTTTTGAAATCAGTAGTAATTCTTATAGCTAATTTTCTTTGTGGAGAATGTTCATTTTTTTGTATCCTTTCCAAATTCAACATGAATTCGAACCAGGCAACTTAGAAGGGAAGTATAACCCCAACTACCAGTAGGCAATAGCTATCCAAATTCTATTGTGAGTGTAAAATGAATCAATTGAAGCATTGCAATGGCTGCATGCCATTATAAAATACAACTAGTGATATGGATGGGGTATACTCATTGAAGTCCTTTCTAGACACTTTAGATGTAACAAATTAACAATAGGTTGGTCTATTATAAAAGACATTTAACTATTTTCAATGACTTAAGAGAACAAGGGAATTCAATTTGTTCAGAGATGATAATGGGATAGTCTAAGCATGGTAGACGTGAAAATGAGTCACAAAACAAACGGTTATAGTTTAATTTAAAAAGTAGGTAAACATGAACAAAAATTCCAGTTCAAAATTTCTATAAATCTGGTTCTGGAACCTTTGATTTATAGAGGATGTCTGAAGGGGGTTCCAATTATCTGGTATAGTTTCCAGGACTGGAAAAGCATCTGCACTCGTCAGAAATGGTTTTCAGGCTATGTACTCTAGTGTTCATGATTGCAAGCACCACTATTTTTGGCCTTTGTTGGCATTGTGCATCCTCGAATTCTCTGTACATCTATTCATTTCCTTGTCAGTTTGATCTCTGTTGATATCCAGGTAGTCTTGCCACAGGATAGTTCTATGATCATTTGTAAAACTTGTCCACGTTGTTTTAAGTGAAATTGCTATTGATCACTTTTTGTGTCATGCTGTAGTTCTTACTGCATGTATCTAACAAACTGACTTTTTTTGTTTGGAAGATTCTTATTAATTATATTACTTTTAGATAGTGCCCCCCAGGTTTCTTTGATTACTTTTGGTCATATTATTTTTCTTTTGGAGATTCTTATTAATGATGACACTTTTGACCTGTCATTTTTGTTACTTTTGGTCTTATATGGGTGTTATTCTCTTTTCATTAATTCTTTTGAGAAGAAACAGTGGATTTCTCTTTTAATATATTGCCTCATGAAAATGATCTATGAATTTTGGGATGAAATGACTTTTTCATGTTGTAATCTCTGTTGCTAATGCAAAAGTCTCCTTAGGCATCTCAATAAGATATGTTTGAAGTGGATGCTTATATAAAAGCAATCTTCTTCCAATATAGGAAAAATACAGAAGTCAAGCATAACTAATTCTTTATGCACATTTATTATGTTAGAAAAGGGTTATTATGATTCTTGTTTGTAGGTTTCTTCAGGTGTTCCAGAAGGCAAAGGTGTGTCATCATCTGCGGCTCTAGAAGTTGCCACGATGTCTGCTCTTGCTGCTGCACATGGTGAGTACTTGGCCACTACAATTTCTTGTTCACTATTGGTGATATCTGCATGTTTGATATTCTTATTCAGTTCTACGTATGAAGTGCAAGAAAAAGTCTTAGTGGATACCTCTCAAGGAGACATAGGTTGAAGTCCTTTGACATGGATGATTCTTAAAATTGCTGCAATTTATTTTATCATATTCTAAGGGTTTTAGTGCGTTATGGATTGCTTCTCAGATACTTTCTACTATTGTGTGTAAAGTTGACAATCATATACCAATTTTGTGCTCAATTGACCTATACTGCAGTTGTCATAGCCTCTGCTTCTAGTACCTACTCTGTCCAAAACTGGATCCTCTCCACATGCATTGTTTCTGTTTGGTTGTCTTAGGAGGAATGGCTGTTACATTGATGGACATAAATATGAGTAAAAAATACATTTAAGATAGGTCCGAGGTGTAGACAAATTGGTTCGACCAAACCTTGTAAGGGGGGCGGAGATCCAAGGTTCAAATCTCAGGCCTCGCCGGACTGAATGCTTGTCCCTTTCCTGGTGCTTTCAGCGGCGTAAAAGGTTTAAAATGATTGTGGCATGGTGGTTATAGGGGCGGACTGCGCGAAGAACTGTGTGGCGGCTTCCGGGGTGGACAACGCAGAATACTGTGGCGGCCATAAAAGCCGGACTGCCTGGATTCGTGGCGGCTACCAATTCCACCATGTTAAAAAGAAAAAACCTATAAGGCCTGAGGTTTATGCGTTGGGTGGTCCCTTGAAAGTATTTTATAAGTAGTGAAGGTATCTACTTAACCATGCCATCTTCCATACCTCATCATAAGGGAATTGAGGCATTTGGAACCTTTTAGTAAGGTTTAGTCTGGTCTTACTGGGAGCACTTTTGCAATCATTTACATTCATGAAATTTTGTGGCTTTTAAGTGATGATATGATTGGGAACCCTTTACAACATTTTTATTTTCTAGTTCATGTGATATCAGGCATTTGAAAATATTCTTTGCTGATATCATCCAATTTGGATACAGCATTTTCCTTGTGTGGCTTAGAGTGTTTCCTCAATTTTATTTGCATCTTCTTTTCTGCATTAGTTGAAAGCTTCCAACTGATCAAGAAGTTTTAGAAACAGTCACAAGTCCATTTGTCTGCCTTTTTTGGGAGATAGCACAAGTCAGCATTGTGCCAAATGGCAAGACCAGGCAGTTGTAATTTTGTCCTTGATTCCTAGCATTGGAAAGATGCAATGCATAGACCCTAGCATCTAGTGGTGACATGGGGAATTGGTCCCGCAGGCATTCCTGTCCCAGTGCATGACCACCATAGGTATTAGTGTCAAGGATGGAACCACAGAAAACATGATGTGAAAAGTAGTGTTGTCCTCTCCAATTGTCTCGGTCACCAGATGCAGGGATCAGATGATTGGACTATTGCACTTTGAGTGGAGCGATACAACAAGGTAACTTCGAGAGCATGAAATGCGGCTCAATTGGACTGTCTCCATGTTTTTTTACAAGGCCAGCTCCTTTTAAGATGTGATCTTCAGCGCTCTTCCTACTCTAACCAGGTTCAAAGGGAAAAGGGAAAGAGAAAACAAAGATAGCGGAAAGGAAAAAGATCCTAAGCTAAAAGGGGTAATGCACCAAGATCAGAATAAGATTCCCCTGCATAACAGTAAGACACAAACGCGTGAGTGTAATGTGTTGACAGCTCGAGGTGAACACTTCCTCCTCTCAACATGTTAAGCACAAATTGTATATAAAGGGAATGAGAATTACAGAAATTGTGCTAGAAGTGGGGGCTGGAAAGCTTGCCCACAAGACCACTCAGGGTTCAAGTACCTACTATACAGAAGAAAATGAAGGGAAAGTTATACAACTCACCGATCTTTTACAATGCTAAAATAGCTACTGTTTATAGATACAAATGGGGAGATTTTCCCTCCAAAACTTGTGTAGGAGCTTTAAAATTATTGCTCTTCTATGTGTCGGGTCAGATCTTATTTCAAGTCATTGGTTCCTTCGAGGTCTCTAGATCTAAAATCATTAATTTTGAAGGATTTTGGGCCTTTGGATGTGCAACTACCGCCATTATTGCCATCTACCCTTTTGTTTTAGGGATTCTTGAAGTTTGGGCACAGGAAATCTCTACAATCAATGCACCAGGTTTGAGGTTGCTTTTGTTGCGGCTCCCATCGCTTTTGCCTTTAATTTGTCAACCAGTTTCCTGGAGTGTTACGTTTAAATGGTGCAGGGAGGTGGACTTGAGGCCTTTCTGCCATTGTTGTCTTTATGAGCTCAACTACTGTAATGTTCCCTTTTCTAGGCAGTCAGTGCGCAGAGTAGATTAGCCTATACATGAGCTCCCGTAGGCTAAATCGGATGTATGGGAGCCTTTGGAGATATCATAATCTGTGATAGAACCCAGAGAGCTCTTGATTGATTGTCGTTTTGGCTCGTTCGGAAGTCGTTTGACGGGATTTCTATTTTTAGCAATGGCCGTTTTTAGGGTTTCGGTTAACGGGTCAACTGCAGGATTACACTTCGGCGAATTGGGTATCCAGAACCGTTCACACTTTTTCATTCTGACAAGCGGAGGTCCAGTATTTTAATGGCCGAAGTTAATTTCATTAAGTGACATTATTTTAATATTTATAAAGTTTGTACTTTATATTATAAAGGGTCACTTATAACGTTGTAAAAAAGGGCCACTTTATTAAAATAACTTTAAGTGGTTGAACCTAGTGCACAAGGGGGCCTGTTGAGGGAAAATAAGAGAAAATTAGAAATTAAATTATTTTGTGTGCACAACCCTAATTTTGCCCTAATTTGGGAGAACCCTAAAAGGAAATATTAAAAAGGCTTTTGGGAGATCATTTGGAGGATGCGTGCATTATTTTTTCTTCCTTCCCTCTGGGTTTTTTGGAGAACTCTAGCAGAGACATTGCAGAGATTCTGGAGCTTGTGAGAGCCGGTAACCTCTTACAAGGACATTGACTTCAGGGTTGAAAGATTACCCTCAGGCCAATCAACGGTATTTCCATACAAGGAATACATTCGGACTTCATTATTCAGTCTTGTTGGTTACGAATCTGCCATGAGGAAAGGATTTGTTGTTATTGCGCCCAGATTTGCCCACCAGATTGAAAGGCCGGAAGGAAGGAATGCCTTCCGGGCCAATCTCCGGAGAAGGCCGGCTTCCCTGTGGGGTTGGTGTTAAGATAAGAGTGCAGGAAAGAGATAAAAAAAAGGTACAAAAAGAGATAAAAATGCAGAAAGGGATTCCAAATGTGATTGGAGTTGGGTGGGGGGAATAAGCAGCACGGCAACGAATCAATCACCACTACTAACAACATTCATCTACAAACACATATTGAAACTACAGCTATCAGCGATCCCATGTATCCCCTATCTATGCATTCCAGAATACCTGGCCATCAAATGCTTGGAGTCCAGAGTTCAGTACAACAGCAAGCAATGACACAAGAAACATGAGGCAGAAATGACAAGGAGAGGCAGCATGCAAGATAAAAGACAGTAAGCAGAGCCAAGTATATGTTTATATTTGAGGCAAACGCACAGCTACAATTGTTCCCTAGCAATATATTCCCCTTCCACCACCTTACAATGAAAATGTGGTGGGTATTTATAGCCCAAAACTCCCCCCGATTACATTCATGGGCACAGAGTCCCAGACAAGACGATAGGCCGACACGAGCGGCTGAGGAGCTGCTGATGCTGACTTCTGTCGGGCCGGACTGTCCTTGCAGCATGGTGTCCCTGAAGATGGTACAGCTACGTGGCAGCGCGTTGGGACAAGTCTTCAGTCAACAGGAATGCGGGTAGGTGCGGCAGATGGCACTTCACATCGGCTTAAATGGTGACAGATGACGCCGGTAGTGAAGCCCATGCTTTGTCCTTGCACGGTCAAGTCTTGGCTCGAATTCCGAAGATGGACACTTGTCGGATGCTGAAGTGTGACACGTGTCTGCCTTGAAAGGCAGCTTATCCAACTTCGCCAGGAATTCGGGCGCTATCGGGTTGCGCAGGAGGAAGACAGCGCAGTTGGAAGGCCTTCTTGCCTTAGCAAATTTCTGAGTTGACTTTACCCAACTGCGCACCGGTCAAAGGGCGCACTCCGACTTCGCTGCGAAGTCGGGTTGCGCACCGGTGCTTGGCTGTCTTCGTCCGCTGCTCGGACTGCGCACTGGAAAAGGGGCGCACTCCGACTTCGCTGCGAAGTCGGGTTGCGCCCCAGCACTTAGCTGATTTTCTGACAGACTGTTCCCTTAGTGCGCCCAGGAAGAAGGGCGCACTCCGACTTCGCTGCGAAGTCGGGTTGCGCCCCTGACACTTAGTCAGATTCTGCTTCAACATTGCCTGTTTGCGCTTTGGGCTCCCTATCGCAGCCACCGAGGGGCGCACTCCGACTTCGCCGCGAAGTCGGGTGTCGCCCCAACACTTAGAAATTTTCAGGGAACACCTCCGTTCGGAAATTTTACTCGGGGAAGAAGGGGGAAACGAAGAAGGGGGAATGGAATTGCAAGGAAGAAGGGGAAAGGGAGAAATGAAGAAAGGAGGGAAAATGAGGAGGAGGAAGGGGAAAGAGCAGCCTACTTACAGAAACCAGAGACATGGCACTGTGTGCAAAATGTGGCAACATTCCTGGCGGCTCGCGGGGTGTTGAGCTCGCCTCGACGCAAAGAACCATGCCTTTATCCTTTGGGTGCAGAGGAACTTCCTTCCCCTGTCTTCTGCTGCTCTGGCCGCTTCCCTTGGGGCAACTGTTCTTCTGATTCACTTTCGCCAGTTGCCTCCTCAGTCTCGCCTTCTGAATCTGAAGGCTCTTCACTTTCCGCCTCCCGCCTGCTTATGCGTTCTAGCGCAGCCCTAGCTTGATCCCAGACTGCGGATTGGAAGGGAGTGGGGTCGCTGATCTCTCTGAGTACTGCATGGAATGCAGCGACCGCGTGCAGGTCAATGGTGTTATATCTTTTGCCCAACTCTTCAAGAGAAGAGTTGATTCTGCAGTACTTCGCCACCATTTGAGCGACCTGCGCTTCTTGAACTGGCTCTATCCAGCTATCGATTTCAGCTGTGTCTGCTTCGAAGGACAGCCAGTTCTTCTTTACCTGCTCAAGGGTGAGGAACTCGTCATCTCTGACATAGCTCGGACACCCGTGCTCGGACAGAATGTGGAAGGGCGCCAGGAGAATGTGTCTTTCATGTTCTAAGGCGTCCAGCGCCTGCCTGGCCGCTCTGATCTTTTCTGTCCGTGCGAAATAAGCGTGCAAGGTTACCCTTGCATTTGCCCATTCTGAGGCAAGTTGGGACCTGGGGGCGATTTGGAAGCCTTTGCGCTCTAATTCTTCAAGTTTCATAGCCAGGTCTAGCCATTGCCTCGCCTGGTGTTCGGCTTCCTCTACCACAGGCTTTCCCTGGGCAGATACCTCTTCTATCCTGGATACGAAATCCAGAACTGTCAAGGATTTGACAAGGTTGGGCTTGCAACCTTGTAGCAGTTTTGCGCGCATCTCCTTCGCCTTGCTCTTTGAAAAGGCCGTCTCTTGCGATGCTTTCTCGGTGAGCTGCGACTGCGCCTGTTTCAGCGAATCCTGTAGTCGTGAAATCTGTTCTAGCGCTGCTTTTCTCTCTTGCTCGGCTGTCTGCTGGGAGGCGGCCAGCTGAGCCTTAAGATTTTCAACTTCTTGCTGCGCTGATCCCAACTGCGCGGTAGCCCTAGCCAGGTCTTCTTCAAGCTGCCTTGTAGTATTCTGCAGCTGGAAAAGCGCTTCTTGGGTCTCGAGATGCTTGACAAGGAGGCTGTCTGTTTTACGACGAATACCGTGGATCTCGTATTCTTCGTTGATATCATCAAAGTTCTTCTCCTTCGTCTGAAGCTCATAGTCAGCCTCGGTCATATCACGAAGAGGCTTCTTCACTTTAGGAATCAGCTTCTCTGTTGTAAGCACTCTCCGATTTAGGTCAAACTTTGTGCGCTTGACCGGGGCGGCTATCTCTTCGGCCCTTCTGCGCTTAACCCCTTGAAGAAAAGAGGCAGATCCTCCCATGGCTCTTACTGCCAGAGGTTGGTCCTCGGAGATGTTCATGAAATCGAGGTCCTCCAGCTCCTGGGCTTGCTGCGGCATTTTCCCTACGAATAGTGAAGTGGGAGGGATACCAGAGGAGGTAGCAGCTTTCAAGGGAGATTGGGTCCTAGGAGTGACAGGCGTTTGGGTAGATGGCGCTGATAGGGTTTCGAGCGGCTGGGGCAAAGGATGCGGAGATGAGGGAGCGACCTCAGCGCTAACTGCGGGTGAAGGCTCTAGGGTTTGACTCAGGGATTGAAAAGCGTTGGGATCTTGAGCAAACTGGTCAAACGAGTGGAGGCCGCTAGATGGTGGAGTGGCTTGAGATGCGGAGGATGCGGCTACGGCTTGCCCTGATGGAGTGGGAGTTGGGGTTTTTGCAGGGCTGACGCGGACTTGGGCAAGCGGAACGGAGGACGTACCTGCGGGCTCCGCCTGAGCCGATGCTGAAGGGACGGTCGCAGCCTGGATGCCTGCTTCTGATTCGGGGCTGTCTAAAGAAACAACCTCCGGCGCTGCTGCTTGCGGCTGCTCTGCGGGTGATTGCAGCACTGGCTCCCTAGGTCGCTTGGTCCTCTCGACCTTTTTCTTTTTCTTTTCTCCCGACGCTGTGGCCGGTACAGAAGGAAGCGGCAATAAAGGGGCGGCAGACGTTGATGTCCCCACGGTAAATTTGTACCTGGGTCGTGCTGGGAGAATTCCTGCCGCACTTGGTCCGCTGGCGGGTGGTACCGACGCTGTTTCTGCTTGAGGGGCTGGCTCCGGAGTTGACCGCTCTGACCTTTGCGCCGATTCGGGCACTGCCGCAAGAGCTACGAGCTGCATCGGGCCCACTTGACTGCTGGATGGAGTCGCGCTGGAAGTCGCTGGGGTTGACAACAACTGAGGGGTAGCCCTTCTTTTATACCTTATATTTGCGCCTCGGGGAACGCAAACGCGAAATTCGAAGGGCTGCCACGTGTCGACATGTTGATCATAAAGTGCCGAAAATTCATCATCAACGGCAAGGTTCCTCCGGCTTGATTTGTCGTGTTGCGTGCGACACCTCATTTTCCAACATTCGAGGATTTTGTCCTTATGCCAGTTGAGCGGCGCCACCTTAGCGAGGAACTTCTTGAACCCAACTGACTCCATTCGATGGTCCGGGTTCCGATCAGGATCGTAAGTGACCTCCTCGCAATAAAACTCATGCCATGGTGGCCATGACTGCATTAAATGAATGCGCCAGTGGAGGTCTGCACCTGTCAAATTCCTTCTTTCTTTCATGATTTCAGGTCTCGGACAGATGTGCGTGAATTTTCCCCGGACCCCGATTGGGTCATATTTCCAGCGTTGGGGTAGCATAATCAGGCCCATTTCCATCAGCTCCCGCTCGAGATAAATGTGCTGCCCGATTTCGAAGACTTGAATATTGGCCCAGGTCATAGGATATTTGAATATGTGACCCCTCTTCTTTCCCTGGCCAAATTCTTCTTCGACGTAATCCATTTGCCGTGCCACCTCCATCCCGAACTGATGATCTGTGCAGAAGTAGGGCAGCAAACAAGGCATTCCTTTGAATCCGTAGATTCGGACGACAATGCCCTGAGTCAGCCGAAAGGTATCACCAAGCTCGTTGTCCGACAGACACTTTGTCATAGCTGCTGGTGGGCGAGTCGCGCCGCGGTTGAACAGTCCCATTGCCTGGCCCAGAAATTGAACATTAAACTCATAAAATGAGCCCTTCCGGTACAGGGCCTCAGTCCATTCGTACACGGGGAGCGGCTCTCCTTGTTCGTTCGCTTTCCTCAGGTTAGGGACGTTCATCCGGTAATGCATATGGTACAGGCATAGCCATGTGAGGAATGAGCAAAACCGGAATTCCGTAGACTGCCTCTGCTGCAGTCGCACCAGGCTCGCATGAATTGCGTAGGCTAACCAGTCCGCCCAGTCATAGAAGATTGGGCGTTTCCCGCTTCTCTGCGCCGTGGAGTCGTAGAACTCCCCGTGCAGGATACATTCGGCCATCGCCAGCTGAAAAGGCCGCACCACCCTGTCTGAGTCGCAGCCGAGGACCCACGCCAGGATGATATAGATATATCTGTTTTCGAATCGGTCCAGCGGTATGGGGCCAGTCGGCCACTGTCCAGCATTTAGCGGAGTCTTCAGCTCTGAGTCCAGGAATTCTCTCATCCGCTTTGTCTGAGAAAATCTGCCGGTCTGCTCTTCTATGTTCACCCTTCTGATAATCGCGTCTGGGCTGTACTGAAGCCCTGGGGCGAACGCCGGCTGGATGCTCTCTCCGAAAAGAGTGAACAACACCCTTCCTTTGTTATCGCAGACCTGCCGCGCAGCTGGTTTGTAGTATTCAGCAATCACTTCAACCAGCTCCGGGCACCAGTGAGTTGGAGGACACAGAAACCAGTGAAGATTTGAATTATATGCGGCTCCGAGGTGGTGAGAAGGCGAAACCTTACCCACCCACTTTGCGATAGTCAGACGCAGCTTCGTGATACTGATGGAGAACGACCCATCCTTGTACCCGGACAGACGATTGATTGGTGGCGGCGGAGTCTGGCCAACTACACGCCTCTTTGTTCGGGATTTTGCTTTCTTGCCCTTCTGAGGCGCTGCGCTCTCATGGTCGCTGGACTCTGGAGACTTGTCAGCTTCGCGCGGATCTTTGCTTGATTGCGCCTGTACGGGCGCTTTCCCCTTGTCCATTCTTGTTGAAACAATCAGAGACGGGGACAAATACTTCTGAGCTTGTCAGGCTTATTCTCTGCAGTCCGGGAGTCAGCTTGAACATTATAAATTTTCTGGCTGGCGCCAGGGTCTTTTGTAGACGGTGACTGCTCATTAATGGCGCGAGGGAGGAAGTTAAAGCAGTTAACTCTGGGTTGGTGGAGGCGCTGTGATTTTGGCGGCTACGCATGGGCCCTTTTTAGAAAAACGTGCTTTGTTGGCCCAGGGCGCACCTTACCCTTTAAATGCGTCATCCTTGGTTATTGCGCAATCATTTAAAACACCTAGGGCGTTGTGCCGTTGCTGACGTCGCCGCCACCATTTGGGCACACTTTTCAAAGGACCTTGTAATTAATTAACCCAACTTTGCCATGCGTCGGACTTCGCACCGGGCCCACACTTATAAACTTTTGGCGCTCTCCGTGATGAGCCGTTCGTGCTTCGCCCGGAATCGGGGGCGCGGTCCGACTTCGCCCGAAAAAGGGGCGCACTTCGGACTTCGCCCAGAATTTGGGCGCAACCCGAACTTCGCCAAAAACGGGTGCAGCTTGGGTTTTACACTTCAATTTTCTACGCCAGCTTGCCCACGGACTTCGCCCAAGAATGGGGCGCACTCGGACTTCGCCCGGAGAATGGGCGCAGTTCGAGGTTCGCCCCGAAAACGGGCGCAGCACGGACTTCGCCCGAAAAATGGGCGCAGTCCGACTTCGCCCATCAACATGGGCGCAGTCCGTCTCTAGGCACTTTACTTGTAATCTGCTACCCGACTGCGCTCTTTGGAGAAGGCGCAGCCCGACTTCGCTGCGAAGTCGGGTGGGCAGCCAGAGTTAGGCGTTTCAGGCATTTCAGCTTCCTTTTAACTGTTCTCTTCCCACTTCGCACCATTTGATGGGCGCTACCCGACTTCGCTGCGAAGTCGGGTTTTTGCCTCGGACTTGGGCTACTGAAACTAAAAACAAACAACTGAAACATTTACATGCTGAAAAACTGGAAATACAAAAAAGGGAAATCTGTACAAGGAAGGACCCTTTCGGGTGCCTTCAGCGGTGGTACATCTTCAGGTGGAACCCGTTGACGGGAATGGGGAGAGGATGTCCCTCCATGTCCCGGAGCACATATGCGTTGAACTGGTTAACCCGAGCAATCTGATAGGGGCCCTCCCAGAGGGCATCGAACTTTCCGTGGTTGCCGGGTTTTGCCTTCAACGAGTCCCATTTCAGCACCAGGTCCCCGATTTTGAAAACTCGGGCAGTGGTGCCTTTCGCGAACCATCCTTGAGTTGCTTCAGCATGTTTGGCGAAGGCCTGGTACGCTTTCTCTCTGTCCTCCTCCAACTGCAACAGTTGACAAAGTCTGTCGTCCAATGGATCCCCGCTGCCTTTCTCTTCGTCAAGCATCCAGAGAGCGGGCATCTCAAGGTGAGTTGGCAAGACAGCTTCTTTGCCATACACGAGCGCATAAGGGGACGTTCTGATGGATTTTTTGAATGAAACTCTGTCCGCCCATAGCGCCCGATCCAGGAGTAGGTGCCAAGTCCTTTTGTTTTTCTCCACTGTCCTTCGGATGATCTTCAGCAGATTTTTGTTGGTGGACTCGGCGAGGCCGTTCCCCTGCGGGTAGTAGTTGGAAGACATCTTATGATAGATGCCAAATTTGCTGGTGTACTCCGTGAGTACAGCGCCTGTGAACCCCGGACCATTGTCCGTCACTATTGACTCGGGGACCCCGAAACGGGTAATCAGGCTCTCGAGGAATCTGATGACCGTCTCTTGGTCGGCATTCTTTGTGGGGATCGCCTCTGCCCACCGTGTGAAGTAGTCGGTGGCGGTTAAGATAAACTTGTGGCCCGCTGCAGAGTTCGGCGAGATCACCCCTATGAAGTCGAGACCCCATTGCTGAAACGGAGTTTCGACTTGGATCGGTTGTAGGGGCAGGGGTGCTTTTCTGTTTCTGCCAGCAAATCTCTGGCATTTATCACATTTGGTACAGACCGCATGAGCGTCTGTAAACAGAGTGGGCCAGTAGTACCCAGCTCTGATTATTTTCAAGGCCGTAGGCCTTGCAGAATGATGACCTCCAGGCATCCCGGAATGAAATTCTCCAAGGACCCTAGACTGGTCTGTTTTTCTGACGCACCGCAACAGGATGCCGTCGATATTTTTAAAGTAAAGCCCCTCGGGGCGAAGAGTGTACTTCAGAGCACCTAGCCGGAACCTCCTTCTTTGTGAGGCGTTCATGTGGTCTGGACATCTCCCGGTGCAGAAGTATCTCACCAGGTCATCTGTCCAGTCGCACTCCTCGGGTAAGGAGTTAGCTAGGTTGGTGCGTGTTGCTGGATCCTCCCACTCGCAGGCGGATATCTCGGCTGCCGCGCTTCGGGCTAGCTCCAGGCACAAGGCTCGGCCTCTGATTAGCTTGGTGGGCCGTACTTCGATGTCAAACTCCTGAATTTTGGCAATCCATCCGGCTCTCTTGTGACCCGGCTCTCCTTGAATGATGAAGCTTCGGACGTCCGGGTGGATCACGAAGACAGTGATCTTGCTCTGGGAGACAAAGTGCCTGAACTTTCGGAGAGATTTCATGACGGCATGAACCTGCCGCTCTATAAAGTTGTATTTTTCCTCGTGTGGCTGGATCACTTGACTCAAGAACGCGATAGGGCGCTCCTCGCCATCATCTCCCTTTTGGGTCAGGACTGCGGCGTAACTCTCTGGTTCTCCCACCGCGTACAGGATGAAATCCTTGGAGTAGTCCGGGTTTATCAACACCGGTGCCTGTGCAATGCGAGCTTTGATCTCCTCGAAGGCTTGCTCCCTCTCTTCAGTCCACAGAAATTCTGCGTTCTTTTTCAGCAACTCGGCCATAGGCTTGATTACCTGTGCGAAGTCTGGTATGAACTTCCGCACGAAGTTGATTTGACCGAAGAAGGACTGTAGCCCTTTCTTATCGATTGGGGCGGGCAAGCGGAGGAGAGCCTCTGCTCTATCAGGGTCCACAGCCAGCCCCTTTTCGGAGATGACATGCCCCAGCAGCTTTCCTTCTTTCACCGCAAAGACAGACTTCTTTGGGTTTATGGAGATGCCGAATTCACGACACCTTTCGAATATTTGCCGCAGGTGGGTAACATGATCTTCTCGCCTGTGAGAGAAAACAGTCATGTCATCCAAGTAGATGACGATCACTTTGTTGAGCAGCTCTCGGAAGGCCAGGTCCATGGCTCTTTGGAATGTGGCGCCAGCATTGGATAAGCCGAATGGCATGCGCTGGTAGGCGAACGTTCCCCACTTGGTGGTGAACGCCGTCTTGTGCTGGTCCTCATCCTTGACCCATATCTGATTATAGCCGGAAAAACCGTCTAAGAGGGAAAATCTCTGGGCTCCAGCAACTATATGGAGGATCTGATCAATTTGGGGAAGCGGGTAATGGTCCTTGAGGGAGGCCTGATTTAGATTCCTGAAATCCACGCAAAGACGAATGTCTCCGTTCTTCTTCCTCACAGGAACCAAGTTCGCAACCCAGGATGAATGCTTGATGGGGTAGATGATCTTGGCCTCCAACATCTTCAAGAGCTCGGCTTTCATCATGGCCTCGATTTTCGGATTGACGGCCCTCTGTTTTTGCCGGAATGGCTTGGCGCCATCTTCTAGCTCAATGGTATGCTGGATTATTTCTCTGTCATACCCCTTCAAGTCTTGGTAGCTCCAGGCTACTATGTCAGGGAACTCTCGACATAATGCTCTGATCTGCTCGAGTTCCTCTGTGGTGCAGTCTGTCCCGACCTTGATTGATTTGCCAGATTCCAGCTCCAGGTCAGCGTACTGCCTCGGGTCTACTTTGATCCTATGAGATATGGCTCTGTCGTTCTGATCAAACAGACTCTCTAAGGTAATCAGTCCTTTTGGGACATGATTGTTTTTCAACTGTATCAACCCCTCATATTGCTCGTCATCAGGGTCTCTACCTTCGATTGAACAGGCTTCATTTACCAAAAATGTGACGATTTCCTCGTCACAGCCGAACACCTGCCAGTGGGTGTCCTTATCAGGCACAGAAGGCCTGTAAATGGTACGAACCGGCTTCGGCTTCTGGACAGTGTCATCAGCCGGAATGTACCTGGCTCCAACAGACGCCAGAATGTCAGCATGCTTGTTTTTCTCACGCGAAATAGCCTTGACATTCAACGAGTCAAAAGACTCCATCAGATCCCAGACCCGATTTCGGTACGCCTTAAGATAGTGCTTTTTGGAGGCGCACTTGTTCGTGATCTGGTGACACACCAGTTCTGAGTCTCCGTAGATCTGCAGATGTTTGATTCCCAACCTCTCCGCCTTTCGCAAGCCCAAGCACAGGGCTTCGTACTCCGCCGCGTTGTTGGTACAGCTCCAAGCCAACCTGTAGGTGTAATCCTTCTGGATCCCGGTTGGGGAAACCAAAAGTACTCCAGCACCGGCGCCATTTTTGCATCGTGCGCCGTCAAAGAAAAGCTTCCACAGCTTCTCAGGTGCTGGTCCCACTTCTCCCCTGGCTGACTTGTCGAGCCTTTCAGGCTGAACAATGGTGTAACAGCCTTGCTCTGTTTCAATCACGGCGTTGAAGTCCCGCAAGGAGAATTCATCTTCTACTTGCAGCTGCTCGAGAGCTTGCTCCGTCATGTCCACTGTCACCAGTTCTTCCTCCGTCAGTTGGACCATGCAATCCTCAGGCTCTTCTCCGGGTATCTTCTCTACTAGGTAGGTGGAAGGCTTTTCATTGAGAATTTTCAGTCTCCTTCCTTTGAAGGGCACTTCCATGTGTGAGTAGTCCAGAGAGAGATATCCTCCTAACTTCGCAGTGAACTCCCTGGAGAGACACATGCCGAAGTAGGGTTCCAAGTCGACGACCACAACCTCTTGGATGACCACAATGTCGAGAGCTTTGTGCAGCCGAATGGGGATGTCTTTTATGACACCAACTGTCTTGACAGGGGTGCCGTCCAGTTGCAGCACGCCTTGGCTGCTCCTTGTGTACTCCATCCCGATTTCATCGCAGACGGCTCTCGGCATTACGGTCGTGGAAGCACCAGAGTCCACCATGCAGTTGTGTACTATATACCCTTGCATTCGTAATGACAGATTGAAGGGAGGTGGTCTGTTCTTCCCGGTGGCCGAGGCTGTCGGGGGTTGCACCGGGACAGCGGGTCGTATCCCGCTTGCCGTTCTTCATGATTTTCAGGGATTCTTGCAGCAGATCAACCTGGCCTGGGAGTTGAAGAGCGTCGTACATGCTGATTCTTGCAGGAGTTCTCTTCAACTCATCTACTATGCTGTAGCCTGAAGTATTAGCTCCTTCCGCTTCTTTCGTCGGCTCGTACTTCGTCCGGTACTGTTGAGTGGCCTCAACTCTCTGCCTCTTGGTTAGAGACGGATATCTCAGCCTCTCCTGAGCTTGTTCTTTTGTTTCAGCTGGAGGCTGAGTAGCGGGAGCTTTAGCCGGAAGAGCTTTGGCTATGGGCGGCTTGACTGCGGGAGCCTTCGTCGGAGGAGTTTTGTCTTTGGCTGTGTAGGGCCACAGCCTCTTGTAGGGCGGTATCTCCTCAGGTTGAGCCTTGTCTCTTCTAGCGTACACTTTTAGGGGTTTGGCTGCAGCTTCGGCAGACTTCTTGTTTTCCTTGGCAGGAGGCGGCATTGGGACTTCATCTGAAACGGCAAAATTGCTTTCATCGCCCAGGATCATATAGAGTTCTTCGTCTTCAATGGCGCTGCCGGCCAAAGTCTGGAGGTAGTGCTGATGTAGTGTACAGTCATCCTCGGCATGCGGGTCGTTGCAAGTGGTGCACCAATTGACCTGGTCGGAAGTACCAGGTTCATCCTCTATGGCAGCATTCCTCGGAGGGGGCCGCCGTTGCAAATGTTGCTCAGGGGGCCGATCTTTCGTCAACGCCGGGGGTGGATATGGCCTCCTTGGAGCCAGATCCATTTGGGCCTGCTTCTTTTTCAGAACAGTCATGTCATTAGACATGGTATGATAGCCAGAGGCCAGAGCCCGTACCTCCTGTAGGATTTGATTCTGAATATCATGGTCAGGAGGCGGCGGCAGCTGAGCTGGGGGAGGTAATGCAGCCAATGGAGGAGGAGTTGAATATTGTGCATGCTGGGGAGGAGCAGTAAGTGCTGGAAGACGCGGAGGACGGGGAGGCGGATAATGAACTTGCGGCGGGCCGTAAGGGTTCACGACCGGCGCCGGATTCCATTGCTGCTGGGGTTGTCCTGAAGTGGACGGCTCCGAACCAGAAGCTGATGGATACTGCGATCGGGGAAAGTCGGGGTAGATGGGCGGTTGTACTCTGTGCGGAAGCCTGCCAATGGAGATGATGTCCATTTCAGCTTGCTGGGCAGCCTCGTACAGAGCAGGGAACGTGTTGATTCTAGCAACCTTCAGCAGCAGGCAAATGTCTGAGTTGAAGGATCTCAGATAGTAGTAGGCAGCCTGACCTGCTGATGGTCTGAGTTCGCGAGGTACTCGTTTCCAAGACCTTGCAAACCGGATATTGAAGTCTGACACCTCCTCTTGGGGGTGTCTCTGAATACTTTGGAACTGATGCAGCAAAGAAGAGGGATCAGCAGACTCGTTGCATCCTTTCACGAGTCTGCCGGCTAACTGTCGCCACCCTGTGATGGATCCCTCTGGCAGCGATCTCCACCAGTAGAGAAGCTTTCCCCTTAAGGAAAGGGCCAGCAGACGGGTCTTCACACTTTCGTCGGTAATGGAGTGAAGCGCAGCCAGGGCAAGAATGTCCTGGATGTGTTCATACGCCGTCTTGCCATAGCCGTCGTATGTAGGGATAGACTTTAAGGCAGCAGGGGGCACGGCTTGCTGTCCGACTAGGGCCAAGGGCCCCGTAGAATCCACCGCCGGGAAGAGGTCGTCTTCATCCAGATGATCAGCCATTTCTGCTTCTGATCCGGTAGTGTATTCGGTATCGGAACTATCCGAAGATGTAGATTCTTCTTCGGCCTCAACTTGTTCAATCTCGGCCTCGGCTTCTTGGATTTCTTCTTCGCGAGCTTGATAATCAGCCAGCCTGACGCGCTCGCCTGGAGCGTCAAGGTCAAGTTCGTAAAAGTCAGGCGGGTTCTCCGGATTCCTTGCTCGCCACCTTCTTGTTTGCATGAAGGCGTTAGGGCCGGTCTTTTCGGACTCAGAGAATATTCAGATTTGCAGAGTCGCCAGGTGCTCTGATTTTGAACAGCAATGAAGCGAGCACTAGTACTTCGATTCTGTCTGGGGGTGGGAAACTTCCATGTCCCACCGGGCGTGCCAGAGAAACTGTTGGTTACGAATCTGCCATGAGGAAAGGATTTGTTGTTATTGCGCCCAGATTCGCCCACCAGATTGAAAGGCCGGAAGGAAGGAATGCCTTCCGTGCCAATCTCCGGAGAAGGCCGGCTTCCTGTGGGGTTGGTGTTAAGATAAGAGTGCAGGAAAGAGATAAAAGGTACAGAAAGAGATAAAAATGCAGAAAGGGATTCCAAATGTGATTGGAGTTGGGTGGGGGGAATAAGCAGCACGGCAACGAATCAATCACCACTACTAACAACATTCATCTACAAACACATATTGAAACTACAGCTATCAGCGATCCCATGTATCCCCTATCTATGCATTCCAGGAATACCTGGCCATCAAATGTTGGAGTCCAGAGTTCAGTACAACAGCAAGCAATGACACAAGAAACATGAGGCAGAAATGACAAGGAGAGGCAGCATGCAAGATAAAAGACAGTAAGCAGAGCCAAGTATATGTTTATATTTGAGGCAAACGCACAGCTACAATTGTTCCCTAGCAATATATTCCCCTTCCACCACCTTACAATGAAAATGTGGTGGGTATTTATAGCCCAAAACTCCCCCCGATTACATTCATGGGCACAAAGTCCCAGTCAAGACAGTAGCTGACACGAGCGGCTGAGGAGCTGCTGATGCTGACTTCTGTCGGGTCGGACTGTCCTTGCAGCATGGTGTCCCTGAAGATGGTACAGCTACGTGGCAGCGCGTTGGGACAAGTCTTCAGTCAACAGGAATGCGGGTAGGTGCGGCAGATGGCACTTCACATCGGCTTAAATGGTGACAGATGACGCCGGTAGTGAAGCCCATGCTTTGTCCTTGCTCGGTCAAGTCTTGGCTCGAATTCCGAAGATGGACACTTGTCGGATGCTGAAGTGTGACACGTGTCTGCCTTGAAAGACAGCTTATCCAACTTCGCCGAGAATTCGGGCGCTATCGGGTTGCGCAGAGGGAGACAGCGCAGTTGGAAGGCCTTCTTGCCTTAGCAAATTTCTGAGTTGACTTTACCCAACTGCGCACCGGTCAAAGGGCGCACTCCGACTTCGCTGCGAAGTCGGGTTGCGCACCGGTGCTTGGCTGTCTTCGTCCGCTGCTCGGACTGCGCACTGGAAAAGGGGCGCACTCCGACTTCGCTGCGAAGTCGGGTTGCACCCCAGCACTTAGCTGATTTTCTGACAGATTGTTCCCTTAGTGCGCCCAGGAAGAAGGGCGCACTCCGACTTCGCTGCGAAGTCGGGTTGCGCCCCTGACACTTAGTCAGATTCTGCTTCAACATTGCCTGTTTGCGCTTCGGGCTCCCTACTGCGCACCAACTGAGGGGCGCACTCCGACTTCGCTGCGAAGTCGGGTGTCGCCCCAACACTTAGAAATTTTCAGGGAACACCTCTGTTCTGGAAATTTTACTGGGGAAGAAGGGGGAAACGAAGAAGGGGGAATGGAATTGCAAGGAAGAAGGGGAAAGGGAGAAATGAAGAAAGGAGGGAAAATGAGGAGAAGGAAGGGAAAAGAGCAGCCTACTTACAGAAACCAAAAACATGGCACCGTGTGCAAAATGTGGCAACAAGTCTTATGGAGTTGGGGTTTCCACACAGGGACACAAAGCTTTATACAGGGGAATATCTAGAGCGGGGACACCACACAGAGTTCCAATATGAAGGGCTGAGCCTTCATATTTATCTATACAGAGATCAAATCAGCTAGGGTTTACAGAGGTATTTATTTTATTGTATTGATTTAATGTTTCCAGAATTGAAATCATTGTAATTGTTGTGCCCTAGTTCAGTATTTGAAAATAAAAAGCAAAATACCTCTATATTTCTGGATTGTGTTTTCACACAAATTGTATCAGCAAAATAAAAAGATTGAAAATTAGACCGGGGGAGGGTCATTACAGTGGTATGAGAGCTAGGTTATTCTGCTAGCCTGTTTGGGTTCATATCTGGTGTGTTTTCTCATAACTTCTTCAGCTGAGAGTTGGTTAGTCCGGTATGAAGATGGAGCCACTCAATGATTGGAATAAGTTTCAGCGTGAGTTTTGGCAGGGTCAGAGAGAGTTGCAGAAATCCATCAATCAATTGGCTGCTATGATGACAGATTCTCCACCTACAATTCCTCCTTGGGTAAAGGTGGAGCCTACAATCATTGAATTACTTGATCAGTTCCAGCAAGAGTGGAAGGCTCATGATGATGGTTTTCGTGCCCTAATGACTTGTGAAGATTACATTGATTTACGTATGAGGCAACAACCAAATGGAGATGAAAAAATGAAACTTCTTGAGAAGATGAACAAAGAATCCAAACACAATGATGATGAAGTTGAAGATTCAAAGACTACTGCTGAAGAAGAAATCAAATCAGAAGATTGTGTTGAAGAAGAATTCATTTCTCATGAGATAGAGCATGTGGATAAGGGAGTTCAGGATAGTCACACCTTCCTTGATTTGAAGGACAAATTTTTTAGTAAGGTAATTCCTCATGAAGAGACACTTGAAGATCAGGGCAGCCTTATAGACACTGCTGAAAGGTATGAAACTAATTCTGATTATGATTTAAATAATATCAGCAGTCCATTTATATTGCATGATCTTGATAATTTTGATGATAACTAGAAGAACAAGTTGTTGGTGTCAGCTGAAAATGAAGTGCACATGTTATCTACTTTGGATGAATCAATGAAGCTTGTTGAAACTCTCATCCAAAAGACACCTAAAACCCAATCAAACAAAAACATTTCCATTGCTGATTTACAAAAACTTGAGAGTACAATGCATGAAATGAAATCAGTCTTCTTGCACATGATCAAAGACAAGGATACAACTATCAGGATTGCAGATGAGGCCTTATTTCATGACAGGGAAACTCAGGTTGAGGTGGATGAGCTCACTCTTGAGCTTAGCACAGTTAGAGATTCCTTGACAGGTGTTCAGATGGAGTTACATGAAACAAAAAGGGAACTTGCTGCTATCATAAATTTCAGAGATCAAGAGAACAAGGAAAGAGCAAAGGAGATTGAACAAGTAATTAAAGAACTGGATAGCATACGGGAGGACTTCAAATTAGTTCAGTCAGAGAATACTATTGTGGATCAGCAGGTTGATTGGGATGAGCATAAGGATAATGACAGTTTTCAATGGGTCGACAATCCATTATTTAAAATGGATCATGAGACATCTTTTGATAACCCACTTTTTGAGATGCATCATGATCATGGTGGCATGGTGAGGGATCTTGTGGACACACCACAAAGAGAGGAGATTAATAATGAACCAGCAGCTGATGTGATGGAGAGGCCTTGTGTTGTACCAACATATATTTCTACATCTTCCATAGTTAACATTCATATGATGTATGGTATGATGCAGCTCCAGTATGACAGAGCCTTTGGGAAGATGAATTTCTACACCCAGGATCGCATGCTTATGTTTCTGGGCATCGAGGATGATGGAAGGTGCGTGCCTTGGGAGATGGTTGACAAAAAGAATGGAAGGTATGTTGCTGCTCCTCTTTTAATCAGCCAACATATATATACATTTGTGATCATACAAATGGATTGGAGAGAAATCATGAGCGGAAATGGGAAACTTGTTGAGTTGATGACTTTTTGGAGGGCTTCTTCAGTTTGGGACATGGCCAAGCTTTGCTTTTTAGCTGTTATGTTTCAGATTTGCAGCGAACATGTGTCTCGTGCTAACTCAATCCAGTTTTGGATGAGTTTTTGGGATTCCAGAATGTGTCATTGCAGTCACTCTTTGTTTCTGAATGATACATCTTGTAATGATGCTCCCATGCTTGTTGCTGATTTGGAGCAATGGTTATTTCGGGGTAGTTGTTTGGACAATGAAAGACTAAGTGTTTACAGAGTATTTTCAGATTTTGATAGTAGGTGCATTAATGGAATGGTTATCTTCAGATTTAGCATTGCTATCCACTACATTATCAGCCACTTGATGGAGATTGATTTGCATCTCAATTGGGTCGTCATGAGTGTGGGTAATTTTTCAGGTGACATGCAGTTTAATTTACACCCCACTTGGTTGAGTAGCGATCACTACAATCTAGTTATGATGATGGACGCTATCTTTTCAGAGGATGCTTTGTTGGTTGTAGTTGATTTTGGGACATGGGATCACCCAATTTACGTCAGGTGGACAAGCGTTGAGTTGAGATTGTTAGATGGTGATTATGAAGACAGTTTTAGAGTTGTTCTTGCAGTTGCCTATGATGGAGATTTCACAGATATTACTTGGCGTGAGATATTTCATTCCAGCTTAGACAGGCATTTTATTTTCAGGCTGGAGAATGATCATATTATGGTGCTGCAGTTTAGCCTTGAGCTAATTGTGCACAGTGGATTTCCAGATGTGATCAGAGTGGCGCAGCGTCAACGTGGTGGTTTCTTTTTGAGGATGTTATGGGATCCAGGGATTTGATGGACCTTAGCCAGGATGCGGATACTTGATTGGAGTATGTATGCATATTGCTTGAGGACAAGAAATCTTTGGGAAGGGCGGACTGTAATGTCCCCTTTTCTAGGCAGTCAGTGTGCAGAGCAGATTAGCCTATACATGAGCTCCCGTAGGCTAAATCGGATGTAGGGGAGCCTTTGGAGATATCAGAATCTTTGACAGAACCCAGAGAGCTCTTGATTGACTGTCGTTTGGGCTCGTTTGGAGGTCGTTTGACGGGATTTCTATTTTTAGCAGTGGTCGTTTTTAGGGTTTCGGTCAACGGGTCAACTGCAGGATTACACTTCGGCGAATTGGGTATCCAAAACTGTTCACAGTTTTTCATTTTGACAAGCGGAGGTCCAGTATTTTAATGGCCGAAGTTAATTTCATTAAGTGACATTATTTTAATATTTATAAAGTTTGTACTTTATATTATAAAGGGTCACTTATAACGTTGTAAAAAGGGGCCACTTTATAAAATAACTTTAAGTGGTTGAACCTAGTGCACAAGGGGGCCTGTTGAGGGAAAATAAGAGAAAATTAGAAATTAAATTATTTTGTGTGCACAACCCTAATTTTGCCCTAATTTGGGAGAACCCTAAAAGGAAAGATTAAAAAGGCTTTTGGGAGATCATTTGGATTATGCGTGGATTATTTTTTCTTCCTTCCCTCTGGTTTTTTTGGAGAACTCTCTAGCAGAGACATTGCAGAGATTCTGGAGCTTGTGAGAGTCGGTAACCTCTTACAGGGACATTGACTTCGGGGTTGAAAGATTACCCTCAGGCCAATCAGCGGTATTTCCATACAAGGAATACATTCGGACTTCATTATTCAGTCTTCTGGAGTTGGGGTTTCCACACAGGGACACAGAGCTTTATACGAGGGGAATATCCGGAGCGGGGACACCACACAGAGTTCCAATCGAAGGGTTGAGCCTTCATATTTATCTATACAGAGATCAGATCAGCTAGGGTTTACAGAGGTATTTATTTTATTGTATTGATTTAATGTTTCCAGAATTGAAATCATTGTAATTGTTGTGCCCTAGTTCAGTATTTGAAATAAAAAACAAAATACCTCTATATTTTCTGGATTGTCTGTGTTTTCACACAAATTGTATCAACAAAATAAAAAGATTGAAAATTAGACCGGGGGAGGGTCATTACAACTACTACCTCTAGGAGATGTATTGCATTTTTTTTTTGCAGGTAAAGGGCTGTACACCTTAGGACAATGTGTGGGGTCTGGGGTCGTGATCCTAGCTAGGGGGTATGGGGGGCCGACGGCCTTCCATGCGGGGGTCAAGGGCGGGAACCCCCAAGGAAAATTTTGGTCTCCTACATTATTGGAGCATAGGTGGTTTTAGCTCTTGGAACTTTTCTTTGTTTTCTGACCTTCGGGACTTTTATCACCATCTGACCTCAGAACTTTTATCACCTTCCGACCTTCTAAATTTTTATCACCCTTCAACCTTTGGGACTTTCAGATGCTTTGCGTGCTGTCAGAACTTTTGCCATTTGTTCTTGGTCGGAACTTTTAAAACATCCAACTTTCGAGACCGTGGACTATTGGAACTTTTGTCTTTCTACTTTGGTCAAAATTTTCAAAAACTGGTGCCAACCCTTGATCAAAACTTTTTTGCCCGCACTTGTTTGACACTTCATTTTCTGCTTCCTGCCTGTTTTACCTCCGCTTAGGCCAACTTGTGAAAATTTTACTAAATTATTTCTCCCTCCAAGTGTAGTGAGAATTCACTACAGGTAGTATTGGCATCACAAGTAGGTCTAATGCCACGGGTCAATATGGCATTGACTTGTTTGATCAATAGTCCAAAGGGGTGTCAAAGTCTATGAGTTGGTGCAGCTTTGGCATCACGATTACCATGGCTTGAGAAACCCTTTCTTTGCTTAGATCAGAGGTAATGCAAAGTGATGGATTGTGTAGGCAAAGAAGTACAAGTTTCCCTCCTTAAGAATATTTGAGAGGTGTTCATACTTGGCTGTGGTAATGGAGTGAAATTGGTGGTCTAACATACACTAGAAAATGATATGCTGTATAGTCAACAATGTACCAAATGTCAAAATGAATTTGACATGGCACGTAGTAGAAGTGCTATGGAAGGAGGATGGACAGATCTACAAACAAGAAAGCACTTAAAGGTTAAGATAGCATGATGTACGAGGGGAAACCAGTTGGAGATGAGAAAATTGGGAATATGTATAATCTACCAGAATCTACCACCCTGCCTCACTACTATTTCTTTAGTCATTTGACATATATTTTTTCTTTTGAATTTAGAAAATGGGAGTGCACATTTTTTAATGTTATGCACCTCCGAGAAGAACTTTCGGCAATCCATTGATCATTACATTTAACTACGATTATATTTTTTGCCAACAACACACAAGTTTTTGAGTTTCCATGCAAAAAATCATAATCCATTCAAAAATTAAATGTAGAATAATAGTCTAAAGTTCCAAATTACACATAGTTTACTTGGAAATCTAAATTTACTGTGTAAATTGAAACTATGTTGTCTGTAGAATATGGGATAATTAAGGTCACTTCATTACCAGGATTTGCTTCTAAATGTTAGTTGATACCTCATTGATTTGCAAGTCAAGGGTATATCCAAGTCCCTACTTACGACATGCTTACATTTAAGGATTGGTCAAACGTTTACTATCCTTCCATTCCATTCCATCTGAGAAAAACTAATTTAACTGTGCTTAAAACACACAATTGGTAACAGTTATTATATCAAATCATGAAAAAACACAAACACCCCCATATAATCTACATGTCTATCTGCATTAGACAACCATCATCAGATATTAAACCTTTCAATAATAACAGTAATGCTAATGGTAATGCTGAAATTCAATGCCAAAGTAAACCAAGACTTCTATGGCAAGTCACTAAAATGAGTCAAAAGTGTGGTGTCTCCATAGTAACCTTAGAAAAACACTCTTGAAATTGGGATTTTAGCTAAACATTAGCACTTATCTGCTTTACATTGATGATTCAAGAAGGATAGTCAAATAGCTTATTCCTAGTGATTTTTATTTTTTTTGTTTGTTTCAGTTATTTTATAAAAGTATTGAGAATTATCTGGTTGGCATTATCTTTGGTCTGCAGGACTAAACATTTCACCAAGGGATTTGGCCTTGCTTTGTCAAAAGGCAAGCATTTCATTAGTTTCTCTCCTTGAAGTAATTATTCTTTTCATACTTCTCTAGGAACTTATTTTGAGTGGTGTTACTGCACTTCAGATAGAAAATCATGTTGTGGGAGCTCCTTGTGGTGTAATGGACCAAATGACCTCAGCATGTGGTGAATCTAACAAACTTTTAGCCATGGTGTGCCAGGTAAGTTCCATGGTGTGGTGTAAGGATTATTTACTGATCTTCATATGTATTTAAAAATTAAAAGTCTTGTTCCTTCAATTTACAGTATTAACTAAGATTAGGGTCAACAACAGCCTGCAGAGGTCAAAGAGCAGGTAAATATTCCAGCACACATACGCTTCTGGGGTATTGACTCAGGCATTCGACATAGGTATGGATTTTATTTTGTTTACAAATCTGTAGTTCTGATTTTGTATGAATAGATTAATGAACTATAGAGAAGCCAATCTGGGCTGTTTTCTTTAGACCAAGCAATGAAGGTTATTACCCTTGTAAGGATGCTAGATAGCTATTTATGAGGTTTGATTGTAGAGAAAAAAAGCAGTGAAATCTGTATGTTTTACTCCTTATCCATGTACATTATCTAGGATTAATCTTGCATGATTGATCCTTTGTCTTTCAGAACCAATTTTGTAATTTTGGGGAAAAGTTTCTCAAGCTTTGTTGTTACTTCAGCAAGTTATATTTTCATTTATTAGAAAATATTGTTTCAGTTAATTTATATGGGTGAGAAATTACATCTATATATTATGTTAGTTGTTATGGGTACATAGCATTCAGGAACAACCTATTGATTACGACCATTCAAGTGCGAATACCTCATTAGTGAATTTTTTGCACGATTGCCTTTCTGCTATGTAAAATGTATCCAATGAATGAACCTCAAACTTGTTGGAGATGGTACAGTAGAAAATGTAGAGTGCAGATGAGGAGAGTTGTAACCTCCTCATGATAGGGATTAAATAAAATAAAATAAGTAAAGCTCCTTGTTGGCATGACAAGACCAAGCAAAATAGTTTCATCATTTACTCCCTGCATTGAGGAAGTTGTTCCCAACCTCTGTCTTAATTTTCTCTTTGAGGCTATGAGAATATGTTAGATTGGTCAGCAAGGTACTTTAAGCCAACTCGGAATGCACTAATGAGTAATTTATAAATATTGAGTCAAGTGTCCTTTGTAGGCAGACGAATTGACACGTCTGCATGAATGAATGAATGCATGTTTGAGTGTATGAATGTATATGTGTAAATGTGTTCATGAAAACTATTTGTAATAATGTGCACGTGGCAAAGTGTTTGTACTAATGTGAATTAATGGGGTATTTTTAATGTTTTATGTAAACGGGTAATTTGGAGGTAGTTGGGTAGTTGCCAACCGCCTACAGATTCCGTTATGCAAGGAAGAGTGTTTGCATGTTGTAGTTGGCTGAATAGTGTTTGTTCGTTGACGCATGATGTATTGCAAATAGTTTTTGTGTAGGATACATGTTGTGTGTGCAGTGTATCCATTTATATTTGCAAGTATTCCCACTATTTATTTTTTTTGTCAAAGTGGTAATGGAATTGTATTGCAATGTGTTGTATTCCATTTCAACGTTTTGGTGTCGTTTCCTGTTCGAAGATGGGTTGAGTTTGGTGACATGGAGTAGTGAGGAGCAAATAACTTGGGGAGGTACACAATGATAACAATTGGATTATTACAATGCAATCGACGAAGGACGTAGTTTCCCTTGCAAAGAGGAAGATTGGAGGTTGCACTAGAAGACTATCAAAGTGGTAATGGAATTGTATTGCCTTGTGTTGTATTCCATTTCTACATTTTGGCGTCGTTGCCTATTCGAAGTTGGGTTGAGTTTGGTGACATGGAGTTGTGAGGAGCAAATCACCTGGGGAGGTAGACAATTACAATGATGGGATTATTACAATGCAATTAACTAACGACATAGTTTCCCTCATAAGGAGGAAGATTGAAGGTTGCAATAGAAGACAACGTAGACTTGTTTGTTGACACCAGTGAAGGGTCTACATATAAAGTAGACTTGCAAGTGGATGCACAATCACATGCGTAAGCAAACACGCATGAAGGAGACATAAGTTTGTGCGCAAAATATGTGACGACGAAGTTGGTGAAATGCAAAGAGAACAACTTTTTGATGAAGTATGCACAGAAGCTAGAGATGGAGTTGGAGTTGTCTCTAGAAGTGAAGGGCGGGTGGAACCCTCGAGAGGAGGGATGTCTTGACGAATATGGATAAGTGCGTGGAGACAAATGTGGAGGCGATGAAGACGCACGTAGAGACGGATGAGTTCATGCATGTAGACAAACGAGCTTGCATAGGCGAAGACATGCATGTAGATATGGTAGTTTTTGTTCACACCAATGAAGTTCGACATGATGAATCTTACGACAAATTTGATGGAGAAAACCTGGTTTGGTAGGAAAGGCTAGGAGTGGTTGGAACAAGTTGTGCAATAGAAAGAATGCATGGCAAATGTTTGGCACTGGAGCAATTCCAACTTGGTGTGTTTGATGCTGAGTGGGATGGGAGTTCGACATTGGAGCAAATGGAAGATATGTGTCTGACAGTGCACGAGATGGGAGTCTAGCACTAGAGCAACTGTGGGTTGGTGTCCTTAATGGTGAGCAAGATGGGAGTTTGACATGAGAGCAATTGTAGTTGGCACATTTTATGATGCACAAGACGATAGTCTAAAATGAGAGCAATTGCAATGGGGTGCGTTTGATGATATGCATGAAGAGGGTGAGATTCACAAACAACCACTACCAATGTTGAATCATTCGGTCCTTACAAAGGCCAATTTTGGCGCATCGTGTGTCCAATGTTTCGTGGTGGTGAAATAGAGGACCTAGTTAGGCATTGGAAACTTTGCCTCATGATGTGGAAAACGAATCAACAGAAGATTGAAGTAGATTGTAGGAGGTTATTCCTTGTAACATTTCATGGAACTGCAATAGATTGGTACATGGGATTGCCAAAGGGCAAGTACCAGACTTGGGAAGAGTTGCGCAGAGCATTTGTGAAGGAATTTCAGTTGTTCCGCAATGACAATGAGGTCATTGCTAAAATTTATAGAATGGAATGAGGTGAGTAAGAGGCTGTTTGGTCCTACAACTGGAGGTTGAGTGGGTTGTTTACCCATTTGGAGGAAGATCTGTCGGATGCATTTAAGAAGAGGTGGTTTGTGGAGGGACTTGATACCTACAGGGAGAAGACCAAGGTGGTCCCTCTGACGCCATATCAAGGGGCCTTTGAGTGGGCCTTGAACTTGGAAAGTGATGCAAAGACATCATCAAGATGTTGGGTTAGGTTAATGAGGACAAGAGCAACCCTAAAGATGGAAGTGACTCTAATGTTGAGAGCGACTTTGACGATGAGAGAGTGACTCCTGCAGTGAAAGTGGTGATTCTGAAACAAGAGTAGTTTGGAGGATGATTCGAGTGCTTCATCCAAGTGAATGGGGCCGAGAAGTCAGAGAAGAGAGGGGCTTCGAAGAGAGAACAATAACACCAAGGATGATGTGACATGGAGAGCGTAAGTTTGTTGCTACAGGTATTATATGCAACACAAAGGGAGATTTTTCCAAAGAAGAATGTCAATGGCGGAGTGGTTTGTGACAACCACCAAGGAATTGAAAGATGTCGAATTGAGTATGATACGAAGGGTAGACAAATTGTGCAATGTTGGTGATGCCATTTGTGATGGCACTTTGCACGTGATATTCATTGTGATGGATGACAGATAACTACTTAGCCAGGTCGTCTTAACTATTGTGTTGGGCCATCTGAATTGCTGTGTCAGGCAATTTGATATATCTTGTGTGCGTAGTATATGTCTTTGTAATTGTAAGTTATTCACATTGTATATTTTTTTCATTTAAGTAGAAATGCAATTGTGTTGCAGTGCGTTGTATTCTATTTCTACATTTTGGCATCATTGCCTCTTCGAAGTTGGGTCATCCATTTCTATATTTTGGTGCCTTTGCCTGTTCGGAGTTGGTTCAACCCTAGTGACATGGACTTATGATGAGAAAATTACTTATGAGGCATACAACGACAACAATGGAATCATTACAATGTAGCCAATGAAGTAGATGAAGATGCAGACTTGTTTGTTGACACTGACAAAGGGCTGATGCATGAAGCAAACGTGCAAGTGGATGCGCAACCAAACATGCAAGAGAACACGCATGGAGGGGATGCGCAAGGGTTTGTGCGCAAAGAATTGCATGACGATGATAAATACTTACATGTCAACAATGTAAAGTTGCATGACGGTGGTAGCTGCATATTGGTGGTAGAGTTGCTTGACTGAGGTGGTGAGTTACATTTCAGTGGCGAAGAGTTGCATGATGATGGTGGAGAGTTGCATGTTGGCGGTGGAGAGTTGCATGTCAACGACTAAGAGTACTTGCTAGCGGCAAAGAGTTGCATGTTGGTGGTGGTGAATTACGTGATGACAATGTCGATTTATGCATTGATGAGGAATTGCATGATGACGAAGTATGTATGGCGTTGGAGCAATTGCAAGTTGATGTGTCTGATGGTGAGTGGGATGGGATTCTAACATTGGTGCAAATGCAAGATGGTGTCTGATTGTGCGCAAGACAGGAGTTTGACACTAGAGCAACTATAGGTTGGTGTGCTCGATGGTGAGTGGGACGGGAGTTCAATATTGGAGCAACTGTACATTGGCACGTTTCATGTTGCACGGGGCGGGAGTCTGACACGAGAGCAATTGCAGTGGGGTGCACCTAATGATGTGTGTGAAGGAGAGATACACGAAAAATCACTTCCAACGTCAAGTCAACCTGTTAGGACAAAGACCAATTTTGGAATATCATGTGTCTAATATTTCATGGAGGAGAAATAGAAGACGCAGTTAGGCATTGGAAAATTTGCCTCATGATGTGGAAAGCAAATGGTAAAAATAATGACTAGTATATGATATTGCTAGAGGGCAAGTACCAGACATGGGATGAGTTGCATGAAGCATTTGTGAAGGATTTCGGTTGTTCCACAATGACAATGAGGTCATTGTTGAAATTTATAGAATGGAACAAGGTGAGAAAGAGCCTGCTTGTTTCTAAAAGCGGAGGTTGAGTGGTTTGTTTTCCCATCTGGAGGACGATCCATCAGATGCATTGAAGAAGAGGTGGTTCATTGAGGGACTTCTTCCTACGTACTGGAAGAAGATCAAGGTGGTCCCTCCAACATCATATCAAGAGGCCTTGGAGCAAGATTTGAATTTACATAGTGATGTAAAGACATCATTATATTATTCAGTTCATGTTAGTGCAAAAGAGAGTGACCTTGAAGATGAGCATGATTCTAATGTTGATAGTGACTCTAACAGTGAGTGATGATTTTGAGAATGAGAGTAGTTCATTATCCAAGTGTTGGGATCGAGAAGTCAGTGGAGGAAGTGACTCTGAAGAGAAGAGCAATGATTCCGAGGATGAATTCAACTTGAAAAGAGCAAGATAATTGCTACAACCTACAGGTATATGCAACATAAAGGGGGGATGCCACTAGTGATCAGGTCTATGACAACCGCTAAAGAACTAGAAGATGCAGAATTGAGTATGATAATGAGGGAAGACCCATTGTGCAATGTTGGTGATGCCATTTGTGGGGGCATTTAATCAATGATGTATAAGGAGTTCAAAGTGTAGGCGTCATAGCCCTCACCAGGAAGCAGAGGAGGTGAACTTGAACCTGATTGTAATTGACGAGGTGAACTTGATTTTAGTCAAAGAGGCAAAAATCTAGGGGATAGGTGAAGCTATGCAGGAAGAAGTTGCAGAAGTGGTTGATGCAGACAGAAAAATGAGTGATGCAGACAATAGAGTTAATGATACAAACGACGAAGAGAGTGGTTGCTTGACGACTGACCATTTACTAGTGTCATCTGGACATTTGGATTTGGGTTGTATGGACCCAAGCCTCGATTATCAGAGCTTAGGCTGTCTAAGCCTAGGCCGTCTGATTTGGGACCCTAGCCATCTAGCGAGGACAACAGGTCCCCGAGCGACCCTTGGGCTGTCTATCCCAATGAGAGGGTTGTTTGGACCCTCTGTAGGTTGTCTAAAGAAGAAGACATTTGAGCCTTAGACTGCCCCCATGTTGTTAGACAAACAACCCGAATCATCCAAAGACAGATCAATGTAGGAGCTAATTTTGACCAGCCTCAGAAGAAATAATGAAATAAGTGCAAATGTGCACAAATGTACATGAGAATGAAATGTAAATGAAATGAAATGCAATTTTGTAGTTTGACATCAAGGATGATGATGTCAACATTTGATAATTTGAATTTGTAATGTACGACAAACATAGGAATTAAGCATATGCAAATGGAGGGTAGTTAGTGATGAGGTGTCCTGGGCGCTAGTTGTTAACTACCATCCCTCAAGGATAAAAAGGGACCCCCCATTCATTTGAGGAGTACCATGTAGAGTCTGTATCATTGAGGGTGTGTGTGTACTGTATATTGCCTAGTGTAGACAAGTCTGTAATGCCAATGCCATATAGACAATATTAATGCAATGACTATTCATCCTTCATGTGTGTGTTGTATGTATTCCATGTGATGTTGTTGTTGTTGTAGTAGAGCATAATTGTAGGTTTTAGGTTCAATGTATAGGTACAAATCCAAAGTTGTAGTTCAAAATCGTTGTACAAAGAAGGTACAAACCTTGCCGATGAAGGTTGCCATTCAATTGGATTGCAAGCTTGGAACTGTTGTACAAGTGGATGTTGAGCAACTTGCCGTACAAATGAGTGTTGATCAAGTTGTCATACAAGTGGAGATGTTGTGCAAGTGTGAAGTAATGTCGGTTGTAGTCTTGATTGGCTCCTGTTGGTTACGAATCTGCCATGAGGAAAGGATTTTGGGTTAATGCGCCCAGATTCGCCCACCAGCATGAAAGGCCGGAAGGAAGAGATGCCTTCCGTGCCAATCTTCGGAGAAGGCCGGCTCCTTTTGGGGGGGGTTTATGTTCAAGCTAAGAGTGCAGGAAAGAGATAAATGAACAGAAAGAATATACAAATATACTTGGAGTTGGTGGGGGGGAACTAACAGTACGACAACCAACAATCACCAATACTTACTGCATTATAAATACAAAGCATGACTGAGAACTGCAAAATCTAAGGATACTTTCTGTACTAAGCAATATACGCACAGCTACAATGGTCCCCTAGCAAACATTCTCCCTACAAGGAGAACTAACAGCACGACAATGCATCAATCACCACTACGTACGGAAACTCAAAACAGAAAGTAACTAAGAGATGTCAGAACCAGGTATATGTGTCATGCAGAGATTTTAACCGCACAGCTACAATGGCCCCCTAGCAAACATTCTCCCTACAAGGAGAACTAACAGCACGACAGCGCATCAATCACCACTACGGACAACAACGTAACACACAACTGATGGAACTGCTACCACATCTAGTCTATGAAGTTCAGAAGTGTTTGACCATCAAATGCTAAAATTAACAAGCCATGGCACAAACAATGCTAAAGGCGCCTGATCATCAAATGCTGAAACGAATCAACGAGCCATGACACAGGGAAGCGTAAAGCATAAGCATAAAGAAATAAAAGCAGCAGAACAGAACCAGGCATACAAATTATATTTATAAGCAGAAGCACGGTTACATTGGTTCCCTAACAGACATTCCCCTTCCACACTTTACAATGAATTCATGGTGGGTTTTTATAGCCCGAGTCCCTCCCGTTACATTAATGGGCACAAGGTCCCAGTCAAACAATAGCTGACAAAAGCGGCGAAAGAGCTGCAAATGCTGACCTTTTGTCGGACCGGACTGTACCAGCAGCATGGTCTTCCTGGAAGCTGGACAGACTAGCTGGCGGTGTGTTGGGCAGGACTTCTTCTCGGCAGGTATGCGGGTAGGCTGGAGCAGGTAGAACCTCCAATCGGCTTTAAATGAGGTCACTGGCACGAGCAGTGCAGCCCATGCTCGTCCTTTTGCTCGGCACGTCTTGGCTCAAATCCCGAAGCTGGACACTTGTCAGATGATGGATGATGCTGTTTGACACGTGTCTGCTTTGAAAGGCAGTTTGTCCAACTTTGCTTGGGATCAAAGCGTCTCGGGTTGCGCGGGCAGAAAACAACGCAGTCGGGAAGACCTTCATGCCTTAGGTATATTTCTGAGTTTGTTTCCCTGCTGCGCACCTGTCAAGGGCGCACTCGGACTTCGCTGCGAAGTCGGACTGCGCACAGGTGAGAACTGGTATCTGCCGCCATACGGACTTTGCCCCAGCATTTATCACTCTTTTGTCAGCCTGCCAACCTGCCAGTTACAAGGTGCGCCCAGAAAGGGGCGAAGTGCGCACTTCGCACCAAAACTGGGCGAAGTGCGAACTTCGCACCAACACTTAGCCATTTTTCAGGTAACTTGCTGGAAAGTTTTAAATTCAACTGAGGGGCTCCCAGAAAGGGAGGAAGAAAGAGAATGTGGGAAACAAAGAGGAAGGGGGAGCAGACGAAAGGAAAATAGAGGAAGAGGGAAAAAGAAGAGCAGCACTATTACAAAATTGAAAACACTGCACCTCGTGCAAAATGTGACAACATTTATGGCGGCTCACGGGGTGTCGAGCTCGCCTCGGCGCAAAGAATCCATGCCTTCATCCATTGGGTGCAGAGGAACTTGCCTCCCCTGCCTTTTGCTGCTCTAGCTGTTCTCCTCGTGGCAACTGTTCTTCAGATTCACTTTTGTCAGTTGCCCCCTCAGAATCACCTTCCGAAGGCTCTCCAGCTTTTGCTTCTGCTTCACAGATGCGGTCGTATGCGATCTGGGCTTGGCCCCAGGCTTCTGCTTCGAATGGCCGGCGGTCAGCAACTTCTTCTAATGCTGCGTGGAAAGCAGAGACCGCGTGCAGGTCGATGGTGTAGTATCTTTTTCCTAGCTCCTGGAAATAGGAGCTGATCTTGCAACATTTGGACACCATCTGAGTGACCTGACTCTCCTGAATTGGCTCAGTCCAGCTATCAATTTCAGCTGTGTCTGCTTCAAAGGACTGCCAATTCTTTTTCACCTGATCTAGGGTGAGAAACTCGCCATTCTCAACAAAACCGAGGCACCCTAGTTCAGAAAGAGCGTGAAAAGGAGCCATACAAATGTCTCTTTCATGTTCGAATGCGTCTAACATTCGTCTGGCAACTCTCACCTCTTCTACTTTTTTGAAATATTTATGCAAGGTTACCCTTGCATCTGCCCATTCTGCAGCGAATGAGGACATGGGGGAAAATTGGAGGCCATCGCGCTCGCGCTCCTGAAGATTTATTGCCAGGTCCAGCCATTGCTTCGCCTGACGTTCGGCCTCCTCTACCACAGGCTTTCCCTGGGCAGAAACTTCTTGAATTCTGGATGCGAAATCCAGAACTGACATTGCCTTATAGGTGTGGGGCTTGCATCCCCGCAGCAAACCAGCCCGCATCTCCTTAACTTTCTTCTTCGAAAAGACCGTCGCTTGAGATGCTCTCTCTGCAGATTGCGACTGCGCCTGTTTCAAAGACTTTTGGAGCTGAGAAATCTGCTCCAAGGCTTCCTGCTTTTCGGTTGCGGCTTGTTGCTGAGAAGCGGCCAGCTGGGCTTTTAATTCATCTATTTCTTGCCACGCTGCTTCCAAATGTTCAGTGGACCTAGACAGGTCCTCTTCAAGCTGTCTTGTTTTATCCTGCAACCCGAAAAGTTCTTCCTGTTCCTCCAGACTTTTGACAAGGAGATTGTCAGCTTTACGAATGATTCCCTGAATCTCGTATCGCTTGTCAATATCATCAAAGCTCTTCTCCTTTGTCTGGAGCTCGTAGTCCGCCCTGGTCATTTCCCGAAGAGGCTTCTTCACTTTCGGGATTATCTTCTCTGTTGTAAGTACTCTCCTCTCGAAATTGTACTTGGTGCGTTTTACCGGGGCGGCTATCTCTTCAGGTCTCCTCCGCTTCAGGTTCTGGAGGAAAGAGATAGAGTATTCTACAGCTCTCGTTGCCAGAGGCAAATCGTCTGTATTCTGGAGGTCGTCCATGAAGTCTGGTTCCCCCAGCCTAGGGTTCTGCTGAGACGTCTCTCCTGCGGGAATGGGATCAGGAGGAACCGGATGGACCTTGGAAGGATCGGCCGCTTCTGGGGGCGACCGGGAAGTGGAGATGGGAGCGGCTGACGCTGAAAGGGTTTGAAGCGGCTGAGGCGGTGGATGTGATGGTGAATGCATGGCTTCAGCACTAACTTCAGGCGAAGGGTTTGGAGTTTGAATCAGAGATAGGGAAACGTTGGGGTTCTGAGCAAACTGGTCAAAAGAATGAGGGCCTCTAGAAGGGTGTGGAGACGGGGAGGAAGATGCAGCCATGGCTTGCTCGGATTGAGCGGGAGATGGGGTAGGAGTAGGACTAGATGAGACCAAAGAGACTGGGGCAGCAAACGTACCTGCGGGCTCCGCCTGAGCCGATGTTGGGTGGATGTCTGCGCTTCTGATTTCGGCGGCTGGCTTGGGACTGCCCAAAGAAACTGTCCCTGGAGCGGCTGAACGCGGCTGCGGCTCTGCGACTGGCTGCTGCACTGCCAAGCTAGGTCGCCTGATTTTCTCAACTCTCTTCCTTTTATTCTCTTCTGGAACAGTGGTCGGATCCGGGGAAGGAGATGAAGCAGGTGCAGCAGGCGCTAATGCTCCCACGGTAAATTTGTACCGGGGTTTGACTTGCAGAAGGTCTGCCGCAACCGGTCTGCTCTCTAGCGGCGCTGGCGTCTTTTGTGCCTGAGGAATCACCTCGGGCGTTGCCTTGACTAATTTCTTCGCCTTTTCAGGCGTCGCCTTGGAAGCCACGGGCTGCATTGGGTCGACCTGGATGTCTGTTGGGCCCACGCTGGCAGTTGTCGAAGTGTACAACTGTTGGGAGGAAGACCCTCCTTTATAATCCTCAAAGGGACCTCGGGGAACGTAACCTTGATATGCGAACGGCCGCCAGCTGTCATGATGCTGGTCATAGAGAACCGAAAAGTCGTCATCTACGGCCAGATTTCTCCTCGTGGATTTGTCGTGCTGCGTGCGGCATCTCATCTTCCAGCATTCAATAATCTTTTCTTTTGGCCAGTTAAGGCCTGCTATCTTGGATAGGAATTTTTTGAACCCTGGAGATGAGAACTGGTGGTCCGGGTTTCGCTTGGGGTCATATGTCACCTCCTCGCAGTAAAAATCCTGCCAGGGAGGAGAAGCTTCCATCAATTCAATTTCCTAGTCAAGGTCCACATGGACCACATCGCATCTGTCTTCGATTATATCTGCCCGAGGGCAGAGATGCGTGAACTTTCCCCTTATCCCGTACGGGTCGTACTTCCAGCGCTGCGGCAACAGAACCAGGCCAATCCGGGAAAACTCCTGCTCGAGGTAGACATGCTGTCCCACCTCAAAAATCTCAATGTTTGCCCAGGAAAGAGGATATTGAAAAATCTGTTCTCTTTTCTTTCCTAGGCCGAACTCCTCTTCAACATAATCCATCTGCCGGGCAACCTCCATCCCAAACAGATGCTCCGTGCACCAGTAGGGCAGAAAATGGGGTTTGCCCTTGAATCCGTAGATTCTGACCACAATTCCTTGTGTCAGTCTGAAAACATCCTCGAGCTTCTGATTCAGCAAAGAGTTCGTCATTTCTCTCGGGGGGCGGGGGATTTCGCTTTCGCTGAAGACTGACATGACCAATCCCAAAAAGTTGAAGTTAAACTTGTAGTAGGACCCTTTCCGGTATAGGTCATCCGTCCAATCATAGACGGGCTGTGGTTCTCCCTTCTCGTTGACCTTCTTCAGGTTCGGGATCGGCATCCGGGAGTGCAAATGGTACAAACAAAGCCAGGCTAGAACAGAACTGAAACGAAATTCGGTGGACTGCTTCTTCTGGATCTTGACCAGGCTGGAGTGGATGGCGTATGCCAGCCAGTCCGCCCAGTCGAAAAAGATGGGACGCTTTCCACTTCTCTGCGCTGCTGGTTCGTAGGATTCTCCACACAGGAGACATTCTGCCAGCGCTAGCTGGTACGGCTGTACCAGCTCATCAGAGTCGCAGCCGAGAATCCATGCCAAAATGGTGTACAAATATTTGTTCTGAAATCTCGCCAAGGGCATGGGGTCGGTTGGCCACTGTCCTGCTGCAAGCGGGCCGTTCAGCTCTGAATTGAGGAAATCCCTCATCCGTTTTGTTTGCGTGAAATGTCCCGCTTGCTCGCCCAGATTTATCTTCCTGACAATTGTGCTGGAGTCATACTCCAATCCTGGGGCGAAAGCTGGCTGGACAGTCTCCCTGCGCAGCGCGAACAAGGGTTTACCGCTGGAGCTGCAAATCTGCCGAGTAACTGGTCTGTAGTGTCTGACAATCAGGTCTACCAGTTCCGGGCATTGATGGACAGGAGGGCACAAGAATCTGAAAAGGTTGGACTTGTACGCCGCTCCGAAATGGTGAGAGGGCGAAACCTTGTCAGCCCAACTCTCCACATTTGTCCGCAGCTTAGTCAGGCTCATAGAAAATGAGCCGTCCACGTATCCCGCTAGGTAATTTATCGGAGGTGGTGTGGCTTGCCCACGCTGTACTTTTTTAGGCCGGTACTTTGACTTTGGCTCCGACGGTGTTTTACTTCTGAAAACACCCGGCCGTGGTAAATCCTTGTGCTCGCTCCCTTCCCTGGATTGCGCTGACACTGGCATCTTTCCTCTGTCCATCTCTCCGAATCAGCAATAATTACAAGTTCAGGGCTCTGCAGCAGATTTCGTTGTCACAGGAATAATCTGCACAGTTCAAGGAATAATTTGCGCAGTCTGGCATGTTTGAATGCATCTGACCCCCTTTTCTAGATAATGGCAGCGTCATTAATGCTGCGCAGGAGGGGGTAGGTCAGCTGGGGTTAAGTTTCTTGGGTGGCTGCGCGCAGAGAATGCTTGGAAAAAGGTACCCCGGCAGACGTGCCATGTTCTTTTTATTGCACTTTTCCTTGAAGACTGTGCAATCATTAACTTTACCTTGAACGCTGCGCCATGGCTGACGTCACTGCCGCAATCCGGGCACACTGCTCAAGAAAAAACTTCTGGTGCGGAAACCCACTTTAGAACGGTTACAATGCGCCTTGGGCCCAGCTTGGAACTTTTTGAATATTTTATTCATTTTTTAAACCATTGTCCAAACTGGCCCGGAAAACAAGGCGCAGTCGGACTTCGCCCGAAGTTGGGCGCGATCCGACTTCGCCAGAAAAACTGGCGCAGTCCGAACTTCGCGCGAAGTTCGCATTGCAACTGTTCCGCTTTCTTTTTTCTTCACGCGACCAAGGGTTGAGCGCAGTCCGGCCCTTTGCAACTTCGGAAAGGAGGCAAACCTTAGAACTTTACGTCTCCTTCGGACCGGACTGTTCGAGCTGCGCTTTGGCAATGCAGCGCGTTCGGACTTCGCCCGAAGTTCGGGCGAAGTTCGCACTTCGCGCGGAGGCTATGCGCAGTTCGAACTTCGCGCGCAAGCCGGCCGAAGTCGGACTTTGCGCGTGAAGTCGGGCTTCGCCCAAAGTTGGGCGCAGTCCGTTCTCTTTCTTGCCTAGCAGTTTTCCTTTCATTCAAGCTTCGCATTTCGGCTGGCGTGCAGCCCGACTTCGCTGCGAAGTCGGGCTTCGGCCAACACTTAGCCATTTTTTTTGCTCTTTTTCATTTTTTTCTTCACCCAAGCAGCCCGAACTTCGCCCCTTCTAAGGGGCGACAACAGACTTCGCTGCGAAGTCTGTCTTCTCTCCCATGTCGCAGTTAAGCTCAACAAAATTAAAAAAATTGAAAGCTGGAAACTGTACATGCTGGAAAACAAAAATGCATAAGGGAAATTTTTACAAAGAAGGGCCACTCGGGCACCTTCAGCAGCGGTAAATTTTTAAGTGGAACCCGTTAACAGGGATAGGCAGGAGCTGACCCTCCATATCCCGAAGTACATAGGCATTAAACTGGTTCACCTGGGCAATCTGATAAGGGCCCTCCCAGAGGGCATCAAACGGGCACCAAATTCTCGACCCAGGATGAATGTTTGATGGGGTAGATGATCTTGGCCTCCAGCATCTTCAAGAGCTCGGCCTTCATCATGGCCTCAATCTTCGGATTCACGGCCCTCTGCTTCTGTCGGAATGGCTTGGTGCCATCCTCTAGCTCAATAGTATGCTGGATGACAGTTTTGTCATACCCCTTCAAATCCTCGTAGCACCAGGCCACGATGTCGGGGAACTCCTGGCACAGTGATCTGATCTGCTCAAGTTCCTCCGACGTGCAGTCTGTTCCGACCTTGATAGTTTTACCCGGTTCGAGTTCCAGGTCAGCATACTGCCTCGGGTCTACTTTGATCCTGTGAGCTATTGCTCTGTCGTTCTGATCAAAGAGACTCTCCAATGTAATCAGTCCTTTTGGGACATGATTATTCCTTAACTGTATCAACCCCTCATATTGCTCGTCATCAGGGTCTCTACCTTCGATTACACACACTTCGTTAACCAGGAATGTGACGATCTCCTCGTCACAACTGAACACCTGCCAGTGGGTGTCCTTATCAGGCACAGAAGGCCTGTAAATAGTGCGAACCGGCTTCGGTTTCTGGACAACGTCGTCAGCCGGAACGTACCTGGCTCCAACAGACGCCAGAATATCAGCGTGTTTGTTTTTCTCACGCGATATTGCCTTGACATTCAATGAGTCGAATGACTCCATCAGGTCCCACACCCGGTTGCGGTATGCTCTAAGATAGTGTTGTTTGGATGCGCACTTCTTCGTAACTTGGTGACACACCAGCTCTGAATCTCCGAAAATCTGCAGGTGTTTGATTCCGAGCCTCTCCGCCTTTCGCAAACCCAAGCACAGGGCTTCGTATTCCGCCGAGTTGTTAGTGCAGCTCCAGGCCAATCTGTAGGTATAGTCCTTCTGGATTCCGGTTGGAGAAACCAGCAGCACCCCTGCATCGGCGCTATTCTTGCATCGCGCGCCATCAAAGAAAAGCTTCCACAGCTTCTCGGGTGCAGATCCTACTTCTTTCGCAGCTGACATGTCAAGCCTTTCGGGCTGTACAATGGAGTAACAGCCCTGCTCTGTCCCAATTACGGCATTGAAGTCCCGCAACGAGAACTCATCTTCAAGCTGTAGCACTTTGAAGGCTTGCTCAGTCAGCTCTACTATCACTAGCTTCTCCTCTGACAACTGGACCATGCAGTCCAACTCTCCTCCGGGTATCCTCTCTACCAGGAAGGTGGAAGGCTTCTCATTGAAAATTTTCAGTCTCCTTCCTTTGAAGGGCACTTCCATGTGTGAGTAGTCTAGAGACAGGTACCCGCCCAACTTCGCAGTGAACTCCCGAGAGAGACACATGCCGAAGTAAGGTTCCAGGTCAACAACCACGACCTCTTAGATGACCACGATGTCGAGAGCCTTGTGCAGCCGGATAGGGATGTCCTTTATGACACCAACTGTCTTGACAGGGGTGCCATCTAATTGCAGCACGCCTTGGCTGCTCCGTGTGTATTCCATCCCGATCTCATCGCAGACGGCCTTCGGCATGACAGTCGAGGAAGCACCAGAATCCACCATGCAGTTGTGAACTATGTGCCCTTGCATCCGTAAAGACAGATAAAAGGGTGGCGATCTGTTCTTCCCAGTGGCTGAGACTGTCAAAGGTTGAACCAGGACAGCGGGCTGTATCTGCTTGCCGCTCTTCATGTTTTTCAGTGATTCTTGCAGCAGATCCACCTGGCCTGGGAGCAGAAGAGCATCATACATGCTGATTCTAGCAGGTGTTCTTTTCAACTCGTCTACAATGCTGTAGCCCGAGGTACTAGCTCCTTCTACTTGTTTTGCCTGCTCGTACTTCGTCCAGTACTGTTGGGTAGCCTCAACTCGCTGTCTCTGGGTCAGAGACGGGTACTTCAGCTTCTCCTGGGCTTGTTCTTTGGTTTCATCTGGAGGCTGAGGTACAGGTGCTTTAGCCGGAGTTGGGGCTTGTGCTGGAGGAGGCTTGGCTGGAACAGGACCAGTATTTGCTGGAGAAGGCCTGACTGGAGCTTTATCTTTGGATGCCTTCTCCTGGGCTGTGTAGGGCCACAGCCGCTTGTATGGCGGCAGCCCACCGGGCTGCGGTTTTTCTCTTCTTGCATAAAATTGCAAAGGCTTGGCTGCATCCGCGGCTTTCTTCTCTTCCTTGGCAGGCTGCACCAAATTCTCTTCTGGGAGGGCGAAGTTGGCTTCGTCGTCCAAGATCATGTACAGTTCATCGTCCTCTATGGCGCTGCCGGCCAAGGTCTAGATGTAGTGCTGGTGTAGAGTGCAGTCTTCCTCCGAATGCAGGTCATTGCACGTAGTGCACCAGTTAACCTGGTCGGGAGGACCAGGCGGGTCTTCTATAGCAGCATTTCTCGGAGGCGGACGCCTCTGCGGCTGGTGTTCTGGGGCTTTGTCTTTCGTCAGCGCCGGTGGCGCATATGGCCTCCTAGGAGCAAGGTCCATCTGGGCCTACTTCTTCTTCAGAGCGGTCATGTCATTGGACATGGCATGATATCCCGAGGCCAAAGCCCGCACCTCCTGGAGAATTGTGTTCTGAATGCTACTGTCAGGAGGCGGCAAGCGTGCCGGTGGAGGCAATGCGGCTAATGGAGGAGGGTTAGAATAAGGTGCGTATCGCGGGGGAGCAGGAAGCGCTGGAAAATGCGGAGCAGGAGGAGGCGGGTGAGGGTAATGCAATTGAGGCAGGCCGTAAGGAGTTACGACCGGAGCCGGATTCCACTGCTGCTGGGGTTGCTGCCCTGACGTGGACGGCGCAACACCAGAAGCAGGAGGATACTGGGATCTGGGGAAGTCCGAATGAATGGGTTCCTGCACCTTGGACGGGAGTCTGCCGATGGAGATAATGTCAGCTTCAGCTTGCTGGGCAGCCTCGTACAGCGCAGGAAACTCGTCTATTCTGGCAATCTTCAGCAGCAGGCATATGTCTGAGTTGAAGGATCTCAGATAGTAGTGAGCAGCCATGCCAGCTGAAGGCCGAAGTTCGCGAGGTACCCGTTTCCAGGATCTCGCAAACCTGATGTTAAAATCAGACACCTCCTCTTGAGGATGTCTCTGGATAGCTTGGAACTGATGCAGCAAAGAAGTAGGGTCAGCAGACTCGTTGCATCCTTTCACGAGCCTTCTAGCAAGCTGGGGCCACCCTGTGATGGATCCCTCTGGCAGTGATCTCTACCAGTAGAGAAGCTTTTCCCTCAGGGAAAGGGCCAGCAGACGGGTCTTCACACTCTCATCGGTAATGGAATGTAATGCGGCCAGGGCAAGGATGTCCTGGATGTGCTCGTACGCCGTCTTGCCGTAGCCGTCGTATGTGGGAATAGACTTTAAAGCAGCAGGGGGCACAGCTTGCTGTCCGACCAGGGCCAAGGGCCCCGTAGAGTCCACCGTCGGGAAGAGATCATCGTCATTTTGCTGTTGGGCAGCCATTTCTTCTTCTTCTCCTCCGTCGGTTGTGTACTCAGTGTCGGTACTTTCCGAGGATGCAGGTGCTTCTTCTTCCTCGGCCTCTTCTATTTCGTACTCAGCTCCGCCGACTTCAGCTTCGGCTTCTTCTTGGATTTCAGCCTCGGCTTCGTCGACACGAGCTTGCGGATCCGCCAGCCTGGGAACTTCGCCTCGAGCGTTGATGTCCAGTTCGTAAAAGTCAGGCGGGCTTCTATGATCCCTTGCTTGCCACCTTCTTGTGTGCATGAAGGTGCTGGGACCGGTCTTTCGGACTCAGAAGATTTGTTCGTGCAGAGTCGCCAGGTGTTCAGATTTGGAACAGCAATGAAGCGAACACCGGTGCTTCGATTCTGTTGGGGGTGAGAAACTTCCTTGTCTCACCAAGTGCTCAGAAACCACTGTCAGCGCCAGGTGGAGACTGATCAGAAAATCTCTCTTCAAATGTGGGACCCATGTCCCACCAGGCGTGCCAGAGAAACCGTTGGTTACGAATCTGCCATGAGGAAAGGATTTTGGGTTAATGCGCCCAGATTCGCCCACCAGCATGAAAGGCCGGAAGGAAGAGATGCCTTCCGTGCCAATCTCCGGAGAAGGCCGGCTCCTTTTGGGGGGGTTTATGTTCAAGCTAAGAGTGCAGGAAAGAGATAAATGAACAGAAAGAATATACAAATATACTTGGAGTTGGTGGGGGGGAACTAACAGTACGGCAACCAGCAATCACCAATACTTACTGCATTATAAATACAAAGCATGACTGAGAACTGCAAAATCTAAGGATACTTTCTGTACTAAGCAATATACGCACAGCTACAATGGTCCCCTAGCAAACATTCTCCCTACAAGGAGAACTAACAGCACGGCAATGCATCAATCACCACTGCGTACGGAAACTCAAAAGCAAAGTAACTAAGAGATGTCAGAACCAGGTATATGTGTCATGCAGAGATTTTAACCGCACAGCTACAATGGCCCCCTAGCAAACATTCTCCCTACAAGGAGAACTAACAGCACGGCAGCGCATCAATCACCACTACGGACAACAACGTAACACACAACTGATGGAACTGCTACCACATCTAGTCTATGAAGTTCAGAAGTGTTTGACCATCAAATGCTAAAATTAACAAGCCATGGCACAAACAATGCTAAAGGCGCCTGATCATCAAATGCTGAAACGAATCAACGAGCCATGACACAAGGAAGCGTAAAGCATAAGCATAAAGAAATAAAAGCAGCAGAACAGAACCAGGCATACAAATTATATTTATAAGCAGAAGCACGGTTACATTGGTTCCCTAACAGACATTCCCCTTCCACACTTTACAATGAATTCATGGTGGGTTTTTATAGCCCGAGTCCCTCCCGTTACATTAATGGGCACAAGGTCCCATTCAAACAATAGCTGACAAAAGCGGCGAAAGAGCTGCAAATGCTGACCTTTTGTCGGACCGGATTGTACCCGCAGCATGGTCTTCCTGGAAGCTGGACAGCTAGCTGGCGGTGTGTTGGGCAGAACTTCTTCTCGGCAGGTATGCGGGTAGCTGGAGCAGGTAGAACCTCCAATCGGCTTTAAATGAGGTCACTGGCACAGGCAGTGCAGCCCATGCTCGTCCTTTTGCTCGGCACGTCTTGGCTCAAATCCCGAAGCTGGACACTTGTCAGATGATGGATGATGTTGTTTGACACGTGTCTGCCTTGAAAGGCAGTTTGTCCAACTTCGCTTGGGATCAGAGCGTCTTGGGTTGCGCGGGCAGAAAACAGCGCAGTCGGGAAGACCTTCATGCCTTAGGTATATTTCTGAGTTTGTTTCCCTGCTGCGCACCTGTCAAGGGCGCACTCGGACTTCGCTGCGAAGTCGGACTGCGCACAGGTGAGAACTGGTATCTGCCGCCGTACGGACTTTGCCCCAGCATTTATCACTCTTTTGTCAGCCTGCCAACCTGCCAGTTACAAGGTGCGCCCAGAAGAGGGGCGAAGTCGGACTTCGCACCAAAACTGGGCGAAGTGCGAACTTCGCACCAAAACTGGGCGAAGTGCGAACTTCGCACCAACACTTAGCCATTTTTCAGGTAACTTGCTGGAAAGTTTAAAATTCAACTGAGGGGCTCCAAGAAAGGGAGGAAGAAAGAGAATGTGGGAAACAAAGAGGAAGGGGGAGCAGACGAAAGGAAAATAGAGGAAGAGGGAAAAAGAAGAGCAGCACTATTACAAAATTGAAAACATTGCACCCCGTGCAAAATGTGACAACAGCTCCTGAATTTGTCATATCAAATTGTTCCTCCATCACGTTGGATTACTCACTAAGTCACCACCATGCTACATTTGGCATCGTTTCCGTTTGAAGTTTGAACCAACACGCTGAAGTTGGAGAGGTGAATGACAAATAACTTACCACGAGGAAGTGGGAGATGTGGCCATGGAAGAATTGACATCCACCCTATGAGGAGTCAGATGATTTCTCAACAATACGTGTTCTGCAACATGAAGATTCGAATGATGCCAATGAAGTATTATAGTCGCGAGTGAAAAAAATTGAAGAACCTGAGGTGGAATGTGTTTGGAATCCTCAAGTGGAGGATAGTTCCAATGAGGAGAGTGAAAGGTGGCAAACATTGTTTTTAACAACGGAAGAAGTGCAAGGTGAAGCACATCGAGCAAACGAAGGTTGGACCTTGGAGAACGTTTGCACAAGTGAAGGTGCCACTGGGGAGAGTACACAAGGAGATGAGGTGGAATAGTTGGTAACACCTGCACAAGTGTGGGGGAGATTGCCGAGAAGTGCTAAGGATGGGTGTCAAGGACGAGGCAACCACGGGAGAGTGTGCGAAGACTAGAGCCAACACTCGTATATCCACAAAGGAGGTCATGAAGCATAGGTGCACTAAGATCCAGTCAAAGATTGTTCGCAAGTGCAAAATTGCCAAGTCCATAAAATCAGCTACCTATGGAAAATATAGCAACAACAATGGTCAAATAGAAGTGCCCACCAGTTTTGAAAGACATGGAGGATCCAAAACGTCATATTGGAACATGTGAGACAATATGGTGAGCAAACGGAGTCGACGATGAAGGATCATGGCTAAGATTGTTTCCAGCAACATTGTGAGGGATCGCAATGGATTGGCATCTAAAAAGAGCAAGAACAAATCCCTTCACAATGTGGGAAGATTTGACAACTGAATTCACAAAGGAATTCAGGTTACTCCAGGATGACATATAAATCATCAGAGAAATCTATTCCATGAAGCAAAAGAAAGAAGATGTCAAGTCATATAACAAAATGTTGAAGGAACTAATTGATAAAATGGAAGTGAAACTAGTAGATGATTTACAAAGGTGATGGTTCCTGGATGAACTGCTACCTAGATATAAGAAAAGATGAAGGTAGTACCAAGAAAAGATGAAGGTAGTACCACCTACTACCTATCAAGAAGCATTTGATAGAGCTCTCAATTTAGAGAGTGAAACAAAGCAAATGGAAGCAAGAATAGGTCACTATAGAGATGATTCAGATAGTGACCATGATGATTTGCATGTTGCTATCCAGGCCATGAGAAAGGACCTAGGTGTAGGCAAGCAAATTGATACATTTGCATTTAGTGAATCAATTTTGGTATTTTCTGTTATTTTGTAATTGTACGCAAAGTGTTTGACAAAATGTGCATACATATATTTAATAATGTTATAAAGTGGCAATATAATATTGTACATAATAATAAAGTGATGTTAAGTCATTTATGTCGACAAAATCATAAGTCATAAGCTAGTTTGTCCTATAGTGGGAAATGTCATGTAAATGCATATGAAATGTAATTTGGGGAAATGATGAGGTGTCAGGTAGTTGGAGGGTGTAACTACTTTTGGTTGTATAAATATGACCCTCCCTCATTCATTCAAAGGCATTGATGGTTGGAGAAGCATTGGTACGTGAGAGAGAATGTTGTTGCATATGTGCATAGGGCATAATGCAGTCAGGCTATGGATGCAGTCATGAAGAGGATTCTGCACAAGGGTTGCATATTGTAATGCTGTACTGTATATGCCATTGTTAATATAAATCTGCATAGTTATTTGTCATTTGCCATTGTTGTTGCTGGTTCTGTGCATTGTTTCTATGTATTGTTATTGCTAATGACTGTAGATCTGTAGAATTATTTAAATAGAAATGGAATTGTGTGTAAGCATGTTAAATTTCATTTCTACACTAGAAAGGAAGATAATTGTTGTGAAGGATGAGAAGGAGGATATCTGGTGTTCGGACTACAAGGCAGAAGCCACGCGAATGTCAATTGTCCAAAGAATGTTTTTCGTAACGTGTTGTAGGACATGCAGTTGTAGATTTCCCATTCAACCTTAGAAGTACAAGGCATCAAACTCTAATGATGCAAAAGGAGAAGGAAGAGAAACCTAGCACTTCCAAGGGTGGACAAGGAGCAACGAGTGGTGGTTACAAGAACAACCGTCGAGGAGGATGACAACTGCAACAAGGGAATCGACCACAAGGAGGACAAGGTCAACTTCAATATGATTTGGATGGGAGACCTATTATCCAATGTCAAATATGCCAAGAGTGGGGGCACTTTGCGAGAAATTGCCAAAATCTAATAGTGGGAGGCAATGCCAGAAACAACACCAATGGAATGATGTGCAAATGGTGGCGACCAAGCAATCACAGGGAGGCTAAATTTCTAAAGAAAGCATGTTTGAGTAACATGCAAAATGTCAATTTCATTGACATTGAAGAGCCTCCAACGAACCAGCAAAACAAAGATGAGCATGTGCTAGCATTAACAAGAGCTCAGGCAGGCAAAGCTGAGCAATATCTAAATCCTGCCATGGAGAAGGAGAAATGGTAGGAAGCACATGACTTAGTAGAAGAAGAAATGAGAAAGACCAAGCAAGAGAGACTTCTCCAAGAGAAGTAGTTGATCGCAAGCAAAGAAACATGAATGTAGCAGTTGGCGGTGCAAGTGTTGAACACAACTGTGCAAGTGAAGGTGTCTAGTCTACTTAGCACAACACTAGAGCTCTATGCAATAGTAGGAGAGATTATGTGGACGAGAAGAGGGTAGAGCTGCAATGCTAGCAAGCGACCAATATAAGGAGGGACCAATTCATTGATCCAATTGTGTTAATGATTGATGATGGAAAGAAGCCGACATTGATCCACATTGAGTTGCTAAATCATAAGTTGTCTTAGGTGATCGTTGATGGAGGATCAAGTGTAAATGTGTTGCCAGAGAAGACTTGGAGAGAACTCAGAGCACCATTTCTATGATCTCCAAATTTTAGATTTTATGGTGCAGACTAGTATGGCATCGAGATGAGAGGAGTCTTGACCACCTAGAGGAGTCAGGGGTGATGGCATCATCATTTGATAAATGAAATTTGTAATGTACGATAGAATTAGGTAATTAAGCATATGCGAATGGAGGTAGTTAGTGGTGAGGTGTCCCGAACAACAATTAAATGCCATCCCTTAAGGATAAAAAGGACCCCCCATTCATTTGTTGAAGGAGGGAGTACCTGGAGAGCATATATGCATGTATAATCCGTATATCTATTGTAGCATTGTATATTATTAGTGCAGATGGTCTGCCAGGCCAATGCCATATAGGCAAAAGTAATAGAATGATGGTTTATCTTTCATCTATGTGATGCTATTGTTGTATGTAGATTGGTAGGTTGTTCCAAGTTTTGTGTGTAGGTGTGAGACTAGAGTTTTCATCCAAAATCGCTATACGAGGAGTGCCAACAAGGAGTGTCATATGAGGAGTGCCAACATGGAGTGTCATACAAACATTGTCGATGAAGGTTGACGGATGAGTGGAGTCACTATTGTACAAGTGACCATCGTTCAAGTGGATTGTAGTGTTGCTGTACAAGTACTTGTACAATTGGAGATGCTATGTAAGCATGAAGCAATGTTGATTGCAGCCTTGGTCGGCTCTTCAATTTATCATATCAAATTGTTCCTTCAACTATTAGAATACTCACCACCATGCTACACCTTCGAGTCTAAGGCTTGATGCTAGACGTCTTGAAAAGGAGATTCCTCTTTGGCCTTGAAGTGGACAAAAACAAGAGTGGGAACTCAAACCTTTACAGTTATGACAATTTTCTTCACTCTTATCTCTTATCTCATCGCATGGTGAACTTTGATGTCGACAACTAATTTGGACCCATGTCCTCGCATGACTAAATGATAGATCATTATTCGTTAGTGGTTATTCCTCTTGTTGTTTGACAGATTTTCTATCATCCTCTACAATGCCACACTGTTGGAATGTAAGCCCTACCCTGGCTTTATGCCCTAGAATTGTAGGAAACCGCATCATTTTTAGAATAATGTCTTCTTTGTTGCTTAATATGCTCCCTTCATTTGAACTTATTTGAACAAATTTTATGGTTGTAGGCAAATTCTTTTCCATTTGTTTAATGGTGCCCTCTTTTGGAATTTCTACCTCATAGAAGTAAAATACTTCTATAAGAGGGCATTCACCTATAAACCCTTTAAATCTTGTAGATTTCCCTTCCTCCAAGATAAATCTGAATGTTTCAGATTTCACCTCAACTACTATTTCCATTGTTCCTGTAGGCTTCAATTCATCGTATGAAGGAAGCATCGATGCCTAATGTTCTGCTTGTAAACTTGCCTCTATTACCTCCATAGGCTCCTCTTCTTCAAAGGGAAAAACCAAATACTTCACACTCCTCTATAAGTTTTGATTCTTCATCTTCAGAATCTTCACCTATCATCTTAGGTTCTCTCTCAAGTTGAGGGAAGTATTACGCTTGGTGAACAGGTCGAGGATTCTCCAAAGGGATAATTCATCTATGAAAATGAGGGTTGCACATGACAACGCCTTGGGTAGAGGGATAACTTCTACCCATTATGGTTGTTTCAAGCATTGTGTAGGCATGTTTAATGTTTACTTGAGGTACGACCACTTGACCTAACATTGGTTGGTCTATTGTGAGTGAGTTGACCAACCATTGGTTGTTTTACTATAGTGGATTGGTCCATCATATTGTTTTGCACCTTATTGGTCATTTGTATATTTCATTGTCAAAGAATTTTCCAGTCATTCTCTTTGACTTCAAGATCTTGTGCTATAGACGTGTTCCATGCATGAAATAAATCATTAATGATTTGAAGTAGTTCACTCCATCCATTGATTCTGATGAGGTGGACAAGATCCTTAACAACATGAGGGTCGGTGGGTCTTGCTATTGAACTAAAGTCCATTGAGGATCCTAAGGCCCTTGGTACATTTCAATGGGGAAGGGAGATGGAAACAAGGTTGGCATTGTTTGTTGATAGGTTCGCGTATCTTGGTACAAGGTGCTTGACAATGGGGTAACCTGTGGTGGGGGAGGGTATAGGAATTGTTGTATAGATGCTTGGGCCATACAAGTCAGATATTCTTAATACATATAAAATTTAAGTGAGATTAACATGGTACAATGATAATCCCAAGCAAAGTCCAAATAACTTTTGAAGAATTCCTGCAACAAATGAGAAGACTAACTGAAGGTGTGAGAGCAAAGCCACTAATACCAAGCATCCATGAGTGAAGAGGTCATGCAACATAGTTGATCCACAATTGTCATGCTTCTTTTCTCATTAATTGAGTTGAGTACAAAGTAGCAGTTGGTTACAAAGGTTAGCTCTATCTTTCTTGAAAATTCCAGAAGACCCTTACAATGAGTTTGAAATGCTTATTTATAGGAGAAGTCTAGCCTACTCTACTTCTAACTGTAGTAAAATGTTAATCTTGGATTACATCATGGTTAACACTTCAAGGCAAAATGTCATTGTCATCCTTCAATGGCAAAGTGGGGCACACATTCCTTGGAGCAGGGTGTATTTTTAGTTTTCGGAGTAGGGCACATTGATACTTCTAAGCGGGGTGCACTAGTACTAGAGCGTGGCACATTGATGTTTTGAAGTTGGGACCATTTTTGTTTTCTTGGAGTCGGGCACACTTCCACTAGAGCGAGCCAAACTGAGACCAAAGTGAGGCACACCACGGCTTTGGATCCAAGCACATGGATGTGTTATTGGATCTAGGTGCACTTCCCCAAGAGTGGGGTGCATCATTACCTTCGAGCCAAGTGCTTTGATGTATTCTTGGCGCCAAGCACACTTCTGCCAAAGTGGAGTGCATTGAGGCTAGAGTAGGGTGCATCATTGCCTTGGATCCAAGCGCACTTTTGCCAGAGCAGGGCACATTGAGGCAAGAGTAGGGCACATCATTGCCTTGGAACTAGGTGCATTGATGTGCTCTTGGAGCCAAACACACTTCTCTAGAGTCTAGAGTAGGGCACAAAGATGCCTTAATGAGGTATTCATTCAACTCTAGTTCTTGTTGATGAGAGATCTGCCTTAGGTAAGGGTTTGGTTATTAATGCGCCTTAGACCCGGCCAACATTGAAAGGCCGAGAGGAAGAAATGCCTCCCGTGCCAATCTCCAAAGATGGGCTGGTTCCCTTGCTATTCTAACTGGGGGTTTTGAAGATTAAGGAACTGAAAGGAATGGGAAATGACTGAAAGGGATGGGAAATATGGCCACAGGCCGGATAGAATAGGGGTGATGGGCTAACAACACGATAACTTAACTGCAGGTCGAATCAAATAGCCATTTAACATAAATGCTAACAGAAACTAAAACTGAACAGCTAACATGCATAATCTCCAGTGCTAATCCAGAATTCACGTTTTTACCAGAAGCTAAATCCAGATACTAGAATTCAAGCCCACAGATAAAGCAGAGAATTTAAATAGAAGATAAGCAATGGAAGACATACACACAACCAAAAGTCCAGAGTTAGAGCCAGACACTATTTATATTTATAGCAGAATCCGAGTTACAACAAGCTTCTAGCAAACACCCATCATTTTTACAATAAGAAGGCAGGCTTATATAGCAAATTCTGCCGCTTGAACATTAAATGCACACCAATCAAACTATGGTGGTGGCAGCCAAGATAAGGATTACAAGAGAGTACAATCATGAAATAGTTATTAGGCATGGCCGAGACTGATGACTCCTTGAAAATGCAGTTGAGCTCCTTCAATGCTCTGACAGGCTTGGCTTGCTAGCGCTGCCTCCTCACTCGCAGGGACCGCTTCTGTGGAAGATAGACTTGAAATCCCGGAACGTCCAGTCCGGAAGCTTCTCAGAATGACTGCGCCCGTATGGATAAGGATGCACCTTAACTTTGCTGATGTGGAGCGCAGATGCCTTACGCAACAGGAGAGGCTGTTGCTCCAGATGCCTTACGCAACAGGAGAGGCACGCAACAGCCTGGCGTTGGGAGAGACCGGCACAAGGGTTGAAAAGTCAACAGGCGGGGCGCAGTGAGAGGGCGTGCAACAACCTTTGCGCGAGAGAAAAGGTGTGCAACATTCGGGCGCACTTGAGATGATGCGCCTGACCTGGGCGCACTCCAAACTGTGCGCACTCCATACTGTGCGCTAGACCTGGGCACACTCCATCATTTCTCATATGCCGAAGCGGAGTGCTGCGCTCTTCCTTGGTCCTTAGGGCTGAAACGCATCAGGGTACTTGGCACAAAACACCATCGCCATCGGAAGGAGGATTTTCCTGCATGGTCAGTAGACAAAAGCAACTGCACACTGTTTTAGGTTCCGTAGCAAGGGTTTGGCAGAAAACTCAGGAGAGATAAAAACATATTGGAAAAAGAGAACAGAGTTTCTGAGGAGCAGAAATTACTGGAAAGCTTAATGTACACCATGTTGCAGAAGTGACAACAGTTCTCTCTAGTCTTTGTTTTACCCTACATCTCTATTTTATCTCCTTCCTTTGCTGGTGCGATGGACTCTCATTCAAAGTGTGATGGTAGTAGTAGACTATGAAAGTAGTTTGTGACATTGTTATAAATCAAATTACATTGAAAATCAAGGATGTTTAGATGCATGTTTAAGTTGATGCATATTACGATACTTTATCCCAACATTTTTATATCAACTTAATCTCAAACCTTATTTTACATCAAATATATACCAATTTTTAATATAAAAATATTTGCAACTGCATGGACTGGCCGCCATGCGGCACTTGTTTGATATTGGCCCATTCCTTGGGTCATTCCTTGGGTCAAAAGTTATTAATATTTATATGCTAGGTGCACCTATTTACTTAAGATGTTGACAATATAATTTGAAATCTTTCATTAATTCATTATATCTTTCCACATTTAAAAGACAGCAGACACTAACCAAAAAATTACAAATTATGTGATAGTTTTATTTGTTCCTGCAAACAACCATAATTCAAAATCTTGCAACCTTTATGTTAATGAGATTCATATATTCATAGTTATATTGCTTTATGCGACATCAATTTATCTACCAACGACCCATGTAAATGGGCAATTCTCAAACACTCAGAATCAATTAGCCTTTTAGAAAATAACATACTTGGCAAAGCATGTTCCAAAAGACAGAAAAGCTAGCCTTAATATTTGTAAACATAATCATTATCAAATAATAGTTTTAAAACTCTTTATAAGTGGTATTTCTGAGGAGAAGCAACTACAGATATAAAGCTGTCAAACCTGCTATCAACAAAAAAATGATCATAAGCATGAAATTTTTGCATTTAGAATTTTGGTTTTATTGGATTGTTGGAGAGGTTATCAGAAGTAATTTGATCAAATTTTAGGGCTTGAATACTAGTTAATTGGAAATCAGCCTTATTCTGAAACTTGTGAACAGCAAGTGAATGGGCGCTTGGCATGGAAAATTAACTGTAGGTCCAAACAAATCAACTGTGGTAGGTCATTTACCTTAGCTTGACTAGGAACTTAAAACTCCAAAAAGCTATCAAAGTCCCACTGGGTGCCGTATTTTAGCCTCCAACTTTTATATACTAAACTTGTTGAATAGGTCTGGTTGATAAGGGAACTGACCTGCTGTAAAAGGATGATTTTTTTTTTCTTAAATTTTGATCTTAGAGTGTTTGACAATGAAACTACTATTCAATCTTTTAGAAATTAGAATAAACTTCCTTATCCTACAAATTTCATAGAGTGAGGTTGCTATGTTAATTTTATCAACCGGACAAAATGAATTTAGACTCTTGTATTGAACTGTTGTGTGTGCACTCAGGGAGATCTCAACATCAAAGCTTGATTTTGAATGGTCTAGAAATGGTAGGCATGGGTTGCTGAGGCAGTCACCATATTTCCTTATAAATTTATCTATCTTCTGAGTTTATTTGAGATCTCTTCACTATCATTCGGATGTACAATCATCTATAAGACTGAAAGGAACAGCTACAGTGTGGAACAGGTCATGTGCAAGCAGTGTAATGGACGTATTAAGTAGATGCATAGATCAGATGGATTGATTTATATGGTTCTTCTTCATTTGTTCATGGTGATATTACTATATTGCAGTGTTGGTGGAGCAGACTATGGTTCTGTAAGAGTTGGAACCTTCATGGGTCGGCAAATTATAAAATCAACAGCATTGACTCTGCTGTCTCAATCTCCGACAGTGGCATCTTCACAGGATTGCAGTAATGGAATCATCCACGATGAACTTGATGAATATGACTCTGATTTGCTTGAAAAAGAAGCAACATTAAATTACTTATGTAATCTGCCACCTCACAGGTTTTATTCTTATTAACCATTCCCATTTAATCTTGTACTGGCCCGCTTATTCACCTGTTTCTTACAATAAGAGCTATTTGATTTGCAACTAGCATAATTTCTTAATGATTGAAGAAAAAGTTTTCAGCATTATTAGCAATCTAATTCTGTGGACATAGACGTTACCAAACCTCATCAGTTAAATTCTTCTGTTTTGGTATAAAATTGCAGATACGAAGCAATTTACACAGAAATACTTTCAGAAGAGATAAGTGGGCAGACTTTCCTGGATACACATGGCAGCCACAATGATCCAGTGACAACTATTGATCCTAAGCGCACCTATGCAATAAAAGCTCCAACAGCCCATCCAATATATGAGAATTTCCATGTCAAAGTATATTCATGTCACCCTTCTATGACATTAGCATTCATATGCAAAGTTTTACCTGTTTTAACTTCTGCATATGACATTCCCAATTTCAATGCTTCTGTGTGGTGGAACAAATGCATACAACAAATATGATCTGCAAATAATAAATAAGTGTCGGAGATATATAAAAACTATAGAAGTTCAAAATAACGAGAAAAACTAGGAGAAATAAGCGTCATTACAAATAAGAAATCACGTTAAGGGTAACACAATCTTCTTAAGAATTGATAACTTTATTTACACTTATGGAAAACAGAAATATTCAGTACAATTCTGAAGCAAAGATTATGAAAAAATTCATTTTTATTAGTCAATTTGGTGTTACTTTTTAATTTATCACATAATATTGAAGTCCTGAGACTAAATGAGCTGGAGTTTGAAGTGCACTGACCAGTTGCTATATTACTAAATTTGAAGGTCAAACAGTCAAAGCTCTTGCAACTTTTGATGATATTGATCTTTACTACCCAGATGAAGGTGACTTCTTCTTGGACTAACTTTAGTTATAAGGTCCACCTGCAGCCGCTTCAATAGATAATTATGTTTTTTTGTACTAATTGGACTAACTACAGGACAGTGTGAAACAATTGTTTGCCTGTGTTGGAAATGTTTATTCCAGCACATGTGGGCATTTGCATAGAACATCTCACTTTGCTTTTCCTCTTTCCATCTTTTCTACTACAGAAAATAAAATGGGTCAGAACATTTATATGCTTATTCTGATTATTCCTTGCAACACAAAGCACAAAATGTTTATATTTTACATATAAGATTTTTTAATTACACTATCTATCAAGAAAACAGGTTCCTGTTAATATTACTACTATATAATGGTGTTTATCATGAAATAGACAAAAAAATGGGAATGGAATGAGGATTTCAGTCCTCAATTTAGCAATTGCGTCTTTGAGATATTCCTTTTGCATCATCCTATGAAATAATTATAAAGCTTAGAAGTATTAACTTTTATAATTAAAATATGTATAACAAGCTATTAAGGCATTTTTCATATGTTGGCTCTTCAGGCGTTTGCAGCCCTGTTATCAGCAGCTTCCACAGATGAGCAACTTTTGTCACTAGGAGAACTTTTGTATCAGGTATTTTTTTCTAATTTGTGTTCTTGGTCTTACTAGCTTAACCACACATCTTCATACAGAATTAACTTGTGTACAAAAAGCTGAAAACATTAACAATTCATTGATGAGTAAGATTACAAGAGGAATTATCCAATGGGTTTGGGATAAGCGGTGGAAAGTGAGCAGTTTCACATTGTAAGTCAAGATTCCCATCCCGGGGGTGAACCTTAATATTTTCTCATTAGGTTTGGAACAAGTGGTGAGTACCAAGGGGTTTCAAATTGTAATCCAAGGTTCCAATCCCATGAGCAAACCTTATTATTTTTCCTAAAGGGGTTTGGGGCCAATGGGGGGGCTAAGCTCTTTCACATGCTAAACTAAAGGTTCAAATCACATAGCTGAACCTTAACTTTTATCAATGGCATGAGCTCAACTGGTTAAAAACATGGACCTACAAGGTGAAGATTCATGTTCAAATTTTGCCAGGCTGTATATAGTTTGTTGAAATATCATGGTAAAATGGTCATGTTGTAATACGAGTGTGGCCCCTTTCAATCCAATTAAATAAATAAATTAACAAACATTATAAAAGTAATTTCTGTATATTATGTTCTTTGATATCATTAATTTCAATTTAGACAATTTATGATTTTTAATTTATTTATTTTTGGATTTTGTGCAGTCACATTATAGCTATTCCAAGTGTGGGCTTGGTTCAGATGGCACAGATAGACTTGTAAATCTTGTTCAACAAATGCAGCACAGGAAAAGGAATGGTTCTGATGAAAGAAAAGGTACATTGTTTGGTGCAAAAATCACTGGTGGGGGCTCTGGTGGGACGGTGTGTCTGCTAGGTCGAAATTGTATTCAAAGTAGTGAAGAAATTATTGAGGTAAATAGATTGTTTCCAAACATAAATCTAACCACATTCTATGCATTATAGCATATTGATAGTCATTTTAAACTGCGCAGATTCAGAAACTGTACAAAACTGCAACAGGCCACTTACCTTTCATATTTGAAGGTTCTTCCCCTGGAGCTGGGAAATTTGGATACCTGAAAATCAAACGCCGAATTCACGGCAGATGAGTCCCATGAAACCAATGTGTATGGCCTTTGCCTGACTTCTAGAAATAGAGACTTTTTGAAAGGGGACTTCATAGTACAATATCAAACATAAATTGAAGACCATTAGTCTGGATTTGTTCTACCAAGTACAACAAATACCAAGGTAAACGATAAGCAAGTAAAGATTTGATATTGACTGAAATAGAAATGACAATATTAGAATAAAAATTAAAAGATGAAGATAGTGCATTTCTGCAGCCAATTATATGAGTGTAATCTTGTAAACAATTTCTTTAAGCTCCCATGGAACAAAAGTGAAAAACAGAACTATTATTCATAGTGAATAAACTTTAGCTCTATACTAGGAAGAATTGTGATTCAGATGTATAATTTAAATGGTCTTCTAAGTTGAGAAATCATCTCTCTCTTTGTTTGGAAGACAATGGAAAATTAGCTGTTTATTTTTGTGCAATAAGCAGTCAGCAGTGAATCACAAGAGATGACATTGAAGGTAGAACATCTAAAATTGATCAAAGGATTTCTATCTTCTGGGAGGGTCAGAACAACATGGTTCAAGATGCAATAATATCCTTATCTGTCATGTGAGGATACTTCGTGTTATTGCACTTTCAGATATTTAATGTGTAAATATTGAATTCTCAAATATATAGTTGTATGGATTTTTGAAGATTTGATTTGGTAGTAGCCTTACACAACAGCTATATTAGGTAGCATTAAACCTCCTACACTCTTAACTAGCATGGTCACCTGCATGTCATGTTTGCAGGTTTGAACCAATGATCTCTTGCAGTAGACCACAGCCTCAGCGTTACATTAGTCTCAAATATGAGCATGAAAGCAACACAAGTTACACATAAATACAAAACTATGGAGTTTTAGTATTGCAGTTATTGCAAATACCAAACAATTACACCATTCTAACACTTGGTAAATCATTGAATGTGGGACTATGGGATATGCCTAAGCAAAAAGTTAAAGGGAAAGTAATTTCTTGTTTCATTCTCCTCAAGCCTATTTACTTGCATGTCAGTTTCTCCCCATAAGGAAACTCAGAACTTAATCTTTTACCCCTTGCAAAAGACAGAAGTAAGAAGGCAGAGGCACAAACGTTTTCCAACTCTATCCTTCCTCGTTCAAATCCCTGCATGGTCCAAGAGCAACAGTCAGTTATTATTCTGTTGTGGACCACAAAACGTGTAACTCAAAGACCAAAGATGAAGACTTAAAGATGTATATATTTAAGTTCTCTCTTCCCACATGGTCATTTTCATTATTAGATGTTACCAATACTAAGTGGAGTAGGGAACACAAAATGCAGAAGAAACAAGATAAAATTATCATGTGCACCTATGCTTCTAGAGCCTTCATGTCTTGCTGTTGAATTGAGAAATTGGCCAACTTCTGATGCGCCCTCAATTCTAGTTTCAACAATGTTGGATGGAAGGGTTTGAGGCCTCTTCCAACCTCTGGTTTTAGGGGCTTTGCACCATTCCTGTTAAACTATAAACTAATCTAATCTAATTACATGAAATCAAAAAGCATAAAGTAAATGTGGTGCAAACAGTAATTTGGAAGTCAAAGAAGAAATATTAGTAGATGATGCTAAAATGGTAGAGGATACCCCATCCACTCAAATGGACTCAGAATAGGAAAAGGATCAAATTGAAGGAGTTTGGGGGTTTAATATCAAAGAAATAGAGTGATGGCAGGGATTTAGATCAAGTTTTAAATTCGCAGAACAAAACTAAACAATCTGAGGAACAGAAGGATCTAAGCATAATAGAAAACTCAAAGCAGATTAAGGAGGGTATGCAAACAAGATTCAGGTAAAGACTAGAGTTGGGTAAAATATCTCAATCAGTAGCGGAAGAATCTCCGACAGGATGTAACCAAATGGGAGAGAACGATCCTCCTGGAAGACATACAAAAAATGCAAAGAATATAGGCAATTATGGGAAAAGAAAGCAGGGAAGACCCCCTAAACAAGAAGAGCAAAAAGTACCAGAGAACAGGGGACAAGAATTAGATCCAAATGAAGAATGGATGGTTAAGGGTAAAAATCCATCAAACAAAACAAAAAAATGAAATCCTTTCTTGGAATGTGCAGGGACTAAATTCCCCTGGGAAAAGAAGAGTTGTTAGAAATCTACTCATGGAAGTAAAACCTGATATTGTTTGATCCAGGTCAATCAACTTATTGTTCTGAATAAAAATCATTGAAATCTTGCATACCTTGAGTGATGTTAATCCTCCCTCCACTTTTGTCCTCTGTTCTTAAGACTGTATTGAAGTCACCCAAAACCATAATCTAATCTAATTACATGAAATCAAAATGCAGAAGAAAATAAATATGATTGAAAATCATATAAATTTAGATACCAATACATAGCAACAGAACGTGACTACAATCAACATAGAGAATGCAAACAGTAATTTGGAAGTTGAAGAAGAAATATTAGTAGATGATGCTAAAACTGTAGAGGATACCCCATCCACTCAAATGGACTCCGAACAGGAGAAGGATTAGATTGAAGGAGTCTGGGGGTTTAAAATCAAATAAATAGAGGGATGGCAGGGGATTAGATCAAGTTTTAAATATATAGAATGAAACTAAACAATCCGAGGAATTGAAGGATCTAAGCATAATAGAAAACTCAAAGCAAATTAAGGAGAGTATGCAAACAAGATTTAGCAAAAGACTAGAGTTGGGTAAAACAACTCAATCAACAGTGGAAGAATCTCCGACAGGATGTAACCAAATGGGAGAGAATGATCCTCCTGGAAGACAAACAAAAAATGCAAAGAATACAGGCAATTATGGGAAAAGAAAGCAAGGAAGACCCCCAAACAAGAATAGCAAAAAGTACTAGAGAACAAGGGACAAGAATTAGATCCAAATGAAGAATGGATGGTTAAGGGTAAAAGCCCATCAAACAAAACCAAAAAATGAAAATCCTTTCTTGGAATCTACAAGGGCTAAATTTTTTAGGAAAAACAATTGTTAGAAATCTACTCATGGAAGTAAAACATGATATTGTTTATCTTCAATAATATAAAATTGACATAAAAACTTTGCATTATTTAGAAAGAGGTATGACTGAGTGTTGAATCGATTATAAGCCCAACACAAGGTACTGTTGGAGGTATTTGCATCTTTTGAGATAGAATGAATTTTGAGGGCACTTTAATTGATCAAGAAGAGATATTTTGCATAGTCAAATTGAAGAAAAAAAAGAGTAACTCTTGTTGGGTAGTGATAGGAATTTATGTTCAAAATGATGATCGTGAGAGATTCCAACTGTGGAATAAGCTATATTTTCATAGGATTATTTTATTAATTTGCATTGGATGGTTTTGGGTGACTTCAATACAATCTTAAGAACAAAGGATAAAAGTGGAGGGAGGATTAACATCACTCAAGGTATGCAAGAATTCAATTATTTTATTCAAAACAATAAGTTGATTGACCTGGATATGTGTAAAGGTAAGTCTACATAGACAAACAAAAGGATAATGGATAATCACATTCAAATTCACCTCGATAGAGTTCTTATTTTTGATAGTTGGCTACGTATAATCAATATTCATAGACTTACGTGTATGCCCAGAATAGGATCAGATCACAATCCCCTTTTTCTAGATATGGAAAAGGAGGAGAAGCAAGGAGGAGCACCCTTTAGGTATGATCTCATGTGGAATATGCACCCAGACATTACAAATAAAATTAAATCTTGGGGGTAGGAGGGGATTCAAGGATCAACTATGTACAGAGTCACCCAAAAATTAAAGAACATCAAGTATCGAATCAAAATTTGGAATAAAGAGGTTTTTGGTAACATCAATTTAAGAAAACAACTTAAAAAGGATATCCAAGATATAGAGGAAAAAATAGAGAGGGAAGGTAGAAAACCAGAGTGGCACGAAAGGGAAAAACAACTCCTCACGAAGTATCATAATACTATTGCCCAAGAGGAAATTCATTGGAAATAGTAATCCAGAATATTGTGGCTCAAGGAAGGTGATAGAAACACTAAATTCTTCCATTTTTTAACTATGAGACATAGAAACAATAATAAAATCCTCTACCTTATGGGGGAATATGGAAGAAAGTATGAGGATTTAAATGATATTAAAAATCTGGCCATTACTTTCTTTCAGAACCTTCTTAGTAAAGAACAAATAGAGTACAACATGGAAATAGAAAGCATCATTAACAATGTTCCCAAAGGATTTAATGATAGTATGAATGAACATCTATGCAAGGTAATCTCTAAGGAGGAAATTAAAAGAGTTGTGTTCTCTATGGGAGCATCCAAGGCTCTGGGACCAAATGGTTTCCCGTCGGGTTTTTTCAACATCATTGGGATATTATTGGAGAAGATGTAGTCAATGCAATCCAAGAAGCCCAAGATTCTAGTAAGTTATTGAAAGAATGGAATAATACCTTCCTTGATTTGATTCCCAAGAAATATGGAGCGGATAAATTGGTCTAAAGTGTTGGCCAATCGATTGAAAAAATCATCCCCTCAATCATTAATGAAGATCAAGGAGGTTATGTGGTAGGCAAGTAGATTACTGAAAGCATCATTTCCATTTATGAAACAACACACTCTCTTCAAAGGAGGAAAGGGTCAGGCATGTTCCTTAAGCTGGACATGAACAAAGCCTATGACAGGGTTTCTTGGTCTTTCTTAGATAAAATAATGGAGCAAATGGGTTTTAGTGAAAAATAGAGGGCATGGGTTGGTATGTGTATTTCTAACCCCCGCTTTTTTATCATGATCAATGGATAATATGTTGGATTATTTCCTTCTACCAGAGGAATTAGGCAGGGAGATCCATTGTCTCCATATCTCTTTATCATTATGGTAGATGCCTTGGGAAGAACTTTGGAAATAAAGTGAAAGGAGGGTAATATCAAAGGTCTAAAACATTCATTCATTAGTGAAGCTTTATCCCTTTTATATTTTGTGGATGATACTTTCTTGCTTAGGGAAGCTACAGAGGAAGAAGCTTTGGAGTTAAAAAAAGTCCTTGATTCTTATGAAAAATCTATGGGACAAAAAATAAATTATGAAAAAAGCAGGATTATCTTTTCAAACACGGAGGAAAGTATAAGAGATCAAATAATTAAAGTATTGGGTTGTAAGGAGGAAAATTTCCCTATCACCTATCTTGGTTTACATTTATTTATAGGCAAAATGAAAGATGAACTTTGGAATCCGATTATTGATAAATTTAATAGGAAACTTCAAGGCTGGAAGGGATCTTTGTTATCCTCTATGGGGAAAGTACAACTCACTAAACACATGCTTCAAAGCCTCCCTATGTACTTCATGTCTTTCCTAAGGATGTCAAGGAAAGTGGAAGAGACTTTAGAAAGACTACAAAAAAATTTCTTATGGGATGGCATTGAATGCAAAAAATGTATACATCTAGTAGCCTAGGATACCTATTGCTAGCCTTTATAGAATGGAGGTCTTGGATTGAGGAAGTTGAGAGATCTAAATAGAGCCCTTCTAGTTAAACATGGTTGGAGGCTTTGCACTAGAGCATCAGGGAAATGGGCTAGCAATATCCAAAGTAAATACTTGGAGGGTAGAAACCACTTTATCAGTTGTTCTAATCCTCCATGTGGGTCTATTTTGGGGAAAATATTATAAATAGCAGGAAAGTTCTATGGCAAGGTCTAAATGGAGAGTAGGTAGATGGACAAAATAGACTTTTGGAAAGACCCTCGGATTCAAAAGGAGCCTTTAGCAAACTACAAAAAGTTCAAAGATATTAAAGAACATTTAACCAGAACCTATGGTAAGAAAATTAATGGTTACATTCATAGGGTGGGTGATTTTCAGGAGTGGAAAATCCTACAAGAATATATGCAAGGTCCATGGGTTAAATATTTCAAAAACCTTTTAAGGATTTATTATTTAGGTAGAGGTTTAGAGGAGGACCATATAATTTGAGGAAGAAACCAACAAGGCCAGTACTTGGTGAATGATGGATATAGAGTGTTGGGCAAAGTAACCTTAGATAAACCCAAGATTAAAAGAATTTGGAAGCTAAACATCATCCCTAAGGTTGCTATATTTTTCTAGACTACCATTCTCAATAAGATCCTCACGAAAGACAATATGTTCAAAATAGATATTGTGGTTCCAACTATTTGTGTCCTATGTAACAAAGAGGATGGGTGCATGGACCACCTGTTTGTAACTTGTGATTTTTTTTGTGATATCCTAAATATGTTATTGAGAGAATTTAATGTTGCTTGGGTCATTCCAGATTCTCTAATCAGGATTTGGGAACAATGGTACTTAGGAAGCATTATTTTTTAGCAAAAATGCATTCCACATATTTCCTAGGGGATTTGGTTGGAAAGAAATAGATGAGTGTTCAAAAATAAATTTAGAGGAATAATTGGGGTTTATGCAAGGATAAAAACAACCCTCTTGGAGGATTGTATTAAAAATATTGTGGGCCAAAAAGGAAAATCTTGCAATGATCCTCTCTAGAGAAAAAGATATCTTAAATATGGAAAAAATCAATAAGGTGAGACTAGATACTAGATGGGAACGTCCTCACAAAGACTGGGTAAAAATTAACTTTGATGGGGCTGTGAAAGGCAACCCGGGTCATGTTGGTGGTGGGGGCCTCATTAGGAATGACAGAGGTCAGGTAGTGGTTGCATATGCTGAGGATCTAGGAATTACCACAAATCACCAAGTTGAAGCAAGGGTGATGCTTATGGGCCTCTGAATTGTAGTGAATTTGGGTTTTAGGAGAATTATTCTTGAGGGGGATTCCAAGAATATTATAACTTCCCTTCAAAAAGGGGAGTTAAATAATTCTAGCATTTTCCAAATAATTACAAATGTGAGGACTATTTTGGGAAACCTAGAAGAAAGTCAAGTTAAACATATTTATAGAGAGGGAAACAAAATTGTTGATAAAATGATGAATATGGTAGTTAGATATGAGAATTTCAAGGTCTGGTCATACGCCCCCATGGAATTGGAAGAGATTATAAGAATTGATAATGAAGCTAGAAAATAAAGAGGGAAGATAAAAGTAGAATACTTATTGGGATCATGCGATGAAGGATTTGAGCACACTAAATGCTAAATTACATTGTTGTCATTAGTTTCTTTATAATTTATGTAAATAATTGAACACTGCATAAACCTTGTCAAATAGGAGGATAGTGGGAGGGATATTATTTTAGCTTCTCCATCAGCAGGTTTAGCCCAAGTTTATTTGTTTTACTAAGATAGGGCTATCTTGCATTTGTTTGATCTTCTCTTATTTTTTTCCTGTACATCTTTCAACATCTTTGTAAAGGGTTGAGGACCTTCAACCCCTTTTTTTATCAATACCAAAAAAAAAAAAAAATGGAAATGAAGATGCATGAAAAGTAAATTTTGTAAGTTTAGGGTGCGGATTGAAAGTAAATATGGTTGTAACTATAGCAAGGAGAGTATGTGATCAATCAACGTATGAGGAAGTTGAATAACAACAATGTATTCACATTCACATGAATTGAAATTGTGAGAGTAATGACAAGATGGTCAAAAGGGTTGTTCCACAACCACCGTGCATTCTACAATCTAGGAGGGTAGTGCCACTGATGGAGTGTAAAATACTTATCAATTTCTCACCAATATCATGTATTACAAGAGCACAATGTGGGTCTCACAAAGTGTTGCTATGAACTCCTCAAGGCCAAAAGATGCTTACAATGGAGTCCATGGCTTCTTAGGAAGGATTCACCCGAGTTACCTTAGGTGAGAAATTCTTACTCCTAGTAAAAGTAAATATTTGGGAGCATCTTTAGCAAAATAATGCACCTCCAAATTTTATCTCTAATTATGTCTCTAAATGGCTTAGAAGCCTTCTAAGATGAGTTATGGTACTACAAAAAGATAAAAAGTCACTTTCCAAGAGGTCCTTCTTAGCATCTATGCACACTTGTCCCACTTGGCTTGTTGATGAGCGAATTGCTCTAGGATGGGGGAGCTAATAAACCCACTTTTGGAGCAAATCAGCCCATCTTCGGAGCAAATCAACCTACTTTTGGAGCAAATTGGCCCTCTTGAGCCATCACCCCACCTCTGAAGCAAATCAACCCACTTCTGGAGCAAATTGGTCCAATTTTGGAGCAAATCGACCCTCTTAAGCAAATCAACTCTCTTGGAATGAATCAACCCTCCTAGAACGAATCAACCCACTTGCGCAAATTGACCCTCTTGGAAACTTAGCCAAATTTTGTCAATTTTGCAAACTTTTGTTGTTTTGCAATGTTGTTTTTGGGCTTGCAAAATTCATTTTTTTGTCTTTCATGGCTAGTTCCTAGGAGGAAATAGAAGGTAGTAACCAAGCTGGTACATTTTTGGCGACTCGTTGGGGTACCAAGTTCAATTGGCAAGAAATCCCAAGTATTGTCTTTATCCTTGGACATGAAGTCAAAATTGAGGCCATCTCAAAATTACAAAATTATGGGCCACCTTTGTCTTAGCTTTAGGGTGACATGCTCAAAAATATCTACCAATTAATACATGAGGGTAACATTTTGGTATTTGACACCAACTCCTCATCCTAATCCTAAAATAGGCCCTTCCCTTCATCCTCTTTAATTTCTTGACTTCCCTACTAGGCTTTATGGTTCAATGATCTTATTTGAAGCATCAATCAATATTATCTATGATCACCTCCACTTTGGCTTGCTCTTCATCAAAGGCATCAACACTGTCTTTCAACATATGAAGTTGTTGATAGAAGAATACCTCAAGCAACCCCTTCATTTAGCCACTAATGCATCTATTTTCTTGTTTCTTCAATGATATTTTTGAGAGTATCATAGGCAACTTGTATCCTTGAAGCCTCCTTTGCTTGTAGGGTATGGTATTCAACTATTTTATTACCATATTTTCATCTAACCTGCGCATATACTTCACATGTTCATTAGATGGGAAGTACTTTGGTGTTAGCATTATATGGAGACTGAAACACAACCAAACACAAGATACTAATGGTGAAACATAGAGACAAAAAACAATGAAAAATAAATATTGCAAAACAACAAAACTATATACATTGATGCAAAGTTATAACACAATTTTGCATACTCACACTTGATCCATGTAAGGATATTTATGGGCTATTACAACACATTCTAGAGGAGTGGTTGGATCCAATTATCTAGTTTCTCTTGCCTATTAATTGGACAATCCAACCACACATCCCATTAGATGGATATTGCCACATTACACCTTACTGTTTGGGCAATGGCATATACATTCTATTGTCCATTGAAAAAATTAATTTACTCTTAACACCTCCCCACGAATTATTTTTTTTTAAGACTTGAAGACCTCCCCACAAACACAACATTGAAATGTGAATCTCGCCTACTTCTCTGAATCTTATGGTTGATTACCCATTTACAATAAAGGGCTTCATCAAGTCTTCCACTCTACATATCTCTATCATGGTACTCTCTCCATGATCATTTTGTCTCTCTGTGCAATAGTTGGAATGTTGCATTCTACACTTGGGGTGTCTCTTATAATTGCATCTATCTACAATTTTCCTTTGATGTCCCTCCATCCTCATTGATCAATGTGCATATACCAATGGTTTTCAACTTGCTAACTCGTAACCATATCACACAACGGTTTTCATGTGGTCAAACCATAACCACCAACTTCATTGTGACTCCCTCGACCACCTCCATGCTTTATGGTTCCTCTCAACCATCTCCAACATATGTGGTTCCTTTCAACCACTTTCATACTTGTGGTTACTCTCAACCACCTCCAAGGGCTTTTTATGGCTTACCTATAACCATTAGACGCACATGTTTTCTTACTTTATTTTGAGACTACCCTATTTTTGTAGAATACATCATTTTGACACTATTTTTAACACAATTGTTTCCAACATCTTCATGCTATTACACATTTTTGTCTTTGACATGACAACCAACTCACCATACTGCTACACAACGTTTTAGGGGTGTTGGGTACCACCGATCATGTACCCAAATCACAACACTTTTCCTTAACCATAGCCCAACTCAAACAAATCCTCAATACTATTTAAGAACATTAAAACCACCTACCATTTATCCTCCTTTTGCATTTTTACCATTCACACTTATATTTAACTATATGACATTTTTCTCTCTAATATTTTTTTTGTAAATTTGACCCTTGATAACATTCCTTACAATCTCTTGTATTCATTTATTTATTTTTCTTTTAAAAATATTTTTACCTAGTGAGGTTGTGTCCCTTTAAGAATATAACCCGTCTATGCATATGCTCATTTCCTGTGCCCTTCAAACCCTTGTACCATACAATTCCATCAATTCAATTCTCTAGAGACTTTTGGGATCCATTCAAGAAGGTTGATGTCATAATCATATCGCGACCTTATATCATTCACCAATGATCTTATCACCTCCTCTAGAATCACCACATTGGTCCTCTATTGCAAATACTCGACGTGCAAGCACATATTTCTACATTCCCCATTGTCGTACTCAGATAAAGGAAATTCCTTCCCAAAAAAATATATAAATATTGATACTCAAATTCAGAGTATAGTTATGCTTCTCTCAGTCATGATCCTTTCACACCTCAAGAAATTGGAGAGAAGCACGTGGATTCAATTCCTCAAAATATATTGCTATTGAAAAGAGATTGCGATTTTGAATCCTTCCGAATTTTGAAAATATATATTTTTTTTACTGCTCTACCCTCAACAATGGTGAACAACTTTTTTTTTTACTGCTTTGCCCTCTATAGTGGTGAACAACTCTGTGTGGACTTTCTCTTTAGTTTTATTCAAAGTAAACAAGTTTTATCGAAGGTAACAAAAGGGTGAGTTATTTTGACTCAGTGAGGTTGTGCCCTTCTAAGAAGTGTAATTTGTTTAGTTAAAATAAAGTGCTCAATAGACAAGAAGGAAGCATTTCAAGACGAGCAAATCACTTCTTGATAGCTAAAATCAAACAAGGAATATATGGATCCTAAGGAATCTATTTGAAAAGCAATGCTTTATCATGTAATAGTGTCACTAACCATTTTGGAAGGTTTTTAAACCATTTTGGACTTTGTTTAGAGGCATGTAACATTTGAATGTAGATCATTGTCCTAAAGATGGGCCCATATCTTTATTTTTTTAAAAGTAAAAACGTTTTACTGAAGGTAACAAAAGGGTGAGTTATTTCTAAATAGGAGCCATGGGCTCCATTGTAAACATATTTTTACCTTAAGGAAACCAGAGCTACGCTTTATGATATTCACATTGTAATTGCTCATTTTTTATTTAATAAGAGACTATGCAAGGCATTTTGATTTTCACTAGTGGTACTACCCTCTTAGATTGTAAAATGCATGACAATTGTGGTAGTGCCCTATCTTCCTATTATCATTCCTTATTATTTCTATTTCACACATGCATGAACACTAAGTCATTATTCAATTTTCTCATGTGTTGATAGATCATACACTCTCCTTGCTACGGTTAAGGTTGTATTTTACTTTCAATCTCTCATACTCTAATCTTTGAAAATTTACTTTTATTTATTTTAATTTTGACATTTATTTTTTGTATATAGTTTGAATTATGTTTAGCAATGATAATAGGATCTAGCCTAAATCTATAGGTTGAAAGGGGCACACTACCTTTTCTTCCAATTTTTTGAAATGAAATGACAAGCACATAAGAAGCTAGTCATTTCCTCAATTCAAAACCACCTTGATAAGGTACCTTCATCGAACACATTTATTACAATTTACTTTTAAAAATTAATGGGTTTATTGAAGAGCATTATGATGGTTGTGGTTCAACAAACTAGGAAAAAGAAGTCTATAATAAGGAATATCAACGTCACCTTTATTACAGTGGTTCCTGTAACAGTTCAACTACTATTGTTGTTCTCTAGCAATAAGCATAGTCATGCATATAGAGGTAAAAATACAATTCCTCGTGATTCCTCTCAACAAAAAAGACTGAATGACAACCTCATAAAATGAGGACAATGAGAAACAACTTTAATTTTGACTCACATGGCTAGTATGAGTTGTTTTAGAATGTGATATCCATTCCTAAGTATAGAATTAGCTAAAATTAGGAGGGAGAAATTTGCTCATTTCCAAATTTTTATTCTTCTATTGAGAACGATTTTATTTTCAAGTGATTGATTCAATCCATACCCTCCAAAAGAAGCTCAAGTTCATAAATATCCTCTTAGAGTGACTTGTTCATCATTCAAGAGCAATTTACTCCTTGGAACCCTAAGAAAATTTCGTAAGTACCTTAAAGAGAAACTCACTCCAAGTTGAATGATTTATTCTTAAAACTAAAATTTTATAAAAGACAAATCTCCAATTCTTTTGATATGTAATTTTCTATCTTAGTCAAAGTGCGATTTTCTCCTTAGTCATTACTATAATTTACTTTAGCAAAATAGACTTAAAATTCAAAAGAGCTTGAAAATTTTCTATGTTCAAAGAGAGTGATTTACTCTCAATTTAGAATGTGATTTGACCATGAGACCAAGTGTAATTCACTCCAATGGGTCTATAAAGCTAATTTTTTATTCATTATTTTACAATGTCTATAGACATGTAATCGAATATAGATCAATAATAAGAGGTATTAGTGTCAACTTTAATAGCCCAAAATTTTAGCTTCTCCAAGATCAACAACAATTTTTACAAAGTTTAAATATCACTCAAAATCAATAAATTTGTAATACTAGCAACTACCTTAGAATCAACTAAACATGGAGAATCATTAGATAGTGTAACACCCTAACTTTTAATAGGTTTATCAAAATCAATAAATTGTGCTTAAACTAACCAATAAATTATTCCAAATCAATTGGTTGTATAAATTTTATAATAAAACACACAAAAAGATCTATAATCACTTGAAATCCATATATTAGACAAAATCATTAAATGATCCAATACATTCACTAGCAACCAACATAAGATCTAATAGGTCCACCCATGTACCAAATGCTATATGAGCAATGACAATATGGTCAACAACTAATATGAATAAGGAACTAATATTAGAAAATGGACAAGATTCAATACTTAAACTCTCAATCTATAAGGTAACCAACTATTATCTAGGATTATAAATTATATAATAGGATGGAACTCACACATAAAGTCACACCATGTCTCAAATAACAAAGACAAACAATTAATTCAAATGGATGATAAGTGCATTATAGTACAAAAATATTGCAGTGCAATTCTTCCCATACAAACTCCCATGTTATCCCTAAAAATAGCCTTTACACTTGACATTTCATCTTCAACTTTCTTTTCATACCCTCAAACTCATGAGAGATATGACTCTTTATTTTCTCATAGGAGAAATATATTTATTGACTCCCTAATAGTTACAAACACCTAATGATTAGTAAATTTCAAATATTCACAAGACTCCTACACCAAATATTTCAAGATACCAAATAATGTAATATTCTTCAATAGACCCCCATATTACATTATTTGGTATATTGTCAACTCTAATTCTGGTTTTGACTTTTCAACTCTGGGTCTGGCACTAACTATGATTCATGCTTTTTGGTTTTGGTACTTTCCAAACATTTGTATTTGATATATGTATATCTATCATAATAGTTGTAATTGGTACCTATGAAAAATTTGGCTTCACTATTTCCTATTATGCATTCCATGTTACCTGTCATAACATTCCCTATTCTAAAATTGCTTTTATCATTCCTTGATTCACTCTTACCTATTTTATTGTTATCTATCATAAAATTGATATTAGTGCTCCCTATCATAAAATTACTCTTATTAGCTTGTCTTATAAATATGAAGCCTTTGTATTTTTTTGAAAAAATGAAAAATATATTGTATTTATAGAAAATGCATTACAAAGTAAAATGAGCTTGACAGGAAATACGAGAGAAAAATATCCTCCACCAATCCCTCTTGGCTCAAAAATTACCCATCCCTCTATCTTCATGATGTTTCACTCCGTGGCCTAATAGTGATAGATTCATTAGAATCATTAGCTACTCTTCCTATTCTACTATTTTTTTGTACCACCTCTCACATCCCTTGGATTATTTAGTACCAGCTTATCTGATCTTTCATTTGAGAGTCCACATATTTCTCTTCCTCTAGTTCTTTCCCCATTTTGCTAAATAATATGCCACTCTATTTCCCTATCGCTTGATATGTGTTATAAAAACATCCTGAAAAACCTTCCAAATATTTTGAACTGCTTCCACCTTCCTTCTCTCACCAATTCCCAGCACCTGAAAGGGTCTTATAGGATCTAAGATTCCAACCCATATTTGAGAGTTTGTCTCTATCCATAGATTATGTAAATGTAGATTTGTAGCTATCATTGATGTTGACAAGATCACCTGTCCTTCTGCTTCATTATTTGTTGTCTCCCCCATACCTTTTGCTCTCTAGTACACCTGTTCTCCTTTCCAATTTTGTATGATAATGCCAAAACCAGCTTTTCCAGGGTTTTTAGTAGAAGCCCATATGTGTTTGCTTTCACCCACTCTCTATGAGGTGGTCTCCACTCTATGTTATTTGAGGAGATCTCACTTGTGCATCCAACCCTTAATTGTTTTTCTTTTACAGTTATTCCAAAGTTTCGTAAAATAGTCACTTCCTCCATTTCTATGTTTGTTTCCTCCTGTAATCTAATAGACAATGTTTCCATTACCTTATGTAATAAACCACCCATGTTCTACAATTTTTTTTGTTTTTTTATTTTTGCTTTTCTAATTTTTTTTTTTGTGTTTTTTGACCGAAGTAACAACGTATAAGATAATACAACAAATAAAGTTGCATGCAACAATACCCAGATGCTTAAAACTCATCTAAATCAATATTCAAGAGAACCCACAAACATGCAACTGAAATATCTAAAGAAAGAAATGACATGCAACTATTTTTGGAGATTATTACAAAATAATGCACAAATAACAATACCTAGATACATGAAACACTTTAAAATATCTCACAAATACCCAGTAACATGCAACTAAAACTCTAAAGGATGGGGTAACATGCAATTGATTCTAACAAATATAATAATCTGGCATACAAAGTAACAAAACCCAGGTGACCAAATCAACTCAAAAAATGATACAAGCATATCCTTTTATTGCTACAGAGTTTGAACAACAATATATCATCACATGCAGTGATACCCAGAATGGTGTGCTCAGTATAAGAGAGTCTCTGACTGAAGATGCCACGATTTGCTCTGAAACTCTGTCAATCTCCAGTAAATCCCTTGTGAAATATCTTTGTGAAATGCAGTCCCAATATCTAAATGAAATTGGCAAATAAATATCTAGAGGTGATCTTTCACACCCGTAGATATTGTTACCGAAGGAGGATTTCGTCCCCAACAGCTGATAGATCCTGTAGCCAGAACTCCCAGAAGTCTCTTCAGAGAAACCAATTTCCAATATTCATAATGTCTATAATGAGAGCAAGCAGTTGAATATATAGACCTTTTGTTGAGACAACTCCATTTGCACACTCAATGTGGGGTAAAACTTAAAATATATTTTCTTTTTAAGTCCCATGTCCCTCTTTTTAACTAGGCACTCAATAAGGGGTCAACAAATTTATTTTATAACTTAAGTTGCTGCCTTTTAAAAAGATAAAGTCACTTTACGGAATAAAGTAAATTTATAAATAACATAACTCCCAAGTCACTTTATAAAATATTATTTATCACTTAAGTGACTTATGTCCCCTCATATCTCCACTTTATAAAATAAAGTTATAAATATATTAAATTAGATATTTAATTTAATTTAATATAATAAAACCTTTGTTCATTAAAATCTCTGACCTCTGGTTAATCAATCTACTAGCTGAAAATAAATCTAGATTCCCTTTTCAGCAAAGAACAACACTACACTGCCCTCCGACCAGAAACCCTAAAATATGACTTACTAAAAATAGTAAGTCCATGCTTCTATTCTTATAATGGCTCCAAAAGAAAGGCAATAGAAAGCACTCGACATCCGGATGATGACTAAACGACCTCCATTAGGCTTCCATGCACCTGTCATAGCCTACGAGAACCCAGAGGTAGGCTAGAACACCATAACTAGTTGACTGCTCAGAAAGGGGATATTACACCTTACTTGTAATCCTCTCCCATACTTGCCCCCTTGTTCTGTGCTCTGATCTAAATATGTGTGCATTTTGTTCTAGCCATAACTGTCACCATATGAAGCTAGGCCCCAGCTTCCATGTCATTTTCATTGTTTTAGTCTTAAAGTTGCACTGTTTCCATTTCTCATAAAAGCTTTCTTGGCTCTCAAAAATTTTCCAATGTTGTCTCATTTGCCTCCACCAAATGATCCATATGTATTTAGCAAAAGAACACCCAAAAAAGAGGTGATTCAAGGTCTCCTCTACTTTTCCACACATAACACATTTTGAAGACCCATAAAAACCTCTTTTTCTCAGATTATCAAATGTCAAGCACTTTCTATGGTTAATCAGCCATGACAAAATGTTAATTTTTGGCCATCCTTCCTTTTTCCAAATAAATGTCCATGGAAGTGGTGTTGGGGTAATCTCATATCCACAAACTACCTTGTATCCCTCCTTTGCCTTATAGATTCCCAACTTGCTTCCTCCCCATCCAAGCATATCCCTCATAGAACCATCATGAATTGGGTGTCTTTGGAGATGTCTCCATAGTTTTTTGGTTAGTTCCTTTGTCCCCCTCACTGGCCATTCTTGGGGATGTTTCCATTGTAGTAAGTCTAGCACATGTTGATTCCATGATTTCATATAGGAAGAGGCTTTCCACCACCTACCTTTTGGAGATATGTAACTCTCCATCTCTAGGAATGTCTGAATAATTGGTTGAGATTGATTCCATGAATTGTCCTAAAATAAGGCTTCCTTTCCATCCCCTAACTGCCAATATAGGTATGGCTTTATTAACTCCTGGCCTACTTCCATTGTTCTCCATACTATAGATCCCTCTCCTTCCACTCTGTGTCTTGGGATGTCTTTCTCAGCCACTCCTGGGTAATATTTAGCTTGTAACAATCTACTCCATAAGCCCCATGTTCCTATAATCCATCTCCAATATAACTTCCCTGCTAGTGCCTTTCTGATTTGGGATGTTGATATTATCCCTAATCCTCATTTTTTTTTTGGTTGACATATCTTGTCCCACCTAAATAGTGCTAATTTTTGTTCTTCCCTTGCACCTAACCACAAAAAGTTTCTTGTGTATTTATCAATATCTTTCAGAATTTTCTTTGGAGCTTGAAGTATGGAAAATTTATAAACTAGGAGAGCTTGTAGCACAACTTTAATCATTGTAAGCCTTCCTCCCAAGCTTAGCTATTTGTGTGTCTAGTTGCTCAACTTAGCTTCCTTTCCACTCCTTGCTTTTTGTTTTCTTTGCAGATAGAGGTACTCCTAAATACTGTATGGGTAAAGGAGTTTCCATGAAGTTCAACAATTGTATAATTTTATCTCTCACCCTCTTCGTTGTATTAAAAAAACTATTTGAGATATTTTTACATTAAAAGTTTGCCCTATAGCTTGAGTATACCCATATAAAATTTATTTTATGTTTCTTGCTACTAGGATATTGGCTTGACTAATAAGAGTTGTATCATCCACAAACAGGAGGTGATTTATCTCAATTTGAGAACTTATTTTCAGACCCCTTAGCCTCCCCTCTTGTCTCCCTTTTTTTAATAGTCTCCCTAGAAATCTACATAAAGGATAAAAATATAAGGGAAAAGAGGGTCCCCTTGCCTCAACCCCATTCCTACTGTGAACATGGGAGAGGGACTGCCCTTTACCATAACTGAGAAAGATGTGGTCTGTGTACAGGCTTTTACCCAATCTCTCCACTCCTTTGCAAAGCCCATTTTTCTAAAATCCTTTGCAAAAAAAACTAGTCTACTCCATCATAGGCTTTAGAAAGATCTAATTTAATAAACATATCTGGGTCTTTTTCTTGGACATTGTGTGTATCACATCCTGTGCCACTACTATTCCATCTAGAATTTGTCTATCTTCAACAAAACCACCTTGCTCACTTCAAATTAGATGTGGTAAAAAAGGTTTTAACCTCTCTGCCATAAGCTTTGTTAATATCTTGTATACTACATTACAAAGTGAAATAGGCCTATAATTATTAATTATCTCACTAGGTGGGCCCTTTGGAATTAAAGTGATAAAAGTATGATTCAAGGCTTTTAACATTTTCTTACTTGGTCTGATTTCCTCTAGTGCGTCCACCACTGCTTGGCCCACAATTTCCCAAAAAATTTGAGAAAATTCAATGGGGAATCCATCTGGTCCTAGGGTCTTTCCTATTTGCATTTTTTGTATAATCTGCAATGTTTCTTCCAGAGAAATTTCCTCCATCAATTTATTATGTTCTAGTTTGACTAATTATGGAATTACCTCTAGTATATTCTCTTGCCATATTGCATTCAAATTTTAATTGCTACTAAAATAAGTATGGAAGTACTGATTTGCTATAGTTTTCATTTCACTTCCACTGGTTTTTACCTAACCCATCATATCTATAAGACCTGTAATTATATTTTGTTGTCTTCTAGTTGTTGTTGTCTTATGAAAGAAAGTTGTGTTATCCCTCATTTAACCATATAACTATGGCTCTTTATATCCAATAGATCTTTTATTGTTCCTCCAAAGCTTCCTCTCTCCTAATAATTACTGCCTCACATTGCAATAGATCTTCCGTAATAGTTCCTTGTATTATCTTCTGAGCAATCGTCTCCCTTTGATCCTTGATTTTGTTCTTTTGGATTCTAGTGAGTTCCTTCTTGTGTTTACTCCACTCCTTTACTTGGGTCCTAACATATTTCAGTTGTTTGTGACGTTTGAATTGGGCTGTCCCAAATCTTAGTTTCCATAATTCCCACCACTCCTTTATGTGGTCCTCCAACTCCTCATATTTCAGCCACCATAGCTCAAATTTAAAAGTTCCTGCAACTTTATGATTATCTTCTTCTATGGTAAGGCTTACTGGAAAATGATATGAAGAAAACCTATCCATGACCCTCGATTGATGCTTGGTATGCAGGTATAGTTCCTCTACCATGAAGAAACGATTCAAGCAAGATTTTATTGTCTCTCCTTCATTTCTTCTATTTTTCTAGGTCATGGAGATATCCATAGTTGGGATATCTATTAGATTCATTTGACATGTTATTGATGAAAAAAACCTATCCTTTTCCTCCAACATGGATTTACCTCCTTGTTGTTCCTCTATTCTAAGCTTTGCATTGAAGTATCCTCCCACAATCCATTGGTCCTTTGGGTAGTTGTCTCTGAAATTCTGGATGGTTGCCCATTGATCCCTCTGTGCTCTGACTGTCTGTGTTCCATAAAAATTAACTATAGTCCAATTTTTCTCACTTTTCTTATTTTGTAATCGGACCATCAATACCTCTCTTGTAGAGGCCCTCCTATTGCTAGGAATAGTTGGTGATTCCATATAGTGACCAATCCATCTGATTTCCCCTGTGCATATTGAGTAGGGATCTCTCCTTTTTTCCATATCCTCCTATTTATTTTTTGTAAGTATTCTCCTTGCATTTTGGTTTCCTATAAAAAAACTATATTTGGACTCATATCTATGATAATGTTTTTGACTGCATTTTGTCTAGGGTGATTGCCTAAACCCCTCACATTCCAAGTAATTAATATCATTGAGAATTAGGAGAGAAAAAATCAGCCATCGATTTTACCTTTCCATTTTGGCTCAAATCTCTTCCTTGTTCCTCCATATTTTCCTTGTTTGACTTCCTCCCTACATATTGGTTTGGTTTTTGTTTCTTCTCCACTTGATGAATCTCTAAAGCAAGACTGTTTTTGTTCTTATTTAATTCTTTCATATCTATTTCCTGAGTTAAAACTATCCCCTGCTCTATTTCCCCTCCTTTGGTCTCCCTTGTGGACTAAATCTCCTCTTCCATGAGAGAGGTTGTGTCTGGTTCCGCTCCTTGCTTGTTCTGTGACACTAGACTGTAGTATTGTTCTTGATCTACCAGTGTGACTTGTTGGGTATCCTCCTCTAATACTTCCATTTGAAAATCCTCCTCTGTTTCCAAACTTCCCTTTTGTTTGAATATCTCATATCTATTGTTTGATCTTCCCACTTTTTCTCCTTATCTCTGGTGATTGTGTTGTTTTCTTTTGTTTGAAATTTTGATTACTTTTTGGAAGCCCTAAGTCTTTTGGGCCTTTCCATTCCTTATGATTTACCTTCTGTTGAGGAGATTGACCCGTCATCTTGTCCCCTCTTTTTCAAATTTATGATCCTTAACTGTAGGACACATTCTAGCCAGATGTCGATGAGCATGGCATGCCCGATATCTGAATGGAATAGCCTCATAATACAGTTGTTGGAACCAGATAAAATCTCCTTTTTTTAGGTCTATATTTGTTGGAAGAGGTTTACTAAGGCCCATTTCTACACAAACCCCAACAAACATTGTTGATCCTCCTAAAACTGTTTCTCTTAATCTACATTGATAATGACCTAGTAAGTTGCCTATTGCCTCGAGTACCTCCTCTTTTCAAAACTCAAGGGGAAGGAAAATTAATCTTACCCATATTGGTACCGCAGTTGGTTCCACCCTCGGGTTGAATCCCATCTTCCATGGTTGTAGGAATAGTCTTGCTGGCCTGTGATGATACAACCCTCCCTCAAATACTTTTTTTGGTCTACCATTGATATGAAATCTACAAAAAATACCCATTTGGGAGAGTTAGAATTTCATGTTCTCCTTCCAGATGCCATTTTTTCCTTATCCATGTGTGAAGGAAGTGCATAGACGATCTAAAACCCACGAATTTACATATTAGGTTGCATTTTGTCTTATAAACTGTATCCTCAGCTATCCAGTCCTCGACTATTTCCAATACTGGTATTTCCTTTACTTGTGATAAACATCCATTCACCCTTCTTGGTAGAGAATCCTCATTTTTTTTCTTCCTCATGTTGTTTATGATTGTCCTTTCCTATGTTTGATAATATTTAAAGCTATCTTGTGTACCAGATTGCTTCTCCTAGTATGAGATTCCTTGTTTTGGAAGATTTGGTACCAAAGTACCTATGTCCCCAATCCTTGGTCGTGATCCGTACTATTGAAAGACCCTCCAGCAAGATTGATCCTCTCTGATCATGTTTTTTGCATGAAAATTTTCTTTAGGCCTTTGCCCTAGCCTCTGAAACCCTAGTTCGATTTCTCCAAACTTCTATGTTTTTTTGAAAACTTTGGTTAGTGGTGAAAACGACACCAAAGAAACCCTTAGACCCTTGGCTACAACCAACGAGGAATAGATTTTTGTGTGTTTGCAAGAGAGAGGTAATCGTACTTGAGTTGGCCACAACCAACACCCTTTTTTAAGTTCCCCATAGTGATAAACCAACTCACCCACTCAAGCGGATCTGAAGCCTTTGTATTTAGATGCAATAATTCTTGCCCTATTTCATCATATGCCAATATAATACCAATTGTTTTTGTGTGCCTTTCAAATTCATCATTATCCTTCTCTCTATTACCATTTGAATGCAATAATTCATCACAAAAATATTTATCATAAATTGGACCATTATGAATAAATTCTTAATGACTTATATTATCATTATCCCTATCACTATTTTAAGACTTTAAACCATTAACAAAACATTGTCCATAAATTATGAGAATCTGGTCTACATTTTGATCAATACACTACAAAATCAAAGAAAACATTTTATATACAAGCATTCTTGTCAAATATGAAGTTGTCACTATTGAACTTAAAATTCCTCAAATCATTATTCTTTGGCGAAACCCATTTGGTGCTATCAGTAATTATGTCATTATGACCTTCATATTGACTACTAGCTATCTTACAAATATTTTTTGCACGATCATCATGAAAATTATCACAACCATTTTTTGTATTAACATTCGTAAGAGTAATGTTCCTAGTGTCACTCTAAAGTAGGTCATATGTGTCATGATTTTCATTCATCACCTTGAGCTTATTACTCAATATTTCATCTTGTTCTTGTTTAGAATATTCTTTACAATATTTTGATGTCATACTTGTTTTAAACACTTCTTTTGCCATAAGTGCTTTGTGAGTTGATTCATAGTCCTCCTCATTGTTAGATTTTGATTCTTGTACTTCTTGTGCTATATGTCATTTTTGTTTGTCTTTTTTTTTTATATTGTTTTATTTTGTATTGTTGATTTCTTTAATATGGTTTACGCGCTTGATTCCATTGATTGAGTAAATTACATTTGCAATATTTGGTTATGTACTTCTTTGTTACATATATGACAATATATTCTTTTTTATTTTGACTGATTCTGTGATGATGAGGTAGAAGAATTTCTTGTGTTACTTAGTGGCTTCTTTATTGAAAAAAGAACATTGTTTGACAATTCATCTCTTGATTTTCTATTTTATATTCTTGAAGGATATCAACTAACTCTTCAAATGCCACTTTTATATTTGACACTTACAAAGATGTGACCAATGTTTAAAATTATTCTAGGAGTGCTCTAGGTAACTAAGACAAGAAACATATCTTCTACTTTTTCTCCCATAGTTTGCAGTTTTGATTTTAAACTTGCTATCCTTCTAAGAAAGTGATACATTTTTTCATATTGGACTTTTAGTGGATATAGTTGTGGTTGTAAGTGTATAATAGTGGCTTCATTATTTCCCTCAATATGGTGTATAGTTTATCTCAAGCCTCTTATGAAGTTTTGGCCTCACTTATGTATGCTTGAATTTCATTTGATACTGCAAATATTACTAACATTAGTGTTTTTTGCACCTTCTTCTTATATTTCTATCTACCTATGGCATCCTCTAGAAGATTTTGATCTCCAATGATTATTTCTCAAAAAATTTCAACAATAAGTATTGAGTTCATAATATTTTTCCAAGGTATGAAATTTGGTCCTTTTAGTAATTGACATTCTAAGAGGAATATTTTTGTAGTTGCCATGATGTTTTAGAAAAATATTTCTAACTAATAATGTCTTCTTGAATTACTTCAAAATATGATCAACTTTTCTAATTTACAATTTGCTTGGATGATGGCAACTTAAAAATTCTTTTAATCATCAAGTAGAAAACCTTTTGACTCCCTAATTAAGTTTCTTTTAATGTTCCAATGATCTTTGGAGAATACAAGTTGAGGTAGTAATATTTTATATCTTATGAAGTGTGCTCAATAATCTATCCTTATATTTGAACCTACTTTTAATATCTCTATTTGAATATATTCCTTCAACATTGTACCTTTCAAGAATTCTTTTATAAAAAACATCCTTTGCAAATTCAAATGCACTTTATAAAATCAAATGGACTTCAATGAAAAAATTATTTGAATAAATTTTCCTTCTAAAAAATCAAGTTAATATTTCTTTTCAATGTTTCTTTTTAACTCTTTTCAATTTTGAGCACTTTCAAGAAAATTTATCCTTTATAATTTGTTCTTTTTCTTCTTACCTTGATATATTATAGTCCCTTCTTTTTAAAATCAAGTCTCTTTCAATTTTATTTACTAATGCATCAATTTATTTTTCCTTCTCTATTTTCAATATCATTTTTCTCTTTTAAATTCTTGCTCCAACTTGTTTCTCAATCTTTCTTGAAAATTAATCCATATATGGACATTTACAAATTCCCTTATTTATAGAACTTTTGTGTCCAATGAAAAATTTCTCTTTCTTTTAAGAGAACTCTCTTTCTTCTTTATCTCCATTTTTATTTATTAATTATACTTTATTGAAGTGAATGAACTCTATTTTATTTTAAAGCCTTTGAATAAATCAAACTCTTTTCTTCAAATGATTTTATCTCTATTTCTTTTGGATAAGTTTCCTTGTAAAATTCAATCTTTAAATTAACTCTTTATTTCCAAATGCTAACCTTAATATAAACCTTAGCACTTTAGCTTCTTAATTTTTCTCAAAGATCAATCTGTTGACTTTAATATTATTAGCAAATTAAAAATTATCTTTCAAATACAAATTTTCTTCCAAGCACCAATTTAATAACCGTTAAACTCTACAATATCATACCTAATATTTTGTGATGATGGTTTAATCTCTAGTATTTTTGTCAACATTCAATGCCCAAATATATATGCAAACTTAAAAATTTAGACTTTTTGTTACTACTTAAGTCTGCATTCACCTATTATTGCTCAAGTATGTGTCCACCCATTACTACTCAAATTTATATATTCCTTTTATTTTGCTTAGGAATAATCATGCTCATGTGGATTAAGTTTGAAATGTTTGAATTTTCATTTTCTTAAATACATTCCACAGACTCATAAAAAAATGTGTTATACTTTCTCAAAGAATTTGCACAGGCTCATAGAGAAATGCCTTATACTTGCTCAAATAATCTGCATAGGCTCACAAAGAAACATATGCAACTTTAGTTTAGGCACACAAATTTATGGAAGAACTAAAACATGCACTCTAATACTATGATCGTCAAACTATATGAACTCAAAAATTAATAATGTTATTATTATAAAGATAATAACACCATCAAGGCTACAACTAGACTTCAATAGAGGAGAGGATAATAAGGTACTGGTTTGAAAATGATACAAGCATATAAAAAATTGTTGGAAAATTATAGGGCATTACAAAGTGGAAACCTAAAAATGATGCATATCATATACTAAATATTACCTCATAAAGCATGAACATCAACCACACAAATACCTTAGACTTATTAGACTCTCACGAGTGTAAAACTTAGTTTCAACTTTAGCAACTTGGTAACATTCGAACCGTCATCTATCTAACATCAACTATCTTAGCCCATCTAGTGCTTTGTCTCCTTACTTCACATTTACTTTCTCTAATTGGGCTTGTTGTCGAATGGTGATGATTGTCAAAATATTCTTACTTAGAATTAACCACGCAAGATTCAATACTCAAACTTTCACTCTATAAGGTAATAAACTATTTTCTAAGGCTACAAACATTGTACCAAGATGAAACTCACACATAAAGTCATGCCATGGCTCAAATAACAAAGGCACACAATGTATTCAAATGGATGATAAATGCATTATAGTGCAAAATTTTACACTATAATTCATTACATACAAAATCCCATGCTATCCCTATAAATAATCTTAATAAAGAGTCTCTTGACATTTCATCTTCAACTTTCTCTTCATCTCCTCAAACTCATGGGAGATATGACTCTTCATATTTCTCATAGGAGAAATATTATATTTACACCCTAATAATAATAAGCATCTAATGATTACTAAGTCCCAAATACTTACAAGACTCCTAGATACCAAATATTTACAAAGTATTTACAAGGTAACAAATAATGTAATATTCTCTAACACTTAAACATCTATAATTTAGTAACAAAATCTATCGTCTTTCACCCAATCACAGTCCTTCCTCATTCCTTCAAAATAAAATAGCATGGAAGAGGCGATCAAGTTTCTAATTTTAACCCTTGGAGAATTATTACATAATTGGGTTATGAATTTGTCATAAGATTAAAAACCAAATAGGATAACTACCATATTTCTAGAATAAATTTTGAAGCACAAGTCTATACAATACATATAGTACTTGGATTTATTAAATGTTATTTTTCTACCCAAGATGCCATCATTTGTAAATCTCATTTAATGAATTAACAATTCCTTTTGATATGTCTCTACTTAATTACAAAGAGTTGGATTTCCATCATCCATTGAGAGAAATTAAAAAAGAAAAATAAAAATATTCCAATCATGATGGATTAATCATTCTTAAATGAAATCATCAACCCTATCATTAGTAATCATGTTTCCCTTAATTTGAAAAGAAGACTTGAGACCAAAAATGTAAAACTTGAAGGTGAGGCGTTAGAGGTTATAAGAGATTGTAAATTATTTAGTTTTCTATTATGTGAGTAGCCAAATTTTATAGAAGAATATAAGGAATTTATTATTCCCTTAGAGACATACAAACCTATAGATTTAGTAGAGGTAAATTTACAATAGGAATATGAGGCATTTATACTAGAGATTATGGGAGTAATGGAGAGGAATTGCACTAGAATATGTAAAGCAAGAAAATATAGAAGTTTTGAAGAGTTTACATGTAAGTACCCATTCATGAAGGTATTTTGCCTCTACAAAGAGAAAATTCTATAAGAGAACACCATTTAGAAAATAGAGGACCTGCTTATAGCATTTGGAAGTATTTATATGATATTAAATAAAAAAGCTACATTGAGTAGTGGAGATCCCATGATTCTAAATATGATATGGTTTCCTACCATCTTAGGGAGTAAATTCAAAGGAAAGATTAATTTTTGGTAGGTTGGTGCTTCAAAATAAATAGTAAACCTCTTTAAAAAAAATAGAAGAAACCATAACTATTGATATTTTACCCATTGCTTGGTATGCAAAATTGAGAATCCAAATTGATTGCCAGCATAAAATTTATCATGGAACGACATAAGGGATAAGGAATCTATCATATATGTAAAAATTTAAATATCAAACCATGTTCTCAATAATTTATTGGATGAAGAGGAGTATCATTTTCAAGAAGTTTAGTATCAAGTTTTAGATTAGAAGGAAGTGGGAAGAGAAAAGTTTATTTTATATTCTCAAAATTTGGCATCTTCCTATGATCTACATTGTCTTTTAATGAGGGAGAATATTTTTTTCTAGAGTATATTGATGAGATTCTAAATTAGGAAAGATCTCTTGGAAGAGGCATTTCTTATATACTATTGATGCTATATGAATTGTTATGTTTACATAGATGTTGGAAGATATTGAGTTGGAAATTTTAAATTAGAAGAGAAGGTAGCTATTTTCTTGAGCCTATAAATGGAATCATTTTTTTCTTTATAAAATTACCACATAAATTTCTCATCGAATAGTTATTTTTGTAAATTCCCATTTCTAATTTTCTTTCTTTAATTTTCTATAAAGAATCCAAAAACTTAATAGAAAAATGAAAAATTAAAAAAAAAGTACGAAAAGAAAAATCCCCTATCTTATCTAGATGAAAATATCAAAAGAGATGTTCAAACACCCCCCTCCTTCTTATCATTTTCTTGTAGGATCGTGCCTATTCCCCTTATGCTACTAGAAAAATAAAATAGGTTTTAAATTTTTGATTTTTTTCTAAGTACTAGAAAGAGAGATTTGCTCCCCTTTAATAGTGTGATTCACTCTCCTTGGCCAAAAAAATGAGGTTTGAAAAGGTACATACATTTTCTAAGTTGTGAACAAAGTGACTTAAAAAAACAATTTACTCACTCAAAGAGAAGAATTTAACCAACTACTCAAAAGTGCAAGTCACTCCCAACTAATAAAAACAATTGCCTATATGAAAAATTTTTTTGGGTCATTGAACAAGGAATTATGACACATGCATATGAGGTATTTCAAGCCCCAAATTAAGGTTAATGTTGGGGACTAGGAGTAGGCCTTATGATCCAAGCACCATAACCCCTCATAGATGTAGTGTCTTTCTGAGTAGGTGCATTTGGTGCCCAACACCTCATGTGGAGCACCAATTCAAGAAATCCAAGGAGTGTGGGATGTGGCTCCTTCAAACAACCTTTGAGATTTTTTACCAAGGCCGGATCCTTGCTTAGATGCAATCTTTGATACTTTTCCTCCTATGCTAGCCTACTCTACTGAATGTTCTACCAGGAAAAGGGGAGAGAAGGAAAATATAGTAAAGTAATAGAAAGTAGTAAAACTAATCTAGCCTAACTAGCCTAAGCTATAGGTGGTGATGTGCGAAGAGACTACATTTTCCATTTTGCATTCCAATGGGATGAGTGAACACATGAATCAACATGATAATAAAATTGAACATGGTCCTAACTACATAAGACTACAAATAAAATGATCTCCTTTGAAGGCCAAGACAAAAAATGCATAAGTAGTCACAGTTACCCATAGAGAGACAAACACTTTGACCAAGATAGAATATGCTTAAGTAGTCATAGTTCCTTGTATTTATTTTATGGAGTATTACATTCATATATAACTAAAAAAAGTCTTGGTAGCCTGTACATACAATAGGTTGAGGTTCAAGTCCAAACAAGAGTACAAAATGGAAAAGGTAGGTAGAACTACTCATAGTCAGATGCTAGACATGACAAAAATTTGATCTCCTTTTTAGAAACTTTAGGTTGAGTGGAATATTTCATTAATAGAGATCCACTTTGATGATAGAAACCTCATGCTTTCTAAATTTTTGACCCATCTTGATAACTTCTCCCTTGTCATGTTCAATGGGTTCTGGTAATGGTTTGGCCTTGAACCTCCCTTTTGATGATCCAATCACTCCAATACCTCCCATTCTTATGCTTTCAATTGACCCCTAGCTTGGTTGATGCCACTTTTTATGTTTCCCAGTTTCTACTAGACCTCATTTTATGGGTATGTTCTTAATTTTGCATGTATTTACCATGCTCTTCTTTCCCCTCCTACCACTAAACCTCTAAGGGATTCGAATGTGGACCAACAAGATCTAGTGATCTTGTTGAGTCCTTAATTGACTCATCCTATCCCATTTATTTTCTCCATCCGATGTCCTTAGGCATCCCCTTATGAGTTTTTTGCTCGTGCCATCAAGTGACTATCCTTGGGTATATGGAGTGTTGCAATCGAACTAGTAGAGGAGGGGAACCTAGTCTTAGGGCCCATATACTAAATAGGCAATTGGGTCCCAAAAAACCAAGCTATTAGAGGCCTACCATCAATGGAACCCTTTTAGTCACCATAAAAAGGGTTCCAGGGTTCCTATCTATGGTGGGATGAGGCTTAATCACCACCACAAAGGCTATGATACTTTGATTTGATCTAGGTGAATGAATTTACCTTATGTCATAGGGATATTTGAGCATATTAGCAGTATTTAGCTTAGATTGTCCTTTGATGGTGTCTTCTTCAAATTAGTTACTTGATATATGGAGGGGGCTTCAAGACCTCTCATATACATAATTTGATGATGGTCCTACTTATATATATTTGGGGGCAGAGATCTACCCCTTTATAGTGAAATTTTCACTATAGTTTGGTGAATCATAAGGGACTTCTTCTCATAGGAGTTAAAGAACCTAGCAAACAATAGCCTTCTCCTTTGCACACTGAATCTAGGGGGAATATTATAGAAGTTTTAGAATCATGAGTAAGAAGTAGTGGGCTTGTGTAATTTTTAAGGAGGATCCCCTCTTATAGACCTTGCTCATGTGTTACTAAAGTTTCCTGTCTTATTGGTCCTCTTTGATCTCCCTAATGTGATTGGATAGATAATGACATGGTTAATTGTTATGATTTAACTTGTTGAATGTGTAAGATATATTTTCTTTCCAATTTACATTGGGTTCAAAATAAGTAATTATTATTTTGATCCATTTCCATTGATCATTAGTCCTTCTGCTTCATGCAACATTTTTATTTAAACATGTGTGTTTCCAAAATGTTTTGCATGGGAATTTTTAACTTTTCACGCTTTATTTATGTGCCACATATTTACATTGACCAATAAATATAGTACTTGGTCCTTGCCATATTTATTTTAAAGTTGTCTATTTACATTGTAATACATGATCTGATATGTTTGCACATGTCAACTTTATTTTTGTAACCACCTCACCAAAACTTGCAATGACTAGACTAGAGCAACCTAAAAGTTTACTCATATTATTGGCTTAGCTATGGAGGTGAGTGTTCTAATGATTTTGATGGGTGGTGGGTACTTGTAGGTCTAATGTTATTTTACGTGTTGAGATCCTCTTCTTGTTTAAGGTATACCACAACTCCAGTTGTTTCGAATGGTTCATATAAGTTTTCTCCCCACATGCCATCAGCCCACTCATCCATATGGTCATCTAGCATAGGAGTACACACTTTACCTTTGAGCATATTTGGTTCTCTATTATTTAGAGACTAGGAAATCCTATTTTTCTTCAACCTTAATTATCAAAATATGTTCCACATGGTGCATATAGAGGGGCTCAAAGGGAACCTTCATCTTAGCTCCATAGTAGATCTTGAGGAACATGTGGGTCCAATATAGGGAAAGGTACCCCCAATTTTTGTAGTGAAGTCATGGGAGAGGTATATGCTAAATTATGTAGGAATATCAATTACTACCATATCTTAAGTAATAGTCACATTATGGTAGGCATATAGTGAGAGTTTCAATTCCTTGATGAGGCTAAGGATAGGGATTGGAGTCCCATCCAACTATAGTACCGCTTGCATGATTGGTTTATAGTCTAGCCCCAATTTGTTAACCACTCTTTTAGGCATGATTTATAGTTAAACGGACATTGGAAAAATATATTGATAGTGCCAATGATTTATACAAATGAATAAGGCTAAAGATAGCCTTAAGAAACACGTAAATAATATCTCCCTAGGTTTTCGCCAACAAAGTGCAATACATCACTAAAAACTAACAACTAAAAACTAATAGAAAATGATGCTAACCTAATAACCATAAGATATTTATAACAATGAATATCTTCATGGTAAATAAAATAAGGTAATAAATAATTTACCCTAACATCCCCCCTTTATTACATTATTTTGAAATACAAAGAGTGTTGCGAAACAACTCAAATTTGACACGTGCAAGTGCCTTAGTGAATATATCTGCAACTTGTTCATCGGTGGGAATGTAGTAACTTATATTCTACCCTAATAGAATATGGTAATTACCCAAGATAGGAATCTAGATATTATCCAAGATAATATTATATATTTTACCCAAGTAATGGGAGAATTACTCTAACACCCCCTTATGAAGGAGAGAAAATGAAAGATACTAGTATGTTGGCTCTTGCTCTCGCTCGAGATCTGGCTCTAAGTGTACCTTTGGATGAGTACCTCTAGGTCTATCTCTTGATTTTCCTATGAATCTACCTCTAGATATGCCTATAGGTCTGCCTCTGGATATTTGTCACTGGGTCTACTATTAGGTCTCTCTTTGGATCATTGCCTCTGGAACTACCACTCGGTCTATAACTCGATCTGACTCTAGGTCTACCATAGGATTTACCTTTCTTGTAGAATTCATACAACATTTCTTTCATATTGGTCCATTTTATGAGATCTATCCATCCACAATCGATATGAAACTTGTTGGTCATTTTCACTTTGTACCAAAAACTTGAAGATGAGTGATTTCTACATCCACATGTGGCACAAGGATGTAGTTTCCAACACCTAGCTACTACATGTCCTATTATTACACAATGATCGCAACAATGCTTTGTAGGAGTTGTTGGATATTTAGGTTTTTCAAACATGGTTTTCCTGGTACTTGCTTGTAAAAAATATCCAAGGCCTTCAGTCTTTGGCCTAACATTTTGCAGTATAGGATTTTTAATGCCTTTACCATGTATACCTAATCCTTTACCATTGAATCCCATTTTTTTCATCAGTTTGGATCCAATGTCTTTTGTGTGTTTTTCAAAACACCCAAGTTCTTCATATTCATCAATGCTTTTAACAATATTGCATTTATCAAAATTGATGAGATTATGAAGCTATTTTTGAGGAGGTTCAGTAATTAAGTAATTGGTGTCACAGGTAAAATTTACCTTTGTGATGAGATCACTTGTGCTACAACTACTATCTACCTTTGAGGGTAACAAGTCACCTGTAACACAACAAGCATTGGCCATCATGGGCTTAAGGTCACTTGTGTCTCAACAAGCATTTGCCATTATGGGCTCAAGGTTACTTGTGTTACAATAAGCATTCACCATTATGGGTTGAATGTCACTTGTGTCACAACAAGCATATTCCATTACGAGCATGACCTATGATTCCTCACTAATTTACCTTTTATTTTTACGCTGAGAAATATCAAGTGAAACAAATGACATGTATATTGCCCTTACAACGCCAATAGGGATTAGAACACCATTGTTATGAAGGTCTTCTTAAGCTTTGAAATCTCTGAGAATATATTTTACACCACTTCGTAGTGTGATAAATTGTTCATCCTCATAAAAATTCATTCCTTCCAACCTTGTTGGAATGTAAGGACCTTTAACTGATTTGGATTTTTCATCAATTTGTTTAGAAGAATTTTTCTTCTTTGATCTGCCCATTTTCTTAAGGTGTTGGCCTATGCCAAAAATTCACCTTTTACAATAGAATTTTGCAAGAATTTTGACTAAGATGTCGGTCGCTTCCGAAAATGCACCCTTACAAGTCTTCCCCCTTTGTTGCAAAATATTCTTTTGATGAATATTTACAAGAAGTTTGACTAAGGTGTCGGTCTCTGCCGAAAATGCACCTTTACTAGTCTTCCTCCTTTGTTGCAAAATATTATTTGAAAGAAGAAAAGAATTATCCCCCCTTATTGCAAGTACTTCAAGAAAAAAATTGCTATTATGAAGCCTAAAAAGAGGTTTTACAAATCTTGTCTTCTAGGCAAATTTCAAAAATTTCACCAAAAATCCCCCCCTTATTACAAGTACTTCAAGAAAAATATTTGTTGTTATGAAGCCTAAAAAGAGGTTTACAATGGTGTTACCGAGGTTTAAATTTTTTTTTGCCTTAGGTAATTTCTAAAGTATTTCCTCTTTAGTGCAAAAGATACAAAATGTTACCTCCTAGGAAAATTATCAAAAATGTTTCACCAAAAAAATCCCCCCTTATTGCAAGTACTTCAAGCAAAAGTTGTTGTTGTGAAGCTTAAAAAGAGTTAGAATTTTGATGACTTCTTCCTTTTTTATTGCCTTTTAACAATGTTTTGTTTTTCACTTTTAGGGCATAATATTCTGAACAAACCTTTGCCTCTTAGGCAATTTATCAAAAAGTTCACCAAAGAATCCCCTCCTTATTATAAGTACTTCAAGCAAAAGATTTATTGTTATGAAGCCTAAAAAAAAAGGTACAATTTGATGAATTTTTCTTTTCTGATTGCCTTGACAAGTTTTATCTCCCTTTTTGTAAAATATGTTTTGAAGGAAGAAAGGATTTATCCCCCCTTAGTGTAAACAATTTCTACTATGAAGATTCCTTATATGACCAAAATGGTCTCCCTTTCGATATACCCAAAAGAGTACTAAAAGGGAAATTCACTCAAATTGATATTTAATGGCACCTGCCTAAAAACCCTTCTGAAGAAGGATGAATAGTTTGAGGAATTTAAGCCAAACAAGAAGAGTGAATTTTGGGTATTTATGAAGTGAATATCAAAAATAAAAATTGGCTATACCTGTGTAATAAATTACACAAATGGGTGTAAAATTTGGGGTCTTAAGTGCTTTTATTTAAAATTAATATGTAATTGCAAAAATAGGAATTTAAATGCAATAAACCATCAAAAGTGCCCACAAATTTTTAACACATAGGTGTCATATTTGACCAAAAATGCACCTATTTTACAATGCCAATTTAAAAAGGTGTCGAATGCAATCGAGAATGCACCTTTATTACAATAATTTTTGCAAGAAATTGATTTTGTGTTTGCAAAAATTTGATATTCACAATTCTCCCCTTGTCTTACAATTTTACAAAGAATTTGACAAAAACAATTGCCCTCCTTTTTGTTTTGCAAAATAAACAAGTTTCAATGCTTCAACCCTTTGATTTTCACAAATTTCCCTTTCCTTGTGTTATAATTTTGCAAAGAAGAATATCAATCTATTTGTCCCTCTTTTTGTTTGTAAAATAAACAAGGTTGGAAAATTTTTAGATAACACCCTTTCAGGTTGCAAAATATGAATGTACAACTATTGGTTTTGATCCCTCCTTTTGAGTAGAAAAAATGCACAATTTGCCTTTATATTTTACAAATTTGGTGTCTCATTGTTGTGTGTTTTTGTTTTCTCCAAAATGGGGATGTAACACAAAAAATAACATCATTTTTTTTGCAAATTAGGGAGATCTAAAACTTTCTCAAAAATTTCTAACATTCATTTTGAGAGTAAGAGTTTTACCCCTAAATTTCATGAAGGTGAAGAATAGACCTTGGATCTCCAAAACTCTTCGTCGTCTAAGAATCAATCGTAGGAGGAACGAACTCCGACGTCAGACCACAAGATCCAATTTTTATTGTATGCTTAGAAGGCATAGGAAGATTTTACCCCGTTTTAATTCTTACATAGATCCTTGGAAAGGTTTGGATCGCAGCTATGGTCCCATGGGGATTAGAGAGCCATTTAATCCTGATGCACCTCCCATTTTAAAGTATTGAAGAATTATGGGTCCACTAATACCAAGTCATGTGTCGACTGGTTCTGGATTGCCTTTCAAATGTAGGTCATGTGTCAACTTGACTTGAAAGGTGTGCTACCTTGTTAATTTTGTAAAACAAAAGCGAGCAAGAAATTGTGATTCTTTTTTATAAAATTGTAACACAAGGGGGAATTTGAATATCAAAATTTTTGCAATCACAAAATCCAATTTTTTTGTAAAAATTATTGTAATAAGGTGCATTATCGATAGACTATAGTATATTTGGCTGTCCTGAGTAACCAATCGGGCTAGCCAAGCCTTGGGAGCTCTTAGGAGAAGAGCTCCTATTTCTCCTTTGTTCACTGCAAGGTGGAAGAAAAAAGGAATGTGGGACCTTTAGTCCCACATTCGTCAGGTAACAAAAGTTTTAGGTTATAAAATCCACAATGTAAATTTAGCTTTACGATCACCTATGGGCAATTAGCACACCATACAATGTTTTGCCACGGAGGACTATGAACAAAACCTTGACACATGTATGCACCTGGATGCCACGCCAACCACACTCCAACAAATCAAATCTTGCCACATCATAGCCAATCATAACTCGCTAGGTCACCTCAGTTGCTAGCTTAGTTCAGTTGCCACATCAAGGCTCTATTCAATGCCACATATCTGCCTCAAAGTTTGTGCTCACCAGGTCAGTTGTCTTGTCACTATACCACGTGTTCACAGGGGTCAAGTCAACTTTGTTGGCTCCTATTCAATCCAAGCCTCAAGTTGCATATCAATCCATGTCAACCAGTCTAGGTAGCTATCAAAGGGTCAAATATGGGTCCTATCTAGGGTGTTGAGGGTCTAATCAGATGTCCAATAAGATCCAAACCTGATAGCAAAATGGAAATTTATTTCCACCTTGATCACCAAATACAGAGAAACAAAATTAAATGAAATTTGAATTGATCACCCTCCAACCTAGTCAGATTCCTATGGTTGTTAGGTTTAGGCCTTGTCCACCTATGGTGGAACCAGAGTTAGGTCTTGTCTAGGTCTTGTACACCAATGGTGGAACCTATTTCAGAACTAACTTTGACAGAGTACAAATGCGGAGTAGCATTAGACTACTCTGATACCAATATAGTTGAATGAACATTGGAAAATTATATTGATAGTGCCAATAATTTATACTAATGACTAAGGCTAAATATAGCCTTAAGAAACGTGTAAATAATATCTCCCTAGGTTATCGCCAACAAAGTGCAATACGTCACTAACAAATAACAACTAACAAATAATAGAAAATGATGCTAACCTACTAACCATAAGATATTCGTAACAATGAATATATTCATGGTAAATAAAATAAGGTAATGACTAATTTACCCTAACATGATTGAGGTGATTACCTTAGAGTCCACTAGATAATTATGAATGAGCTCTAGCATTAGGTAAATTAGTTGTGACTTGGGCTTATTGGGACTAGTACCAGATATCTATAGGATGGTCTACTCCTATTTTTCAATGATCTTCAGCTTCTATAAGGCCCTTTCTAGCTACTTCATCTACTCTAGGAGGGTGAGGATATCCCATAATGGCATGAGCATAGTGAACCTTCTTAAGTGATCAACCACATTGAAAGAATGTAGTGGTTACGTATTCAATATGCTGCTTTGAATCCACTAGGGCTTGGGTCTCTTTATGTTAATATTGTACACCCAAATTGGTTCTAGGAGGAGTTGCATTGATGACAGTTGCTTTGGTGCTAGCAATCTTGGTCCTTGTTCACCCCTAGGTTTAATGGATTTTTGGTCTATTGATCTTCGGTGTTGGTTCTTGCTACCTTTAAGTCTCCACCACATTTATTTTGTTCCTTATGAGAGCACCAAATTAAAGTTGAGTCTGATTTTCTAATGGAGTGTTTTTTCATCTAGGGATGGCATAGACTTCTCCCTCATCCCATATTACCAAGGTCTACTCTGGTACTCTAATTACCAAAATTGAGTGAACTTCTAGTGATATGCTTTGAATTGTCGAGTTTTGTACTTAAGTAATATTACTCTACTACTTGGGTTGAGGCATTATACATGTTGCCTACTAGAGCATTTTATAGTCCATATAATAGGGGTTAGGATAGTAATATGACCAACCATGTGGATCCCCTATATAATTATTCTAATCAATGACCATATCTCTTACCAGATTGGAAGGTGTTGACTATATAGGGATGGGAATGAGAACCATTTGAATTATATGACCTTGGGGTGGACCAGACTCTCTATTAGGCTAAGGCATCAAACATATAACCTGCTAGAGCATTCCATATTCTAGATAGTAGAGGTTAGGATAGTAATATGACTAGCTATATGGATCCGCTATATAATTGTTTTGGGCAAGGACCATATCACTTACAATATTGGAGGGAAATGGTTGCATCAGGATAGTAATAGGGACCATTTTACTTTTGGGATCTTGGGGTGGACCAAATTATTTGTTGGTGTAAGGTGAGTGCCTTTATTATCCATTTGTAGGAGGTTGTTATCCTTGATTGCCTTGCTGGAAGAGAGGTCATGGGTAATTTTGATATCCAAACCTATAGAGATTTTGTTGATGCTTAAGGGATATAAATTATTGTTCATGTTACTCATAACACTTTATATTCTTTCTATTTATAAGTATTGAGAGGTTTGGAGGTAGTGTAGTGGTAGATGGGGGTGATTGCACAAAGGTTTGACCATAATAGTGGTTGGCTAGAAAGTGGTGGGTTGTATGTTCGGATGAGGCTCATACAATGGTTGGAAATCATTAAAAAGAGGTATAGATGGTATAGGGGATAACCTACTAATCTAGATGATATCCCTCTCAACTTGAGTGGCTATCCCATAGGATTTTGGTAATGAGTTGCCTCCCCTAGTTTTTATGAATATGACTATTTTAGAATTGATTGTTTTTATACAGTGTATGAAAGCCATACCTAGTATAGGCTAGATTTCTTTAGGAATTATATACCAAGACTTTTGTAATTTATCATTGAAGTCATCCATGGATTACATAGGGTCCCTATTGATGGTTTCTATTTGTTCTAACAGAGATACCCCATCCACCTTCTCATCAAATCTATTTGTTAGTATATTTATAAAGTGGTTCTAATCAATAACAAAGTGAGGGATGAGAGAGATATACCATTATCTTACTTTTACTCTAAAAGAGACCACTAGTAGTCTAAGTATAACATTTTTTTCTCTGATGATGTAGAGATTATATATATTGACCATGTGTTATAGATGCTTAGTTGGAGTTGATACATCCTCTCTAGTAAAATATGGTAGGGATTTTAAGGTAGAGGTCAAGACCTAATTCCATATGGCTATTGTAACTGGTGGATGCAAAGTGCCTCCAAAATTCCGTGTTAGGAGACTTCTTGGGTTTTGATTTATAGGAGTAGCCATTTTATATCATTGGTTTCTTCTCCTATTATAAAGTTTAGGAAGGGGTAGAAGAAATTGAGAATTTTCTCTCGTAGTTGATCTTCTAGTAGACCTTGAGCTCATTAAATAATAGGCCTAATTTCTATTGCATTATCTTGGTTATCTCTTTGCTTTGTACAATGAAGTTGCTAGTTGGTGATTGTTTAACCAAATGGAGGTTCCCATTATAACCTCAACCAATACTTTAGAAGGTAATTTCTTTGAGATTATTTTCTATAGCAGAGTTGCCAAGTGAATATTTTAAGTGCTTCAACATGCTAATGACCAAGACCTTCACTAGAACCTTGGTCTAACTTTTAATTAGGGGATAAATATTTTATGATTTTGGTCCCACTGAGCATGTTGATTTCACTATTTGGGACTAGAAGTGGTCCTCACACTCCAAGCATCATCATCCCCATCAATATGGTGTCTCACTGAGAAAAATGTGTCTAGTGCATAATGTTTCATGTGGAGCACTAGTTTGGGAAGTTTAGGGAGTGTGGGACATGGATCCTTTGGACAACCTTTGATATTTTTAACCAAGGTTGAATCCTTGCTTAGATGTAGTCTTTGACACTTTTCCTTCTATGCTATCCTACTCTATCAGGTGTTCTACCAAGGAAACAAAAAATAAGAAAAATACAATAAAGTAAGAACAAATAGTAAAACCAATCTATCCTAACTAGATTAAGCTATAAGTGGTCATGTACCAAGTGACTGCAATTCCCATTCTACATTCTAGTGGTATGAGTGAACACATGAATCAACATGATAGTGAAATTAAACATGGTCCCAACTCCTAAGACTACAAATAAAATGGTCTCTTATGAAGGTTAGGATAGAAAATGCATAAGTAGTCATAGTCTCCCATAGAGAGATACTATTGGGAGCCTAAAACAACCCTTGCACCCTAGTCATCATGAGCCCCCATGGTTATAGTTTTCTCTTCGTCTCTTTTAGTAGGTGTGTTTGGTGTCCTATACCTCATGCAAGGCACCGATCTAAAAATTTTTAGGGAAGCATGGGATGTGGCTCCTTTGGATAAACTTCAAGATTTTTATCAAGGCTAGCTCCTTATTATAATGTAGTATTTTGGCACTCATTCCTTCTATACTACCCTACTCTATCAAGTTTCTCTAAGAAAAGGATAAAAAAATAAAACAAGAATTGAAATGATATATAAATTGTAAAAAATAAAACCTATCTAGTCTATCTAGCCTAACTAATAGTGGTGATGTGCCAAGAGAATACAATTTTTCTTTTACAACTCAATGGGATGAGTGAACAAAAGAACCTAATAAGACAACAAAATTGAGCACAAATTTTATCATACATACTTGCAATTCTAAGAATTTATATGAAAGCCCAATAATACTGGAGTTGTCACAATCCCTTACAAAAAGTCTATGACCACTCAAAACAGAAAAAAAATGTTGGTGTAGTCATAGCCCCTTGCATTCATATTGAAAGCACATATTACATTTATATATATACAAAGGAGGCTCAACAACCTGGACATGCATTTGGCCCAAGGCTCAAGTCTAGATTGAGAAGAAAAATGAAAAATGGAGAGACAATGCTATAGATTAGATATTTGATACAATAAAAATTCCAAATATCTATTTTAGCCTTGAAAGTGGCTATTTATAATGTTTATGCAAAATTCAAAATTCAAAATTCCCTTCTAAGTAGTAGAGGGAAAATAAAAGAAATTAGTACATCAATTTATTATTTTAGTAGAGGGATAGTGTTATAGGATATGGAGGTAGGCTAGATTTACTAGTTACAAACATTGACCTAACAAGTACTGCTTCCAAAAAATATATCCAGGTAGTCTTATGTGCTACCCTCTAAGTTGGATTCTATTTGTCTCTGATGACCAGGTTTTGGTGATACATCATACCTAGTGCCCCTCTAAAAAAGGCTTGGGCAGTCTTGTGAGATCAATTCTACTATGGTTTTATTTTTCAAAATTAGGTTCTTTGGTTGGGTTATACTGAAAAATGGGTTGTAGTAAAATATTTATTATAGTTATGGTGACACCCATGGTACCTTAAACTAGTTGGAGGTTGAACTCTAGATCTTGGTAGCCTCTTTTTTGGGCATGAAGTCATGCCTGGAGTTTTTTGACCACAATGACAACTTCTTGTCACTCATCTTCTAGAGTCAATTTATACTACATGAAGCACTAATAGCTCTTATATAGTTCACATAGTCCTTCAATTATGGGGGACACATGTTCTCACAAGGCCTTGTAAAGAAGGCCTTATAGAGCGGTGATAGGTTTTACCACTCCATTCACTTTTCTTCCATGGATAGGTTTACAGGAATTTTAGCATATTTTAATTGGATCAGTCATGGTCTATATTCTCCTTCTATAGGAATTTTCTATTTGGGTCTATAAGCTAAAGCTATTATTTGTTTGATACAACAGTGAATTTCCTATTGGGATGCCAAGACTATAGTGACCCTTTAGAGAATAAGGTCTTTGTTAGCCACCCCTACCAGATTCTATCATTGGAAATCAGCTTGAGCTAGAATGCCTAAGAAAAATTGGGCTTCCTAGAATTGGGGACCAAATGTTTCCTCGAATGTTAGGAGCTTCTCTTTAGCTTCTATGTTTAAAATAGAAATAGATTGGATGTAGTTAAATTCTAGGAGTCATTTTTCTTCTTGGATGATTCCCTTCCAAAATATCTAAACAATCCCAATGAGTTATTCTTATAGACACAATCCTTGTTCTAGTTCTCTCACTTTTGCCTTTTGTCCTTTGAACTCAACTTCTTTCCCATCAAGATTGTTGAAGAGACAAGATAGTTTGGATTTGAGGGTTTTGGTTTCTAGTTGTGAGTCCTTAAGTCATTTCTTAGCTTGTGCTAATTCCCTCACCTTTCTATACTTCTTTATGGTGATCATATACTTGTGTAACATTGTAAAAGGCTAACACCTAATGTTGTAATGGTTGTAAATCATATGAAAATGAGCATTCATACACAAATTGATGAAAAATAACACATAACAAGAAATGTATCTTCCATTAATTTGAATCAATCCATGTTACAAATCCATCCCTCTTAGGGATACCCATTTGATACAACAATTACAGTAGAAAAATATCCCTTGCAAGGGTAGGTGTCTTTCAATGCCTTCTACAATGACACGAACTGCTCCAAGGTATCGATGAACTTCTTCTCCATGATTAGAGGCATTTGTTGTCTTACATGTCAAAACGTTGTTGATCCTGCATGCAATAAACAACAAGAGGCATATTAGTAATAAAGGAGGCCTCTCTTGATGAGGCTTTTGGATGAATATTGTACACAAGATGTCATTGCAACATGAAATCAAGAAAGTGCAAGAAACATGTTAAACTATATTAAACATGATAATTCTACCATTAAGAATGTAAAGGAAACATCAATTAATCTAACTAATGGTCTAATTATGAATTTGAAAGCATGAAAGCATAGAAAATACCATTAGTATATTGATTGCAAGAATGAAAGAAAAGTGATTAAAACACCTAATTCTATCAGTCAGAGTCTCTATTAAAGCAAATAAACATGAACTATACTTAATCTAATGGAATTGAAAAGATCATACAACTATAAAATAAGGAAATTAAAGATAATACCTTGACCATGGCTCTATCATGCGGTGAGCACTTTTAGCCACGACTGACAGTCACAACTAAGTTTGAGATATATTTACCCTCCAGTTTAGGGGTTGAATCTCTGAATCTCCCTACCAAATTGATGGTCAAGGGTCGCCTTTGTGTCCTCTGACTAGTTTTGCGGTTGGTTTGTTCAGATTGCGTGTGAAGTTGGCATAATTGAATTTCTTGGCCCTCATAGCCTCCTAGGACCTCCATGGCTTGAATTACCATTTTGATCTCTCAATTTGGGGTAAGAAAGCAATATCACAATGCAATTGAGTGTTGAATTTGATAGGGCTTCATTGCTCAAATTCGCCTATGCATCTCTTTGTCTCCATTTTTAATGGGATTCTTATAGCACCTAGGAGGGCTATGTCTTAGCTTCTTGAGGAAGCCAAGATCAAGAAGGGACAACTAGATCATTTGGAGGGAAACTTCTATATATTTCCGCTCCTAAAATACTCTGATCTGCAACCAATTGGCTATTGCAACCAATTTTGGATCGACCAAGGTCCAACTGATTTTGACTACTAGTCATGGCTCTGAGGTGTGGTCAACACTGCTAACCGTGGGTGTCAACCACAACTAACAATGATTAGGCCAAACTATCTAAATGAGTGGTTATAACCACTGCTATACCTTGGTATTTGTCCAAGGTCTTCCATATGGTCTTCTAGCATGTCCCATATGAGTAGTCGCCTCAACATGATGCATTTTAGGTGTCTACAAATGTTCCTTTTGAGATGCATTGTGAGATTGAACAACGCTAAGAAAAAATAGACCTCCTAAAATGATGTCATAGGTTAAATGATGATCATTAGTCTGATCAACATTAGATGATCAAGGTCCAGAAAAAGGACGCGCATCCTAGAATCATTGCTTCCAACTAGATGGAAGGATTAAATTTGCAAGAGCTTGCACTCATCATCAAACATTCGGGTAGCTTTGGTGCTACAATAGGAGTTTGAGCCTATATAACCGAAAGGAAGAGAGCTACAAACTAAATTGTCATATTTGCTTTTTGCCCTAGCAAAAGGGTAAGCTTATGATAGTTGTTGACAATGATTCGTAAGACGAACACAATTTTGACAAGATCAAGGGATCTACGATCAAGGGATCTTCTGTTGACTTTGATTATGATTATGATATTATGACTACCCCCTCAAGTGACGAGTCGATGAGAGTAATGACATTTAAATGAAGTGACGAGTCACTTGACCACTATGAATGACTTTGAATAAAATAAGATTTAGCATTTGATTATTGATGAGGCCTAATCAGCTATGATTGCAACTATTAAGAGTAATTGTACATATCTATCCCATGGAGTGGTCTAGCCTCAATGGCCTTCTTAGGAAATCAAGATGATAGCAATTCCAATTAGGCATGTGTTGAATCATATTGTTCGATGATCTGCTGAAAATGTCATAGAAGAATTGACATGATTACCTCGTTCCCATGGAGCAATCCGGTCGTTTGGGCCTTCTTAGGGTTTGAAATGAAGCATAACAATTCGACAATGACTAATTTACCCCAAATGTATTTATGGTAATTTACTCATCTTTCTGGATTGCATGGATCGCAAGTCGCTTCAACCGCAAAGTGTATAGGGTAAATTACTAGGTACAAGGCGCATTTGGCTTTTTAGTTTATCTATTTTTTTTGTTATTTTAATATTTTTGACAATTTTGGTCAAGTGGGTATTTTTAATTTGATATTTTTCAACTCCTCATGATGGGATTTTGGAGCATTTATTACGGTTTGCTAGCCGCGTTTGTCAACAATAGCTAGGTTTTTAAAATTTTCTAACCGTGGATGACATCTGTGGTCGACAAACCCTAGTTATGTGCCCACAGGTGTCAACCGCGGTCAAGCAAAAAATAGGAAATATTTAAAAAAATTGATATCATTTTTTACATCATTTTCAATTTGACAGCTTGCAAAATCTGAGTGCTCTAAGAGGTGTTTGAAAAATTCTGACGCGAAGTGCTGCTGCAAACTTGACCTCACTACCACCTAGACTGATGGCAGCCCAACTTGGAGGAGCCGGTGCAACTAACGTAGAAGCACACAAAACCCTCGACTATTATTTATTTTACTTTTACCGGTTTAAAATTAACCTCATTAAATAATGGTTTAAATGAACTTCATTAAATTACTGGTAATTAACCTCACCCTAGTTAGGTTTAGCTTAAGGGGAGGGGTTTAAATTTTTGAAATTTTTTGTTTTTGTTTTCTTCTTTTTATTTTATTATTATTATTATTTTTTGTTTATTATTTTTAATTTATTTTTGGGGGTCTCGGGATGAGGAAGGACCCTGAAAAGGCCTTCCCTCCTAACCGTGGCTGGCAGGCGCAGTCCCAAAATGGTAAATTAGGGGCCGCGACTATCAAACGTGGCAGGATTTAAATCCCAACGGTCATAAAATTGACCGCCATCCCGACCACGGGTCTGAGCCGCGGTTCGAAACCATTAGAATTTTTTTAATTAATTTTTCATTTTTTTTTATTTTTGAATTTTGCAAGGATTTAATTGATTTTTTATTTTATTTTTGAAGTGCATTTTTCCATTGTTTTTGGTGTTTTTGAAATTTTTAATTTTGTTTGTCATTTTAAGGCATTTTTTTGGATGTTTTTGGTTAAAATTTAATTATTTTTCCCTTATTATTATTCTGCTATCGATCAAATTCTTACTGCGAGGGCGAGGGAATCATAGATCCTTCACAACCTATGCGATGCCTTGACCTAGGTGGAGCAAGATTGATTTAGGGTTGTGGGCTTTGGCTACATCTTGTGCCTCCCCACCATTAGGGCCAATCAGACCTACATGACTGCACTGGCTCGATGTTGGGATGCGCAGACCAATACCTTTCACTTATTGATAGGTGAGATGACAGTGACCCTTGAGGATGTATACCGCATATTCAAACTTCCTCTAGATGGTGAGGCCATCACATATTCATCTATGGAGGTGAAGGATGCAGTATTTATGATGATATTTGGTGGTCATAGTGAGGCAGCACAGTGACACTCAGACCATGGAGGGGTTCACATTGAGCACTGATACACCCAACAGGTCTTCTCCTAGTGAGCAATCATTTTTATGCACTTGATCATGCAGATTGTATTACCTGACTCTTATGGAGCAAGGTTCCCTTGGAACCTCCTAGATAGGATGTAGTATGTCTTGGTGAGCAACACTGATCAGCCCCTGATCCTATCCTGGGGGAGTGCCCTACTAGTGCAGCTCTATAATGAGTTGTATCAAATTACACAAAGGAGTAGAGTAGGTATTGGTTGTAGCCTACTACTCTAGATCTAGGGGTGGCAGCGTATCAGGATTGAGCATCCCATCAGCTTACCACTCGATATCGAAACCATTTAGGAGGTGCGCCAGTGTTATGCAGTATGCTGGCCTTGTGAGTAGGAGGGCTTCTAGAGCAAGTCTCACATGGGGGACCTGGACTACTACATTGGATAGTTCTCATGATTACAGGTAGACTAGATTGACTAGATCTCATACCTATACTGCCCTCCATGGATGGATGCTGATGATCGACTATGCCAGGCATGCAGAGATAGATGGCTCCTCGAATGCAAGTTTGAGGTATGAGAGTTCTTTTACTTCTCTCGTGTTACCAAAAAAATTGGGATTAGGCAAGATATTCTAGAGATGCCTACCATATTTCGTCACCTCACTCTAGAGAGGGACTTGGCATGGCCCATGGTGACTCCACTAGGAAATGAGAATGATAAATTTAAGGAGTCAGACCTGATAGATGCAGGGACTACTCCTGATTACGAAACTTGGTGGACACTCAAGGTATGGTGGGTATTTGAGGGCCTCTTAGGTAGGATTGCAGATGATGCAGCTAAGGGTACAAAGGGAGAAAAGGTCGACCCTCATGGTCATCGAGTCCATCAAAGGACTAAGGGTGGATGGGGTGAGGGAGAAGATACAGAGGATGCACCTCCAACTGAGGAGGAGGGTGACACTCTTGACGAGGGTGAGGCTGCACCTGATAGTGAGGTTGGATAGCTCAGGGCCCAGGTTGCTAGCCTACAAACTTAGGTAGGATCTTTGTAGACACAACTTCAATATCAGGACACCACCATTGCCACATTACAAGTAAAGGTTGGGGATCTACAATATCGGTTCATAGTAGGGCAGTCTTAGTGGCACAACTACAAGGAGGAGAAGATCGCTCTACAGGCCAGGATTACCTTGGTAGATACAAAGATATAACAGGTAACATGCCAACACATCCTCCTACAGTATTAGCTAGATGCTCTTAAGTTACATCATGATGCACTCAAGGCTGAGGGAAGATCCGTCTACTTCACAGGTTTCTCTAGCGCCACCAGGTAAATAAGTATAGGGTTTAGTAGGGATAGATCAGGGAGCAAAGATCAGGAGACTCCGAGATCTAATGCAACAACACATTGATGATAGAGCATGGGATTATACCTACATCACTTCCTTGAAAGGATCGATTCAACTACTTGGGGGTGAGGTTCCATAGATGCCCATGGCTTCAAGCTCTCAGAGGACTCACACTCGGGAGATAGGCCAATCATCATTGTGCTCTAGCCATAGGAGTCATAAATCAGAGAGGACCTCTGGTGCTAGCTCTAGATGTAGGGATGGTGGAGGTGAGGGTGGAGCCTTACAGACTGGGGGTGCAGGTGCTGCTTAGTATGGATCTATGCTAGATGCTTGTACCATTTTTGTGTGTAAGGTCGAGGACCTACACGATTGTATCATGCAGGTATTTTTGGGCCATGCTGGTGTACTGCTTATTATGTATATATTTTTGATACACACACACACACACACACACACACACACAATATATATATATATATATATATATATATATATATATATATATATATATATATATATATATATATATGATCAAATCGTTGAGACTTATTATATGTGCAATTTATTTATTTTATTATTATTTTTAGATTTATGAGATGCATATGGATGCAATGCTTATATGTGATGTTTATTTTACGCTATATGATGTGATGTATGGATGACATGCACTAGATAGATGATGGATGTATGATTTTAAATGCAATGATATATATGTGTAGATGGACTACTTATGATGAATGTATATGAATGCAATTTTTTATGTTAAATGCATGTGTAATTTGCTATACTTGTATGCATTTAATTTATGTTGTTATGACATAATCTATGCCATGTATGTATTGCATACTTTTCATGTTGATGGGTGCTATGTAAGTGAACATTATGTTTTAATCACTTAAAACATAATGTATGAATGCAATAGGGTTTTAAAAATCTAATGGATGACACCACAAAATGTATAACAATCATGAAATGTAATTGCTATATATTTTTATGAAAATTGATAAATTGTACACCCCTATGTGAGATGCAATGATGAATTGTTTCTATTCATGAGATTTTGTAAATTAAAAGAATATGAATAACATAGCCAGTGGCCATTTAAATATCATTTCTGACATCCATTCGGTATCTAACCTATATTAAAAATATTTCTAATAAATAAACTCTCATAAAAGGAATTGATTTTTGATGATTGCATTGAAAATTGGTTATTGCTATTTGGGAATTTTTTTGAGGCTTTCCATGAGACTTAAACACCTTAGTTGACTTATCAAAAGTTGTATACTGACCATACTAGACTTCTAAAACATAAGGCTTTCGCTAGGATAGACCCTAACTATTCATTATCCCTTTGTGTGCAAATGAGTATATTATATAAGGTATAAGCATACCCTGATGTCAGGTGGGATTCTTTCAACCCATTGCTAATATTGGGGATCCGCAAATGTCTATCCAATCCTAGGTTTATATTTTAGTTAGACTAGACCACTAGGCGATACAGGACACCAGAAGCTAGCTCTTTCACATTCAAACATTGGTCTGCATAAAAGCGAAATGCTAATGTATCAGACATATCATCATGCATAAGGTACGATAGTACAGACAATTCCAGGGATTCAAGCTTACCCCCTTCTTTTATTCAACTTATAAGGATACTTGCTCATGTAAAGTGATAAGAATCATTGTTTATTTTGTACTATAGTGATAAAAAACATTGTTTATTTTGTATTTTTCTTTTATTTTCTCTTGAGCAAGGGATTTGATACTGATTTGATTTTTTGTAAACTTGAACTTGATTTAAATTGATTTGGGATTTCACTCAGGGATAATTTCTCCTTCATTTTTAAGCAAGGGATTTATTCAGGTAAGGGGCAAGCTTATCCTTTTGCCAATTGCCAACATTTCTCGGATCGTTCGCACAAGGGGATAAGTAAGAATAAAATTTTCACCTCATGATACCTGGTCTCGCTTCATAGCTTTCATATTTCCCTAGTACTAATTAGAATTTTTTAATCTGTTGATTAGTGTGACCTATCCAAAAAGCAATGCACCTATCTAATACATCAATCGAAATCAACATAAAAGCATAAAATGATAAACAAGATTGCATATAACAATAAAATGGATGTTTCTTTTATTAATATTGGAAACGAATCTCGGTTACAATCATGCCCCTCTTAGGGTCACCCAAATGTTGATACAATTGATACAATTCCAAAGCCCCCAATGGGGTAGGCACAATACTAAGGCTCTCTAAATAGTCACAAACTGCTCTAGGGTGGAGTTGACCCTCTTCTTCGCATTGAGGAAGGAATTAGATGATTGAATCTCCTTCGAACCTACTTTCCTGTGGTCAAGAAACAACACAAAAGCATTAAACGAATAGGCAACCTCTCATGATGAGGCCCTTTGAGGAAAATATGCATAAATATGTCATAACAACTATGAAATCAAGAAGATGAATAAAACATATTAAACTTGTGCAAGATTCATGAATATTGTTAGAAACATGAAAGTAGAAAGTGCAACTATCTATCTATTGAATCAATTGCATGGAATGAAACAAGATAGCATGAAAATAAGCCATTGATGTCCTACTTGCTATGATGAAGTAAACTTATTATAATCCCTAATTAAGCTAGTCAGAGTCTCTAAACTACCAAAGAAACCATTAAAATGACTAATCTAACCTAATTAAGCATACTAAAACAGAAACAGTAAGGAGATCTATCACCTATTGCAAACCGTAGCTCTGATGAGCGGTCTGCACTGTACACCATGGTTGTCAGCCATGACGAGCAATCAAGTGGTTTTGCCCTCCAAATATAGGGTTGTGGGCTTGATCCTCCTTGTCAAATTGATGATCAAGGGTCGCCTCAGTGTCCTCTGATAGGTTTGGTGGTTGAATTCCATAATTGGGCCTCCATTTTCTTGAATTAGCATTTCTTGGTGTTCTAGCTCCTTAGGGCATCCATGGCATGAATTGTCATGATGCTTGATTAATTGGCAAGTGAATGGCAACTAGGCTCTCTCAATGCACTCAAGTGAGTCCACAATTTGATAGGGCTTCACTACTCTAATCTCCAATTATCTCTTTAATTATTTGCCCTAATTTTGAGGGGTACTTATAGGACTACCCAAGGGCTAGGGGTGGCTTCATGGAGAAGCCAAGATCAAGAAGAGGTAGTTGGGATAGTTGGATTGGAAGCCTCTAGAATATTTCATCCTTCAACTACCTTCTTCTAGATCAAATGGTCGTTCCAACCGATTTGGCTCGGATGAAGGCCAACTGAACTTCAGTTTAGACCGTAGGTCACAGCTATGGCCTAGGCTATGGACCATAGGTGTTAACAGTGGTTCAGACTATAGACCGTAGGTCTCAAATGTGGTTCAGAATGATTAGGCCAAGGAGCCCAAATTGAGTGGTTAGAACCACTGCTCTATCTTGGAGTCTATCCAAGATCTTCCATATGGTCTTGTAGCATGTCCCATATGAGTAGTCACCTTCGACATGACGTATTTTAGGTGTCTACAGATGCCCATTTTGAGATGCATTGTGAGATCGAACAACGCTGAGCAAAAATAGACCTCCTAAAATGATGTCGAAGGTTCCATGATGATCATTAATCGGATCAACATTAGATGCCCCAGGTCCTACAAAAGGATGCGCATCCTAGAATCATTGCTTCCAACTGGGTGAAAGGCTTAAATTTGAAGAGTTTGCACTCATCATCAGACATTCGGGTAGCTTTGGTGCTATAATAGGATTTAGGCCTATATAACCGAAAGGATGAGAGTTACAAACTAACTATCATATTTGCTATTTACCCCAAGCAAAGGGGTAAGCTTATGATAGTTATTGACAATGATTCATAAGATGAACGCAATTTGACAAGATCAAGGGATCTACGATTTCAAGGATCTTCTATTGATTTTGATTATGATTATGATATTATGACTACCCCCTCAAGCGATGAGTCGATGAGGGTAATGACAATGAATAAAGTGACGAGGTCGCTTGACCATAATGAATGATCTGCACAAACTTAGATTTGAGCATTTTAATTACTTGGCTAGGCCTTAGTTCAGCGTATGATTGCAACTATTAATAGTAATTGCACATTCCTATCCCATGGAGCAGTCAGGCTGCAAAAGCCTTCTTAGGGAATCAAAATGATACAATGCCAATTATATTTATGTTGAATCAATTTATCGATGATCTACTAAAAAATATGTCATAGGAGAAATGACATGAAACGCCTCATTCCCATGGAGCGGTCCAGCCTTGAAGGCCTTCTTCGGGATTGAAAAGAAGCATATCAAATCAACGATGACAATTTTACCCCAAATGTCCTTATGGTTATTTACTCATCTCATCGGATTGCATGGAGCATCAGTCACTGCAACCATCGAGTGTATAGGGTAAATGACTGAATACGAGGTGCATTTGGCTTTTGATTATTTGATTTTTTTTTGTTTATTTGAATTTTTAATTGATCGTGGTGCTTGAGAATCACCAAATTTGTTAAATTGATTGCTCTTATTGAGATTCTGATCTATTAGGAATAATTAATTTACCATTTAAGACCTTCCCATGATGGGATTTTAGTGCATTTAATGCCAGTTGCAAACCATGCGCATGGGCTACAACTAGGTATTTCAAATTTTGGGAACTGCAGCTTAGGGCTGCGATCGCAAAACCCTAATTTTGGGACCGTAATTGTAAGCTGCGGTCCGACAAAATTAGAAAAAGGTATATAAATTTTCCCATTTTGAAAATTCTCATTATTCCTTGAAAGTGATTTGCAACTAGAGAGCTCTGAGAGGTGAGGAAGTATTACTGATGCGAAACGCTACCAAAACCACTACCTACCACCTCACACATATCCCGATGGTGGACCCTTCACAACCTTCATCCAATAGAGGGATCGATGTAGGAAAGGTAACTCTAAACTGAGTCCTCGCACTCCTTACCAGTTTAAAATGAACCTCATTAATAAATGGGCTAAATTTACCTCATTAAACTATTGGCAAAGAACCTCACACTAGTTAGGCTAGATTAGATTTAATTTTTTGGTGCTAGGCTAGGAAGTGACCCTAAAAAGGTCACATTCCTAGACCGCTAGTAGATGCGGTTCCCAATTGACATATTGGGGATAACAACTATCAGCCATGGTGGGATTCAAATCCCAACGGTCAAATTTTGACCACATGCGGGCCACAGGTTTGACCCGCAGTTTCGCTCCTATGCAAAATTTTGTCAATTTTTTTTAATTTTTAGGTTGTTTTTGTTTATCTATTTTTAGTTTTTCTTAGTCATCATTGTCCTTATACCTTTTGCTCTACAAAAATTGACCTCTAGAGCTAGGGAGCCAGATATCCTCCGCACCCTCCATGATCAGCTCACTGACCAAGAGCGGGAGTGGTTTGGTGTGGTTGGCTTTGGCTATGTGCTTGATCTACCCACGATCAGGGTAGACCAAGCATACATGACTACATTGGCCCAACGTTGGGATGCATGGACCAACACATTTCACCTACCCATAGGTGAAATGACTATCACATTGGAGGATGTCTACCGGATCTTTAGGATCCCTATCGATGGGGAGCCCATCACCTCCTCTCCTTTCACCAATAAGGAGGATGTTTTTGATGACATCTTTGGTGACCGCAATGAGGATGCCCAGGGTAGGACTGATCATGGGGGTATCCACATTGGATACTGGTAGGAGGAGGGCATCTTCTCGATCTGAGAGGTCATCTTTATGCACCTCATTGTACAGATAGTTCTTCCAGACTCCTCGGGCATGAGGATCCCCTAGAACCTCCTGGCCATTGTCAGGAGAGTTACATAGAGCTCCATAGAGTGGCCACTACTTCTAGCCTAGGGGAGCACTCTACTATGCCAGCTGTACCAAGAGTTGTACTAGGTTACCTATAGGAGTCAAGTTGGTATTAGCTATAGCCTACTACTTCAGATCTAGGGCTGGTAGCATATCAAGATCGAGTGGCATAAGGACCTATCATCACTATCACTACTATTCATACTCATGCCAATGTTATATGGCATGTTGGCCTCATGAGGAGGAGGGATTTTAGAGTAGGTCTCACGTTGGGGACGTTGATCACTATATTACTATATTTGCATAGCTCCAGGTGGATGACATAGAGTGGCATCCATACATGGATTACCCTACATGGGAGGAGGTTGGTGAGCAACTACACCAGGCTAGGAGAGATAGGTGGTTACTCAACCATAAGGACAAGATCCATGAGTATCAATATTACTCTCATGTCTTATAGTTTGGGATCGTACAAGATATTCTAGAGCTGCCTATCATCTATAGGCGCTTAGTACTAGAGATAGATTTACCTTGGATTCAATCGACACCATTGGGGGATGAGGCTGATGACTTCTAGGAGTCAAGCATGGCTAGAGCTAGGACCACCCCAACATATGATACTTGGTGGTCCCTACTATAGTGGTAGGGAGAGGGGCCCCTCGATCGGATGGATGATGATGCCGAGGTTGATCCAGAGGGGCACAATGTGCACTAGTGGACCGAGGGTGGATGGGGTGTAGAGGCCACAATAGGGGATGCTCCATAGGTTGAGGCTAAGGAGGACCTATCAGAGGAGGGTGAGGTGCCTCCTGATAGTGAGGTGGAGTAGTTACTAGCTTAGGTTGTTGACCTTCAGAGTCAGGTTGGTAGGCTATAGACCTAGTTGCGATAAAGGGACACCAGTCTCACCATGATAGAGGTGAAGCTCACACATGGATAGAGCCAATGGTGTAGCTATGAGGAGGAGAGGCCTCTCCTCAAGGCACAAATTGCTATAGTAGACATAGAGATCCAGAGGCTCACTATTGAGCATGATCTCGCACAAACATAGCTGGAGCTATTGAGGGCATCGAGGGGAGATCCCTCATCTACATAGGTTGTCATGGCACCTCCTACAACACCATCATATTCATTACCAGGAGGTCATGACCCCATGATCGAGATCTGGTTGCTCACTTCCCTCATTGAGGAGGGTAATACTATACATAATGTGAGGGTAGCTCACATATCTCAGCTAGAGGGCCACATCAGGTTGATAGGTGGGGAGGTTCCAGAGGACATGTACTCTACAGGGACCCACAAGAGTAGGTCCAGGACCAAGACCAGGGAGACAGGATAGTCTTCTGCTAGCTCAAGCCATAGGACCCTAGGACCGAGAGGACACATAGGTCTTCTAGTACATATGAGTGCTAGCTCATAGAGGAGCCACAGGGATGGTGGAGGTGATGGAGGTGCCTCACAGACTAGGGGTACAGGCCCTTAGTACATATCTGTAGAGATATTTTATTGTACTATTTTTGAGTGTAAGGTCGAGGACCTACACAGTTGTAGCCTACGAGTATTTTTGATGTACTCTTCATGTACTCATTTTTGGATACATATATATATATGATATTTGATCATTTTGGCTCATTATGTGTACTTGTTTATTTATGTATTTTATATTTTATGTTTATGTTTATGCACATGGATGTAGATAATTATATTGATGCTATGCTCATATGATGTGATGTATGGATGACATGCACTAGATAGCTATTTTTTATTTATGATGATGATGATATGCAATGATCTAGATGTTTAGATATGATATTTATGATGGATGCATATGATGGATGTTTACTTTTAAAGATATTTAATTTTTTTTTATGTAGTTTTATTTGTGAGAGATGATGTATGTAATGCATTATTTACATGATGGTAATCTAATGTAAATGAACTTGTATGATTTAATCACTTAAAACATAAGGAATGAATGTGATATGAGTTTAACAATCTAATGGATGACACCATAGAATGTGTAAAAATCATGAATGTAATTGAAAATCCTCATTACAAGAATTTAATCAATTAATCACCCATATATGAAATGCAATGATATGCAATGGTATGATGCAAATGATATAATATGTCACTCTATATTTCTTTTGCAATTTTGAAAAATATGCACAATATAGTCAGTGGTCATCTAAATATCATTTTTGATATCCATCCGGTATCTATCCTATATCTTGATTGTGCCTTATGTAATGATGTATCATGGATTCGATACTTTGCAGTTTGATGATTTGAATGACTTTATTTTATATGGTTTGTGATATTTGGTATTTTGTTGCTATTAGAGAAATTTTTGAGGTTTTCCATGAGACTCAAACACCCTAGTAGACTTCTCAAACGTCACATATTAATTGTACAAGGCTTTTGTTGGACAAGGCTTTCATCATGAATGACCCAACTGTTCATTATCCCTATGTGTGCACGTGAGTATTTTTAGATAGACCATAGGCATACCCCAGATGTCAGTCGAGACTCTTCCAACCCATATGTGAGATCGGGTTCCTCTTATGTTCGTATCATCCTTGTTTTAGACTTGATTGGACTATACTACTAGACAACCCCAGGCACCCAGAGCTAGCTCATCTTGCAAATTGATCAGGACTACCCCTCCAAAAATAATCGAGACTCTTTCAACCCATTGCTATAATTGGGGATCACCCAATAGAACTACTACTCCAGAAGTAGGCGAGACTCTTTCAACCCATTGCTACAATCGGGGTTCACTCTATGGATTTGAATAGTGAACAATCCAGGGATTCAAGTTCTCACCCTTATTTTATTTCTATTCATAGAGATGCTCATGTGTAATGATAAAAATCATTGTTTATTTCTGTTTTCTTGAGCAAGGGATTTATATAGTGCTTTTGATTCACTATATCACTTTAGATTTGAACTTTGAACTTTGATTTTGATTTGATTTAAACTTTGATTTAATATTTTGATTTTGATGATGTATTTATGGATATCAATATTCAATGTATGAGTAGGGGAAATTCTTGTCCTTTTGCCAAGGTTCACCACTCTAGACCGAACTATTTGCAAGATAAGCAGGTAATAAAACCCATCTCTCTAAATACCCAAGACCACTTTCATAGCTTTCATCCTCCCTTATCTTAGTAGGATTTTAAATGTGTCAATTAGTGATGGGATCCTGATATGCCAAGCACTATCACAACTAGTGACCTCATCTACAAAAGCAAAAGAAGCTTTCTACGACATCTGAGAAACCCACTAGGTATGGCTGAGTGACTGGAAAACTTTGGTATATATACATACATATTTCATAGCAACAGGTGTTGTGTTGACAAACACATTTACTCACATGAATGATGGATTATGATAAATGCAGAGGTGCATGATTGAAACACAAACGTGGCATCATTTGTAAGACTGAAAAACACAATCCATCCTACTATGGAATGCAATGGATGAGGAATGCCTATATGCAATGCAATGATGAAATGAATGCATGTGTAAATGAAAATGCATAATGCAAATGCAAATGTTTTTGGATTTTATTGATTTTATAATTTTTATTGATTTTGAGCCTTTATATTTGACCAAATGGTGAGTACATGCCTTTGGAGCCTTTAAATTGACCAAGCGATTTTTCAAAAAATCCTTGGAGCTTTTTAGGATGACCGAGCGGTTTTAAGAAAACCCTCGGAGCCTTTTGGGGTTGACCAAAGGTTTGAAATACCTTTGGAGCTTTTTGATTGACCAAACTACTCACAAGAGAGCTTGGAGCTTTTTATACAAGTAATTTCTTAGAAACCCTTGGTGCCTTTTTGGGATGACCGAGCGGTTATAAGCAAACCCTCGGGGCCTTTAACTGACATGACCAAGTGGTTTTAGGAACCCTTGGAGCCTTTTGCTATGCTCTCAAGCATAAAATGCCTTAATATGGATGATGTTGAGAGGTTCAAGCTCTTCAACACCTCCTAGCGATGTGAGGTGATAGGTACCCAGACCAATATTTTTAGATATGATATAAGGTCCTAGCCAATTAGCCATAAATTTGTCTCGCATATCGGGCAGAAAATTAGAGTTATGTTGGTTCTCTTTGAGCACAAGATCCCCAAATTCAAAGTCTCTCTGATGGACTTTGATATTATAAGCTCATTTTAGTCACTCCTGATAAACGTGAAGATGCTCCAGGGCATTCACATGATGTTCATCAAGCAACGTCAATTGATCTAGGTGAGCTTGCCACACGGTGTCATCATCGATGAACTCTTTCAATACGATGTGCAACATTGGAATTTCCAACTCTAAGGGCATAATGGCCTCAATGCCATATACTAGTGAAAATGGTGTTGCCCTAGTGGGCATCCGAATGCTAGTCCTGTAAGCCCATAATGCAAGGGGCAGCTGGATATGCCAATATTTGTGGTTTTCTTGGACCATATTTTTCAAGATAGCCACCACTATCTTGTTTGAGGCCTTAGCTTGCCCGTTTGCTTGTGGATAATATGGAGTTGCAAAACTGTGCTTGATTCTATATTTAGATGTCAAAGCTCTCATAGTTTTGTTCTTAAATGATGTTCCATTATCCAAAATTATTTTGGATGGAATCCCAAAATGACTTATGATATGCTCCAGTATAAACTCTGCTATACGAGCTCCAGTTGTCATTGTTAAGGGTATTGCTTCCACCCACTTTGTGAAATACTTAGTAGCCATGATAATAAATGTATGTCAGCCCGATGATGGAGGAGAGATCTTACCTATAAGATCTAATCCCCACTGAGAAAATGGCCAAGCCGCTTGGATGGGCTGTAAGGCCTACGATGGCAAGTGCATAAGATTAGCATGATGCTGACATTTGATGCATTTCTTGACATACACATTGCACTCCTTCTCCATAGTGGGCCAATAGTAACCCATTCGAAGGATGCGCTTGATGATGGCCATGCCACTGAAATGGCCACCGCACGTACCATCATGAGCTTGAGAAATCACCCAAGATGACTCTTGGGGCTCTAGACAATGAAGGAGAACTCCATCATAACCTCGTCGGTACAAAATATCTCCTAGCAAGACATATTTAGTCGCTTTCTGCTTGAATGTGCATTTTGTGGCACGCGACAATCCCTCTAGGATTATACCAAGTTTTAAGAAGTCTTGGATTTGTGACATCCAGCTCTGACAAGCCTCAGCTTCGACTGCCAAGATGACTTGCTCCCCCTACGTATTTACTTTTGCAAATGCAGACTGGGAAACAACCTTGTGGTGAATGGTAGTACCACTCCCCATCGGACTCTGAGAGGTTAATGACCCCCAGGGTGCCTTCTTTAGAAAGTCTTCAGCTCTGTAGAACCATTCAGCTTTTGGTTCCATGCTAATCATGTTGACTGATTCTTTATTATCAAAGGCTGCACGCTCTGCTATAGGATGCGAGAGCATCTTGACATGGATGGTAGTGAAATCCGTAGATGGATTCTGAGGGATTAAGGATCCCAAATATGCCATGGTGTCTATGAACCTATTTGATGAATGAGGGATTGCCTCGATGTCATACCATTCCAACTTAGCCAAATATGTAGCAACAAGATCTTTATAAGCTTTCAGTATGGGACATCGACACTAAAAGAGCCCCTTAACTTGGTTGACTATGAGCAAGGAGTCACCAAAGATGTTTAGTCTCTTAATGTTCATGGTGATGGCTATGTGGAGGCCCAATAGTAGGGCTTCATACTCAACATTGTTGTTGGTGCATGAAAAGTCTAATTTAAATGACAAGGGCATTGGAGCTCCTTGCAACATGAAAAACACTATTCCTGCACCACCTCCTTGCTCGCACTTTGAACCATCAAAGAACAGAGTCATATCAACATTATTATCTAGTTCTTCAGGTTCGAGAGCTTCAGATATGATGAAGACCACATCATCCAAAAGCTCAATGGTCAGAGGCCTACTATTTGATAATGGTGCCTCAACCAACTGATCAGCTATGACTTGTCCCTTAATGGACTTTTGGCTTATGAATTCCAAATCAAATTCTATCAGTAGCATGATCCACTTTGTAGTACACGTATTATGATACGTCTTACTCATCATGTACTACAAAGGATTTTGTTTTGATATTACATATGTCGTATGACTTAGCATATAGTGTCACAATTTATTGGTAGCGAACACTACTGCTAAACATAGTTTCTCCACATATGCATACCCTAGCTCGTAACTCACCAAGGTTCAACTAATATAATATATGGCTTGTTCTTTACCTTGCACATTATTTTGGGCTAACATGGTCCCTAATGCAAAGTCGATCACCGATATATATAGCAGAAAAGGCACATCTAGCCTTGGTGGAGCTAGTACTGATGGCATCACTAGGTATTGCTTTATTTCAGTGAAAGCTGCTTGGAAGTCCTCATCCTAGTTGAATGGGACCCCCTTGTGTAGTAGTCGATTCATGGGTCGACATTTATTCGATAACTGAGTGATGAATCACTTTATCGATGCTACTTTGCCCTGAAGGCTCCTTAATTATTTAATATTGGAGGGAGGACGCATCTCTAAGATAGCCTTGACCTTCGCTAGGTCGACTTCGATGCCTCATTTAGAAATGATGAATCCTAAGAGTTTACCAGAAGTTATGCCAAATACGCACTTCTTAGGATTCAACTTGACATTATGCTCTATCAGGCGATCGAAGACCTTCCTCAAGACCTCAGCATGCTCTTCCTACAGCAATGACTTGGCCAACAAGTCATCGATATAATCTTCTAGAATCTTATGCATGTAGTCATGAAAGATATATGTCATGGCCCATTGATATGTGGCACCAACATTTTTAAGGCCAAATGGCATAACTTTATAGCAAAATGTTCCCCATGGCATTATAAACATGGTTTTATGTTGGTCTTCGGGTTTAATCTAAATTTTATTGTAACCAAAAAAATCATCCATTAAGGAGAGCATCTCATGACCTACGGTTGCATCCACAAGAGCATCAATATTCGACAACAGAAATGAATCCTTGGGTGTTGCCTTATTCAGGTCTCTGAAATCTATACAAATACGGATTCTTCCATCAGGTTTTCCTACGGGCACCATATTGGATACCCATTTCGGATAGTCGATGGAGATTACAAACTCTACGTCCAACAACTTTTGTAGCTCATCTTTCACCATTAAGGCTACTATTGGATGCATATTTCTAAGCTTCTGCTTGACCGACTTCTTTGATAGATCTAGTGAAAGGTTATGAGTAACCAATTTTGGGTCTAGACCTGGCATATATTTGTATGTCCAAGAAAAAATATTAGGTCTCTCTTTCAATAGAGGGATGATGGTGGCACGCTCATCTGGAGTGAGACTCTCTCCAAATTTAACCTTCCTTAAAATAGTGGGATCACTACTGATATCCACATCGAAGGTTTCCTCCACTGACATGTGTGATCCCTCCTCAAGCTGATGAGGCATAGGAATCAAATGGATGTCATCAATCAGGTTGATAGGTTCCACATCGGAAGCATCCTCAGCATGATAGACATCATAAGCACAACCTGGCACAAAATGAAATGGTTGCAACATTTCTTCATTAGGGAAGAAATATTCAGGCTCAACAAGTGAGTCAACATGATCCCAATCGATAGCATCTACATTTAAATACAATGGTTTGGATGGATCTACTGGATTGTGGAGTGGAGTGGTCAAATCAATGGAGACCATATTGATGGAATGGAATTGATCTCCAGGACCACACGAACAAACATCTACATCATCGATGTAGCTCTCATACCCGAGATCTAGCTCTAATGGCATGGGCACAAATGGGTCCTCTCTATGAGAACTATGGATGACTGGGTCCTCTCTATGCACTGATTGCAATATTGGATCATTCGGCTCAAGGAGCTCTATGTACATAGGTGGATCGAGAAACACCATGTGATAGATCACATCAAAGTTTGGTGGTCTTCCCCTAAGGTGAGGATTGAGATTGATCTCTCTACGCATGTCCTCAATCATATAAGGTGCATTACGGTGACGTAGGTAGGGAGGTCCTAGATAGGCTCTCTCCAAATCATCTTCTTCATCACTATCATAATACAATCCTTCATTTTCCCCCACTAGAATGGGATGTTCTAGAAAATGTGGCCCCATATAGGCTATTTCCTTATCACTATCATCGTTGTCCAATAAAATTAGATATAAGCACCGTAAATATGATACTGCCTCATAAACTAGCTCAACCTCATCCCCTGATTGAGTGTTAGGTGAGGACTCACTATCCACCAAGATATTCTCATGATACGTCTCGGGTGGCGCTATGGTGATGTAAGACACCATCCGACTATCCCTCTGGAACATAGAAGGATTAGGGTGATATGGGTTGAAATCCACATCATCCCCTAGACTAAGGTACAAGTGATCTAAGGATGCTATGAGCAAATCATCTTGTCCTTGTATCTATAACCCCAGATCGAACCTATCAGTTACCAACTGATAACGTGGCTCAAGCGGAGTCCTACATCCTTGTTCAAAAATACCAAGGCCATATCCATGCCAATGATATAACTCAAAAATATGCATGGAGTACTCTGGGTTGGATAGATAATGAACATTTACTATGAAAGGTTCATCATCATCTTCATCCATGGGCATTCGCATTGGAAGTTGATCCAGCCCAACGTAGATGAAGTTAGTTTGATTGGGTGGCTCTCCCAATGGCACTACTGATCCAACCAAAAAATGATGAGCATGCGGTCGACCCATCTCTTGTGTAGTCTCTAGAATCGGTCCAAAGGTTACATTCTACACAATATACTCACCTAACCCTATGTTGGCGAGATGTACAGTCACCCATGGTGCGGATGACCCTGATGACGATGCAGGTGAGGCGAGGTACCTCCTCGACTTTATCTTGGGCTTCCTCCACTTCCATGGGGGTGGGAGCCTCATTGGTGACTGGTTTGGGCACATGCTTCTTCTCCTTTTTACCCATTTTTACCTTTAACTTCCTGTCATCCCGAAGCATCGTTGATGCAGTCGATTTCAAAGAAGTAGTAGTAGTGTGCTCAGATCTATGTGATACAGATGTCGATGGTTGAGCATGCACTATTGGTTTACCTCCTAGATTCTTAACCGGTGATGTAGGCTAGACGTCTAGGTGCATTTATGGGAGTATGAAACCCCTAGGCAAATCTGCTAGGTTCACAAACTTGAAAGGTTCTTCATCTGATGACACTACGTGAACCCATCCCTCATGAAGATATTTTACACATTGATGTAATATAGAGGGAATGCAATGCATTTCTCGAATCCAAGGCCTCCCGAGTAGGATGTTATATTGCATGGTGCCCTCGATCACATGACACATCATAGAGATGGTCTTTAGGCCTACCTAAATAGGTAGGATGATTGTGCCAACCATCGAGCATAGGGCATCGTTAAATGCTCTCAATGTGAAGGTGGTGGGCACAATATGTGACTTGGGTAGCTTTAGATGACTCAATGCCTTGGTCATTATTATATTGATCGATGAACCAGTGTCGATCAAGACCCTCTTGAATGGCATGTGATTAACACATGTGATGATATGCAATGGTGGGTCAGCCGTATCTATAGGAACCATCCTGATTTCATGATCATAAAATTGGATCATAGGCTCCTAGCACTATTGTACATGTCCCACAAAATTGGTAAATGCTTGAGCATCTTGAGACTATACTTTGATGGACCTTAGAATGTCCATGAGAGTCTCCCTATGCCTAGGGGACTACTGTATCAGTTCATATATAGACAACTTCGTAGGAGTTATCTACAGGTTTTGGACCAACCTGCTCCATATGGTCACCACCGGTCTCGTTGGTGGGCCTGGAATATTTTGAGCTAATTATTGATTCGGTATAGCTTGTATCCTGATGGGAGTGCAAGGTTGATTCAGTTGCTCATATCTCCCATGTCTAGTAACAACATTAACCATACCTACGAACCCCTGGGTAGGTGGTTCGACATGCACTTGGTTGACCTGGCCAACGTTGTTGCATGGTGCCTCATGGTTTGGTAATGGATTTTTATAAATCCCCATGTTTTGGTTGTCGAGTGCCAATAGATTATGTGGCACTACAAGCTCACCCTTATCGATCATATTCTACACAATATGTTTGAAGGACCAACACACTTCGATGTCATGGCCCTTCGCATGATGGAAGATGCAAAATAGGTCATCCTGATACCCCTTTGACTTGGGCTGATTAGGATCAACCAGCTTAACCTTAGGCAGTCTGATTGCCTTAGCCTCACATAACTGATGGAATATTGATGTCAATGATTCTATCAAAGGTGTGAACTGGCGAGGTGGGCGTTGTTCTTTGTTTTTGCCCTTATAATTATTATTGTACTTTTCGTATTGCATAGGAGGAGGTTGGGCCTGATAATTCTACTTTTGTTACCCCTTATCCTCTCTCTAGAGGTTTAGCACCACCTGATTTACATGGGCCTGCTTGCCCTACTATTTCATGGAGCTCTTCTTGTGCCCCTCCTTCCTGTTCTTGAGCTTCAAGTTGCCTTCTTGCAACTTGATATCCTCAATTACTTTGGCTTGCGCCAAAGCTTCCTCGAATGTTGGATACTACTGTAGTTGCAACAATAATGAGATGTGCTTGGCACAACTCTTGGTGAACATTCAGGTCAATTCCATAGCAAGAATAGGGAATGGTAGCTTGGCCATTAATCTCCTCCACCTCTTTTTGTACTATTCAATTGGCTCATCATCGCGTTGAGCTAGCGCAGCCAGATCAGAAAGGTTAGCCTATTTCTTGATGCCAAAAGAAAAGCGTTCAAGGAAAGCATCAGCCAGCTACTCAAAACTGGTGATACTATGCTTCTTCAGCTGATTGAACCACTCTCGGGCTAGGCCTGAGAGGGTTGTGATGAATGTACGCAACAACAAGGCATCATTGCTTGCAATATGGAAACATGCATCCAGAAATCTTGTGACATGCTCTTGCGCGTCTTCATCACCTTTAAATTTATCTAACCTGGGCATATCAAAATGCTCAGGATATGCTGGAGTAGGCACCGAGGGGTCCAAAGGCTCATTATGAATCTTTCTTAATGTCGGATTTTGAAGAACCATGCCTTGCCTCTCGATTGCTTTTACCTTCTCAGCTAAGGCCTTATAGGCCTACGAGGATAGAAAGTCCTCCTCCCTAAGCTGATACGAGGGTGGTCTTGGAGGTACATTCTTCCTCTATCGAGGTGGAGGACATTGCTCTTCCTCCTCCTCAACTTGGGAGTCTTCAGGATACTCTTGATTATTTCCCTCTCCCTCTTCTTCCTCATATTGTTGTTGCCTCTCATATTCGAATGGTGGTGGTCATTCTCTTTGTAGGGCACTAATATGAGTGTGAGCATCTCTACGCTCCTGCTGCACATCGGCTTGTGAAAAATCCTTCCTATGAATGCGCTCTCCTTGCTCAGTGTGAGTGTATAGACCAGCCCTAGCTAGCCTATCCTCCTACTCTACATGCTCCTTTTGGGTAAGGATGCATTCCTCATGCATACGCTGCTCATATAGTCTTTGTCTGATGAGCCTCTATGCCTGAAGATTCTCATCTTCGATGCGCTGCCTCTCTAGGCGAGTATCCTCCAATTGATCTTGGAGGAGCTATCATCGCTACTCGGATACCAGTATGTGTGATCTATCAAGGTGATCGGCCATAACAGGCCTCTGGTATGCATGCTCTATGTGAGCGACCTTATGGGTTCTGTACCCATCTGACTGATTTGTGATGCTTTTGCCTTTGTCCATGAAGATGGCATTGGCATCCTGCTGAGCCCTGTGCTCTATACCACCATGCATGGATGGTGGATGTGTCACATGAGGGTGCTTGGAAGCCTCTCCATGCTCTCTAGTAGTCCTAATAGAACTCCCGCTATGCTCACTTAGGGCATGAGTGGGTGGAGCCGAAGGCTTATAGCCTAGCTGCTCAAGGATGCTACCTAAGCCATCCAACTATCTGGATCTCCACCGCTCATGCGGTGGTGTGCCATTGGCTCCCACCTTGGCCATATCAATAGTGATATTTTGAGGTTCACTACGTGTGGGAGTCTACATAGGCCTATGCTCAGTGGTGGCCCTATCTACATGCCCCTGAATGGGTGGGTCTCGATCCCATCTGTACTTCGAAGGTGGAGCCATGGATCCTCTTGTAGACCTATGACGTAGGGGTACCAACTTGGACCCCTGTATAACATACTCTTTGGCTGATCCCATGGATGCATGTGCAATGCGATCTCGATAATGGCTTTTGAGTGGAACACCCTCATGCTGAGAGGCTCCATGCTCTATTATATGTCTAGAAGAATGCACAGAAGCTCCTCTATCGGGGGTACGCTCAATAGGTTCCCCTCGTGTCGAATTGTCTCCTCTAATGCTCATCGAATGACATTCAGGAAGTGCATGTGGGTGAGGGTTCGACATATGTTGTTGTGAATCTATTGGGGCTTGGTCATTGGCATCAGGCTTATGCCTTTGTCGACCACCTCGTGTCTCCACCATGGTGCACCTAGTGTCTAGATTTATTCTTTATTATGCAAACAAGGTATACAATGGTGATTATCTCTTGTATTAACTTTTAAATATGAGCCCTAAACTATTTGATGTTGTTTCAATGATTTGTTGTATCAGTATTAGAAACTCTTATCATGTTTGAAAGCTTGTTGGATGATATTCTCAGTTTAATTGGCTTTCACTGGTATACTCATAGCTCGACAACCTGGGTGTGAACTCCAAGTCACATAAATCCAACCTATAATGTGTGGTAATGAAGCTCCACACATGGTCAAGGAGCACAGGTCCTCCCAGTTCCTCACCCATTTTCCCCTAGTCAATGTTATACCCTTCGAAGAGAATACATGCAAATTTTCTAGGGTACGAAAGGTTCTTGGATCCGGTATTGGTCTAGTATCCAATAGGTACATAGGATTTGGGCCAACGGATGGAAATCACCTCCACCATCGTTGAACCCTACTAGTGGTTGGATGTCACTCCCAACTCACTAGCATTTAATTGAAACGTGGTGTGTGTGGTTCTTTTTAATATTTGCATAGAAAGGAAAATGCATAATACAACATGAATGATTATTTCCTACATGATATGCAAAAAGAAACGTTTCATTTTTAGAGAATGCATGCTATATCCTATATGACTTTTTGACAATGCAAATTACGATGATATAGCCTCTGATTGGGCCTCAAGCATGCAAACCAACACACAATTTAAACCTAGCATGCTGGATTCTAGGGTGGACTACACTCAGAGGTCCATTGTTCCTAGAAGTGCCTAGCCAAACTCAGAAAAAGAAACCCCAAGACCTAATTCATTTCCTTTTTTTAGTGTCTTAATTAGATTTCCCCTTTTCTGCTTTTTGGAAAACATAGACAGAATAAAAAAGTATAGAGAGTGAAAAATGGGGCCTACCTCAGGTCCTCATCCGATCAAGCTTTGGCTCCCTACTGTCTGTTGTGTCTACTATGAACCGTAGGTCTGATGCGTGGTTCAGACTATAGACCGTGTTTTGAAGTCACAGGCCAACAATGAGACCGTAGCTGTAACCTACGGTTTGCACCTGATATCAAAAAACATAAAGAGGTCAGAGATCAATTGCATAAAATGTGGAGTTCCACCATGATCACCTTCTGACCTATCCAAAAAGCAATGCACCTATCTAATACATCAATCAGAATCAACATAAAAGCATAAAATGATAAACAAGATTGCATATAACAATAAAATGGATGTTTCTTTTATTAATATTGGAAACGAATCTCGGTTACAATCATGCCCCTCTTAGGGTCACCCAAATGTTGATACAATTGATACAATTCCAAAGCCCCCAATGGGGTAGGCACAATACTAAGGCTCTCTAAATAGTCACAAACTGCTCTAGGGTGGAGTTGACCCTCTTCTTCGCGTTGAGGAAGGAATTAGATGATTGAATCTCCTTCGAACCTACTTTCCTGTGGTCAAGAAACAACACAAAAGCATTAAACGAATAGGCAACCTCTCATGATGAGGCCCTTTGAGGAAAATATGCATAAAGATGTCATAACAACTATGAAATCAAGAAGATGAATAAAACATATTAAACTTGTGCAAGATTCATGAAGATTGTTAGAAACATGAAAGTAGAAAGTGCAGCTATCTATCTATTGAATCAATTGCATGGAATGAAACAAGATAGCATGAAAATAAGCCATTGATGTCCTACTTGCTATGATGAAGTAAACTTATTATAATCCCTAATTAAGCTAGTTAGAGTCTCTAAACTACCAAATAAACCATTAAAATGACTAATCTAACCTAATTAAGCATACTAAAATAGAAATAGTAAGGAGATCTGTCACCTATTGCAAACCATAGCTCTGATGAGCGGTCTGCACTGTACACCATGGTTGTCAGCCATGGTGAGCAATCAAGTGGTTTTGCCCTCCAAATCTAGGGTTGTGGGCTTGATCCTCCTTGTCAAATTGATGATCAAGGGTCGCCTCAGTGTCCTCTGATAGGTTTGGCGGTTGAATTGCACAATTGGGCCTCCGTTTGCCCGAATTAGCATTTCTTGGCGTTCTAGCTCCTTAGGGCATCCATGGCATGAATTGTCATGATGCTTGATGAATTGGTAAGTGAATGGCAACAAATCTCTCTCAATGCACTCAAGTGAGTCCACAATTCGATAGGGCTTTGCTGCTTTAATCTCCAATGCTCTCTCTCATCATTTGCCCTAATTTGAAGGGGTACTTATAGGACTACCCAAGGGCTAGGGGTGGCTTCATGGAGAAGCCAAGATCAAGAAGAGGTAGTTGGGATAGTTGGATTGGAAGCCTCTGGAATATTCCATCCTTCAACTACCTTCTTCTAGATCAAATGGTCATTCCAACCGATTTGGCTCGGATGAAGGCCAACTGAACTTTAGTTTAGACCGCAGGTCACAACTACGACCTATTGGCTCGACTTTTATACACACCTTGTGAAGAATGAGCATGAAACTCTGATAACACTTATAAGGGATAAATCCCACTCACTTTAGGATCTTGCTAGCTATCCAAGGTGTGAGTTACAGAGTTGGGTCGAATGTCTATTCACTCTTTTCCACTTCTAGAATAGTTTTCAAAATGGACTGTCTGTTACCTTACAACGGGCTCTAAACTTGTTCAATAATGTTTAGAAGTTGTTATCTTTGTTGACAATCGGATTTAAAATCAGTTCTTTGATCTAGCTCTTTATGGGTCAGTAGATTTAAATAAAAGACAAATTTAAAAGAAAATAAAAATGGATCATTTCACGGTAAAATAGAGAGAGTAGGGTAGGGCAGAAAGAGAAGTCTATCAAACTTAGCTGTAAAACCAAAACTACCAATTTTATTTATACTATCGACTTCACAATAGAACAAATCAAAGAAGAATGTGTCCAACTTTCTAAGATCACCTTCTACTAAGAGCATAAGACAGAGATAGAATAGATCTGAAAGAAAATCATAAAAAAAAAAAAAATCGGTTAAAATTGGTATCTCTCACCAGTAGCATAGCTCACACAGTGAGGATAGAGCAATCAGAACAGACCTAAACCTTAAATCTGTGGTTTTCCCTAGCATACAATAAAACAACTAAAGCCCAACAACATATTTAATCTTGATATCACGGATTTACAGCATATATTTAATAAACTTTAACGAGATGAAAACAAAAGAAAATGAACTTAGCACAATATGAAAGAGATTAGGCTCCTGGCCACGCTATCACAGAAAGCAAAAAGCACATCAACTCCAAGTCCAGAATAAAGCATTTAACAAGATTTGCAAGAAATTGCTTCAATAGCCTTTTATTCTAAGTTTTCACCTCCTGCGATTACATTTAGAAGAAGTATTTATAGACTCAGGATAGACCTTGATATTTTTAGAAATATCTTCTTCTCAAACCCTAAATCTTATAACCTTAAACTCTACTCCTCGGGTTTTACAATATAAGGCCTTTTAAAATAAAGCTTTGATAAAACTTAACCATTCTGCAAATCAATGCAGTTACTTGCCATAAATGGAGAAGGCTGAATCCGATATTATTTGCATCCACTTGTAACTGTGTGCAAATGTCTTCATTAATTCCCTTGGGAAATTTGGATGAGTCACCACTTCTCTGACATTTCATCTCCGCAGGGCTGTCTCTGAGTCAAAAATCTCTGCACGCCATTACTTCCATCATAAATTTTCATTAAATGTGTCCATCGGCAAATTCCGGTAACCGTGTGTAGATATTTTCATTTTTCGATCAATTTTCGACATATTCTGTTCAATGGATGGCTGCTTAGTCATCATAAAATATCTTTGTGGCCAGATCTGTAAAAATCTGGATAAACCAGCAATTCTCAGCATCTCTCATTTCAATATGACGGTCCTCGATTAATCTGCGCTTAACTTTGTCTTTCTGGCCATTACTCCCGCTATCATGCAAGTGCCAGCTTGCTTCCTGCAAAAGACAAACAAGGATTAGTATTTTAAAATCATTAAATCAAAACCCTAAAGTTCATCACATGTGGCTCGCTTTGTTTGACACGTGTCACAAAAAATGCGACATTTCCACACTTGTTTCCAGCTATTTTTCACTCCGTGCTGCTTTGTCTGTTCTACCACGAAAACGTGACATGTCGCTATTTTGCAACCTGTTTCTGCCTTGGGCGCCCTATGGCTGTCACCGTCGCGAAAACGTGACATGTCACGATTTTGTGACATGTCACGAAATCATGCCCCTTTTTTGTCCCTTGGCAACTTTCTGTCTCCATGGCCGCGAAACCGTGACATGTCGTGATTTCGTGACATGTCGCGAAATCATGACCTATTTCTGTCCTCGGCGCTCTCTGCATTTCTTGTCATGATTTTGCGACACCCCGAAGGTGTCACAAAATCGTGACACTTTCGGGACCCTTGCTCTTTGTGCCAAACACATTGCAATTTTGCGACGTCGCGAAGTCGCGACGTCACAATTTCGTGATGCAATCCTGCCTTAGCTTCTTTCTCTTTTGGCTCCGACCTCCTATGCCTTCTGCGCTGCCCTTGGCTTCCCCTTGCTACCTTTGGCTTCTCCCTGGATTTGCTTGGGCCTATCACAAAACCGTGACATGTCGCAATTTCATGACATGTCATGAAATCGCGACGGTCCGTACCTTAGGCCCCCTTTGCCCTTGGCATGTCGCGATTTTGCAACGTCACAAAATCGTGATGTCATGATTTTGTGACACCCAAGGCTTAAGCCTTAGCAACTTATTTCTTTGCTATGTTTTGCCTTAGCCATCTCTTGGTGCTTGCCTTGGGCTCCTTTTGTGCTTTCTCATCACGATTTCGTGACATCCCGAAGGCATCGCAAAATCGTGACACTTTCGGGACTTCTGCACTTGGCACCTTTCTTGTCGCGATTTCGCGACATCCCAAAGGCGTCGCAAAATCGTGACACTTTCGGGACATTGGGTCCTGGTGCCAAAATCATCACGATTTCATGACGTCGTGAAATCACGATGTCATGATTTCACGATGTCACAAAATCGCGATGTCGTGATTTCGTGAGGCAATCTTGCCTTCGCCCCACCATGTCGTGATTTTGCGACATGGTGGCGGCCTGCCCTGCCTTCGTGATTTGTGTCGCAATTTCACGATGTCGCAAAATCACAACGTCATGATTTCGTGACACCTTTTGGCCTTGTGCCCTTCTCTCTCAAATGTGTCGCGATTTTGCGACGTCGCGAAATCGCGACGTCACGATTTCACGACACTTTTATGCCTTGTCTTTTGGTGCAAAACTTAAAGTGGCCAGAATTTAATGAAACTTTGCAAGGATCTAAGCAAAGCTAAAGGGTACCCAAATCTGCAAACAGAACTTTAGAAATCATCAGGGACTAAGAGAAAATGCATTAACATGAATTAATACATTTACATGCAAACTTTCAAAAGCTTTAAATTGAAAACAATGTCATATGCAAGTCTACTTGGATGCTTTGATGAAGGCGAAATTTGACAAAGGATGCAAGAAAAATATGGAATAAAACCTGAAAAACATCAAGAGGGTCCCTGCTAAAAAAAATGCAAAGTAAAAACTTTCAAAGGATGGAACTTCATTTTTTTTAGTGGGGGTGTGTTGCTTCTCAACAAATGGCGATATCTGCGGGTAAAATAGTAGCACTATTTTAGAATCCAGGACTCTAGTTTCAAAACAACATAGACCATGCACCATGCTTTGCCATAGATATTCTTCAAAATAATTTAACTACTAGCTGATAGTTATCAAAATTTCCCAAGGACATACTAGGCTGAATCATTTAAGAAAGATTTCTGATGTGCAATTACAAGCGTATAAAACTTTCTTCAAGAATGACTGGGCCTTCGAATGTTGGACTCTGGATTGATCAAATTTTCTAGATTGTAAAAGGGGAAACCGAGTAGAGCTATGTTTACTAGTTTAGCCTTTTACGACCCCGACAGAGTTACCCTTTAGATTTACACGACCCAGATTCACAACTGTAAGGTAGAATCTACAACTTGGTAAAAGAAAACATCTTTTGAAGTCTTGGCTATCTCTTTGATTACATAACTTTTTCTCTCTCTTTTTTTATATATATATATATGAAATAACAGAGTGCCAGTTTTATGTTGTCTTGCTCAACTTTCACCTTCTCTCTCTCTCCTTTGAAATATACCAACATCTGAAAAGCCTTAGAAAGAACAACAATTTTTTCTTTTAATATTTCATCAATCTGGAACTGCTTCAGCCTGGGTACTGATAGCCTCTATGGATACTCAAATAATTTCACGAATCGGAGTCCCCTCTTATGACCAACTTTTCTTGGATTCCCCGGGAGTTTCTCCAGCCAAACAGTGTAGTAGTTTCTTTATAATTAAAATAACTGTGGCAAGCAAGACACAAAGTCCAATCATCTTTCTACTGTTGTTCCGACTAACAAAATAGTTCCACTATTTAGTTAAAGAAGACTATCTCTCAATTAGAATAATGAACATTGGACTCCAAACTCAGAATAAAACAATTTTTAGAAGGCTGACTTTTTCATTGATGCTCAGGAAAAACTTAAAAAATAGAATTTTAAAATAAAATAAATTGTACAGACCTCAAGGATAAACACAGACCTCAAAATAAAACAGACTACTTAAAATAAAATAAAACTGTACAGACCTCAAAGGAAATAAAACACAGAAAAATAAAATAAAAACTGCACAGACCTTTAAAATAAAATAAAATTGAAAAACACTGTACAGACTAAAAAATAAAATAAAACTGAAAAACACTGTACAGACTGAAAAATAAAATAAAATACAATAAAACTTTAAAGCTCATTTACAATGTATACACATGTTACAACTTCTTTGTGACTCATTCAAACGATATATTGGATGGAACAACCGAGAAATAATGCTTTAAGTATTGACCATTAACAAGGAGGTCCAGAAAATTACCATCAAGGTCCTGTAAACAAAATGCATTATTACCCAGAATCTCAGCAATCTGGTATGGCCCTATCCATAGCGGCTGCAACTTTGTATGCTTACCCTTCTTTTCATGGGCCTTGTCCCATAGAAGCACCAGGTCTGCAAGTCTAAAAGCTTTGACTCTGGCTCTTTTGTCAAACCAACGCTTGACGGTTTCTTGGTGCCGACTGAAATGTTCCAGGGCTTGGAGTCGTTCATCCTGTAAATTAGTTAGATCCAAAACACGGGCTTCTGCATCTGCTTGATCCTCAAAATAGTCTAAGACAAATTGATAAGTAGGTAATTTCAGAGAGATGGGAACAATGGGCTGAGTACCATACAACAAAGCAAATGGGGAAGTTTTAAGAGCCACTTTATATTTTATCCTGTCAGCCCAAAGTGCATATTTCAATAATGTATGCCATTGTCTGGGTTTGTCCGCTGCAGATTTCTTAATGGCATTCATTAAATTCTTATTCATGGACTCAGCCAGTCCATTACCCTAGGGATAATAGTTGGATGAAAATCTGATAACTATCCCCATATGGTATGCCCATTCTGCAAACTCTAATGATTGGAAGGCTGGTCCATTATTGCACACCAAATTCAGAGGAACCCCAAACCTGGTTATGACATTTGACTCTAAAAATTTGATCACTTCATGAGCTATACTTCTTATGGTGGCTGCTGCTTCGACCCATCTTGTGCAGTAATCAGTAGCTGTTAGAACATACTTATGCCCTATGGAAGAATTTGGGTTTATCACTCCCACAAAATCAAGTCGCCATTGCATAAAAGGTTTATTTATTACAACAGACTGCAATGGTAGATCCCGATTGGCATCTTTGGATGCAAAAGTTTGGCACTGATGGCAAGTTCTCACATGCTGATGGGCATCTTTAAATAACGTAGGCCAGTAATAGCCTGCTCTCAATATTTTATGCGTAGTAGCAGATCCTGAGGAATGTCCTGCCCCTAACTTTTCATGAAAACTGGACATCACCTCATTGACTTCACTCTGAGAAATGCATCTTAAGAAAATGCCAGCATAATTTTCTCTGTACAAATTACCTCCCTTGAGGAGATAATGAGCGGCTTTCAGTTTTAGTGCTCTCCTTTGGGTTCTGTTCAAGTGAGACGGGCAAATTCCAAATTGCAGCAGATGAATAATATCTCCATACCAGTCATCAGATTTAGAATTTAACTGATTAACTTCTTCTTGTACAGGTATTTCGACAATGTGTTGGGACAAACCAAGTCCTCTGATTAATTTTGTAGGCCAAATTTCTAAGTCATATTTCTGCAGTCTTGTAACCCAATTACCTCATAGTTCACCCAATTCTTCCTGACTTAAAAGGTATTTAACAGCTGGGTCTGAAACTATAGCATGAACTCTGCTTCTTAGTATGTAGTGCCTGAACTGCTTAACTGCTCTCACCAAGGCATAGGCTTGTTTATCTAAACGAGAATATTTTAGCTCAGCCCCCTTTAAATTGGTACTCTTGAAAGCAATTGGATGCTCCCCCGTTTCTCTTTGTTGGGTCAGAACTGCAGTAAGTGTGTGTTCGGAAGAAAAGGTGTACGAGATAAAAATCTGCACTGAAATCCGGGCTCACCCGAACTGGTGCTTGCTTGATGGAAGTCTTGATTTCTTGGAACGCTGTTTTAGCTTCTATTGTCCAGAAAATATGAGCAGTTTCCTTTAGCATGTCATTCAGTGGCTTGACTATTTCTGCGAAGTCGGAGATGAACTTCTTGACAAAATTAATTTTTCCAAAGAAGGACCTCAACTCTTTCTTAGAGTTGGGAAAGGGTATGCCGGATATGGCTTCAACTCTGTCCGGATCCATGGAAATGCCATCTTTTGTGATCAAGTGCCCGAGGAGCTTTCCTTCCGTTACACCAAAAATGCACTTCGTTGGATTCAAAGAAATGTCGAACTCCCTGCATTTTTTGAAAATAGACTCCAAATTTTTTATGTGGTCAAACCGAGATTTAGAGAAGACTGTTAAATCATCCATGTAAACAACAATGCATTTACCCATAAGGCCTTTGAAGGCATGATCCATTGCCCATTGAAACGTAGCTCCGACATTTATTAATCCAAATGGCATCCTCTTGTAAGCAAAAGTTCCCCACTTAGTTGTGAAAGCAGTTTTCATCCTGTCTTCCCTGTCAACCAATATCTGATTATACCCTGAGAAACCGTCCGGGGAAAGACATCATCTCCGAACCATTGACAATCTACAGCACCTCATCCATGGAAGGCAGAGGATAATTATCTTTCTCAGATGCCTTGTTTAAATTTCTAAAATCCACACACAAGTGGATCTCTCCATTTTTCTTTTTGACCGGCACCAAATTGGCCACCCAAGTAGAATGCCTAACGGGAAAAATAATGGCGGCACTCAATAATTTTTCTACCTCTTTCTGGATGAGGGGCTCTAGCAGAGCGTTGACATGCCTCTATTTTTGCCGAAAAGGTTTGCAAAATTCTTTTAAAGGTATAACATGAGTGTAAACTTTCGGATCAAAAACTTTTAAGTCTTTGTAAGACCAGGCCATAACATCCTTGGACCTATGAAGAAAATCAATCATATTTCTTTTTATTTCTGGATCACAAATTTTGGCCAACTTGATGTGCCTGGGATCTTCTTCAGTCCCCACGTTCAGGTTCTCGATCTCACTGTCTGTTGCACCCATAGAATCCCCAGAACTCAAATTTTTCTTGATTTGGTCAACATCAAAGAGCCACTCCAATTCCACCATCCCCTTTGGAATTCTGTTATCTTTCAACCTTATTATTCCCCTGTCATCGTCTAACTGCTCCAACAGAGTATCCCTTTGGCCATCATCGATTATAGCATTTTCAAATGTGTTAGTACTCTGCAAAAAGTTTATAATCTGCTGATCATCAGAGAAAACCTAAAAATTATCTATATTATTTGGGACTGAAGGGCAAGGGACTAACTCAATCAAAAACTTGTTCCATTTAAATTCTTCCAGTGGTTTCAAACTTGTGGCTGAAGAAGCCAAGACATCTGCACGTGAATTTTGCTCTCTAGGTATGTGTGTCAAATTAAAAGCATCAAAATATTCTACAAGATCCCATGCCCGGTGTTTGTATCCTTTTAAATAAGATGCTTTACACTGGAATTTACCTTTAACTTGATTAGCCACCAACTCTGAATCTGTAAAAACTCAGATATTTCTTACACTTCTATCCAAAGCAAATTTCAAACCTAATACCAGTGCTTCGTATTCTACTAAATTATTTATACAAGAGAACTGTAGGCGATAAGACATAAAATATGTCTGATTCTCAGGCCCTTTAAGGACTTCCCCCATACCAGAACCCTGTTTAGATTTAGCCCCATCCACATGAAGCATCTAGACTTCATTACTATGAACAGGATGAGCTTTACTAAACTTCTCGTTTTGTCCCGTTGTTAAATTGTAAACTCCAATATCTACCTCAGCAATATTTACAGTCTCATTTTTTGCATTATATTCAGTGATCGTATGTTTGTATCTAGGTTCTCTTTCAACCCTTAATTGGTTTTCCACTCCTTTCCATGACAACCACATGTGTGAAAAGTCAGTTGCCAAGTATCCATTCAATGGTCTCGACCAATCCATACTCAGAAGCATCTCGTACCCCATAGGAATATCCACCACTTGAATTTCAATTTTGTGTTGTGCCTTGGGCTTAGATGCTAATTGGATATGAATATTCTAAAGTTCACCCACTACTTTAACCTCTAATTTGTCCAATTGGACAACTCTTCTTTTAGACTTCATTGGGGTCAAACCCAACTGTTGACAAATGGCCAAAGGCATAACATTAGCTGAAGCACCTGAATCTACCAGACAATTGTGTAAGTTTTTCCCAAAAATACGTACAGTCAGTAGAAAAGGCGGAACCTCAGTTTTCTCTTTATACATGGCTACATTTGCATTTGCCATCTTCTTTCCCTTGTCCAAAGATTTGGTAGTAGGCCCAGAGTATGTTTTAATCAAGTTATCCCTCTGTTCTAAAATTTGGGCCAACTCATGAAGAGTGATGTTGGCTTTGATATTTTTCATGTCCTCCACTATATTATATCCCTTATTGAGTGGAGGGACAAATGCATCTAGTCCTCTCGGATTTCCTCCCTTGGGTGGAGATGGGTTATTGCTTGAAGATGGATCTGGAGGAACATTGTGGGAATTGTCCGGAGGGGTAGATATGGTGTTGGGCTCCGGATTTCTATTTCTTAGGTTGTAGTTGTCCCTTCTGTATTGTTGAAAAGCCTACACTTCATCCATAGGCATTTCAACTACATTCTCAGATTCACCTGGGAAAGTGAAAGAATCCAAGACCATAGCTGCACTGTTGTTGGATGAACTTGGGCCATCCGCATTTCTTTGATGTTCAGGAGAAATCAACTCCCTAGACAAAGCTTCAAAGGCATTACAAAATTCCAAACAATCCAACTCTCCGTGCTGGGAAGTAGCATGTATTTTGCACTAGTTAGGCAAAGCCAAATCACAAATATTCACATCATGACATTTACCTTTGTAATCTTTATTAGGTTCGTATGGGGGCCGATTGAATCTGTTCTGTTGATATGAATACCTGTTTGAGTTCTCCCCAGTAGAAACCTGCCTTTTAAAACTCAAAAAATCATTGGCCAACTTTTGGACTATTTTTGAGACTTCTTCAACTCTTGCATTATCAGCTTCTTTACCTGGGTTCTGTACATTCTCAACAGGTGTTATAGCCAATGGATTTCATGATGGTAGAGTCTGACACACTAGAAACATCATCTGATGTGGTATGGGATTGAAAACAGGGGCAGCTTGGGTAACCAAAGGAATTTGCTGAGCATTTAAAGGTTGGGGTCCCAACTGTCTTTCCAGAATCAAAGCTTCTTTGTAAGCCTCTGTTAAATTGGTAATAGAGAGATCTCTTTTCAAGAAAATTGAAGTCATTGGATCTAGAGAATTTCTAAAAATCTCTAATGCTAGGTCTGCATTTGGCACATAATAACTAGTCAGTCTACCATAAGCCTTCTGAAATATGACATTGTAAGATTTGAAAGATTCATTTATTTCTCTTTTAATACCAGAAAACTGTTGATATAATATACTGAGATCTATTACCTCACCAAACTGTGACACAAAAACCTTTTCCAAGTCATTCCAACTGGTAATAGAATCATTAGTGAGATTTAGAAACCAGTCATAAGCTCCCTCCTGGAGAGTGAACGGGAACAATTTGCAAGCAACATCTTCATGCTATACATTTAACAATTTCAAAGCATTCTTGAATGCAACTAGATGTTCTTCTGTTGTCCTAGTCCCATTATGCTTGTATCTGGGAAGATATCTCTCAAGATTTTTGGGCAAGTCATGGGCTATACCCGGGATATTTAAGGCAATGGAACCCAACCAGTTTGCCATTACTACTTGATTGACGGTGATATTACGAGTTGTAGTTGGAGTAACTACCAGTGGTGATAAAACTGTTTGAGACAGAGACTTGGCCCTTCTGAGGCTACTTCTTCTTGGAGTTTCTAATTTAGGCACAAGGAGCTCTCCAGCTCTGGGGTGGGACCTTGTTACCCTGTATGTAGAATCTAGCTTTTCACAAGCAACTTATAATCTCACAATCCTTAACAGACTACTGAACTTGGCCCTCCTTCTAGCACCATTTTAAATGTTGGCTCGAATTTTATACACACCCTGTGAAGAATGAGCATGAAACTCTAATAACACTTATAAGGGATAAATCCCACTCACTTTAGGATCTTGCTAGCTATCCAAGGTGTGAGTTATAGAGTTGGGTCGAATGTCTATTCACTCTTTTCCACTTCTGGAATAGTTTTCAAAATGGACTATCTGTTACCTTACAACGGGCTCTGAACTTGTTTAATAATGTTTAGAAGTTGTTATCTTTGTTGACAATAGGATTTAAAATCAATTCTTTGATCTAGCTCTTTATGGGTCAGCAAATTTAAATAAAAGACAAATTAAAAATAAAATAAAAATGGATCATTTCATGGTAAAACAGAGAGAGTAGGGTAGGGTAGAAAGAGAAGTCTATCAAAATTAGATGTAAAACCAAAACTACCAATTTTATTTATACTATCAGCTTCACAATAGAACAAATCAAAGAAGGTGTCCAGCTTTCTAAGATCACCTTCTACTAAGAGCATAAGACAGAGATAGAACAGATCTGAAAGAAAATCATAAACAAAAGGGAAATCGGTTAAAATTGGTATCTCTCACCAACAACATAGCTCACACAGTGAGGACAGAGCAATCAGAATAGACCTGAACCTTAAATCTATGGTTTTCCCTAGCATACAATAAAACAACTGAAGCCCAACAGTATATTTAATCTTGATATCATGGATTTACAGCATATATTTAATAAAATTTAACGAGATGAAAACAAAAGAAAATGAACTTAGCACAGTCTGAAAGATATTAGGATCCTAGCCATGCTATCACAGAAAGCAAAAAGCACATCAACTCCAAGTCCAGAATAAAGCATTTAACAAGATTTGCAAGAAATTGCTTCAATAGCCTTTTATTCTAAGTTTTCGCCTCCTACGATTACATTTAGAAGAAGTATTTATAGACTCAGGACAGACCCTGATCTTTTTAGAAATATCTTCTTCTCAAACCCTAAATATTATCACCTTAAACTCTACTCCCCGGGTTTTACAATATAAGGCCTTTTAAAATAAAGCTTTGATAAAACTTAACCATTCTGCAAATCAGTGCAGTTACTTGCCATAAATGGAGAAGGCAGAATCCGATATTATTTGCATCCACTTGTAACTGTGTGCAAATGTCTTCATTAATTCCCCTAGGAAATTTGGATGAGTCACCACTTCTCTGACATTTCATCTCCATAGGGCTATCTTTGAGTCAAAAATATCTGCACGCCATTACTTCCATCATAAATTTTTATTAAATGTGTCCATCGGCAAATTCTGGTAACCGTGTGTAGATATTTTCATTTTCTGATCAATTGCCGACATATTCTGTTCAATGGATGGTTGCTTAGTCACCGTAAAATATCTTTGTGGACAGATCTATAAAAATCTGGATAAACTAGCAATTCCCGACATCTCTCATTTCAATATGACGGTCCTCGATTAATCTGTGCTTAACTTTGTCTTTCTGGCCATTACTTTCGCTATCATGCAAGTGCCAGCTTGCTTCCTGCAAAAGACAAACAAGGATTAGTATTTTAAAATCATTAAATCAAAACCCTAAAGTTCATCACACGTGGCTCGCTTGGTTTGACACGTGTCGTAAAAAATGCGACATTCCCGCACTTGCTTCCAGCTGTTTTTCACTCCGTGCTGCTTTGTCTGTTCTGCCACGAAAATGCGACATGTCACGATTTCGTGACATGTTCCGAAATCATGACATGTTTCTGCCTTGGGAGCCCTTTGGCTATCGCTATTGCAAAAATGCGACATGTCATGATTTTGCGACATGTCATGAAATTGCGCCCCTTTTCTACCCCTTGGCAACTTTCTGTCTCCATGGCCGCGAAACCGCGACATGTCGCAATTTCATGACATGTCATGAAATCGTGACCTATTTCTGTCCTTGGTGCTCTCTGTGTTTCTTGTCACGATTTTGCGACACCCTGAAGGTGTCACGAAATCATGACACTTTCAGGACCCTTGCTCTTTGTGCCAAACGCGTCACGATTTCACGACGTCGCGAAGTCACGATGTCACGATTTCGCGATGCAATCCTACCTCAGCTTCTTTCTACTTTGGTTTCAACCTCCTATGCCTTCTGCGCTACCATTGGCTTCCCCTTGTTGACTTTGGCTTCTCTATGGCTTTGCTTGGACCCACCGCGAAACCACGACATGTCACAATTTCACGACATGTCACGAAATCGCGACGGTCCGTACCTTAGGCCCCCTCTGCCCTTGGTGTGTCATGATTTCGCGACGTCACAAAATCATGACGTCGTTATTTCATGACACCCAAGGCTTAAGCCTTAGCAACTTCTTTCTTTGTTGTGTTTTGCCTTAGCCATATCTTGGCGCTTGCCTTGGGCTCCTTTTGTGCTTTCTCATCGCGATTTCGCGACGTCTCGAAGGCGTCGCGAAATCGCGACACTTTTGGGACTTCTACACTTGGCGCCTTTCTTGTTGCGATTTCACGACATCCTAAAGACGTCAAAAAATCACAACACTTTCGGGACATTGGGTCCTGGTGCCAAACACGTCGCGATTTCGTGACGTCGCAAAATCGTGACACAATCTTGCCTTCGCCCCACCATGTCACGATTTCGCGACATGATGGCGGCCTGCCCTGCCTTTGTGATTTGTGTCACGATTTCGTGATGTCACAAAATCATGACATCACAATTTCATGACACCTTTTGGCCTTGTGCCCTTCTCTCTCAAATGTGTCACGATTTCGCGACATCGCGAAATCGTGACGTCGCGATTTCGTGACACTTTTATGCCTTGTCTTTTGGTGCAAAACTTAAAGTGGCCAGAATTTAATGAAACTTTGCAAGGATCTAAGCAAAGCTAAAGGGTACCCGAATCTACAAACAAAACTTTAGAAATCATCAGGGACTAAGAGAAAATGCATTAACATGAATTAATACATTTACATGCAAACTTTCAAAAGCTTTAAATTGAAAACAATGTCATATGCAAGTCTACTTGGATGCTTTGATGAAGGTGAAATTTGACAAAGGATGCAAGCAAAATATGGAATGCAAAACCGAAAAAACATCAAGAGGGTCCCTGCTAAAAAAAATACAAAGTAAAAACTTTCAAAGGATGGAACTTCATCTTTTTTAGTGGGGGTGTGTTGCTTCTCAACATGACCTAGACTGTAGATCGCAGGTCTCAACTATGGTTTAGAATGTAGACCATAGGTCTCAAATATGGTTTAGACTAATTAGGCAAAGAATCCCAAATTGAGTGGTTAGAACCACTGCTCCATCTTAGAGTCTTTCCAAGATCTTCCATATGGTCTTGTAGCATATCTCATATGAGTAGTCACCTTCGACATGACATGTTTTAGGTGTCTACATAGTGGTAGGATTCTGATATGCTAAGTGCTATCACAGCTAGAATTTATCTACAAAAGCAAAGAATGATTTCTACCAAAATCTTGAGAAGACCACTAGGTATGGTTTAATGACCAAAAAACCCTAGTATATTCTTCATAGCAATAGGAGGCGTTGTGTTGAAAAACACAAATACTCACATAGGTGATGAATGATGATGATAGTGCAAAGATGCATGATTGAAATACAAATGTGGTGTCGTTTGTAAGATTTTAAACACAACTATCCTAATGCAAGTGCGACGAATGGGTATGCCTAGTTGAATGTAAAATGAAATGCATGCGGTAGCTGGAATGCGTTGATGCAAATGAAATGTAATGTGCAATTGTTTTTGAAATTTTGATATTTTCCAATTTTTTTTTTAAATTTTATAACTTTGATTTGACCAAAGGGCTTATAGACGCCTTTGGATCCTTTACTTGAATGATCAAAGGGCTTACAGATGCCTTTGGGGCCTTTTTATAGTTTTAGGCATAAAATGCTTTAAGGTGAAGGATGTTGAGAGTTTCAGGCTCTTCAAACCCTTCCAACGACGTCAAGCGATATGTCCCAGGTCCAATATTTTCAGAGATGATATAAGGACCTAACCAATTAGCCAAAAATTTGTCTTGCATTTATGGTGGCAGATTTGATTTATGTTGGTTCTCTTTCAGCACAAGATCACCAACCTCAAAGTCTCTCAGATGGACTTTGTCATTGTAAGCTCATTTTAAGCGCTCCTGGTAAAAGTGAATATGCTCAAGGGCATTCACACGATGTTCATAAAGTAGCATCAATTGATCTAGGCGAGATTGCCATGCAGTGTCATCATTTATGAACTCTTTCAATGCGATGGACAACATTGGAATTTTCAACTCCAAGGGCATAATGGCCTCAGTGCCATATACTAGTGAAAATGGAGTTGCCCCAGTGGGTGTTCGAATACTAGTCTTGTAAGCCCATAATGCAAGGGGTAGTTGGATGTGTCAATTTTTATGATGCTCTTGTACCATATTTTTCAAGATGGATACCACTGTCTTGTTCGAGGCCTCAGCTTGCCCATTTTCCTATGGATAATATGGAGTTGCAAAACTGTGTTTGATCTTGTACTTGAACTTTAAAGCTCTCATAGTTTTGTTTTTGAATGACGTGCCATTATCCAAAATTATCTTGGATGGTATCCCAAAATGACTTATGATATTGGTGAGTATAAAATCAGCAATACATGCTCTAGTTGTCATTGTTAATGGGACTACTTCCACCTACTTAGTAAAGTACTCAGTAGCCATAATAATGAATTTATGTTGGCCTGATGACAGAGGAGAGATATTACTGATGATATCCACTTGAGAAAATGGCCAAGCTACTTAAATGGTTTGTAAGGTCTGTGATGGCAGGTGCATAAGATTAACATGATGCTAGAATTTAATGCATTTCCTGACATACACATTGCAATCCTTATTCATAGTTGGCCAATAATAGCCCAAGAGAAGGATGCACTTGATGATAGCCATGTCGTTGAAATGGCCACTGCACGTACCATCGTGAGCTTGCAAAATTTCCCAAGATGATTCTTGGGGCTCAAGACAATGAAGGAGAACTCCATCATAACTTCAATGATACAAAATATCTCCTAACAAGATATAGTTTGTTGCTTTCTATTTAAATGTGCACTTCATGACACGCGATAATCCTTGAGGTATTACACCAAGCTTAAGGAAGTCATATATCTATGACATCCAGTTCTAATAGCTCTCAACCTCAACTGACAAGATAACATGTTCCCCTTGTGGTTTAACATTCACAAATGTAGACTGGAAAACAACCTTATGGTGAATGGTGGTACCATTCCTCATAGGACTCTATGAGATCAATGACCCCTAGGGTGCTCTCTTAAGAAAGTCTTTGGCTCTATAAAACCACTCATGGTTTGGTTCTACTTGAATCATGTTAATTGACTCTTTTTTATCCAAAGCTTCGCGTTGCACAATGGAGCATGACAATATTTTTATGTGGATGGTAGTAAAATTGGTAGATAGATTCTAAGGGATTAAGGATCCCAAAGATGCTATAGTGTCTGCAAATCTATTTTATGAATGAGGGATTGCCTCGATGTCATACCATTCCAACTAAGATATGTGTCAACAAGATATTTGTAAGACTTCAAGACTGGACATCGACACTGAAAAAGTCCCTTCACTTGGTTAACAATCAGAATGGAATCGCTAAAGATATTTAACCTTTTAATATTCATGGTGAAAGTTGTTTGGAGGCCCAAAATTAGAGCTTCATATTCAAAATTATTGTTAGTGCAAGGAAAGTCCAACTTAAATGAGAAGGGCATAGGAGCACCTTGTGGCGTGAACAAAACTATTCTTGCACCACCCCTTGCTCACACTTTGAACCATCGAAGAACAAGGTCATATCAGCTTTGTTATCTAGTTCTTTAGGTTTGTGTGCTTCTAATAAGGTAAATAATGCATCATCAGGAAGCTTAATGGTGAGGGGCCTACTATTTTCAAGTAATGCCTCAGCCAACTAATCAACTATGACCCATCCCTTAATGAAATTTTGGTTAATGAATTCCAAATTAAATCTATCAATAGCATGATACACTTTGCTAGTACGTGTATTATTATGTCTTGCTCATCATATACTATAAAGGATTTTGTTTTGATATGACATACGTTGTATGACTTAACATATAATATTGTAATTTATTTATAGCGAACACTACTACTAATCATAGTTTTTCCACGTATGCATATCCTAGCTCGTAACTCACCAAGGTTTAGCTAATGTAATATATGGCATGATATTTGTTTTGCACATTCTTCTAGGCTAACATTGTCCCTAATGCAAAGTCAGTTGTTGATATATAGTAAGAACGGTACATCTGGTCTTGGTGGAGCTAGCACTAGCAACATTGCCAGGTGTTGCTTAATCTCAATAAAGACTACTTGAAAGTCCTTGTCCCAATTGAATGGGAACCCCTTATGTAGCAGTCAATTCATGGGTTGACATTTATCTGATAATTGTACGATAAATCACTTTATGGATGCTACTTTTCCTCGTATGCTTCTTAATTCCTTGATATTCATGGGAGGATGCATTTATAAAATTACCTTGAACTTCGCTGGATCAAATTCGATCCCTCACTTTGAAACGATGAATCCCAAGAGTTTTCTTGAAGTTACACCAAATACGTACTCTTAGGATTCAACCTGATATTATTCTCTATCAAGCGATCAAAGACCTTTCTCAAGACCTCAACATGCTTTGAACGTAGTAACGACTTCGCCAATAAGTCATCGATGTAATATTCCAAAATATTATGCATATAGTCATGAAATATATATGTCATAGCCCACTAATATGTGGCACCAGTATTTTTAAGACCAGATTACATAACCTTATAGTGAAATGTCCCCCATGGCATTATGAACGTAATTTTATGATGGTATTTGGGCTTAATCTAAACTTGGTTGTAACTATAAAAACCATCTATTAGGGAGAGCATTTTATGACCCACAGTTGCGTCTACAAGAGCATCTATGTTTGGTAATGGGAACGAATCCTTTGGCGTTGCATTATTAAGGTCTCTAAAATTTGTATAAATATGGATCCTTCCATCATATTTTTCCACAAGCACCATGTTTGATACCCATTCTATATAGTTGATGAAAATGATAAACTCTACATCCAACAACTTATATAATTCATCTTTAGCCATTAAGGCTACCATTGAATGCATCTTCCTAAGTTTCTTCTTAACTGGATTCTTTGACAGATATAGCGAAAGGTTATGAGTAACCAAATTTGGATATAGACCCAACATGTCCTTATAATTCCAAGCAAAGAGATAAGGTCTATCCCTCAGTAGAGGGATGAGGTTGGCATGCTCATTATGAGATAAAATTTCTCTAAATTTAACCTTCCTTGGATTGGTAGGATCATTAATGATATCCACTTCAAAGGTTTCCTCTACTGACATGTGGGATCCCTCCTCAAGCTGGTGAGGCGTAGGGATCAAGTGGATTTCATTTTCTATGTTTATGGGTTCCACATTGAAAGCATCCTTAGCATGATAAACATCATGTGCACAACTTGGCACACAATAGAAAGATTGCAGCATTTCCTCATTAGAGAATAAATCTTCAGGCTCTAGTGGTGAGTCAACATGATCCCAATTGATAGCATCTATATTAATACACAATGGTTTGGAAGGATTGACTGGGTTGTGAATTGGAGTGGTCAAATCAATGGAGATCATATCAATGGAATGGATCATATCGATGGAATGGATCATAGCTCTAGGACCATGTGCATGTGACTCTATATTGATATAACTTCCATCCTCGAGATGTGGTTCTGGGGGTATGGGGATCTCTGGATCTAGTCTATGAACAAACTTGAAAACATGATCTCTAGGCTTAAGGAGCTCTCTATATGTCGACAGGTCAGGTAAGACCATATAATAAATCCTATCCAAACTAGGCGATCTTCCTCTGAGGCAAGGATGAATATTGATATCTCTGCACATTTCCACTGTAGTGTATAGTGCATTATGATGACATAAGTAGGGAGGCCTCAGATAGACTCTCTCTATTCCATATTCATTGTTAGTGTCGTAATAGATACCTTCACCACTATCGACTGTAATCAGGCGATTGGGAAGGTGGGGCCCCATGAAAGCCCACTCTCGATATCTGCTATCATCTATGAAGGACTGGTCATCCTTAATGACTGTCTCTGTAGGTAATAGATGATGTAAATTAATAGGACCTAGATAAGTCGACTTATTCTTATCCTCATATTACTCACTATTTTAGGACTCATCATCATCACCACTCTTATATATACAACTCAGTGCACCTATCTCAAAGGTGGACTCTGCTCTCTCCTCATCATAGTGATCTTATGACTTAAAATATATCACTATGCTAGTGATTTGAACCTCTAGACCTATGTTATTGACCGCTTTGTATATTTTTTCTCCCAAGTTTTCTCTTGGTACAGGCTTCGGACCGGTCTCCACCAAGATATCTTTGTGATATGTCTCGGGTGGTCCTATAGTGAAATAAGAAACTAGTCAATTATCCCTCTGAAAAGAGGTAGGATTGGGGTGATAAGGATTGAAGTTGATTTCACCCCCTAGACTAAGGTACAAGCAGTCTAAATATGTCATGAGGTGTTCATCCTGTACTTCAATTTAGTATCCTAACTTGAACCTGTCAGTAGGCAAATGATACTGAGGTTCATATGGCCTCCTACACCCTTGCTAAAATAATTTGAGACTGTAACCATGCCAATGGTAATGCTCAAAATATCACAAGGTATACTCCAATTTAGAAATATAATGAACATTCACAGCGAATGGTTCATCATCATCTTCATCCATGGAAGTACAAGATGTAAGCTGGTTGAGCCCTCCATAGATAAAATTAGTTTGGTTATGAAGTACCCCTAGCAGTACCACCGTACCTATAGGAAAATGATGGACTTGTGGTTGGCCCATGTCTTGTGTAGTCTCGATGATCAATGTGAACATCACATTCTCCATAATGTATTCCCCAATCTAGGATTAACCAAATGAATGGTTACATGCGGTGTAGATGACCCTCCTAAATATGTAGGTGAAGCAAGTTGAGGTGCCTCTTTGACTTCTACTTGATCATTCTCTACTTCCATAGGAGTAGGAACCTTGATCACAACTAGTTTGGGCACTTGCTTTATCTCCTTTTCATCCATTTTGGCTTTTAGATTCCTATCATCCTGATGTATCACGGATGGCATTGGTCTAGTAGAAGTAGCTGTCGTGTGCTCCGATCATTGAGATACATATATTGTTGGTTTGGCACAAACTTCTATTATTTTACCTCTTGGCTCTTTGATCGACGATGTAGGCCATATTTCCAGGTGCATTGAGGGGAGCACAAAATCCCTCAAAAAATCTGCTAGATTCACATATTTAAATGGTTCTTAATTGGAAGACACCACATGACGTATTTGATATATTTATGGAGAATGGAAGGGACACAACACATTTCTTGTATCCAAGGCCTCACTAAAAGGATGTTGTATTGCATGGTACTTTCAATAACATGACACATCACAGGGATGGTATTTAGTCCAACCTAGATCAAAAGCACTATGATACCTACCGTCGAGCATAATGCATTATTGAATGCTCTCAAGGTGAAAGTGGAAGGTACAATATGTGATTTTGGCAACTTCAAATATGTCAACACCTTGGTTGTGATAATATTGATTGATGATACCGTATCAATAAAAATATTCTTGAACGGTATGTGATTTACACATGCTATAATATGGAGTGACAGGTCTGCTGTAATAGTGGAAACCGTCTTGACTTTATGATCATGAAATTGTATGACCGGTTCCTAGAACTGTTGTACATGCCCCATGAAGTGTGTGAATGCTTCAGGGTCCTGGGACTAGACTTCTATGGACCTTAGAATATCCATAAGCATCTCCTTATGCTTGGGAGACTACTGAATTAGCTTATAAATTGACAACTTCATTGGATTTATCTGTAGGTTTTGGACTAACCTACTCTTTATTGTCACCACCGGTCTAGTTGGTGGGCCTGGCATATTTTGGGCTGGCATTGAAGGAGGTACAAATTGGAATCTAATGGGAACTAGAGGTTTATTTGGTATTTCATACCTTGCATACCTTGTGATAACATTGACCATTCCAACGAACCTATGGGTTGGTGGTTCGATGCATACTTGATTGACCTGGCCAATATTGTTCCTCGGTACCTCATGGTTAGGTAGAGGATTTTTGTAAATCCTCATATTTTTATTATCTGGTTCCTGAGGGTTATCCATAGTTAGCTCACCTATTTCTATCATGTTTTGTACTAAATATTTGAAACTCCATCATACTTCAATGTCGTGTCCCTTAGCTCTGTGGAAAATACAGTACAACTCATCCCTATACCCCTTTGGTTTGGGTTGATTAGGGTCCAATAGTTTGATCTCTGGCAAGCGTATGAACTTGGCCTCACATAGTTGATTGAATATCTAAGTCATTGATTATGACAAAGGTATGAAATAGAAAGGTGGGCATTGTTCCTTATTCTTACCCTTATGATTGTTGTTGTGTTGCTCATATTGCACAGGAGGAGGTTGGGCTTGATAATTTCATTGTTGTTACCCATTATCCTATTTCTTAAGGTTCAAAGCCACCCGATTAACGTGGTCTAGATTGGCCTATTGTTTCTTAGTGCTTCTATTGTTCCATTTCTTCTTTTTCCTGAGCTTCAAGTTACCCTCTTGTAACTTGATATCCTCAATCACTTTGGCTTGCGCCAAAGCCTCCTTGAAGGTCTAATATTGCTGCAACTGTAACAACAATGAAATGTGTTTGGAGCAACTTTTTTCAAATATTCTAGTTAGTTCAAAAGCAAGTATGGAGAATGGCAGCTTTACCATCATATTTCTCCATTGTTTCCCATAATCCATAACTGGATCATCATCATGTTGCATTAAAGCAACTAGCTCAGATAAGTTCACCTTTTTCTTGATGTCAAAGGAGAAGCGTTTAAGAAATACATCAACCAATTGCTTGAAATTGGTGATGCTATACCTCTTGAGTTGGATAAACCACTCCTGGGATGGGCCTGAGAGGGTCGTGATGAAAGTTCACAGGAGCAGGGCATCATTGCTTCCAATCTGAAAGTACATGTTTAAAAAACTCATGACGTGCTCTTAAGCATCCTCTCCTCTAAACTTTTCCAGCCTAGCCATTTTAAAATGCTCAGGATAGGCCAGAGTAGGAACTGACGGGCATAAAGGTTCATTATAAATTTTATTCAAGGTTGGATTTTGATAAGTTTTTCCTTGATTTTCTATAGATTTGACATTTTTTTCTAAGATTTTATAAGCCTGTGAAGATAAGAACTCCTCTTCTATGGATTGCCTTGGAGGCACCTTCAGAGGCATATTCCTCTTCATTCAAGGTAAAGGATTAGGCTCATCCTCCTCTTCGACTTGGGATATTTTAGGATATTCTTGATCTAATTCATCTCCCACTTCTTATTTGTACTGCCTATACCCATGATGTTCGGATGTGGGGCACCAATATCTATAATGGGATGCATGGCGAGTACGAGTTTCTATGTGCTCAGGGTGAAAATTGGGCTATGAAGTAGCTCGTATATCAATGCACTCCTTATGCTCACTATGGAGATGTAAACTAACACTAGCCATTCGATCCTCCCTCTCAACACACTCCTTTTGATCAAGGATACATTGTTCATGCATTCATTATTCATATAAGTATTGTCTTATGAACCTTTGCCTCTGAGTGTTCTCATTTTCGAGGCATTCCCACTCTGTGCAAACATCCTCTGATTGGTCTTGGAGGATCTGATGTCTTTGCTATGAAACCAGCTTGTGAGATCTATCTATGTGATCAGCCATTTGAGACCTCTAGTGTGTGCACTTTGTTCAAGCGAACTTGTGGGTGTGTCCCCCAATGGACTGATTTACCATGCTCTTGCCCTTATTTGTGAAGATGGCATTCACATCTAGTTTTTTATCATACTCTATGCCTGCATGAGAAGCAGGAGCACACATATCTCAAGAATGCTTAGAGCACTCTTCAGGTTCTCTAATAGTCCTAATAGTACTACTGATACACACGCTCGCAGGACAAGAAGGTACAGGGGTAGGCTTGTAGCCTAACTATCCTAAGACTTTTTCTAGACCATCTAACTGTCTACTACACCATGGATCATGAGGTGGCATAGCATTAGCTCCCACTTTAGATATGAGTATGGTGATCCTACAAGGCTCACTTCTATTGGGAGTTTGATCGGGCCTATGCTCGGAAGCAACCTTATACATTTGTCCCTGGATGGGTAGATCCTGAAATCGTCTATACTTAGATGTTGGGGGCCTCAAGCCTCCCCTAGACATAGGATGAAGGGGTACCAATATGGATCCCTCAATGACAAAACCTTCAGCAGATCTTGTGGATGCATGCAGAGTGCGGTCATGGTAAATGTTGACATGTTCAGAACCCCCATGTTGGGAAGCTTCATGCTCTAATCAATGTCTTGAGGAGTTTCTAGTAGCTCCTCTAATTGGGGTATTCTCAACAGGATCCCCATGCATAGAATTATCCCCTATAATGCTCGTTGAATGATATTCGAGAGGATTCTATGATTAAGGGTGTTGTGCATCTTATTGTGCATTGGGTGGAGCTTCAACCTCAACCTCAGATCTACGCCTAGGCCAGCCTCTCTGTGTACACACTATGGTATTATATTATCTCTTATGTAATTTTTAAGGCAAAAAAAGAAAATAATGGTGATTATCTCTTTTAAAGTTTTAATTTGAATCCCTAAATTGTTTGATGTATTTTGTAATTTGTTGTATCAATAAGTAACTCTCATTGTGTTTTCAATATATTGATGATATACTCAATTGTTAAAGGGTTTTCACTTGTATACTCATAGCTCAAAAACCTAACAATGAACTCCAGGTTGTGTAATCCAACCTATAATGTGTGATAGAAGTCCACACATGGTCAGGGAGCATACTGCCACACCGTCACCCAATCTCACCTAGTCAGTGTTATACCCTTCGAAGAGAAGTACATGCAAATTTTCTGGGCTACAGATGGTTCTTGGATCCGATATTGGTCTAGTACCAAAATGTTTGAGGGAGTTGGGCCAATGGATGGAAATCACTGCCACCATCGTTGAACCCTACTAGTGGTTGGATGTGACTTCCAACTCACTAGCGTTTAATTATGTCATGGTGTGTGGAGTTCATTTTATTTTACATGAAAAGTAAATGCATAAAACAAAATTCAAATGATTATTCTATATGCTATGCAAAAAGGAACATTTGATTCTAGAAATTATGCATGATTAAGCTAAATATCTTTTAGAAAATGCATACTAATGATGATGACAAGATGGCCACTATATTGGGCCTCATACAAGAAAACCAACACACAAAAAGGGCCTAGACCACTGGAGACTAGGGAGAATTGCACTCAGAGGTCTGATGTTCCTAGCAACGACTAGTGAAACATAAGAAAAAGGACCTAGGGACTCAATGCATTTTATCTTTTTTGTTGCATTCCCTAATTATGCTAGAATTTTACACATTCTAGAAAAACACAAATAGATAACACAGGAAAACCAGTGAGATATGGGTCCTACCTCAGGTCCATATCCAATTAAGCTTTTATTTCCCTACTGTATGGTCTGTCTACTGCTAACCATGACTCTATGGCATGACTGCAACTGTTACCCATGGGTTTCAGCAATGACTACAACTATTGACCATGACTGTCAACATCGGCTAGCACCTGACATCACAAAACATAAATATTTAATGTAGATTTCCCATAGTGATAGCCTTTTGTAACATTGTAAAAGGCTAACACCTAATGCTGTAATGGTTGTAAATAAAATGAGCATTCATACACAAATTGATGACAAATAACACATAACAAGAAATGTATCACCCAGGTGTTGTAGGTGAGTTGGAGAGGAGAGGGCAATCCTCCAAGGGAGCTCCCAGGTTCAAATCTCCACCCTACCAAAAAGCTAAATTGGGTATCCAAAATCCAATTGAAAATGTTGGTGCGGGCAGGGTCGGGTGTGACTCCCGGGTGACTTTGATGGTGTAGAACCCCCTGTTCCTGGTATCTCAAACCAAGGCAGCTCCGCAAGGGGTTTTTTGCTTAAAAAAAAGAAAATAAATGTATCTTCCATTAATTTGAATCAATCCATGTTAAAAATCCATCCCTATTAGGGATACCCATTCGATACAACAATTACAATAGGAAAATATCCCTTGCAAGGGTAGGTGTCTTTCAATGCCTTCTATGATGACACGAACTTCTCCAAGGTGTCGATGACCTTCTTCTCCACGATTAGAGGCATTTGTTGCCTTGCATGTCAAAACCCTGTTGATCCTATGTGTAATAAAAAATAAGAGGCATATCAATAATAAAGAAGGCCTCTCTTGATGAGGCTTTTGGAGAAAGATTGTACAAAATATGTCATTGCAACATGAAATCAAGAAAGTGCAAGAAACATGTTAAACTACATTAAACATGATAATTCTACCATTAAAAATGTAAAGTAAACATCAATTAATCTAACTAATAGCCTAATTATGAATTGGAAAGCATGAAAGAATAGAAAAGACCGTTAGTATCTTGATTGCAATAATGAAAGAAAAGTGATTAAAACACCTAATTTTATAAGTCAGAGTCTCTATTAAAGCAAATAAACATGAACTATACTTAATCTAATGGAATTGAAAAAATATTACAACTAGAAAATAAGGAAATCAAAGATAATACCCTAATCGTGGCTCTATCATGTGGTGAGCACTATTAGCCATGGTTGATAGCCATGACTGAGGTTAAGATATATTTGCCCTCCAATTCAGGGGTTGAATATTTGAATCTCCCTACCAAATTGATGGTCAAGGGTCACCTTTGTGTCCTCTGACTAGTTTGGTGGTTGGATTGTTTAGATTGCACATGAAGTTGGCGTAATTGAATTTCTTGGCTCTCCTAGCCTCCTAGGACCTCCATGGCTTGAATTACCATTTTTATCTCTCAATTTGGGGCAAGAAAGAAATATCACAATGCAATTAGGTGAGTGTTGAATTTAATAGGGCTTCACTGCTCAAATTTGCCTATGCATATCTCTTATCTCCCATTTTGGATGGGGTTCTTATAGCACCTAGGAGGGCTATGTTTTAGCTTCTTGAGGAAGCCAAGATCAATAATGGATATCTAGAGAATTTGGAGGGAAAATTCTAGATCTTTTCCCCCCTAAATAGCTCAAATATGTAACCAATTAGCTATTGCAACCGATTTTAGATCGACCAAGGTCTAGTTGATTTTGACTGCTAGCTACGACTCTGAGGCATGGTCAACACTGCTAATCATGAGTATCAATCGCGGTTAACACTGATTAGGCCAAACTACCTAAATGAGTGGTTAGAACCACTACTATACCTGGGTATTTGTCCAAGGTCTTCCATATTGTCTTCTAGCATGTGCCATATGAGTAGTCACATCAGCATGACACATTTTAGGTGTTTACAACTTGCAAGCTAGCATTTTGACCAAATTTTTAGTGAATTCTAAAATTTACTCTAATAATGCATCTCTAAAATCTAACTCAAAGATTGTTATCCAGTAATCTTGAAAATGTATTTCGCCTAGCATCTTCAAGACCATGGGTTTAAAATTTACCATACCTAACCCATATCTTTATGGAAGTAGAGAGATATTTATGAAGTGGCTAGCCACTTAGCTCACTCTTCCTCTTTATGATCTAACTATGGTTAGCTACACTTTGAGTCTTGTTGTTGATAGGAAATAAACTCCATGATGGAGGAGATGGGTTTGCAGTCAAGGGATTGTAACAAGTCTCCTAGGGGTAATGGTAGAGGCTTTATAAATGGAAATGGGGTTGGAGGATCAACTAAGGAGACAACATTTGAGAAGGTTACAATATTTGAAACTGAGGTGGACATCATGGTCAACGATAATACCAATAGGTTATAGGATACAACAAGAGTAGGAGAGATAGGGGAGATATGAGAAGAGGTGGGAGGAACACTATAAGAGGGATATTCAATGGTGAGGTTAATAGGTGGTGGTTGAATAGATGCCTTGGGAATTGTACCTCATTTTTGTTGAGTACTCTATTGATCCTTCCTTCCTTTTTGTGAATCCTAGGGGCTAACTTGGGGATCTTCTCCCAGTAGCAAGAGTTCCTTGGCCTAAGACTTATTTTTCTTCTTCATTTTTAGCTTCTCATCATCTAAGGAAAATTTTTGCCTTTTATTAGACTTATTATCCTTCTTTTCTCTTAATGCTCCACTCGATGATGGTTTTGTGGAAGCTATAGCATATTTTATTGAATTGATTGAAATAGGAGGGTTATCGAGACATACCTATACTTATAGGGTAAGATCTACAAATAAAAAATTACCAACCATTGAAACTCTTTAATCCTACTTTGGTTAGTCCCCTTGAGGGGCTTGTAGCATTTACTTTTTCTTCAAAACCATTATTATCATACACTGTATTTTCTTCATCATACAACTCCTTAAAATTTTTATCCTTAGAATTTTTCCTTGGCATAGTTATTGTATCTCCTATCAATTGCTTATAGATCCACCACTATCATATCTTAGCATTATCATAATCCATCTACATCATATATTCTATCTTAGTTTTTGAAATATTATTGAGGGGATCCACTATGCTTGTGGGATTTCCTTGTTTAACAATGTCAAACCAGGGTTCCAATTGCTTGCAAAAAGCCAAAAATACTCCTTTAAAAGTGATGTATAATGACCTTCCTTAGGAATCGAGTGGATATCTAGCCTAGGCTTCCTCTGGGGTGTGAAATTATTCATGTTCATGATGTTGTAAAACGATTATTAAAAAGTACCATCTAGATATGCCCATGAATCATCTAAGGTCTCCAATTTAAGAATTTTGAGCCTTTCTTCCAATAAGGGAGAAAATCCTCTTAAACAGGTTGATTCCTCATAATTTCATAGGGTATTTATAGTAGCTAGATTTTATTTGTCCCACCCTATAGGTAGTATCCACTATGTCAAGCTGCAAAAACATTTCAAGGAAAAAAACCTTTTTGGTATAAATTGTGGCAACAAATATACCAACTTGGTAAAACCAAGACAAAAATGATGGTATGCTCTTTAAGGAAGAACCAATATACCTTGTAATCATAGAATACATTTCTTTAATGCTCCTCTAGAATCCACCATAGTATTTCTTAATTAAAATCCCATAATATAGGCATACAAAATTTATCTACAAAAACATAAATGGATCCTTGGAAAAGGGCTTCAATACAAAGAGACACCAATCACCTTCAACCATATTCTTCTAGAAAATGACCTCTATATTATTTTAGGGACCTAAATTATATGCCAATGATAGGTATTCAAAATATGATGGGTATCTGAAATCTATTCTCCTACCAAAATCCCCTAGACCTTTGCAAATTTGCCTATCTAGATAAATGTTGAAGTCAAGCATTACTTTTTGATTATGTTGTCTGTACCTCAAAGTGTACATGAACCCTAGCTATTCCATGTCAACTTTTATGTCTTCATATTTACCAAATATGAACATGATCATACTTAGGTTGTATATCACATTGTCCCTAAATGTGTTGAGTGGCATTGGAAGGATTAGCATGATGCTTAGTTGTTTATTTTTGAAAATTCCTATGTTTAGGGCCCTTAGTGGATGAGGGTGCTTACCATAGAGAAAATTGGTGATAAAAGGATCGGTATGGCTATAGAGATTGTGTTCAATAGTTGGCATTAAGCAGAAGGCTGTGAGAATTAACAATGATAGTCAAAGTACAATATTTTTGGCAAACAATCTTGATTTTTATGATTGGTCAAGATATATTGATATCAAGTACCATTTTGTGAGAGATATGGTTGAAGAGAATTGGGTGATATTGGAGAAAGTTGATACAAAGAAGAATGTTACTGATTCGTTAACAAAGGTTGTATATGCTCAAAAATTTTCTTGGTGTAGAATATCTATGGGCATGGTTTCCATTGATAGTTAACAATGGTAGATATTAGCCCCTATGGAAAGTATTCAACAAGTGGGAGAATTTTGGAATTATGTTGAATATTTTCCATGTTATTCGGAAGGGTTAACTCTGAAAGGACTGTACACTCTATAAAAATTTCCTCGTTGGGGTTCGAGGATGCCTTGAAAACTTTTTGGGGGGTTTAATCTATTTTTAGACCCATATGGGTGTTTTTGGGTTAATATAATGTCGGCCCATGGTTTTGTGCCCATGGTATTATAAAACCCATTATTGTGTTGGTGGTATATAAAGCAAAACTTGCACGAGGGTTTGGTAAGGAATTTGCAAGAAATGTAATTGCAAACGAATAGCGAGTGAAAGGATATTATTGTATTGAAGACGATTAAGTTTATACAATAAGGAAATATTCTTGTTGGGGATTTTCTCGAAAGAGTTTTCAAGGATAAATTCTTGTGTAATGTGTTCTTCTTCTCTATTTTTCTTTTGATTCTACAATTACTATTTTTTGGAATTTTTTTATCGGGGTATTATTTCTCTTCACATATGAATTTTAATTATCACCTAAATTATTTTGAAAGGAATATTCTATGCTAATTAAATTTTTATTTTCAAAGATAAATGTGACTTAAAACAAATACTTTAGCAAGAAACATAGATCAACAAACAAAAAACAATGAAATGACAGTGAGTAGAGGGATGATAATTGTCAAGGTTACTTGAATTGGTGTTTGAGTAAATTTCCCATAGGTTGTCAAATTTTCCATCAATATTTTTGCAATTGAATGGTATTTTTGAAACCTACAAGATGTAGATTAAAAATAAAACTAGGTTTATCTATTTTTAGGGGTCGTTCTAATTTGCAGAGAGGTGATATGCTATCTTCCTAGCCGATTAGACACCCTATTAAGCCAAATTTGAGTATAAACCTGATTCTTTTGAGTGGAAATGGCTACTGATAAATTTACCACTAGAATTATTGATAGGGAGTTGAATTTTTTCTCTATGTAATTGCAAATATCCAAATTCACTAACGGCTTGGAATCAGAGAAAGGAGGTGAAAAGATCAATTCCCAAGACCTAAAACTTGGGGATTTATAAAATTTTAGAGAAAATTTTAGTAATTTCCTAAATCTTATAGAACGAGATGGATAGAACCAAGGAGGATGGAAATGGTTGTTTAAAAATTGGATATACCCTCAAATGAGGATAAGAAGGTGCCCATATGCTAAGATGAACTCTAAGATGATTCCAAGATGAAGTTAGATGAAATATAAACCTATGGAGGAGAAAATGAGATGATGCAAGAGAGAAAACTATGTGGAATAATGGAGTATTTAACTACTATTGTAGGATCCATGAGCTATGGTAGAGGCTTCAATGTTACCTTATACAAAATAAGGAGCAAAGAGAGCATGCAAATGAAAGGAAATGCAAAGGAATTATATCTAGTCTACAATGTTAATGCAATATGAAAGTAGTGTAAAGTAACATGTGAAACGAAAAGTTTATTTAGAGTGCATGGAAATAAGAACATGTAAATATGAGATTAAATAAAAGAAATAAGCATGTAAACTTATAAATGAGATGGAAATGAGCATGAAAACAAGCTAAATAGAGATTAAGCCTACAAGTAGATGAGAGTTAGATAAAATGAAAGGTAAATACCTACAAAATGAGAGATGTTAATGATTAAAATGCATGGATAGAAAGAAGAAATGAGATTAGTATGCCAAAATGAAGAGAGAAATGCTTATATATATATATATATATATATATATATATATATATATATATATATATATATATATATTAACTTATTGTAAATGGAAGTATTTAAGCACAAACAAGCATTAAATAGCTAAAAATAAGTGTTAGAGATGCTAAATGAACAAAGAGACAAGGATTAGTAAATGTAAATATAAAATCCAAGTTATCAAGGCCAAAATAAGATGGAAAATATATAAAATAAAGACAAGAAGAATAAAAAAAGAGAGGTGCTAGGAAAATATATAGTCCTAGCATGATTCTCTTGCTCCAATTCCTCCTTGCCTTGCTTGACTTTACCCCAAATGTTTGTTGAGAGTGCTATGAATGAGAGAATGAGAGAATGCAAATGAGAGAAGGAGACAAAAATAAAATTTGGTAGAGTGTAGATAGCTAAAATTGCTTGTTGAATGCTTCTCAAAGGGTTGCATTTATATATTTTAGGAGGGATTGAGAGGGAAAATTAGATGCAAGATGCCATTAGGGAACAAAGACTAAATTTGAATTTGTAGGTCTAGATCATGGCTGGATCATGTGACATCAGATGAGGTAGTGGGACGAAGGAATCTATATGCCTCTAGCTCATTTTGAAGGATTCTAGCTATTTTTGCAAAAATATCACTTGGTATTAAAACTGCCATTGGTATTTTTGTCTTGATTTTGACTAATTGTCAGTTTTGACTAGTTAGATGGTTAAAAATTAACTTTTGCCAAAAATACCACATGATATCAAATTTGCCACATGATATCAAAATTACCACTAGCATTTTTGTCATGAAGTGGTAATTTTGATAAAGGATGGAAATGGTATACAAATTTATCAGGTTGAGCTGATTGATTATCTACTAATGCTTGGTGTGATGTTTGATGTGTTTGCTTAGGTAGTGTGTCAAAATTAGGTGTCTACATTTTGCCCCATTTTGATTTTATTTCTATGAAATTGCATAAAAAATAAGTTGTAGGAATCCAATTTTGACATTGTGATGCTTACTAATATCTTGAGATGCTTTTTTGAAGAAATTATTATGATTGAACTTGTTTTCATTGTTTAACCTCATTGTTGCATGTATGCCTTGGACTAGTGTCTTGTGGGTATCTGATAATTCATGCCCTATGTGCCCCATGGGTGCCCCATTGAGATTTTTTTCCAAATATTATTTTGAGATAAGTCTTGATGTGAAGGAAGACTAAATAAAATGCAAAGATATATTTTGAAGAGAAAAAGGGTTAGGGTGGGTATGGTGGGTTAATAGAGGAAAGGTAAGAAAATTCAAGTCATTTTCACTGTATAAATGTATAAAATTGGAGAGCTTGTGTGAAAGAGGCTAGATATCATTGGCGAATAATGAGACTCACTCATCATGATGACTTGATTTGAGGGACAATGTCAGCTCCAAAGAAGATTTTACAAGTCAGACTACAAACTGAGACCAAATTTTTTATTTTGGATCATTTTTTGTATTTTCTAGAGGTTGTGGTGAATTTTCTAGTGATTTTTTTCCACTTATGGTGATCTTTCCAAAGTGATAAAAATATCTTAGAGTGATGCTAATGAGGCTTGGGTTTACATTTTTGATAAGGAATAATGGGGTTGGTGAGCTAAGAGCGATGTATTAAGGTTATGGATAGCATAATGATTTTAGTGGATGATAAAAATTATGGAGTGTTGGTGGTCATCAACTTAGAATATATGGCTTATATGCTAAAGTTAGACTTTGATTGGTCACTCTCACAACGTTGGCTAAGATACGGTATCTAGAGACCAACATTTTTAGGTTACCCATGGGAGAGATGAGTGTGACTTTTGAGGGCATGTGGAAAATTCTTCATGTCCTTATGTTGGGATTTCCAATATATCTCAAAAAGGATAGTAAGGTTGGGAGGAAGTTACTAACAAGGAAGGAGAGGTTTACAGGGATGACCACAAGATTATGCATCAATGATGTATACAAGGGGATTCATATAGATTGTACTATAACATTATTATGCTCTATTGTATCTAAGATTATTATGGTAAATATGAGCTAATGGAATCTCCCTTAAGGATAGGAAGTGATGATAGCTAGTTTGCAAGGTCATAGAATTGTCTATGCATGGACTCCAGCTAATATAGGATACTATATCAGGTTGTTTACCATAATGGTAAGAGCTTAGAGTGTTGCACTCTTTCAGGTGTGGGCTTGGGAGCATATGGAAGTTATATGACCATCAATAGGAGAGGTCAAAAAATAAAATGTAAAGATACCTATGGTGTATTGATGGTAAGGGGCTATTAGGCCAAGTTGATGCTCCTTGGCATAGGATCACCAGACAATAGATAATATGAGGTCTTCACAAATCACATGGTATCCATGTAGAGGATGATATAGGTGGGATGATGATGGTAAGGAGTTGGCTCAAATGAGCAAGATAAAGTGGCTAGATGATGAGGAACAAGGTTATGAGCTCTATCGATATGACATAATGTTGTACCAATTTGGAGTATTCAAGGGATACTTTTGTTGGAAGAGGTGCGGGTGCAACAGATTACTCAAGAGAGGTTGTTTGACCCTCCTAATGTATTTAATTTTATTGAGGTGAATGTAAATTATCACAACATACCTGATCCAATGACAAATGATCTCATGGTAGCAGAGGGATACATGTTGTGGTAGTTGAGAAGATGGCCAAGATTCTTAGGGACATACAATGATGGCTAGGAAGGTATTTTTGGATTGAAAGGATACACCATCGAAAACCAAGGGAGAGGGTTAGGGTGAGGGCAAGGTAGGGGATGACCCTTTGGATGTACCTCCATTGGTAATAATTCTTATGGTGCCAAGAGTATTTAGTGAGCCTAGCACTAGTTGATTAGTTGCAAAGGATATTTAGGTAGAGCTAGAGGCTTTTATGAGGAGATTTTAAGAGGTTAGAGAGTGGTTGGTAATAGTGGATGCTACACAGGAGGAGGAGGTAGATAGATATCAAGAGGATATGGATTGAATGGTATAGTAAGGCTTTAGCTAAGTTGTAAGTTGATCTAGATCATGTTACTCAAGAGAGGACTGAGACCCTTTCCACTGTAGACAAAGAATTAGATGTAGGTGTGATGGTCGTAGTAGTTAGTCCAATGGAGTGGTCATTGGAGTATATGGATAGGGATATGGCTATTCATAGGTTAGAGATAAATATAGTTTAGGAATAATTTGACAAAGTGATAAAGGAGCTATAGTTATCATAGGTTGAGATAGAGAGGAAGAGGACTCATGTTGTATACTATCAACAACTTTATCATTCAATGGTTACTCTAGGGGCTAGGGCATCATCATTGTCATGGACATGGTCGAATTCATCTATGAGTTGTTATTTATAGATATCAATATACTTTAGGTCTTCATACCCTCCAACAACACATGGATATGGGGATGAGGGATCTAGATATGGTTAGGGATAGGCTTATGGGAGTGAATTTATTAATTTTATTATTTGGTAAATCCTCTCTTTGTATATGTTAGGGGTTAAGGGTATCAATTTTGATATTGTGGTACACCTATTATATAGGTATGTATGATTTTGAGATATATGCAATTATGATATTATGCTATATGCTTATCTTTGTGTGTTGATTTTTGATGATGTGATATTGTTGATTTAAGTTTAATTATTGATTATAGTGAAATATAAGATAGATAGAAGGTGTTTAGAGAAGCATTATGTGACTTTAGCAATGGTTTATGGGATCAAATAATGGATAAATACTAAATGATAAGAAATACTTTCCTAAGTGGAGACTTGGGAGTTTAATAATAGATAAGCACTCATATGTGTTCATTTGTATAAGCGATGGTCTCTAAACCTGATAAAAGACAAGCACTAATTGTGATCCCAATTCAAGTGTCATCCTTTAATCCTAGAAAATATTGTGGGGTAAGTGTACATCCTTAAGCAATGACCTCAGTGTTATCCTTTGATCCTAGAAACACTTATGGATGAGTGCTAAAAATATGTGAAAATTCTTTTCCCAAGTGGTTTCCTAAGAGCCATGATGATGGACAAGCACTGATGAAAATGGAATTAAAATCTCATCATGCTTAAATGGTGGTCTAAGATGCCACATAAAAGAAAAGCACTTAAGTCATGATGAGGTATCTATAATATGTATAAGATATATGTATTGTGGTCAGTAAAGTTAGTTGTAAGTAGTTGTTAGTAATGCTTCATATTGTGAGTGGCATGATCCAAAGAATTTTATTGAACAAATGTATGTCACACTTTTAGTTGCATAGCCCAAAGGACTTTACTAAGAAAATGTGTGCTATGCTTTGAGAGGCAAGGCTAGGACTTTATTGGGAAAATATCTATGTCATGCTTTTAGTGGAAATACCAAAAGGACTTTATTGAGCAAATGTGTGTGTCATGCTTTGAGTAGCATGGATGAAAGGACTTTATTAAGCAAATGTATGTCATGCTATGAGAAACATGACTCAAAGGAATTTACTGAGCAAATGTATCTCATGTTATGAGAAGCATGGTCTGAAGGACTTTACTAAGAAAATGAATGCTATGCCATGAGAAGTATAGCCTAAAGGAATTTACTAAGTAAATGTACATCATGTTGGGAGAAGCATGGCCTAAAGGAATTTACTAAACAAATGAATGTTGTGTTGTGAGAAGCATAGCCTGAAGGACTTCATTGAGAAAATGTATATTGTGCTATGAGAAGCATAGCCAAAAGGACTCTAGTAAGAAAATGAGGGGGAAATGATCATGTATGCATAACTTTATAGGTACCCCTAGGTAGGAGAGGGGAGATATGTAATACGAGGAGCAAGTAGCCCCTATATGAGATGTTAATGTTGATGGTGACAATGAGGAGCATTTTGATAAATGTTGTATAGTGATAGTATCCTAGATCTCCTGACATATCTAAGAAGGAATTTGGGTGTATAATTTCATAACCTAATGCATATGCAAATACTTATATGTAATAACCCTCCTTAGCATGACTTACACTTGATAACTGATTTATGTATTGATGTGTGGACATCTAATGCTTAATTCCATTTTATAATATCAATATGGATTGATAGTTGCACTCTATGTTTATATTATATCACTTTTGGAATATGGTATTGTTTATGTATTTGTGGTTGTAGGGCTAGGTACTCCCACTAGTGTATTGGTATGAGACAACCACCAGAGTTGAGAGAACTATGGGAAATGATGGATGATATTTATCATTGATAGCTTGAGGGTACAAAGGATATCCTTCATGTACATGCATTGCACATTTATGTTGTGATTAAACACACCATTGAATGAAGAGATTGCTATTAGCACATGAACCATCCTTAGTAGATAGGTGATAGCATCTTGGTTATCTTAAAAAGAGCCTTCTACTCAAGGAATAACTTTGGTTGTGCCTAATAATATTTTCCTTTGAATGCTTTGTGCATGTTTTTGAAGCATGAAATATGAATGGTTGTTATTTATTTTCAATTTGGTATTAGTATTAATGTTGGAATTATAATACCAAAGATATTAGTATCAATGTTAATAATTAATATTAACATTTGATATTAATTTATAAGATGGATAAGTAGTTATTATTATTCTAATTATGGAATGATTTAATGTTGCATGGAGAGTTATTATCATTAATCCTTGTAATCAGAAAGTTCTTTATGAAACTATTATGAGAGCCTTAGAAGTTACATTGAATTAGATTAATTAAGGAACTTCTTTTATATAAAAAACCCTAATTAGAAGTAGGGTGGTGTTTGCATAACATGAGGAGTATGGATTTTACCTTATTGGAAGCATCCCATAATGCTTGAGGATGGAGGACTAACAAGATTTGGAGGGAAAGAACATTTTCCAATCCAAGCTCTTATGAGGACTTCGTGTGGAAGGAAAGAGGATTGGCTAAAAGAAGAGAAACATAGACACAGACAAAGATGGGAGGAAGAGGTGTTGGATTTTGGAGCTCTTATTCTATATAGAAGAGGTAAGCTCAAATTTTTGATGTAGTTTAAGATATTAAGATCTTATGTTTTACTTGTCTATGTCTGTAAAGCATTTTATTATATCTAGTTGTTGCTTTATTTGTATCCTTGGTAGCTAGATTCTATCCCTGGAGCTAGGAACCTTTCATAGAGTAGCATTAATGTTGTACGAACTTTTTTTTTGGCATAGTGTGTTGTTTCTAGAGGAAATAACTTTGGAATACCACATTATAGGTTTCCCTACTCATTTTCAATGCTCTATCCAAGCCATATAAGTGGTAGATAGTCTAGGATAGTTGCATTATTTCCATAATCTCAGTATTCATGTGCAATGAGTCATCTATGCCTGTTATGTATGATTTTATTAGTATAAGTTTTATCTTAAGGTTTAAGATTATGTTGTTTGTTGAATGTTTCCTTTGAAGTTGATTTGATTGATTTAAATTATTGTTTATTGGGGTGCCTTGGGTATTTTGTGAGCTAAGAGAAGATTTTTCTTGGGCTCCTTGTTTTTTTGAATGTTTGGATATCGTGTTGGATAAAAGTGGGTAAGGTTTTGAAATAATGTTATTTGGTTCTTGTTTATTTAAGGAATTTTGAAATTAGAGTGTATAAGAGATTGTTTAAAAGTTTTAGATTACATTGGTAGAATGTGCATTAGAAATCAACCTATACTTAGTAAACTAGAACATAGTTTTGGATGTAGTTTTCTTCTTCTTAAGGGGATTCAACTCTGGTTAATCTTAAGATATGAATTTTGTTTAAGAAAAGATTTAGAGAAAATTAAATCTCATTGTATATGAAAAATTATTATGGGTATGGTTGTTTTATAGATTCCATATATGCATTAGGGATGTTCTATTTTGCATGCTAATGGTTTTTTGTTATTTGGAAAAGGTGTTATTTAGTCTCTAAGAAAATTATGCATGAGTGAGAAAATGCTTGGTTTTCTTTTAGGTGCATTGAGTTTATTTGAAAGAAAAGTTTATGATGCTATTAATGGTTGCCTAAGGATTGAGTAGATAAGGAACCATTAATGGGGGAAGTACGATATTTTCTCCTAGTTGTATGGTTTTATTGTTTAAAAATGTATGTTTTACATGATTGTATACTTTATCGCTTAGTGCGTGTTAGGATTGCATTAGAAACCTATGAGTTATCCTGATCCATAAGCTTCTCTCAAAATTCAGGGGAAATTTACTTTCATGAAGAGGATCGTGAAAAGGTTGTGTAGAGGCCACTTAGGTAGATTGGCTCTAATGTATTTGGGAATGAAAAGTTATTATATAAATGTAAGTTTTGTTATGTAATACTTGATTATTATTATTCTGAATTAATAAGGCTTGGAATTCTTTGTGAGAAATGAATGGAATGTTAGTTTTCTATGTTTTGGAAGAACGAGTTTGATTTAAATTCATTATTATAGCTTTTTAGATCTTCAAATATGCTTATTATTTCAACAATTGATGAGGCCTGAAAATACCTCATTTTAACACTATGTTTGACATATAAAAAACTATCATATTATTAAGTTAAATGCCAAATAGTTGATTAGAATATATATTTATTAAGTGTTTGCATGATTTTATGTTAGGATCATTATATCTCTGTTTTTGACTATTTTCAGCATTTTGTGACTGCTTTTGCTTGATTAAGTAGCAAATAAAAATATGCATTTCAAATAACCAAATGTGGTATGTTGATATCCATTAAATTCACAATGGTTTATGAATGTTTTCTTGCCCTTCAACTTGTTTGAAGTCCACATTGAAGCCAAATTATTAGGACTATCATAAATCTAAAAATCTAAAAAAAATAGCCATATAAAAATCAGCAAGCTGTCACTTTATAGGAACACCTTGAAGTTGTCAAGCAAAGCATGAGGATATGGATGGAATGAGTTCAAAAGGACTACAGAAGACATATAACCTATTTAGAAGCATTCCCACATGGTCTAAATAGACAACAACAAGGTATAACAGAGCAGGGAAAATTGTGCAACACTATTGCACTATTTCAACATGGATACTTGGTGAATGAAGTGTATAAATTCAGTAGCAACTTGATGTACTCCTTCATGTTGATATTTGAACAATTTTTCCATGTTATAATTTGTTTGAATTTGCAAAAAATACAAATATTTTACAACTGTGCAGCAGAGTTGAAAAATGCAGTAATTTACTATGTAAATTCTAGCAAGCTACCAATGAATGGTAAGGCATGGAATTCACACATGGAGAGAGATGAAGGCTATTGCAATCTGATCCTAAGAGCTAACCCACCTGAGAAATGTAGATGAAATCACTTGAAGAGTACATAGTTGTTCATTATGAAGATCTTCGGAATGAGCAGACATCTTCAGAATGAGAAATACAGTCTCTTTGGAATGAGCGAACATCTTCGGAATGAGAAATACAGTCTCTTCGGAATGAGCCACTTATCTTCAGAATGAGAACAAAAATTTATTTTTGAATTGTTGATTGATTTCTGAGGATGGAAAAAGGGAAAGAATATTGAAAAGGTTAAAGGAAAATATCTCCCATCTGACTTTGCCGTCCTTGCCGTCCAAAGCCACCATTCATGGAAAACATCAATTTTGATCCTCTTCTAGGATAAACCCAAAAAACAATGCAACATAATAGAAAGTTGTTTGCAAGATAGAAATGGCATATTATGAAGTGGATAAATATGTGTGAGATATTTCTAGACTCCTCCCACGTACTCCCACCACTGAATATGCTTTCTAAGGGCCAATGACTACTACTGCAACACAAACTGTCAAGATTTACATTTATTTCAGATCCAGAATTATTGGCAAATCAATGTAAAGTAGCACATAGGCTGATTTGAGCATGGGATATGTTGTAAATATTTATATAAATAACACAACTCCCTCCTTGGTTGAGCTAGTTAGGAATTAGAATAGAGGGGAGTTTTCAATAGCAACAATTAGGACTGTACAATAATTTTCTGTAACAATTTTCAGCATGTTTTGTCATCAATAAAAGTGCGATTATTTTATCATTTTCTATTCCGAGTGTTAATTAGTTAAGGAGTGCTTTTCACCTCCTTCTAGATCAGGAAGTATGGGCCCACTTTCAGATCTAGAAGGAGGATTTTTATGGCATGTTTTAATCTGTAATTTTTCTATAGCAGAATTAATAGATTACTTGTCAAGTTTACTTTTCTTGTTTTAAGTTTGTATAATGTTCTTTATGTTTTCTATTATGTTTGTGTACAACATTTGTATGTGTGTCAGCTGACAAATTATATTAAGAATTTTTACTTTGCTTTCCATGTTCTGTTATTTTTATGTTTCAACAGCTTTCAATTTCCAGCAGATTTCATTTTGCTGTCAATTCCTATAGCAGAAGCTTGACGACCTTCTGTTGTAGGGCATTGACAGGTGTTTCATTTCCAAGTATCACTTCCATTCTGCAAGAGTAAACTAGGTTTCAATTTTGCAAGTGTAATTTAGGACTTTATTTCAGCAACATTTCAATTTAGCAATTTCAATTCTGTTATTTCAATTTAGCAAAAGTAGATTATATTTTAATTCAACCATTTCCAATTATTGCAATTGTAGTTAATTGCTAAATTCTGCAATTTAGATTTAGTTTTCAATTCCTGTAATTTATTTCAGTTTCCATTCTGTAGACTAGATTTAGTGTGATACCAAAAGGCTAAACCAATTTGCTTCACTAATAAATGCTTGAAATCTGAATGCCTAAATTGCACTCTACCCTAACTTTCTATCGTAGACAGCCTTGGACACCACCCCGGATTGATAAGATCTTTGAGATTTAATGATGTGCTTAACGACAATGCATCAAAAATAACATGATGAGGTGCTAAAATGCTTTTAATTTTGTTATATGAATTATTGGTGAAAATAATAAAGTGTTATATTTAAGGATGTTTTAATGTAGCACTTGATTAAAATGGATGTTTTATGTTAGCATTATGTTGGAACTTTATATTAGATGCTAGAAAAATAATTCTATCTCTTAAAATCATGTAAGCATAGCACTTTATTGTTTTATTAGAGAGATATTATGGTTCTTAATTTATTTATGATTCTTGGGTTATGGGAGGGCTTGGATGGGACTTAAAGCCATATTAGAATGCTTGAGACATAGGCTTATGTGTTTAGAAGTAATGAGTTCTTCAGGATATTATTCACAAATCAATATAGTGTTGACACCTTGAATGGTGAGGATAAAATAATCTTGTTCATTTCCAAGTGAGTGGTAATGGCCTTAGTTAGCCCACAGAGGTGTGGTAATTAAACACTAAGGCATTACACCAAAATAATTCTACATATATGGACTTACGTAGGGTTAGGGAATAGACATCACCTTTTAAGTGTTAGGGGCCTTAGAGGATAATCCTAATGTCGTGGTCAAGTTTTCCTATACTGGTGAGGATATGGAAAAGGTGGGGGACTACTATTGGCATACTTTTTAAATGGTGAGGTTTAGAAAGGTGAATCCCAAAAATACTAGATGTTAGTCACTCTTGTCCACTTGAGTGTCGTCTATAGCAAAAATAACTCAAAATTTGGTTATGCCTTATATTTATACTAGAATGTATTGGGACATCTTTATGAACCTTGTGATAAATAAATAAATATATATATATATATATATATATATATATATATATCTATATATTATATATATATCAGGTTGGCTTTGGTGGGTTGTTATAGCTAGTATCAGAGCTCTAGGTCATAGGACTAGAAGCTTCCATGCATTATGCCTAGGATGATCCTTGACTTGATGTGCTACTTTGGGAAGATTTACTCTACTAGGAACCTTAACATGATCTAGGATAAGTTGGGTATTGCATGTCGACTAGACCAATCAGACCAAGAAGTAAAAATCCTAGAGAGTGTAGTTTCTTTTTGGGATACCACCTTAAGGGTAGGCAAGTGTGTCCATGATCATTATAAAGAGAGTGATATTGGTATTATTAGAGATGGTACCTTGTGGGTAGACAAGTTTGACCTCAATCATTATCAGGTGATTGATGATAATAATATCAAATATGACATCTTATAGATAGGTAAGTGTGACCATGTAACAACCATAGTCTACTCACTGGTTGTTAAAAATACAAATTCAAAATTTTATTTTATTTCAAAAATAGTTATCACCATCTAACAAATACACACCCAACTTTATATTAGTACATAGGCATAAAATATTGTACTCCGAGATAAAATACTATTGTAGACAGAATAACAAGTGCTCAAGATTGGCCAAATCTTGCAACAGTACTACCATTTTATTGAGAACCCCTTCTCATTCTCAAGTTTTGTTTTCTTAGAAACTTTCAGATCCCATAACATCTGAAAGGGTGGATGCATATTTCCCCCATCTTGTACCATGAAGGATGTTGATCCACTGACCTTTTCTTTGTCCTTGTGGTCCACTGATATTATCCTCATATATGTTTGTGATTAAGCATTTATGACCATGCTAGAGTTAGCGTAGTTATGTCTAATGTCTGATTGTAGATCACCTTATGGGACACAACCAGGGCCCACTAATACTCTAGATTTTAGGACTAGGTTTAATATACCATATCTCGATTGACGATAATGCTACCCATACCATCTATAATTGGACCTTCCAACCCCAAGGACCAGCTCCTTAGCAATTATTTTAATACAATTTTATAAATAACCAAACCTTAACTTCTATTTGAAGATTTCTAAAGTTGAAAAAAGGATTCCTAATTCTCATAACAAACCTTCAACTAGTGAGTGCATATGAAATAGATTTAATTATAATTTTAAAATAAATTCCCATACTTTATAGTCTACGAAATATTACAGGCGGTGTATCCAAAAAAACATATACATAATTGCCCACATATATAGGGAATTTTAGAGCACTTTAACCAAGTCAAGCAATCAAAACTAGCTTCCTTAAAAATATATGAAAAGTTTTGCAATGCAACAAGACATATTATAGAAGGTATAAAGCTTCAGATTTCATCTTTAAAAATTTATTTGTACACAAGTTTCTTGCCACAACGAAATGCATTGGTTCTATAAATCTGCTATTGAAGACAAGACTCTTTTAATAATCATTTCTCATGATTTAATACTAGACACAATAGCGTCTATACAAACTACTCAAGAAAACCAACTTAACCAGAATGGATTTTTCACTAGAGGTGTGCTACCATGCCAATACGAGCATCAACACTAGTGGCATTTCCCTTAGTTTCTGAGGAGGCAGAGAATTGAGGAGTTGAGAGCTAATTGGATCAGCTTGGCCCAAAAATGGATGCATTCAACTAGATGAAAATATAATGCAACAACCAAAAAATATACTTCTCAAGCACAACAATATAATTCAATATTGAATACATACCAAAACTAATACAAATTCCCAACATGGTTTGCAATTACCACTGTACACACCTAGTCGACAAGTTTCATTATTTAACCTGGTTTGGTTTTACTATTAAATTTTAGAGTCTACATGTTTTTATATTAAGTCATCACTATGGCAGAAGATATGATTTACTCCACATACACATACCCTACACGAAAATAGCTCAAAATTTTAACACTGCGTCAATATGGAAGGAAGTCACAATTTACTCCATGGCAACAATTCAAAGGTTTAACACAATAACAATTTGGTAGATTTCACGATTTGCTCCATGACAATCATTCAAAATTTTAACACAACATCAACATGGCAAAATTCATGATTTGCTCCATGGCAATCGTTCAAAAGTTTAACACAACATCAATATAGTAGAAAAACACAATTTACTCCATGACAACAATTCAAATATTTAACACAACATCAATGTGGTAGAATTCACAATTTTCTCTTTGGCAAAAAAAATTAACATAACAAGATTATATCTATTTTACATCCGAAAACACACAGGTAGAATGATTAAGAACTCACTTGCTATCAAGTCGTGGTTGGATATGAATTGAAGTTGAATGTTCTACAAAGATCAAGGAAGCACAAATCACACGAACATTCACATATATATTTCTAGACTTTCCAGTCCCCCTAAAGTAATGCAATCCCCCCATTTTATAGAAACCATATATGATTTTTATGATGACACCTATCACCTAAACATGTAAGAGGTTATTCAATTTACTATCAAGTGGTGGAGTCTTCATTCCTCCTATGAATGAAAGAACATCACTTAGATGTTCTCCAAATAAAAATCTAATTATTTAATTATTTTATTTATATATAAGTTTATTATTATTTTATTATTATTATTTTTTTATTTTTAAATTTTGATTTATATTTTAATATTTTATATGATGTTTTTAAATTAATATTTGAAATAAAGATAAAAATAATACTTTTATTTTAATGAAAAAAGACCATATAAAATCAATTTTTACCCAGCAAAATAAAATTATCCACTTTTTTTCACAATCAAACATATGGCAGGAAGCAAAATGACCTATATGAAATATTTCGGTGGGCTTCCATGTACCCATGGGCCAAGGTGCTTTTTAAGCACAATATCATATCCCACCTTACCTGATGCTTTCAAATTCTATATCTACTAGGGGTGGGTGTTCTTCTCATCTGTATCGCTTACTACGAGGTGAAGACTTGCTCCTGCACTTACAAATGACTCTAGCAGTATCACATTCTTCAAGCAAATTAAATAATTAATTATCCAAATAGTGGGGATGTTACATTCTCCCCCACCAGAATTTAACACAGTCCCTGTGTTAATCAAAATATTTTGGTAGGTTTCAAATTATTTGAACACACACACACACACACACACACACACACACACACACACACACACACACACACACACACACATAAAATATATATATATATATATATATATATATATATATATATATATATATATATATATATATATATATATATATATATATATATATATATAAACAAGCCAAATATTGTGCACTGTACCAAAACATGCATGCATTGCAAGTATCTCAAATTATGTATCATGAATCCAACATAGACAAATATTGACATATCAATATCCAAATGTTTATGTAAATATCAATTTTCAAACAAGTATGGAAATTGTTCTTTCATTGCTGCCACATCTTCCCATGTGGCATTTCTTTTTGAGTAGAGATCCCACTGGACTCTACATTGGTCAACAATCATTTTTCTTAATTATTTGGTTCTAAATCCCAAAATCCTAATGGGTCAAACCTCAATGAGTTGCGGGTCCAATGTTTGCAAATGAGAAACATCCAGTATGTGTGAAGGGTCAACCACATATTTATGAAGGAGGGACACATGGAAGGTACTATGGATTTTGGACAAATTAGGTGGCAAGGCTAATTTGTAAGCAACAAGACTAATCTTAGCAATGATCTCAAATGGACCTATGAATTTGGGGCTACGTTTAGTGGATTTTATGGAGCTCTTGGTGGGTTTGACTCTCAAGAAAACTTTATCACCAATAGCAAACTCTCTAGGAGTTTGTTTTAAGTCAGCATATCTTTTCTGACGATCTACGACTTCTTGAAGTTATTGGTAGATTTCTTTCAACTGGAACTCCATTTTTTTTACAACATATGGACCGATCATCATTCGATTATCTAGGTTATCCCATGTTAATGGTGTTCTATACCTTCACCCTTATAGGGCTTCAAAAGGGGCCATGCCCAACGTGGTATGATAGCTATTATAAGAAAATTCCATGAGGAAGAGGTAATATTCCCACTTTCCCATACAATACATACGCAACATATCTTCCAACACTTGGATGACCCTCTCGGTCTGTCCATCCATCTTAGAATGATAACTTGTGTTGATGTTAAGCTTTGTATCCCATGCTCGGTTCAAAGCTTGCCAAAATTTAGAAGTAAATCACAAATCCCTATAAGAGATAATTATTTCAGTTTAACCATGCAGTATTACAATTTCTTGAGCAAACTTATAGGATATTTTAGGAGCATCATCATGAATATTTCTAGGTATAAAATGTGCCACCTTAGTTAATTTATCAACTACAACAAAAATTGCATCATGTCAAAATCAATTTTTGGGTAGACCAACTATAAAATCCATGGAAATCACTTGCCATTTTTGTGTTGGAATATCAAATAAATGTAGTTGTTCCCCAGGATGTTGATTTTTAACCTTAACATTTTAGAATTCTAGATACTTTACAACAAAATGAATCACATATTTCTTCATTCTCGACCAGTAGCAGTCCTTTTTTATATTTTCCCTCATTTTCACCACTCTTGGGTGAGAAGAATACGGAGCACAGTGTGCTTCTTGCAATATTATTCTTTTTATCTCATCATTATTTAGTACTACTATACAGTCTATGAAATATATTAGATCATTTTTAACCCTAAAATACATATGCTAATTTGGTCCTTGCTCAACCTTAATACGACATTGGTTATAAAATCCATCATCTTTCTACAACCTTAGAATTTTTTCCATCAGTCCATAATGGCATCGTGTTAAAGCAGCTATGTGTCTTCTTTTGCTCAGTGCATCAGCTAGATTATTTTATTTTCCTTTAATATATTCTATCCCGAAATCATATTCGGCCAAAAATTCCAACCACCTTTGTTGTCTAAGAAAATTTATTTCAAACTTTTATGATCTATTTTCAATTCAAAGGGTTTACCCAATAAGTAATGTTGCCACATTTTGAGAGCATGTACAATGATGGCTAGCTGTAAATCATGAGTAGCATAATTTACTTCATGTTTCTTAAGTTTTTTGGACTCATATGCTACAACAACCTCATTTTGCATCAAGACTCCACCCAACCCTTATAGAGAGGCATCCATACAAACATTAAACGATGTATTGGGATTTGGAATCTGAAGAATAGGTGCATTTATTAACTTTTCCTTTAAATGCCTCCTCAAATTGAGGAGTCCATCTAAATTTTTTTCCCTTCCTTTGCACATTGGTTATGGGAAAGGTAATCTTTGAAAACCCTTTTACAAAACATCGATAATATCCATCCATTCTCATAAAATTTTTGACTTCAGGTACATTGGTGGGTGCTTTTCAGTATGCTATGGCTTCTATCTTTTTAGGATCAACTGCAACCCCATTAGATAAAACTATGTGCCCCAAATATTGTACTTGTGGTGTTGTAGCGGGTTAAAATTGACCCACATTAATCAATCCTAAGTTAAAAACATTAGAAAAATCAAATTAAACTATCCCCTAACTTGCTGCCTCGATTTTTGTGCCCGTTGCAAGTTTATTTTTAACCGTTGTATGAGATCGTATGATTTTGTACGAGATCGGATGATTTTGTACGAGATCGGATCACCCGATCTCGTCCAAAACTAAAAATTGCCCTGTTTAGCAAGGAAACAAAAATTGTTACAACTCCTTTGTCCTTACCTGGCCAACTGCACGATAGTTACGGGATCGGCTCGAATGATCTCATCCAGAATAGGGGAAGTTGTAACACCCTTCATTTTTAGCCCAACCCCTCAACTAATCCTATTCTATTTAATCCAGGCTCCTCGCCTTGGATTCCCCCTAGAAATTTTGCATACCTTTCGCTCTGTTACTTCACCATTTTTGCTATGTTTTTGTAGGTTGGATTTGTGCATCGGTTGGATTCGTGCAGGATCGTACCACCCGATCTCTGGATCGTACCACTTGATCTGGTCTACATCAAATATTTCTTCCTGTTAAGCTGCTTGGGGGCATCCAGACCTCACTGTTTGCATTTTCCTCTCCTTATTTCTCCTATCTTAGATCATATTTATTATCTTATTAGATCATTTTAAATCCATTACCATTGATACATTAGATTTCATACTCATATTTTATCACTTTTTCATGAATGTCCATGTGTCTAGCATAGATCTATATTCATTCATTCAATCATTATCCTTTTAAGTTTATCATTTAATCTAATCCACCTTGATAAATGCATATTATTCTATAAATCTACTATTTTCTATGTCAAATTGTCAAACTGTAGGTTTATGCTCTGATTGGCTCGTTCGATCATAGATCGGACCGATCGATCACCAGATCGTATCACCCGATCTTGTTCGATTTTGATCGATCCTGTCTGCAGCAAGCATAAAAGTGCAAAAATCAGCCATCCGGATCTGGGTTAGAATTTCAAATCACTTTATAAGCATTGCATTGTTCATTACTTCCTATTTTCTATTGTTTTTTGGTTGCATGTGAATTAAAATCGCATATAGGTTAGCATAGTTGCATATTGGCCAAACTAGGTGTATGTGAGACTATCTAAAAGAATACATCAAACAAACTCCAAAACCTAGGCATGGAAACTGCCATAAAATGTTTCCTGGTGAACCCACCCAATTCATCAAAAAATCACCAAAGAGGGCATGACCTCAAGTGCCTCTCCTCTGAGGTGTAGACCTACTATTCTCCCATTCCCCTTCGAGGCATGGATCCATTAGCCTAGAGGAAAGGAGTGCAAGAATTTTAGAGCTACATTCTTTGGTGAACCTGACATGAATAACATAGGCATATTTCTGATTTATAAAACACAAAAAAGCATAAAAATCTATAAAACAAAAACAAAAACAAAATATCATTAGTCAAATTTGCACATTTTAAGTAAATTTCATAGATGTTAGACTTCAACATAGGAAGAGTTGCACGCATAAATATTAGAACATTATTATCTACACAAGAAATCTCTCTAATAGTTGAAAACTCTAGTATTCCATCTCAAGAACAGTGGACTGAACTCTGGAAAATATTAGACATTATAAAAGCCAACGAACCAAGACTTAGCCAAATTATAAGGTTTGACATAGCTAGAATCCTAGATCCTGAGAACGCTTCTCGCTACTTTGATATTCAAAGGGCATGTGAGAGGTGGTTAATGGATAAAAGAGCAAGTATTTCTTCAACTATTTATACCTTTGATGATTACATTGAAAATGCCATAACAATACACAGGTTTCTAGCACACATAGAAGATCAAGAAATAGTCTTGGAAAATAAGAGAAGATTCCATAAAACTCCTAGGGCAGTCCATTATCATGAGTATTGTCATGAAATATATTTTTATGGTCAAGAATATGAAATTGATAATATCACCATAGCCCATTTTATCAAATTCTTAAAAGCCAACTTTCAATTTGAGGAAGAACATTATATGTCACCTGAAGAACTTGAACCTATTAATGATATCTATAGACTCTTTCAAGAAGACTAAAGTATAATATTTAGAATATTATAATTTCTATTTTCTGCTTTGTTTTCAAAAATACAAAAAACATAAAAAACAAAATAATATATTTACATATTTGCATATTTATATAGGTATATATATAACATATATACCCCAAGAATTTAAGCATATATATATATATATATATATATTTGCAAGATAAAAACATCCTAAAACAAAATACCTAGAATTTTGAGAAGTGGTAAGCAATTAGAATCTGATGAGGAACAAGATCAAGAAAACCTTGATGATAGAGTAAATATTGAAGATGATAAACTCATAGAACAAGGTGAGGATGATAATGGAGGAGAAGAAGAAGGAGATCCTAATAAACCTTTTGTGGATTCTGAAGGTCATGTCAGCTTTAAATCTATTCAACAATTCATGGATTTCATGAAAGAACATATAGATGAACTTCATCATGTAATAAAGATAGAACATTTACTCCCATAAGGAGATTATTCAATGGAGGCTGCTATAGAAGTTGCTCTCCAATTAAATGCAAATCCAATGACATACATAGGTAACACAAACCAAAATCAAGTTGGTCCATCTAATCAAAATATAGATTTGAACAATAAAAAATCAGCAACACAACAAAATTCTAAACAAAAACAAAATTCTTCTACTTCTCAAGCTCCTAATCAACAAATAGCTACATCACAAAGAGCTAAGAAAATTCAAAATACCAATCATCATCAACAAAAAGTTCAACAAAATACAATCCCATATAAACTTCATAACATTGTTCCCACAAACACTTTACACAATAGTATTTCAACTGGAAATCCTTATGTGACAACACAACCTTATTATCAAAGACACAACAACATGGTGCAACAAAATCAATTTGGTGGACAACCACAGGGGCTTGAAGCCATGGTTAAACAATTGGCTTCACGTCTAGATCAAATGGATCCCTACCATCCCTCATACAGTTATAGAGAGATGTGTAGTCAACCCTTGGATCCTATTGTGGTTGCTCAACCATACCCAAAACATTTCCCTATGCATGTCCTCCCGATATATAAAGGAACCGAAGATCCTATTGAGCATATTCGCATGTTTAGGACAGCATGTCATGATATTTCTTATGATGACTTGTTGTTACTAAAAATATTCCCTAAAAGTCTCGGAGGCATGGCCCTAGAATGGTATTATCAACTACCAACAAATTCTTTGAGGAACTTTGAAGAGAATACAGAAATGTTTGTTCACCAATTTAGTGCATACATAGAAAGACATGTCACCATTAAGGATTTATACAACTTGAAACAAGGGAAATATGAGAGCTTTGCAGAATTCCTAGCCAAATGGAGGCAACTTCTAGGAAAATTACATTTTGCTTTACCTCATCGAGAAATGTTGGAAATATTCATTGGCAATTTACAAGAACAATTATCCTATGAACTTGCTACAACTACAGTAACCTCTTTTGATCAAGCTATAGACTTAGCAAGAAGGGTAGAATATTCCCTTATCAGAAGAGGCCAATTTAAGAAAAAGGATGAAGATAAAACTTCCAAAAACCAATATAAGAATAAACAAGTAGTAGGTGATGGAGTCACTGATAGTAGAAATACCTCAAACATCAATACTACAGAAGTTATAAAGAAGTTTTTGTTGAAAATTCTTGATAAACCTCCAAGAGAATTCACAAAATTAAATCAACCCTTAACCATGATTTTGCCTCAATTATTAGAACAAGGTTTAATACAGTTGCTAGAGATACGACAACCGGATACCACTACAACTAGATATAGGGCTGATCTACATTGTAATTTTCATCAAGTGGATGGACATTCAACTAATTCTTGTAAGTGATTGAAACATATGATACAATATTTGATTGATAAAGGTAAAATGGAAGTACAACAATTTCCTGCAAACAATAATACTCAAAATAATACCCAAAAACAACCAACTCAAAATGCAAATCAAAACCTAGATATTTTTCAACATCCTTTACCCAAACATGGTAAAGAGGTTGTAAATCAATTAGAACATCATAATGTTCCTCCTCCAACTCGGTATGTAGGAACCATTAGTAAATTTTTACCACAACAAGATTTGCAAACCTCCTATGTACCTACTCTATCTGTAGTCACAACTAGACCAATACAATATTTTCAATCTTCATCTTCAGAAGATACAAAAAGTGACACAGAAAACATAGAAAGTGAGACAGAAAGTGAAATAGACATCACCTCAAATAATTCAAATAGTTCTGAAGATGAGTCAGATCAAATTCTTCCCATCACAGATTTATTAGTTCTAGAAGAACCATTCCCTAGAAGAATGACCACTCGACCCTCATCTCAACAAATGCTTTCAAATGAACAAGCAAAAAATGCTAGACCTCACTTTGGTCATTTACAAAACAATAATGTTGTAGGTACTATTGGAGCCATCACTAGACAACAAGCCCAAAATCAAAATTCTCAATCACAAACTCAAACTCAAAATGAGAAATCAACTCCATTTGTATTAAAAGCACCTACAAAAGGAAATAATATATCAAATTCACAACAAAAATCTCCTTATGACATTAATGAACAATTGGCAAATATCACAACTAGAATTTCTCTTTTGGATCTTCTAAGAACTTCATCTATCCATAGAGAGGAATTAATGAATACCTTAAGCAAAATGATGGTACCTCAAAATATAGAACCTGATGTTGTGGTAAATGTTGTGATTTCTCAAGGAACAAATTATATAGATTTTCAAGATAAGGATATTCCTCCTCAAAGCATGTATAGAGATAATCCTCTATACATCACAACATTAATTGGGGATGTAGGTGTTAAAAGAGTTTTAATTGATAATGGATCATCATTAAACATATGCACATATGAATTTTTCCAAATATTTGGATTTAGAAGTGAAGATTTAAAAAGAACTGAAATGATTATCAAAGCATTTAATGATGAAACTCAAGAAACATGTGGAGTATTATCGATTCCATTGCAAGTTGGTCCAAGGATCTTAGATACGACCGTGTTTGTTGTACATTGTCCTGCATCATACAACATCCTTCTAGGTCGACCTTGGATCAATGCAATGAGAGTGGTACCCTCTACATTACATCAATGTGTTAAGTTTGAGTTTAAAAACCAACTAGTTACTATCCATGGTGATCCTAGACCATTTGACATGTGTGCTATGGTAGAACCAATAGGAGTCCCATTTTGTCCTGCTATGTCTTCAACACATCCTAGTCCACCTTCATCATCTAAAACTACACCATATAAATCTACAACTAAAGAAGATAGTCCCTCTACTTCATATCCTACTTTGGATGAAGTATTACCAGATTTATCTTCAATACTCACAACTTCAGAACATAATAATTTTACCACTCAAGATTCCCTAGTGTTATCTCAATTACCACCATCTCCCCAAATGATGGGCTTGCCACAAAAGTTGGGAAGTATCTATCATGTTGGGAGTTGTGCCTTTGTCTATGTAGGGTATGATTATGGTAAAATTAATATTGTGAGTATCACAATTGATCAAAATGGTTTTGCTAAATGTTACTTTTCTAATGGATATATAAAATCAAAACAAATGATGTGTAACATGGGTTATAGAGGTAAAGGTTTAGGACCTCTTGAAAATGGAATACAAGAACCTTTAGAAGTTGAGGAATGGCCTGCTCGATGTGGTATTGGTTACATTCCTACAAAAACCCAACCATTCCCATTTGAGGATGATGATCAACTTGTAACATATCAAGAATATTTAGCACATCAAGAATTTTTCAAACCAAGTAGAAGGATATATTCTTGTAATATGTTATCAATAGCATACCCAGACATGATTGCTGAACCAGATGAATATTTGGAGGGAGATATATTTCATGATATTTCTCTTGATGAAGTTTTAAAGAATAAATTCTTCTTTGATGGGTCTATACCATGTATAGCCCATGTTGAAGCAACTACCCCTCAAGAAGAGTTAGCTAAGTTAACCTTAGAAGAATTACAAGAAATGGGTGTATCACCCGCACCTCCTAAATTTGAAAGAGAATTAAATATTGTGGTAGAAAATGTTTTACAAGTTAACATTGGGACAGAAGAAAACCCTCACATGGTCAAAATTGGAGCAGAATTAAGTGAAGAAAGACAGAAAGAATATATTGCATTTCTCATAGAATATGCTGATGTTTTTGCTTGGACATATGCAGATATGCCAGGCCTAGATCCTTTTGTGGTCATGCACCATCTAGTAGTGCACCCTGATGCAAAACCTGTAAAGCAAAAACTTAGAAAAATGCATCCCAAAGTAGCACTGCTAGTTAAAAATGAGTTAGAAAAACTTTTGAATGTAGTTTTTATCCAAGCTATTGACTATGTTGATTGGATATCAAATGTTGTTCCAGTAACCAAAAAAGAAGCCACTAAAATTAGGGTTTGTACTGATTTTAGAGACATTAATGTTGCATGCCCTAAGGATGACTTTCCTCTCCCTAATATGGATCAAATCATAGATTTTACAGCTGGGAGTGGGATGTTATCCCTCATGGATGGTTTTTTAGGATACAACCAAATCAGAATAGCTCCTGAAGACCAACCCAAAATAACTTTCATCACACCTTGGGGAACATTTTGTTGGAAAGTAATACCCTTTGGTTTAAAGAATGCAGGAGCAACATATCAAAGAGCTATGACATATATCTTTCATGATATGATGTATGATATTCTACATGATTATGTAGATGATATTATAGCTCGTTCAGCTAAGGAAGAAGAGCATATTAATGATTTAAGAAAAGTGTTTGATAGATTAAGAGAATATATGATTCGCTTAAATCCAGAAAAATGTGTATTTGGAGTTAAATCAAGAAAATTGTTAGGGGTTATTGTTTCTATGCATGGTATAGAAATAGATCCCCTTAAAATTAAGGCTATCCTTGATATGCCACCACCTAAAAACATATCAGAATTAAGAAGTTTACAAGGTAAATTATAGTCTATCCATCACTTCATTGATAAGTTGGTAGATAAAACCTGACCTTTTCTTAAGTTACTTAAGAAAAACATTCCATTTCAATGGGATGATGAATGTAAAGAAGCCTTTGAAAACCTTAAATAATATCTTCTTAATCCTCTAGTGCTTGTTCCTCCTAGACCAGATTGTCCTTTTATTTTATACATTTTTGCTTCTGAACTTGCACTTGGAGCAATGTTGGCTCAAATTGATGATGATAAGAAAGAATGAGCCACATATTATATAAGTAGAACATTAATAAACTATGAAACCCATTATACTCCATTAGAAAAGCTTTGTTTGGTAGTTGTGTTTTCTATACAAAAATTGCATCATTATATGCTGAGTCAAAAAACATTTGTCATTGCTAAGTCTGATCCATTAAGGTACTTGATGAGTAGACCTTACTTGTTAGGATGCACAACTAAGTGGGTTCTTGCTCTGAGTGAGTTTGAACTCACATTTATCAACCAAAAATCTATTAAAGGCCAAGTTATAGCTGATCAATTAGTTGTTGCACCTCTAGAATCTACTCATCCTATAACCATAGAATTTCTTGATGAGTGTCTTAACTTAGAAGAGGATCTTTCTGAATCTTGGTCTTTGTATTTTGATGGAGCTAGATGCATGAGTGGTGTAGGTGCAGGTATTATATTAATATATCCACAAAAGCACCTTATTCCTTTATCATTTAAACTTCAATTTTCTTGTACTAATAATACTACAGAGTATGAGGCTCTAATCCTTGGGTTACGAGCCACTTTAGCCTTAAAAATTAAAATTTTATTAGTCTTTGGAGATTCTCAGCTTGTGATAAATCAAATTAATGAATTTTATCAGACACGAGATGAGAAAATCCATCCTTATAAAGAGTATGTTCTTAAGCTTATTTCATTATTTGAGAAAGTAACTTTAGAAGCCATCCCTCGCACTAGCAACCGTGTTATCGATGCCATGGCTATTGCTACCTCTTTGTTACCTTTGGAGTTGGATGATGAATATGCTACTATCATTATTCACCAACTCCAAGAACCAACTTCCTCTAAGTCATGTCTAGAGCCATTAGATGTGTTTTTAATTAATGAAATAACCCTAGAACCTTGGTACATAGATATCTTTAATTTTCTCCAAAATGGGACCTTCCTAGAAGGATTAGATAGAAACCAACGTAGGCTATTACGTAAGCGAGTTGTTCGCTTTGTAATTGTTGGTAATACCCTATACAAAAGATCTTTTGAAGGTATCCTATTAAGATGTCTCAATCTAGAAGAGTCTAAGAAAGCCTTAAGTGAAGCCCATGATGGATCCTATGGAGGACACTTTAGTGGAAGTGCCATTGCTAAGAAACTCCTTCGAATGGGATATTTTTGGCCTTCCATGGAAAAGGATGCTAATGATTATGTGCATCATTGTGACAAGTGTCAAAGACATGCAGACCTTGTTCACGCTCTCTGCTCAAGAACTCCAAGCTATATCTTCTCCTTGGCCCTTCTCTAAATGGGGTTTAGACATTATTGGTAAAATTAATCCTATTTCTTTTTGATGGTCATAAATTTATCATAACAACAATAGAGTATTTTACAAAATGGGTAGAAGCTATGCCATTAGCTTCTTGCACAGGATTTCAAGTGTCTAAATTCATATTTAATCAAATCATATGTAGATTTGGAATTCCATCAACTCTCATATCTGATAATGGAACATGCTTTAAGAACAAATATATTAAGAAATTATGTCAAAAATATAAAATTCAACATCGATGGTCTACTCCTTATTATCCACAAGGAAATGGCCAGGCTGAAGCTTCTAATAAAACCTTGATCAAAATCCTAAAAATATTGGTTAATAAATCAGGTCGTGACTGGCATATGCAATTATATCCTACCTTGTGGGCTTATCGAACTAGTGTTCGTACTCCTACAGGTGCCTCACCTTTTGTCTTGGTCTATGGTGCTGAAGCAGTTTTTCCATTTGAGTTAGAAGTTCCTTCTCTAGCTCTCCTACTTCAAGATGCTGAAGTAGGAGATGAATATCGTGCTGGTAGACTAAGTCAGTTGGAGCTTCTAGATGAGAAGTGTATTCATGCTCTAGAGCATCTTCGCTCTTACCAAGACAAACTCAAAATATCATATGCAAAGAAAGTTCATAGTCGATCTTTTGAAATTGGTGATTTAGTACTTAAAGAAAATAAAAAAATACTAATGCTAGAAAATATTTAAAAGGTAAATTTCAACCTAATTGGCTTGGACCATTTGTCATCACTGCTAAATTTGGATCAGGTGCATATCACTTGGCTACCTTGGAGGGAAAATATCTTAAGGAGCCAATGAATATCATGCATCTCAAAAGATATTATGCATAAAGCAAAAATTCCATCTCTGTATATAGTTGTAAATAACTTCTTCATCATTCAATTTGCAATTATCATATTATCAAAACAACAAAAAAATTTAAAAAACATGAAAATTTCCAAAAATATTTCAAATTGTTAAGCTCTCATTCTTTGCATCAATGTGTGTTGTTTTCCAAAATTCAAGTTATATTTTATTTTATTTTAGATAAACTCAAAAGTTATCTTGAACCACGCACTTAATTCACATATTTAATAAATTTTGATTTCGTCACTTTGATTATAAATCTCTCTTGTATTAAAAAGCACTATTACTTCACTAAATAAAATTTTGAGTTTTGGGAACTGATCTTGCTACTTCTTGAACCAAGAACACATTCTCACATCTTAAAAATGATTTGTTGCAAATTCAAAAAGGATACTACATAGTAGTCTTAGTTCCTTAAGCGAAAAGTTTCCCTTGCTATCCTATTATGTGCATGGTCTAGAATACTGAGAATTGGAAAAAGGACAAGCTCCCCCCTACCCGAATAAAATCCCTTGCTCTACGTCTAATATGAGCAAGTATCTCAAAAAAAAAAAAAAAAAAAAAAAGAAAAGAAAAAGAGAAAGAAAAGGAAAAGTAGTTCCACTACAAAAAGCAATAAAATCCCCTTGTTAAAAAATGGACAAGAATCCCTACTCCAAAAATCAAAAGAAAAGAAGGGGGTAATGAGCTTGAATCCCTAGAATTCCTCAGTTATTCGAAAGCCATGAGGTGAGCCCCATAACTCATGGTTTGTGCCCAACCCGCTTGGCCTTGGGTAAGCCTTTCACGTGGTGATATGTCTATCACATTAGCGACCTTATTTTGTATAGACCAATGTCCACTTGTGGATTAGCTAGCTTTTGGTAACTTGACTTACATAGTAGTTTGGTACAATGGCATGCACAAAATCATGGTTAATGAACATTTCACTTGCACACACATTGGTTCATATAAGTTTGCTTGTATCACTACCTTACTCAAAATCGGTAAATCAATTTCACAAGCACACACATTTGATCCTTGAGAGATTTTGTATCATTATGACAAATCAAGATGGATAATGAACTCACATGTCACACACTGGTTCTTGATAAATTTGACTTTGTCTTAGAAATAATTTAAAATATTTCTTTGAAATTTGTTGGACAACATTAGTTTATCATTATTCATATTAATTCATTACATAGATATTTCAAAATTTTCAAAATATTCAAAAATAACTTATTCCAAAAGAACTTGCATTTCCAAAATCATTTATCATGCATTGCATTTTGACTTCGCGATGATGGTATAATTCCTAGTAATTATTTTTCTCAAATTTCACACTAGGAATTCTATGCCTAGCGCAAGTCATCTTTCTCAATTTTTAGGTCTAAATCATTTCATATTTCTCAATATTCTTAAACATGTGGTACGATGATTTGCTTCATATCAATTTGTATTTTAAGAACAAACAATTTCATATTATCATGCATTGCATTTTTGACTTCGCGATGATGGTATAATTCCTAGTAACTATTGTCCTCAAAATTTTCACACTAGGAATTCTATGCCTAGCGCAAGTCATCCTTCCCAAATTTTCATGCTTAAATCACATTATTTTCTCACAACAATAATCTTTATCAAAATATTTCTTAAAAATCAAATTTTCTCAAAAACAAAATCAAACATCTTCTTTAATCATCATAAGCCTCAAGATCACTCTTGAGCCCCACAAAAACATTTCTATTATTAGCAATACAAAACTTCCTCACAACAAGATTCACTTCATGACCTAGCGAGCATTGATCTCCACCAATGGTCATATAACAACACAACATCCTTTGAGGTTCATTGCTAATCAATCAATTCTATCATCATTCAAAAATATCCTTTTCAAAAATATACTTTACCAAAAATCAAACCATTTTCTTTTATGTTAAGCATGATCAAAATATTTAAAATAGAAAGCATGATTATAAAGAAATTTAAACATCATAAAATAAATACAATCAAATGCAATCAAATCATACAAAGTCACATAAGACAAGAAGATCAATATATATATATATATATATATATATATATATATATATAAAGTCTATATACAAAATAGAGTCGAACCGGTATGCCACAATCTCCAACATCGGCATACTCAATCACTAAGGGATATATAGTACAAAAATAATCTCCATATAGATCACCCTCTAGAAGCCCTAGAGCTTTGAGCATCATCATCCCCACTAGGGGGTCATGGTGGTCAAAACTCTCCTACTCTATAGTAGTAGCTATCCTAGAATTCGAATGAGATCTTGAGTGACTCAAAGCATAGGCCTATAACATGGACTCTCTCTACCATAGTACCAATGAAAGTATAGAACCTAATAAACCACCCATCATAACTCATCTCTGAGCTCACTCCTCCTCGATAATACTAAGAAGATTAGACCCTAGATCCCTACCCCAGCTCCATCTACCTCTAGATCTAAACCTACCTCACTATCCTCTCTCTAGAGACTCAATCATTAGTCTTCTAATTCTCCTCTCTCAAACTAGTGACCTCTACCTCATAGAGTCAGCCATCTCACTACTCTCCCCACCTCCTCTATCATGATCCCTTCTCAAGTCTTAGAAGATCTCTCCTCTCCTCCTCCTCCCTAGTCCTCCTAGATCTCTCACCAACCCCAGATGCCCTCTCCCACCTCAGATGGTGTTGATGCCTCCCTAGTGTGAGGCCCCTCTCTCCTAGAGGGTACCTATATCCTCTACTACTACTGCGATAGTCAGGCATCGTTGTTGTCAGACCCACTCAACTACCTACTCTACTATAGTCCTCTACCTAGTAATCCTCATAGGCTAGATCCTAGCATACCACTCTCTATATCCATCTATAACCCCAACATCATCCCTATCAATCATAGCAACCACCTCATCATCTGGCTTAGGATCCATAAACTGAGTCATGTTGGGAGCACCACTCACTATGGTAGCATCTCGAGTCACCCTAGAAAAATAGACATCCCTAGTCCTAGGAATGTCCTACAACCCAAACTATCACATAACTCGATCGACGTGGTGTAGCTCCACATCACCCTGGTCCATCCACAACCAAATAACTCACCTCACATGAGCTAGCTGATAACCATCCTCTCCCCACCCTAGATGATCTTTGTAAGGCCTCCATGTGATGTTATCTACTATCAACTCATCCAACAACCTCCTAGCTATGTCAAGAGTAATCCAACTCCCAAGAGCTCTGCATGGACACCAATAGAAAGCCCTAGGCCTCTCTACAGCCACCCCTACCAATGGAAGCCCTACTGGCCTCTGCATAGCTATATGCTCCCATGACCAAACCTATAGAAAGGAAGTAAGGGGCAATGTTGCACCACCCTTGTATACGACCCTAAAAAGAGTCCTATACAAATGGCATAACATAAAGGGCCCCCATGCAAACTATATCCCCTGATCCCTCATGTCTACCACAACCTCTACTAAAGTCCATGGTAGATGGTAGCCACTAAAGTGGCTCAAAAGTAGTCCCCCAAAAATCCCATCGAGCAAAATTATCAGCCGAGAAACCCCATCTCTCTGACTCAAGAGCTCAATCCCAATGCCTCCCTTCTTTAGAGGGAAGCTAGAGTCACCTATCAATCTCTGGAGTGCCTGAATCTGATTACTAGAAGTAGCAATGAACATACCTCTGATAGGCACTCTGAGAATCCTCTAGATATCCTCCAATGTAGGGGTCATCTCCCCTATAGGTAGCCAAAGCAAGAAGAACTTGGGTACCACCGCTCAGCCAAAGCGGTCAATAATCGCATGTCTACTAGAACTTGTGGTATTTCTACCACATGCCTCAAATCGGTAGCATCTAGAGTCCTCCTCTCTATTGGTGAAAGGGCATTCAGGTCAGCCTAAAACCCACCATACCTCCATTCTTAGTTCTTTAGTTCTTTCTTCTATTAACAAAACAAAAAAATAAAAAATTTAATCAATAACTTGTCAAATAAACAAATTTATTTTATATCAAGTAATTTTATCTGATATCGATCAATTTTATCTGATATCAATCATTTTAGTGATATCAAATAATTTTATCGATATCGAAAATTTATCGATATCGAATAATATTATTCGATATCGATTTTTTCTACAATATCAAGCAATTTTAACCAATATCAATAATTTCATCTGATATCGACCGATATCACCAAAATCGAGTCGATTTTATGAAAATCGACCCGATCTTGTAGACACGGTCGTGCGATGATGATCATGCCCTAAATACCAAAAATTTAACTAAATTAAAAACAAAAATCCAAAAATTTTAAGTGAAAGATAGTTTAAGATCCTTACCCGTATCTGGTCGGCTCTCATTCGCACCAAATCGGCTTGGTGTGGAACTTCTACCATTTTTTCCTAGAGCTCAATTCAGAATAACTACAAAGTAAAAATGAATTAGGTTTTACCCTAATTTTTCTAATTTTATTAAAATTTACCCTAAAAATGCAAATTTTGAGTTTTTCACCAAACTTGGAATTTGGTGTAAAAACTCGAAGGGGGTATCATACCTAAAATAGTTTGACAATAAAACTTGAAATCACCAACAAAAATTTGCAATAAAATTTTGCTTTCTCATAAAGCGTGCCATCTTATATTTAACGCATTTTTTTCAAAAATGCGCTAAAGAGGGGGCAAAATGTAGTGGGTTAAAATTGACCCACATTAATCAATCCTAAGTTAAAAACATTAGAAAAATCAAATTAAACTATCCCCTAACTTGTTGCCTCAATTTTTATACCTATTGCAAGTTTATTTTTAACCATTGTACGAGATCGTATGATTTTGTACGAGATCGGATGATTTTGTATGAGATCGGATCACCCGATCTCATCCAAAACTAAAAATTACCCTATTTAGCAAGGCGACAAAAATTGTTACAACTTCTTTGTCCTTACCTAGCCAACTGTATGATAGTTACGGGATCGGCTCGAATGATCTCATCTAGAATAGGGGAAGTTGTAACCCCCTTCATTTTTAGCCCAACCTCTCAACTAATCCCATTCTATTTAATCCAGGCTCCTCACCCTGGATTCCCCCTAGAAAATTTGCATACTTTCGCTCTATTACTTCATCATTTTGCTATGTTTTTGTAGGTTGGATTTGTGCATCGATTGGATTCATGCAAGATCGTACCACCCGATCTCTGGATCGTACCACTCGATCTCAGAGAAAACTTCCTGATCTGGTCTGCATCAAATATTTTTATTGTTAAGCTACTTGGGAGCATCCAGACCTCATTGTTTGCATTCTCTTTCCTTATTTCTCCTATCTTAGATCATATTTATTATCTATTAGATCATTTTAAATCCATTATCATTGATACATTAGATTTTATACTCATATTTTATCACTTTTTCATGAATGTCCATGTGTCTAGCATAGATCTACATTCATTCATTCAATAATTATCCTTTTAAGTTTATCATTTAATCTAATCCACCTCAACAAATGCATATTATTCTATAAATCTACTATTTTCTATGTCAAATTATTAAACTATAGGTTTCTGCTTTGATCGGCTCATCCGATCATAGATCAGACCGATCGATCACCAGATCGTATCACCCGATCTTGTCCGATTTTGATCGATCTTGTCTGTAGCAAGCATAAAAGTGTAGAAATCAGCCATCCAGATCCAGGTTAGAATTTCAAATCACTTTATAAGCATTGCATTATTCATTATTTCCTATTTTATGTTGTTTGTTGGTTGCATGTGAATTAAAATTGCATATAGGTTAGCATAGTTGCATATTGGCCAAACTAGGTGTATGTGAGACTATCTAAAAAGAATACATCAAACAAACTCCAAAACCTAGGCATGGAAACTACCATAAAATATTTCCTGGTGAACCCACCCAATTCATCAAAAAATCACCAAAGAAGGCATGATCTCAAGTGCCTCTCCTCTGAGGTGTAGACCTACTATTCTCCCATTCCCCTTCGAGGCGTGGATCCATTAGCCTGGAGGAAAGGAGTGCAAGAATTTTAGAGCTATAGGTGTATAAAACTCACACTTAGATAAATTTCCATACAACTAATTTCTTTTGAGTATTTCTAGGACTATTATCATATGTTGATCATGTTCTGCCTTATTCCTAGAATAGATCAATATATCATCCAGAAATATTAGCACAAACTGATCTAATTGTTCCCGAAACACACTATTCATCAAATTCATGAAGGCAGCAAGAGCATTAGTTAAACCAAAAGGTAGCACTATGAATTCATAATGCCCATAATGGGTTCTAAAAGCAATTTTGAAAGTATCCTCCTCTTTGATTCTTAATTGATGATACCTAGTCCTAAGGTCAATCTTGGAGAAGATAGTTGCTTCCCTAAGTTGATTGAAAAGATCATCAATCCTTGGTAATGAATACTTATTTTTCATAGTCATCTTGTTGAGCATTCTATAATCAATACATAGTCTCAAGGATCCATCTTTTTTCTTGACAAACATATTGGCACACCCCAAGGTGAAACACTAGGCTTGATGTGTCCTTTTTCTAGTAGATCTTGAAGCTGAGTTTTAAGTTCTTGTAATTCAAGGGCAGTCATTCTATAAGGGGTTCTAGCTATGGGTGATGTTCTTGATAATAATTCAATGGAGAAGTCAAATTCTCTCTTTGGTGGTAGTCTAGGTAGGTCTTCAGGAAAAACATCTTTGAACTCATTTAGAACTGGATATTATTGATATAGAGCAGAGCTCGACTCGGTTTCTTCTTTCCTGTTCATTGACCACATAAATTCTATAGCCCTTTCTCATAACCCTCTTAACTTGAATAGTATATAGAAGGAGTGGTTCTAATATCACTCGGATACAATGAACTCAAATTTGTTGTTTTGAATCATTCGTGAAATACAACCATCTCTCTTCAAAGTTTAATAGAGCCTTGTGAGATTTTAACTAGTCAACACCTAGGACAATGTCAAAAGCATGCAAAGGTGCTACATAAAGGTGCCAATTTATTTTTCCTTGAGGTATATCTATTTGGGAGTCAAATAAATACTAGTTGACCATATAGGTTTGTCCTAATCCATACTCAAATTGCCACCCATTTGCCATAATCCTAGGTCTTATTGGTATGTCCCTCACAATACTAGAGGATATAAAACTATCAGTTGCACCACTATCAATCAAAATACGAACTTCTTTCTCGCCTATTTTTCCTTTTAATAAAAATGGAGTGGCTTGTCCTAAAATATTAGGATTACTTGTGGCAGCATAAATTCTATGAGGAGCTTCTCCAGCTGGTTTTCTTTTATCAGCTCTCTTTGAGCATTGATTTACGTAATGATCATTGGTTCTACAAATGAAGCATACATTAGAACCCTTGTTCATCCATCTATCTCCATCATTATTCTGATTTGTAGTTTTTTTTCCCTTTCCTGGTGTTGCATTTTTTTGTTTTACCTTTTTTGAAAAGATCCTCCTATCTTGTTGCCCTTTGAAACCCTGATACTTTCCTCTATTTCTGTTATCCCTTATGAATTGGTCACCATATTGGTTTTTCTTATATTGATTCTTCCCCTTAGCTGGTTCTAGGTATCTTCTTTTCTTAGTTTCATCCTTTTCAAACTTTTGAAAATAAGCCTTCTTATTCTTCTGGCATAACTCTTCATAATGTGCGACATCAAAGGCTTTCGTGAAATTCTTTGGTTTGATTTGCCCAACAGGAGGTCTAATTTTGGGATGTAAAACCAGTACAAATTTGTGAGCTTTAAAATCCTCACATTTATCATCGACATGTTCTCCTGATGTGGATTGGTGTATTTAGTGTACTTCTCAATGTAAAATTGCGGTGTAAGGAATCTATCCTTGAAATATTTCTCAAAAACATCCCAAGGAATGTCAACAACCTCTTTTTGGCTGGTTTTCTTGTATGTGGTCCACCAATCCCTGGTTGGACCTGTTAAATGTGCTACAACCCATGTAGTTTTAGATTTCGCACATAAGGGTTGAATGGAAAAGTACCCTTTAGCTTCACTTAACCAATTTATAGCTGCTTCACCATCCCCTTTTCCATCAAATTTAGAAATATCTAACTTTTTTATTTCTCTTTGCAATTCCACACCGACTTTTCTTCTTGAAGATCCCTTAAGAAATTCACTCATTCTTTCTAGTTCTTTACTTTTAGTCAAATTTTCTATTACCTTTTGTTGTTGAGTAATGATTTCTTGTTGTTGAGACATCTGTATTCTCTACTATTCCATGTGCTCACTCATTTGAGCCCTTTGGATTTCCATTTGTTCCTTTTGTTTATTAAGTTGTTCTTGCATTAGATGAATCATTTTTGTCATATTTTCATCATTTTGTGCAGCTCTCCCAACTGTTGGCTCCTTTTATTTTTGCAAAAAATGTCGTGGTGCTTCGAAAAATTGTACATGATCTGACACTCTTATGGGTCACCTTAGTCCCCTTATCATAACCTCTGCAACGTCCTCTTATAGATTAGTGTTTGCTCTTCTTGAGGTCCTTGCCATTTTACTTGGTGACAAAAGAGCTATGTCAATTCAATAAGTCATATTTATATCCTAGGGTTTTCACAACCTAGGCTATGATACCAACTATAACAACCCTAGTCTACTCACTGGTTGTTAAAAACACAAATTCAAAATTTTATTTTATTTCAAAAATAGTTGTCACCATCTGAAAAATGCACACCCAACTTTGTATTAGTACATAGGCATAAAATTCTGCACTTCAAGATAAAATACCACTATAGATAAAATCACAAGTTCTCGAGATTGGACAAATCCTATAATAGTGCTACCATTTTATTAAGACCCCCTTCTCATTTTCAATTTTTGGATTCTTGGCAAGGGGTTATCCTTTCAGGTCCCATAACACATGAAAGGGTGGATGCATATTTTCCTCATCTTGTAGCATGGAGGACGTTGGTCCACTAACCTTTTATTTTTCTTAGTGGTCCACTGACCTTATCTTAATCTATGTTTGTGATTAAGCATTTATGCCCATTCTAGAGTTAGCATAGTTATGTCTAGTTCCTGATTGTGGATCACCTTCTGGAATACAACTAGGGCCCGCCAATACTCTAGATTTTAGGACCAGGTTTCTCAGACCATATCTTTGTTGATGATAATGTTGCCCATACCATCTATAACTAGACCTTCCAACCCCAAGGACCAACCCCCTAGCAATTATTTTAATACAATTTTCTAAATACCCGGACCTTAACTTCTATTTGAAGATTTCTAAATTTGAAAAAGGGGTTCTGAATTCTCATAACAAACCTTCAACCAGTGAGTGCATATGAAACAAATTTAATTATTATTATTTTTAATTTACATGGTGGAATCAGTATAAGCCATGAATTCAAGCAGGATGTTCGAATTTTATGGCTGCCACATAGATCTTCACACAATTTTCCCCTATAACCACCATGCCATAATAATTTTAAACCTTTTACACCACTGAAAGCACCAAGAAAGGGACAAGCGTTCAGTATGACGAGAAATAGATTTAATTATACTTTTAAAATAAATTCCCATACTTTAGAGCCTATGAAACATTATAGGCAGTGCATTAAAAAACAACATATACAAAATTACCTACATACACAAGGAATTTTAGAGAATTATAACCAAGTCAAGAAATCAAAATTGGATTCCTTAAAAATTATATGAAAAGTTTTGCAATGCAACAAGACATATTATAGAAGGTATAAAGCTTCAAATTTCATCTTTCAAAATTTATTTGTAGACAAGTTTCTTGCTATATCGAACTGCATTGATTTTATAAATATGCTATTGGAGATAAGACTCTTTTAATAATTATTTCTCATGATTTAATACTAGACACAATAGCATCTATACAAACTGATCAACAAATCAACTTAATCAAAATGAATGTTTCACCAGAGGTGTGCTACCATGCCAAGATGAGCATCAACACTAATGACAATTCCCTTAGTTTTTGAGGAGGTAGAGAATCAAGAAGTTGAGAGCTAATTGGGTCATCTTGGCCCAAAAATATATGCATTCAACTAGATGAAAATATAATGTAAAAACCAAACAATATACTTCTCAAGCACAACAATAGAATTCAATATTGAATACATACTAAAACTAATACAAATTCCCAACATGGTTTGGCGTTTCCACTGTACACACCCAGTTGACAAGTTTCATTATTTAACCTAGTTTGGTTTTACTATTAAATTTTTAGAGTTTACGTGTTTTTATATTAAGCCATCACTATGGTAGAAAATATGATTTAATCCATAGACACATACCCTACACGAAAATAGCTGAAAAATTTAACACAACATCAATACGGAAGGAAGTCACAATTTACTCCATGGCAACAATTCAAAGATTTAACACATCAATGGGATAAAACTTATGATTTGCTCCATGGTAAATGTTCAAAAGTTTAACATAGCATCAACATGGGAGAATTCATGATTTGATCCATGGCAATCATTCAAAAGTTTAACACAACATCAATATGGTAGAAAATCACAATTTACTCCATGTCAACATTTCTAAGATTTAACACAACATCAATGTGTTAGAATTCACAATTTGCTCTTTGAAAAAAAAATTAACATAACAAGATTTTATCTATTATACATCTGGAAACACACAGGTAGAATGATTAAGAACTCACTTTCTATCAAGCTACAGTTAGATACGAATTGAAGCTAAATGTTCCATAGAGATCAAGGAAGCACAAATCACACAAACATTCACACATATATTTCCAAAATTTCCATTCCCTCCTAAAGCAATGCAATCCCCCCATTTTATAGAAACCATATATGATTTTTATGATGACACCTATCACCTGAACATGCAAGAGGTTATTCAATTTACTGCCAAGTGATGGATTCTTCATTCCTCCTATGAATGAAAAAACATCACTTAGATATTTCTTCAAATAAAAATTTAATTATTTAATTATTTTATTTATATATATATAAGTCTATTATTGTTTTATTATTATTATTTTTAATTTTTTAATTTTGCTTTATATGTTAATATTTTATGTTTTTTTAAACAAATATTTGAAATAAATATAAACATAATAATTTCCTTTTAATGAAAAGAGACCACATAAAATCAATTTTTACCCAACAAAAGAAAATTATCCACTTTTTTCACAATCAAACATATGCACAAAAATGTAGTAGCCAACAAAATGACCTATATGAAATATTTTAGTGGGCTTCCATGTACCCACAAGCCAAGGTGTTTTTTAGAGCACAACATCATATCCCACCTTACTTCATGATTTTAACCTCTATCTCTACCATGGGTGGGTTTTCTTCTTGTCTATATCGCTTGCTACGAGGTGAAGACCTATTCTTGCACTCACAAATGACTTTAGCAATATCACATTCTTCAAGAAAATTAAATAATTAATTATAAAAATAATGGGGATGTTATAGACCATGATTAAGGAGTGATAATGGTCAAATCTAGTTCATGGAAATATGTAAACTAATTCATTTATGTACCATTGGGAGGAAATGGTAACTTATCGAACTCATTTGTATGGATAGAAGATCTCACCTATTTTGAGATCATCAAAAAATATGGGGTCAGTTATGCAGAAGGAAGTTGTAGTTCATATTCCAAAAAGGTGTGGAAGAACAATGAAATCCAATAAGAACACTAGGAGAACAATAGACCTAGTAAGAAGTCTAGGAGAATAACATACCCTAGCAAGAAAACTAGAAGACCAATGGACTCCAAAAAGGAAGTTGAGAAAATAGATGATTCCACCAGGATAAGGATAAGAATTACCTACCTTATCGAGTTGTTATGAGAGGAAATGAAGTATCTCGCATCCTTAGGTAGATCACTACGAGACCATATGGAACAACAATGATTAATTATGGAAATGATTATTGATCAAGAAGTTGATAATGAGAGAGGCAAAGGAAACTAAAGAGAGGAAGCTAATATTAGAATAAGGAATAAATCAAAATCCCAACCCCTAAAGTAGAATGAATCACCTTAGAAAGAGGGAATATGGAAGAAAAGATAGGAAATATCTCAGGCCCCCATGATAGGTTGCTTCATTTGTAGGGGTCCTTATTATGCAAAAAAGTGTCCCCAATGGCTAGAGTCGAGCAATAGAGTAGAAGAGCAACCACATTGAATCTATGTTGCTATAGGGAATCAAAACCTGAATGGAAAAGCAACACCTATGTTACTAAATGATAAGTTGTTTAACAAGGATGTTAAATTTTTAATAGATAGTGGAGTTGTAGATAGTTTTTTTCCATAGTATCATCGGGGATATGCTAGATAGACCTCAATTTTTGGCACAAGGGTGGAAAGTTGAGTATGTTTATGGATAAACCTACTCAATGGATCAATGTTTGTCTATGGATGATATTACCTTACCTAGTGGATCCATTATATGGCACTTATATGTAACACCACTCCATACTTTTTATATTATCCTAGGGATGGATTGGTTGAAGGCTCATGGAGCCTTAATACATTTACAAGAGAGGTGGATGGATTACACCGATAAGGATAAGAAGAGAGTAAGAGTTCAAAGTAGGCAAGGGTCTTTTTGAACATATTTATTATTAGATATGTAATCGAAAAAATCCATTAAAAGAGGTGGCATATTGTATGTAGTTAAGATTAATAGTTAGACAAGCAAAAAAGGGGATGAGGAAATATTTAAGAAACATCCAATTCTGCATGAATTTAGGTATATACTTTTAGAAGATATCCTAGACCTATCACCTCAATATGAATTTGACTTCACTATTGGACTCATGTCAAGAGTGGAATCCATTACAAGAACACCATACAAAATGATCCCTATTGAATTGCAAGAGTTAAAGGTACAACTTCAAGATTTGCTAGAAAAAGGTTTGATCAAGCCTAGTGTGTCACCTTGGGGTGATCCAGTATTATTTATGAAAAATATCGGTTCCTTGAGATTGTGAATTGGTTATAGGATGTTGAATAAGGTGACCATAAATAATAGGTATCCTTTGTCAAGGATTGATGATCTCTTTGATGAGCTAAAAGATGCCACTATATTTTTAAAATTTTATTTGAGATGTAAATATCATCAATTGAGGATTCGATGGGGGGCACACTCACAAAGCAACCTTAAATACTAGATATGGACACTATGAGTTTTTTGGATGTGTTTCATTCTTTGTAGAGGAAGTATTGTACAACAGGCCTCATTTTTGGGCTCCTAATTTTCCAGAGATATTATCGGAGCTATTTTTGGAGGTGTTGGTGGGATTCTCGTGATTAGTGGGTATAGGTGGTTTTAGCCAATGGTATTGTGCCCATGATATTTTAATACCACATTGTGGTTTAGGGTTGTAAGAGTTTCCTTTATATTGATTGTAAAGTCCCATTACGAGCAATGAGTGAATAATAATATCAAAGGATGTGTGGATATTGTTTGCTCGAGTAGCCCATATTGGGTGAACCAGGTTAAATCTCATGTGTTCTATGTGCATGATTTATGAGTTATTTATTTTTGTATTAATTATTCTAGAATAAGTTTGGGTAGAACTCTTCATATGGTATCAGAGCCAGATTGTTATCCATAGAGGGATGCATTTATTGCCAGGGTTTAAATTCATTTGAAGAGGATCTAGGATTTCTAGAATTTATAGAAAACCTATTTCAGAGTGGGATTTTTACACAGAAGGAGATTAAAGAAAAATGATGTCAAATTATTCAAGGATAGAGATTGAGAAATTTTATGGAAAAAGTTTTGAGCTATGGAAGTTAAATATGGAGGATATGCTCATGGACAGAGATCAGTGGTCTATTATCTTTGAAACAAAACCTACCAGTACAACTAATGAAGATTGGGAAAAGTTGAATCAGAAAGCGAGGAGTATAATTTGACCGTGTCTTGCAGATTATAGCCTAATACTGCAAAGGATATCTAGAATAAGTTAGGGGCTCTGTATCAATCTAAGTCCCTAGTGAACAAATTATTTCTTCAAAATAAACTGTATAATATGAGGATGAATGAAGGGGATTCAGTAGCAGATCATCTTAATGCATTCAATATGGTGGTAATTCAATTTACATATATTGAAATAAAGTTGAGTGAGGAAGATAAATTTATTACTTTGCTATGCTATTTACCAGATTTGTGGAATAACCTAGTTGTAGTTATTGGTAGTACAACTTCAACCACATTGAAGTTAGAAGATGTTGTGGCATATTTATTATTAGAGAATATGAGGAGAAAAGCCATGGAGGGCACATCAAGGTATGCTCTAATAGTGATAGGGTGTACCAAGGAAAAATATAAAACGAGATTTGGTGATAGATCTAAGTCTAAAGGTAGATCTAAGTCTCGGGGAAGGTTTGAGAGAAAATTTTGGTGAAGAACATGGACTTATATTGAGAGGGGGGTGAACAGTATAAGACTTAACCAATTAATAATTTTAACTTTAGATAGCAGTGGCATCAACACAACATTAATCAAGATAGAAAGAATCACACATTGAAGACCCATTTTTATCGTGGTTCACCCAAAATGGCTGGGCTACGTCCACAAAACTTTTCTCTAAAAATTTCCTCAAATTTCTTTGGGAATCCTTCCCAATTACAATGTTTATGAGCCTTGACCCAAAGGAGATACCTTCCCCCAATCAAAATTTATGAGCCTCTACTCAAAGGAGATACCTTCCCCTCTGCTCTGGAAATGATCCCTTAGAAGATCAACTGCCTCTACCTCTTTCCAGCATGTGGAACTCCTTTCCACCGAAGACATCCTATCCTCAATTCTTAGCCTAAGAGACCTCTGCCTTCTATGATCATGTCCACAACATCTCAGCCACCAAATCTGTCCTCAGGTTCTTCTCAAATAACCAGTGCTCCTCTGTCCTCAAGTTCTATGATAGAACTAACAAACTCAACTCACAAGTCCTCTGTTAGGACCTGTCCAAATATTCTCACAAGTACCCATCGAAACCTGTCCAAAACCTGCTCACAAGTCCCCACCGGAACCTATCCAAAAAATGCTCACAAGTCCCCATCGGAACCTATCCAAAAACTTCTCACAAGTCCCCATCGGAACCTGTCCAAAACTCAGCAAGCTCATTAAGAAAAACTTTCTTAGTAGGAAATCACAAGGTAAATTTTTAGAGACCCAATGTGATTTGTCAAAATCATAGAAGCAAAAAGAGAATTTTTAGAGACTCAATATGTTCTATACTCAACTCCCAATCTCAAATCTCAACTCAAATCAACTCAGCTCAAACTCAATCTCAAATTTGAAAACTCAACTCAAACTCTGAAATGGATAGAATAGAATGCTTTCTTTCAAGAAAATGAAACCCCAAAAATTGCCAACTATGCAAAGAATCACATAACAATGATACTCATGTTGTTTTCACCATCAATTAGGGCTTCAACAACAATGCTCATCAAACAAGGTTCAATCAACACCATTCAACTCAAAACACAACCTTGAAGCATTTCACAATAAACATTAGAAAAGGAAACAAGTAGAACTCCTTTTCTCTCCAATATTGTTTGAACAAAAAGCATCCACCAACTAAACTCACAATAGCATAAAACAACTTTTCAATTCATCAACAAAGGAGTAAGCCCAACACTTTAACCAAGTAAAGAATAGCTTGATTATAACCAATTTAATGAAAGCAAATGTCAATCTCAAAGCTGCCCACTTAAGGTTTCACAACTTCACACAAGAAGCAATTAACCTTAAAACATCATGCTTTCATTTCCATAATCAACCAAAAGCACTCTCAACATTACAAGAAAGATTTATCCATTATACACCTTATTTCTCCCTTATTGTCTCATCAAAAATAAAGTTTATCTCTTATAAGAATGTAATAAGATATTTCAACAACACCTTCAAACTAATATTTTATCAAAATAACAACAAGCTTTAAAACCCTTATTACTCCTAAGCTATTTTTCTTCTAACAAACTTCGTCCATCCGCAACATACACTTAGCAAAATATTAAATTCGAAAATACCTTAGCCAACATCAAAAAATTGCTTTGGAGAAATTTGCGCCTGAAATCTAACACCGCCCGCTGCGTCCATGATGAAAAAACCTTTCGCATGATTCGAATGCGGAACCTCCCATTCAGATAGCGCACCAACAACCTAGCCGCTACTGGTTCACCAAAGGCACCCGATGAGGTTAAAACCTCACACTGTTATGCTTGTCCCTTTTGTGCCAAGAAAAATAAAAAACAATCCTCCCTTCCTTCTGATGCGAATTCATAGACAACAAGATCTACGATGGATTCGATAAACGGTGAGACAAACAAACGAACAACAGATATAAAAACGACAAAGACAAACACACGATCAACGGATTATGAAAACCGGAGAAGACAAACACACGATCAATAGATTACAAAAACCGGCAAAGACCGTCGAATTTACAGTGAGCAACTCCTTTCGAAAATCAGATGGGATAAATATTTGTTTTCACCATGGGGTATTAATATGAATCCTTGCCATAAGCTCTTTGATGTCGACGAGGAGTTTAACACGTCGACGGAGGTCTTGGATAGCACCCACCATGTTAAAACATTTGCGCCATGGATTATGAGAACCCATTGCAAATAATTTATATTTATAATTAAAGGGAACCTTAACAAGGTTTTTAATTATTAAAATAAATATTTCCTCCTAGACCCAATTGCATTAAACTAATGCATCCACCTATAATATTTAAACCTGCCAACTTGGGGTTTACAAAAGACCTTTGAAGCTGTCATGCCGAACCTTCATCAAAACAAATTATTTGACATCAAATCAAATTCCTTCAAGAGCTTCTTGACATCAATGACAACTTATACACTTGAGCAAAGGCAATGTACCCAAAGTACCCAAAATTGCCAACAATCTCCCCTTTTGTCATTGATGGCAAACCTTTACTGAAAACACTTCTCAAGAGCCAAAACTGAAACCAACTATGCTAACAACTGACCAATTGTGCCCACAACTGAGAATCTTCCTTTGTAGTTTTGCTCCCCTGACTTGAAGCTTTCCTCTTCACTTGAAGCTCTCCCCCTTACTCATATCTCTCCCCCTTTGTCATCAATGGCAAAGGGCCACCTTTGGGGCTCGGAACTAAGAAGGAGCCTCTTAGCTTAGTCCCTCCACCACCTTCTGATGAGGTAATTAATTCTGGGGTGGGAGTACAACTCCCAATTTCTCCCTTAGATACTCAAACGTATCTCTTGGAAGAGGTTTGGTGAAGATATCTGCAATCTACTCTTTAGTAGACACATACTCTACCTTGACTTGCTTGTCTTGTACTTTTTCCCTTAGAAAGTGATACTTGATGGAAATATGCTTTGTCCTTGAGTGCATTACCAGATTTTTGGAAATACTTATGGCACTTGTATTATCACAAAGTATGGAGATGGGTTGTTCATGCTTGACTTTGAAATCCTCCAAGGTGGTTTTCATCCATAAAACTCTGTGTACATCCAGCCACTTCTGCTATGTATTCAGCCTCTGCTATAGATAAGGAAACTGAAGGTTGTTTCTTACTTAGCCAAGAAACCAAACTCTTTCCTAGAAAGAATGCTCCACCACTAGTGCTTTTCCTGTCATCAATACTGCCTGCCCAATATGCATCTATATAAGCTATGAGAATGAAATCATCACCTTTGGGATACCAAAGCCCAAAGTCCATAGTGCCCTTTAGATATCTGAATATCCTCTTAACTGCTATAACATGAGAATCTTTAGGAGCTGCCTGAAATCTTGCTACTAACCCAACTGCTCGCATGATATCTGGTCTGGTAGTTGTAACATATAATAAACTTCCAATCATTGATCTGTACAACCTCTGATCTGCCATTGGAGATTCATCATCTTTACTCATCTTGCACCCTGTAATCATTGGAGTACATACTGGTTTGTTGTCTATCATCCCAAATTTCTTCAACATTTCTTTGATATACTTTCCTTGAGAGAGAAATACACCATATTTTGATTGAAAAATATGAATACCTAAAAAGAATGACAACTCTCCAATCATAGACATCTCAAATTCCTTCTGCATGGTGTTAGCAAAATCTTTGCACATCTGAGTATTATTTCCCCCAAAAATAATATCATCAACATAGACAACCATAATCAGAATATCATCACCTTCATCCTTAATATACAAATTGCTATTTGCCACACCTTTCCTGAAGCCTTGCTCATGAAGATACTTGTCAAGTCTTGAGTACCAAGCCCTAGGTGCTTGCTTTAACCCATACAAGGCCTTTTTTAGTTTACACACATAGTCTAACTTTTCTAAGAGAGACACTCCTTCTGGCTGTTCTATGTAGACTTCTTCTACCAACACCCCATTTAGAAAAGTTGACTTTACATCCATTTGATATACCTTGAATGATTTGAAGCTTGAAAGGGGTAAAAAAAATTTGATAGCTTCAAGACGAGCAACAGGAGCAAATGTCTCTTCGAAATCAACACCTTCTACTTGAGCATAACCTTTGTAGACTAACCTAGCTTTGTTTCTAACAATATTTCCATCCTCATTGAGTTTATTTCTAAATATCCATTTTGTGCAAATGACATTCTTGTCCTTAGGTCTTGGAACCAATTCCCAAGTTTCACTTTTCTCTATTTGATTTAGCTCTTCATCCATTGCTTTTACCCAAAACTTATCTGCACATGCTTCACTGAAATATTTTGGCTCAATTTGAGATAATAATGAAACATTTGTAGAATCATGTGAGAGAATGACTCTTCTTCTTGTTTGCCTCCTATTTGGACCACCAATGATCAAATATTTGGGATGATGTTTTTGAACATATTGTGAAGGAGTTTTGGGAAGCAGTTGTTGTCTTTCTTATTCTTCATCTGAAAACTCTCTAAATTATTCTTGACAAATTTCATCATTGAGTTCCTGGACTGGTTCTCTTATCCCTGTCTTTTCATCAACTATTACATTTATGCTCTCTACAACTATATGAGTTCTTTTTTTGAAGCATCTGTAGGCCTTGCTTCTGCTGGAATACCTAAGAAATATTCCCTCATCACATCTAGGATCAAACTTACCCAAATTCCGATCTTCCCTTCTAATGAAGCACTTACTCCCAAACACTTTGAAATATTTTACTATAGCTGGTCTTCCTTTCCACAACTCATAAGGAGTTTTATGATGATTGAATCTAATTTGGGCCCTCGTGATAATGTAGACTGCTGTACTGACTACCTCTTTCCAAAAGCCATCTGAAAGTTTTGACTCATTTAAAATAGCTCTAACCATATTTTCAATAGTTCTATTTTTCCTTTCAACTACTCCATTTTGTTGAGGAGTTCTTGCTGCTGAATATTCTCTTTTGATTCCTTGTTGCTCATAGTATTCCAAAAATTCATTTGAAGTGAACTCTCCTCCTCTATCTGATCTTAAACATTTGATTCTCTTGTCAGTCTCATTTTCAATCATTTCTTTGAAAGCTTTAAATTTTTCAAAAGCTTCAGATTTTTCTTTGAGAAAAGTAACCCAAGTCATTCTAGAATAATCATCTATAAACAACATGAAGTAGCTTTCTCCTTGAATGCTCTGAGTTCTGGTAGGGCCACATAAATTAGTATGAATAAGATCCAATGGTTTTGAAGAAGTATACCCTTTTGATTTGAAACTGGTTCTAGTCTGTTTTCCATGTTGATAAGGACCACAAACGATGTTATGGGGCCTTTTTATTTTGGGCAAGTCTCTAACTGCTTCCTTGTTACTAATATTGACAAGATTATCAAAGCTCAAATGCCCCAATATTTTATGCCATAACCAACTCTCATATTCTTGAGTTAGAAAACACTTTTCCTTTTTTATCTCACTTAGCATATAAATATTGTTTGGAGTCCTTGTAGCACTAGCAATGAGTTTTCCATTTTTTTCTTTACTTATCTCACATCTATCTGAAAAGAAAGATACTATGTGCCCTTGATCACAAAGTTGACTCACACTTAGAAGATTATGTCTTAGGCCTTCTACATAAAACACATTTTTTGTTTTGGATTTCCCATCCAAACTAAGAGTCCATTTACCACATATTTTAGCTGACCTGTTATCTCCAAAACTGACTGTTCCTTTGTTTCTGTATTCTGGAATTTCAGTTCTACATTGTCTAATTATGTGACCTTTATTGTTGCACTTGAAACACTTGATGATGTTGTTTCTCTGATAGATCCTCTCCACGCTGTTAGGCTCTTTCTGGAGAGACCTGCTCTGATACCAATTGAAGAACATGGACTTATACTGAGAGGGGGGTGTGAACAGTATAAGACTTAACCAATTAATAATTTTAACTTTAGATAGCAGTGGCATCAACACAACATTAATCAAGATAGAAAGCATCACACATTGAAGACCCATTTTTACCGTGGTTCACCCAAAATGGCTAGGCTACGTCCACAAAACTTTTCTCTAAAAATTTCCTCAAAGTTCTTTTGGAATCCTTCCCAATTACAATGTTTATGAGCCTCGGCCCAAAGGATATACCTTCCCCAATAAAAATTTATGAGCCTCTACTCAAAGGAGATACCTTCCCCTCTGCTCTGGAAATGATCCCTTAGAAGATCAACTGCCTCTACCTCTTGCCAACATGTGGAACTCCTTTCCACCGAAGACCTCCTATCCTCAATGCTTAGCCTAAGAGACCTCTGCCTTCTATGATCATGTCCACAACATCTCAGCAACCAAATTTGTCCTTAGGTTCTTCTCAAAGAACCAGTGCTCCTCTGTCCTCAAGTTCTCTGATAGAACTAACAAACTCAACTCACAAGTCCTCTGTTAGGACCTGTCCAAATATGCTCACAAGTCCCCATCGAAACCTGTCCAAAACCTGCTCACAAGTCCCCATCGGAACCTATCCAAAAAATGCTCACAAGTCCCCACCGAAACCTGTCCAAAAACTTCTCACAAGTCCCCATCGGAACCTGTCCAAAACTCAGCAAGCTCACTAAGAAAAAATTTCTTAGTAGGAAATCACAAGGTGAATTTTTAGAGACCCAATGTGATTTGTCAAACTCATAGAAGCAGAAAGAGAATTGTTAGAGACTCAATATGTTCTATACTCAACTCCCAATCTCAAAACTCAACTCAAATCAACTCAGCTCAAACTCAATCTCAAATTTGAAAACTCAACTCAAACTCTGAAATGGATAGAATAGAATGCTTTCTTTCAAGAACATGAAACCCCAAAAATTGCCAACTATGCAAAGAATCACATAACAATGATACTCATGTTGTTTTCACCATCAATTAGGGCTTCAAAAACAATGCTCATCAAACAAGGTTCAATCAACACCATTCAGCTCAAAACACAACCTTGAAGCATTTCACAATCAACATCAGAAAAAGAAACAAGTAGAACTCCTTTTCTCTCCAATATTGTTTGAAAAAAAAGCATCCACCAACTCAACTCACAATAGCATAAAACAACTTTTCAATTCATCAACAAAGGAGTAAGCCCAACACTTTAACCAAGTAAAGAATAGCCTGATTATAACCAATTTAATGAAAGCAAATGTCAATCTCAAAGCTGCCCACTTAAGGTTTCACAACTTCACACAAGAAGCAATTAACCTTAAAACATCATGCTTTCATTTACATAATCAACCAAAAGCACTCTCAACATTACAAGAAATATTTATCCATTATACACCTTATTTCTCCCTTATTGTCTCATCAAAAATAAAGTTTATCTCTTATAATAATGCAATAAGATATTTCAACAACACCTTCAAACTAATATTTTATCAAAATAACAACAAGCTTTAAAACCCTTATTACTCCTAAGCTATTTTTCTTCTAACAAACTTCATCCATCCGCAACATACACTTAGCAAAAGATTAAATTTGAAAATACCTTAGCCAACATAAAAAAATCACTTTGGAGAAATTTGCACCCAAAATCTAACACTGCCCGCTGCATCCACGACGAAAAACCCTTTCATGTGATTCGAACACAGAACCTCCCGTTCAGATAGCGCACCAATAGCCTAGTCGCTACCTGTGCGCCAATGGCACCCGATGAGGTTAAAACCTCACACTATTATGCTTGTCCCTTTTGTGCCAGGAAAAATAAAACACAATCCTCCCTTCCTTCTGACGTGAATTCGCAGACAACAAGCTCTATGGTGGATTCGATATACGACAAGACAAACGAATGAACAACGGATACAAAAATGGCGAAGACAAACACATGATCAATGGATTACAAAAACTGGCGAAGACAAACACACGATCAGTGGATTACAAAAACCGGCGAAGACACAGTCAAATTTACAGCGAGCAACTCCTTTCAAAAATCAGATGGGATAAATCTTTGTTTTCATCGAGGGGTATTAATATGAATCCTTGCCATAAGCTCTTTGACATCGACGAGGAGTTTAACACGTCGGCGGAGGTCTTGGCTAGCACCCACCATGTTAAAACATTTGTGCCATGGATTAGGAGAACCCATTGCAAATAATTAATATTTATTTTAAAAATAATTAAAGGGAACCTTAACAAGGTTTTTAATTATTAAAATAAATATTTCCTCCTGGACCCAATTGCATTAAACTAATGCATCCACCTGTAATCTTTAAACCTGCCAACTTGGTGTTTACAAAAGACCTTTGAAGCTGTCATGTCGAACCTTCATCAAAAAAAATTATTTGAAATCAAATCAAATTCCTTCAAGGGCTTCTTGACATCAATGACAACTTATACACTTGAGCAAAGGCAATGTACCTAAAGTACCCAAAATTGCTAACAGTTGGAAATGTGGTAATCTTGGACATATGAAGAAGGATTGTAGATAAAATAATGTTGATTATGAAAAGAGATCTAATGAATCCACTTCCACAGAGATAAATAAATCCACTAATGAAAGAAGGGATGTATATCTGGCATCTTTCTCCACGCGTTCAGATAGAAATGATTGGTTGATAGATACCGGTGCCTCTTTTCATATAACTCCTCATAGGGGGTGGTTTAGTGAATATGAAATATATGATGGAGGGGAGGTACTATTGGGAGATGATTCATAACTTAGAATCATTGGTCATGGAAGGGTGAAAATATTGTTATAGGATGGTAGGGTTAAAACCCTCCTAGGTGTGATGCATATTCTTGGCCTTGCTAGAAATTTAATTTCTGTAAGCAAAATGGTTAATGTAGCAGTAAACATCAGTTTCAATAAGGATTCATGCAAAATGGTTCATGGATCTATGGTTTTAGCAAGATAAGTTCATATTGGAACCTTGTATAAGCTATTGGGAAGCACTATGACAAATGAGTGCAATAGCTCAACTATTGCTGAGGCTGAATCAGACAAAAGTTCAACGCTCTAGCATCAAAGAATGGGACATATTGGAGAAAATATATTGTGCACCCTGTAAATGAAAGGTATGGTCCAAGGTATCCCTAATTGCTCAATGGTTTTTGATTTCTGTGAACATTGTATTTATGGCAATTAGAATCGTGTTAGTTTCCCATATGGTGCTGCAATATCAAAAGGGGTATTAGATCTGATTCACAGTGATATTTTTGGTCCCGTTCCTGTTCTATATCTCAAAAAATCATGGTACTATGCTTCTTTTGTTGATGATTTTTTAAGATATGCATGGATTTATTTTCTTAAAAATAAAGATAAAGTTTTTGATAAGTTTATATAATTTAAAGCACTTGTTGAAAATCAAATTGAAAAAAAGATTAAGGTGTTGAGGTCTTATTATGGAGTATTATTCAAATAAATTTGAGGATTTTTGTAAGCAATGTGGTATTGCAAGTTAGAAGACTATTCCATATACACCACAAAAAAATGAAGTTGCTGAGAGATTGAATAAATCATTGATAGAAAGGCAAGAAGTATGCTCAGTGATGCTGGTCTGGCACAATAATTTTGGTCAAAGGCAGTGAGTGTGACATGTTACTTGCAGAATCGATATCCTACATCAACAGTGCTAGATAAAACTCCATTTGAAGCATGGTTTGGTAAGAAACCCTCTATTTCACATCTTACAATTTTTAGCTATGATGCATACATGCATATTCTAAAGGAGAAAATAAGTAAGCTTGATAATAAGGTTGTTAAATGTATCTTTATTGGTTATAAATATGGTGTTAAAGGATATAAACTTTGGAATCCATAAACTAAAAGTATAGTTTATAGTAGAGATGTGGTGTTTAGAGAAATGAAAAGTGATCACAGTAATGAAGTAATAGAAGAAGAACCTAAAAAGGTGCAATTTGATCTCATGGAAGAAGGATCCTACTCAGAAGAAGAAGAAGAGAAAGAAGGCAACCCGATAGGTATAGTCCATCTACTTTTCCTTCTTCCTTTGTTTTATCTGTTACTTATGAATATCCTAGAATAGTTAGAGAAGTTGTTAAATCTTAAGAGGTAAACCTCTGGGAAGAAGCCATGAATGAGGAAATGATGGCCTTGAAAAAGAACAAGACATGGAATCTAGTGAAATTAGCTGGTGGGAGAAAAGCAATAGGTAGCAAATGGATCTTCAAGAAGAAGCAGAATGTTGAAGGTAAAATGGAGAAATATAAAGCTCGTCTGGTTGCTAAAGGCTATTCTCAAGTAGAGGTAATTTATTATGGTGAAGCATTTTCTCCTGTTGCAAATCTAACCTCAATAATATTTCTTTTATATGTGGTTGCTGCATTTGATCTTGAAATAGAGAAAATGGATGTAAAAATTGTATTCCTTCATGGAGATTTGGAGGAATAAATCTATATGAGACAGCCTGAAGGATTCATTGTTGAAGGAAAGGAGGATTTTGTATGTAAGTTGAATAAATATCTGTACGTAATTAAACAGTCACCTAGAATGTGGTATCAAAAATTTGATACTTATGTTTTAGGACTTGATTTTATTCATAGCAATGCTGATCATTATGTATACTCAAAGCAAATTGGTAATGAAATTGTCATTATAGTTATGTATGTTGATGATATGTTACTAATTGGAAACAATAAGGAAATGATCAGGGAAGTGAAGTCTCAGTTAGCATCACAGTTTGACATGAAATATCTTGGCCCTACAAATTTTATTTTGGGCATGCAAATAAATAGAGATCGTTCAAACATAAAGTTATGGCTGAATCAAAAGAAGTATGTTGAGACAGTATTGAAGAGATTCAGTATGCAATATTGCAAACCAGTAAAGGTACCTATTCCTTTGGGGGAAAAATTGTCTATTGAACAATGTCCAAAAATAGAAGAAGAGGTAGAATAAATGTCCCATGTTCCTTATGCAAATATTGTAGGGATTTTAATGTATGCCATGGTATGTACTAGACCAGATATTGCCCATGTAGTGGGAGTTTTGAGAAGATACATGTCTAAACCTGGTAAAGAGCATTGGAATGTTGTAAAAAGGATTTTTAGATATTTGCATGGTACATCTGATTTTTCAATCTGTTATGAAGGTGCAGGTAACAAAAATAGATCCTTGGATACAGAAGGTTTTGTTGATGCAGATTGGGTTGGATATCTTGACAATAGAAGATCTACTAGTGCTTGTGTATTCAATTTTTTTAGAGGGGCTATTAGTTGGATGAGCAAAAGGTAAACTATTGTTTCTCTTTCAACCATTGAAGTTGAATGCATGGCAGCCACTGATGCAAGTAAGGAAGCAGTATGGCTACAAAGACTATGTCTTGAGATTGGGTTCTTTCAAGGAGCTATGAAGATAAATTGTGACATCCAAAGTGCTATATTTTTGGTAAAGAGCTCAGCTTACCATTCAAGAACAAAGCACATTGATACAAAGTACCACTTAAGTAGGGACATGATTGAACAAAAGAAAGTGTTGCTGGAAAAAGTGGATACGAAGGTAAATGTTGCAGATGCTTTAACCAAGGCAGTTAGCACATAAAAGTTTATGTTTTGTATAGTTGAAATGGGTTTATAAAGACTAAGTGTTGGAACTAACATTGATTACAACCTTTCTGCAAAGTATTCAACAAGTGGGAGAATTTTGGATTTGTCTCATTCTTTGTAGAGGAAGTACTGTACAATAGGCCTCATCTTTCAGAGATATTATCAGAGCTATTTTTAGAGGCGTTGGTGGGATTCCCATGATTAGTGAGTATGGGTGGTTTTAGTCCATGGTATTGTTCCCATAGTATTCTAATACCACATTGTGGTTTAGGGTTGTAAGATTTTCCTTTATATTGATTGTAATGTCCCATTATGGACAAGGAGTGAATAATAATATCAAAGGATGTGTGAATCTTGTTTGTTGGAGTAGCCCATATTGGGTGAACCAGGGTAAATCTCATGTGTTCTATGTGCATTATTTATTGTGAGTTGTTATTTTATTACGAGTTATTATTTTTTTATTAATTATTCTGGAATAAGTTTGGATAGAACTCTTAAGAGTTCACAGTGTTGCCATTTGGATTGACAAATGCACCAATAAATTTTAGGAGATGAACATTGTGTTTAGGCAATATCTATATCGGTTTGTTTTGGTATTTTTGGATGATATCTTGATATATTCTCTCACCAAAGAGGAACATGACAAACATTTAAGGTTACTATTAGAGTTTCTAACTATATGGAAAGTTGTCTATGTATGAGTTCTATGCTCCACAATCTTATTATTTGGGGCATATCATATCTGCATAATGTATTATTGTAAATCCTAAAAAAATTGAGGCTATTTTGAGTTGGTATGCATTGAAAAGTGTGTCTGAAGTAAGAAGATTCATGGGGATTATTGGTTATTATAGGTATCTTCTGAAGTATTATTCAAATATTGCCTACTCTATCACCAACCTTCAGATAAAGGGAAAGGAGTTCAAATGGTCGGATAAATGTGAGTCCACCTTTGAAACTTTGAATAATAAGTTGACTACAACATAAATTCTCAAGATACTGTATTCTCTTAGAAATTTTATAGTATGCACATATAATTCCTTAGAAGTTTTGGATGGGGTGTTGTCCTAGAATGAGGCTACAATAGTGTACAATTCTAGGAAACTCAAGAAGCATGAGTTGAATTATGCTACACATGACCTAGAGTTGGCAGTGGTTGTGCATGCACTAAAGGTCTAGAGACACTATTTGTTGGGTAAACCATTTGAGCTAAGGATAAACCTTAAAATTCTAAGGTATATTTTTACCCAGCCTTTTCTAAATGCAAGACAAAGAAGATGGATAGAGTTCTTAGCAAAATACAACTTGGGTATTGAGTATATCAAAGGAAAATAAAATAAGGTTGTAGATGCCTTGAGTAGAAGGCACATAGCAACATTAACCTAGATTCATATGGAATTTATGAACAAATTCAAAGAAATGCAGCTACAAGATCATTATTGCATTGAAATCTCGGCTAAAATTGAGGGAAATATTGAAGAAAATAAGGATTTTAACATAAAATATGAACTTTTATGTTTTAAGGATATGGTTTCCATACCCAAAATTGGTAATTTGAGGAGAATGATTATGCAATAGGTGCATATTTCTCTATATTATGCTCATCGAGGAGGTTAAATATGAGATAAAACATGAAAAATAACTTCTATTGAGCAAGAATGAAACAAGATATCACTAGTTTTATTGCAAGATGTATAATGTTCTAGAAGATTAAGATAGAATATTGACACCTAGTAGGGAAATTATACCCACATGATATACCTACTTAAAAGTGGCGGGTTATAACCATGGATTTTATTATGAGATTACCTAAGAGTGGTTGCAAATTTTATATTGAGGAATATTATTGATGGTGCACCAATGGTGGTAAATAAGTTTTCCAAAGAAATTTCTAAGTTACATGGTTTTTTTTAGGTGATCATATCAGATAGAGATTCTAGGTTCACTTCAAAATTCTAACATGATATTTATCATATAATGGGCACTAAGTTGAACATTAATTCTACACATCATACAAAAATATATAGATAAATGGAGAAGGTGAGCTAGGTTTTCGAGGATATGTTTTGCATGTATTGTATGGATAAAAAATCTAAGTAGAAAGACTTTTTATATCTAGTTGAATTTGCATATTGTAATGAATACCATGTGTAAACCAAAAATGAACAACACCAATATAAAAAAAAGGTAAAAAAGCACAATAACACCATAAAATGCACAAAAATGAATAATATTTATTGATATAAGATCTTCGAGTTGTAAAATGAATGTGCCCCAATATGGGGTTACAATGTTTTTGATACACATATTTTAGATATTAGGGTTTGAAACCCTAGTTCAATGAATAGCTGGTGTCTTCTGGTTCATCCTTGATCTAAAAAATTATGTAGGTGGGCTTGTGTATCCCTATAGGACCACTTGATATGGAATGAACACTCGAGAGCAAGCACAAGAATTGCACGATCGAAAACTAAAGATTGCATTCACACCAAAAATATTTTTATAGGCATGTCTACCTTTACAAAAGCGGCATTTAATGCACCAATCCGTGTGAGCATTAAATGTTGTACAATGTGATCCATGTGAATAGGGATAATATTAAGAATTAAATATTAATCCCTATCATTCCTCCCCACCCTAGAAGCATTGGGCTCCAATGCATCCAAAAGAGGGGAAATCATGAGCTAGTTGTGTTGAAGTGATCCACTTAGCCTGGTGAGGAAGCTCTCCGCGATGTGCAACCAGATATGAAGTGGATGAACCCTGGCGAGTGTGGCGAGTCCTGGTGTCGAACAGACGGTCCTCCTCCAATGGAAGCTAGAAATCTAGAACAACATCGGAAGGATGACTGATGGTCAGTGGGCTCTCTAGTGTGGACTCATGATATGGATGGAGTAGATCAACATTGACAACATCATGAATACCCAAGTGTGCTGGAAGGTCCAATCTGAATGCATTCTCGAACAATTGTTGAATGATGGTGTAAGGCCCATAGCAGAGAGGTTTGATCTTGCTATGTGCCTTCTCTGGAAATCTCTTACGATCAAGGTACAACCAGACTCGATCACCAGTCTGAAAGGAATGTGGAACACGGTGATGATCCATTACCTATTTTTGTTGTTGTTGTGTCTGTTGTAGGATGTGTACAACCTTGGACTGGAGCTATTGTAGGTGTTGGATGAATGACTGTGCTTTGTCCTATTCTTTCTGCATGTGGACTGTGACTGGAGACGGAAGAGCCAAGGGTAACTCATATGGAGCGACAGGTTGAAACCCTAGATAAACCTCAAAAGGACTATGACCTATGGACGTATGGATGACTCTATTATATGCATGCTCAATATGAGTTAGACTGAGATCCCACTTGGCTGGTGATGCATGGTGGTAGACTCAAAGACTCTGGACAAGTGTACGATTGATGACTTCTGTTTGACCATCAGACTGAGGATGGAATGCTGTGGAAAAATTAAGGGACGCCCCTAAAATTTTCCACAAAGACCTCCAAAAATGACCGACAAAACGGGAATCACGATCGAACACAATACTTGTGGGAAGACCAAAGGAGCGCCAGATGACATCAAAGAACAGTTGGGCTAAGTCTACAGCAGAACTTGTTTTTTGACATGGAATGAACTTAGCCATCTTACTGAAATGGTCGACTATAACAAAGACACAATCATGTTGATGGACAGTCATGGGAAAACCACTGACAAGATCCATAGATATACTTTCCCAAGGATGTGACGCAATGGGTAAAGGTATACTAAGACCAAGCCTACGGTTGGATGATTTAGACCGACTACATGGGACACACTATTTTAAGTACTTGAGAACATCTCGCTGCATGTGTGGCCAATAGAAGAATCTTTGCAAATGGTGAAGGGTCTTATGTTTGCCGAAATGGCCGCCATAGAGGGTGGAATGAGCCTCTCTTAGAAGGGATGGTCTGCTCTTAGTAGGAACACAAAGCTTATCTAGATGGTAAAGCAACCCCTCCTTGAGATGGAAATCCTGAAAGGGACTTAAATTGGAGGAGGATGGATGCTGTAATTTGTGATAAACTGTGGCAAAGTTGGGATCATTAGGATACTCAGAAGGCCAATATTGGAAGGCTAAATGAGAGGTAGTGACAATGGTTAAGGCTTGAGCAGATGGAGGATGACTGAGACAATCGACAATAGAATTTTGACTACCCTTCTTGTATTTGATGACTAAGTGAAACTATTGAAGATAGGAGGCCCATTTCATGTGGCGTGCTTCTTGGATTTTTGTTTGGGATTGAAGAAACTGCAAGGGCAAATGATCTGTGTGGACAATAGTTTCTTTACCAAGAAGGTAGTGACACCAATATTTTATAGCTTGGACTAAGGCATAGAGTTCCTTATCATAAGTGGAGTAATTTTGTTTTGTTGTGGAAAAGGACTCAGAATGATAAGCTATTGGATGGCCATTTTGTTTGAGAACAACATCGAGAGAAAATTGAGAGGCATCAGTTTCGATTTCAAATGGCTGTCGAAGATTAGGAATGGCCAAGATAGGGGTTGAGCAAAGCTTATCTTTGAGAGTGGCAAAATCTTGGCTGTGGGTATTTGTCCAATGAAACACAGATTTGGCCTTAGTCAAAGAATGCAATGGAGCAACAATGGTTGAGTACCCTAGAATGAATTTATGGTAGAAGTTAGCAAGGCCAAGAAAAATTTTGAGTTCAGTGATGTTTTTGGGAGAAGGCCAATTGAGAAGAACTTCTACTTTGATAGGATCAACCTGGATACCTTCGGCATTGATGATGAAGCCGAGGTATGAAATGGATGTTTGGGCAAAGGAGCATTTGTTCAAGCTGGCAAACAACTGGTTCTTTTGAAGGATGGCAAGGACATTCTCAAGATGTTGTAAATGTTCGGGCCAATTCTTGGAAAATATCAAGATATCATCAAGATAAATGATTACATATTGATCAAGGCACTCATGAAAGACTTCATTCATGAGCCTCATAAATGTAGCTGGAGCATTGGTGAGGCCAAATGGCATAACCAACCATTCAAACAATCCCATATTTGTCTTGAAAGTTGTTTTCCATGTATCCTCTGCTTGTATTCTAACTTGATGATAGCCACTCTTAAGATCAAGTTTGCTGAAGAATTTAGCCCCTTGGAGTTGATCTAACAAGTCATCAATTCGAGGAAGTGGATACCTATTTTTTATTGTTATTTTATTTAGTGCCCTGAAATCAATGCAGAATCTCCAAGTACCATCTTTTTTTAGAACAAGCAAAATTGGTGAAGCACAAGGAGAAGTGCTTGGTTTGATGAAGCCCTTATCTAATAATTCTTGCAATTGTTTCTTTATCTCATCATACTGTAAAATGGATTGCCTATACATTGGAACATTTGGAAGAGGTGTTGCTGGAATTATCTCAATTGTATGATTAATTGCTCTTTCTGGTGGTAAGGAAGTGGGCTCTTGAAATACATTTTCATACTTATGTAATATTTTGTTCACCTATGAATTTTGTATTTGAGATTTAGTGTTGTTTTTATGCCCCTTTTCTTTTACGTGCTCTTGTTCCTAGATGAAGATTAGTGCAAGTGCTTGAGCATTATTAGTGGCTTTCCGAGCTTGTCTGCAAGTGAGCAAAAAATTAGATGTTTGCTTTGTTTGCTTTGTGGCTTCAATGAGATAATGCTTTTGATCCTTTTGTAATGTATATGTGTTGTTAAATGCATCATAAGTAGCCCATCTATCATATTGGTATGGTTTCCCTAGGAGCAATCCACAACAATCCATTTGGGTGACATCACAAGTCACCTTATCCTTAAACTTGGGCCCAAATGCAAATCCAATTGTGCAAGTGTGTGTGATCCGTGAGGTGTTGCTACTATCCTTCCACCCTAGAGAGTATGGGTGAGGATGTTTGGTTGTTGGAAGCTTTAGCTTATCGACAATGGACTTCACGATGAGATTATTTTGTGAGCCATTGTCGATTATACAATCGACAACAAAGTTTTGAAGGAGGTGAGCTCTAGTGACAAACAAATGGTCATGGTCACCACCTTGAGAATTTTGATTCATGAGTGTGACATTGTTCAATTGCCCTCTCAACTCCTCATACACTTCTTCACTACCAGTAGCCTTGATGGGGTTATCACTTGAGCCCTCATCAGACTGTACAAACAAATTCTTCTTTCTTTGTAAGTTAGGACATTGAGTTTTGTCATGTCCTTTCTTTTTACAATAGTTATAGAACTTCTCAATTTGAGAGAAAGAAGAATAAGAAGAAGAATAAGAAGAGAAAGGAGTTTTAGAAGAAAATGATTGATGAGAAGTGGGGTGAATGGAAGAAGTATTAGAATATCTTCTTCGACCCTGTTGCTCCGTGGACACTTCGGTGGCTAAGCTTCCTATAGAAAAATGAGGCTCCTTGTACTGTGCAGTGAAATTTTCCTCCGCAAGCTATGCAAAATTGAATGCTTCATCCAACGTATGGCAAGCAGAATATTTGAGCTCCCTATAAATATGTGCAAGTAGACCACTCTTGAATTTTGCAATCAATACCACATCAGGATCAAGAATTGCAAGTAACACTCGAAGGCGGTTAAAGTTGTGAATAAAATCTTGGATAGATTGTCTTTTGCCTTGGTGAAGTCTTAGCCATTGATTGAGTAAATCGTCCTCATAGTTGGATGGATAGAAGGAAGCCTTTAAGGCTGTGACTAGCTCCTCCCATGTTGTAATTGGATTTTGGCCTTGTTGGTGATTGGATATGAGGACCTTGGCTAGATTGGAAAGTTTGAGTTTGGCAAAGGGCACTTTTTGAGCATCAGGAGTATTGTCAAACTCAAACCAAGTCTCCATGTCAAGTATCCAACTATTTAAGACATCGGGATCTCGAGAGCCTTCATAGATTTGGACTTCACATCGAACATTAGGGCGTGGTGAGGACGAGGAAGAAGTTTTGAGTGATTGCATTATGGCTGCTAATTCATGTTGGGTTGCAGTGATTTCAGTGATCTTTTCATTCTGTTCTGTGGTGATTTCAGCCAATTTCTCGGCTAGGGCCATGCTTGTGGCCATTGGTCTACTAGGAGTGGACAAATATTTACTAGGGGCTATATTGGGAAAAAAAAATTAGAATGGGTACAATGAATGAGTAGAGCTCAAAATGAACTTTCCAATGACTATATGTGTAGACACCTAAAACATGTCATGTTCAGGGAGACTACTCACATAGGCACACTCATAGGTCATGTGACTAAACCTTGGGACCTTCCAAGTATCAAAAGTGGTTCTGACCACTCATATGGGTATATTTAGCCCATCCAAGCTTGGCCGTTGTAGACCAGAGTGGCTAGAATCCAACTATTGTAGCTCAGAGTGGCCAAAAATTAGCCACTATAGATGACAGTAGCTAATATTTAAATACATTTTATCGCCCATCCAACCTAATATTTGGTAGAAGTGGTAGTCTACATATAATAAGGATTAGTGAGGACAAATTTGCATTCCTCCTCACAGCAAGTCTACATGGAAGACTCCAGTCTTGATTTAGAATTTAGTTAAACATATAAAAATAAAGAGCTTCTAATGCTAACACCTAGTATTCATGAGGGATTCAGTCCTAGGGTTTGGAACATTGACCTAGGGCTTCAAACACTTTATAAGGAGTAAACCTAAAAGTACTAGGGGACCTTATTTGATCAATTTGGAGGACCTTCTATGACCTTATTTTATCAATTAGAGAGAGGGAACATCATACATCAGAACTTTGAACATGTTGGATCATTGAGGAGAGCTTATAGAGACTTGGAGAGCTTCCCTTGGAGATAGATTCTTGTAGCAGAGCCCTGTCGAATTGGGGGGAAAATCTGAACACATAAGGTAATCATTTTAATATTAGTAGCAGACTTGAGCCCATACCAATTGGATCAATAGAGAGATATTTCACCTTAGCGGTCGTTGTCCTGGATAGTGGCCTGCAACCTAGTCTAGGGTTTTAGGTGTTAGTTTCTTTTATTCTGCTTTCTCTTTCATTTCATTAGCATAAGCTTTATTTTAGTTATTCGCATTCATAGTACTAGTTTCATTGCATTTGTTTCCATTAAGCTTATTTATTGCTAACAACCTCATCTAGGGAGGCAATCTTAGACATCTAAGTGCATGTTCTTGTTTCATTGATTTTAGGGCTATAGGTTCATCGAGAAAATCTGCAACATACGAAAGCAAGAGGATCCCTCTAGCAATCATACCTAGAGAAGGAGACATCTGTAAGCCCTCATACATTTTTGTGTATCATCGGGAAGCCTTATAAAGCACACCCCCTATGCGAGGGGATATTTTATACACCTGTACCCTCTTTGTGTGTAAAATCATGTATCAAATGAAGGGTATCCCTTAGAGGGATTCATATGTAATCGGATCTTGGGAATATCAATATAAAAAGCAGTCATTCATTTCTTTCTTTGCATTTTGGTTATATCTTCTTTATGCCTTTCATTTATTGCATCTTTAACATTAAAGGATTCGATCGAATCACAAGTAGAGTAGTTGGTTTACGACACATTGCTTCCCCGGGTCACTATAGATGGCGATCACGGTGGGACTCCTACCTAATTATTTAGTTTATTTTCAATTTTTGGCATTTTACTGACTCAGGTTTTGTGTGTAGGTTTAGCTGCTCTGATATAAAATAGATATCAGTCAACTACTCTAACCTACAATAGCTAGGAGTTAGCCGCTCTATTCTACAATGGCCAAAAATTAGTCGCTCTGGTCGACAGCAACCATAATTGGAGTGCAGTAGAGGTTAAACATTGATTCTCTAAGCTGGATTAAAGGTTGGTACAACTTTTTTGACACTTTATGGTTTTCTATATGTTTTTATTTTCTTAAAAATAGTGATAATTAAGGCATATTTCAATTTGGAAAACTGAAGGAATGAAAGAAAAATAACTTGCATCTTGCACATCTTATGTTTCATTTTATATTTTTCACTAGGTGTTGCTAGGAATAGTATCTTCTATCTATAAATTTCACCCTAGAATCCAACATGCTAGACACTATGTGTTTTCTTTCTTTACATGTTGGAATCGGTAGCCACCACGAACCTGGGTAGGCTGTCCAGTTTTTTATGGCCGCCATAGTATTCTATGCTGTCCACCCTGGAAGACGCCACACAGATCTTCACGTAGTCTACCCCTATAACCACCATGCCACAATCATTTTAAATCTTTTATGCCATTGAAAGCACCAGGAAGGAACAAGCGTTCAATTTGGTGAGGCCCGAGATTTGAACCTTGGACCTCTGCCCCCCTGAAGGGGTTTGGATGAACCAATTGGTCTACATCTTAGACCTCACTAGACACTATGTGTTGTTTTCTTGCTTTGAGGCCTTTCTAAAGGCCATAATTGAACCTAATAGAGTGCATTAATTAATCTCATAGTAGTTATGCAACTTTCTAAAATTGAAACATATTTTGCATTAGGCATATAGGAAATAGTCATTGTTGTTGTATGATGCATTCTCATTCATGCAAGCTTAAAAGGAATCCCACACACACTCGCATATTTTAAACATTAGGGAGTTGGATTTCATCACCAACCCTCAATTCAGTTCGGTGACATTGGCATTCATCTCCTTCCACCGGTTTACCCCCTAGAGCTTCCTAGAAATGGATTGAGGAACTTACTTATAGTGACACTAAGTTACTTGTGTTCAAATTGTCTCCCACTATTGGAACAATCATTGGTTCAGAGTGGAAGAGCTAGGCGAACCCCCCACTAGGATTTAAGCGGTGTACCCTAGTCTCTTTTGAGAAATCATGTTTGGCATGAGTGTTCTTGATTATCACTATGAATGAGTCTCCTCATTCTAAATCCAAAGCAAGAATAAGAAACAAGAAAAAACAAAACATAAAAATAAAACAAACAGTTTAGGGCACACTTAAATTGGTAATCAAGATAAACACTTACTTGATATTGTTTGGTCATATTTAAGTGTAACACAAAAGCTAAACTCTCAAAAACAATGGTCAAAACAAGAAGTAAACATCCTCGATCTGATACCAAGGGAGAATATGAAGCAATGCATACCCTTAGATGAAGGAGTAGTTATATTGAAAGACCTACTCGTAAGATAGTGAGATGCAATTTCGTGAGTCTAAGGGGTGATAAATCAACCCTTGGGGGATCTCCTCAAGAAATCCTAAACAAGGAACCAATCATGGAACTACATCACATCAACACAAAGAGGCCTCATGGCCATAATAATCAAGGAGACATGAGGAAACCTCAAGTGCTTCCTCTAAACACATAGAAACTTCTCAGAGACATGAGGAAGCTTCAAGAGCTTCCTCCTCGCATGGACATAATGAGGGTTCTAGACCCTGTACATCACACAGGGATGATGAGGTTTCCCCATCTCCATCCTCATGGAGGGTAGAGAAGGCCACAAAACCCTCATCACCAAAAATACACATAGGAGTCCCAACATCCCAACATTCACATGAGACACTTAGAACAAATCATCCCACAAAGGGGTAGAAAACTAGAGATACATCCAGTCATAGAAATAAAACAGAAGATATCCTTCAAACAAGAGTAAGGATTCTATTAGACTATGACCTCATTGGAGTAAATGGCACCCCATGGGATCAGCAATGGAATACAAGATAGTTGGATGAGTTGTATCGGTTGCACCCAAGGCCACCTCCCAGAATCATGGCCACAAATAATTCTGCATCTAAAAGTTTACGAACCGTGACTTCTAAGCCCACTTCTCAAATTGGGGGTGCCTCGAGGTGACCCCATAGTAAACATACAAAATTTTATCATAGAGATACTCAAAAATATACTGAACAAGTCACATTAGCTAGTAAGAGCAAAGAAACAGTTGAAACCTCCTCGAGGAATCTGTGAGTCAAAAATACTAGAACAGGATCAGATAAGCATGAGTCTTATATGACCATGCAAGTTAACCGTATGTGACGATTATAAAATTACTTGTGTAAAGAACGAGATATTGTAGAAGCTCTCAAACATGATAAACAAAGGGAGTGGTTGTTGCACCAACATGATAAACATTTAAAAGAGCAAGCTGAGCAAATAGCTTGTATAAACCAACAAGCAAATAGAAATGATCATCAAAGAGATCAACGTGTCGACTCACCAAGAGAGGAGTGCACTAGACAAGAAGGAAATCCATAACATAATCACCCTTCAAATCATGAGAAAAATCCAACTGGTGGGGAAAGGGCAAACCTAATAGAGCAAGATCAGGCACATCTTGAATCCCCTCATAGGAGGGAAGAAAATAGAGCAAATAAAATGGATAGAGGGTTACCTCCACCGCCACCATGGGGGGGTCTATAAGAGGATGAACTCCTCACCTTAAAGGTGTTCCAGGAACTTGCTAAAAATATGAAATCCTTTGAAAAACAAGATACGACTAGTGGCCAACCAACATTGAGCAAATACAAAATCAATCGTTGTGCCTATCTATCCCTAGCCCTGCATACCCTAAGCATTTTGAGATGCCTAGGTTGGAAAATTTTAAGGGTGAAGAGGATGCACAAGATCATGCCACCAATTTCATCAATGCATGTTTTCATATTGAAGACAACAATGCTCTCATGCTAAGGACATTCATAATGACATTTTCGGGTGCCACCACCCAATGGTTCAACCAGCTGCCCAAGCATAGCATATATAATTTTGAACTAGTGAACACTTTTCTAAAATGTTTCTCTTTTGGTGCTAAGTGGAAAGTGAACCTTTCAGACTTGGCCAATTTGAGACATTATGGTGATGATTCAATAATGTATTATGGGAATAGATGGAGAAGAGTCATGGAAAAATTATCATTCTCCATCCCCACAGAAGAGATCGTTCAGATGTTCACCAAGAGTTGTTCCAAACACATTTCCCTCTTGCTACAACTTCAACAATATCCCTCATTTGAGAAAGCTTTGGAATAGGCTAAACTCATTGAGGACATAAAAGTAGATGAGAGAACCATCAAACTCTGAACCAAGAAGGAGTGGAACAAGAATGACAAAAATAGCAAGTACAAGCAGAAGCAGGAAAACCCTGCTCCATTTAATCAAGTGGTATTGGCTACGCCTAAGGAAAGGGTTGTGAACCAACCCTAGAATTATCAAGAACAGGCCCCACTAGCCAATTATGATCAAAAGAGCAATCAGGGGTGAAACAAAGAATGTAAACCCCCTCGCTATTTCACACCATTGACAAAATTGATGCAATCAATATTCAACCAATTGAGCGAGGCAGGAAATATCATGTTCCTTGATATACCTCTTATATATCCTGATCATCCTAAGACAAAAGGGTATAGGGAAGATCAATTTTACCCTTACCATAGGATACCGAGACATAATATTAAGGTTTGCATTGGTTTCAAGCACCAGGTGCAAAACATGATTTAGGCAAGGAAGCTTAAATTTGAAAACCCATTGGCTCCTAAAAATAGAGATATGGGCATCTACAAAAACCTGCTACCAAACCATGAGGTCCCTAGAGGGCAAGGTGCACAATTCAATTAGGTCTAAATTGATATGCCTACCCATGGGTGTGTTGGGATGGTTGAAATTGTCAATATAGCAACCATGAGTAGACAGTATGGTCAACCACAACCTCCTACAACTCCCATTAACATCTTCACTGCACCTAGGCAGAGGTAGTGGTAAAACAACCTTCCAGGTCCACCAACCTGACCTATGGTAACTATTTGGAGTAGACTTGAGTAAAAATTACAAATGAATTTGGCTAAGCTATCCATCTATGAGCTCATACAATAGTCCCCAAAGCATAGGGAGACCTTTATGGAGATTTTAAGGTCGATTGAGCTCCAACCACAAGATCCAAATGAATTCACCCATTTTGTGGGACAAGTGCAAGAATGCCAAAAACCTATAATTTGATTCTATGATTATGAGATTAGGACAATACCTACTGCCTTACCAGACCCTCCATTACACATTGTGGCATCAGTCAATGATTTACCTTTTAAGCGAGTCGTAATCAATATAGGTTCATCAATCAACATCATCACAACAATGGTAATAGAACACCTTAAGATCCCCAAGTCCAATATCATTAGGGAGCCTATACATTAAGGGATTTTAATGATATTTTATGCAATACTATGGGAATGATAGTTCTACCTATCAATGTGGGACATAAGACCATCCCCGTGATGTGTCATGTCTTGTAAGGGGCCATGCAATACAACATCCTCCTAGGAAGACCTTGGATAAGGGACATGAAGTGTGTTCCTTCAATATTATACCAATGTGTCAAGTATGTGCATGATAACAAAGTATAAAAGGTGTTTGCTAATGAAGAGCCATTCAAGCATGTTCATCAGGTGGATTATCTAGGAGAATTTGTGATTCCTTCCATCCAATTATTAGTAGGAACTTCATCTCCAACTATACAACTGGATAATAAAGATAAAGGGGTACAAAAGGATCCATCTGCATCAACACCTCATCTTGCACACAAAATGACTAATGCTTCTAACAAAACATCAATGTCTAAACCAAAAGATAATCAAAAGCTAAAGGCATCCATAGTTGAGGAAATAAATCCTAAGGAAGTGCTAATCATAGACTTTAAGAAGAGTCCAACTCCCATGGAGGAGAAATATCTCCAAGATTAGGCTGAGGAGATACTAGAACCCGCTTCGCCAGTGTCATCTATAGGATAATCTACATCACATGCAAAAATACACTTGGAAAGTATGGCGATAAGAGAGTATCTTGTACAGAACATAATATTTACACCAATCATAGAGTCTGCACAAGACATGGGATGACCAAAAGACGTAAGACCACCAGTGGGAACAATGGTCCCACTTGGGATCCCTCCCAATTAGACAAACTTTGTCTATGCTAGACTAGACTACACCCATAATTCTATCGATGAATAAGAGGACAATGATGTATTATTCACCATAAATTTTCATTAAATCTCTAATACTGAGTTTGCTCTAAGCTAATTTAAATGCTGCCATTGGTATGGTTACGGTATTTGTATATATGAGCAGGGGTGTAGATGACCATTCGAGCCGCAATACCAGCTTTTGTCTAATAGGTTTGGGTTAGGCTATCATATCAGAGGTCAAGATGACTCTCTAGCAGTAGCCTTAGATAGATTAAGCTTGGGGTTAGAAGAAAACATTGATTTTATTCACTATCACCCACCAAGTGCAAGATATTTGAGCAACAAACAAGTGGCTGTGGTAAACATACCACCACCTGAGACTTATCATCCAAGCTCCATAATTGATGCCACCCCAATGGGTTACAACTCATGGGATGATGAGCAAGAATAAAATGGATATGTAGCAGGTGATGATGAAGCACGAGCAGGCTTGGAATATCATGGGCCTCACTATTTACATAGATTTACCTGGTCTATCTGCAACGAGAGTAGATTCATATCAGATGAAAGTGGCTATGAGTCAGAGGACTCAACATAGAGAGCCTACATAGGAATAAGGTAATGGCCTCATGACTTGGGGTAACATACTAATGCAAATGGAATATTCATAAGTAATGAAGAGTATCAAGACAAAACAAATATGGCCTACTTGGAGCCAAGACATGTGCCCATTACCTTGGGACCACATACCAATGCTAACGTTTTTTGGATAAGTGATGCGACTTTGAATATGAGACTGATATGGCTTATCTTAGGCCTCACCATTTATGGTAATTCAATGCATTGGTAGATAGAGAAGTGGTACTGCATGCCATAGACCCTGGCTTGTGATTTTTGGGGAGACCTATTGACTTGAATGTCATTCATCACATGGTCAATCCCCCTCCATCGATGTTCAGAGAACTCTTAGAGCCCAATGATACTATTATCCGACCAGCTCATGGGCTGAATCCAGATATTCCTTTTCCTCTAGAGCCTCATCATGAGTATATAAGGGAAACCTCTAAGACAAGATTTCACCCATGTGGTTCTAGATATTTCATTCCATCCATCAACACAATCTCCATTGATTTAACCACTCCAATTCATAATCTAGCAGATCCCACTAAACCTTTGTGTCTTGATATAAAGTCTATTGGATGGGATCGTGCTGATTCACCCATAAATCTTGAAGATATTTTCTCTAATTAAGGAACATTATAACTATTCCACTTTGCATCAGGTTGTGTGTATAAGGTGTTCCATGCTGGTCTGGATCTTGAGTCAGTAGGACCTGTAAATCCCACCAATGACATTCACTTGATACCCACACCTCACTAGCTGGAGGATGGGTCACATATGGCTATAGAAATGACTTTTGATGTGGATATCAGTGATGATCCTACTCAACCAAATAAATTCAAGTTCGAAGAAAGTCTATCTCCAGAGGAACAAGCCATCATAATCCCTCTCCTCAAAGAGAGGCCAAATATTTTTTCTTAGACTTATAAAGATATGCCAGGAATTGATCCAAAGTTAGTCATTCACAACCTTTCATTGGATCCCCTAAAGAATCCAGTCAAGCAAAAATTAAGGAAAATGCATCCAACCATCTCATTGATGGTAAATAACGAGTTACAAAAACTATTGGAGGTAATTTTCATAGTTCCCATCGACTATCCTAAATGGGTCTCGAACATGGTACCCATGGGAAAACTAGATGGAAGAGTCTGCATTTGCATAGATTTCAAGGACTTGAATAGGTCAACTCCAAAGGATTCATTCCCATTTCCAAACAAATATGCTCTTGTTGATGCCACTACAGGTCATGAGATGCTTTCCCTAATGCATGGGTTTTTTGGATACAATCAAATCCGAATCAAACCCGAAGACCAACATAAGACTACCTTCATTACTCCATGGGGAAAATTTTGTTACAAAGTGATGCCATTTGGCCTAAAGAATGTTGGTGCCACATATCAGTGGGCCATGACATACATATTCCATGAATACATGCACACAATCTTGGAAGACTACATAGATGACTTGCTAGCCAAATATTTAGTATGGTCAAGTCCTCACAAAATTCTTCGATCACCTCATAGAGCACAACGTCAGATTGAATCCTAAGAAGTGCATGTTTGGCATACATTCTAGTAAGCTCTTAGGGTTCATCATTTCAATTAGAGGCATCGAAGTTGATCCTGCAAAGGTAGAAGCTATATTGAGAATGGATGCCCCTACCAACATTAGAGAGTTGATAAGCCTACAAGGTAAGGTAGAATCCATCAAATGGTTCATTGTTCAATTGTCAAAAAAATTCTGACCCATAAACTGGTTTCTATGCAAGGATGTCCAATTTCATTGGGATGAAGAGTGCCAACAAGCCTTTACAGAGATCAAAATATACTTGGCAACGCCGCCAGTGTTGGCTCCACCAAGGCCAGACATATCATTTTTACTATACATATCGGCTACTAATTTTTCTTTGGGCACCATGTTGGCCCAGAAGAACACACAATATAAAGAGCAAGTCATATATTAAATTAGTCACACCTTGGTGAGTTATGGGCTAGGATATGCATATGTAGAAAAGTTGTGCTTAGAAGTGGTCTTTGCAACCAAAAAATTGTGACACTACATGTTGAGCCATACGATTTACGTTATATCAAATATAATCCTTTGCAGTATATGATGAACAAGACATATCATAATACACGTACTGCAAAGTGGATCATGCTATTGATAGAATTTGATCTAGAATTCATAAGCCAAAATTCAATCAAGTGACAATTCATAGAGAATCAATTAGCAGAGGCACCTCTTCAGGATAACATGCCTCTCACTATATAATTGCCTGATGATGCAGTCTTTGCATTATCAGATCCATTGGAACTAGAAGAACCTGAGAAACAAAGATACATGACATTGTTATTTTATGGTTCAAAGTGTGAGCAAAGGGGCGGAGTAGGGATAGTCTTTATCACACCATAGGGTACTCCATTGCCCTTATCATTCAAGCTAGACTTCCCTTGCATGAACAATAACATAGAGTATGAAGCCTTGATATTGGGACTCCAAACAACCATTGCAATGGGTATTAAAATATTAAATACCTTTGGTGACTCCTTTCTCATAGTGAACCAAGTAAAAGGATTGTTTTAATGCAGGTTCCCACTCCTGAAAGCTTATAAGGAGCTTGTTGAAAGTTACCTAACCTAACTGGAATGGTACAAAATCGAGGCAATCCCTCATACATCAAACATATTTGTAGACACCATGGCATCTTTGGGATCCTTGATCCCTTAGAATTTGTATGCTGACTTCACAACCGTTCATGTGAAAGTACTTGTAGTTTCAACAATACAACGCGAGGTTATTGACAACTTAGAGTCAATCAACATGATCCAAAATGAACCAAACTAGGATTGGTCCTTCAAAGTTAGAGCTTTCCTGCAAATGGCCCCTTGGTAATATTTGATCTCGTAAGGTCCTACGGAGTGTGGTACAACCATTCATCATAGGATTTTTTCCTAATATGTGTTCACAAATGCTAGATCACAAGAAGAACATATCATTTTATCCATAGAATCTATGGCTTATCAGGATTGGCTATCCCAATTACGAGACTTCTTGAAGCTTGGAATGGTACTGCAAGGCTTGTTGTATATTGAAGTATGAACATTTAAATAGAAGGTAACAAGATACATTTTTCTAGGAGAGATCCTTTATAGGTAAGGTTACAATGGAATGCTCCTTCATTTTCTTGATCCCCAAGAAGCATCTTGGGCAATTTTGCAAGCTCATGATGGTATGTGTGGTGTTCACTTCAGTGGCATGGCCATCGTTAAATGTATTTTGAGGATGGGTTACTATTGGCCCACTATGGAAAAATATGTGTTGTGAGTATGTCAGGAAATGTGTCAAGTGCCAGCATCATGCAAACCTCACTCACTTGCCATCATAAGCGTTGCAACCCATCTAGGAAGCATGGCCCTTCTCACAGTGGGGATTAGACTTGATTGGGAAGATTTCACCCCCATCCTCAGGCTGACATATATTCATAATAACGGCCACTAAGTATTTCACCAAATGGGTCGAAGCGATCCCATTAACATAAACAACTAGACCAAGGATTGCGGAGTTTATACTCCACAATATCATAAGTCATTTTGGGGTCCCTTCGAATATTATATCGGATAATGGGCCATATTTCAAGAAAAAAAATGTGCATGCTTTAATGAACAAATACCACATCCAACACAATTTTTCAACACCCTATTATCCACAAGAAAATGGGCAAGCAGAAGCCTCAAACAAAATAATCATCTCCATTTTGAGGAAAATAGTGAGAGATAATCATAAGGACTGGCATCAACAGTTACCTCTAGCATTATGGGCATATAGGACTAGTGTGCAGATGCCCACTGGGGGAACACCATTTTCACTTTTATATGGCACTGAGGCCATCATGCCCCTAGAATTGGAGATTCCAACCTTGCACATAGCATTGAAGGACTTCATAGATGATGACATCGCATGGTAATGCTGCCTTGATCAGTTAATGCTTCTTGATAAACGATGAGTCAATGCCTTGGAGTATCTTATTATTTATCAGAATCGCCTTGCACGAGCATATAATAGTAAATTCCATTTGAGGGAATTCAAAGTTGGGGATCCTGTGCTCAAAGAAAACCAACAGAACTCAAATCTGCCACAACATTTGTGAGATAAATTTTTGGCAAATTGGATAGGCCCCTACATGATTTCAAAGAAATTTGGGCTTGGAGCATATCGCCTTACATATTTGAAAGGTATTGAGGAGCTTGAACCTCTCAATATCATTCATTTGAAGGTATTTCATACATAAAATCAAAAACATTCAAATATGTCATAAAATCAAAAACATTCAAATATGTCATAAAATAAAAAAACATTCAAATATGTCATAAAATCAAATACATTCAATTACAGAGTGTTCATTTTTATCTTGTCAAGTAGAAGGAAATATATGTACAATTACAATCCTAATAAATATACCTTAGTTTATTATAAATGCATAATAAATAGAGGATTACACAATCATTGATAAAGAAGTCCCCAATAGGAGTATAGACTCATCAACACATATTCTCAAGCATATCTATTACAAAATATTAAAACCATGAATAACACTTCAACCAAAATAATAATAGTGGAATCTCAACTTATCATTGTTTAGAACTACTTGAAGGAGGTTCTACATATTTTAAAAGATAATTATCACCAAAAAACCTTCTCACTACTGAGGACATTTTGAGGTTTTCCAAGATTCTTCTCTCCAATCTATTATTCTATGAGAGGAAATCCACTTCTAATGAAGATTGAATAGCTTGTAACTAGGATTTGAGATCCTTTTTCCCTTCAAGTAGTTCTAAAAAATGACAAGTTGAGTGTTCACTATTATTATTTTGGTTGAAGTGTTATTCATGGTTTTAATATTTTGTAATAGATATGCTTGAGAATATGTGTTGATGAGCCTATACTCCTATTGGGGACTTCTTTATCAATTATTGTGTAATACTATATTTATTATGCATTTATAATATACTAAGGTATATTCATAAAATCAAAAACATTCAAATATGTCATAAAATCAAAAACATTCAAATATGTCATAAAATCAAAAATATTCAAATATGTCATAAAATAAAAAACATTCAAATATGTCATAAAGATCAAAAACATGGTCACATCCATAAAAAGAGATCCAAAGGCATCTTAAAGCCCTTTGGTCAAATAAAATCACAAAATTCTCCAAGGGTACCCAATCCTCTTGGTCACAATCAATCAAAAAGCTCCAAAGGTATTTTAAATGCCACTTGGTCAAAGGCATCTTAAAGCCCTTTGGTAAAATCAAATCACAAAATGCTCCAAGGGTACCCAATCCACTTGGTCAAATTCAATCAAAATGATCCAAGGGTATGTTCATGTCACTTGGTCAACCCCTAAAAGACCCAAAGGCACAATAAGCCCTTTGGTCAACATAAAATCAAAAGTACAAAAACAATGCAAAAAATTAAAAAATCCAAAATCCAAAAATCCAAAAACATTTGCATCTTCTATCCAAATCCATATAGTTGTAGTACATTCATTGCATTTGCATATATCATGATCACATTCTTGCAAATGTTGCCACATTTTGAATCACAACCATGCAATACAAAATTCCATCCTCATCCATTCATTCATGTGTGTAACTATGTTTTTCAACACAACCACATCATGTTGCTATAAGAAATAGGCTAAGATTTTCTGGTCTTTCAACCATATCTAGTGGTCTTATCAAATTTTGTGGGAAGCCATATTGATTAGTAGAAAGTAAGGACTAGTCATGAATACCTCAGATATTCAGAATCCTATCACTAATTAAAAACACTAATATCTTGGTTGGTACAAGGGAAGATGAAAGTTGCATATAGTGTTCTAGGTTACCTTAAGTGAAAAGGGTCTTCCTTGCTTATCCCCCTGTGCAACCAGTTCGAAGGTGCTAAGGATTGGCAAAAGGACAAGTTCTACCCTACCCAAAAATGAGTGATTATAATCACTACATAGATCCCTTACTTTCATCAACAAAAGCAAAAATCCTGAAACAAAGCACAAATTCAAAACCATATTTTCAAAGTCATAGTTCAAAGAAAATAGTGATTATCATCACTACATAGGTCCCTTGCTCAAGAAAAAAATCAATTAAAATAAATAGTGATTTTCATCACTAAGGTATGAGAAAATATCCCAAATAAAATGAAGAAAATAAGGGAATGGAACTTGAATCCCTGGAATTCTCAGCATTGCACAAAACTGGAAAGAGAAATACTTACACATGATGATATGTCTATTACATAAGCTTCTGGTATTTGTGTAGACCAATTTTTGAATGTGGATGAGCTAGCTTTAGGTAACCCAAGGTCACCTAGTGGTATAATCCAACTAAGTCCAACATAGGATAAGATGAACAATTGAGGATCCCTGATCTTAGCAATGGGCTGAAATAATCTTGCCTAACATTGGAGGAAATGATTGAGTTCTATCTAAATATATTCATTTGCACACACAAGGATAATGAATACATTGGTCCATGATGAAAGCCTTGCTTCTCCAAAATTATAGTATGGTTAGTACACAGCTATTGATAGGCTGACTAGAGTGTTTAAGTTTTAGTAAATGCCTCAAAATTAAATCTTACATAGCAATAAATCATATCATAAATCACATCATCAACTTTATTTATAAACTTCTGTAAATTAGGGGGATAATAATAAAATACAATAGATATCGGATGTATGTCAGAAATGATATTTAGATGGCCACTAATTATTATGCTGGAGCATCCAGTGGTAGCAACACAATATTGCAACAAAAGAAATAAAAGAGTGAAACAAAAACACAAAATACTCTAAGTGTTGAAAGTTGTCGCGATATCGTGACATAAAAGTTGTCGCGATATCGCGACAAACTCAGAACAAAGCCAAGAGCCAAACGCAAGTGTCATGATATCGCGACATAAAAGTTGTCGCGATATCATGACAAACTCAGAACAAAGCCAAGAGCCAACCGCAAGTGTCACGATATCGCGACATAAAAGTTGTCGCGATATCGCGACAAACTCAGAACAAAGCCAAGAGCCAACCGCAGGTGTCGCGATATCGCGACATAAAAGATGTCACGATATCGCGACAAACTCAGAACAAAGCCGAGAGCAAAATGCAAGTGTCGCGATATCGCGACATAAAAGATGTCGCGATATCGCGACAAACTCAGAACAAAGCCGAGAGCAAAATGCAAGTGTCGCGATATCGCGACATAAAAGTTGTCACGATATCGCGACGAACTTGAACAAGGGCAAGAGCAAACCGCAAGTGTCGCGATATCGCGACATAAAAGTTGTCGCGATATCGTGACGAACTTTGAATAGAGGTTAAAGCAAATAATAGTTGTCATGATATCGTGACGAACTTTGGGTAGAGGTGAAAGAAAATGAAAGTGTCGCGATATCGCGACACATTGGCAAACAAGGACAAAAGCCAAAAAAGTGTCGCGATATCGCGACAGGTTGGCAAAGAATGACCAAGGCCAAAAAATGTCACGATATCGCGATAGATGGACTAAAAGGAAAAAGTGTCACATTTTCGTGACCCGGCTAGGAGAGAGAAGGGTAGGTTGAAGAGATGTCGCGATATCGCGACATGTTACTTTTTCACGGATTGTTATAGAGCGACTTTTGATAGTTACCCGAAGTCGTTATAGCAGTTCTAGGGGACCATTGCAGCAGTTACAAGGACAGTTAAGAACGGCGGTTACAGCAAGAATCTGCCATTATAAAAAAGAGGTTGCTCAAAGGATTGAGCAGGTTGGAGAGACGAAGACTACGACTTCTTTTTGCATTTTTTGTACTTTGTAAATCTTTCATGGTTCGGAATTGTAATCTTTCCATGCTTCTAAATGAAAATTGAGTTTTTTTCTTTGTGTTAAAATTTGGCTCCCCATCAAGTGGTATCAGAGCGAGAAGATTTTGAGTGTGTAAGCAGAGCGCCGAACGTGAGGCAACTTGCACTAGGATCTGGGGTTAAGGGTTCTGAGAAGAAGTGAAGAAGAATGTCACCGCGAAGAAATCGTGGTGCTGGAAGGAACGTGGTTCCTGAAGGAGACTTTCGAGCATTGCAGAGGCAAGTGCAAGCCCTGCAGGAAGAATTGCGAAGAGGAGTAGAGCCAAGAGGAGAAGACCAGAGCGATGATGAAGCTTGCGGAGTTGATGACCCATCAGAAGAAGAAGAAGCAATGAGTGTTGCAGAATCTCGAATGATTAAAGCCATTTCTCAAATTGGGAAAAGGCCGAAGATAGACGTATCCACATATTCTAGAAATTTAAATCCAGAAGAGTTGATTGACTGGATCAACGATATGGAAGAGTATTTCGAATATGAGGAGGTTGAAGATCCAAATCGGATAAAATTTGCAAGAACAAAGTTGAAAGGCCATGCTGGCATATGGTGGAAAGGAGTGCAACTGGAACGAAATCGAAGAGGAAAAGAAAATATCACCAGGTGGGATCGAATGGTTGAAAAACTGAAACGGCAGTTTATTCCAATAGATTACGAATTAGATCTTCTGAGGAAAATGTAGAGTTTGCGACAGTCCAGCAAGTCTGTTAAAGAATATACAGAGGAATTTTTTAAAATTTCCATCAGAACCAGCCATACAGAGGCAAATAAAGAGAGAGTAGCTCGTTACATTAATGGGTTGAGAACCAGCGTGCAAGAAGAATTGAGTCTGGTTTGAATGAGCACCATTGAAGATGCTTACTATTTTGCTCTGAAGGTGGAAGAGAAACTGAACCGTAGATTTGACAGCAAACAGAGAGGAAGAGGTCGTGGTGGAAGAACTGGTGGAAGAACCAGTGGAGGTAAATATGATGACCAGAAGTGGTGAAACAAGCAATCACCAGGAATAGAAGGAGGAGAATGCCTACCTCCCCGTAATCATAACAATGATTATCAAAGGGGACGAGGTAGAGGTGGACGTGGATATGGAAGAGGCAGATTTCATGGAACCTGCTTCAATTGCGGGGAAGAGGGGCATCGATCATATGAGTGTCCCAAACACCAAGAAACATTGAACAGAAGGCCTAAAGGTAATGCCAGAGCTACGGTCGTTGATGATGGTGTTGAATCTGAGCACTCTGAAGAAGCAGAGCGAGGAGAAGTGATGATCACAAGGAGAACCTTGTTGAACGAAGAGAGGGAACCAGACCAACAAAAAATCCTGTTTCGCATGAGGTGCAAATGTTCAGGTAAAATCTGTAATATTATTATTGATAATGGTAGTATAGATAATTTGGTCTCTGAGGATATGGTGACTAAGTTAAAGCTAGAAAGAAGGTAGCACCCGCATCCATACCGGATTGCGTGGTTGCAAAAGGACCATAGAGCATTGGTCAGTGAACAATGCTTGGTCAAGTTTCAAATTGGAAGATACCAGGATGAGGTCCTGTGTGATATTTTGCCGATGGATGCTTGCCATTTGTTGCTGGGAAGACCATGGCAATTTGATAGATGTGCGGCGCATGATGGGCATGCAAATACCTATTCCTTGACAAAAGATGGAGTGCACCACAAACTGAAGCCATTGAAGGAGGTTGAGGAAAAGGTATGCAATAATGCTAGAATTTGTTTAGTAGATGGCATAAAAATTTTGGATGGTCTAAAGAGGGATTCAATGTGTTATGCATTAATTCCTACTGTAAAGAGAGAAGAAACTACAGACATTCCAGTAGAAGTTGAACATCTATTAGCAGAATTTCTTGATATTATATCATACAATGTGCCTGAGGGTTTTCCGCCAATGAGGAAGATTAGTCATCAGATTGACTTAATGCCAGGATCTAGCTTACCCAATAAGGCCGCCCATAGAATGTCTCCTATAGAAAATGAAGAGTTGAACCGCCAGGTTCATGAATTATTGAGGAAGGGTTTGATTCGAGCAAGTTTGAGCCCTTGTGCAGTACCGGTAGTACTTGCACCAAAGAAGAATGGCGAATGGCGAATGTGCATTGATTCCCGAGCCATTAATAAAATTACCATTAAATATCACTTTCCATTACCCAGAATGGATGATATAATGGATTGTTTGAGTGGAGCTAAATACTTCACTAAGATTGATTTAAAGAGTGGATATCACCAGATACGCATTAGAGAGGGTGACAAATGGAAGACAGCCTTTAAAACCAAAGAGGGTTTGTATGAGTGGTTAGTTATGCCATTTGGATTGACTAATGCACCCAGTACGTTCATGAGGCTGATGAATGAGGTATTGCATGACTTCTTGGAAAAGTTCGTGATAGTTTATCTGGATGATATTTTAATTTTTAGTAAAACATTGGACGAGCATTTGATGCATGTTCGGACAGTTTTTGAAAAGCTGCGAGAGGAGCAGTTATTGATAAATTTACAGAAGTGCAGTTTTGTACAGAAAGAGTTGATATACCTGGGATTTGTCATCTCAGAGGAGGGTCTAAAAATGGATCCTGAGAAGGTGAAGGCTATCATTGAATGGCCTGCCCCAAGGAATGTAACAGAGGTAAGATCATTTCATGGTCTTGCAAGTTTCTATAGAAAGTTTATTAGAGACTTTAGCAGTATTTGTGCACCCCTAACAGAAACTATGAGAGGGGATAAGAAAGAATTTAAGTGGATTGCCAAGGCAGGTACCAGTATGGACATATTGAAGAAGAAAGTGATAGAACAACCCATTCTGGCACTTCCAAATTTTAATAAAGTGTTTCAGGTTGATTGTGATGCCAGGTGGCGATGCCATTGGAGCCGTATTGAGCCAAGAAGGTAAACCTGTTGCATACTTTAGTGAAAAATTAAATGATGCTAGAAAGAAATACTCTGTTTATGATCAAGAATTCTATGCTATCATTCAGGCTCTTAAGAAATGGAGACATTATTTGCTAGCCAAAGAGTTTGTTTTATATACTGACCATCAAGCTTTGCAAGTATATAAATAGTCAAGGTAAACTTAACCAGCGACATTTGAAGTGGGTTGAATTCCTACAGAGTTATACCTTTGTCCTGAAGCATAGAAGTGGCAAATCTAATAGAGTTGTAGATGCCTTGAGTAGAAGGCATAATTTGTTGATAGAAATGAGAGTGGAAGTTGTTGGGTTTGATGAACTTAAGAGTTTATACCCAGAGGATCCAGATTTCACAGAGGCATGGAAGGCATGTTTGTCTCCTACTACTGTGGATCGCACTAAGTGGTTGGATTTTATGATCCAAGATGGGATGCTATTTCGGAAGAACCAGTTATGCATTCCTAGAAGTTCCATGAGGGAAAATCTGATCAAAGAGAAACATAGCGAAGGATTAGCAGGACATTTTGGTCGAGATAAGACCATTGCTCTCGTTAGTGAGAATTACCATTGGCCACAGTTGCAACCGGATGTGACCAAATTTGTGCAGGGTTGCAGAGTGTGCCAGATGGCAAAAGGAGTAAGCCAGAATATAGGAATGTATCAGCCATTGCCTGTACCAGAGAGACCATGGGAGGACATCAGTATGGATTTTGTTCTTGGTCTACCAAGGACACAACATGGAAATGACGCTATTTTTGTTGTCGTTGACAGGTTTTCAAAGATGGCCCATTTTATTCCATGCCAGAAGACAAGTGATGTTGTTCATATTGTAGGCTTGTTTTTCAAGGAGGTAGTACGCCTTCATGGTCTACCCCAAAGCATTGTCTCGGACAGAGATACCAAATTTGTGGGTTATTTCTGGAGAACTCTGTGGAAGAAGCTGAAAACAGAATTGAAGTTCAGTTCTGCATACCACCCATAGACTGATGGATAGACCGAAGTAGTCAACAGAAGTTTGGGTAATCTTCTACGATGTCTAGTAGGAGATAAACCCAAGGGATGGGATCTGATTTTACCACAGGCAGAGTTTGCTTACAATAATTTTGTCAATCGTAGTACTGGTAAATCCCCATTCCAGATAGTGCATGGGAACAACCCGAGAAACGCTTCTGAGTTGAGGTCGATGGATAAAGGTGACAAGCGCAGTGTTGAAGCTGAAGACTTTGCAGCACACATGAAGCATTTACATGAAGAGGTCCAATAGCATATCAATAAAATGAATGCTACGTACAAAGCCAGAGCAGATCAGAAGCGACATTTCAAGGAATTCTAGATAGGAGATGAAGTCATGGTTCACTTGCGCAAGGAACGTTTTCCTAGCAAAACCTACAATAAGCTGAAGATGAAGAGGTTTGGACCATGCCGGATCATAGGTAAACGAGATTCCAGCAATGCCTATGAAGTAGATCTACCAAGTGAGCTGAATATTTCACCTATTTTCAATATTTCAGACTTGGTCGAATATCATGAAGGAAGTTGCAGCGAGCCACCCAGTCCGGATCTATGGAACATTCCAGCATCCACTCTAGACAAAGAAGAAATCAAAGACATACTCGACACTCGTGAAGGTAGAAGTACCCGAAACAGGCAATATTCAGAGTATTTGGTCAAGTGGAAGGGCCGCCCTGTTGAAGATGCAACATGGTTGTCCAAATCAGAGGTTGATCGCCTGGGTTTTCCTCTGACCATCCAGAAGTGAGGATCACTTCTCAATCTACCTCGGGTGTCTGATGCAGGAGCATCCAGTGGTAGCAGCACAATCTTGCAACAAAAGAAATAAAAGAGTGAAACAAAAACACAAAATACTCTAAGTGTTGAAAGTTGTCACGATATTGCGACATAAAAGTTGTCGCGATATCGTGACAAACTCAGAACAAAGCCAAGAGCCAACCGCAAGTGTCACGATATCGTGACATAAAAGTTGTCGCGATATCGTGACAAACTTAGAACAAAGCCAAGAGCCAACCGCAAGTGTCACGATATCGTGACAAACTCAGAACAAAGCCAAGAGCCAACCGCAAGTGTCGCGATATCGCGACATAAAAGATGTCGTGATATCGCGACAAACTCAGAACAAAGCCAAGAGAAAAATGCAAGTGTCATGATATCGTGACATAAAATATGTCGCGATATCATGACAAACTCAGAACAAAGCCGAGAGAAAAATGCAAGTGTCATGATATCACGACATAAAAGTTGTCGCGATATCGCGACGAACTTGAACAAGGGCAAGAGCAAACCGTAAGTGTCGCGATATTGTGACATAAAAGTTGTAATATCGCGACAAACTTTGAATAGAGGTTAAAGCAAATAACAGTTGTCACGATATCACGATGAACTTTGAGCAGAAGTGAAAGCAAACGAAAGTGTCGCGATATCGCGACACATTGGCAGACAAGGACAAAAGCCAAAAAAGTGTCGCGATATCGCGACAGGTTGGCAAAGAATGACCAAGGCCAAAAAAATGTCGCGATATCGCGACAGATGGACTAAAAGGAAAAAGTGTCACATTTTCGTGACCCGGCTAGGAGAGAGAAGGGCGGGTTGAAGAGATGTCGCGATATCGCGACATGTTACTTTTTCACGAACTGTTACAGAGTGACTTTTGACAGTTACCCAAAGTCGTTATAGCAGTTCCAGGGGACCGTTGCAGTGGTTACAGGGACAGTTAAGAACGGCGGTTACAGCAAGAATCTGCCATTATAAAAAATAGGTTGCTCGAAGGATTGGGCAGGTGGGAGAGATGAATACTGTGGCTTCTTTTTGCATTTTTTGTACTTTGTAAATCTTTCATGGTTCAGAATTGTAATCTTTCCATGCTTCTAAATAAAAATTGAGTCTTTTTCTTTGTGTTAAAATTTGGCTCCCCATCAAATTGTTTTATATTTCTTAAATTACATAAGCTTATCCAAAAAATACATAAATTCCACATAATTACATCACACATATGGATGGTTAAAAATAATTAATTCTTATTATTAGAATGATTATTTAACATTCATGATTGTTATACTTTCTGTTGTATCACCCGTAAATTATCAACATCATAGCATATGCATCCATTATGTTTTAAGTGATTAAAACATGCAAGTTCATTCACATTAGATTACATACTGCATTCACCATATCATAACATGAGTTATATGCATACATTAAATCAAAATTAAATATGTATCTAATGAAAACATTGTATCCATAAATATACAATGTCATAAATCGTCAATCTATTAATATCACATCATTGCATTCATCCATACATAAAATCATAAGTCCATAATTAAACCAACTCATGATACATCACATCATGTCATAATAATCAAATAATATAAGCATCTACATAAACACATACATAAGCATCCATTTCAAATTCATATCATCATAAATATCATCTATCATCTAACACATATATATATCAACTCATAATAATGCCATCATAGCATAGAATAAATAAAATAAAAACATAAGCAATAAATGACACACACAATGAAGCATGAATGCAGAGTCTCATATAAATATGTGTGTATCAATTACATGGGTATACAAAAATTGCCCATAGGCTACAGTCATATAGGTCAAGCAGACCTCAAAAATGAAATCCAAGTTCATCATCAATCGAACACAAGGCTTGTGCCCCCGATATCACCTCCCCCTATGGTTGTGTCATGTGTAGAGTGATGTGACCCTACTGGTCTCTCTGTGTGAGTTTGAGTCCACTGGATAGGATGGATGGAAGACTACCTAGAGGTGGAGTGCCTGTTGAACTGTGAGCCACCTGCACCTAGTGCCTCCCTCAAGACAACTCCATGCCTCCTAAGCTGCATCTAGAGAGAGGCTATATGGGAGACATGCCCATGTATCTACCCCTCACACTCATATAGCAATGCCTATAGGCATAGAACCTCTGATCCTTTTCTATCCCAGGATCTGCCCTGGTATCACTTTATGGTGTAGAAGGAGGAACAACAAACTGCATCTTGGCAGCACCACCCCTGATAGTAGCCTATAAAGCCTGGATCTATAACATGATCTACTCTATAGTAGCATCCCACTAGGCTATGGTAGCATATCACTATTGTACCTAGATCTTGGTCGACTGGAGCTCAGCCTTGACCTCATACAATTGTGCTCTCAGAGGAGAATCCCTCTCCTCAGAATCCTGATCCTCCTAATATTCCTCAGGAGCCTCTTGCTTCTCTACTGCCACCTGCTCTACTGGTTGGCCCCACACCTCGATCCTAGCTCAGACTCTGCACCCTGCTGGATCTGCACCATCATCCCTGCCATCATCCTCATGACCCAAACTACCATTACCATGCCACATCAAATCCTCCAACCACTGCACAAATGCATGTGTGACTGCCCCAATGACTCCTGGGTCAACTTCTAGGGCATCCTCCTCATTAGAAAGCTTTGTGATCCATAGAGGAGGAATATATCCCTATGCTATGAGATGTTTGTACAAAAAAAAACTAGTGGCACATCCTGCTATAGTCCGAACTGACAGAGAACCTGGGAGTAGAATAAATACTCCCTGATACCAACCTTGCGGCCGATGAGCCAACCCTCACACCGCATCCTAGTTGTAAAACTAGCTGGATCATCCCAAATTGGTCACTCATAATACAGATGCCACATGATATCCTCAAAATTCAACCTAGTAAAAGTAGCAGTGTAGTGGGAAAGCTCCCTCACATGAGGATGACTCTTGCGCTCCTCGCTCCCTCGAGCCCATATAGCAGCATAACATTATATTCACTTCTCAATAACTGTAATCTTGGCAGGAAGCCCCTTGGGATGATCTACCTTGATGTTCTCTCATCCCCAAACCTATAGAAGCAAGCTACAAGCGATGCTGACGCAATCCCACTAACAGATGTGATACAACTCATCATAGCACTGGGCCAACAAGGACCTACCCCATGCATAGATGATGGGATTTGCACTGTCCATCATATCCTGGACCATAGCAAGGAGGTTCCATGGGAACCTTAGGCCTGAGCAATATAGAATAATAATGTTACTGATAACCATCAACAACACTACATACCTCACAGAGAAGACCTTCTCCTGGTACCAACGTATAATAGATACACCACCATATTTGGTGTCCTTGAATGCATATACAACATGCCTTTCGAAAACCCGAAGGAAAACATCATTGCGATCATTAGTGGTTGATGAGGTAATGGCCATTCCATCAAAGTGGAGCCAGAATATATTATACACATCCTCCAGCATGATAGTCATCTCACCGGTAGGAAGATGGAAGGTATTGGTCCAAGAATCACACTGATGGACCAAAGCCATAAGGTAAGCTTGATATGACATAATTTAGGGTAGCCTAGTGACAAACTATATTCCACAGGCCTTGAGCTAGTCCTAGTCTATATCATCTAGGAGTGGGAGAATGTCATTCATGAGCTTTGGGTCACGAGCTTGAGCAGTGAGAATCTAAGAGCAATTCTAAGGCATAAATCAGAATGAAACATGGAAACAATGCACATAATAGTGGGCTACTCTAATTCCAAGTAAAAAGAGCAATGAAATGCACCTAATGATGTAGAAAATTTTACAAAAGAAAGTCAAAAATTCAAAAAAATCAATTAATCACTTCAAAAATGCAAAGAAAATCAAAAAAATTTACAAGTGTTCTTAGTCGTTGTCGACTATAGCGGTCATGAATCAGCTACTGAAGCTTAGAGCGGCCAAGCCCCAAGAGTTAAATTTTTTATCGTTGAGATTCAAATTTGGCCACTCTAAGCGGATAGTGGCCAAGCCACAGGCCGAGCTGGCCACTCTGAGCAGTAGTGGACGACGGGCAACATGATAGAAATGTCTACCCTAGGCTAAAAATGACAAAAAAATAAAAAAAAATAACAAATGGGGGCAAGCCCACCACATAAAATCCTAAACTAAACCTAACTATGGGTTTAATTCATTACCAATAAGTTTAATGAGGTTCTTGTACTGATTACTTAGTGTAGTTCATTTTACCCAAAAATAAAATAGACAGGGTTAAGGTTTCGAAGAGTACCCGAGAGGCTTTGACTCCACTTGCTGATGCCTCGCCCTACACAGCCATGATCCTCCAAATTGTAATAGCACTCCAAATCATAGAAGTCACTTTCACTATAGAGCTATGAAATGCAAAATGATAGCTGGTGATAATGAAAGGTCAAAACCCTAGGGTTACTTTTTATATTCTTGAATTATGCCTTGGCCGCTGTCGTTGTCAGTGGCTTGCATTTATTGGCCGCTCATGACGAGATCGGACATGAGTAGGCATTTGGGGGTCATTGGACCTGACAACGGCCAATAGCCTAAGCAAAAATAGGAAGGATTAACTCCATGAGAAGCAACAAAAACATTAAATAAACACATTTTGATGACTCATGGTAATCATAATGTTCAAAATAACAAAAAAAATCACATAAAAATAAATCTCGAGTAAGCTTCGTATTCAGTTACTTACTCTATCAACTCTATAGTTGCAATGATTTGCACTCCATGCAACCTGGTGAGATGAGTAAGTCACCATAGAGCTACTTGGGGCAAAATCTTCATTTTGGAATTACGATGTGCTTTCTTCAATCCTGAAGAAGGCTAGGATGGTTGGATTGCTCCACGGGTACGAAGGAATCATCCTAATTCTCCTATGACACCAAAAACACTGAGCCAAGTGATGCAATACAAGCATAAATAGGATCGCCCACCCTAACTCCTTAAGAAGGCTATTTGTGGCTGGACCTCTCCTCGAGATAAGGATGAGTGATCATCATAAACAATTGAAATCACACTTGGATGGGGATTTCCCATTAAAAGAACAAACACTAGAAAGGAATCAAACTTAGTCAAAATGGTCAAGCAACTTTTCACTTCATTCATCGCCTTTCCTTCACCAATTCATTTATGTGAGGGGGTAGTTCAAGTCTTCAAAATAATCATAATCAAAGTCAACAAAATATCACTCAATCATATCAAAATTGTGTTCGTCCTATGAATCATTGCATCCAACAAATTATGTTTCCCCTATTTTCTAGGAACATAAATAAACATGGCATATTCAATTTGTAGCTCTCCTACCGATCGGATCTGATTGTAGCAATAGAATATACCCGATTGAGTCCAAAGAATGAGTGCGATTGAATATGTGCAAAGCCTTGTGCTAAGTAAATCTTTCTAAACATTGAAGCAATGATTCAAGTATGAGTGTTGGCTTGCATGATTGGACCATCCAGCATTGATCAAATCAATGATCATCATACACCTTGCGAACATAGTAGTCTACATTTTTGCTCCGTGTTGTGTCTTTCACTCAACGCATCACAAAAAGAGGCATATGTAGACACCTAAAACATGTTATGTTTAGGGAGACTACTCACATAGGCACACTCATAGGTCATGTGACTAAACCTTGGGACCTTACAAGTATCAAAAGTGGTTCTGGCCACTCATATTGGGCATTTTCAGCCCATCCAAGCATGGCCGATGTAGACCAGAGTGGCTAGAATCCAACCGCTGTAGCTCAGAGCAACCAAACCTTAGCCACTGTAGACGATAGTAGCTAAGCTTTAAATGCATTTTTTTGCCCATATAGCCTAATATTGGGTGGAAGTGGAAGTCTGCATGCAATAAGGATGAGCGAGGATAACTTTATATTCCTCCTCATAGCCAATCTACATGGAAGACTCCAGTCTTGATTTAGACTTCAGTTAAACATAGAAAAACAAAGATATTTTCATGCTAACACCTAGTACGCATGAAGGATTCAGTCCTAGGGTTTGGAAAATTGACCTAGGGATTCAAAAAATTTATAATGAGCAAACCTAAAAGCACTAGGGTACCTTATTTTATCAATTTGGGGGACCTTATGTGACCTTATTTTATCAATGAGAGAGATAGAACATCATACTTTAGAACTTTGAACATGTTGGATCATTAAGGAGAGCTTCTAGAGACTTGGAGAGCTTCCCTTGGAGATTGATTCTTGTAGCGGAGCCCTATCATATTGGAGGGAAAATATGAATACATAAGGTAATAATTTTAACATTAGTAGAAGACTTGAGGCCATAGCCATTGGATCAATAGAGAGAGATTTCACCTTAGCGGTCGTTGTCCTGGACAATGGCCCGCAACCTAGTCTAGGATTTTAGGTGTTAGTTTTTTTATTTTGCTTTCTCTTTCATTTCATTAGCATAAGATTTATTTTAGTTATTTGCATTCATAGTACTAATTTCATTGCATTTGTTTCCATTGAGCTTATTCATTGCTAACAGCCTCATCCAGGGAGGCAATCTTGGACATCTAAGCATGTGTTGTTGTTTCATTGATTTTAGGGCTATAGGTTCATCGGGAAAATCCAAAACATACAAAAGTAAGAGGATCCCTCTAGTAGTCAAACCTAGAGAATGAGGCATCTTTAAGCCCTCATACATTTCTGTGTGCATCATCAAGAAGCCTTATAAAGCGCACCCCCTATGCGAGGGGATATTTTATACACCTGCTGCCCTCTTTGTGTGTAAAATCATGTATCAAACAAAGGGTATCCCTTAGAGGGATTCATATGTAACTGGATCTTGGGAATATCAATACAAAAAGAATTCATTCATTTATTTCTTTACATTCTGGTTATATCTGCTTTGTGCATTTCATTTATTGCATGTTTAACATTAAAGGATTTGATCGAATCACAAGTAGAGTAGTTGGTGGATGGTGCACCGCTTCCCCGGGGTCCCTACAATATGCAAGGGTATAGTCAGACACACAATGGCCTTTTACAAGATAAAATTATAAAATGATCCTCTAGAAAAAAAATGGTCAACTTATAATGGGCCCTCCCCTCCTATTGGAGACTGAATTTCAAGGTAAGGGATATTAATGGGTACTATTTAATTATTTTCAATGGATAGTATAATCAAACCACCAATGTTCAATAGCTAGTGCCAATCAAACTGCAAAAATCCTAATGGCTAGTGTGTTGATGTCACTCCCAATGACTAGCAGACCGATCAAAACAACATCGCACTATGACCATCACATAAAATGGATAGCATACGACGGAATCGGTAAAAAAAATAGTGCATGACAACCATCACATAAAATGGACAACACAATTATGGGTGACCAAATTCCATTGAAACAATAACCAATGGAGCATACAACACGGTAATCACAACTGACAACAAGGCAAAGAATGGCGATGGATCAAAAAGCCATGTTGGATAGTATGACCAAGTGAACAACACGAAAACCTCAAGGACACATCAACAAATAAGACAACATGAATGGTGAGAAGAGACTAGTGATGAATCGAAAGGACAAGCCACATCGGACGACAAGGCAAGGGTTTGATGGGGTTGTCTACCAAATAGAGGGGAGGGTAGCCAGCGTAAGCTGGATACTCTCTAATATGCATTGTGGGGATTAAAAACAACAAATATCCCCTATGCACATAAAATGTGGGATAAATCCATGAGCATATTTATATGCCCCTCATTGAAAGAAACCTCCACCCACCAAACGGACGACATCGGTACCAAAAAGCTAAAAAACCATCACCAAAAAAATATGAATGATGTTTCAACTTTAGGAAATAATATATTGAGATGCCAAAATTATGTGAGCTTGCCGAAAAATGCATAATTTCTATGATTTTTAGCAGACGGTGATAGAGACACAAATAAAACCATATTTAATTTTTTTCAGGGCCAAATATCCTCCGAGGGGATGGTTAAAATGTATCCAAATACCAAGTGTAGTCGTGATTTGGATCTAAAGCTGATTTTCCTCATGATTTTTTCAAGTTATGTCGCAAGAGTAGTAGTGAATCCACCAGTTGTGTGTTGATATGCATTCTTAGTGATGACAATGTGTGAATAAAGTACGTTGGTATGCCAAGCTGGGTGGGGTGTGCCAGGGAGCTAACCTTGATTATGACATCGATAAAATCCTTATCGCCTAAAAAACTTTGCTCAAACCACCGAATACCATCAAGAATATTTTTTTTGCTCAAATGATATGTCTATGATATATGATGCCAAGAACGACCAAAAAAATATTTGCAAGTTGTGCACAAAATCTAGTTTACCTCTACTTCGATAGAATACCAAAAATTACAAAAAAAATAATGCCAAAATGAATGACATTGAACGTCATCAAAGATTGATGTTGAAATTCTCAAATATCCTTCTTGAATGGTGTTCTTGATTAGATCTATTGATTTTACAATGGTCTTTGAATGCTTTGTCCTCGTTGCATTGTAAAAAAACTTTGAGCTTGCACCAAGGATTCCCTAAGAAGGAACAAAATTGGAACATAACAAATGAAGCCAAAAGGATGCAAGGGTTTTCCAGACTGATGATAAATCCAAGTGTGAGAACTTGGATCAAGATCCAAGATTCAAGGTCAGAGGGACCCTGGCTAGCTGAATGTCGGTGACCAGAAGGACCCCAACAAGATTTTTTGAATCAAAGTGCTTGAAGGCTTTTGCAAGGGAAAGAGTGCTCCTTCCAAGCCAAGATTTGTTGGTGGTTTTCTCATTCCCCTTTTGAACCATCCTAGCCTAGGGGAAGAGGATACTCTCCAATCCAAAACTTAGCTCTGATACCACTGATATGGAATGAACACTCGAGAGCAAGCACATAATTGCACGATCAAAACCTAAATATTTCATTCATATCAAAAATATTTTTATAGGCATGCCTGCCTTTACAAAAGCGGTATTTACTACACCAATCCATGTGAGCATTAAATGTTGTACAATTTGGAAATTGGCAAACTCCTCCTAAGAATTTTGGAAAAGTCAATACTTATGGAGCCTCTAGAGGGAACCCTGGAAAAGCTAGTGTGGGAGGAATTGGTAGACTTTCATATGGCTCCTTGGTTTTTACTTTTGCTGAGAATTTGGGTATTCTTTCCAATAACCTTGCTGAGGGGTATGGTATCCTCAGAGGCCTTCAAGAGGCTACTAAGGTTGGATGGGAAAAGGTGTTAGTTGAGTCTGAATCTCAACTTATGATTAATCTCTTGAAGACTCCTTCTAAGAATCATAAGGTGGATTGGAGAATAAAAAGAATTATTGAGAAGATTCGAGTAATCCAGATGGGATTTTTGAAAGTTGATTACAATCATGTGGTCAGATATCAAAACAAGAGTGTTGATGCTTTAGCTAATTGGGCTTTGGACAAAGGTGATATTACTTGTTATGGACACCCTCCTATATGGTGGGCTTCTCAAATTAGGGAAGCTCTTCTTTCTATCATTTCTTTATATGGCTCCAGTTCTGAAGGTACCTAGTTTCTTCTTGTTTTTTTTTTTTTGCTTCTCTTTGGTTCATTTAGTTTTTTTTAGTTCCCTAGATCATTCTATTCTTTATTTTGTTTCCTCTATTAATTATTGCCTTAATAGTCTTCTGGTCTAGATAGGTCATTGTTTTGTTCCATTTTTTTTTTCTTCTTTGTTTTTTTGTTTAGTTTTTTAAGGTGGGTGGGTTCTTTTGTTTTGTTTTGTTTTTTTTTTCTTTGTGTTATTTTTTGTTGTTCTTGTGTTTTTGTTGCTTTGTTTTTTTTTTTTTTTTATTGTTCGTGTGTTTTTTTCGTTCTTGTTCTTGGGTTTCACTTTGTTTGTGTTATTTTGTGTTTTTATGTGTGAGTGTTTTCTATGTTTTTTGTTTTTGTTTATTGTCTGTTGTTGGTTGTTTTTTATTTTTATTTTTATTTTATTTTTTAGGTTTTGGTTGTGTTTATTTTTCATGTTTTTTTTTGGGTTATGTCTTTGTAGTGTTCTGTTGTTTTTGTCTTGTTTGTGTTTTGTTGTGGTTCTTGTGTTTTTCTATGTGGTTTGTGTTGTGGTTTCTTTTATCTTATTGTGCGTGTTTGGTTGTGATTTTGTTTTTGACACACTCAAGGAGCATGTTTTTTATTTTATTTTATTATTTTTGTTGTTATTTACTTATTTTTAAATTGGTTTTGTGTGTTTTTTTGCTCCTTGAGTATGTCAAATGTGGTAGGCTAGGTCCGACTCCTGGGCATTTTTGGCAAAATGGATACCCTTGCCTCCTTGGGTCTTACCCGAAAGTGGCATCCCTTTTGGGATGTTTTCCACAAATAAAAAAAAAAATGTTGTACAATGTGATCCATGTGAATAGGGATAATATTAAGAATTAAATATTAATTCCTATCACCACCTTAGCTGCAACAACTTCCAAAAATGTGGTTCCTGCACCTGCAAATAGAAAATAACATAAAAGGGGTTAAAATCATCTGTTGGGGCTCCACTATGTGAGGCTCGTAGAATGATAAAACCTATAAAAGTTAGATGTTACAATGATGACCTATAAATAGAAAATACAATAACCATAAATGTATACAACAAATATCTGACCTTGTCAATGCTAATATCTACTCTTGTGTTTATGTTCAATGGTTGTGCGAATACCAAAAAGCATCTAAGGGCTTATGAATTGCAAAATATATTACAAAAAAAGTCCAAAGGTGTTCGATAATGGCTGTAACACCTAGAAGTGTTTCAAAAATGCTCAAAAATATTCTGTGAACTCTGGGTGGTGTTCAAGGATTGAGGGGAGTGAAGCATAACCAAATCTAGTTTATGAGGGTTTTGTGGTGACGAAAACGGGATGGGTAATGGTGGTGGCAAAGGTAGAATATTAGAGTGAGAGGTCTAGGGAAAATGTGTGGATAGATTTATTCATGAATCTTCCAAGACTTTCTAAAGGGGGAGATTCACCAAAATGACTCATCTTTTATAATCTGCCCTTGAACATTTTAGGATTTCGATGAAACAAAATTAGTGACTAAGATTAAAACATGAGGAAGGGTGGAGATTAAGCTTGGAAAAGTGACATGGATTGAGATGGATGGATGGTTGAGATTAATTCATGGTGGATGGCTAAGATTTATTCATATAAATACATATATTTATTATATATATATAAATATAAAATATTAATATTTATGTATATATTAAATAAATACATTATATATATATATATATATATATATATATATATATATATATATATATATATATATATATATATAATTGACGGTTATGATTGGAGGACACAGATGGATGGCAAGTGGCTAGATTTTGGTGTCTACGAGATGTTCCTTTTTGTACTGCATTATGAGGAACAAAATACAGTGAAAAAATATGAGACACCTAGTTTGGCATGATGAAGCAACTTTATTTCCTTGGAATACAAAGCCGATATTGAAGATAAAAGAATTTGTTAGTGTAACTTACCCCATAAATTGTCGAATGAGTGAAATATGAGTCTCACGAGCCAATTGATAGAATTATGGGTAGTGATGCAGGTGAATGGTGTAAGTGCAAATGTAGGATATAAATACGGATGATATGAATGATGTAAATGTGGGTGATATGAATGATGTAACTTGATGTCATTTTTGCCCCAATATATTAGAGGGGTTTTTGCCAAGTGTAGATGCCATGATCATGTAAGATGTATCATGCTATGGGAAATAAAAATAAAATTTGGTTGCCCCAATTTTGGGGTGATTTCCTGCTAATGAAGACAATGTCTTTAGGTATCATTGAAATGCAAAGATGCACATGCAAAAAAAAAAAAAAAGTCTATCCTCATACCACTCATGACTGTAGCTAACTCCCATATGGAATTCATAAATGGTTGATAAATCACTTTAACCAACCCACATCCTAGGAGACTGGTGCAATTTCAAAGGAAATTATGAAAGTTATCCATGTTGGGAACCCCATGGAAAAGGGCATCAATGATAGTTGTTGGGAAAATTGGTCTTGGCATAGTCTCACTCAAAATATGAGGGATCAAAAGTGATTTTGTTTTCAATCAAGAGGATGTTGAATAATGATGGTAAAGTGTCCTTATGATGATTTAATCATCTTACCTAATTGCATGAACAACCAATCGCTGCAATCGCCAAGGAGATAAAATAGACCACTAGATATGAGGTTCACTTGAAATTATATGTGAACTTGGTAGATGTTTGATGCAAATGTAATTGTTGGTAGATTTGATGACATTGAAATGAATATGTGATGATGAAAAATGCATTAATGAATTAATTGCATGGTTTTGTGAAATTTTGTATTATTTTGGAGCATTTTTGGATAATTTTGTGTTTTTTGGTCGTAAAAAAAAGTTAACCACCCAAATCAATCCATGTTATCACAAAAGATGATGAAATTATATGATGGATTATTAGAAAGATGAATATGATCATTTTGTAAAAAATTAGATTGTTTTGGTGCATTTTGAATCTTGTAAGGCGATTTTGCAACTTTTGGTCGCAAGCAAAAATTAAGCACCCAAATTAATTTTTGTTTTCACAAAACATGATATGATGATAAAATGAATGCATGGATGCAATGTGGAAATATTTTGTAGAGGTAAGCTATATTTTTGGAGTATTTTTGTATTTCTACAAATTTTGAAGCCAAATGTTGACTAGTGTCCGCATCATGCACATATGCCATACAACTTTTACCACTCTACAGACGTTGGTCAGTATTTCAATGTGCTTATGAAAGCCCATGGGTGTTTCAATGCACAAAAAATAGCTATAAATAATATGTAAAGGTGAAATCATATTTATTCTTATGTTCACAAGTTTCAAACACTGCATCTGAAGGAGAGTGAGTGAGTGAAGGAGTGATGTGGAGTGAAGGCTATGGCAATGGAGGGTGTGGATGTGATGGCAACAGGAGCAGAGGTGGCTAAGGTAAGTGCCCTTAACACTTATTGTTTGGACTTGTGCATTTTTTTTTTTAATTATGCAAGTGAATGTGACATTAATGTGTTTGCATTATGCATGTGTTGTGTTGTAGTTGAGGATCTTGGAGGCTTGGTATCAATTCTCAACCCTCATACCCGAGGTGAGAAAGGTATTGTAGAAGGAGAATTGGGATTGGTTGAAGGATGTAGGGCTGGATAGGGTGGCCCAAATTAATATGATGAGGGTATATGAGAGGTATATCTCTATATTGAAAGAGATATGGGGTCCAGATAGAGAAAATTTTTAGCTCCTTACTAGAGAGGTAATAGTGACTCTTAAGAATGTATACCACATACTTTGAGTGTCTATGGAGGAGTTGCATGTTGAGGTTGGACACAATAAAGAGCATGAGATGAACCATTTATTTGGATATCGATGGTGGAATGTGAGTGTGAGGGGTAGAGGGATTAGGGACTTGGTGATGTATGTTGAGAAGAAGTTGGAGGCTTTACCCATCTTGGTCATGTTCTTGTTGGCCAATATAGTGATGCCAAATAATATTAGCTATCGATTTCCATGGAATATGATCAAGTTGGTATATGATATGATCGATTAGCCTTGGGTGTATGCATAGGTTCCTACTCTACTACTTAGATGTACTAGGAACTATAGAAAATGAGGTGGAAGTAAAAGGGGTTGGGTTATAGTTTACTACTACAATGTTGGGGTTGGGAGAACTTTAATGTGGCTTGACATGTGGGCTTGCCTACTGAGGTGTGGGATAGGGAGTAGCCTTATGCTATGAGATGGCATGTGGTCTAGGAGGTGCAGCCAAGTCATCCTATCCATACTGTCTAGGATTATAGGGATCTATGGATAGGGTTGACACCTAATCATGTGCATTGGATACCATGGTGAGGTGCTAGTTGAACTAATGATAGGGAGAAACTATGGAGAGTTTGGTAGGCTAGATGGATGGTTGGATAGCATAGGAGTGATGTGGATATGATACAATTATCATGGATGCTATGGTAGTTTTGGCTATGGTAGGGGATACCTGAGGTGCCAATTCTATACAAGAATCATCAGGATGAGATGGGTCTACCCTATGTAGAGGCATGGAGGGTGACCTCTGATTATGACAAGGAGATAAATCTCCTTGATGTGTATGATGCAATGACTACTACTAAGTATGATGTATGGTTCACTGTACAACCACTATGGATACCTATTTAGGTGATAGATGAGGGTAGTGAGGATGAGGATGAGGCATAGGCCAAGGTGGAGGAGGTAGATGAAGCTCCCAGATATTGAAGATGTGTTCGATCTAGAAATTGAGTAATATGGGTGAGAGATGTGGTAGAGCAACCTCCAAATATTGGAGGAGATGATGATGGTGATGATGATATGGATGAGATTCTAGAAGGATATCTAAGTTAGAGTAAGTAGGAGTGGGTAAGACTCAAGTAGATGGTGGTAGATTGAGATGCAGATATAGTAACTTGGGATGCAAATATAGCTCGACTACGAGTGAAGATAGAGGTACAAATAGTTGTAGGTGGAAGTGAGGATAGGATCACGATGCTCTAGGTAGAGATAACATATAGGGACCATCATTAGAGGTATGATGTATTATACCAATGGTTTCAATATGGATATAACCAAGAGTTGGAGGATCTATTGATGTAGCACAACATTGGAATGCCAGATCGACCCTCTTCCTCCATATCTGGGACTGTTAAGCATAGTGGCTCTAGGTCTAGGGATCCTTCAAGGTCACAGGGGTCCTCCTATAGGTGTTAGCTAGTGCTGAGATGCACTTTTTGTATATGAGGCTTGGTGCTCCTTTGGGCATTCATTGTACATGCAATATTTATATATATACATGGATTTTACTTTTGTGTGAATGCTTATGTGTGAATTCATGTGTATATGTGTTATGGATGATAATGCAATGCTAATTTGTATGAATGAAAATGAATTAATGTTGTAATGATCATTCATAATTTAGATTTTTCTTGACCATGTATAGCATTGTTGTTTAATCAGGGGCACAAAAATGGTGGCATGTGAGATGGAAGACTCATGTAATGATATGGAAGATATGGATGTTGATATATAAGAAGATATGCATGTTGATATAGAAGAAGATATGGATGTTGATATGGAAAGCTAATTATTTTGTAGAGACTCAGACATACTAGTGATATAAAAAAAACTCACTAAATTCTTTCTAATTTCTCTAAGACCAAATGTGTGTGCAGTGGATTCATTTACCTAATCATAAGTATGGTAATGACTCAAGGCAATCAAGAACCAATGTTTATGCAAGTAATTTCATTAACCCATCTTGAATAAAGTGAGATGAAACCTATAATGGAGGAGACCAAGAATCTATATTGTCCATATGTGTGATCAAAGGTCTCTTCAAGAGATATGTGTTGCCATGCATGAGCGTACTCCACTACCATTCAAGCATTTATATCCCCAGTAGAGATTATCTCCATAGTCCAAGAATCTGATCTCTAAGTTTTGGGGATTCAAAATACCTAACCATCTGATTGGAAATGTAGTTCTATCCTTACAAATTGAGGATCTATGGTGAATTATGTGTAAAATATTTAGAGCTTTGGAGAATCATATTCTCAATCGAAGTGTGATGAGAATTTTACCCTATCCTTACTACTCTTTCTTGTATTTGGAAATGATTTTGATAGTGGTAAAAACCACTTTTTTTAATTTTTTGACTATGTGCATAATGGAACAAGCAAGGAATACCATTTTCACTTAGAGGTTCAACCCAATCATGGTATTATCCCTCTTTGACACAAGATGTTTTTAAGATTTGTGATTGTGTTTGGTTCAAGAGTGTTAGAGTTAATTCCCAGAACTCAATATTTTCTTAGTGAAAATGTTTCTTGGTCCTAAAGAAAACTTGACATGTATTGGAGGTTGCTAGAAACACTAGGAGTGGTTGAGTGACCAAAAAACACCTAGGGATTATGGAAATGTGACTTTACAAATGACAATTGGAATGGTGCAATGAAATGGATGATGGTTTGAAGGTGCCCCTGATTAAGGCAACACAACTTTATTGGATAAATTATCATCTAAACTAAATATATGACCCCTAATGTAGTGAATGAAATGTGTTAAACTGAATGCAAGGTGTGAAATGCAATTTGTGAAATGTAAGTTGTGAAATGTAATGTATGCAATGTGTAAAATGTGATGTGTGAAATGTAATGTTGTTTTTGTGTATTAGCCATGTATATATACATATATAAATTACATTAAGCATTAAATGCTCTTAAGTGTATGATTTTAAGTGGTTTAGGCTCTCTGAATCCCTCTAGACTAAAAATCTTATAAGTACCTTTACCCACTTTTTGAATGACAATGTATGGACCTAAACAATTAGCCATGAATTTATCCTGAAGATGCGGTAATGCATTGGTGTTTTATTGATTCTCCTTAAGAACAATATATCCTACTTGGAATTCACATAGATGAAATTTGGCATCGTAATAATGCTTTAGGTGATCCTGATAAACTTGTAAATGCTTTAAAGCATTAACCCACCTTTCAAAAAGAAGCGTAAGTTGATCAAAACGTACTTGTCTAGCAATATCGTTATCTATGAATTGTTGTAATGAAATTTGCAATAAGGGGATCTCAAGCTCAAGAGGTATAATTTCTTTGGCTCCATAGACCATTGAAAATGGTGTGCCCTAGTGGGCATGCAAATGCTTGTTCAAGAAGCCCATAATGCCAAGGAAATTTAAGTATGCCAATCTTGATGATTTTCTTTGACTAGTTTCTTGAGAATAGCAATTAAGGTCTTGTTGGTAGCCTCAGCTTGTCCATTTTCTTGTGGGTAGTAAGGAGTCGAGAAACTATGTTGGATATTAAATTTCTCACAAAGTGCTCGAACATCCTTGTTTTTGAAATGCTTGCCATTGTCAGAGATGATTTTTGAGGGAATACCAAAATGATAGATGATATGATGAAGTATAAACTCCACAATTTGAGGTCCTAATGAATGTTCCCAATATGGTGTTGCTATGCTTTTGATACAAATATTATAGATATTATGTTTTAAAACCATAGTTTAATAAACAATTGGTATCTTCTAGTTTATCCTTGATCTAAACAAGTGTGCAAGTGGGCTTGTGTATCCCTACGGGACCACCCTAGCTGCAACAAATTACAAAAATGTGGTTCTTGTACCTACAAACAAAAAATAACATAAAAGGGGTTAAAAGCATCTACAGGGCTCCACTGTGTGAGGCCCTCAAAATGATAAAACTTATAAAACCCTAAATGCTGCAATGGTGAACTGTAAACAAAAAATGCAAGAATCATAGATGTATCCAAAAAATATCTTACCTTGTCATTGATGATCTCTACTCTTGTATCTATTTTTGATGGTCATGTGAATTCTTGAAAGCATCTGAGGGCTTATATACTACAAAATATGCTATAATAAATATCTAGAGGTATTCGTTGATGGTTGTGAACACCCAGTAGCACTCCAAAAATTCTCAATAATGTTATACTCTAGGTGGTGTTTGGAGTTGAGGGGAGTGAAGAAGAACCAAATCTAGTTTGCAAGGGTTTGGTGGTAGCATACATGAGATGGGTGATGGTGGCGGTAAGTACAAAAGATGATAGAAAGAGGGCTAGGGCAAATGTGTGGATAGATTTCTTTGTGAACCTTCCAATAATTTCTAAAATGGGGGATTCATCGAAATGACTCATATTTTATAATTTTCCCTTGAACATGTTAGGGTTTCGACAACACAAAATGAGCGGTCGAGATTAAAACATGAGGAAGGGTGGATATTAAGCAGTGATATGGATTGATATGAATGGATGGCTGAGATTAATTCATGGTGGATGGCTAGAATTTATTCATATAAATACATATATATTTATTAAATATATATAAATATAAATATAAAATATTAATATTTATGTATATATTAAATAAATACACACACACACACACACACATATATATATATATATAAACAATGGACGATTGTGATTGGAGGACATAGATGGATGAATAGTGGCTAGATTTTGGTGTCTACAGATGCCCTTTTTGTATCACATTGCATGAAACACAATGCGGTGCAAAAATACAAGACACCTAGTTTGGCATGATGAAGTAGCTTTCTTTCCTTGGAATGCAAAGAAGATTTTGAAGATAAATAATTTTTATGTGTAGCTTACCCCCTCAATTGGTTAATGAGTGAAAGATGAGTCTCATGAGCCAATTGAAAAATTATGGGCAATGATGTAGGAGAATGGTGTAAGTGTAAGTTTATGATGTAAATACAGATGATATGAATGATGTAAATTTAGATGATATGAATGATGTAACTTGATGTTATTTTTGCCCCAATGGAAAAAGGGATTTTTTCCAAGTGTAGATGCCATGATCATGTAAAATGTATCCTACTTTGGAAAATCAAAATCTAGTTTGGTTGCCCCAATTTTAGGGTGATTCCATGCTATTGAAGAAATTTCCTCTTGGTGTCATTGAAATGCAAATATGCAAATGCAAATGCAAAAAAAAAAATATTCTGTCCTCAGAGCCACTCATGATTGTAGCTAATTTCCAAATAGAATTCCTAAATAGTTGCTCTATCACTTTAACCGAAATACATCCTCAAAGACTAGTGTAATTGCAAGGGAAATGATAAAATTTATCCATGTTGGAAACCCCATGGAAAAGGGCATCAATGACAACTATTGGGAAAATTGGTCTTGGCATAGTATCACTCAAAAGGTGAGAGACCAAAAGTGATTTTGTTTTTGATCAATAAGGTATTGGATGATGAAGATGACCAAGCATCCTTATGGTGATTTAAACATCTTACCAAATTACATGGATGACCAATCACTGCAATCACCAAGGAGATAGAATAGACCACTAGATACGAGATTCACTTGAAATTGTATGTGAATTTGGCAAATATTTGATGCAAATGCAATAGTTGATGGATTTTATGGTTTTGAAATGTGTTGTGATGATTAGAAATACATTTATGATTGGATTACATGATTTTGTGAAATTTTGTATTATTTTGGAGCATTTTGTAAAAGCAATTTTGGACAATTGTGCGACTTTTTGATTGCAAATAAAATTTAACCACCCAAATCAATCTATGTTATCATAAAAGGTGATGAAATGATGTGATGGGTGATTTTGTAAAAATTTAAACCATTTTAGTGCTTTTTGAATCTTGTAAAGCAATTTTTGTGACTTTTGGTCACAAGCAAAAAGTAAGTACCCAAATCGATTTTTGGTTTCACAAAACATGATATGATGAAATGAATGTACGAATGTAATATGAAGTGATTTTGTGGAGGTAAGCTACGTTTTTGGATCATTTTTGTATTTCTACAAATTTTGAAGCCAAACACCGGCTAGCATTTGCATCAATGCATATATGTTGGTAAGCGTTTTCCACTTTACAGATGTTGGTCAACATTTCAATGCATTGTGAATACCCATGGGTGTTTCAGTGCACCAAAAGTAGCTATAACTAGTCTAAAAGGATAAAATTAGATTCATTCTTGCATTCACAATTTTCAAAAACTACATTTGAAAGGGAGTGAGTGAGTGAAGGAGTGATGTGGAGTGGAGGCTAAGGCAATGGAGAGTGTAGATGCAATAGAAAGAGTGGAGGTGGTTGAGGTAAGTGCCCTTGGCACTTCTTGTTTGAACTTGTACAATTTTTTTTTAAATTATCCAAGTGAATGTCACATTAATGTGTTTGTATTATGCATGTCTTGTATTGCAGTTGAGGATCTTAGAGGCTCAACTTTGATTCTTACCCCTCATAATCAGGGGCATTGGGATCCATTTGAGAGGTGGGGGATTGATTTTGTAGGACCTATTGATCCACCTTCTCAAGGAAAGGTGCATATTCTAGTATGCACTGATTACTTGAAAAAGTGGGTAGAGGTGCATGCTTTCAAACATGCTTGTGAAGAGAAGGTCGCTAATTTATTGTATACTCAGATTTTTCAGAGATTTGGAGCTCCTCGGTCTATCACCATAGACCAAAGACCCCAATTTGCATCCAAATTCATTGAGGTATTTATAGAATTATACGAAATCAAACATAGAAAATCATCACCTTATCACCCACAAGCAAATGGCCAGGTTGAGGTAACAAACAGGGAACTGGAATAAATTTTAACAAAAATAGTAGCTTTTCATAGGAAGAATTGGATAGATAAATTACCTGAAGCAGTATGGGCTTACAATACTACTTGGAAATCCACTACTGGATTCACACCTTATGAACTAGTCTTTGGTAAAAATCCCCTCTTACCTATTGAATTTGAGCTACTAACACTGTGCACAACATTGGAAATTGGAATTGAATTGTCACAGGCACAGACAGATAGGATTCTGTAGCTGAATGCATTCGATGAACTTAGGTTGGATGCTCTACACCAAACTGAAGTAATTCAAGAGTAGAGAAAATTGTGGCATGACAGTCACATTCAGCAGAGGAAACTTCAACAAGGAGATTGGGCTTTACTATTTTATTCTCGCTATGAAGACTTCCTTGGAAAGCTGAGAACTAGATGGCTTGGACCTTACCATATTGAGGAGGTATTTGAAAATGGAGCAGTCCGTTTATCTCCTATTGATGGGTCACAAAGAAAGTTGGTAGTGAATGGACATCACCTCAGGGTGTACTATACACCTTTGACTAAAGAGGAATTCTTGCAATAGCTTGACAATTTGGATACACAACAGGTGGAAGAAATTTCATCTTCCACTTCAAAACAATCAGCATGATCATGGATTTCAAGAAAAAAAATAGAAAAATACAAAAAAATCAGAAAAAAAAAAGCAAAAAACAAAAATATGAATAAATTCTGATTATGAATTCCTTCATGGGCATGATTTTAGGGAAATCATGAAATTCCTTCATGGGCATAGTCAGAATCAAGAAAAAAAAAAAAAAAAGAGAAAAAAAAAATATAGAGAGAAAAGGAGAGGTAAAAGAAAAAAAAAAAAAAAAGGAAAGAGAAAAAAAAAGAGAAAAATGAATAACTCAGTAGTGAAAACCTTTTTCAAGGCACTACTAGGTTGGTATGCATGAAAACCAGTTTTCTAGCATGCATAACCTTGAAAAATTATGAACCATCATTGTACAAATTCACCAACTGTACTTGTTTTGAAATGTTGTAGAGATTCTCAGCAGAACATCAACAGAAGCAGTCATATTTCAAAAACTTGCATTAACTTGTTTTAATCAGGTATATATTTCTTACATTTCTTCATTGTAAATGATTGATATATAGTATATAACAATTAAACATTAGCATAAAATATATCCATAAGAGTTGGCATACTTAAAACATGTTTTGAGAATGGGAATATTGATTTTTGCCTAAATATTTGAAACAAGAATGCCAAAAACAGTACCTACTATCTTCTTCAGACTAATTGTTGTGTTGTCTTCGGATTGAAATTGTCTTCGGAATGACAACAGATTGTCACACTTCATCTTCGAAATGACAATTTGTCTTCGGAATGAAGCTTTGTATTCAAAATGAAGCTTTGTATTCGAAATGAAGCCTTATATTTGGAATGAAGCAAGCTTTGTCTTCGGAATGAAGCAAGATTTGTCTTCAGAATGAAGCAAGCTTTGTCTTCGGAATGAAGCAGGATTTGTCTTCAGAATGAAGCAGGATTTGTCTTCAGAATGCAGTAGGATTTGTCTTCAGAATGAAGACCTGTCTTTGGAATGAATTCATAATCTTTGGAATGAAGTTATAATCTTCGGAATGAGGATTTGTCTTCAAAATGAAGACTCATCTTCGGAATGAAATCATAATCTTCGAAATGAAGTTTTTGTTTGTGCAATAAATTATAATCTTCGGAAAGAACATTCAATGTAATATCTCCACGTGGCATCCAGAGAAGGAAATAAATACAATCAAGTGAAAATTCTTTTGACGCATACGATAAAGGAACATGTGTCAGTCAGCATATGGTTTGTTTTTGCACCCATTGGAAAATACCAAAATCACGGAGGATGTGACCAACCGTATGCCACCAATTTTTGATGCTAATAAACATGCACATGAGAATCTATAGGAAAAATAGAAAAACTAAAAGCGAATAAGGTGGATCTGACGACAAGGACATTTGTGTAATCATTGATGGACATGTGTTCAAAGCAAAAAAAGTAGAAATGTGTGCCACTCTTCTTTCTGAAGACGTATTTTCTAACACAAAATTATTATGAAGTACAGTGCTCAGAGATTACGGTTCATTCTAAAGAACAAAAATAGAGAAAACCCTGCATGACACAGAAACCCTACAAAGTTGCAAACATAAAAAATCAGAGATCTAGCAAAGGAATAGCGGTAGAAGAGAGCAGTTTGTGACGAACCAAGATAGGAAAATGGGGCGAAAAACAAGAATGGAACCGGCAGACACCACCCATCTCCGAGAAAATCCAGAAGTTGTGCATATTTTTGAAGATGGAGGGCTTATGCCATTTTTGGATAAATTTAATGGGTCCTCTGAAGACTTGGCCGGCATGTTCACCCACATGTTTAGAAACAACCAGGCACACATTAACGACATGACTATTGAGGTAACCCCTGAATTTTTGAGTCAAATTATTGAGCTGCCATTAGAAGGTCTTCCAATTTCTAGGTCTGGAAAAAATACATTGGTAAACACAGTCAATCAATTTTTGGAATAAAATGATAGGGCACCTGAGTATTTAACACATAATAACATATGCAAGGGGGTAAAAATGGCTAGCCTACAGGAACCCTAGGATGAAGTAGCCACATGGGTAATCAAATTTCTAACCTATGAAAGGCAGTATGTACTATTGTCAGGGCATCACATAAAAATTTTAAATCATCTCAGACATGGTAGGCAACAACCAGAGTTTAGGGTAAATATTCCCCTATACTTGCACCAGGAATTAAAAAACATGGCAAAAAGATATTAGGAAGGAAAATGAAGTCTTCACCACCATGGTATTATCAAACTAGTTTGCCAGCACCATTTTAAAGGAAACCCTAGGAGCTTTGAGAGGTTTTACTCCACCTTAAATGATGTAATTTTTGGAGATGAGGGTGAAGAGGAAGAAATAGGTACTGTTGATGTTGCTATAGAAGAAGAAATAGCTGCTGCAGAAAATGTTGAAAAAGATGCTGCAAATGAAACTGCGAAAGGTGCTACAGAAGCTGTTGCAGAGACATAAACACACCCAATAGTAGCAGTAGAACACCTTGCTCTAGAACCTTCAACTTCACAAACAAAAATACAAAAGAAAAGAGGATCTAGAACTGGAAATAGAACATAAAAATAGAAAAAGGTTCATTTTTCTAAAGTTGCAAATGATTTGTCAGAACAGAGAAATGAAGCACCTAGCCCAATAGGGGAAGAAACAACAAGGGAAACAGAGGCATCTGAAAATAACCCCATAACCCCTGCTGTCACCAAAAAATAGAGCAAAAAGAAGAATTTTGCATCTGGAACTTGGAGGTCTACAAGACTCCACTTGAGGGAAATGATAGACCAGGTCATAGAATAAGAAGATGGAAAAAGCAGTCCAGATGTCACAGAGATATAACCAGCCTCTGAAAACTTCCCAGAATTCCCTGAATAGATAATTGAGGAAGAGGCTGGGCAGGATAATATGGAGGTGGCTACTGTTCAACAAGCCACAAAAATCGTAGATACAATTATAGACAATTTCATAGAGCCTACTGAATAGGAGCAAACAGATGTTGTAGAGGAAGAACCAGTTATTGAGCAGCCTACTATAGATGACTTGTCTGCATCTAATTCTAAAGCAAAAACAAAGGAGGAAGATATCATAGAGTAGCTGAGAGCAGCAAGGAGTGTTGTCAAGACACAGACCAATGGATTTCAAAGAAGGAAAACATCATTAAGATGCAGGAAAGAAAAATTGCAGAGTTACAGCAGGAAGTGGCAAAACTGAGAGAGAAGTTGTCACATTTTGAAAAATAGCCAATTGTATCCAATGATGAAGATGATTTGGCTCAACTGCTTGTGGATTTATCTAGGGCAGATGACTCTACTGATGCAGACATAGGATATCATTCTAAAGAAGCACCTTTTCATTCTAAATATGTGCCTTCTCATTCAGAAGCACCCTTTCATTCTGAAGATGCTTCAGAATTGGCAAAAAGCACAACCAAAAACATTGGAAATGAGTCACCAGCATAGGAACAGTCCAAGCAGTAGCATGAAACAGATCAAGTAAGTACTCCTATTGATGTCCCTGTATTTCAAAATGTTACACCATCAGTAGAAGTAGCGGATAATGGGGTGCAAGTAGAATTACTATCTGATGATAACCCAATAGAAATAGCACATAAGGGGGTGCAAGTAGAGTTATTGATAGATGAACAGCCAATGGAAGTGGCAAAAAAAAGGGTTCAGATAGATCTGCTACCTAGAATTCCACCTGTAGTCAGACCACATAATACTGATCTTTAGAAAAATACAATGCAGACATAGCTAGCTGGATGATTAGGTATGAGAAGCTTGCCACTAAAACTGAAAAGTACAAAGTAGAAGCAAAATAGCTAGAAGCCAAGGAAGCAAAAATTTAGGCATTGAAAGAAAAGGTGTCTAATTTATGTCAAATTGCTGAATTTTTAGTCCAATTCAAATGGCCAACCAGATTCTACAGTCTTATTCTGAAGGAGAAATACCTCAGATGGCAGGTCATGAGGATTAGTTCAAATATTTCATATAAATTGGACACCATTATAGATTTCTTGGAAGCATACTTTGACAGCCCTTTTGAGCAAAAAAATCTCCTGTGTGAGCTGTTTTTACACAGTTTCTTTATTCTGAAAGAAGTAGAGTTTCATCCACAGATCTACATTAGAGATGTTCAATTGAGGCATTCATGTCCACCTTGCAGAATCAGTTTTATTGGGACCAAGAAAAGAAGTAGAATAAGGAGATTGAAACAAGAGCTGAATTGTTAGTTAGAGCAATTCAGCCAAATCACCCCATTATCATAAGACAACACTTCACCATGATGAACAAGGATGATGTGAAGCGAATGTACTTGACAAACTTGACGGGATGTGTGAACATATTCCATAATTTTTGTAATGATAATTTATTTCCAGCATTATCAATTTGTAGAAATAGATGGGCTGAACTTTCTATGTCTTTGTAGAAAAGAGAACCCATTTCCCCCATCAACTTAGAATGGTCCAGAAGAAGGGCAGAAGGAGTAATATAGTTGATTGAACTCATGCAACATAATTGGATAGGTCTCAGATTTAGGCCTCCAACCATCATCACTCCAGTCCCATTCTACTTTGAAGATGATGCCCAACCTGATGAACAATTTGAAGAATGGCTCAGGGACCTTCAAAAGAATAGGGAATTTTATATAGGAAAGAAGTTTTTCTATAGGTCATGGAATTTGACCATGGACATATGTGATTCCATAGCCCAACAGAATGCATGAGGACATCAATATAAGTTGGGGGGAAATGATGAAGCCTGGAAATGCCTCAATCATAACATGTTTTGAACACTAAAATTGCCTATAAACTCTTATGTTTAATCTAATATGCTAGTTAAGTTGATTCAATATGTTGTGTATTAACTATTTGCATGATGAATGTATTTGAAGTACTATATTCTAATTTTTACAGCTTTTTGTATAAGTTTTATGTTGTTTTGTTATGACTTGCTAAAATGAGATATGCTTAGATTAATAGCAGCACTTCACTAATCATGTTTTGATATGTCTCAAGCATTCATTTTACCTAAATTTGGCAACATTTCAAGAAAATTGTTATTGTGCAGCAAAAACTGAGTTTTCCCATGTAAATTCCAGCCAGCTGCCAATGAATGGCAAGGCATGGAATTCACATGTGGAAAGATATGAAGACCATTGGGATCTAACCCTGAGAAGTAACCCACATGAGAAATACAGAGGAAATCAATTAAGCTCACATTTGTTCATTCTAAAGTCTCTTCGAAATGAACAGATATCTTCGAAATGAGAAAACACAGTGTCTTCGGAATGAGAACTATAGTGTCTTCGGAATGAGATCTTCAGAATGAGAACTATAGTGTCTTCAGAATGAGTGGATCTTTAGAATGAGAAATGTAGTGTCTTTAGAATGAGCAGATCTTTGGAATGAGAATTGCAGTATCTTCGAAATGAAAATAGAATGTGCTTTTTGACTTATTGATCGAATTTTGACATTGGAAAAAGAGAAATAAATATTGAAAAGGATAAAAGGAAATATCTCAGATCTGACTTTGTCGTCCTTGCTGACCAAAGTCACCATTTATGGAAAGATCAAAAGATGATATTCTTCTAGGATAAAAACCAAGAATTGCTACAGCATAATAGGATTAGATCTTTTCAACTTGTTAGTAAATCTTAGGACATCTATAAATAGGGCTCCCATTCAGGTTGAGCTATGAAGAGGAGGAAGGAAGTAGAAGAAAGAAAGTAATAGAGAGTAAGGGGAATAGAATAGAGGAATCAGTAATAGAAGATAATCAAAAAATGACTGTTACAATCCTGTAACAGTTTTCAGCAGCACTATTGTAATCATGTTTCTGAATCAATAAAAGTATATTGTTTCTATTTTATATTGTCTGTAAATGAGTGTGATTAAGATCTAAAGAGAGAGAAACTCATACCTTCTTCTGGACGAAGAGGATGGCCACTTTCAGACCTAGGATGAGGACTAATAGCAGGTTTTTATTTTGATTTTGCTGCAGCAGAATGAGTTGTAGAACTTGTCCTTTCATTCCTTTGTAAATAACTAATGATATTTGCAATCTTATTTTATTTTATGTTTTATGATTAATTATTTGGTTGTAATCCCCACTTTCAGCAAAGCTTTCAATTTAGTTTAGACTTTCATTCCCAAAATTTACTATTTTCTGTAATTTCCTGCATTTTATGTTTTGCTATCAACCCCTGCACAGAAGATTGACAACCTTCTGTTACAAAGCCTTGACAGTTTTCATTTCCATGTTAGAATTATATTTTCATTACTGCAAAAGTAATTAGATTTTCCTTCTGCAATTAGAATTAGACTTTCAATTCTACAACTGTTATTTTTGCAACATAATTAGGTCTCATTTTGCAATTGTAATTAGGACTTCATTTATGTAGTTAATGATTAGTTTTCAATTCTGCAACTTATATTAAGGTTTAATTCATGCAATTTAGAGATAGAAATGTCCTAAAACCCCCACACAATTGGTTTCACCAATAAAACTTGTTGCTCTAGATTGACCTAAGTTATAACCCTGTTTACCCCTTCTTTTATAGATAGCCTTGTACACAGCCTTGGATTGACAAATTCATTAAGAATTAATGATGTGTTTAATGAAAACGCATCACAAGGCTTAAAATGGAGCCATTACCAAGGATGCATGGTGTAGACACCAAAATCTATCCACTTGTCATCCATCTGTGTCCTCCAATCATAATCACAATTGTTTATATATCTAGGTATTTATTTAATATATACATAAATATTAATATTTTATATTTATATTTATATATATATATATATAAGAAATATATATGTATTTATATGAATAAATTCTATCCATCCACTACAACTTAATCTCAACCATCCATCCATCTCAATCCATGTCACTTTCCCAAGCTTAATCTCCACCCTTCCTCATGTTTTAATCTCGATCACTCATTTTGTGTCATAAAAACCCTAACATGTTCAAGGGTAGACTATAAAATATGAGTCATTTTGATGAATCCCCCATTTAAAAAGTCTTGGAAGGTTCACAAATAAATCTATCCACACATTTGCCCTAGCCCTCTTGCTATCATCTTCCACCTTCAATTACCACCATCACCCATCCCATTTCCACTGCTGCCAAATCCTCGTGAACCAGATATGGTTTTGCTTCACTCCCGTCAAACCTTGAATGCCACCTAGATTTTGTAGCACACTACTGAGCATTTTGGAATGCTACTGGATGTTCACATCCATCACTGAATGCCTCTACATGTTTCTTGTAGCAGATTTTGCAATCCATAAGCCCTTGAATGCTTTAAATAATTTGCACGACCATCATAGAAACAATAGTAGAGATCAAAATTGACAAGGTAAGATTTTATTGCATATATTTATGGTTCTTGCATTTTTTGTTTATAGTTCACCATTGCAGCATCTAGCATTTTATATATTTTATCATTCTAAGGGCCTCACATAGTGGAGCCCCTACATATGCTTTTAACATTTTTTATGTTCTTTGTTGTTTGCAGGTGTAGGAACCATATTTTTGGAAGTTGTTGTAGCTAGGTTGGTCTCGTAGGAATACACAAGCCCACCACACACTTGTTTGGATCAATGATGAACCAAAATACACTAGTTGTTCATTGAACTAGGGTTTCAAACCCTAATATCTGTAATATTTGTATCAAAAGCATTGTAACCACATATTGGGGCACATTCATTGTACAACTTGAATATCTCCTTATATCAATAAATATTATTCATTTTTGTACATTTTTTAGTGTTATTGTGCTTTTGTACCTTTGTTTTATATTGTTGTTTTTCATCCCATGCCTCATTAGGTAATCCCATAGTCTAAGCCATACTAAAGTGCTCCCAACCCCAACACTACAGTAGTAAAATACACCCCAACCCCATTTTCTTTTGCCTCCTGACCTCGTACAACTCCTGGTATATTTGATCTAGAAAAGTAGATACCTATGCATACATTTGAGGCTCATCTATCATATCGTATACCAGCTTGATCATATTCCATGAAAACTGATAGTTAGTGCTATTCAGTGCTACTATGTTGGCCAACATGAACATGACCAAGGTGGGCAAAGCCTCCAAATTATTCTTAGCATACATCAACAAGTACCTAATTCATCCACCCCTTACACTGATATTCTACCATTGATCTCCAAAGATCCGACTCATCTCATGATCCTTATCATGTCCAACCTCGATATACAACCCCCTCATCGGTAGTCAAAGAATGTGGTATACATCCTCAAGAGTCACTATTACCTCTATAGTAGGGAGATAAAAGGCCCCCTTATATGAATCCCATATCTCTACCAAGGTAGAGATATACCCCTCATATACCTTACCACATCAATTCGAGCTGCCCCAACTAGCCCTACATCCTCGGCTGTAGTGGCATTTCATTTGTATGAGTGGGTTTCCCCATTCTTTGGCATGCATCACAATGCCTGATGTACTTTTTCACATCCTTGTGAAGATATGGCCAATAATATCCTGTCCCTAAGACTTTTCTAATTGTGATTTTTACAGAGTAGTGTCCACCTGAGGGTTCATCATGACAAGCCCTAAGGATATCATACACTTCATCCTTTCGGATGCACCTACGTAACACATGGTCAGGACTGCACTTAAAGAGTATACCCTTGATCCATTCAAAAGAAGAACTTTGTCTGATTAATTGTTTCTTTGTTTTGACGTGAAATGTGGAGGAAATTTCCCTGTGACTAAGTAATTGGCTATATCTGCAAACCAAGGTGATTGGACTGATATAGCAAATAGTTTTCATCAGGAAACGTGTCTTCAAATAATTCCCCTTCATCTGTGTTCTGTAGTCTAGACAAGAAATCAGCTACAAGATTAGCTTTTCCAGATTTGTTGATTATAGTGATATCAAATTCTTGTAGCAACAGTAACCAAAAAATAATTCTTGCACTTACCATAGGTTTATTCATAAAATATTTAATGGCTGTGTGATCTGTGTGAATAAATATTTGATAACTTGTGATATAATACCTAAATTTGTTGATGGCATAAATGACTGCTAAGAATTCTTTTTCAGTTGTGGTATAATTTTTCTTAGCTCCTGTTAAATTCTTGCTAATGTAGTAGATGGTATAGTGTTCACCATTGTCAATTTGTCCTAATGTTGCTCCAATTGCAGTATTGGAAGCATCAATTTGTATGTGAAATGGTAATGTCCAATTAGGGCCTCTTAACACAGGTGGAGTTACTAATTTTATTTCAGAGCTTCAAATGATTCTTGACATCTTGCATTCTAGGAAAATTTAGAATCTTTAGTCAATAGGGCAAACATGGGATTGGCTATTGTGCTAAAGTTGGGAATAAATTTGCGGTAAAAACCAATATGTCCTAGGAAGCTTCTGACATTGGTTTGAGTTTTAGGAAGAAGAATATTCTTGATAATTTCCACCTTCTTTGGATTAACTTGGATTCCCTGAGGAGAGATGTGATGACCAACAACTATTCCTTCCTTCATCATCATAAAATATTTTTCTAGATTCAAGGATAACTGGTATGTTTCACAGTGACCTAAAACTTTGTCAAGGTTTTCCAATGTAAAGTCAAAAGTTTGTCCGCATACTATGAAATCATCCATGTATATCTCAACACTATTGGTAGTTAGATCAGAAAAGATTGCTAAAACTGCTCGCTGAAACATTGCTGGGGCATTACACAAACCAAAAGGTAAAACCCTATAGGCAAATGTTCCCCATGGACAGGTAAAGGTTGTTTTCTCTTGATATTCAGGTGCAATCTAAATTTGATTATATCCACTAAATCCATCAAGAAAACAAAAGTATCTTTTTCTAGCAAGGGTATCTAACACCTGATCTATGAAAGGTATGATCTTTGTATGTTACCTTATTCAGCTCTCTGTAGTCTACACATATTCTCATTTTTCCATTTTTCTTAGGAACTATAACCAATGGAGAGACCCACTGGCTATTAGAAATTGGGTAAATGAATCCTACGTCTAGAAGTTTTTCAATTTCTTCCTTTACAATATCCCTTAGGGTAGTATTTAGTCTTCTCTAGAGTTGTCTTACTGGCTTGACTTCTTCAGTATAAATTTTGTGGGTACATATATCAGGGTGAACTCCTAACATATCTTTATAGTTCCAAGCAAAAGCATGAACATGCTTCTGTAAGACAACTATCAAATTTTCTTCCTCTTCCCTAGTAAGCCAACTGTAAATGTTTAAAAATTTTCCTAGCTAGACTTCTATTTGTTTTGTATTTGGAAGGACTAAACTCACTTCTTCATACCTGGTGATTAGGGAGTTAAGAGGACACTGCTGAGGTGGGAGAAAGTAAGAAATTTATGTTTCATTATTCTCTGATGGAAGCATATCCTGTATGGAACAGTGAGAAGGAAAAATCAAGTGATGGTGCCACCCATGTGGTAGTGAAAAAGAGTTTTCCTGTGATAGTACAGATGGTTCACCTTCAAAATTTTGGTTCTCCTCATTCCTTAACAATTTTTGGATATTTATTGCTTCTTCTTCTAACCCTTGTTCATGCAGAACATTCATTAGGATAGTTTCATTTTCTAAGTTTTCTGTGTCATGGAGGTCTTCTGTGTGTTCCCTTACTACCAAGGTTGTTGGCAATTTTGGGTACTTTGGATACATTGCTTTTGCTCAAGTGTATAAGTTGTCATTGATGTCAAAAGGCATTTTTGTGTTGATATCAAAAAGAGTGTGATGTCAAAAATATCTTGAGAAAGCTTCATATTGTTAAAGGGTTTTTATTAAAACCATGGTGACAAGGTTAAAGGTTTTTCTTAAAACCATTTGGACTCATTAAGGGTTTTTATTAAAACCAAGCTTAACTTAATGCAAAGGTTTTTGCTTCTTGAAAAACCTTGAAGGTCCATGTTTATTATTAATAATTAAATTAACTCAAACCTTTGACAAAGGTCTAAGTTTAATTTATTATTAATAAAATAATAATAATTATTATTTTAATTATTATTAAAGGGTCTTTTAACCCTTAAGCGATGCAGATAAAGTTTTCTTTCGCCGACGTGTTGCCATCGTTGGAGGAGCGCCGACGTCAAACAGTTAAGGAGAATTGGCTATATAAGTGGGGATGATTTTCTAAAGTAAGTGCACCACCGATTATTTGGAGTCTTCGATTTGCGTTTGCTCTGTATCATTCGAATAGCGCTTGGTGTCTTCGATTTGCGTTTGCTCTGTATCATTCGAATAGCGCTTGGTGTCTTCGATTTGTGCTTGCTCTGTGTCTTCGAATCTCCAATTGACGTCTTTGAAATCGTGCTTGATCTGTGTCTTGGAAACCATGCTTGGCATACTCGGATTTGAGCTTGGGCTGCATCCTTACCTTTTTGCTTGACGTTAGTGGATTGGCAATTGCACCTGAACTGTGTTTTTCCAGACTGTGTTGTGAGATGATTAATGCAAGCATTCAATGACTTATGTTTTGGATAGTGCTAGGAAAACGAATACGTTTTCCATATCCTACGATCAAGTGAAGATAAAACAAAGGATAGTTTAATATTTCTTTGTCGGGCACTTGTGCTCCAACGACGATGGAGTTTGAGTAAAGGCGCTCGCTAGGCAGAGATACAGGTTTTGAATCACGTCGAGTGCATTTTTTCCTTTTGTTGCGATGCACGAAGGAGAGCGGCTATGATTGGGCTACGTAAGTAGAGGAGAATGCGCTTTAGCGCTTATAGTGGTGGCTCCTCATTTCTCCTAAGGTTGGAGAACTAAGTATTGCCAAGGTAAATCCTTTTATTGTTGACTTGGGATATTTGAGTTGATTTGATCAAGAATTATTGATGGTGGTATAAGGTTAAGTTGTAATCTTTGTTTTGACATTGTTATTATTAATGCTTGATGCTTATGTGGAGTAATAAGGTGTAAAGAGATTTTACTTTGTATGTATATTATATTTTTGGTGGTTAATATTAAGTTGGAGTAATAAGGTGTTATTTTGGATCTTTATTATTGTGTATTATTGTATAGTTGCTAACTCTAATTGGTGGTAAATTGAGAGTTAATGTTGTGACAGCTTTTGAGTTCTCCTTCTTCATCAAAGTAAAGGTATGGGCACATTCTTCCATGGTTGTTATTGATTGATGGTTTTCTAAAAATAAGTGTGGAGGGAAAAGGATTTCTACTTGTTTCCTTTTCTTGTGATGATTGGTTGAATGCTTCAAGGTTGATGTTGAGTTGAATGGTGTTGGTTGACTAAACCTTGTTTGATGAGCATTGTTGTTAAAACCCTAATTGGTTGTGGAAAGAACATGAGTATCATTGTTATATGAGATATTGCATGGTTGGCAATTGTTGGGTTGTGTTTCATGTTCTTGAGAAAAGCATACTACATCTATCTTATTCTCGTTGAGATTGAGATTGAGTTGAGATTGATATTGGGAGTTAAGTATAGAACATATTGAGTCTCTAACAATTCTCTTTATGCTTCTATGAGGTTGATGAATCACATTGGGTCTCTAACAATTCTCTTTGTGGGTTCATGCTAAGCAAGTTTTTCTTGGTGAGCTTGCTGAGGTTTTGGACAAGTTTCGGTGGGGACTTGTGAGCAGATTTGGACAGGTCCTAGCAGAGGACTTGTGAGCTGAGTTTGAGAGTTCTATCAGAGAACTTGAGGACAGAGGTGCATTGGTTCTTTGAGAAGAACCCGAGGATAGATTTGGCAAGTCTTTGAGAAGGCTTGTATGTAGAGGATTGATTTGTTCAAGAGTTGGACAGATCTGACAGATAGAGGAAGACTTGTACTAGACCGACTGACTGTGTTTGGTACAAGTTGCTGAGCTGCTGTGGACGTGATCATAGAAGGCAGAGGTCTCTTAGGCTAAGCATTGAGGATAGGAGGTCTTCGGTGGAAAGGAGTTCCACGTGCTGGCAAGAGGTAGAGGCAGTTGATCTTCTGAGGGATCATTTCCAGAGCAGAGGGGAAGGTATCTCCTTTGAGCAGAGGCTCATAAATTTAGATAGAGGGGAAGGTATCTCCTTTGAGCAGAGGCTCATAAATTCAGATTGGGGGAAGGTATCTCCTTTGGGCCGAGGCTCATAAACATTGTAATTGGGAAGGTTTCCCAAAGAACTTTGAGATAACTTTTAGAGAAAAGTTTTGTGGACGTAGCCCAGGCTTTCCGGGTGAACCACGTTAAAATTGGTGTCACTTTGTGGATGATATTGTGCTTTGTTTTGATATTGCTTTGGGTATATTGCTTTACTATTTTGAAGTATAAAGGAAAAAGTAAAAAGAGGTCTTATACTGTTCACCCCCCTCTCAAGTATAAGCTTGTGTTCTTCAATTGGTATCAGAGCGGGTGCCTTCAAAAAGTTTAACAACTTGAAGGAAGAGCTGGTTAAGAACACAATGGATTATTCAAGTGGCAATGCAACACCTATTCTTGATGGGTCAAATTTTGGTCTTTGGAGTGCAAGGATGAAGGTTCATCTAATGGCACTTGGTAATGAGGTATGGGAAGTGATTGAAGATGAGTACACTATTCCTGTACATGGTCCTTATACTAAAGAAGACAGGCTCCTACATCACAACAATTCAAAAGCAATGAATGCAATCCTGAAAGGCTTACAGAAAGCAGATCTCACCAAAGTGATTCACTGCAAGACAGCTAGTGAAATGTGGAAACAGTTGAAGGTGGTTCATACAGGTGATGCAAATGTCCGAAAGGCCAAGTTGAGACACTTCAAAGGTATGTTTGAACAACTCCAAATGAATGATGATGAAAATATTAGTGACTACATGCTTCGTATGGATGAGGTTGTCAACTCCATGAAAGACTTAGGTCTTGAGCTTGCTGAAAATGATGTTTGTGATAAGATTTTAAGATCTCTTCCTAATAGATTTAGTGAAAATATTTCTGCTATTGAGGAAGCTAAAGATTTGGATAAGTTGAAAAAGGATGAGCTCCATAGTATACTTGCAGCATTTGAGTTGAGAACTCAAGTGAAGGTTGATGTCAAGAAAGAGGCAGATTTCAAGGCTACCAAGAATTCCAAAGGTAAACAGCTTCAAGATAGTGATGAGTCTTCTAGTGATGAAGAGGCATATTACAGACAGAAAGGCAAGTTCTCTAGAAAGCACAAAAGTATGAAAAATATAAGATGTTTCAATTGTGGAAAGTTTGGTCATTATGCTACCGATTGTACTATTCCCAAGAATGAAAGTGATGAAGATAAACAGGATTCTAAGAGCAAGGATTCTGAAAAGCACAAGCATCACAGGAAAAACAAAGATGAGCACAACAATCAAGGAAAGAGGTATTCTCACAAGCACAAGAAGAGTTTCTACCTAGACAAAGCAAGTAAGTGTTCTAGTAGTGATAGTGAAAGTTCTTCAAGTGATAATGAAAATGAGATGTTGTTCATATCAAAAAAAGAGGAAGAACCGAAACATAGATTCATTATCATGAAATGTCTTAGATGTGGAAATTTTGGTCACCTTGAGGATGATTGCACAAATAATGATTTGGTTTCTAGTATGTATGAGGATGCTTCAGAAAACTATAAGGAAGATGCATGTATGGTCTTTGAAAAGGGTAGCACCTCTAGTGATAAGAAATCTGAAAAAGGCTTTGATGATTCAAAAAGCAAACAAATAAAGGATCTTGAAAGTGAACTTATTAGTGCTCTTAGTGTTTTGGAAAAGGAAAGAAAGAAGAATGCTAGACTCAAGGATAAGTTAGATGAATGTTGTATGGAGAGAGATGATCTTATAGAAAGTCTTGACTTCTCTATAGCTAAGACACAAGAACTCAAGGATGAGTTAGAGTCTAAGGTTCTTGAGTATAATGAGTTAGAACAAAAAATGGCTTCTTTGAAAGAGGAAACTAAAGAGTACAAGGATAAGCTTTACAGGTTTCAAGATAGCTCCAAAAAGGTAAAGTCCATCATCAAAGATCAAAGAAGGGCAACAGATAAAATAGGTCTTGGTTTTGGTAAGAAACACAAGGAACAGGTTGGGGAATCTAGTAAGAGATTCCAAAAAGAAGAGAGTTCTGATGAGGAGAGTATTTCGGAGAAAGAGTCCTTGAGTGATAGATGCACAAAAATAAAAAATAGGAAACAAAAAAAGGGGAGAAAGTTTACAGGACCTAGAAAGCCATTTACAAGAAAGTTTAATGGCAGATGTTTTGCTTGTCACAGGTTTGGTCACATGGCTTCACATTGCATGACTCAAGTAAGGAAGGTAAATGACAGTTTTAGAGGTGGTAATTTCTTTCAAGGGTATTGCTACTCTTGTAAACAATTTGGGCATAAGGCAATTTTTTGCAAGGCTAATAACAGGAACAGGGTTAGTCAAAACAAGTGGATTCAAAGAACAGGTATGCCTAAAAGAAATAACATTGTTACTTGTTATAAGTGCAACAATGAAGGTCACACAGCTAGACAATGTAGAGCTGAACTTCCAAGGTACAAGAACAGGAACAATGGTATGAACAGGTCCAAGGATCAAGGCATGGATAAGAACAGGAATGATAACAGGAACAAGAACAGTGGCAGGAACAGGAACAAGAATATGGACAAAGAGTTCAAGAGAAGGCACGGCAAGGAAGTTATAGACGCCGATGATGATCAATGCCTAATGGGAGTTTTACTCCCACCCCAAAATTAATCACCTCATCAAGAGGTGGGGGAGGGACTAAGCTAAGAGGCTCATTCTTAGTCCCGAGCCCCAAAGGTGACCCTTTGCCATTGATGACAAAGGGGGAGAGATATGAGTAAGGGGGAGAGCTTCAAAGTGAAGAGGAAAGCTTCAAGTCAGGGGGAGCAAAACTTCAAAGGAAGATTCTCAGTTGTGGGCACAGTTGGTCAGTTGTTAGCACAGTTGGTTTCAGTTTTGGCTCTTGAGAAGTGTTTTCAGTAAAGGTTTGCCATCAATGACAAAGGGGGAGATTGTTGGCAATTTTGGGTACTTTGGGTACATTGCTTTTGCTCAAGTGTATAAGTTGTCATTGATGTCAAAAGGCATTTTTGTGTTGATATCAAAAAGAGTGTGATGTCAAAAATATCTTGAGAAAGCTTCATATTGTTAAAGGGTTTTTATTAAAACCATGGTGACAAGGTTAAAGGTTTTTTTTAAAACCATTGGAACCAATTAAGGGTTTTTATTAAAACCAAGCTTAACTTAATGCAAAGGTTTTTGCTTCTTGAAAAACCTTGAAGGTCCATGTTTATTATTAATAATTAAATTAACTCAAACCTTTGACAAAGGTCTAAGTTTAATTTATTATTAATAAAATAATAATAATTATTATTTTAATTATTATTAAAGGGTCTTTTAACCCTTAAGCGACGCAGATAAAGTTTTCTTTCGCCGACGTGTTGCCATCGTTGGAGGAGCGCCGACGTCAAACAGTTAAGGAGAATTGGCTATATAAGTGGGGATGATTTTCTAAAGTAAGTGCACCACCGATTATTTGGAGTCTTCGATTTGCGTTTGCTCTGTATCATTCGAATAGCGCTTGGTGTCTTCGATTTGTGTTTGCTCTGTATCATTCGAATAGCGCTTGGTGTCTTCGATTTGTGCTTGCTCTGTGTCTTCGAATCTCCAATTGACGTCTTTGAAATCGTGCTTGATCTGTGTCTTGGAAACCATGCTTGGCATACTCGGATTTGAGCTTGGGCTGCATCCTTACTTTTTTGCTTGACGTTAGTGGATTGGCAATTGCACCTGAACTGTGTTTTTCCAGACTGTGCTGTGAGATGATTAATGCAAGCATTCAGTGACTTATGTTTTGGATAGTGCTAGGAAAACGAATACGTTTTCCATATCCTACGATCAAGTGAAGATAAAACAAAGGATAGTTTAATATTTCTTTTTCGAGCACTTGTGCTCCAACGACGATGGAGTTTGAGTAAAGGCACTCGCTAGGCAGAGATACAGGTTTCGAATCACGTCGAGTGCATTTTTCCTTTTGTTGCGATGCACGAAGGAGAGCGGCTATGATTGGGCTACGTAAGTAGAGGAGAATGCGCTTTAGCGCTTATAGTGGTGGCTCCTCATTTCTCCTAAGGTTGGAGAACTAAGTATTGCCAAGGTAAATCCTTTTATTGTTGACTTGGGATATTTGAGTTGATTTGATCAAGAATTATTGATGGTGGTATAAGGTTAAGTTGTAATCTTTGTTTTGACATTGTTATTATTAATGCTTGATGCTTATGTGGAGTAATAAGGTGTAAAGAGATTTTACTTTGTATGTATATTATATTTTTGGTGGTTAATATTAAGTTGGAGTAATAAGGTGTTATTTTGGATCTTTATTATTGTGTATTATTGTATAGTTGCTAACTCTAATTGGTGGTAAATTGAGAGTTAATGTTGTGACAGTTTTTGAGTTCTCCTTCTTCATCAAAGTAAAGGTATGGGCACATTCTTCCATGGTTGTTATTGATTGATGGTTTTCTAAAAATAAGTGTGGAGGGAAAAGGATTTCTACTTGTTTCCTTTTCTTGTGATGATTGGTTGAATGCTTCAAGGTTGATGTTGAGTTGAATGGTGTTGGTTGACTAAACCTTGTTTGATGAGCATTGTTGTTAAAACCCTAATTGGTTGTGGAAAGAACATGAGTATCATTGTTATATGAGATATTGCATGGTTGGCAATTGTTGGGTTGTGTTTCATGTTCTTGAGAAAAGCATACTACATCTATCTTATTCTGTTGAGATTGAGATTGAGTTGAGATTGATACTGGGAGTTAAGTATAGAACATATTGAGTCTCTAACAATTCTCTTTATGCTTCTATGAGGTTGATGAATCACATTGGGTCTCTAACAATTCTCTTTGTGGGTTCATGCTAAGCAAGTTTTTCTTGGTGAGCTTGCTGAGGTTTTGGACAGGTTTCGGTGGGGACTTGTGAGCAGATTTGGACAGGTCCTAGCAGAGGACTTGTGAGCTGAGTTTGAGAGTTCTATCAGAGAACTTGAGGATAGAGGTGCATTGGTTCTTTGAGAAGAACCTAAGGACAGATTTGGCAAGTCTTTGAGAAGGCTTGTATGCAGAGGATTGATTTGTTCAAGAGTTGGACAGATCTGATAGACAGAGGAAGACTTGTACTAGACCGACTGACTGTGTTTGGTACAGGTTGTTGAGCTACTGTGGACGTGATCATAGAAGGCAGAGGTCTCTTAGGCTAAGCATTGAGGATAGGAGGTCTTTGGTGGAAAGGAGTTCCACGTGGCCGGCAAGAGGTAGAGGCAGTTGATCTTCCGAGGGATCATTTCCAGAGCAGAGGGGAAGGTATCTCCTTTGAGCAGAGGCTCATAAATTTAGATAGAGGGGAAGGTATCTCCTTTGAGCAGAGGCTCATAAATTCAGATTGGGGGAAGGTATCTCCTTTGGGCCGAGGCTCATAAACATTGTAATTGGGAAGGTTTCCCAAAGAACTTTGAGATAACTTTTAGAGAAAAGTTTTGTGGACGTAGCCCAGGCTTTCTGGGTGAACCACGTTAAAATTGGTGTCACTTTGTGGATGATATTGTGCTTTGTTTTGATATTGCTTTGGGTATATTGCTTTACTATTTTGAAGTATAAAGGAAAAAGTAAAAAGAGGTCTTATACTGTTCACCCCCCTCTCAGTATAAGCTTGTGTTCTTCAAAGGTGGCTAGTGTGGAAATAACCTCCTCTGATTCTTCATCTGAATCAGGAAACCATAACTGACCTGAGAAATTGCTGGAGGGTCTTGCAGGAGGATACAAAGATATCTGTTTTAGATCAATACCATTTGAAATAGTCATTTTTCTAGATCTGCAGTCTATGAAGGCTGCTGCAGTTGCAAGCCAAGGTCTTCCTAAAATGATGGGATATCCATGTGTTGAATTTCTTGGTTGTAAAACCAAAAAATCTACAGGGAATTTCCAAGATGAAACTTCTATAGAAACATCTTCAATGATACCTTCAGGTTTTGCAACTGACCTATCAACCATTTCTAAAACTGTAAATGTGGGGCTAAAATGTTTGAGTTGTAATTGTTTCATTATATCCTTGGTCATGACATTTATTGCAGCTCCTAGATCTACTAAGACATTTGATATTGGTACTAAACCTATAGTAACTATGATAACTGGACTTCCTAGGTCACTATACTTTGGAGGTAATAGTTTCCCAGATAAGAGATCAGCTATCTTTCCTTCAATATGAACAGTCTTGGGAAATGTCTTCTTTTTCCTTCCTTCTCTTCTAATACACAAATCTCGGATAGTACTTTTAATAACTGGTATATCCTTAATGGCTTGCAATAAGGGCAATGATATAGTTAACTTTTTAAGTTCCTTGACCAGGTCTAATTTAGAATTTTTTGTTGTGGTATTGAATCTTTCAGGATATGGAATTATCCTTGATGAAGGTAATTGTTCTGCTTGTGGTTATACTTTTTTCTTCTTCTTTCTCTATTGTTGGTTCCACTATAATTGGTTCCAAGGGTTCTTGTTTTTCATTTTCTTTACTTTTATTGGAAATGGGTTCAGGTACAATTTTTCCTGAATGAAGTTGGATATTACTACAATCAATAACATTGATTTCAACATTTTCTTTAGCTTCAACCACATAGACAAGGGATGCCTGTCTCATGTTGTTTGAATTAGTGACTGATTGTGCTGGAAGTTGAGGTTGTTTCACCTGTTGTGTTTTTTGTGGTTGGTTTTGTTTGTCTTGAAAGTTTTGAGTAGGTGTAGGTAGCAAATGCTAATTTTGACTTTGATTTCTTTGTTGTCTTGGATAGGACTGGTATTTTTGATTCCACTATGGTTGATTTTGCATCCAATGTGGATTAGTCTAATTCTAATTCTAGGGTGGATTGTTTTGATTCCATGATGGATTATTTTGAATCCATGATGGGTTGTTTTGATTCTGGTTCCAGGCTGAATTACTCCAATTTGTTTGTGGCCATTCTTGGGAATTCATCCATTGAGGATAATTCCAAGGACGTTGGGGTGGTTATGATTATTCCCAAGGCATAGTACCAGGATTATGCCCCCAATTTGTAGGAAAATGAGGGGGATTTTGGTATTGAGAGAAATTTCCCCCTTGTTTTGGTCCAATATAGTTGAGTTCCTTAGTCTGATTTTCTAACACAGTTTTGAGTTGTGGTAGCAGGTGGCATTGATTAGTTGAATGCCTTTTTGAACAGATACTACAAATGGCTGAGATAGATGTTTTATTCAAAGGACATTCCTGCAAAGCATGTTTATTTCTACATCTTGGGCAATAAATTGCCAAAGGTTGTATATTTTTTGCTTTTGCAGACATTTCCCCCAAAGTTGTGTTTAATTGCACTAGAATATCAATTTTAAATTTTGCAAGTTCTTCTATTAGTTCCTTCACATCAATGCCATTTGTATTTTTTTCTTTCTTCCTTGCTTATTGTGAGAGTAATTCCTATAGAGATCCATAATTTCCTCATTACTGAGAGTATTTACATCTCCTCTTCCCATAAAATCCAATACATCTCTGGATTGATCTCACAATCCTCTCAAAAAGATGGTTTTGTATAACTTTGGTTCTACAAGTCCACATATCCTTTGAACAAAGGAGAACCTATCAAGATAGTCTTCTAATGTTTCATCATCTTCATGTTTAATCCTGAATAACTCATCTTTCTTGTTCCTTACATGGCAATACTCCTAATATTTGTCTAAAAACATAGTTTCCATTTGATCCCAAGTTCAGATGGAATTTGGCTCTAAACTCATGAACCAGTGTAATGCTAAGTCTTTGAGTGTTGAGGGAAAAACCTTAAGTTTCTGATTGTCATTTACATAATCATAGGTTTGACACACTACCTTGAATTCAAATAAAAACTGATCAGGATCTTTAGATACAACACCTCAAAAGGTTGGAAGTATTGAAGGTGAAATAGTCTTCATGGGAGAGTTTTGTGTTGGATTCAAATGAATAGGATATTCAAATGTTCTGGAAGTTTGAGGAATATCTTGATCATCTCCTTCATCATGGACATAGCCATGTTGGCCATTACCTCCCTCTGCCATAGTTTCTATTTTCTTAGTTAAAATTATCCAAATTTCTCTCTCAAGAGGTCCAAGACCCTTTGTTGATAATGAGTCTGATGATTCTTCTTTCTTAGGATGTTCTAGTGATGGTGAAACTGGTGATTTTCCTTTCTCAGAATGTTCTAACGATGGTGAGACTGGTGATTTTTCTTTCAATATTCCTGGTAATTCAAACATAGGTGATGCACCCCTTAGGCATGAATATCTCCTTAATGGAACAATCTAGGTATCCTTTTGGGTAATTCTACCTTTTTCATCCCTAGAATTACTCATTCATGTTCACTCTAAATGACATAAATTATATGTCAATAGTTGTTATTTTAACCAGCTGTTCTATTCATATTTTATCCTAAATTTTCACAGTTCAGTCTAACTAACAACTATTGGACTATTGTTACCTTCTAGCAACATGTATCCCTAGAAACGACACAAAAATGATGCGTTGTCATTATACACATCATTAATTCTTAATGAATTTGTCAATCTAGGGCTGTGTACAAGGCTATCTATGGAAGAAGGGGTAAATAGGGTTATAACTTAGGTCAATCTAGAGCAACAGGTTTTATTGGTGAAACCGATTGTGTGGGGGGTTTTAGGAAATTCCTATCTCTAAATTGCATGAATTAAACCTTAATCTAAGTTTAGAATTGAAAACTAATCATTAACTATAGAAATGAAGTCCTAATTACAATTGCAGAATGAGACCTAATTATGTTGCAAAAATAACAGTTGTAGAATTGAAAGTCTGATTCTAATTGTAGAAGGAAAATCTAATTACTTTTGCAGTAATGAAAATATAATTCTAACATGGAAATGAAAACTGTCAAGGCTCTATAACAGAAGGTTGTCAATCTTCTGTGCAGGGGTTGACAACAAAACATAAAATGCAAGAAATTACATAAAACAGTAAATTCTGGGAATGAAAGTCTAAACTAAATTGAAAGCTTTGCTGAAAGTGGGGATTACAACCAAATAATTAATCATAAAACATAAAATAAACTAATATTGCAAATATCATTAGTTGTTTACAAAGGAATGAAAGGACAAGTTCTACAACTCATTCTACTATAGCAAAATCAAAATAAAAACCTGCTGTTAGTCCTCCTCCTAGGTCTGGAAGTGGCCAGCCTCTTTGTCCAGAAGAAGGTATGAGTTTCCCTCTCTTTAGATCTTAATCACACTCATTTATAGACAATATAAAATAGAAACAATATACTTTTATTGATTCAGAAACATGATTACAATAGTGCTGCTGAAAACTGTTACAGGACTATAATAGTCATTTTCTGATTATCTCCTATTACTGATTCTTCTATTCTATTCCCCTTACTCTCTACTACTTTATTTCTTCTACTTCCTTCCTCATCTTCCTAACTCAACCTGAATGGGAGCCCTATTTATATATGTCCTAAGATTTACTAACAAGCTGAAAATATCTTATCCTATTATGCTGCAGTAATTCCTGGTTTTTATCCTAGAAGAAGATCATCTTTTGATCTTTCCATAAATGGTGACTTTGGTCAGCAAGGACGACAAATTAAGATATGAGATATTTCCTTTTAGCCTTTTCAATCTTTATTTCCATTTTTCCAGTGTCAGAATTCGGTTAATAAGTCAAAAAGCACATTTTGTTTTCATTCCAAAGATAAGTGGCTCATTCCAAAGATACTGCAATTCTCATTTTGAATATCCGCTCATTTTGAAGACACTACAGTTCTCATTTCAAATATCTGCTCATTTAAAAGACACTACAGTTCTCATTTCAAAGATCCGCTCATTCCAAAGAAACTACAGTTCTCATTCCGAAGATCCACTTATTTCAAAGATATCTGTTCATTCTGAAGAGACTTCAGAATGAACAAATGTGAGCTCCTTAATTGATTTCCTCTTTATTTCTCATGTGGGTTACTTATCAAGGTCAGATCCCAATGGTCTTCATCTCTTTCCACATGTGAATTCCATGCCTTGCCATTCATTGGCAGCTGACTAGAATTTACATGGGAAAACCCAGTTTTTGCTGCACAGTAATAGTTTTCTTGAACTGTTGCTAGATTTAGGTAAAATGAATGATTGAGACATATCAAAACATGATTAGTGAAGTGTTGCTATTAATATAAGCATATCTCATTTTAGCAAGTCATAACAAAACAACATAAAACTTATACAAAAAGCTGTAAAAATTAGAATATAGTACTTCAAATACATTCATCATGCAAATAGTTAATACACAGCATATTGAATCAACTTAACTAGCATATTAGATTAAACATAAAAGTTTATAGGCAATTTTAGTGTTCAAAACATGTTATGATTGAGGCATTTCCAGGCCTTATCACCTTGTATGGAAAAATATATAAAACACCTCTATCATGGGATAATTCGAAGGTTCAAGGGGTGATTGGATCAAATATTATTAAAGAGATGGAGGAGCAACTTAGAGGGATTTAACAAAGGCTCGAGGAAGTTGTCAATTGTTAGATTTTGATACTATATACTTAAGGAAATGCAACCACAAGGCATAAAATTAGCATGCAATATTAACTATATAATAATAAAAAATCTTAAGCATGTAAATAGCATGAGAAACTTTTGAAAATACTCATAAAATAGCCATTAATTAAAGCTCATGAAAGTGAGAACTTCATACAAAATATGAAGACCCAAAATGCTCCATTATTCATTCATGCTTTACATTGTATCTAACTTGAGCACTACTCTACTCTATTGTGCTCTTGCACTCTCTCTTCTTCCTCTCTCTCTACTACAAAGATCAATATATAATGGAGTATGACTCTTGTCCTTCCATATTCCTATGACTCACTATATTCCTATTCTAGACTCATGTACATTTACATCATTGCACTTTCTAATAATACTTGTGCATTTATTTTTTACATAAATTAAATACTCAAACCCTAATCTAAGACACTCTCCTAATATAGATATGTACCCAAGATGGTACATTAGCAAGTACCAAATAATGTAATATATTTTAACACCCATCTCTATTACATTATTTGGTTATTGAAGACTTTAGTCTTCAATATGGATTTGTGTCTTGTCTTCAATTTATTTTGCACTGTATGCCTCCTTTGTTAGGTTCCTCTTCTTCTTCTTTGTCTTTATTAGAGTCAGCCTTTGTGCTATCATGAACTGTTATGCTATCATCAGATTCCTACAAAAATATTCTCTTTGCCTTTGTCCTTCCTATCACAATTCTCCTTTAGTATAGAATCTTTTGAGCAATCACTTAAAGCATCATGATAAGATATTGAGTTAGAAGAACTTGAAGTATCAATACTGCATGAAGAATGAAATATATTTTCTAATAAGGATTCATCTATTTTTGTTTTCTCTTTAAGTGATTCAATCAATTTCTTTTGCTCCATATTTTCTTCTTTGTAATATTTTAATGTAAGTAATTCCATATATAATACATTGTCAATGTCTAAAGGAATTAGAATATCATATTTTTCATTATCAATTGCTTCAATGATTCTAGCATGTAGATAATATTCCATAGTTTTAAATGTTTCTTCTAAGGCTTCACTATAGATCAAATTTGAAGTAAGATCTCTGTTTCCTCTTAACTTTGTAAGTAAATTATTGATTCCAATTTTTATGATATTTACCTTTTCCTTTCTAATGATGTTTTCCATATCATTATTCATTGTATTATTTGAAGTAGACATCCTTTTTGCTCCTTAGTATTTGATATTGAGAATAGTTTTGATAGAATATTTTAACTTTCAAAAAACTATTAAGTTTTACTACCTTATGAACTATCCAAAAAGCATGCACCTATCTAATACATCAATCAAAATCAAAATCGAAGCATAAAATGATGAAAAAGATTGCATATAACAATAAAATGGATGCTTATTTTATTAATATTGAAAACAAATCTCGGTTACAATCATACCCCTCTTAGGGTCACCCAAATGTTGATACAATTGATACAATTCCAAAGCCCCCCATAGGGTAGGCACAATACTAAGGCTCTCTAAATAGTCACAAACTACTCTAGGGTGGAGTTGAACCTCTTATTCATGTTTAGGAAGGAATTAGATGATTAAATCTCCTTCGAACCTGCTTTCCTATAGTTAAGAAACAACACAAAAGCATTAATAGCATAGGCAACCTCTCGTGATGAGGCCCTTTAAAGGATATAAACATGAAAGTGCCATAACACTAATGAAATCAATAAAATGAACAAATCATGTTAAACTTATGCAAAACTCATAAATATTGCTTGAAACATAGAAATGAAGAGTATTGCTATCTATCTAATAGACTAATTACATGAAATGATGCATGGAAACAAGAGATTAGTGCAAAGTTTCTTAAATGGAAAGAACTCACATAAAGCCCTAATTAAATTGGTCAGTGTCTCTAAAACATGAAATAAACTACTAAAATGCCTAATCTAACCTAATTAAGCATAATATAAAAGAAATAGTAAGGAAATATATCACCTGTTACAAACCGCAACTTAGATGAGCGGTTTGCATTGTACACCGTGACTGTCAGCTGCGATGAGCAATCAAGTAACTTTGCCCTCCAAATCAAGGGCTTTGGGCTTGATCTTCTTTGTCCAATTGATGATCAAGGGTTGCCTTGGTGTCCTCCAAATAGATTGGAAATTGAATTCTATAATTGGACCTCGGTTTGCTCGAATTAGTGTTTCTTGGTGTTCTATCTCCTTAGGGCATCCATGGCACAAATTGACATGATGCTTGGTGAATTGGTAAGTGAATGGTAACTAGGCTCTCAATGTACTCAAATGAGTCTACAATCCAATAGGGATTCACTGCTCAAAATTCTCTCTCTCTTTATCTCTTTGCCCTAATTCTGAGGGGTGCTTATAGGACTACCCAAGGGCTAGGGGTGGCTTCATGGAGAAGCGAAGATGAAGAAGAGGTGGTTGGGACAGTTGGATTGGAAGCCTCTAGAATATTTTGTCCTTCAACTACCTTATTCTAGAATAAATGGCCATTCAAACCAATTGGGATCAAATTAAGGTCAAATGAACTTCATTTTATACTGTAGGTGATAGCTGTGGCCTAGAATGTAGACCGTAGGTCTCAACTACGGTTCATACTGGAGACCATAAGTATCTGCTGCATTTCAGATTGATTAGGCCAAGGAGCCCAAATTGAGTGGTTAGAACCACTACTCTATCTTGGAGTCTATCCAATATATTCCATATGGTCTTGTAGCATGTCCCATATGAGTAGTCGCCATCGACATGATGCGTTTTAGGTGTCTACAGATGCCCCTTTTGAGATGTGTTGTGAGATCAAACAATGCTGAGCAAAAATAGACATCCTAAAATGATGCTGAAGGTTCCATGATGATCATTGATCTAATAAACATTAGATGCCCTAGGTCTTGCAAAAAGGACGCACATCCTAGAATCATTGATTCCAACTAGGTGAAAGGCTTAAACTTGCAAGAGTTTACACTCATCATCAGACATTCGGGTAGCTTTGGTGATACAATAGGATTTAGGCCTATATAACCGAAAGGATGAGAGTTACAAACTAATTGTAATATTTGCTATTTTTCCCAAGAAAAGGGGTAAGCTTATGATAGTTGTTGACAATGATTTGCAAGGACAAATGCAATTTTGACAAGATCAAGGGATCTACGATTTTAGGGATCTTCTGTTGACTTTGATTATGATTATGATATTATGACTACCTCCTCAAGCAATAAGTCGATGAGGGTAATGAAAATGAATGAAGCTACGAGGTCGCTTGACCACTGTGAATGATTTGAACAAACTTAGATTTTAGCATTTAATTATTTGGCTAGACTTAGTTTAGTTTATGATTACAACTGTTAATAGTAATTGCACATCTCTATCCCATGGAGCGGTCAGGCTACAATAGCCTTCTTAGGGAATCAAATAGTACAATACCAATTAGATTTATGTTGAATCAATTTGTTGATGATCTACTGAAAATGTGTCATAGGAGAAATGATATGAAACACCTCGTTCCCATGGAGCGGTCCAACCTTGAAGGCCTTCTTTGGGTTTGAAAAGAAGTATGTCAAATCAACGATGACAATTTTGCCCCAAATGTCCTTGTAGTTATTTACTCATATCATCGGATTGCATGGAGCGTTAGTCACTGTAACCACCGTGTCTAGGGTAAATAACTAAATACGAGGTGCATTTGGATTTTTGTTATTTGATTTTTTTTGTTAATTTGAATTTTTAATTGATCCTGGTGCTTAAAAATCACCAAATTTGATAAATTGATTGCTCTTATTGAGATTCTGATCCATTGGGAATCATTAATTTATCATTTAAAACCTTCTCACTATGGTATTTTAGTGCATTTAATGTTAGTTGCAAATCGTGCTTACGGGCTACAGCTAGAAATTTCAAATTTGGGAACCGCAGCTCAGGCCTGTGGTCGCAAAACCCTAATTATGGGACCGCGATTGTCAATTATGGTCTGAATAAATTAGAAAAATTATATAAGTTTTTTCCATTTGAAAATTTCATTATTTTTCCTTGAAAGTGACTACAACTGGAGAGCTCTGAGACATGAGGAATCATTACTGATGTGAGACGCTACCAAAAATGCTACCTACAACCTCCTACACATCCTGATGGCAGACCCTGGACAACCTTCATCTAGCTGAGGCATCGATGTGGGAAAGGTAACTCAAAATTAAGTCTGCACACTCCTTACCAATTTAAAAATGAATCACTTTAAGCAATGGGTCCAATTAGCCTCACTAAATTACTGGTAATGAAATTCACATTAGTCTAGGCTATATTAGGATTTAATTTTTTGGTTTGCCAGGTTAGGAAGTGACTCTGACCATAGCTGGAAGATGTGGTTCCCAATTATCATATTGGGGACCATAGCTTTCATCCACGATAGGATTCAAATCCCAACGATCAATTTTTGACCACATGCAGACCACATATTTGACTCGCGGTTTGTAACTTTAGAAAAAAATTCAATATATTTGATTTTTTTTAATTTTTCTTTGCAATTAATGCCATTTATTGCACTTATGAGATGTATTTCTATTTTTTTTTTGAAATTTTTGATCACTTTTGCATGTTTTTGTATTTTTTAGCAATTTTTTAGATTTGTTTATCTTTTTGAAGTCATTTTTTATCTGTTTTTAGTTGATTTTAGTTATCTTTTCCTTATAAATTTCTACTCTACAAAAATTGACCTCTAGAGCTAGGGATCCAGATATCCTCTGCACCCTCTATAGATAGCTCAATGACCAGGAGTGAGCGTGGTTCAATTTAGTTGGCTTCAGCTATGTGCTTGATCTACCTATGATCAGGGTAGATCTGACATATATGATTGCGTTGGCCAGATGCTGGGAGGCACAGATCAACACATTTCATCTACCTACAAGTGAAATGACTGTTACATTGGAGGATGTCTATCAGATCAATAAGATCTCGATCGATGGGGAGCCCATCACCTCCTCTCCCTTACGAAGCAAGGAGGATGTCTTCGATGACATATTTGGTGATTGTAGTGAGGATGCCCAGGGTAGGATTGACCATAGAGGCATCCCTATCAGATATTGGTAGGAGAAGGGCATCTTATAAGTCTAAGAGGTGGTCTTCATGTATTTATTTGTGCATATTATGCTTCCAGACTCCTTGGGTGCAAGGATTCCCTCGAAACTTTTGGCCATTGTTAGGAGAGTTACTCAGAGTTCTACTCGGTGGCCACTGCTCTTAGCTTGGGGTAGCAATCTATTGTGTCAATTGTATCGGGAGCTATACCAAGATATGCGTAAGAGCCATGTAGGTATCAGCTGTGACCTATTACTTCAGATCTGGGGCTAGCAGCATATCATGATCGAGTGGTCGACTGACCTACCGCTCACTACCACTACTATTCCTATCACATGCCAATGCTATATGGTATGCTAGCCTTGTGAGGAGGAGGGGTTCCAGAGTAGGTCCCATGCTGGGTATGTGGACCATTATATTTCTAGATTTGCATAGCTCCATGCAGACAACATAGAGTGGTGTCTGTACATGGATTGTCCTGCATGGATTGAGGCTACTAAGTTGTTGTGCTAGGTGAGGATGGATAGGTAGTTACTCAGCCACAAGACCGAGATCCATGAGAATCAGTTCTACTCATGCATACTCCACTAGTTTAGGCTCATACAAGATATTCCAGAGTTTCCTATCACATACCGACGCTTGGTTCTAGAGAGGGATTTTCCCTACATTCATATGACATCACTTGGAGATGAGGTAGATGATTTCTAGGATATAAGAATGGTTATGGCTGGGACCATCCCAGCATATGATACTTTGTGGTACCTACTATAGTGGTAGGGTTCGAGGCCCCTCGTCTAGACAAATGATGACACCGAGGCTAATCTAGAGGGGTGTAATGTGCGCTAGTAGACCGATGGTAGATGGGGTGCAGAGGGAACCATCGAGGACGCTCCATAGGTTGAGGTAAATGAGGAGGCATCAGAGGAGGGTGAGGTACCTCTAGATAGAGAGGTGGGGCAACTACTAGCTTAGGTTGCTAATATTTAAAGTCAATTTGGGAGACTACAGACCAAGTAGTTACAGAAAGATACTTCTATTACCGTACTGGAGGTGAAGCTGGCTCATAGCGCGAGATAGCTACATCAAGTCCAAGAGGAGATCACAACTCTTATAGCATAGGCTATAGCGAAAAAGACATAGGTCTATAATATCACTAGTGCACATGATCAAGAAGAGGTACGATATAGTGTGGCTATTGCAAAGAGAGATCTACTCAGGGTATAGAGGGGGGATCCGTCATCCTCCTAGACTATCATGGGACCTCTAGCAACACCATCTACATTGCTACTAGGAGGCCACGACCCCATGGAAGAGATCCAATACTTATAGGCCCTTGTGGAGGAGGTGAACAAGAGGCACACAGGCAAGTTAGCCTGCATAGACCAGTTAGAGGGCCACATCAGGTTGATTGGCAGGTAGGTCTTAGAGGATCCACATGCTTTCGAGTCATAGCAGACCAAGACCAAGATTATAGGGTAGTCCTCTACTAGTTTGAGCCACCAAATCCATAGGACCAAGAGGACACATAGGTACTCTAGCACACATAGAGCCAACTCTCATATGAGCCACAGGGATGGCAGGGGTGATGGCGGGGGTGACTCTCACGATGGGGGCGTAGACCCTTAGTACATATTTGATAGAGATATTTTTTTGTACTATTTTTAAGTGTAAGGTCAAGGACCTACACAGTTGTAGCCTGTAGGCATTTTGATGTACCTTTATGCACTCACTGATACACATATATATATATATGATCATTTTGGCTCATTATGTGTACTTGTCATTTATATGTTTTATGTTTATGTTTATGCACATGGCTGCAAATGTTCATATTGATGCTATATTTATATGATGTGATGTATGGATGACATGAACTAGATAGCTATTTTAATTTATGACTATGATGATATGTAGTGATCTAGATTCTTATATGTGCTACTTATGATGGATGCATATGGATGTGATGTCTACTTTTAAACGCATATTTAATTTTTCTTTATTGTATGCATTTAATTTATGACGATGGTACAATATGCTAGTGCAATGTATGTAATGCATTATTTACACGATGCTAATCTAATGTAAATGAACTTGTATGCTTTAAACACTTAAAACATAAGGAATGAATACGATATGTGTTTAAAAATCTAATGGACGACACCACAGAATGTGTAAAAATATGAATGTAATTGAAAATCCTCATTACAAGAATTTAATCAATTAATCACCCATATATGAAATGCAATAATATGCAACGGTATGATGTGAATGATACGATATGCCACTCTATTTCTTTTGTAGTTTGACAGATATGCACAATATAGTTCGTATAAATACTATTTTATGATATCCATTTGGTATCTATCATATATATTGATTGTGCCTTATGTAAGGATGTATCATGGATTTGATACTTTGTAGTTTGATGATTTGAAATGAATTTATTTTATATGGTTTTTGATATTTGATATTTTGTTGCTATTAGAGAAATTTTTGAGGTTTTCCATGAGACTCAAACACCCTAGTAGACTTATCAAATGTCACATACTAACTATACAAGGCTTTTGTTGGACAAATCTTTCATCGTGAATAACCCAATTGTTCATTACCCCTATGTGTGCACGTGAGTATTTTTAGATAGACCATAGGTATACCCCAGATGTCAGTTAGGTTTCTTCCAACCCATATATGATATCGGGTTCCTCCTATGTTTGTATCATCCTTGTTTCAAACTTGATTGGATTATACTTCTAGACAACCCGAGGCACCCAGAGCTAGCTCATATTACAAATTGATCAGGACTACCTCTCCAAGAATAGTCGGGACTCTTTCAACCCATTTTTGCGATTAGGGATCACCCAATAGAACTACTACTACGAAATTAGGAGGGAATATTTCAATCCATTGCTCAAATCAAGGTTCATTCTATGGCTTTGAATGGTGAACAATTCAGGGATTCAAGTTCTCGTCCGTCTTTTCTTTCTATTCATAGGGATACTTGCTCATGTGTAGTGATAAAAATCATAGTTTTTCATGTTTTACTTTGAGTGATAAAAATCACTATTTATTCCTATTTTTCTTGAGAAAGGGATTTATATAGTGCTTTTGATTCACTATGTCACTTTTAGCTTTGACTTTGATCTTGATTTTTATCTTCATTTGATCTTTTATTTGAAGACTAGGGGGTTTTGACTTTGGAGATGTCAATTTGGGATATCAATTTTAGGATATCTATGTGGGGTATCAACCTCTAATATTGATCTGGGATGTTACTCTAGGATATTGTTATTTTACTTGTAATCAAGGGAGTGTATGGGTAGAGGAAATCTTGTCCTTTTGCCAAGGTTCACCACTCTAGACAGACCTATTTGCAAGATAAGCAGGTAATAAAACCCATCTCTCTACATACCCAGGACCACTTTCATAGCTTTCATCCTCCCTTATCTTAGCAAGATTTTAAATGTGTCAATTAGTGATGGGATCATGATATGCCAAGTACTATCACAACTAGTGACCTCATATACAAAAGAAAAAGAAGATTTCTACAACATCTGAGAAACCCAGTAGGTATGGTTGAGTGACCAAAAAACTTTGGTATATATACATACATATTTTATAGCAACAGGTGTTGTGTTGACAAACATATTTACTCACATGAATGATGGGTTATGATAAATACAGAGGTGCATGATTAAAATGCAAAAATGGAACCATTTGTAAGACTTACAGACACAATCTATTCTACTACAGAATGCAACAGATGAGGAATGCCTATATGCAATGCAATGATGAAATGAATGCATGTGTAAATAAAAATGCATAATGCAAATGCAAAATTTTTTGGATTTTATTCTCTACCAATTTATTTTTTTTGGATGTTATTGTTTTTATATTTGACCAAACAGTGAGTACATGCCTTTGGAGCCTTTTGTATTTGACCAAATAGTTTTAAGAACCCTTGGGGCATTTTTGGGATGGCCGAGTGGTTATTAGAAAACCGAGGCCTTTAACTAACATGACCAAGTAGTTTTAGTAACCCTTGGAGACTTTGGATTGACCAAGCGATTTTTAAAAAACCCTTGGTGCCTTTTTGGGATGACTGAGCAGTTATCATAAAACCCTCGGGGTCTTTAACTAACATGACCAAGAAATTTTTGGAACCCTTGGTGCCTTTTGGGATTGACCAAGCAGTTTTAAGAAAACCCTCGGGCCTTTTAAATGACATGACCAAGAATTTTTTGGAACCCTTGGTGTCTTTTGCTATGCTCCTAAGCATAGAACACCTTAATATAGATGATGTTGAGAGGTTTGGGCTCTTCAACATCCCCTAGCGACACTAGGCGATAGGTACCTGGACCAATATTTTTAGATATGATATAGGGTCCTAGCCAATTAACTGTGAATTTGTCTCACATATTAGGCAGAAAATTAGAGTTCTATTGGTTCTCCTTCAAGACAAGATCGCCTACTTAAAAGTATCTCTAATGGAATTTATTATTATGAGCTCATCTTTATCACTCCTTATAAATACGAAGATGCTCCAGGGCATTCATGCGACGTTCATCAAGCAACATCAATTGATCTAGTCGAGCTTGCCACTCAATGTCATTATATATGAACTCTTTTAATGAGACGTGCAGTGTTGGAATTTCCAACTCTAAGGGCATAATGGCCTCAGTGCCATATACTAATTAAAATGGTGTTGCCCCGGCATCCAAATGCTAGTCCTATAATCCCATAATGCAAGGGGTAGCTATATATGCCAATATTTGTGGTTTTCATGGACCATATTTTTCAAGATAGCCACCACTATCTTGTTTGAGGCCTCAACTTGCTCGTTTGCTTGTGGATAATAAAGAGTCACAAAACTATGATTGATTTTATACTTAGATGTCAAAGCTCTCATATTTTTGTTCTTAAATGATGTTCCATTATCTAAAATTATCTTGTATGGAATCCCAAAATTAAATATGATATGCTCGAGTATAAAATCTTCTATGCAAGCTCTAGTCATCATTGTTAAGGGTATTGCTTCCACCCATTTGGTAAAGTACTCAGTGTAGCGACCCTGGGTGCACGCACCACTCTTACTCTACTTGCAATGTGTTAAACCCAAAATGAAATGAAAGACCATGAAAAAGCATATAACATGGAAGTAACAAAGATAGATCTCTTTATTCATATTGAAACTCGGTTACATGTCGGTCCCTCTTAGGGATACCCATTTTGATACAATAAGGTTACAAGTGGGTAAAATGTCCCCTCGCAAAGGGGTGGTGCGCTATCACAAGCTTCCCGGTTCCACACACGGAAATGTATGAGGGCTTACAGATGCCTCCTTCTCTAGGTCTATTTCCTAGAGGGATCCTTTTGCTCTCGTATGTTGTAGCTTCTGTCCGATGAACCTATGGCCCTGTGAGCAATGAAACAACAACACACGCTTAGATGTCCGAGATTGCCTCCTCGGATGAGGTTGTTAGCAATGAATATACTCAAATGAAAGCAAGTGCAAATGAAACTAATGCTATGAATGTGAATGAATGAAATGATGCTATGCTAATGATATGCTAAACAGAATAATGAAACTAATGTCTAAAACCCTAAGCTAGGCCTGCGGGCCACTGTCCAATGACAGCGACCGCTAAAGTGAATCTCGTTCTCTTTGCTCCAAAGCTATGGATCAAAGCTTGTATCTGATGTTCTAAAATGGTGATTGCTTTGCTCTCCAATTTGTTAGGGCTTCACCGTAAACGTGATCTCCAAGGGAAGCTCTCCAAGTCTCGAAAGCTCTCCTCAAATTTGGACTTATTCCGGATCCCTTTGGTGCTCTAGGCTTGCACCTTTTAAAGTGTGTGAAACCCTAAAGTCTATGCTCAAAACCCTAGGATTGAATCCCTCATGCGTAGTGAATGTTAGCATGAGAAGATTTTTGTCTTTTCTATGTTTAAAGACCAGTTAACTGAAGTCTAAATGCAAACTCAAGTCTCCTATGTGAACTGGCCGTGAAAGGGAATGCAAAGTTACTCCCGCTCACCTTTATTGCATGCAGACTACCACTTCCACCCGTGATTGGGCATATCTATCGGAAAAATACTTTTTATGGCTTAGCCACTATCGTCTACAGTGGCTAAGATCTGGCCATTATCGTCTGCAGTGGCTAAGGTCTGGCCGCTCTAGGCTTGAGCGGCTAAGGTCTAGCCGCTCTAGTCTTGAGCGGCTAAGCTTGGATGGGCTCAGAATGCCCTAGATGAGTGGTGAGAACCACTTTTGATGCTTGGAAAGTCCAAGATTATGTCATATGATCTTATGAATGTGCCTATGTGAGTAGCTCCCCTAAACATGACATGTTTTAGGTGTCTACAGATGCCCCTTTTTGTGATGCGTTGTGTGGAAAACACAACGCTGAGCAAAAATGTAGACTGATCTATTTGTAGGGTGTATGGTGATCAGTGGTCTGATCAATGCCGGATGGCCCAATCATGCAAGATGGCGTGCACCCTTCAAATCATTGCCTCAACATTCAGAGGACTTAGCTCAGTGGCTTGGGCATGTTAAATTGCACTCATTCCTCAAACTCAATCGGGTAGCTTTAGCTGCTACAATAGTTTCGACCGGTAGGAGAGCTACAATTGAAGATGTCATGTCTGCTTACATTCCCAGAAAACAAGGGAAATTATGTGATTGTTGTATGCAATGATTCATAGGATGAACATGATTTTGTTATGATCGAGTGATATTTTGTTGATTTTGATTATGATTATTTTGAATATTTGAACTACCTCTTCACTCAACGAATTGGTGAAGAAATGACAATGAATGAAGCGACAAGTCGCTTGACCAATATGACTAATCTGGTTCCTTTCTAGCATTTGTTCCTTCAATGGGTGAACCCACATCCAAGTGTGATTCCAATTGTTTATGATAACCATCCATCCCTATCCCGAGGAGCGGTCCAACCATCAATAGCCTTCTTAGGGAGTTAGGATGAGTGATCCTATTTATGCTCATATTGTATCACTTTGGCTTAGTGTTTTTGATTTCATAAGGGAATGAAGATGATCTTATCACACCCGTGGAGCAGTCCGACCATCTTGGTCTTCTTCGGGTTTGAAGTGATACATCGTGATTCCAAAATGAATGTTTTTGCCCCAAGTAGCCTTATGGTGACTTACTCGTCTTACCGAATTACATGGAGTGCAAGTCGCTGCAATCGCTAAGTTGATAGAGTAAGTGACTGGATACGAGGCTTACTCGAGAATTTGTTTTTATGTGATTTTTATGTTATTTTGGTCATTATGATGACTAGAAGTCTTCAAAATGTGCTTATTTGAATGTTTTTGTTCCTTCTCATGGAGGGGCTGTGGTTGTTTTTGTCTAGGATCTCGGCCGCTGTCAGGTCCAGCGGCCACCAAAGGCCTGGCCCTGGCCGCTCTAGTCCTGAGCGGCCAAGCGATGCGGGTCGCTGACGTCAACAGTGGCCAAGGCAATATAAAAGTCAACCTAGGGTTTTGTCTTTTCACTTTGCCAATTGTCAATTTGCTTTCTTGAGCTTTGAGGTGAAAGTGACTTTTGCAATTTGGAGCATTTCTACGACTTGGAAGATCATGGCTGCATGGGGCGAAGCATCTTCGGGTGGAGGAGCCGGAGCTTCTCGAGTACTCCCTCAAACCTTAACCTACTTGTTTATTTTTGTTTTGGGTAAAACTGAACCACATTAAGTAATCGGTAATTGAACCTCATTAAGCTTGTTGGCAATGAATCAAAACCCGTAGCTAGGCTTAGTTTAGGTTTTTATGTGGTGGGCTTGTCCCCATTTTGTCTTGTTGTTTTTGTTATATTTTTTTGGTATTTTTTGGCCTAGGGTCGACATGTCTGCCTCGCTACCCATTGGCCGCTATCGATCAGAGCGGCTAGGAAGGCCTGCAACTTGGTCGTTGTCACTAGCAACGGCCGATTTGAATCCCAACGGTCAAAAAATTGACCATTGGGGCTTGGCCACTATCAGCTTCAGTGACCGATTTTTGGTCACTGTAGGTGACAGTGGCCAAGAACACTTAGTGAAATTTTTTATTTTTTTGAAATTTTGACTTTTTTGATTAGGTGCAACTCTGTTCCTTTGCCTAGACTTAGGATAGCCCATCATTATTTGCACCATTTTCATGTTTATTGTGAGTTATGCCTTAGATGCATTGTAGTTATGATTCATTTTCTTTTCTTTTGCTTAGATTCTTACTGCTCAGGCTCGGGACCCGAAGCTCATGAATACACTTCTGCCCCTCTTGGATGATGATGATTGGGCTTGGCTCAAAGCCCATGGGCTATAGTATGTCACCAGACTACCCACCATTATGGCAGATCATGCCTACCTTACGGCTTTGGTCCATCGATGGGACCCTCGGACCAATACCTTCCACTTTCCTACCGGTGAGATGACCATCACGTCGAAAGATGTGTATAGGATCTTTCGGCTCCCCTTTGATGGAGTGGCCATTGTCTCTTCGACCACTAATGATCAGGTTGTTATTTTCACTTGGGTGTTCGGAGGGCGCTCTGCAGAGGCTCTCAAGGACACCAAATCTGGGGGAGTGTCCATATCATAGTGGTATGAGGAGGGTGTCTTCTCTGTGAGGCATGCAGTGTTGTTGATGGTCATCAACAATATCTTGATTCCAGATTGCTTAGGTTTGAGGTTCCCGTGGAACCTCTTGGCGATGGTTCAGGACTTGTTGGATAGTGAGGAGCCTATCATCTATGCATGGGGTAGGTCTTTGTTGGCTCAGTGCTATGATGAGTTGTACCACATCCATCGATGAGGTCACATCGACATTGCTTGCAGCTTGCTTCTACAGGTTTGGGGATGGGAGCACATCAAGGTAGATCATCCCAGAGGGCTTCCTCTTATGATCACAGCTATGGAGGAGTGGATGTAGTGCTATACCACTAGATGGGCTCGAGAGCATGAGCTACGCAAGAGTCATCCTCATGCGGGGGAGCTTCCCCATTATACTGCTACTTTCACTAGGCTACAGGCTGAGGATGTTATGTGGCACCCATATCATGAGTGCCCGATATGGGATGATCCGACCAATTTTACTACTAAGATGCGATATGAGCGATGGTTCCTTGGCCACAAGGTTGGCATCCAGGAGCATTTCTTCTACTCTCGAGTTCTTCGTCAATACAGGATACAGCAAGACGTGCCTCTTGTTCCATTTTTGTATAGGCGCCTCATAATAGAGAAGGACCTACCCCCATGGTAGATTACAGAGCTCTCAGATGAGGAGGATGCCCCAGTAGTTGACCTAGGAGTCATTGGGGGTATTACAGAGGCATACACTCAGTGGTGGGGGGATCGGATGTGGCGTGGTACCGGTAGCCTAGGTCGCGAGGATGATGGTGGGGGTGATGGTGCAGATCCGATAGGGTACAGAGTCCAAGCCAGGACCGAGGTATGGGGCCAGCCAATAGAGTAGGTGGTAGTAGAGGAGCAGGAGGCTCCTGAGGAGGATGAGGAGGAGCTGGATCCCAAGGAGAGAGATTCTCCTATGAGAGCATAGTTGCATGAGGTCGAGGTTGAGCTCTAGTCGACCAAGATCTAGGTGCAACAGTGAGATGCTACCATAGCACAGTGGGATGCCACCATAGAGTAGCTCATGGTGCAGATACAGGCTCTACAGGCTACTATCAAGGGTGGTACTGCTAGGATGCAGTTTGTTGTCCCTCCTTCTACACCATAGGGGGATCCAGAGACAGATTCAGGGGTAGAGGTTCTACGCCTGTAGTTACTATTGGATGAGTATGAGGGGCAGATTCAGGAGCATGTTGGTCACATTACCACCCTCCAGATGTAGCTCAGGAGGCATGGGCTTGTTCCTAGGGAGGCACCAGGTGTAGGTGGTTCATAGGTCAGTGGGTGCTCTACCTCAAGGTAGTCTTCTACCCATCCTAGCCAGAGGACCCGAACTTAGATAGAGAGACCAACAGGTTCACACCATTCGACCCGTGACACCGCCACAGGGGGAGGTGGCACTAGGGGAGGTGATGTCGAGGGCTCAACTCCTATATTTGATTGATGGTGTTCTTTTAATTCATTTTTGAGGTCAGCTTGACCTACTTGACTATAGCCCATGGGCATTTTTGTACCTTTATGGACCTGATACACACATTTATATGATATCTTTGCTTTATGACTCATTATGTGTATCATTTATTGCTTATGTTTTTGTTTTATGATGCGATGGATGATGGTATTATGATGAATTGATATATGTATGTGTTAGGTGATAGATGATATTTATGATGATGTGGATTTGAAATAGATGCTAATGTGTGTATATATGTAGATGTTCATATGATATGATGTGATGTATTATGAGTTGATCTAATGATGGATTTATGGTTATATGCAAATGGATATTGCTTATATGTTTTATGATGTGCTTTATGATGTAATGATGGATGATTGATGACTTATGTATTTATGGATGCAATGTTATTGTTAAATGCATGTTTAATTTTGCTTTAATTGTATGCATCTAGCTTATGTGATGGTATGGTATGAATGAACCTGTATGCTTTAATCACTTAAAACATAAGGAATGCATATGATATTAACAATCTTAATGGGTGATACCACAGAAAGTAAAAAAATAATCATGAATTTAAATAATCACTCCTATCATAAGAATTGATTAAGTATTCATATGTGAGATGTAATGGTGTGAAATGTATGTATTTTCTTGATAAGTTTCTGTAAATTAAAAGATATAAAGTAGTCAGTGGTCGTCTATATATTATTTCTAATATATATGCGGTATCTATCCTACTATGTTGATACCCCCTAATTTATAGAATCTTATAAAGAAAATGTTGGTATGATTGATGAGATGATTTGTTGCTATATAAGAATTTTTGGGGCTTTGCTTGAGATTCAAACATTCTAGTTACCCTATCAATAGTTGCGTACTGACCATACTAGACTTTTGAAGAAGCAAGGCTTTCATCATGGACCTATGGATTCATTGTCCCTGTGTGTGCAAATGAATATATTTAGATAGAACTCAATATTTTCCTCCGATGTCAGGTGGGATTCTTTCAGCCCATTGCTAAGATCGAGGATCCTCAATTGTTCATCTTATCCTATGTTGGACTCAGTTGGACTATACCACTAGGTGACCTTGGGTTACCTAAAGCTAGCTCATCCACATTCAAACATTGGTCTACACAAATGCATAATGCCTTTGTATTAGACATATCGTCATGCTTTTGGTTCGGTTGTGCTGAGAATTCCAGGGATTCAAGTTCCATTCCCTTCTTTTCTTCATTTTGACTCGGGATACTTGCTCATGTCTAGTGATGAAAATCACTGTTTATTTTACTGATTTTTTTTTTGAGCAAGGGATTCTTGTAGTGATGATAATCACTGTTTATTTTGCTTTTGTTCTTTTGATATTTTGAACTATGAATTTGGGCGTTGATGTTCGAATTTTGAAGATTTTGAACTTTGAGATTTGAATTTGGCTTTGTTCTGGGATTTTGCTTATTTTTACGAAAGCAAGGGATATATGCAGTGATGATAATCACTCATTTTTGGGTAGGGTAGAACTTGTCCTTTTGCCAATTCTCAACACCTTTGAACCGGTTGCACATGGGGATAAGCAAGGATGACCCTTTTCGCTTAAGGTAACTTAGAACCCTATATGCAACTTTCATCTTCCCTTGTCCAGCTAGGATTTTAGTGTTTCAATTAGTGATGGGATTCTGAATATCTGAGGTTTTCATGACTATTCCTTATTCTCTACTAATCAATATGGCTTTTCACAAAAATTGATAAGACCACTAGATATGGTTGAATAACCAAAAAATCTTAGCCTGTTCCTTATAGCAACTTTGATATGGTTGTGTTGAGAAACACAATTACACACATGAATGAATGGATGATGGTGGATTTTGTTTTGATTTATGATACAAACTATGGCATTACTTGTAATACTGTGATCATACCATATGCGAATGTAATGGAAATGATAATGTAATGCAACTATGTGGATGCAAGATGTGAGATGCAATTGTTTTTGCGTTTTTGATTTTATGTTGTTTTTGTATTTTTGATTAATGTGACCAAAGGGCTTATTGTGCCTTTGGGGCTTTTGATTTTTTTGACCAAGTAGCATGAAATACCCTTGGAGCATTTTTTATTGGAGTTGACCAAGCGATTTGAATACCCTTGGAGCATTTTGATTTGAATTTGACCAAGCGACTTGGATACCCTTGGAGCATTTTGATTTGGAATTTGACCAAGCGGCTTGGATACCCTTGGAGCATTTTGATTGGAATTTCGAGCCAACCGGATTTAGACATTATACCTTGGAGCATTTTTGATTGGAATTTGACCAAGTGCTTGGATACCCTTGAGCATTTTGATTGAATTTACACTATACCCTTGGAGCATTTTGATTTGAATTTGATTTTTTTAATTTTATTTTTTTGTATTTTTTATTCTTTACAATGTTTTTGTGTTTTTGACATATTTGAATTTTTTTTTTGTTTTTGTTTTTATTTTATGTGTAGAATGCCTTCAAGTGAATGATATTGAGAGGTTCAGGCTCTTCAACACCATCCAATGATGTAAGGCGATATGTTCCAGGCCCAACCTTTTCTAAAATCATGTAGGGGCCTATCCAATTTATCATGAATTTGTCTCGTAGGTGCGACGGTAAATTAGAATTATGTTGGTTCTCTTTGAGCACAAGATCCCCAATTTTGAAATCTCTTAAGTGGACTTTACTATTGTAAGCTCGTGCAAGGTGATCTTGGTAAACATGAAGATGCTCTAAAGCATTGACTCATCATTCATCAAGAAGCATCAACTGATCAAGGTGACCTTGCCTCATGGTATCATCATCTATGAAGTCCTTCAATGCTATGCGTAGAGTTGGAATTTCCAACTCTAGTGGCATGATGGCCTCAACACCATATACAAGTGAAAATGGTGTTGCCCCAGTGGGCATCCGTACACTAGTCCTGTATGCCCATAGTGCCAGAGGCAACTGTATGTGCCAATCCTTGTGATTTTCTTGCACCATCTTCCTCAAGATGGAGACTATTGTTTTGTTTGAGGCTTCTGCTTGCCCATTTGCTTGTGGATAATAAGGCATTGAAAAACTATGCTGAATATGGTATTTTTTCATTAAAGCATGCACATTTTTGTTCTTGAAATATGGCCCATTATCCGATATTATCTTCGAAGGGACCCCAAAATGACTTATGATATTGTGGAGTATAAACTCCGTAATCCTTGGTCTAGTTGTCGATGTTAGGGGGATCGCTTCAACCCATTTAGTGAAGTACTCAGTGGCCATTATGATGAATGTGTGTCGGCCTGAGGATGGGGGTGAGATCTTCCCAATCAAGTCTAGTCCCCACTACGAGAATGGCCATGCTGCCTGGATGGGTTGCAAGGCTTGTGATGGCAAGTGCGTGAGATTTGCATGATGCTGGCACTTAATGCATTTCTTGACATATTCATAGTAGTCCTTTTCCATGGTGGGCCAATAGTAACCCATTCTCAAGATGCGCTTAATGATGGCCATGCCACTGAAATGTCCTCCGCATGTACCATCATGAGCTTGTGAAATTGCCCAGGATGCTTCTTGGGGCTCAAGACAATGGAGTAGTACTCCATCATATCCTCATCTATAGAGGATTTCTCCTAGCAAGATGTATCTTGTTGCTTTCTATTTGAATGTTCACCTTTCGATATGTGATAGACCTTGAGGTACTATTTTGAGCTTCAGGAAGTCTCACAGCTAGGAAAGCCAATCCTGATAAGCTACGACCTCTATGGATAGAATGACATGCTCTTCTTGTGATCCAGCATTTATGAACACTGATTGGGAAGCAACCCTATGATGAATGGTTGTTCCACATTCCATAGGACCTTGAGAGATCAAATATTCCCAAGGGGCCATTTGCAAGAATGCTCTAACTTTGAATGACCAATCCTGATTTGGCTCGGTTTGGATCATGTTGACTGACTCTAGGTTGTCAATAACCTCACATTGTATTGTAAAAAATATGAGCACTTTCACATGAATGGTTGTGAAATCAGTAGATAGATTCTGAGGGATTAAGGATCCCAAATATGCCATGGTGTCTACAAATATGTTTGATGTATGAGGGATTGCCTCGATGTCATACCATTCCAACCAAGTTAGGTAAGTGTCAACAAGCTCCTTGTAAGATTTCAGGAGTGGGCACCTACATTGGAACAATCCTTTGACTTGGTTTACTATGAGCAAGGAGTCACCAAAGATATTCAATATTTTAATGCCCATTGCTATGGCTTCTTGGAGTCCCAAGATCAATGCCTCATATTCCATGTTGTTGTTTGTGCAAGGGAAGTCTAGTTTGAATGATAAGGGCAATGGAGCACCCTACGGTGTGATAAAGACAATCCCTGCTCTACCCCCTTGTTCACACTTTGAACCATCAAAGAACAATGACATGTCTCTTTCCTTCTTAGGTTCTTCGAGTTTTGGTGGATCTGATAGTGCAAAGACCGCATCATCAGGCAACTCTATGGTGAGAGGCTTGCTATCCTGAAGAGGCACCTCTACTAATTGATCTGCTATGACTTGTCCCTTGATGGAATTTTGGCTTATGAACTCTAGATCAAATTCTATCAATAGCATGATCCACTTCATGGTATGCGTATTGTGATATGTCTTGCTCATCATGTACTACAAAGGATTTTGTTTTGATATAACATAGGTCGTATGGCTCAACATGTAGTGTCACAACTTTTGAGTTGCAAAGACCACTGCTAAACACAACTTTTTGACATACGCATACCCTAGCTCATAACTCACCAATGTGTGACTAATGTAATATACGGCTTGCTCTTTATTTTGTACATTCTTTTGGGCCAACATGGTGCCCAAAGAAAAATTAGTAGCTGATATATATAATAAGAATGGTATGTCTGGCCTTGGTGGAGCCAACACTGGCGGCATCGCCAGATAAGTTTTGATCTCTGCAAAGGCTTGTTGGCACTCTCCATCCCAATGAAATGGGACATCCTTGCATAGAAACTGGTTCATGGGCCGACACTTATCTGATAATTATGCAATGAACCTTTTGATGGATGTTATTTTGCCTTGTAGGCTTCTTAATTCCCTAATGTTGGTAGGGGCGGCCATTTCCAGTATAGCTTTTACCTTTGTAGGATCGACTTCAATGCCTCTCTTAGAAACTATGAATCCTAAAAGCTTTCCAGAAGTTATGCCAAAAATGCACTTCTTAGGATTCAATCTGACATTGTGCTCAATGAGGTGATTAAAGACTTTTCTAAGGACTTCAGCATGCTCTTGCCACAACAAGGACTTGGCAAGTAAGTCATCCATGTAATCTTCTAATATCTTATGCATGTAGTCATGGAATATGTATGTCATGGCCCACTGATATGTGGCACCAACATTCTTGAGATTGAATGGCATCACTTTGTAACAAAATGTTCCCCATGGAGTAATGAAAGTGGTTTTATGTTGATCCTCGGGTTTAATCTGGATCTGGTTGTATCCAAAAAAACCATCCATTAGGGAGAGCATTTCGTGACCTACGGTTGCATCCACAAGAGCATCTATGTTTGGCAATGGGAATGAATCCTTTGGAGTTGCCCTATTTAAGTCTCTGAAGTCTGTGCAGATATAGACTCTTCCATCAGGTTTCCCCATGGGCACCATGTTCGATACCCACTCAGGGTAGTCGATAGGAACTATGAAAACTACATCCAATAGTTTTTGCAATTCATTCTTTACCATCAAAGCGATGGTGGGATGCATTTTTCTCAACTTCTGTTTGACTGGTTTCTTCATGGGGTCCAATGAAAGGTTGTGAATGACTAAATTTGGATCTATCCCAGGCATATCCTTGTAAGTCCAAGCAAATAGATTTGGCCTCTCTTTCAGGAGAGGAATTATGATGGCTTGTTCTTCTGGAGATAGACTTTCTCCGAACTTGACTTTCTTTGGTTGAGTAGGATCATCGCTAATGTCCACTTTGAAAGTCGCTTCTATAGCCATATGTGACCCATCCTCCAACTGGTGAGGCATGGGTATCAAGTGAATGTCATCGATGGGATTTATAGGTCCTACTGACTCAAGATCCAAACCAGCATGGAATACATCATGGGCACAGCCTAGTGTGAAATGAAATGGTTGTAACATATCTTCATTAGAGAAAATATCTTCAGGCTCTATTGGTGAATCAACATGATCCCAATCAATCGTCTATGTGTCAAGACACAAAGGTTTATTTGGGTTGGTTGGGTTATGAAGTGGAGTGGTCAAATCAATGGAGATTGTATTGATGGATGGGATGAAATCTCCAGGACCACATGGGTGAAATCTTATCTCCGAGGTTTCCCTTCCATGCTCATGATGAGGCTCTAGAGGAATGGGAATCTCTAGATCTGGCCCATGAGCCGGGCTGACAATAGGATCATTGGGTTCTAAGAGTTCCCTGAATGTTGGTGGAGGGGGATTGACCATGCGATGAATGACATTCAAGTCAATAGGTCTCCTTAAAAATCGTAAGCCAGGGTCTATGGCGTGAAGTGTCACTTCTCTTTCCACCAACATATTGACTTGTCATAAATGGTGAGGCCCAAGATAGGCCATCTCAGTCTCATCCTCAAAATCATCATCACTTATCCAGAAGCCATTAGCATTAGTGTGTGGCCCTAAGATGAGGGGCTCATGTCTTGGCTCTAAGTAAGCCATCTCTATTTCATCCTCATATTCTTCGTCACTTATGAAGAATCCATTTGCATTAGTATGCTACCCCAAGTCATGGGGCCATTGCCTTACCCCTAAGTAGGCTCTCTCTATTGAGTCCTCTGACTCATAGTCACTTTCATTTGATATGTATCCACTCTCATTATGGATGGACCAAGTAAGTCTTCGTAAGTAGTGAGGCCCATGATAGGCCAAGCCCTCTTGTGCTTCATCATCACTTGGCACATATCCATTTTCTTCTTGCTCATCATCCCATGAGTTGTAACCTACTGGGATGGCCTCAATTGTGAGTCTTGGATGATAAGTCTCAGGTGGCGGGATGCTTACCATGGCCACTTGTCTATTGCACATAAGTCTTGAACTTAGTGGGTGATAAGGAATAAAATTGATGTCTTCTCCTAACCCCAAGCTCAATCTATCTAAGGCTGCTGCTAGAGAGTCATCTCGACCTCTGATGTGATAGCCTACCCCAAATCTATTAGTGGGAAGCTGGTATTGTGGCTCGAGTGGCTGCCTACGCCCTTGCTCATATATACCAAGACCGTAACCATGCCAATGGTAGCGTTCAAAGTAGCTTAAAGTGAACTCAAGATTAGAGAGGTAACGAACATTAATAGTGAATAATTCATCATTGTCCTCTTCTTCTTTCATAGACTTATGGGTGCAGTCTAGTCCAGCATAGATGAAATTTGTCTAGTTGGGAGGGATTCCAAGTGGAACCACTATTCCGACTGGTGGCCTTAGATCCTTTAGACATCCCATATCTTGCATAGACTCTATGATAGGTGTAAAGGTTATGTTCTACACAAGATACTCTCCTATCCCTATGCTTGCCAAATGTATAGTCGTATGTGAGGTGGATGACCCCACGGATGACACTGGCGAAGTGGGGTGGTAGTCATCATCTTCGACTTGGTCTTGATGATCTTCTTCGTCCATGGGATTTGGACCCTCTTCAATAGCTATGGTTAGCATTTCCTTGAGTTTATTTTCCTCAACCATAGGTGCCTTTAGCTTCTGATTGTTTTTTGGTTTAGGCATTGATGGTTGATTAGAAGCATTGGCCACTTTGTGCGCAAGATGAGGTGTTGATTGCATGGCTAGAGATGAAGGTCCTATAGAAAAGTGGGCAGAAGGAATCACAAATTCTCCTAGACAATCCACTTGATGAACATACTTGAATGGCTCCTCATCAGCCAACACCATGTAGACTTTGTTATCATGCACATACTTGACACATTGGTGTAAAATCGAAGGAACACATTTCATGTCCCTTATCCAAGGTCTCCCTAGGAGGATGTTGTATTGCATGGCCCCTTCCAAGACATGACACATCATGGGGATGGTCTTATGCCCCACCTTGATAGGTAGGACTATCATTCCCATAGTATTGCATAAAGCATCATTGAAAGCTCTTAATGTATAGGCTCCCGGAATGATATTGGACTTGGGGATCTTAAGGTGTTCTATTGCCATTGTTGTGATGATGTTGATTGATGAACCTGTATCGATCAAGACCCGCTTAAAAGGTAAATCATTGATTGATGCCATAATGTTCAGTGGAGGGTCTGGTAAGGTAGTAGGTACTGTCTTAATCTCATAATCATAGAATCGAATTATAGGTTCCTGGCATTCTTGTACTTGTCCCACAAAATGGGTGAATGCATTTGGATCTTGCGGTTGGATCTCAACTGACCTTAAAATCTCCATCAAGGTCTCCTTGTGCTTTGGGGACTATTGTATGAGCTCATAAATGGATAGCTTAGCCAGAGTCATTTGTAAGTTTTGCTCAAGTCTACTCCAGATAGTTACCACAGGTCGAGTTGGTGGACCTGGAAGGTTGTTTTGCCCCTACCTCTACCTTGGTGCAGTTGGGACATTTATGGGAGCTGCAGGAGGTTGAGGTTGACCATACCATCTACTCCTGGTTGCTATATTGACAATTTTGACCATCCCAACACATCCATGGGTAGGTATATCAACTCGAACCTGATTGAATTGGGCACCTTGCCCTCTAGGGGCCTCATGGTTTGGCAGTGGGTTTTTGTAGATGCCCATATCTCTATTGTTAGGGGCCAGTGGGTTGTCCACTTTTAGTTCTCCCACCTCAATCATGTTTTGCACCTGATGTTTGAAACCAACACAAACTTTGATATTATGCCCTGGTATCCTATGATATGGGTAGAATTGATCTTCCCTATATCCTTTTGGCTTAGGATGGTTGGGATCTATAAGAGGTATATCAGGGAATCTGACCTTTCCTACCTCGCTCAACTGATTGAAGATTGATTGCATTGATTCTATCAATGGCATAAAATAACGAGGGGGTTTGCATTCTTTGTTTTGACCCTGATTGTTCTTTTGATCATAGTTGGTTGGTGGGGGTTGTGCTTGATAATTTTGGGGCTGCTATGTAGCCCCATCCTTAGGCATAGCCAATACCACTTGATTAACTGGGGTAGGGTTTGCCTGCTTCTGCTTATATTTGCCATTCTTGTCATTCTTGCTCCACTCCTTCTTGGTTCGGAGTTTTATGGTTCCCTCATCTACTTTGATGTCCTCAATGAGTTTGGCTTGTGCCAAAGCTTCCTCAAATGAGGGGTATTGTTGTAGTTGTAGCAAGAGGGAAATGTGTTTGGAACAACTCTTGGTGAACATCTGGACGATTTCTTCTGTGGGAACGGAGAATGATAATTTTACCATGACTTTTCTCCATCTATTCCCGTAATCCATTACTAGCTCATCATCATAATGTCTTAAATTGGCTAGGTCTAAGAGATTTACTTTCCTCTTAGCACCAAAGGAGAAATGCTTTAGAAAAGCATTTACTAGTTGTTCAAAGTTGGATATGCTATGCTTGGGCAATTGGTTGAACCATTGAGTGGTTGCGCCCAAAAATGTCATGATGAATGTCCTTAGCATAAGAGCATCATTGTCTTCGAGATGAAAACATGCATTGATGAAATTGGTGACATGCTCTTGTGCATATTCTTCACCTTTAAACTTCTCTAGCCTAGGCATCTCAAAATTCTTAGGATAGGGAGGGCTAGGAACTGATGGACACAATGGTTGGTTGTGTATTTTGCTCAATGTTGGTTGGCTCCCAACAACCTCTTGTTTCTCAAAGGCTTTCATATTTTTAGTAAGCTCTCAAAATGCCTTTGAAGCAAGGAGTTCTTCCTCTTGCAAACCCCCCCATGGTGATGGTGGAGGTAGCACTCTATCCATTTGATTTGCTCTATTTTCTTCCCTCCTACGAGGGGATCCAGGATACGCCTGATCCTGATTTATTAAGTCTACCATTTCCCCCCAGTTGGATTCCATTCATGATTTGGAGGGTGATTTTGGTGCGGGTCACTTTCTTGTCTAGTGCACCCATTCTGTTGTGAGTCAGCACGTTGATCTCTATTTGCTTGTTGGTTGCTATGAGCTAGCTGCTCAGCTTGCTCTCTTAAGCATTGCTCATGTTTGCGTAACAACCATTCTCTTTGTTTATCATGTTCAAGAGCTTCTACAAGCTCTCACTCCTTACGCAAGGTATTTTATAACCATCGCACGTGGTTGAATTGCATGGTTATAGAAGACTCATGCTTATCTGACTCCGTTCTTGTAGTTTTGATTCATAGATTCCTCGAAGAGGTTTCTACTGTCTCTTTGCTTTGGCTAGCTAGTGTGACTTGTTCAATATATTGTTGGGCATCTCTATGGTCAGAATCTGTATGTTTACTATGGGGTCATCCTGAGGCACCACCAATTTGAGAAGTGGGCTTAGAAGTCATAGTTCGTGAACTTTCGGATGCAGAGTTCTCTGTGGCTACAGTTTTGGGTGGTGGCCTCGGGTGCAACCGATCCAACTCATCCAACTATCTTGTTTTCCATGGCTGATCCCGTGGGGTGCCATTCACTCCAATGAGGTCATAGTCTAATGGAATCCTTCCTCTTGTTTGAAGGATATCTTCTATTTGATGTCTATGACTGGATGTGTTTCTAGTTTCCTGCCCCTTAGTGGGCTGATCTGTTCTAAGTGTTGCATGTGAATGTTGAGATGTTTCGACTCTTGTGTGTCTTTGTGGTGATGAGGGTTTTGTGACCCTCTCTACCCTCCATGAGGATGGATATGGGGAAACCTCATCATATCTATGTGAATAACGGGGTCTAGAACCCTCTTTATGTCTATGTGAGGAGGAAGCTCTTGAAGCTTCCTCATGTCTTTGAGAAGTTTCTGTGCGTTTAGAGGAAGCCCTTGAGGTTTCCTCATGTCTCCTTGATGATGATGGCCATGAGGCCTCTTTGTGTTTATGAGATGTAGTTTCATGTTGTGGTTCCCTATTTGGGGTTTCTCGAGGAGATCCCCCAAGGGTTGAATTATCACCTCTTAGACTCGTGGAACTGCGTCTCACGGTCTTCTGAGTAGGTCTTTCAATGTTACTATGGCTTCGCCTAAGGGTATGAGTTGCCTTAGATTCCCCTTCGATGTTAGACCGAGGGTGTTTACTTCTTGTTTTGACCATTATTTTTGGAAGCTTTAGCTTTTGTGTTGCGCAAACAATATCAAGCAAATGTTTATCTTGCTTACGATTTTAAGTGTGCCCTAAACTATTTGTTGTATTTTGATGTTTTGTTGTTTCTTGTTTCTTGTTATTGCTTTGGATTTGGAATGAGAAGACTCATCCATAGTGATAATCAAGAGTACTCATGCCAAACATGATTTCCCAAAAGAGACTAGGGTACACCGCTGAAATCCCAGTGGGGGTTCGCCTAGCTCTTCCACTCTGAACCAATGAATGTTCCAATAGTGGGAGATAGTTTGAACACAAGTAACTTAGTACCACTATGAAGAAGTTCTTCAATCCATTTCTAGGAGAATCTAGGGGGAAAACCGGTGGAAGGAGATGAATTCCAATGTCACCAGACTGAATTGAGGGTTGGTGATGAAATCCAACTCCCCAATGTTTAAATGATACGTGCGTGTGTGGTGTTCATTTTAAGCTTGCATGAAGTAAAGTGCATAATATAGCATAAATGACTCTTTCCTATATGCCTAAGTGCAAAATATATTTCAATCTTTAGAAATATGCATGAACTACTATGATTTGTATGGGTGCACTTTATTTCATGCAAATATGGCCTCTTGCAAGGCCTCAAAGCAAGCAAACAACATACAATGTCTAGCACGTTGGATCCTAGGGTGAACTTTTCAAGCATAAGCCGTTGTTCCTAGCAATGCCTAGTGGAAATCTAAAAGAAGATCTAAGATATGCAAAATGCCTAATTCTTTCTTCTTTTATTCTTTCAATTCCCAAATAGAAATGTGCTTTAAGTTCACTATTTTAGACACACAGAAGTAGATAGAAAGCTGTAAAATATCAGAGAAGTTGTACCAACCTCTAATCCAGCTCAGAGAACCAAGGTTCTATCCTCTGTTGCACTCCAGTGTTGGCCGTTGTCGACCAGAGCGGCTGGTTTTTGGTCATTGTTAGGAGGAGTGGCTAAGGCTCTGTTGGCCGTTGTGGCTCAGAGCGACTGATTTTTGGCCATTGTAGACCAGAGCGGCTAAGCCTACACACAAAACTAAGTCAGTATCTAGGTAGAAAAATGAAAAATTAGTGGATGTCCCACCGTGATCGCCATCTGTAGTGACCCTAGGGTGCACGCACCGCTCTTACTCTACTTGCAATGTGTTAAACCCAAAATGAAATGAAAGACCATGAAAAAGCATATAACATAGAAGTAACAAAGATAGATCTCTTTATTCGTATTGAAACTCGGTTACATGTCGGTCCCTCTTAGGGATACCCATTTTGATACAATAAGGTTACAAGTGGGTAAAATGTCCCCTTGCAAAGGGGTGGTGCGCTATCACAAGCTTCCCGGTTTTGCACACGAAAATGTATGAGGGCTTACAGATGCCTCCTTCTCTAGGTCTATTTCCTAGAGGGATCCTTTTGCTCTCGTATGTTGTAGCTTCCGTCCGATGAACCTGTGGCCCTATGAGCAATGAAACAACAACACACGCTTAGATGTCCGAGATTGCCTCCCGGATGAGGTTGTTAGCAATGAATATACTTAAATGAAAGCAAGTGCAAATGAAACTAATGCTATGAATGCGAATGAATGAAATGATGCTATGCTAATGATATGCTAAATAGAATAATGAAACTAATGTCTAAAACCCTAAGCTAGGCCTACGGGCCACTATCCAATGACAACGGCCGCTAAAGTGAATCTCATTCTCTTTGCTCCAAAGCTATGGATCAAAGCTTGTATCTGATATTCTGAAATGGTGATTGCTTTGCTCTCCAATTTGTTAGGGCTTCACCATAAACATGATCTCCAAGGGAAGCTCTCCAAGTCTTGAAATCTCTCCTCAAATTTGGACTTATTCGGATCCCTTTGGTGCTCTAGGCTTGCACCTTTTAAAGTGTGTGAAACCCTAAAGTCTATGCTCAAAACCCTAGGATTGAATCCCTCATGCGTAGTGAATGTTAGCATGAGAAGATTTTTGTCTTTTCTATGTTTAAAGACCAGTTAACTGAAGTCTAAATGCAAACTCAAGTCTCCTATGTGAACTGGCCATGAAAGGGAATGCAAAGTTACTCCCGCTCACCTTTATTGCATGTAGACTACCACTTCCACCCATGATTGGGCATATCTATTGGAAAAATGCTTTTTATGGCTTAGCCACTATCATCTGCAGTGGCTAATATCTGGCCACTATCATCTATAGTGGCTAAGGTTTGGCCACTCTAGGCTTGAGCGGCTAAGGTCTGGCCACTCTAGTCTTGAGAGGCTAAGCTTGGATGGGCTTAGAATGCCCTAGATGAGTGGTGAGAACCACTTTTGATGCTTGGAAAGTCCAATATTATGTCATATGATCTTATGAATGTGCCTATGTGAGTAGCTCCCCCAAACATGACATGTTTTAGGTGTCTACACTCAGTAGCCATAATAATAAAAGTATGACAGCCTGATGACAGAGGAGAGATCTTACCAATATGATCTAATCCCCATTAAGCAAATGGCCAAGCCGCTTGAATGGTCTGTAAGGCCTACAATGGCAAGTGCGTAAGATTAGCATGATGCTGACATTTGACACATTTCTTGACATACACATTGTAATCCTCCATAGTGGGCCAATAGTAACCCATTCTAAGGATGCACTTTATGATGGCAATGCTGCTAAAATGGCCATCACACATACTGTCATGAGCTTGTGAAATCACCCAAGATGCCTCTTGGGGCTCTAGACAACAAAGGAGCACTCCATCGTAGTCTCATCGATACAAAATATCTCCTAACAAGACATATTTAGTCACTTTCTTCTTGAATGTGCATTTTGCGATACGCAACAATCCCTTTGGGATCAAACCAAGTCTTAAGAAGTCTTGGATTTGTGACATCCAACTATAGTAAGCCTCGAATTTGACTGCCAAGACAACTTGCTCCCCCTGTGTATCTACATGTTCAAATGCAGACTAGGAAACAACCTTATGGATAATAGTGGTACCACTCCTCGTTGGACTCTGAGAGGTTAATGACCCTTAGGGTGCCTTCTTTAGAAAGTCTTCAGCTCTGCAGAACCATTCAACTTTTGGTTCCACGCTAATCATGTTGATTGACATTTTATTATCAAAGGCTTCACATTTCGCTGTAGGATGTGAGAGAATTTTAAAATGAATGGTAGTGAATTGACAGACAAATTCTGAGGGATTAAGGATCCCAAATATGCCATTGTGTTTGAGAATATATTTGACAAACGAGGGATTGCATCGATGTCATACCATTCCAATTTAGCCAAATATGTAACAATAAGATCTTTATAATCTTTTAACACAGGACATCGACATTGAAAGAGCCCCTTAACTTGGTTGACTATGAGCAAGGAGTCACCAAAGATGTTTAATATTTTAATATTCATGGTGATGGCTGTATGGAGACCCAAAAGTAGGGCCTCATATTCAATGTTGTTGTTGGTGCAAGGAAAGTCTAATTTGAATGACAAGGGCATTGGAGCTCCTTGCAATGTGATAAACACTATTCCTACACAACCTCCTTGCTCGCACTTTGAACCATTGAAGAACAAGGTCATATCAACATTATTATCTGGTTCTTTAGGTTTAGGAGCCTCAAATACAATGAAGACCACATCATTTGAAAGCTCAATGGTCAGAGACCTATTTTTTGACAGTGGTGCCTCAACCAAATGATCAGCTATGACTTGTCCCTTAATGAACTTTTGGCTTATGAATTCCAAGTCGAATTATGCCAGTAGCATGATCCACTTTGCAGTACGTGTGTTATGATGTCTTGCTCATCATGTACTACAAAGGATTTTTTTTATATTACATATGTCGTATGACTTAGCATATATTGTCACAATTTATTTGTAGTGAACACTACTACTAAACATAGATTCTCCACATATGCATATCCTAGATCATAACTCACCAAGGTTCAGCTAATATAATATATGGCTTGTTATTTGTCTTGCACATTCTTTTGGGCTAACATGGTCTCTAATGCAAAGTCGGTCACTGATATATATAGCAAAAATGACACATCTATCCTTGGTGGAGCTAGTACTAGTGGTGTCACCAAGTATTGCTTAATTTTAGCAAAGGCTGCTCGATAGTCCTCGTCCTAGTTGAATGGGAACCCCTTGTATAGTAGTCAATTCATGGGTTGATATTTATCCAATAGTTGAGTGATAAATCACTTTATTAATGCTACTTTGCCCTATAGGATTCTTAAATATTTAATGTTTGAGGGAGGACGCATCTCTAGAATAGCCTTGAAATTTTTTGGGTTGACTTTGATGCCTCATTTTGAAACGATGAACCCCAAGAGTTTACCTGAAGTTACACCAAATATACACTTCTTAGGATTCAACCTAACATTGTGTTCTATCATATAATCAAATACCTTCCTTAGGACCTCAACATTCTCACTATGTAGCAATGACTTAGCCAAAAAGTCATCGATATAATCCTCTAGGATCTTATGCATGTAGTCATGAAAGATATATGTCATGGCCCGCTAGTATGTGGCACCAACATTTTTGAGGCCAAATGGCATAAATTTATAGCAAAATTTTCCCCATGGAATTATAAACATGGTTTTATGTTGGTCTTCGAGTTTAATCCAAATTTGATTATAACAAAAAAAATCATCCATTAAGGAGATCATTTCGTGACCTACAGTTGCATCTACAAGAGCATCGATATTAGGCAACAAAAATGAATCTTTTGGTGTTGCCTTATTCAGGTATTTGAAATTCATACAAATATAGATCCTTCCATTAGGTTTTCGTACGGGTACCATATGGGACACCCATTCTGTATAGTCGATGAAGATAACAAACTCTACGTCCAATAGATTTTGCAAATCATCCTTTACCATTAAGGCTACTATTGGATGCATTTTTATAAGCTTCTACTTGATTGGCTTCTTTTATAGATCTAGCGAAAGGTTATGGGTAACCAATTTCGATTCTAGACCTGGCATATATTTATAAGTCCAAATGAAAATATTAGGTCTCTATTTTAGTAGAGGAATGAGGGTGGCATGCTCATTTGGAGTGAGACTCTCTCTAAATTTAACCTTCCTTAGATTGGTGGGATCATTACTGATATCCACATCGAAGGTTTCCTCTACTGACATGTGTGATCACTCCTTAATATTATGAGGTGTAGGGATCAAATGGATGTCATCAGCTGGATTTAGAGGTATCGCATTGGAAGCATCCTCAACATGATAGACATCATAAGCACAGCCTGGTGCAAAATGAAATGGTTACAACATTTCTTTGTTAGATAAGAAATTTTTAGGCTCAATAGGTGAGTCAGCATGATCCCAATAAATAGCATCTATATTAAAATACAATGGCTTGTATGGATTGGCTATATTGTAGAGTGGAGTGGTCAAATAAATGGATACTATATTGATGGAATAGAATTTATCTCTAGGACCACACAGACAAACATCTACATCATCGGTGTAGCTCCCATACCCAATATCTGGCTCTATCAGCATTGGCACAAATGGGTCCTCTCTATATGGGTTATGAATGACTGGATCCTATCTATGCATGGATTGCAATATTGGATTATTCGACTCAATGAGCTCTATGTATATAGACAGATTGAGAAACACCATGTGATAGATCACACCAAAGTTTGGTGGCCTTCCCCTAAGGTGAGGATTGAGATTGATCTCTCTACGCATGTCCTCAACCATATAAGGTGCATTACGATGACGAGGTAGGGAGTTCCTAGATAGTCTCTCTCCAAATCATCTTCTTTATCGTTATCATAATACAATCCTTCATTTGCCCCCACCAAAATGGGACATTCTAGAAAATGTGGCCCCATATAGGCTATTTCTTGATCACTATCATCGTTGTCCGGTAAAATCGGATATAAGCATCGTAAATACGATATTGCCTCATAAACCAACTCAACCCCATACCCTAACTTATTATTGGGTGAGGACTCACTATCCACCAAGATATTCTCATGGTACATCTCGGGTGGCATTATGGTTATGTAAGACACGATCTGACTATCCCTCTAGAATGTAGAAGGATTAGGGTGATATGGGTTGAAATCCACATCAACCCCCAGACTAAAGTACATGTGATCTAAATATGCTACAAGTCAATCATACTATTCTCGTATTTGTAACCCTAGCCTAAAACTATTAGTTGCCAATTGATAATGTGGCTCAAGCAGAGTCCTACATCCTTGCTCAAAAATACCTACGGCTATACCCATGCCAATGATATAATTCAAAAATGTGCATGGAATATTTGGGGTGGATAGGTAACAAACATTAACTATGAATGTTTTGTCATCATATTTATCCATGGGTGCTCAAGAAGGAAGATGATCCAGCCTAGCATAGATGAAGTTCATTTGATTGGGTGGCTCTCCCAATGGCACTACTGATCCAACCAAAAAATGATGACCATGCGGTCGGCCCATCACTTGTGTAGTCTGTAGGATTGGTCCAAATGTGATGTTCTACACAATACATTCACCTAAACCTATGTTTTCCAGATGAATGGTCACACACAATGTGGATGACCCTGCTGACAATGCAAATGAGACAGGCTGAGGTACCTTCTCAACTTTATCTTGGGCTTCTTCCACTTCCATGGGAGTGGGAGCCTCATTGGTGAATGGTTCAGGCACATGCTTCTTTTTATTTTTGCCCATTTTCACCTTTAGCTTCCTTTCATCCCGAGGCATTTTTTATGCAGTTAGTTTCAAAGAAGTTGCTATAGTGTGCTCAGATCTTTGCGATAAAAATATCTATGGTTGAGCACACACCTTTTTTTTACCTCCTGGATTCTTAATTGGTGACGCTGGTCAGATGTCCAGGTGCATTGATGGGAGTATGAAACCCCCTAGCAAATCAGCTAGGTTCAAGAATTTGAAGGTCTCTTATTATGACGACACCACATGAACCCATACCTCATGAATGTTCTTTACACATTGATGTAATATAGAGGGAACGCAATGCATTTCTTGAATCCAAGGTCTTCCAAGAAGGATGTTATATTGCATTATGCCTTCGATCATGTGAAACATCATGGGAATGGTATTTAGGCCTACCTAAATAGGCAATATGATTGTGCCAACCTTCAAGCATAGCACGTCATTAAACACTCTCAATGTGAATACGGTGGGCATAATATGTGACTTGGGAAACTTTAAAGGACTTAACACCTTGGTTGTTATAATATTGATTGATGAACCAGTGTCGACCAAGACCCTCTTGAATGGCATGTGATTAACATACATTATGATATGTAATGGTGGGTTAGCCATATCTACAGGAACCATCTAGATTTCATGATCATAGAATTGGATCATAGGTTCCTGACATTGCTATACGTGTCCCACAAAATTGGTGAATGCTTGAGCATCCTTGAACTATACCTTGATGGACCTCAAAATGTCCATGAGAGTCTCCCTATGCTTAGGGGACTATTGTATCAGTTCATAAATAGACAACTTCACAAGAGTTGTCTGTAGGCTTTGAATCAACCTGCTTTGTATGGTCACCACCAGTCTAGTTGGTGGGCCTAGAATATTCTGAACTGGCCACTGATTTAGTATAGTTTGTATCCTGATGGGAGCACAAAGTTATTTGGTGGCTCATACCTCCCATATATGGTAACAACATTAACCATACCTATGAACCCCTAGGTAGGTGGCTCGACGTGCATTTGGTTGACCTGGCCAATATTTTTGCACGGTGCCTCATGGTTTGGCAATGGATTTTTATAAATTCCCATGTTTTGGTTGTCGAGCACCAAAAAATTATTTGGCACTATAGGATTACCTTTATCGATCATATTCTACACAATATGTTTAAAGGACCAACACACTTCGATGTCATGGCCCTTCACGTGATGGAAGATGCAAAATAGATCATCCTGATACCCCTTTGACTTGGGCTGATTAGGATAGACTAGCTTAATATTGGGCAACTTGATTGACTTAGCCTTGCATAATTTATGGAATATTGATGTCAATAATTCCGTCAAAGGTGTGAACAAGTGAAGCGGGCATTGCTCCTTATTTTTTCCCTTGTAATTATTCTTGTGTTGTTCGTATTACATAGGAGAAGGTTGGGCCTGATAATTTTGCTTTTGTTGCCCCTTATCCTCTCTTTGGAGGTTTAACCTCACTTGATTGACATGGGCCTACTTGCCCTAATGTTTCATGGAGCTATTATTGTGCCCCTCCTTCATATTTTTGAGCTTCAAGTTACCTTCTTGCAACTTGATATCCTCAATTACTTTGGCTTACACCAAAGCTTCCTCGAATTTCGGGTATTGCTACAGTTGCAACAATAATGAGATGTGATTGACACAACTCTTTGAGAATATTTAGGTTAGTTATATAGCAGGAATTGGGAATGGCAACTTTACCATTAATATCCTCCACCTCTTTATGTATTCTAAGATTGGCTCATTATTGCGCTGAGCTAACGCAACCTGATCAAAAAGGTCATCGTACTTCTTGATGATAAAAGAAAGAAAGGTGTCATCCAGTTGCTCAAAACTAGTGATACTATGCTTATTTAGCTGATTAAACCACTCCCAAGTTGGTATTGAGAGGGTTGTGATAAAGGTATGCAAAATTAATACATTTTTTCTTGCAATATGGAAGCATACATCCAAAAATCCTATGACATGCTCTTGTATGTCTTCGTCACCTTTGAATTTATCTAGCCTGGACATGACAAAGTGCTCAAGATATGCTGGAGTAGGCACCGAGGGGTCCAAAGGCTCATTATGAATATTGGTCAAATTTGACTTTTGAAAAGTCATGCCTTGCCTCTCGATTGCTTTCACTTTCTCTGCTAAGGCCTTATAGGCCTACGAGGATAAAAAGTCCTCCTCCCTAAAATGTTGTAGGGGATGTCTTGGAGGCACATTCTTCCTTTGTTGAGGTGGAGGACATTGCTATTCCTCCTTAGCATAGGATATTTTGAGATATCCTTGATCGAATCCATCTCCATCTTCTTCCTCATATTGTATTTTCCTCTAATATTTGAATGGTGGTTGTCATTCTCTTTATTGGGCACTAACATGAGTGTGAGTGTCTCTGTGCTCTTGGTGCACATAGGCTTGTGAAAAATCCCTCCTAAGAATGCACTCTTTGTGCTCAGCATGAGTGTATAAACCAACCCTAGCTAGCCTATCCTCTTGTTCCACACACTCCTTTTAGGTAAGGATGTGTTCCTCACATATACACTGCTCATATAATATTTGTCTAATGAGCCTTTGCGATTGAATATTCTTGTCTTCAATGCACTACCTCTATGCACGGGCATCCTCCAATTGATATTGGAGGAGTTGTCATCTCTGCTCGGATACCAATCTATATGATATATCAATGTGATTCGTCGTAAGAGGCCTATGGTATATGTGCTCCGTGCAAGCAACCTTATGGTTTTTGTACCCATATGACTGATTTGCGATGTTTTTGCCTTTGTCCATAAAAATGACATTGGCATCCTACTGATCCCTGTGTTGTGTGCCACCATGCATGGACAATGGATATGTAACATGAGAGCACTTAGAAGTCTCTTCATGATCTTTGGTAGTCCTGATGATGCTCCCACCATGCTCACTCAAAGCATGAGTGGGTGGAGCCAAAGGCTTGTAGCCTAACTGCTAGAGGATGCTACCCAAACTATACAATTGTCTAGATCACCATGACTCATGCAGTGGCATACCGTTGGCTCCCACCTTTGCGATGTCGACAGTGATCTTGCAAGGTTCACTACACATGGGAGTGTGAACAGACCTATGCTCGGAATTTGGCCTGTTTGCATTCCCCTGAATGGGTGGACCTCAATATTTTATATACTCTAAAGCTAGAGGTATGGAACCTCCTATAGACCTAGTATGTAGGGGTACCAACTTGGCTCCATGTATGATATATTCATCAGTCGACCCCATGGATGCACGTGTAGTGCGATCTTGGTAATGGCTTCCAAATGGAGTTACTCTCATGCTGAGAGACTCCATGCTCTATCCTACATCTAGAAGAGTGTACAAAATCTCCTCTATTAGGGGTATGCTCAATGGTGTCCTCTCGTGTTGAATTATCTCCTTTGATGCTCATCGAACGATATTCGGGAAGCTCATGTGGGTGAGGGTTCGACACATTTTATTGTGAATTTGGTGGGGCTTGGTCATTGGCATCATAATTAAGCCTCTATTGACATCCTCGTGTCTCCACCATGGTGCACCTAGTGTCTAGATTTATATTTTATTATGCAAACAAGGTATACAATGGTGATTATCTCGTATTAATTTTTAAATGTGAGCCCTAAACTGTTTGATGTTGTTTTATGATTTTTTGTATCAGTATTAGAAATGCTTATAATGTTTGAAATCTTGTTGGATGATAATATCATTTTAATTGGCTTTCACCTATATACTCGCAGCTCGACAACTTTTCTATGAACTCCAATTTGCGTAATCCAATCTATAATATGCGGTAATGAAGCCCACACACGATCAGGGAGCACAGGTCCTCCCAGCTCCTCACCTATTTTCCCCCAGTCAACGTTATACCCTCCGAAGAGAATACATGTAAATTTTATAGGGTACGAAAGGTTCTTGGATTTGGTATTGGTCTAGTATCCAAGGATACGTAGGATTTGGGCCAACGGATGGAAGTCACCTCCATCGTCGTTGAAACCCTACTAGTGGTTGGATGTCACTTCTAACTCACTAGCGTTTAATTGAAATGTGGTGTGTGTGGTTCATTTTAATTGTTGCATGAAAATAAAATGCATCATATTTTCTATATGCTATTCAGTGAAAGAACCTTTTAAATTCAAAAAATATAGGCTACATACTACATGCTCTTTTCGAAAAAGCAAATTATGATGATATGGCCTCTAATTGGGCCTCAAGCATGCAAACCAACACATAATTTAATCTAGCATGTTGTATTCTAGGGAGGACTACACTTAGAGGTCCGTTGTTCCTAGAAGTGCCTAGCTAAAGCATAAAATAATGAAACCCTAGGACCTAGTTCATTTTACCCTTTTTCAGTGTTGTCCTAATTATATTTTATTTTATGCTCTCTGGAAAAATACAGACAGTAAAAATAGAGATAGAGGCTAAAAATAGGACCTACCTTAGATCCACATTCAAAATAGCTTTGACTCCCTATTGTATTTGTGTCTACTGTAAACCACATATCTATGGCACCATTGCTACTATAGACCACGTTTTGCAGCCGCGAGCCAACAATGAGACCGTAACTGTAATCTACGGTTTGCACCTGATATAAGAAAAACATACAAGGGCTATAAATCATATGCATAAATTGCAGAGTCCCACCATGATCATATTATAAACCTATCCAAAAAACATGCACCTATATAATACATCATTCAAAATCAACATCGAAGCATAAAATGATGAACAATATTGCATATAACAATAAAATGGATGTTTCTTTTATTAATATTGAAATGAATCTCAGTTACAATCATGCCCCTCTTAGGGTCACCCAAATTTTGATACAATTGATACAATTCCAAGGCCCCCAAAGGGGTAGGCACAATACTAGCTCTCTAAATAGTCACAAACTACTCTAGGGTGGAGTTGACCGTCTTCTTCACATTGAGGAAGAAATTAGATAATTGAATCTCCTTCGAACTTGCTTTCCTATAGTCAAGAAACAACACAAAAGCATTAATATTATAGGTAGCCTCTCATGATGAGGCCCTTTAAAGGATATAAACAGGAAAGTGCCATAACAATAATGAAATCAATAAAATGAACAAATCATGTTAAACTTATGTAAAACTCATAAATATTTCTTGAAACATAGAAATGAAGAGTATTGATATCTATCTAATAGACTAATTATGTGAAATGATGCATGGAAACAAGATATTAGTGCAAAGTTGATTAAATGGAAAGAACTCACATAAAGCCCTAATTAAATTGATTAGTGTCTCTAAAACATGAAATAAACTTCTAAAATGCCTAATCTAACCTAATTAAGCATAATTCAAAAGAAATAGTAAGGAAATATATCACCTATTGCAAATTGAAGCTTAGAAGAGCAGTCTGCACTACACACCGTGATTGTAAGCTATGGTGAGCAATCAAGTAGCTTTACCCTCCAAATCAAGGGTTGTGGGATTGATATTCCTTGTAAAATTGATGATCAAGGGTCACTTTGGTGTCCTCCAACTGGATTGGCAGTTGAATTCCACATTTGGTTTGTTGTTTGCCCAAATTAGTGTTTCTTGGTGTTCTAGCTCCTTAGGGCATCCATGGCACAAATTGACATGATGCTTAGTGAATTGGCAAGTGAATGGCAACTAGGCTCTCTCAGTGTACTTAAATGAGTCTACAATCCGATAGGGCTTCACTGCTCAAAATTCTCTATCTCTTGCTCTCTTTGCCCTAATTCTAATGGGTACTTATAGGACTACCCAAGGGCTAGGGGTGGCTTCATGGAGAAGCCAAGATCAAGAAGAGGTGGTTGGAACAGTTTTATTGGAAACCTCTGGAATCTTCCATCCTTCAACTACATTCTTCTAGAACAAATGGCCGTTCAAATCAATTTATCTTGGATGAAGGCCAACTAAACTTTAGTTTAGATCATAGGTGATAGTTGTAGCCTAGACTATAGACTGCAGGTCTCAACTACGATTCAGACTATAGACTACAGGTCTTTTTTGCAGTTCAGACTGATTAGGCCAAGGAGCCCAAATTGAGTGGTTAGAACCACTACTCTATCTTGTAGTATATCCAAGTTCTTCCATATGGTCTTGTAGCATGTCCCATATGAGTAGTCACCATCGACATGATGCGTTTTAGGTGTCTACACGTTATGACTACCTAGTATAAGATATTTTTAATTTTCAAGTTTTGTAGAATCACTTTGTATCTCCCAAATGTTTTGAATGTGATATGATTTTTATAAAGTGCTTAGATTTCATAGTTTTTCTTTTTATTTGAATCCCTTTTATCTCCTTCATGTTCAAATTCTTATTCTTCACCTTATTTCTCCCTATTTACGAATGGAAAGCTAAAGATAAATTTTGATGCACCTTCAAGTTTTGATAAGTTTCTTTATTTTAAAGACCTTTAAGTTGGATTCCTTATGTCTCATTAATTTGAGCAAGAGACTAATATCAAAAGTAAAATTTTCAACTTTCTAGCAATTCTATGTTTTGCTTCTTTCAATTTTTAGTGATATAGTTTCTAAAATTTAGGATATTTAATTTGGTGTTGAACTCCTTATAACTCCCTAGTTGGAAATTTAGAAAACTAAGTCTTTGCAAATATAATATTTCTATTTCAATGTATAAATCCTTATTCCTCCAAGTTATACTATTTGCAAAAATATTTCTATGCAATTTGAATGAGGTAATTTCATAACCTTTCTAAATACTTATTTCTTCAAAAAATTTCTAAGGCGATTAAAAATACTACTAAGGTTGTAAAAATATTCTTTATTTCTCCTTTTATTACAAAACCTTGAGTATAATGAAATAATTAAATTGACTCCAATATTATGCCTTATATCATTTGCAAAGGTTATAGATTACATAAAATATTTATTACCTCCTGTTGTGGCTGATCCACAACACACCCCAAAATTGGGGACCCATCTTTTTGCATGCTTTCAAAAGGAATCTCAGTGACCCAGATGCTAAAATTCAAGGAAAAGGGGCAAAAATGCACAAGTGTAGAAAGTGTCACGAAATCTCGACATGTCACAAAATCGTGACACATCACGAAATTGAGACATGTCGTGAAATCGTGACACAGCACAAAATCGTGACCTATCACTCCATCGCTGCAGAAAGGTAAAATGAAAGGCGTAGCGAAATCGTGACATGTCGCAAAATCATGGGTCAAACCAGTCAAACAAGGCAAAATAGAAAAAGCGTCGCGAAATCACGATAGGAAGCGGCAAACGAGGCACGAAGCAGAAAGGCATAGCAAAATTGTGACGCATCGCAAAATATCGGTCAACGCAGTCAGCGGTAGCAGGTGGGCGGAACCGTCGTGAAATCGCGACGTGTTTGTTTTTCGCGGCATGCAAACGGGTGAAAGGCATGAAGTGCAAAACCGTCATGAAATCATGACAGAATCGAGCGAAGAGGCATGAAGTGTAAAACCATCGCAAAATCGTGACAAAATCGAGCGAAGAGGCATGAAGTGTAAAATGGTCGCAAAATCACGACATGTTGTAGCTAAAGCAGTATAGACGAAAAAACATCGTGAAATCGCGACAGGTTGCAGCCAAAGGAGCGTCAAGTGCAAAACATCATGAAATCGTGACAGGTTGCAGCTAAAGTAGTACGGATGAAAAAACATCGTGAAATCATGACAGGTTGCAGCCAAAGCAGCGTCGAGTGAAAAACGTTGCGAAATCACGATAGGTTGCAGCTAAAGTAGTACGAACAAAAAAACATCACGAAATCGCGATAGGTTGTAGCCAAAGGAGCGCCGAGTGAAAAACATCATGAAATCATGACAGGTTGCAGCTAAAGCAGTACGGATGAAAAAACATCGTGAAATCGTGACAGGTTGCAGCCAAAGGAGCGCCAAGTGAAAAACGTCACAAAATCATGACAAGGTTGCAGCTAAAGCAGTACGGACAAAAAAACGTCGTGAAATCATGACAGGTTGCAGCCAAAGGAGCGCCGAGTGAAAAACATCGTGAAATCGCGACAGGTTGCAACCGAAGGAGCGTCGGGTGAAGAACGTCGTGAAATCACGACAGGTTGCAGCCGAAGGAGCACCGGGTGAAGAACGTCACGAAATCATGACAGATTGCGGACGAGAGTGTACAAAAGCAGAAAAGCATCACGATTTTGCGACATGTCATGATTTTGCGACATGTCGCATTTTCGCTGGGTAAGGAGGCAAGAAGGCTGTTGGCCGAGAAACGTCGCGATATCGCGACCTGTTTCATTTTCGTTGTGTTGACAGAGGAACAAGCTGCATGCATGAAAACGTCACGATTTCCATGGGACCATTATAGAAGGCATAGAAAGCATGAGACACGTGGCATACAGGTGTCAGAGTTGCAGAAGCGTTACATGCAACGAAAGATTTCGAACATTTTGGCATCGAGCATGAATCAAAAGCAACGAAAAGGTGAGGAATTTGAAAAGACGCATTCTAGAAGGTGAAACGAAGCGACACAGGGTGAATCGAAGAGCCGTGCCAGACAGTATAAAATCAGAAGCACAGATTGAGCAAAGGGTTGGAAATTGCTGCTAGAAGAGTTGTAGAGACAAGGGCTGCATGCCATTCTGGCCCTGCACTTGGAGCAATTTCCTTCATTTGTTCTGGTTTTGTTATACCTGGAACATTCTGTAATTGCAATTGATATACCATTTTAATACAAAAATACAGAGAGTTGGCATCTTATTGATGAGAAAGAAGGAGTCTTTTCTGTATGCATGATTTAATGTCTTACATTTCCCTTTCAGATTTCTAGGCTTTTAGGTGGAGTTTAATGCAAGTGTTCTTGGTTGCTTCATGCGAATGTCTAAGTCTGAAATTACAGTAAAAACCCCAAAAACCCGCACCTAGCTTATCTGGATTGTGCGAATTTGCAGGTTCAATAGGTTAGGTTGCATGCAGAAACCTCATTGTCTTCGGTTTTGTCAATCGGGATGGCCGCACTCTGGATGTAGTTTAGTTTCTTTTTCATTTGCATTTATTTTATTTTCAAACCCTCATTTTAGTTTCTGCATCTTAATTATTCTTATTCAAGTAAATAACTAAAAATCCATCAAATCCTAAGATCAAATAGAGTTATTTATTCACTTGGAGTCCATTGCAAATTCAAATTAAACTAACCATAGTGCCCCTTGTTAACATCCACTTGCAACCCTAAGGTATTCCTAGCATTTCATTTGAACAACATCATTGGTAAACAAAGAATCAGCATAACAGGAACCTTGGAGAAATTAGTTTGTCATAATTTCTTTGCAAGCAGAGGATTTTGGGACTCAGATCCTATCGGAGAGTGTGCTTTCACAATTGGGTGAAAACACCACTCAACAGATTGGCGCTAGAAGGAGGGCCCGAATTGGTTTACTTTATTTTTATTTTCATACATGAGTAATATCTTTTTGATTTAATTTTGAAATCATCTCTTAAAACTCACAAACAACTAAACTGCAGCTTTTGTTTTCTTTTGTTGCAGGTTTTCTTTGAAATAATCGAGGGTTTCATCAGGCAGGCTGGACCCACCGCGTCGTATTGCGACCAGGTCCCAAACAACCGGGGAAACCATTTTTCATGACCTTACTAGTACTCCCAAGAATAAAACCAAGCAAGTCGTAAGCTCACCAGTCACAAAAGACCTATTTTCTCCAGGAACATCGAGTGGACCTACGCCAGTAATATCAGTTGCCACTAGTGTTCCTATTGTCAGTAATATTTCTACTGCTATTGTAGGGTTGTCTTCATCAATTTTGAGTCAAATGGCTCAAGCTCCAGCAGCTCCTTGGTATGGAGCTAACAATATTCCTTTGAACATTGTTGGGGATATCCATGAAATCCCCAAGAACATAGAAATATTTTTGCCTAAATACAAACCAGATGGCCCAAGAATAGCAGAAGAACATATCCAAGCCTATAGGGATGTTTTAATTAGATTGCAAGTCCAACATGAAGATGTGGCTTGCAGACTTTTCCCCATGAGCTTAGATCCAATAGCATATGAATGGTACATATGCTTACCAACTGGTTCAATTACTTCATGGACGCAAATGGAAAATGCCTTTGTTAATCAATTTAGGTCACCCTTGGATCCCGCAACCATTTACAATCAGTTTATTACATGCAAAAGGGGCCAGGGGGAACCAATCGGAACATTTAACCAGAAATTCCAAAAGTGCTATAATAGAGCAGTTTGGCATTTTGCCATCGATCCCACAAGTGGCTTTACAGATATATTTTGGGGCATTGGACCCCATGACAGCCATGTTTGCAAGACGCAATCCTCAAGTCACCACGCTGGCTTTAGCCTATAATGAAGCCATGACCATCGAGCAGCAAATGACACCACAAGGCTATGGATTTCCCCAGATGCCTATGATGGGACAATATGCTCCATATGGTCAAGCTCCCTTGGCAAATCAGATCATGGCACCTCAAATGCCAAGCATGAACGCCTTCCCATATCAGCAGCCGTATCCACCAAAAACCTGCGTATGCACCCATTCCAATCCAACCAATCACATCCATTCCACCTGTTCCCGCATTTCTGCAGAATAGTCAATCGACTATGCAAGGAACCAGCCAAGTTAATCCTCAGGCTATAGTTCCTTTTCCAAATCCAACTCCGATTCAGAGTGTCAATCCATATGGGAATCAAATTCCTCAAAACCCGACCCAAATGTTGAATCAAGACCCCATCAATTATGCAAATCCAACGGGGGTTAACAATAATGGGATTCCACCAAAGGAGATTTATTCAGAGGTCGAAGAGCTCAAGAAATTAGTTCATAAACTGAGCAATGACCGGGTTCAATAGTAGAAGTATGAATCCCATGCCCCTCACTCAAATCAAAATTTTAACAATAGAGGGAGACACTGGAACACCAAGCCAAACAATGGGGGAGTACCCGCTCCCATTGCTAATCAACTAGATACTTTTGCAGGACCTAGTCAATCCAATTCCCTTTTGAATCTTTCAGATTTGGCTTGGGAAAGGGGGTGTAGGTTGCACAACACAAAAGAACACAATGAGAGGAATTGTCCTGAAATTGCTAGATACACTCATTGTCTTCAGGCACAAGTTGATGATTTGGAACTGGTATCAAATGAGGGTCCATCGCAACATCAAGATGATAATATTATGGTGATGGAAACTGTATATCATCAAGAAGGTGAGAGTGAGGAAGAAGAAGACAAAATTTTGGAACAGGAGGTGCAAGCTTTTCGAGATTTTAGAAAGGGGAATCATGGATACCATTTGAGAAGTAAATCTAAAGCCCCTAAAACCTCATCAACACCTCCAAACAACTCTATTCTTCCTCCCGATACTAAGGCAAATAATAATCCTCCTCCTCCACTCAGAAGAGAAATGTCTAATGACGTGCAGAAGACAATCAAATTCGAAAAACCAAACTATGACATAGTGGAGGATCTAAAGAAGTCCAAATCTAGCCTTTCGTTCTTGGACGCGGCTAGATTGCCTGGCCAAAAGGAGGCATTGATAAAAGCTCTGAACTCACCTGATCAAATGTGGAAGGAAAAGGGAGTTGAGTCCCATCTGATTTTGTGAAAGGAGAGACGGGATGTCCCGCCATTCTTACTGACTCTGAGAATTGCGGGTAAGAATTTGCATAACTGTTTGGTGGACACGGGTGCCACGAGCAACCTCATGCCTTCGGAGATATGTCAAATGCTGGGTCTACAACCTGTTTCATCCAAATGCAAAGTCCTGCAACTGGACAGATCAGAGGTAAATGTGGTAGGGACCCTATATGATGTCAAGATTCAATTAAATTTTGAACCCAGGGTCCAACAGGTTGTCGACATTCTGGTTGTTAATATCCCAAGTAGATATGGAATGCTACTTGCGAGAGATTGGATGAAAACTCTGAATGGCTATTTTTCAATAGACTGCTCACACATGTGGCTACCGTGGAAAGGAATTGCAAACCAAATCAGAGTGGAAAATGAACCGAGGCTTAAGGAGATCATAACAAAATTTAACAAGCCGAATGAAGTTCAGTTTTCTGAGCCAGAACTGGGGGTTTATGCACTTGACGTTGAGGAGGCTACTGAAGAGCCTAAAGAGGAAACATGTCATGGTGGCTCTTCTGAGGAAAATGATTGCACGTGGTTGCTCAGGTTCGATGGATCAAAATCTAGACAGGGAGCAGGAGCTGGAGTCGAGCTCACTGGCCCAGGAGGTAAACCATTATTGGCTGCCTACAGATTGCAATTTCCTTGCATGAATAATGTGGTAGAATACGAAGCATTGATCTTTGGTTTACGTCTAGCATTGAGCAAGCAAGTTAAATGCTTGAAGGTTTTGGGAGATTCTGAGCTGGTAGTCAAGCAGATCAAAGGACAGTATACATGCCATGACAGGAGACTAAGCCTTTATAGAACTAGGGTTATGGACCTCATTGAGGAGTTCGATGCGTTCAATATAGCCCTTATTTCTAGGAAAGGAAATCGAATAGCAGACTCTCTTGCAGTCGTCACGGGCATGTTAAACCCGGTTGATATAAAAAGGTGTAAAAATTTTTCCATTGAATTAGTTCCTTGTCCATCAATACCCGATAATGTCAAGAATTTCTAGGTTTTTGAAAGTGACAGACACATTTTTAAATTTGTCACGAACTCGGGTATTTTTGAAAATCAGGTGATTGATGAGGAACAAAGGTGGCAAGATGAAACAGAGAATGAAATTGAAACTGCGTATCAATCCAACAAAATACCTAAAGACGTGGTTTCATTGGAAAAAATGTTCGACATGGGATGCAAGACCAAGAAAGGAAAAAGAGTCCCACTCCCCAAAGATGCATGTGATTCAATTAATCTAGGGAGTGCAGACAATCCAAAGGAGGTGTACATTGCAAAGGCATGTACAGATGAAGAAAGGAGCAACATAATGCAAGCATTGAAGCATTACATAGATTGCATTGCTTGGAATTACAATGAGCTGAAGACATACAACCAAGACATTATCACACATACCATCCCTTTGAAGCCAGACTCCAAGCCTTTTAGGCAAAGACAACGAGTTGTTAACCCGCTATTGGAGCCTTTAATCGAAAGGGAGGTCAAAATATTATTGGAAGCAAAAATCATTTTTCCTGTTAGGCACTCAACCTGGGTTGCTAACCTCGTTCCAATAAGAAAAAAGAGTGGAGAGATTAGGCTGTGCATAGATTTTCGAAATCTTAATAAAGCCTCTCAAAAAGATAATTATCCATTGCCATCAATTGATGAAATTCTACAAATGGTAAATGGATCTGAAATGATGTCCTTTCTTGATGGGTATTCTGGATACAACCAAATTCTTATACATCCAAATGACAGGATGAAAACAACCTTCACCACCAAGTGGGGGACATTTGCATATAAGAGAATGTCGTTCGGATTGTTAAATGCTGGTGCAACTTTTCAACGCGCCATGGATTATGCATTCAAAGGGCTCATAGGCAAATGTATCATCGTGTATGTGGATGATATCCCAGTTTTCTCGAAGAAGAGAGAGGACCATGTCAAAGATTTAAAGAAAGTGCTTCAAAGATGCAGAGAACATGGAATTTCCTTAAATCCCAAAAAGTGCATTTTCGGAGTTACAGAAGGAAAATTGCTTGGTCACATCATTTCAAAAGAGGGCATATCCATCGACCCAGAAAGGATACAAGCTATCCAAAACTTACCTCTCTCGAGTAGTAAAAAAGAATTGAGATCTTTCTTTGGGCAGGTTAATTTTGTGAGGAAGTTTATCTCTAGCTTTGCTGAGATAGCCAAACCTCTGAACAAGATGCTCAAGAAGGATGTGGATGTAAAATGGAACGAGGAAAGTAGAGTGGCCTTTCAGAACATCAAAGATGCCATTTCCAGGGCCCCGGTCCTCATAAGTCCAGACTATTCTAAGCCTTTCTATATTTATGCTTTTGCATCATAACACTCTTTTGCGAGTGTCTTAACCCAAAAATGCGAGGATAGTGCAGAAAAACCCATAGCATTTTTAAGTGCCCCCCTAAAAGATGCTCAATTAAGGTATTCAATCCTTGATAAGCAAATGTACGCACTTTTTAAAACGGTGAAAAAATTTAGGCATTACATTGTGCACAACAGAGTTATTGCCATCGTGCCTGACTCTACTGTTAAGACCATGTTTTTACAAAATGAACTAGGTGAGAAAAGAGGGAAATGGATTTCCACCATCCAAGAATTTGATCTCGAAATCCAACCTATGAAACTAGTTCGAGGACAAGGACTGGCGAAGGCGATCGCAGAAAATAATCCGCAAATAACATGCCAATACTCGAACATAGAATACATTGCTAAGGATGACTGGTATGTTGATATTGTGCAATTTTTATTGACTGGTAAGTGTCCTTCTAATCTGAATTCAACCCAGAGAAGAGCTTTAAGGCTTAAGTCTGTCAATTATCTGATGAAATCTGGTGTTCTTTACAGGAAGAATCATGAAGGGATCTACCTGAGGTGCCTGAACAAAGAAGAAGCTGCCAGGGTGTTGCAGGAATTTCACGGGAAACATGGAACTGGTCATGGTGCTGCAAATGCTATAGTGCATCAAATCCTGAGAGCAGGATACTACTGGCCCCACATTTTCAAAGATGCACATGCCCATGTACGATCTTGTCATATCTGTCAAGTGGCTGCCAATAGAGAAAGAAATGCAGCCATGCCATTACAACCTGTAGTTGAAATGAGACCATTTGCATAGTGGGGACTAGATTTTATTGGGGTTATTAACCCAAATTCTTCTGATTCTCATAAATTTATATTGACAGCTACAGACTACTGTACAAGGTGGACAGAAGCGATTCCTACTAAACATGCCACCACAGACGTTGTAATAAAATTCCTTGAGGACCAAATTATAACAAGATTCGGAATGCCCGATTCTATTGTCAGTGACAATGGTAAAGCTTTCATTTCTACGCAATTTGTAGATTGGGCATATGACAACAAAGTGAGCTTAAAATTTGCATCCAATTATTATCCTCAAGGAAATGGTCTGGCCGAATCTTCAAATAAAAATTTGTTGAACATCATTAAGAAATTGCTGGAAAAGAACCCTCGGGATTGGCACAGCCAATTGAAGTTTGCCCTTTGGGCAGATAGGACCGTAGTAAAGGAATCCATAGGGAATACTCCCTATCATTTGGTCTATGGGCAAGACCCGATATTTCCTGCAAATTTGAAGTTGCAGACCTTGCATTTCATACAAGAGTACTTGGGGACAAATGATCAAGTTGAAGCCAGGTTAAGTCATTTGTTGCACCTTGATGAAAAGAGAGAAGAAGCCATGAATCACATGAATAAACACCAGGAAGTTATCAAAATATGGTTTGACAAAAGGGCCAAAGTTAAGTCATTCAGAATTTCAGATTTGGTATTAATATGGGATAAAAGACATGAGGAAAAAGGGAATCATCAAAAGTTTGATTGTCTTTGGTTAGGCCCCTACCAGATTTCAGAGATTCTTGGGAAAAATACCTTCAGGCTAAAAACTTTAGAAGGGAGAGATTTTATGCTACCGGTTAATGGGCAGATTTTAAAGCATTATTTTAGCCCTTAGGTTGTGAGATTTTGATGTTATTCTTTTGGTTTTGGTGGGGATTTTCAGATTTTGTTTTCATTGTTTAGGATTGTTAGTCTAGCTAGGATTTTGGTTGTGGATTTGATTTCAATTGACATGTTTTGTTTATTTTGATAAAAATATAAATAATAAATAATAATAATAATAAAATAAATAATAATAAAAAAAAATTGAGATGTCAACTTATGCTTAAGATTAGGAGAATATGAAATATTGGAATTGTTGTGTAAAAGCTCCACAAGTCGCACAAACATTTTAAGTTATATCGTTTGAAATTTGTGATGCATGAAGGAGTCAGTTTTGTATGGCAAATATTTCATTTGCAATTCAAGAGATAATGCATTCATATTACATCTCACTTTACATATACATTCCATCTTAGTTGCATATGCATCTTAGGTACAAATCATTAAAGTATGTCAAATCCTCTTAGGGTTGTGTTATAACATAAATATAAGAAAAATCCTAAGGTTGGAAACTGAGTCTTGAGATATCTAGAACCAAGCACGTCTTATACATTAAAAAGGATCTTGAGCAAAATGATCAAAACCTAACTTGGAAGAAAAGGTTGGGCGAAAGGAAGTATTTCAGGTCTATCCTATTATGCAACATGATCCTTAAAACAATGGTTTTGACCACTTCCATAGAGCTTAAAGCCTAAAGTCAGAGTAGTAAGGATAGGGTTAAATCCTCATCGAACTTAGGTTGAGGATCCAATTCCCCAAAGCTTTGATTTGACCTACATGGAGTAGTAAGGATAGGGCATAAATTCTCATCTCACTTAGGTTGAGAATCCGATTCCCCAAAGCTCCTATGTCTCATTTCATAATAAATCTTGGATTGGAAGGATCGTACTACTTGTCCTCTGCAAAGGATGGGTAGTCATCCCCAAGGTCTAAGCAATAAAATTAATATTTTCCATTTACATCTAAATTTTGGATTGGAAGGATCGTACTACATGTCCCTAGCAAGGATGGGTAGTCATCCCTAAGGTCCAAGAAGTAAAAAATAAATTTTTCCCATCTCATATTTATATTGGATTGGAAGGATCGTACTACTTGTCCTCTGCAAAGGATGGGTAGTCATCCCCAAGGTCCAAAGAAATGAAGATAAGTTTTGGATTGTGGGGTTAGATATGCCCATGCATGGCAACATGTCTTGTCTAAAAAACAAGACCACTGATTGTCCAAAGGGTTAGACTAGCATGACCATTTCTTCCATAATTGGTTAAATTATTTTGCTCAAAGTGAGGTAATGAACTCTAAATCAGAATAGTAAGGATAGGGTTAAACTCCCATCTTGGTAAGGTTGGGAGTCTGATTCCCCAAAGTTCTGATTTCACATTCACTTGCACATGGGTTCAAGATAGTAGGGACTCATAACCAACTTTGGGATATAATAAAACAATTCATTAGTGGATCCTAAGAGGGTTTGGCAATCTTAAATGTTTGTACATGATACTAGAAGAAAGACTATGCATTTTATAAAAGCAAGATCTCCTAGCATATTCATTAGGTTACACAAATCATTCACAATCTCATATATGCATTCATGCAAAACTGACAATGGAGTGTGGATCAATTTCAAACGATAGGGAAAGAAATTCATTGCACACACTGAGCTAATACTTGATGATTCTGATGATTCATGTACTTCTGATCTTTGGGCATTTGTTATATTGCTTATGTGCTAACACATGTTTTCGAGTTTGTATATGTTTCAGGTTGGGTTCTCACTAAAATGCTCAAGAGCATTTGACAAATAGAGTCGCCATTTGTTGTGGCTGATCCACAACACACCCCAAAATTGGGGACCCATATTTTTGCATGCTTTCAAAAGGAATCTCAGTGACCCAGATGCTAAAATTCAAGAAAAAGGGGCAAAAAATGCACAAGTGTAGAAAGTGTCACGAAATCGTGACATGTCACAAAATCGTGACATGTCGCTCCATCGCTACAAAAAAAAGGAAAGGCGTAGCGAAATCGTGACATGTCACAAAATCATGGGTCAAACCGGTCAAACGGGGCAAAACAAAAAAAGCGTCACGAAATCGCGACAGGAAGCGGCAAACGAGGCACGAAGCAGAAAGGCGTAGCGAAATCGTGATGCGTCGCAAAATCATGGGTCAACGCAATCAGTGGCAGCAGGTGGGCGAAACCGTTGCAAAATCATGACGTGTTTGTTTTTCACGACATGCAAACGGGTGAAAGGCATGAAGTGCAAAACCGTCGCGAAATCGCAACAGAACCAAGCGAAGAGGCATGAAGTGTAAAACCGTCATGAAATCACGACAGAATCGAGTGAAGAGGCATGAAGTGTAAAATGGTCGCGAAATCGTGACAGGTTGCAGCCAAAGCAGCGTCGAGTGAAAAACGTCGCGAAATCGCGACAGGTTGCAGCTAAAGCAGTACGGATGAAAAAATGTCGCGAAATCGCGACAGGTTGCAGCCAAAGCAGCGCCGAGTGAAAAACATCGTGAAATCGCGATAGGTTGCAGCTAAAGCAGTACGGATGAAAAAACGTCGCGAAATCGCGACAGGTTGCAGCCAAAGGAGCGCCGAGTGAAAAACGTCGCGAAATCGCGACAAGTTGCAGCTAAAGCAGTACGGATGAAAAAACGTCGCGAAATCACGACAGGTTGCAGCCAAAGGAGCGCCGAGTGAAAAACGTCACGAAATCACGATAGGTTGTAGCCAAAGGAGCACCGGGTGAAAAACGTCATGAAATCGCGACGAGTTGCAGCCGAAGGAGCGTCGGGTGAAGAATGTCACGAAATCATAGAAAAGCATAAAAGCATCACAATTTCGCAACATGTCGTGATTTCGTGACATGTCACGTTTTCACTGGGTAAGGAGGCAAGAAGGCTGTTGGTCGAGAAACGTCGCGATATCGCGACCTGTTTCATTTTCACTGTGTTGACAGAGGAACAAGCTGCATGCATGAAAATGTCATGATTTCCATGGGACCATTACAGAAGGCACAGAAAGCGTGAGACACGTGGCATACAGGTGTCAGAGTTGCAGAAGCGTTACATGCAATGAAAGATTTCAAACATTTCGGCATCGAGCATGAATCAAAAGCAACAAAAAGGTGAGGAATTTGAAAAGACGCATTCTGGAAGGTGAAACGAAGCGACGCAGGGTGAATCGAAGAGCCGTGCCAGACAGTATAAAATCAGAAGCACAGATTGAGCAAAGGGTTGGAAATTGCTGCTAGCAGAGTTGCAGAGACAAGGGCTGCATGCCATTCTGGGCTTGCACTTGGAGCAATTTCCTTCATTCGTTCTGGATTTGTTATACCTGGAACATTCTGTAATTGCAACTGATATACCATTTTAATACAGAAATACAGAGAGTTGGCATCTTATTGATGAGAAAGAAGGAGTCTTTTCTGTATGCATGATTTAATGTCTTACATTTCCCTTTCAGATTTCTAGGCTTTTAGGTGGAGTTTAATGCAAGTGTTCTTGGTTGCTTCATGCGAATGTCTAAGTCTGAAATTACAGTAAAAACCCCAGAAACCCGCACCTAGCTTATCTGGATTGTGCGAATTTGCAGGTTCAATAGGTTAGGTTGCATGCATAAACCTCATTGTCTTCGGTTTTGTCAATCGGGATGGCCGCACTCTGGATGTAGTTTAGTTTCTTTTTCATTTGCATTTATTTTATTTTCAAACCCTCATTTTAGTTTTTGCATCTTAATTATTCTTATTCAAGTAAATAACTAAAAATCCATCAAAGCCTAAGATCAAATAGAGTTATTTATTCACTTGGAGTCCATTGCAAATTCAAATTAAACTAACCACAGTGCCCCTTGTTAACATCCACTTGCAACCCTAAGGTATTCCTAGCATTTCATTTGAACAGCATCATTGGTAAACAAAGAATCAGCATAACAGGAACCTTGGAGAAATTAGTTTGTCATAATTTCTTTGCAAGCAGAGGATTTTGGGACTCAGATCCTATCGGAGAGTGTGCTTTCACAATTGGGTGAAAACACCACTCAACACCTCCTTTAATTTAGCACTCCAAAGGCTTTATCTTGCTTACTTTATACTACACCCTATGTTCTCATGATGCTCTCATTCCACTATGATGCACTCTACACTAAAACTTCAAGCTTTAACTGCATCTTTTTCTTCCCTTCAATGTAGTGCATATGCTCTAATCTCAAGTGCTTTACTCTCTCCTCTTCATTGTCTTATTCTTTGTGTTATCTACGTATGTACTTTGATGTATCCCTTTAATGCAAGTAGAAAATATTACTTTACATAAATATAGGTGCTTTCCTTCTATCAAGATACTTCTCTTACAATTTGTTGCTTCTTTTATGGCATAAAGATGCTCCTTAGATGTTGATACTTTGTATCCTTGGTGACAATTATCCTTTTACACCTACAACACTTGTAGATGGACGTTATAACTTACTACCTCCTTAATAACATTTGAGTTATCATTGCACTTCCCTCTGTAGTGAATGTTTCACTTCCTTGGTGCTTTGTATTTAACATACCACATGGAATATTGTGATCTTATATATTCATATATGATTGCTAGATTATTCAATGCTTCTTCCAATATAATGCTCATTAATTAGCAATCTCCAGCCTATTTTATTGCTCTTTATTATATATGTGTTATGTTGGCTACAACTCAAGTGTTCTACCTTATTTATGTTATATATATCAAGTGTTATATCAAATTAAAGAACACAAGCTTATACTGAGAGGGGGGTGAACAGTATAAGACCCCTTTTTACTTTTTCTTTCAATTCAATATTATGCAGTGTATAGATAGCAAGTATCAATAGCAGTAATCAAAGCAATGCACAAAACACCATACACAATAGAGACACCACAATTTACGTGGTTCACCCAATGTGGGCTACTCCACGGAGAAAATATTTTACTAAAATTTTCTCAATCAATATCTTTGGGAATCCTTCCCAATTACAATGTTTATGGACCTCTGTCCAAAGGAGATGTTGATCCCCTAATCTCAAGTTCATGGATCTCTTCCACAGGAGAACTCTTTCCCCTTCTACTCTGGCTAGTGATCTTCTAGAAGACTTTGTCTCTCTGCTGCACTGACTGGTGGATCTCTCTCCACTTGAAGACTCCTCACTCAGATCTATCTTCAATTGTCCTGGCTACTGGATCTCTATCCACTGAGACTCTATCCTCTATACTCTGTCACCTCCAAAGCTCTATCTCAATAGGTTCACTCAGAACCTTCTCAAATCTGCTCAACAAGCTCACTCAGAACTTGTCCAAATATGCTCAACAGTCCACATAGAACTTTCTCAAAATTTCTCAATAGGTCCACATAGAACCTGTCCAAATATGCTCAACAAGCTCACTCAGAACTTGTCCAAATCTGCTCAACAGGTCCACACAGAACCTGCTCAAATCTGCTCAACAGGTCCACACAGAACCTGTCCAAATCTGCTCAACAAGTCCACACAGAACTTGTCCAAATCTGCTCAACAAGTCCTCTCTAGGACTTGCTCAAATATGCTCAATAAGTCCTCTCTAGGACTTGCTCAAATCTGCATAGCAAGCTTCCACAAAAGCTTACTCAAAATCAGTCCACAAGCCTTCTCAAAGACTTGTCTCAAATCTGCTTAACAAGCTCACATAGAACTTGTCCAATCTCATAGAATCATAAAGAGAATTGTTAGAGACTCAATATATTCTATACTTAATGCTCAATCAATATCTCAACTCAATCTCATAGAAGCATAAAGAGAATTTTTAGAGACTCAATATGTTCTATACTCAAATCCCAATCTCAACTCAAATCAATCTCATAGAAGCATAAAGAGAATTGTTAGAGACTCTATATGTTCTATACTCAAATCCCAATCTCAACTCAAATCAATCTCATAGAAGCATAAAGAGAATTGTTAGAGACTCTATATGTTCTATACTCAAATCTCAATCTCAACTCAAATCAATTCTCATAGAAGCATAAAGAGAATTGTTAGAGACTCTATATGTTCTATTCTCAAATCTCAATCTCAACTCAAATCAAGAATATAGAATAGTTTGTTTTATGGAACTTGAACAACCACATGCATCCACTTGACTAGGCTCAATCAACTCAACTCAACCAATCACCTCAATGAACAACCCTTTCTCACAAACCCTAGTCCAAGCATGTATCAATCAACTCAAAATATTTCCAACAATGCTCAACAACAAATCTCACATAACAATGATACTCATGTTCTCTTCTAACTCAAGTTCAAGTTCTTTGCACAACCAATGGGCTCCAACAACAATGCTTATAAAACAAGGTTTAATCACAACTCTCAATCCAGAAAACCTTGAAGCATTAAACCAATCACTTTCGAAAAGGAAACCACAATCAATCCTTTTCACTCCAAAGATATTTTCAGAAATCAACCACCATAATCAATCAATAGGAGAATGTGCCCATACCTTTTATGAAGATGAAGAAGCCTCTTTGGAAATCTGCCACAATCACAATATTCTTTTGCCAATCTTCACAAGGGTTAGAAGATCACAAAATAATCAACATTACTCCACTTCACAATTATATTCACCAAGGCTTTTAATTAGAAAACCTTCTTAAGAATTAATGCACAACTTCCTTATCACTCCTAAAACCACTTGTACCATAAAATAAAATAAATCAAAACATTGCATAACCTTGTCACTCCACAAACCACTTATACCATAAAATAAATCAAATATTTTATATCCTTCCTTTCAACACTTTTGCACTCAAAAATAATCACAAAGCTTTCTTAGGCAATATCTCACATTAATCAAATATCAAACCTTATTAAAATATTAAAGCTTGCTCAACCTTATATCTCCCACAAAAATCATAATCAAACCTTAATAAAATATTAAAGCTTGCTCAACCTTATATCTCCCACAAAAATCATAATCAAACCTTAGCAAGAAAATATTTTAATTAAAATATTTACCCCCACAAATATCGGAGTCGGAGTGCATACCTCAAAGGAGCCCTCGAAGGGCCTTGGCATTTCGAACCTCTGCCCACCGTGCTGCCAAGCGGCAGCTAAGCCGCGTGAGCTAACACTGCCCACGTGAGTGCCTTGGGCACTCTCTTCCTTAAAACGCATGCGCTTTCCTCACAAGGCACCAAAACTTTGACCGTCCATGACTTGACTGCCCACGTCACACTCCATGAAATTCGCTATGCAATATTCGGATGCAAAAATACTTTGGGTTTTCAAAAATCATGTGACACTCCTTAGGTTTATTAAATGGAAAACCTTTGGCTTATTTATATAAGCCATCCTTCAATGTGAATACGTCAGCCCTTTTAACATTGCCCTCATGACGTCGGCGACACCAATAAGAAAGGAGGGAAAAACCTTTTATTTAATTTTAAAATTTAAATTTAAATTTTAAATAAATTAAAATTTAAACTAAACCTTTAAAATTAAATTTCTCCATCATCGGGGCACCTTTTTCGATGAAACGAAAAGCCAACTTGGGTTTTAAGAAAAACCCATTTCAAATCTGCCATCCATTGGTTTTAAATAAAACCTTTCCTTGCCTTCCTTGGTTTTCATAAAAACCTTTTGCTAAGCTTCCCTTGAAGCTCCTTTTGGAACCAAATGCCATGCATCCCTTCTAGAACCTTTGATCAAAACCTTGGCTTCTCATGAAGCTCTTTGTGGAGAAAAATCATAGTGCTTACTTACATAGGTCCTTTTGACATCAATGACAACTTTTAGCTTAGGGACTCAAAATGTCCAACAATCTCCCCCTTTGTCATTGATGGCAACCCATATTCATTTTACTGAAACCTGACCTTCTTTTTTGCTCCCCCTAGGACTTTGCTCCCCCTGGCTCAATGCTCTCTCAAATATCAAATCTCATATCAAATCTCTCCCCAATACACAAATCTCTCCCCCTTTGACATCAATGGCAAAGGGTCACCTTTGGGGCTCGGGGCTAAGAATGAGCCTCTTAGCTTAGCCCCTCCCCCACCTCCACATGAGGTGGTTAATTCTAGGGTGGGAGTATTTCTACTCCACGAAAGCATAGATCTGTGCCTTTATCTTTCTCTCTTCTTCTGTGAGTCTTCTGAATCCGCTCACTATTTCTTTCCAAGTCATCATCCATGTTCCTGTCGTCACTTATGTTCCTGTTCCTATTCTTGTTCTCATCCATGTTCCTGTTCTTATTCTTTTTGAGTCTCTATTCTTTTATGAGTCTCTATTCCTGTTCATCTTCTTGTTTCTATTCATATTCCTATTTCTATTCATATTCCTATTCTTGTTCATATTCCTATCCCTATTCATGTTCCTGTTCATGTTCCTATTCTTGTTCATGCCTATTTCTGGAATATTTGCTCTACACCATCTTGCTATGTGACCATCATTATTGCACTTATAACACTTAATGTTATTATTCCTTGGATGTGCAATTGTCTTAGGATTTCTCCTAATGAAGCCATATCCTCTTCTATCATGAATCCTGCAATTCATTGCCTTGTGACCAAAACCATTGCATGAGTAGCAATAACCTTGGAAAAGTTATTCTTTTCCATATACCTATCTTTCATGAGTCCTGCACTGTGAAGCCATGTGTCCAAACCTGTGACATGAAAAGCATCTTCCATTGAAGCCTCCTTGTCTTGACCTCATTGGTCTCCTATTCTGATTGTTGTTCCATATGTATCTTCTTTGTGCATTGTTCCTCTCTTTGTTGAACTCTTTGTTGTCCAACTCATCCTCTGATGTCCCACTTTCACTTAAACTATCTTCTTCTGATGTATCTTCTTCTGAAGTTTCTTCTTCATCAAGACTTGAAGTAGATTCTTTTTCCTATTTCTTTTGAACCTTTCCAAAGCCAAGACCTGTTGAACATGATGTTCGTTGTTGTCCACAGATGAACTTATCCAAGTTCTTAGAGCTATTTGTGAAACTCTTCATCTTGATCTTGGAGTCCTTTAAGTCTTCTTTTAGAGTAGCCACTTCTTGTGCTAACTTCTCACATTCCAAAATCTTTGCTTCTAACTTATCCTTGAACTTGCTTGCCTTAGCCTTTGACTTCTCTAAATCCTCTATGAGCAATAACCTTTCTTCATCACATTCTTGAAACTGACTTTCAAGCTTGGAGTGTTGCTTTCTAACCTTCTTTACTGTGTCAAGGGCATAGATAAGTTCTCCCTTGAGATCATAACCATTCTCTACTGAATAATCTTCTATTTGTTTGCCTTTGTCCTTATCATTACTTCCTTTTGACTTGTCTTCTATAGGATCACTTTCTTTATCTTCCAAAGCCATTAGAAGATTCTCATCTGGTCTTTCAAGTGCATCTTCAAAATCATCATCACTGAAACTATAACCATCCCTAGTGCAATCATCTTCAAGATGTCCAAATTTACCACATCTAAAACACTTGAGAATAACTGGAGTCCTTTTCTTAACTGGATCTTTCTCTTTAACCATAAATAGGACTTCATCTCTATCATTGTCTGAAAAACTAGCATCACTATCAATTGAGTACTTGCATTTTTCGCATAGTAGCTTCTCTTTTGTCTCTGGAAGAACTTCTTTCCTTGTCTGCTTTGTCCATCCTTGCTTTTCTTCTGGTACCTATGTCTTTATGATTCCCTATATCTGTGATCCTATTTTTCTTCATCATTGTTGCCTTTTGGCTCTTTGCATTCTGTTGCATAGTGTCCATACCATCCACAATTGAAACATTTGATAGATCTTAGATCTATGGGTCTTCTGGAACCTCTATCTCTTCTACCATAATTTGCTTCTTCATCACCTGGATGACTCACTGCTTGATTCTATCTTCTTTCCTTTTTATTTTTATCTACTTTGAAAGCAGCTTCTTTCGGAGGAATAGGATCTTTTGTTCTTATCTCAAAAGTAGTAAGCATGCCAAGCAAAGAATTCCTTGTCAAATAATCACTATCAATTGATGTTTCTATAGTAGAAACCTTTTCACTATACCTTTTTGGAAGAGTCCTCAAGATCTTATCACAAGCATCAGATTCATCAACCTTCATTCCAAGACCTTTCATCTCATGTACAAGTTCATCAACCTTGTTGAGATAGTCATGAATGTTTTCATCATCCCTCATTCTTAGGTTCTCAAATTCTCCTTTGAGATTTTTGATCTTAGCCATTCTGACTCCTTTATCTCCTTCATATATTTCATGCAGAAGTTCCCACATTTCTTTTGTTGTTTTACATTCCATAACCTTCATAGATTCTGATCTATGCAACCCTTTTATAATTGCATTCATAGCTCTTGAATTTGCATGCATTAGAAGCTTACCTTCCTTATCTATAGGAGGATTGGTTATTGAATCATATCCAAGTTCCACTGCATCCCAAACTTCATTTCCAAGTGCCATCAAGTAAAATCTCATCAACATACACCAATATAAGAAGTCACTTCCATCAAATACTAGTACTGCATTATTGAAGGGTCCATCTCTTTGATCCTTTTGATCCATTGTGTTCTTAGACCACTTTTCCTTCAAGTTGTCAAACTCTTCTGAAGGAACCCGCTCTGATACCAATTGAAGAACACAAGCTTATACTGAGAGGGGGGTGAACAGTATAAGACCCCTTTTTACTTTTTCTTTCAATTCAATATTATGTAGTGTATAGATAGCAGTATCAATAGCAGTAATCAAAGCAATGCACAAAACACCATACACAATAGAGACACCACAATTTACGTGGTTCACCCAATGTGGGCTACTCCATGGAGAAAATATTTTACTAAAATTTTCTCAATCAATATCTTTGGGAATCCTTCCCAATTACAATGTTTATGGACCTCTATCCAAAGGAGATGTTGATCCCCTAATCTCAAGTTCATGGATCTCTTCCATAGGAGAACTCTTTCCCCTTCTGCTCTGGCTAGTGATCTTCTAGAAGACTTTGTCTCTCTATTGCACTGACTAGTGGATCTCTCTCCACTTGAAGACTCCTCACTCAGATCTATCTTCAATTGTCCTAGCTGTTGGATCTCTATCCACTGAGACTCTATCCTCTATACTCTATCACCTCCAAAGCTCTATCTCAATAGGTTCACTCAGAACCTTCTCAAATATTCTCAACAAGCTCACTCAGAACTTGTCCAAATATACTCAAAACCACAAAACCTCTCAAATTGCTCAACAGTCCACAAACCTTCCAAATATGCTCAACAAGCTCACTCAAAACTTGTCCAAATATGCTCAATAGGTCCACACAGAACCTGCTCAAATCTTCTCAATAGGTCCACATAGAACCTTTCCAAATATGCTCAACAAGTCCACACAGAACTTGTCCAAATCTGCTCAACAAGTCCTCTCTAGGACTTGCTCAAATCTGCTCAATAAGTCCTCTCTAGGACTTGCTCAAATATGCATAGCAAGCTTCCACAAAAGCTTACTCAAAATCAGTCCACAAGCCTTCTCAAAGACTTGTCTCAAATCTGCTTAACAAGCTCACACAGAACTTGTCCAATCTCATAGAATCATAAAGAGAATTGTTAGAGACTCAATATGTTCTATACTTAATGCTCAATCAATATCTCAACTCAATCTCATAGAAGCATAAAGAGAATTGTTAGAGACTCAATATGTTCTATACTCAAATCCCAATCTCAACTCAAATCAATCTCATAGAAGCATAAAGAGAATTGTTAGAGACTCTATATGTTCTATACTCAAATCCCAATCTCAACTCAAATCAATCTCATAGAAGCATAAAGAGAATTGTTAGAGACTCTATATGTTCTATACTCAAATCTCAATCTCAACTCAAATCAATCTCATAGAAGCATAAAGAGAATTGTTAGAGACTCTATATGTTCTATTCTCAAATCTCAATCTCAACTCAAATCAAGAATATAGAATAGTTTATTTTATGGAACTTGAACAACCACATGCATCCACTTGACTAGGCTCAATCAACTCAACTCAACCAATCACCTCAATGAACAACCCTTTCTCACAAACCCTAGTCCAAGCATGTATCAATCAACTCAAAATATTTCCAACAATGCTCAACAACAAATCTCACATAACAATGATACTCATGTTCTCTTCTAACTCAAGTTCAAGTTCTTTGCACAACCAATGGGCTCCAACAACAATGCTTATAAAACAAGGTTTAATCACAACTCTCAATCCAGAAAACCTTGAAGCATTAAACCAATCACTTTTGAAAAGGAAACCACAATCAATCCTTTTCACTCCAAAGATATTTTCAGAAATCAACCACCATAATCAATCAATAGGAGAATGTGCCCATACCTTTTATGAAGATGAAGAAGCCTCTTTGGAAATCTGCCACAATCACAATATTCTTTTGCCAATCTTCACAAGGGTTAGAAGATCACAAAATAATCAACATTACTCCACTTCACAATTATATTTACCAAGGCTTTTAATTAGAAAACCTTCTTAAGAATTAATGCACAACTTCCTTATCACTCCTAAAACCACTTGTACCATAAAATAAAATAAATCAAAACATTGCATAACCTTGTCACTCCACAAACCACTTATACCATAAAATAAATCAAATATTTTATATCCTTCCTTTCAACACTTTTGCACTCAAAAATAATCACAAAGCTTTCTTAGGCAATATCTCACATTAATCAAATATCAAACCTTATTAAAATATTAAAGCTTGCTCAACCTTATATCTCCACAAAAAAAAAATTAAAGCTTGCTCAACCTTATATCTCCCACAAAAATCATAATCAAACCTTAGCAAGCAAATATTTTAATTAAAATATTGACCCCCACAAATATCGGAGTCGGAGCGCATACCTCAAAGGAGCCCTCGAAGGGCCTTGGCATTTTGAACCTCTGCCCACCGTGCTGCCAAGCGGCAGCTAAGCCACGTGAGCTAACACTGCCCACGTGAGTGCCTTGGGCACTCTCTTCCTTAAACCATGTGCGCTTTCCTCACAAGGCACCAAAACTTTGACCGTCCATGACTTGACTGCCCACGTCACACTCCACGAAATTCGTTGTGCAATATTCGGATGCAGAAATACTTTGGGTTTTCGAAAATCATGCGACACTCCTTAGGTTTATTAAATGGAAAACCTTTGGCTTATTTATATAAGCCATCCTTCAATGCGAATACATCGGCCCTTTTAACATTGCCCTCATGACGTCGGCGGTGCCAATAAGAAAGGAGGGAAAAACCTTTTATTTAATTTTAAAAAAATTTAATTAAAATTTTAAATAAATTAAAATTTAAACTAAACCTTTAAAATTAAATTTCTCCATCACCGGGGCACCTTTTTCGATGAAACGAAAAGCCAACTTGGGTTTTAAGAAAAACCCATTTCAAATCTGCCATCCATTGGTTTTAAATAAAACCTTTCCTTGCCTTCCTTGGTTTTCATAAAAACCTTTTGCTAAGCTTCCCTTGAAGCTCCTTTTGGAACCAAATGCCATGCATCCCTTCTAGAACCTTTGATCAAAACCTTTGCTTCTCATGAAGCTCTTTGTGGAGCAAAATCATAGTGCTTACTTACATAGGTCCTTTTGACATCAATGACAACTTTTAGCTTAGGGACTCAAAATGTCCAACACAAATGATGATAATCCCTTTATTGTCCTCCTTTCAATGACTTTTTATTGAGTTGGTGCAACCCTAATGGTGTTTGCTCTTCACTATCCTCCTTTGAATGGCCTTGTAATGGGTTTGTGAAACCCTAATGGTGTTCACTTAACCATACCAACACTCATTCAATGATGAAACTCTTCCTCCACTATGTTCTTGGTTATATTATGGTGGCACTTTAGGTAACGTTATTTGATAACAAAGGTGGTTCCTCTACATTAACCTGGTGGTTCTTCCACTTTTTTGTTCTTGGATGAATGGTGGCAGTGCCCTAGATATCCTTCCTTGATTATGGTGGTGGCTCTTCTATGTTGCCCTAGTGGTTATTCCACTTGTTTTGTGGTTTCTCAATCTTTGCAATGGTTGATATCTTCTTATTTATGGTGTTCTTACCTTGTTACTTAGGAGTTGACTCACTTGGAACTTTTCTACGTAAATGGCACTACTCTTGAGTGCTTAACTTGAATAGAACTTTATGCTCCATTGTTGTAATATATTGCCAACTATTATACGTAGCTTTAGATAGACAATAATTATTGCTTGTCCCCCTGTACTTTTAGTTACACTAGCTTTATTGAAATGGTGGCTTTCTTATCCAATATGGTGGCACCTCTTTTCTTTGCAAATACTTAGAAATGATGGTCTTTCTTCCATGGTAGATTGTCCTTGTTGGCTGCTCTTACAAAAAAACTTCTCCTCATCTCTATGTTTGGTAGCTTCTTATTTGATGACTCTAATATTCTAATGTGTGCCTTTAAAGTAGAATGATACTTCAATTTTATGCTACAACTTATTTACTTTCCAAGATATAATAAGGAGTTTATTTCTTTCCTTATTTTAATTCTACCGTCTTCTTTCGTTGTTACAAATTTTAATCCCTTGGTAATGTTATCTTCTCTCACCTTGAAGATATAAACTTGAGACATTTCCTTTTGCAACTTTAAAACTTAAGTGTGGTGCTTTTAAAGTCTTAATAATAAGCTAATATAAACATTCAAATCATGAAACTTTTTTTGCACCAATATTACATACCTTTTGGCCTCCTTTTGTAGCTCAATTTCTTGGTGATTTGGTTCACCTATTTTCTGCCCCAATTTTATGAAACTTTTTGCTTCAATTCATATTAATTTTCTGCCCTAATATTTTTAATATTGTATCTCTTATTTCTATCCAAATCAGATCATAAACTCCTCCAATTCGTAGCTCTATAATTCCTTTAACTTGCTACCCACTCTTGCTTTAAATGCTTGAATCCTTCTCCTTTGGTTTGTTGTCCTAAAATACTTTAATTGTGTTGTATAGGAGTGAGTATTTTTGCAAATATAATTTTGTCTAATACTACCTTTAACTCCTGAAATTTGTAGCACCTTTCCTTGACCAAATCCAAATCATAACTATCTTTTCTCCTTCTAATTATTCCCAATATTATAGTCCAAATTTCTTGATTTTATCAAAACTTTGATTTCTTTACCTTTATCTTGTTGTCCAAATACAAAAATTAATTCCTTAAAGTCACGCTCTTGTGACTCTTCAACTCCTACTACAAAAATAAATGATCTTCTCCTTTGCAAATTAGCTTTCAAGCCTTTAATGGAAGTCTTCAATTTGATGGTCTTTTCTACCTTCTTTCTCCTTCTTAGTTCTTGTCGAATTCTAACTTCAAACTTGGCTTATTTAGTTGGCCTATTTCTCAAGGATATTAATGTCTTGAGATCTTCATGAATATTTTCTAAAATTTGGCAAACTTCTTGCCAAATCCTTCTTCCTTTTGGGCTTGTTATCGAATGACAACAATTATCCCAAATGTTTCTTTTTAAGAGCTACTCCTTATTGCAATATTCTATCTTGATATATCTTCAACTCCAATAGCCACTTCTCCAATTTCTTCAATAGGGATTCTCTAGTCTTATTCTTATTTCTTCTTCCAAATTTTTTTAAGACCTTACCTTTTTGGATCTTCAATTTTGTAGCTTCTCAAATCTTCAATATGACTCTTCCTAGTCCTCTATATTCAATCTTCAATCTCCAATGAGGCCTTCTTTCTTATACCTACCCTTGGTTTGAAATATTCAATATTCTATAGGTACCTCCTACTTGAGTCTCCTTAATACCCAATATCCAATGGGACTCCTTTTCTTGATTCTTTTATTTCTTCAATCTCCCTTTTTTTGCAACAAAGAACTAATCCCTACACGAGGAAAGAACATATACTTTCAACAAATCAAAGATGAAATTCTTATCTATCCATTGTAGGAAGATTATCAACTTGTAAGAACTAATTTTTTGTAGCAAAAAACATAGATAGCAGTAAGCAAATCCATGCAAATATCTATATCTCTATAAATCAATAAACATCACTATTTATCGTTCAATCTAGTAGAAAATAGATCTATGTTGAGTCCTAGTCTTCACAAGTTTTCTTGCAACTCTGTGGAAAGAATATAGTCAAAAAGAAATTTTAGAAATTATAAAAATGAAATGTCCTTATCTCCTCTCAATATTCTTGTGGATATCTCTATTTCCTATCAATATACCATGTGCTCTGATACCACTGTTAGCTTTTGATACTATATACTTAAGGAAATACAACCACAAGGTATAAAATGAACATGCAATATTAACTATATAATAGTGGCAATAACTTAAGCATGTAAATAGCATGAGAAAATTTAAAAAATACTCATAAATTAGCCATTAATGAAAGCTCTTAAAAACTATATTGTCATACAAAATATGGATACCTCAAATACTCCATTCTTCATTCATGCTCTACATTGTATCTAAATTGAGCACTACTCTACTTATTGTGCTCTTGCACTCTCTCTTCCTCCTATCTCTCTACTACAAAGGCAAATATATAATGGAGTATGAATCTTGGTCTTCCATATTCCTATGACTCACTATATTCCTATTCTAGACTCATGTACACGTGGACAACATGCACATTTACATCATTGTACATTCTAATAATACTTGTGCATTTATTTATTACATAAAATAAATACTCAAACCCTAATATAAGACACAAAATCTAGATATGTATTAAAATATGGTACATTAGCATGTACTAAATAATGTAATATATTCCAACATTGATCACCAAAAGAGCTATGTTAATATAACAATATCGCTAAGATAATTCTCTATGAGAGACAGAGTCTTCCTGAGGGTAAGACCAATGAAAAGCACCATCAAGTCAACTAAGTTGGATCCTCATTATGTTGGGCCATTTGAGATCATTGATAATATTAGTACAATAGCCTATAGGCTCACCTTATTGTCCAACCTATCAAAGATCCATGATACTTTCAATATATCCCTGCTTATAAAATATGTTGCTAATCCTACTCATATTTAAAATATTTCTAAATTGTAGATGGAATATCCCTTAACCATTGAGGTGAAACCGATAAATATTTTAGGGTTTTATTCCAAGATGTTGAGGAAATGAACCCTATATCAATGTAAGGTACAGTGGGACCAATATTTTGAAAACTATGCAACGTGGGAAGATGTTGAAGATATAAGAAATTTTCATATTTATTTAAATAAATTATATGTATTATTTTTGCAAGAAATATAGATTGTGTTTATTCCAAGGGGGAGTATGTAACAACCTTCCTTGGTAGGAATTACACTTGACAACTAATCTATGTATTGATGTGTGGATATCTAATGCATAATTCCATTTTATGCTATCAATATGGGTTGATATTTGCACTATATATTTAGATTATATCACTTCTAAAAAAATTGTATTGTTGATGTATTTTTGGTTGTAGGACCAAGTACTCTCACCAATGGATTGGTATGGGAAAACCACCAGAATTGAGAGAACTATGGGAAATGATGGATGATATTTATCATCGATAACTTGAGGGTAAAAAGGATGCCCTTCATGTATATGCATTACATATTTGTTTTGTTGTGGTTAAACACACTATTGGGAGAAGAGATTATGATTAGCAAAGGAGACATACTTAGTAGATAGGTGATAACATCTTGGTTATCTTAAAAATACCTTCTACTCAAGGAATAACTTTGGTTGTGCCTAATGATGTTTTGCTTTGAATGCTTTTTACATGTGTTTGAAGCATGAAAGATGAATGGTTGTTATTTCTTTTCAATTTGGTATTATTATTAATGTTGGAATTCTAATACCAAAGATATTAGTATCAATGCTAATAATTAATATTAACATTTGATATTAATTTATAAGATGGATAAATAGTTATTATTATTCTAATAATGGAATGATTTAATGTTGCATGGAGAGTTATTAGCATTAATACTTGTAATTGGGAAGTTATTTATGAATATATTATGAGAACCATAGAAGTGACATTGAATTAGATTAATTAATGATATTCTTTTATATAAAACACCCTAATTATAAGTAGGGTGGAGCTTGGGTAATGTGAGGACTGTGAACATTACCTTATTGGAAGCCATGTGATAAGGCTTGAGGATGGAGGGTTGGAAAGCTTTGGATGGAAAGAATATTTTCTAATCCAAGCTCTTAAGAGGACTTCATGTGGAAGGAAAGAGGGTTGTCCAGAAGAAGAGAAACATAGACACAAATGGAGAAAAGGGTAAGAAGCATTGGATTTTGGAGCTCTTGTTCTCTACAGAAGATATATGCTCAAGTTGTTGCTATAGTTTAGATATTAAGCTCTTATGTTTCACTTATTTATGTGTGTAAAGCCTTTTCTTTTCTCTGGTTGTTGCTTAATTTGTATCCTTGGTATCTGAATCCTATCCTTGGAGCTAGGAACATTTCATAGATCAGCATAAGTGTTATAAGAAGTTCTTTTTATTTGGCTTTGTGTGTTGTTTTTGGAAGTGATGGATTTGGAATACCACATTCAAATTTTCCTTGATCTTTTTCAATGCTCTATCCAATCCATATAAGAGGTATATAGTCTAGGAGAGTTGCATTATTGTCATGATCTCTATATTCATGCATAGTAAGTTATTTATGCATATTATATATGATTTTATTAGTAGACATTTTATCTTAAGCTAAGGTTCAAGATTATGTTATTTGTTGAATATTTCATTTGAAGTTGATCATATTGATTTAAATTGTTGTTTATAGGGATGTCTTGGGTAAGTTGGATGCTAAGAGAATGTTTTTCTTGGGCTCCTTATTGTTTTGAATGTTTGGCTACTACATTGGATAAAAATGAGCAAGTTTTTGAAATAATTTTATTTAGTTCTTGTTTATTTAAGGAAGTTTAAAATTATAGTGTTTAAGAGCTTCTTTAAAAGTTTTATATTATATTGGTAGAATGTGCATAAGAAAGGAACATATATTTAGTAAATTATAATGTAGTTTTATATGTAATTTTCTTCTTCTTGAGGGGATTCAACTTTGGTTAATATTAGGATATGACTTTTGTTTAAGGAAAGAGATTAGAGAAAAGTAAATATCATTGTATATGGAAAATTATTATGGGTATGGCTATTTTATAGATTCCATATATGCATTAGGGATGTTCTATTTTGCATGCTAATGGTTTTTGGTTCTTTTAAAAAAGTGTTATTTAGTCTCTAAGCAAATTATGCATGAGTGAGAAAATGCTTGGTTTTATATTAGGTGCATTGAGTTTATATGAAAGAAAAATTTATGATGTTATTAATTGTTACCTAAGGATTGAGTAGATAAGGAACCATTAATGCGGGAAGTATGGGATTACCTCTTGGTTGTATGGATTTATTGTTTAAAAAGGTATGTTTTGAATGTAAGTTTTATTGCTTAGTGCATGTTAAAATTGTATAAGCAATCTATGAGCTATCATAATCCCCAAGCTTCTCTCAAAGTTTGTAGGGAATTTTCTTTCATGAAAAGGATCATGAAAAGAAGGTGGCATAGAGGCCACTTAGGTAGATTTTCTCTAATGTATTTGGGAATGAAAATTTGTTATGTAAATGGAAGTTTTGTTATGTAATACTTGATTATTATTATTCTAAATTAATAAGGCTTGGAAGTCTTTATGAGAAATGAATGGAATGTTAGTTTTTTATATTTTGGAAGAACGAATTTGATTTAAATTTATGATTATAGCTTTTGAGATCTTCAAATATGTTCATTATTTCAATAATAAGATGATGAGGTGCTAAAATGCTTTTAATTTTGTTATATGAATTATTGGTGATGATAGTAAAGTAAAGTGTTATATTTAAGGATATTTTAATGTAGCACTTGATTAAAATTGATGTTTTTACTAGCATTATGTTGGAGCTTTATACTAGATGCTAACAACATTGTTCTAGATCTCTTAAAAGCATGTAAGCATAACACTTTATTATTTGATTAGATATATTATGGTTCTTAATTTATTTATGATTCTTGGGTTATGGGAGGGCTTGGGTGAGACTTAAAGCCATATTAGAACCCTTGAATCAAGAAGATAACCCAATTCCTAGAAGGAGTTGTGGTGATGCAATATCTAAGAAGATGTGTTTTGTGGAAGGAGTTGTGGTGATGCAATAGCCAGGAGTTCATTTATTTGAAAGGATTTGTGGTGATGTAATAACTAGATAATGTGAATAATACACCTTGAATGAAGAGGCTAGGGTGTTTCAAAGCAATTATTTCTTTGGTATATTATTCACAAATTAATATAGTTGTGACACATTGAATGGTGAGGATTGGGTGATCATGTTCATTACCAGGTGAATGGTAATGGCCTTAGTTAGCCCACAAAGGTGTAGTAACTAAGCACTAACGAATTACACCAAAATAATCATATATAAATGGACTTATGTAGGGTTAGGGACTTAGATAATCATATTCCTTAATTGTTGTACCCATAATATAATCATGAGTATGCAACACAAGTGAATATGATAGACCAATCTACTTTAAAAGGCACATTGTGCTATGTTTCTAATCACATAGATGAAATATTTATGTTTGAGAGATATTTATGGTGTCCTAGATAACTCAATATATCAATAGGATGTCCGAAGCCCGATAATCATTGCCTAAAACATATACAAAGATTTATATAAATATGAAGATGTTTGATCATGAGGATTCGATTCCATTATTTATATAGTATAGATTAGAATATTTTGTAAGAAGAGTGTTGCCAAGTATGCCTTCCAAGGAAGTAGTGACCTTCCCTCTAATGACTATAATATGCATAAATGATTATGAATATGCAAGGGATTAGTAACAAGGTAACTACTCTCCTAGATGGTAATTTAGGCCTTGCATCTTGTCACAAATACAAATTATAAAATATGTTTGATTGGTCTCTTGCTTTTCTATTATATTAGGTTGAAATTTTTGACACTATTGATCCTATTTTTGGTATGCATACAAGTAATTGCATGATTACAAGGTATATCATCAAAAGGGTTGAGACCCCAGCATGACTTGATAGATAAGCTAAAGTATTGATGATATTGGTCTTGTAGGATTTTGGGTCAAGTTATCACATGGATATCTAAAGAAAGATGAAGCCTTTCACCTTTGCCCAATAAATGTACAAAATATTGTATATTTATATGACATTGGCAAAAGTTGTCTTTCTACAAATGTTGAATTTGTTATCATAATAAAAAGCCTAAAAAATTATCATTGATGTGAGAAGATATCCTCATGCAATTTGATCAAATTTTTAGAAAACACAAGGATTTGATAATTTCCTATTTTGTGCACTCACAAATTATTATGAGTATGTAAAATACCAATTATTGAGTTCCAATACCCTCTTAGGATCAATAAATTAGCAAGGGAATTTTGGATGTGTATTATGAAGTTTGACTATTCAATTTTTATCCTTATTAATTCAGATATCAATAGTGAAAATCCATACGACATGATCTGTTGCCTAGCATGCTTACAAATTATTACAGGTATGCAAGGTGTGGATTACATCATACCAACATTTTCTTATCGGTCCATGAATGAGTGAGGTGATGGCGAAAGAAAGGAAATTTTAAAATAATGAACTGTTTGCAAAAAAAAATTAGTATATCGACAAGTGGACTCATCATCCTTATTTCATTGCTTAGTGCATATATAAAAAAATTATATATATACATGAAATATCAAAATTATAAGGATAGAGAAGACTCTTTTCCCTACTGTTGTCTCTCAACCTAGATAGGAGACTAAAAGTTTCAAACCCCCCCAACCACAAGGTAGGGGAGTTAGAAAGGCATCCAAACCTTCTAAATGAAGATCCTCTGATGGAATGTGAGAGGTATAAATGGGCTTGCCAAGAAAATACTTGTTAAGTCAATCAGAAGAGACTTAAAGCCCTCAATTTTCATCATGTAGGAAACCAAAATTGATGCAAATAGCTCCTTAACCATAGCAAACAAAATTTGGAAAAAGGTAGATGCAGTGCTTAATCATGCTAGAGGATCCTCTAGGGGCCTCATGTGTCTATGGGATAAGCAAAAATTTGAAGGTAAATTAATCCATTATATTTATAGGGTCTTAAGTGTGCTATTCCATGATAGTAGAAACAATGTGTCTTGGGTCCTCACTAATATTTACGCTCTAAATACTCTATATAGAAGAGCACATCTGTTGGACTCCTTGAGAATAATAAAGGATTCTTTCCAAAACATTCCCTAGATTATAGCAGGGGATTTCAATACCTCCATCTACCCCTCAAATAAAAAAGGAGGGACTGAAGCCCCAATAAAAAACATGGAATATTTCAATGACTTTGTCAACTCAAACAATCTCATGGACATAAAACTCAAGAATGCAAAGTTCACTTGGAGGAATAGAAGAATAGAGAATCATCATATTCAAGTCAATTTGGATAGATTTTTTATCTCCTAGGAAGTAGTCCAAATTTTCAGTGATGCTTGTCTTCATTAATTACGTAAAATGGATTTGGATCACAGTCCTCTCATGCTAGAAAGTGACAAATCCAACCCTTACAGAAGACCCTTCAGGTTTGAAGCAATATGGATACATCATCCTAATCTAAGGTACAAGGTCTCTCAATGCTAGAAACAAGAGGTTCAAGGATGGCCATCCTTCAAACTTACCAAAAAGTTCAGAATCCTCAAATAAGACATAAAAATATGGAATAAAGAAGTCTTTGGCAACCTTTTTTCCAACAAGCAATCTCTAAAAGATAGACTTGAAAGGATAGAGAATAAAATTCAAAATGGGCAGATTGATGAACAAACAAGAACAGAAGAAAAATTAATCCTTTATAAATTCCACAATGTCCTTGCTTGCAAAGAATCCTTATGGTGACAAAAATATAGAGCCTTATGGCTCAAATACAGAGATTCAAACACAATTTTTTTTCAAGTATCTACTCTAAGGAACATAAGAAATAAAATAATCAAAGAGTTGATCAAAAGTGATGGCACTTCCACTACAAATATTGAGGAAATTAGAAATGAGGTAGTTTCATATTTTAGTTCTCCCCTTGAAGATGATAGTTCTTGTTCTACCCTTGCTCAAGCCTACATGCTCCATCATATCCCCCAGTCCATTACTGAGAGTGTTAATTCTAGATTTATTGCTACTTTCCAAGATGAGGAAATTAAATCTACCCTTTTCTCCATGCATCCTAAAAAATATCCAATACCTGATGGCATTTCCTCCCCATTTTTTCTAAACCTTTTGGGACACAGTTGGCTTCGATTTTTGTGCAGATATCAGAGAGTTTCAATCCTCAAAAATAATTCTACAAAGCTTCAATTCCACCTTCATTAACCTTATCTCTAAGAATCCCATGACTAAATCCCTATTTTATTTTAGACCCATTAGCCTTTACAATATTACCTATAAAATCCTACCAATGTCATTGTAAATTGGATGAAGAGTATCATGCCTAATCTCATTGATCCCTACCAAGGAAGTTCTATCCAAGGTAGATCAATTATTGATGGTGTCATTTCCATTCATGAAGATTTGCACTCTCTTTCCCAAACCAAAAAAGTTGCCTTTTTCCTCAAGCTCGACATGAATAAGGCCTATGATAGATTAAACTAGGATTTCATTTTGGCCATCCTCCTCAAGTTCAAATTCCATATTGAGTGGATTGATTTAATCAAAACCTGTATTTCTTTGCCCTAGTTTTTAGTCCTCATAAATGGATCCACAACGGGTTACTTTTAGAGCAGTAGAGGGATGAGGCAGGGGGATCCCATTTCCCCCCTTCTATTTATCAATGTTGTTGAATCCTTAGGAAATACTATCAAAGTAGCTTGTAGAATAGGCCTCCTATCAGGAATTAAAGCTTCCTCCTAGACTAATCCTATTTCTCACCAAAAATTCATGGATGACACTATTCTATCCACTAATGCTTTCGTGTTTGAGGCACAGATTATCAAATACATACTCCATATTTATGAGGAAGTTGTTGGGCAAAAAGTAAAAATCAATAATAGCAAGTTGTATTTCCTCAATAACCCTATCCAAAGACAAAATAAGATTGCTAGAATCCTTGAATTATCTATGGCTATCCTCCCAACCACTTACCTGGGCCTCCCACTTTTCTTTTGCCAATCCTTTGCTTCTATGTGGAAAAACGTCATAGAGTGGATCCAAAAGAAACTTGCCAAATGGAAGGGTAACCTATTATCCCAAGCTGCCAAAAGTACCCTCATATTAGCCTCCCTTAAAATTATTCTCATGTACTTCCTTTCTATTTTTAAAGCCCTTGTTATAGTGTACCACAGAATTGAATAGATTCAAAAAAACTTTTTGTGGTCAGGAACTGAAAACAAACAATGGGTTGCACCTTGTCACTTGGGATAAAGTATGCAAACCTAAGGATAGAGAAGAAATTGGGATCAAAAGAAACATAGATCTGATGGCCAAAAAATCCTGGCATCTAGTTATCAATACAAAAAATGAGTGGATATCCATAGTTCAAAGGAAATATTTGCAAGAAGCCAATTTCCTCAATGATAAAATCCCCATAAGAGGATCCACCTTTTGGAATTCTATTATAAGCACCAGGATGCTATTGAAGAAATGCCTAGGATGGATATTGGGGGATGGGAGCAAAATGGACTTCTGGAATGATAAATGGATTACAGAAAAACTTCTCATTGAAGATCCTTTTTTGTCCAAACTAAAAGCCTATACAGACCTCATGATAGGACACAAAGACTCAAACTTCTTAAGGTTTCAGAATAATAGATCCAATTGGAAAATCATTAGATGCATTATTCATCCTACCGAATCCATCATAATGAATTCCCTCTTGCACTCCACTATAATCCCATCTAGCAATTCCAAAGATCTCCTTGTTTGGGAACCTTCAGAGAGTAGATAATTTATTGTCAAGTCTGCTTACCAAAATTTTCTTGAAATTGAGGATATTCTATTTCCTTGTAACCTTATGTGGATAAAATTCCTCATCCCTAAGGTGTTCTTATTCACCTATATCACCATTAAAGAAAGTATATGTAGACACCTAAAATATGTCATGTCAAAGGCGAATACTCATATGGGACATGCTACAAGACCATATGGAAGATCTTGGATAGACTCCAGGCTAGAGTAGTGGTTCTAACCACTCAATTTGGGATCATTGGCCTAATCAATCTGAACCATAGAAGAGATCTGCATTCTACAATCTGAACCACAATTAAGACCTATGGTCTACAGTCTAGTACACAACTGTGACCTACGGTCTAAACTGAAGTTTAGTTGGTCTTCATTCGAGCCAAATCGGTTTGAACGACCATTTGTTCTAGAAGAATGCGGTTACAGGATGGAAGCTTACAATAAAACTATCCTAACTACCTCTTATTGATCTTGGATTCTCCATGAAACTACCCCTAGCCCTTGGGTAATCCTATAAATACCCCTTCCAAAATAGGACAAAAGATATAAAGCATATAGTGCATTTTGATAGCGAAGCGTTGTCAAAATAGAGAGAGAGCAAGCATTGGATATTGAAACAACGAAACCCTATAAAATTGTGGACTCACTTGAGTGCATTGAGAGGGAGTGTTGTTATTCAATTTCCAACTAGTCAAGCATCATGACAATTCATGCCATGGATACCCTAAGGAGCTAGAATGCTAAGAAATGTTAATTCAGGAAAACGGAGGCCCTATCGAGCAATTCAACCACTAAACCTGTAAGAGGACACTGAGGTGACCCTTGAACATCAATTTGACAAGAAGGATCAAGCCCATAGCCCTAGAATTGGAGGGAAAAACTACTTAATTTCTCACCACGGCTGAAAGCCATGGTGTACAATGTAGACCGCTCATCAGAGCTGCGGTTTGCAATAGGTGATAGATCTCCTTATTGTTTCTATTTTAGTATGCTTAATTAGGTTAGATTAGTTATTTTAGTGGGTTAATTCATGTTTAGAGATAATATGACTAATATATTTAGGGTTTAATCAATCTTGTTTTCATTATAGTAAGTAGGAAATTAATGGCTTCTTTTCATGTTAACTGGATTAATTTCATGCAATTGATCAAGTAGATAGATAGCTGCACTTCATACTTTCATGTTTCTAATAATATTTATGAATCTTGCACAAGTTTAATATGTTTTATCCATATTCTTGATTTCATATCTTTTATGACATTTTTATGCATATTTTCCTCAAAGGGCCTCATCATGAGAGGCTACCTATTCATTTAACACTTTTGTGTTGTTTCTTGACTACAGGAAAGCAGGTTAGAAGGATATGCAATCATCTAATTCCTTCCTCAACGTGAAGAAGAGGTTCAAATACACCCTAGAGAAGTTTGTGACTATTTAGAGAGCATTAGTATTATGCCTACCCCATTGGGAGCTTTGTAATTGTATCAATTGTATCAACATTTGGGTGACCCTAAGAGGGGCATGATTGTAATCGAGATTCTTTTCAATATTAATAAAAGAAGCATCTATTTTCTCATTATATGCAATCTTGTATCATTTTATGATTTTATGTTGATTTCGATTGATATATTAGATAGGCACATTGCTTTTTGGATAGGTCAGAAGGCAATCATGATGAAACTCCGTAATTTATGCAACTGATCTCTGACCCATGTGTTTTTTTGATATCAGGTGCAAACCGCAGGTTTCAACTATGGTCTCATTGTTGGCCCGTGGCTTCAAAACGTGGGCTACAATCTGAACCACACATCAGACCTACGGTTCACAACAAAAACAACAGACAATAGGGAGCCAAAGCTTGATCGGATGAGGACATGAGGTAGGCTCCATTTTTCACTCTCTGTACTTTTTTTATTTTGTCTGTGTTTTCCATGAAGTAGAAAAACAAAAATCTAATTAAGATACTAAAAGGAAATGAATTAGGTCTTGTTTATTTTTTTGAGTTTTGCTAGGCACTTCTAGGAATAGTGGACCTCTGAGTACAGTCCACCCTAGAATCGAATGTGCTAGGTTTAAAATTGTGTGTCAGTTTGCATGCTTGAGGTCCAATCAGAGGCTATATCATTGTAATGTGCATTGTCAAAAAGTCATATAGGATATAGCATGCATTCTTTGAAAATGAAACATTTAGTTTTGCATATCATGTAGGAAATAATCATTCATGCTATATTATGCATTTTTCTTTCTATTCAAAGAGTAAAAAGAACCACACACACCACGTTTCAATTAAACGCTAGTGAGTTGGGAGTGACATTCAACCACTAGTAGGGTCCAACGATGGTGGAGGTGACTTCCATCCGTTGGCCCAAATCCTAAGTACCTATTATTCTAGACCAATGCGGGGCCTAAGAACATTTTTTACCCTGGAAAATTTGTATGCATTCTCTTCGTAGGGTATAATGTTGACTAGGGGAAAATGGGTGAGGGACTTGTAGGACCGGTGCTCCTTGTCTGTGTGTGGAGTTTCATTGCCACACATGAGATATTTATGTGGCCTAGATTCACACCCAAGTTATCAAGCTGCAAGCATACCAGTGAAAGCCAATTAAACTAAGAATATCATCCAACAAGATTTAAAACATGACAAGAGTTTCTAATACTGATACAACAAATAATTGAAACAACATCAAACAGTTTAGGGCTCATTTTAAATTGTAAAAGAGATAATCACCATTGTATACCTTATTTTCTTAATAAAGAATAAATCTAGACACTAGGTGCACCATGGTGGAGACACGGGGTGGTCGAAAAAGGCATAAGCCTGATGCCAATGACCAAGCCCCGATATATTCACAACAACATATGTCGAATCCTCGTCCACATGTGCTTATCAAACATCATTTGGTGAGCATTAGAGGAGACAATTTGACATGAGGGGAACCTATTGAGTGTACCCCTTATAGAGGAGCTTCTATGCATTCCTATAGACATAGAATAGAGCATGGAGCCTCTTAGCATAAGGGTGTTCCACTAAAAAGCCATTATAGGGATTGCAGTGCATGTGCATCCATGGGATCAGCCAAAGGGTATGTTATACAGGGGTCCAAGTTGGTACCCCTACGTCATAGGTCTATAGGAGGATCCGTGGCTCCACCTTCAAAGTATAAATGGGATTGAGACCCGCCCATTCAGGGGCATGCATACAGAGCCACCACTGAGCATAGGCCTGTGCAAACTCCCGCACGTAGTGAACCTCAAAATATCACTATTGATATGGCTAAGGTGGGAGCCAATGGCACACCATCGCATGAGCGGTGGAGATCTAGACAGTTGGATGGCTTAGGTAGCATCCTTGAGTAGCTAGGCTATAAGCCTTTGGCTCCACCCATGTGTGCTCCAAGTGAGTGTAGCGGGGGTTCTATTAGGACTACTAGAGAGCATGGAGAGGATTCCAAGCACCCTCATATGACACATCCACCATCCACACATGGTGGCATAGAGCATAGGGCTTAGTAGGACACCAATGTTATCTTCACAGACAAAGGCAAAAGCATTGCAAATCAATCAAACGGGTATAGAACCCATAAGATCGCTCGTACAGAGCATGCATACCAAAGGCTTGTTACGACCGATCAACTTGATAGATCACACATACTAGTATCTGAGCAGCAATGATAGCTCCTCCAAGATTAATTAGAGGATACTCACCTAGAGAGGCAAATGCATTGAAGATGAGAATCTTTAGGTATAGAGGCTCATCAGACAAAGACTATATGAGTAGCCCATGCATTAGGAATGCATCCTTACCAAAAAGGAGCACGTAGAGCAGGAGGATAGGCTAGCCAGGGTTGGTCTATACACTCACATGGAGAATAGAGAGCACATTAAGAGGAAGGCTTTTTCACAAGTCAATGTGCAGCAGGAGCACAGAGACGCTCACACTCATATTAGTGCCCTACAAAGAGAACAACCACCACCATTCAAATATGAGAGGCAACAAAAATATGAGGAAGAAGAGGGAGAGGGAAACAATCAAGAGTATCCTAAAGACTCCCAAGTTGAGGAGGAGGAAGAGCAACATCCTCCACCTCGACAGAGGAAGAATGTACCTCCAATACCGCCCTTGTGTCAGCTTAGGGAGGAGGACTTTCTATCCTCGTAGGCCTATAAGGCCTTAGCTAAGAAGGTAAAAGCAATCGAGAGGTAAGGTGTGATGCTTCAAAATTTGACATTAAGAAAGATTCATAATGAGCCTTTGGATCCCTCGGTGCCTGCTCCAACATATCTTGAGCATTTTGTTATGCCCAGGCTAGATAAATTTAAAGGTGATGAGGATGTGCAAGAGCATGTCAAGCTTTTTGTATGCATGCTTCCATATTGTGAGCTATAATGCATTACTTTTGCATACATTCATCACAACCATCTCAAGCCCATCCTAGGAGTGGTTCAATTAGTAAAAGAAGCATAGTATCACCGGTTTTGAGTAGCTGGCTGATGCTTTCCTTGAATGATTTTCTTTTGGAATCAAGAAATAGGCTAACCTTTTCGATTTGGTTGTGCTAGCTCAATGCGATGACGAGCCAATTGAACAATATGGAAAGAGGTGGAGGAGATTAATGGTGAAGCTGCCATTCCCTATTCCTACTACGAAATTGACCCAAATGTTCACCAAGAGTTGTGCCAAGCACATCTCGTTATTATTGTATCTGTAGCAGTATCCAACATTCGAGGAAGCTTTGGCGCAAGCCAAAGTGATTGAGGATATCAAGTTGCAAGAAGGCAACTTGAAGCTTAAGAACATGAAGGAGGGGAACAATAAGAGCTCCATGAAATAGTAGGGCAAGTAGGCCCATGTAAATTAGGTGGTTTTAAACCTCCAGAGAGAGGATAAGGGGCAACAAAAGCAGAATTATCAGGCCCAACCTCCTCCTGCATAGTACAAAAAGTGCAATAATAATTATAAGGGAAAAAATAAAGAACAACACCCGCCTCGCCAATTCATGCCTTTGACAGAATAATTGACATCAATGATCCATCAATTATGCGAGGCTAAGGTAATTAGACTACTCGAAGTTAAGTTGGTCGACCCGAATCATCCCAAGTCAAAGGGGTATTAGGATGACCTATTTTGCATCTTCCATCATACAAAGGGCCATGACATCGAAGTGTGTTGGTCCTTCAAACATATTGTGCAAAATATGATCGAGAAGGGTGAGCTTGTAATACCACATAATCCACTGGCACTCAACAACCAAAACATGGGGATTTAATAAAATCCATTACCAAACCATGAGGCACCGTGCAACAACATTGTCTAGGTAAACCAAGTGTATGTTGAACCACCTACCCAGGGGTTCATAGGCATGGTGAATGTTGTTACTAGACATGGGAGATATGAGCAATTGAATCAACCTCATGCTCCCATTAGGATATAAGCTATGCCGAATTAGTAGCCAACTCAAAATATTCCAAGCCCACCAACGAGACCGATGGTGACCATACGGAGCAAGTTGGTCCAAAACCTGTAGATAGCTCCTATGAAGTTGTCTATAGATGAAATGATATGGTAGTCCCCCATGCACAAGGACAATATAATGGACATTCTAAGGTCCATCGAAGTATAGTCTCAAGATGCTCAAGCATTTACCAATTTTTTAGGACATGTACAATAGTGCCAAGAGCCCATGATCCAATTTTACGATCATGAAATCAAGATGGTTTCTACAAATACGATTGACCTGTCATTGCATATCATCACATGTGTTAATCACATGCCATTAAATAGGGTATTGATATACACTGGTTAATTGATCAATATAATAATGACCAAGGCATTGAATCATCTAAAGCTACCCAAGTCACATATTGGGCCCACCACCTTCACATTGAGAGCATTTAATGATGTCCTATGCTCAACGGTCGACACAATCATCCTACCTATTTAGGTAGGCCTAAAGACCATCTTTATGATGTGTCATGTGATAAAGGGTGCCGTGCAATATAAAATCCTACTTGGGAGGCCTTGGATTCAAGAAATGCATTACATTCCCTCTATATTACATCAATGTGTAAAATATCTGCATGAGGGATGAGTTCACATAGTGTTATCAAACAAAGAACCTTTCAAGTTCGTGAACCTAGAAGATTTTCCTAGGAGTTTCATACTCCCATAAATACACCTGTATGTCCAGCTTGCATCGCAAATTAAGAATCCAAGAGGAAAATGAAAAGTACATGCTCAACCATCAACATTTGTATCACATAGATCTGAGCATACTACTGCTACTTCACATATTTCAACTGCATCAGCTATGCTTCGGGATGACAAGAAGTTAAAGATGAAAATGGGTGAAAAATAGAAGAAACATGTGCTTGAACCAGTCGCCAATGAGGCTCCCATCCCCATGGAAGTGGAGGAAGCCCAGGACATAGCCGAGGAGGTACCTTAGCCTACCTCACCTGCATCATCAGTAGGGTCATCCACACCGTGGGTGACTATACATCTCACCAACATAGGGTTAGGTGAGTATATTGTGAAAAATGTAACCTTTGGAATAATTATGGAGACTGCACAAGAGATGGACCGACCGCATGCTCATCATTTTTTGATTAGATCAATAGTGCCATTGGGAGAGCCACCCAATCAGACTAACTTCATCTACGCCAGGCTGGATCAACTTCCAATGTGAACACCCATGGATGAAGATGGTGATGAAACTTTCATAGTAAATGTTCATTATCTATCCAACCTGGAGTACTCCATGCATATTTTTGAGTTATATCATTGGCATGGGTATGGACTTGTTCTATTTGAACAAGGATATAGGACTCTACTTGAGCCGCGTTATCAGCTGGCAACTAATAATTTTGGGTTGGGATTACAGATACAAGGACAAGATGATTTACTCATAGTATCCTTAGATTGCTTGTACCTTAGTTTGGGGTACGATGTGGACTTCAACCCATATCATCCTAATTCTTCCAGCTTCTAGAGGAGTAACCCAATGGTATCTTTCGTCACTTCTGAGCCACTTAAAGAAGACCATAAAGTAATTTTAGAGTAGAATGATATAGAGCAAAACCCCAAATGCAACTTGGATCATCAAATATTTAATGCTACTAATTACATAGGTGTGCAGAGGCATAACCCCATAGTTTTAGGCAATCTCAAGTTAGGATATATTTACAACGATGATGGAGAGGAGTCCATCTTTGAGATAAGTGGACCAAGTTATGATGGTGACAATGAATCCTCAAATGATAATCAATATAAGGATGAAGCTGATGGAGGCTATTTAAGGCCTTTGTATGTGCATTACTTATTACCTACAGATTCGATACATGTTATCGAGGATATTCTTCCCAACATTGATCATTTGGGGAAGAAGCAGAGCTATTTTTCTCATCGATGTCATACATATGAACTTATTATCCAATTTTTTTGGACATTGATGATAGCGACCAGGAAGTGAGATTCATGGAACCACACCTGCCGGAGCGTCCCCCACCTATAGGAGAAAATTAAAAATTGTATTACGATAGTGATGAAGAGGATGAAATGGAGAGAGCCTATATAGGACCTCCCTACCTACGTCACCGTAATGCACCTTATACGATTGAGGACATGAGAAGAGGAATCAACATCAGCCCTCGCCTTAGGGTAATACCGCAAAACTTTAATGTGATTTATCAAATGTTATTTCCCCATCCACCTACCTACATGGAGCTCCATGAGCCGAATTATCACATATTGCAACCAGTGCATAGAGAGGACCCAATAGTCTATAATTCTCATAGAGAAGACCTATTTTTACCCATTCCATTAAAGTTATATCTCGATTATGAGAGTTGCATCGATGATGTAGAGGTTTGTCCATGTGGTCCTGGAGATCAATTCCATTCCATCAATATGGTCTCCATTGATTTGACCATCCCACTCTGTAATCCAACCGATCCGTACAAACCGTTGCATTTAAATATAGATGCTATTGATTGGGATCGCACTGATTTGCCTATTGAGCCTGAAGATTTCTTCCCTAATGAAGAAATATTGCAACCATTTCATTTTGCACTAGGTTGTGCTTATGATGTTTATCATGCTGAGGGTGCTTTCGACATAAAACCTATCAACCCGGCTGATGACATCCATTTAATTCCTATGCCTCATCATCTTGAAGAGGGAACACACATGTCAGTAGAGGAAACCTTCAATGTGGATATCAATAGTGATCCCACTATTTCAAGGAAGGTTAAATTTGGATAAAGTCTCACTCCAGATGAGTGTACCACCATCATCCCTCTACTGAAATAAAAACCTTATTATTTTGCTTGGACATACAAAGATATGCCAGGTCTAGACCTAAAATTGGTTACTCATAACCTTTCGATAGATCTGACGAAGAAGCCGATCAAGCAAAAGCTTATAAAGATGCACCCAACATTAGCCTTAATGGTGACAAATGAGCTACAAAATTTGTTGGACATAGAGTTTGTAATCTCCATCGACTATCCAAAATGGGTATCCAATATGGTACCCGTAGGAAAACCCGATGGAAGAATCTTTATCTGTACAGATTTTAGAGACCTGAATAAGGCAACACCCAAGGATTCATTTCAGTTACCAAATATTGATGCTCTTGTAGATGCAACTATAGGTCACGAGATGCTCTCCTTAATGGATGGTTTTTTTGGTTACAATCAAATTTAGATTAAACCTAAAGACTAGCATAAAACCATGTTTATAATGCCATGGAGAACATTTTGCTATAAATTTATGTCATTTGGTCTTAAATATGCTAGTGCTACATATTAGTGGGCCATGACATACATCTTTCATTACTACATGCATAATATTCTAGAATATTATATCGATGAATTGTTGGCTAAGTCATTACTGCGGGAAGAGCATGTAGAGGTCTTGAGGAAGGTCTTTGATCGGATGATAGAGCACAATGTTAGGTTGAATCTTAAGAAGTGTTTATTTGGCATAACTTTTGGTAAACTCTTAGGATTCATTGTTTCTAAATGAGGCATCGAAGTCAACCCAATGAAGGTCAATGGTAAGACCCCAAGGTCCTACTATAAAATTATTAACAAATTAATGTAAATGTAATCACAGGCCACTCAAAGGGGGATCCCTTGTAATCACTTTGCCACTATAGGGGGCTCCCTCCTTAGAATATATATTCTTATTCTTCTTCTTGTATGATTTGATATGGATGGCCAACCTAATATATTTATCTACCCTACAACTACGTTGGTGAAGAGACATGATGGTTCACGTATGAAGAGACGTGATGGTTCACATTATGAAGGGTTGTGATGGTTCACTTTATAAGTTAATAATATAATAATTAAATGATTAATAATACTAACTAATACTAACTAATAATATTAGGATTGAGGATCCTAACATGCCACCCTCCTTAAAAAGAGCTTTTTCCTCAAAGCTCAAAGTGAGAAGCTTTGTCCTTTGTTTTCCAAGAAGGATTTTTGTAAGTTCTTGGACTCTTTTAATGGCATCCTTTCATAGGCAGGGATATCGAGAAGGATGAAGTATTAGCGGGGGGTTGCCAAGAACAATAGTAGAATCTTCCTTAGGAAAATCATGATGACGATGGGATGGAAACCCTTGGGGTTCCTCAAATACTTTAGAATGATGCATCAAAAGTGATGGTAATAATTTCATATCCTTTTTTGGTTCCTTGGTAGAGCCAACGGAGAAGGAGTGTGTAGTCACTCTGCGTTGGTTTCGAATAGGTTTGGTCATATGGAAAGACCTCACTATTGGTGAGTAAGGTATGTTTAGGTCTTGTAGAGTGCATTTTTGGCTAGCATTTATCACTTTGGGTATGTCTACCTCATCCTTGCTTGGTACATCAATCACTTCTTGTACATCGAACTCATCCTATAAGTTAATAATATAATAATTAAATGATTAATAATACTAACTAATACTAACAGTCAAGGCTATCTTAGAGATGCATCCTCCCTCTAATATTAAATAATTAATAAGCCTTAAGGGTAAATTACCATCGATAAAGTGATTCATCACTTAGTTATCAGATAAATATCGACCCATGAATTGACTACTACATAAGGGGTCCCATTCAACTGGGACAAGGACTGTCAAGCAGCTTTCGCTGAAATAAAGTAATACCTGGAGACGTTGCCAATTCTAGCTCCACCAAGGCCAGATGTGCCTTTTATACTATATATATTGATGACCAAATTTGCATTAGGGACCATGTTAGCCCAAAAGAACATGCAAGGCAAAGAACAAGCCATATATTATATTAGTCGAACCTTGGTGAGTTACGAGCTAGGGTATGCATATGTGGAGAAACTGTGTTTAGCAATAGTGTTCGTTACTAAGAAATTACAACACTATATGATAATTCATACGACATATGTAATATCAAAATAGAATCCTTTGCAGTACATGATGAGTGAGACGTATCATAATACACATACTGCAAAGTGGATCATGCTACTGACAAAATTCGATTTGGAATTCATAAGCCAAAATTCCATTAAGGAACAATTCATAGTTGATTAGCTGGATGAGGCACCACTGTCAAACAGTATACCTCTAACCATTGGGCTTCTAGATGATATGGTCTTCGTCATATATGAGTCTCAAACCTGAATAACTAGAGAATAATGTTGATATGACCTTGTTCTTTGACGGTTCAAAGTGCGAACATGGAGGTGTTGCAAGAATAGTGTTTATCATGCTGCAAGGAGCTCTAATGCCCTTGTCATTCAAATTAGACTTTTCTTGCACTAACAACAATGTTGAATACAAGGCCCTACTATTGGGCCTCCATACATATGTCACCATAAACATTAAAATATTAAACATCTTTGGTGACTCCTTGCTCATAGTCAACCAAGTTAAGGGGCTCTTTCAATGCTGATATCCTATGTTAAAAGCTTATAAAGATCTTGTTGTTACATATTTGATTAAATTAGAATGGTATGACATTGAGGCAACCCCTCATTCATCAAATAGGTTCACAGACACCATGGCATATTTGGAATCCTTAATCCCTCAAAATACTTCTTCGGATTTCACTACCATCCATGTCAAGATGCTCTTGCATCCTGTAGTAGAGCATGCAGCCTTTCATAATAAAGAGCCAATCAACATGATTTGCATGGAACCAAAAGTTGAATGGTTCTATAGAGCTAAATACTTTCTAAAGAAGGCCCCTTGGGGGTCATTAACCTCTCAGAGTTCAACTGGGAGTGGTACTACCATTCACCACAAGGTTGTTTCCCAGTATGCATTTGCAAAAGTAAATATGTAGAGGGAGCAAGTCATATTGGAAGTTGAAGTTGAGGCTTATCAGAGCTGGATGTCACAAATCCAAGACTTATTAAAATTTGGTATAATCCCAAAGATATTGTCATGTGCCGCAAAACACACATTCAAGCAGAAAGCGACTAAATATGTCTTGATAGGAGATATATTGTACCGATGAGGTTACGATGGAGTTCTCCTTCGTTGTATAGAGCCCGAAGAGTCATCTTGGGTAAATTATCAAGCTCCTGATGGTATGTGTGATGGCCATTTTAGCGGCATGGCCATCATCAAGTGCATGCTTCGAATGGGTTACTATTGGTCCACTATGGAGAATGAGTGCAATGTGTATGTCAAGAAATGCATCAAATATTAGTATCATGCTAATATTACGCAATTGCCATCGCAGGGCTTACAGCCCATCTACGTGGCTTGGCCATTTTCTCAGTGGGGATTAGATATTATAGGCAATATATATCCTTCGTGATAAGGTCAACATACATTTATTATCATGGCTACTGAGTATTTCATAAAGTGGGTGGAAGCAATACCCTTAACAATGAAAACTGGAGCTCGTATAGCAGAGTTTATACTTGAGCATATCATAAGTCATTTTGGAATTCCATCCAAAATAATTTTGGATAATGGAACATCATTTAAGAATAAAACTTTGAGATATTTGACATCTAAGTATAGAATCAAATAAATTTTTACAACTCCTTATTATCTGCAAGCAAACAAGCAAGCTGAGGCCTCAAAAAAGATAGTGGTGGCCATCTTGAAAAATACGGTCCAAGAAAACCACAAAGATTTGCATATCCAGCTGCCCCTTGCATTATGAGCTTATAGGACTAGTATTAGGATGCCCACTGGGGCAACACCATTTTCAATAGTATATGGCATTGAGGCCATTATGCCCTTAGAGTTATAAATTCCAACACTACGAGTTGCATTGAAAGAGTTCATTGATGATGATACCATGTGGTAAGCTCGACTGGATCAACTAACGATGCTTGATGAACATCACGTGAATGCCAAAGAGCATCTCTGTGTTTATCAAGAATGACTAAAATGAGATTATAATAGCAAATTACACCAGATAGACTTTGAAGTTGTGGATCTTGTCTTGAAAGAGAACCAATAGAACTCTAATTCACCGCCAAATATGTGAGACAAATTTGCAGCTAATTGGCTAGAACCCTATACCATATATGAAAATATTGGTTTGGGTACTTGTCACCTAACATCTCTAGGAGGTGTTGAAGAGCCTAAACCTCTCAACATCATCCATATTAAGGTGTTTTATGCTTGAAAATATAGCAAAAGGCTCCACGGGTTCCTAAAACTACTTGGTCGTGTAAGTCAAAGACCTAGAGGTTTTGCTTATAACCACTCGGTGATCCCAAAAGGTCCCGAGGGTTTTCTTAAAATCACTCGGTCACCCTAAAAGGCTCCAAGCTCTCTTGTGAGTAGTTTGGTCAATAAAAATCTCCAAAAGTATTTCAAACCTTTTGTCAACCCCAAAAGGCTTTGAGGGTTTGCTTAAAACTGCTCGGTCATCCTAAAAATTTCTAAATTTTTTTTGAAAAATTTCTTGGTCAATTTAAAGGCTCCCAAGGCATGTACTTGTTGTTTGGTCAAATATAAAGGTTCAAAATCAACAAAAATTATGAAATCAATAAAATCCAAAAAAAAAATGGTAAAGCATAAAATCCAAAAACATTTGCGTTTGCATAATGCATTTTCATTTACACATGCATTCATTTCATTATTGCATTGCATATAGGTATTCGTTATCCATTGCATTCCATAGTAGGATGGATTGCGTTTGTCAGTCTTACAAATGATGCCATGTTTATGTTTTAATCATGCACGTCTGCATTTATCATAACCATCATTCATGTGAGTAAATGTGTTTGCCAACACAACACTTGTTGCTATGAAATATGTGTGTACATATACCAAAGTTTTCCAGTCACTCAGCCATACCTAGTGGGTTTCTTAGACGTTGTAGAAAGCTTCTTTTGCTTTTGTATATGAGGTCACTAGTTGTGATAGTGCTTGGCATATCAAGATCTCGTAACTAATTAACACATTTAAAATTCTACTAAGATAAGGGAGGATGAAGGCTGCAAAAGTGGTCTTGGGTATTTAGAGAGATGGGTTTTAGTACCTACTTATCTTGCAAATAGTTTGATCTAGAGTGGTGAACCTTGGCAAAAGGACAAGAATTTGCCCTACTCGTACATAGATACAAAGTTTAAATTTCAAACCCAAAGTTCAAAGTTCAAATATAAAATGATATAGTGAATCAAAATCACTATAAAAATCCCTTGATCAAGAAAAATGGAAATAAACAATGGTTTTTATCACTCAGAGTAAAACATGAAAAAAAATGATTTTTATCACTACATATGAGCAAATATAAAAAATGGGGTGAGAAATTGAATCCTTGGATTGTTCACTATTCAAAGCCATAGAATGAACCCTGATTGTAGCAATGGGTTGAAAGAGTCCCGCCTGCTTTCGAAGTAGTAGTTCTATTGGGTGATCCCCAATTACAGCAATGGGTTGAAAGAGTTTCGACTATTTTTGGAGGGGTAGTCCTTGAAAACACGAGATTCCGAAAACAAAAAGGATAAACTAAAAATGCAATGTAAATGAAACTAAAATAACGCTTAAACCCTATGTTATTGAAAAATGCGTAAAAAGAAAGAACATGAACACAAGATATTAAAGCAATATAAAAATCGGCCCTTTTATTGATATGCTTTTCAAATTTGTGTTACAATGCGTCTCCTTCCTTTTTAGGGGATAGGAGCGTTAAATGTTGGTCTTTTACAACTTGTTTCAGAATTCCTTCTTCCGCGTGCCCACATATAAGATGGGCGAACCAAAACGTTGTCGCCGCTTGCGTTGGTAAAGGTAGATTCCTCGCTGCTCCTCCAATGCTGCAAATCTGCGTTCAAAGAAACAAACAAAGAATCAGTAGCACCTGTGTATGAAAAATAAAAGATGAATCTAACGATGGTTAAAATGAATCTAAATGAAATGAAAACTTGACAAAAGCATAAACATGAAACTAGCTAAATACTACAAAAGAAATAAAGCGGGGGTGCCCGAAGGCAAACCACCCGCGGGTGAAACTTTGCTTCGACACCAATCCGCTTAGGATGGGTCCGAAACCTGATGTGATGTGTTGTCGGCAAATTGGTAGGATATTGTGGTCAGAAAATCGGTGTTGGTTCTTGATTCGTGCCTTCAAAAGTCACCCAATAACCTCTCTTTCGATTAAGAGATTATGGATGTTGAAAACACAAATCGCAAGTAAGTGAATTAGCAGCACTTCGTCGCTCAAAATGCTCCTTCTCTGGTATATCTTTTGGGTGAGGAAACTCACCATTTTATAGACCCAAGGGGTCTCTTTGAATTAACATGCAAAAGTGTTTCTTTGCATGAATGCTTTTTGTGTGAAGAGAAGACTTCTTCTTGATCAAGGGCTTCTTAACCGCCTCTCGTGCATGTCTTTGTATGTTTTAGAAAAGCTCACTTGCACTCCCATGCAATGAAGGGATAGCTAAGTGGCAAATCTGAGTTGTCTAAAAAGCTTACTCTCATTCCCATGCAATGAAGGGAAAGTCAATTGGCGGATATGAGTTGTCAAAAGAACTCACTCGCACTCCTATGTCATGCAGGAAAAGCTAAGTGGAAGTTCCGAGTTGTCACATGCCGAGATCCGACTTTTTGTCGGTCAAACCTGGCATTCGTCCCACCCCGAAGCGAGCATCGGTAATCGTCTCTGGGTGAGACGAGTATTAATCCGCACTCGTCCCTGGGTAGGACGAGTACAAATCCGCACTCGTCCCTGGGTGGGACGAATAAGCAATAAAGTGTCTAAAAGGTGCCAAATTGATTTTTGACTTGCAAAACTATTGTGTGAGTGGTTAGAACCACTGTTTAACCTCTGAGGGCTGCCTTGGGGGCTATGTGTGTTAGTGCGATCAATGCTTGTTGTCACATAATCGGATTGGTGCTATTTTGGTGTCTACAGATGCCCCTTTTTGGGAAGCGCTGCACATGGTGCAGTGCTGAGCAAAAATATATAACCAAAGCACTAATGATTAGGGTTTCTCAATAACCTAACCAACTCTTGATGCCCCAAGTATGGAAAGGGCACGCATTCTTGAATCCTTGCTTCTGACGAGCTAAGGAACTTAAATCAAGCATTAACCTGGTTCGGTGAGGTATTACTTGAACTTAGACATTGATCATCATGAATAGGCAAAGGGCGCAACCTTTTGTCTGTGGGAACCTTGAGTTCATGATTCACGAATGCCAAGTATATGATCGCTTTGTGATAATTGCTTGTTTGCTGCCCAAGCTAGGGGCGCGATTGTCTTTTGCAATGATCCTTTGAATGCGTGTCATTTCCAAGACCTGGGTATAATGGTGTTGATTGGCAACTAAGTGTGACTACCCCCTCAAGCGACGAATCGATGAGGGAATGACCGACATGAGAAAAGCGACGAGTCGCTTGACCCAAGATGACTTAGTGCAGGGTGCCTTTAGATGGTTTATCCGTAAGCATGCTCGAGCGCTTCTCGATTGTTTTGACCTATTTTTGGTGGGTGTGAACCCATTTTGGGATGCCATTTGGGGTTAACATTGGCGAAAATCCGTCTTCCCGTGGAGCGGTCCGGCTATGGTAGCCTTCTTAGGGAGTAGGATAACGACAAGGTAGACCCCGACATCAATTTTCTTATGCCAAGAGGTTAAGTGCAAGAGCACTTTTGTCCGGCAATTTTTAGTGGTTTTGTTGGCATTTGTCATTTTTATGTTTTGGTTATTTTTATTTTTTTTTTTTATTCGTCCGGGGGGGACGAATGCCGTGATGGTACTCGTCCTGGGGTGAGACGAGTGCGCCACGATGGTACTCGTCCTGGGGTGGGACGAGCGCGCCGAAAAGCGCTCGTCCCGGTCAGGGACGATTACCAGCTGGCAAAAAGTATAAATATGCGAAAATGACGGATTTGGCTCATTTGCACTGTTCAGCGATTGCGATTTGGAGCTCTGGGGAGGAGGAGGTAGATTTTCTGACGCGAAGCGCTGCCAGATTTTCCAGCCATCATGAGTGCACAGACCGGGTCATCGAGCGGCGGAGCCGAGGCGAGACCAATAAGTGCACTATCTCCTCGATTTTGAATTTGAAAAATGCAAATGTGTTTTTATGTTGTTTTTCTTTTGTTTAAAACATGAAACCCTAATTAATTAAATTAAAAGGTGAATGAATGAAACCAAATGAAACATGGATGCAAACCGATGGAAACTTAGATGGAAAACCATAGGATAAACCCAAAATGAAACTTAGAGTAACACCTTAGGGTAACCATGGTTAAAAATGTTTTGTTTTTGATGTGAATGGTAAAACTTAGGTCGAAACCATAAGTAAACCATGCCCAATTTTTGTGTTATTTTTATGGAATTAAAAATGAAAAATGGATGAATTTTTTTTTTGAAATGGTAAACTTAGGTAAACCATAGGTAAACCATGTCAAATTTTTGTTATTTTTATGAAATTTAAAAAATGAAAAATGGATGAATTTTTTTGTTGAAATGGTAAACTTAGGTAAAACCGTAGGTAAACCATGTCAAATTTTTTTGTTTTTATGAAATTAAAAATGAAAAATGGATGAATTTTTTTGTTTGAAATGGTAAACTTAGGTAAAACCGTAGGTAAACCATGTCAAATTTTTGTCGTTTTTTGATGAAATTTAAAAATGAAAAATGGATGAATTTTTTTGTTTGAAATGGTAAACTTAGGTCAAAACCGTAGGTAAACCATGTCAAATTTTTGTTGTTTTTTATGAAATTAAAAAATGAAAAATGGATGAATTTTTTTTTGAAATGGTAAACTTAGGTAAAACCGTAGGTAAACCATGTCAAATTTTTGTTGTTTTTTGATGAAATTTAAAAAATGAAAAATGGATGAATTTTTTTTTTGAAATGGTAAACTTAGGTAAAACCGTAGGTAAACCATGTCAAATTTTTTTTTTTTATGAAATTAAAAATGAATATGTTTTTTTTAAATAAATAGGTAAACCATGTCAAATTTTTTTTTTTATGAAATTAAAAATGAAAATGATGAATTTTTTTTTGAAATGGTAAACTTAGGTAAAACCGTAGGTAAACCATGTCAATTTTTTTGTTTTTGATGAAATGTAAGATAAAAACTGAATGAATTTTTTTGTTTTGAAATGGTAAACTTAGGTAAAACCGTAGGTAAACCATGTCAAATTTTTATTGTTTTTGATGAAATGTAAGATGAAAACTGAATGATTTTTGTTTTGAAATGGTAAACTTAGGTAAAACCGTAGGTAAACCATGTCAAATTTTTTTTTTTTTTTTTTGATGTACATGTGAATGAAAGATGTTACTGTATAGTTATGCATTTTTGTACATGTGATGGTAATTTGATGCATGTTTTTGATGTTTGTTGTTTTCTGTGATGTGCAGGTGGTGAAGAGTCGACATCGGGTGCCGACGATTTTTTCTAATGCCCGCGAGGCGTTGACAGCTGAGGATTGGGATTGGCTTGATGCCCTAGGGCTCAAGCATGTGGCTCGATTGGATGCAGTTGTGGCGGATCGGGCGTACATCACAGCATTGATCGGCCTATGGGATGTTCGGACGAACACCTTCCATATTTCGACAGGGGAGATGACAGTCACCTTAGAGGACGTGTATCGGATTCTTCGGATTTCGATAGACGGGGTTCCCATTCGGACGACTCCACGAGGCCAGAGGACGGCTGTACTGACGCGATATTTTGGACATGGAGAGGATGAGGATGGGATGACCTCGTTGGAGAGGGCGGAGTTGGATTGTCAGATTGGGGGGATTTTGGTACGATATTGGTATGCGAGGGGAATGTTGGGAGTGAGGCATGCACTACTCATGAGCCTCATTTCCAACATGCTCCTGCCAGACTCGTCAGGAGCGAGGTTCCCATGGAACCTATTGGAGGTGGTGTGGCGTAGTGGATTGTCCGATGAAGAGCCGATGATTATGAGATGGGGCCGACGCTTTTGGCTCAGTTGTATGATGAGTTGTATGAGGTCCGCTGTCGGAGGCGAAAGGGGATTGGCTGTAGTTTCTTGTTGCAATGCTAGGCATGGCAACATATAGCCGTAGAGCGACCACGAGGGCTACCCTGGACTACACGGCGGACATGGTGGATAGGGATATTGGGTATGGTGCTCTATGGTATCGGTCGGAGGAGCGAGGGCAGAGTCGACGGTTTGTGGGAGACGTAGACCATTACAGAGATGCATTGGCACGACTGACTCCCGGAGATGTGGTATGGAGGCCATATCGGGATTGTCCCGCATGGCCAGAGGTGGATGAGTGGCTTCGACGGGTCCAGAGGGGGAGATGGGTGATTGGGCGACATGGGACAGAGCAGGAGTACTTCCACTACCTTCGAGTGACACGACAGTTTGGGGTACGCCAGGGGTTGCCTGGGGAACCCGTAGTCTATCGACGTCGGAGTGATGAGAGGACCTTAGCTGCATCGATCCTCGAGCCATTGGGGGAGGAGTCGGATATCGTACTGGACATTTCGGACGTAGATGACGTCGGAGTGACGACCGAGTACCAGGAGTGGTGGACGCTGTGGTAGTGGCGAGGTGAGGGGCCATTGGGAGGAGATGAGGCAACGGGAGGCGGAGAGGGTGCAGAGGCACCAGGAGAGGGTTGGGGAGCTCCTGCGGATGTGGAGATGGTGGAGGTGGCAGATGCAGGAGAGGATTTTGGGGAGGAGGAGCAGCCAGAGATGCAGGATGCTCCAGAGCAGGCTGGGTCGGGGGAGACAGAGGTGGGGTTGCACGCTGAGGTAGCACGATTGACGAGGTTATTGCAGAGGCGAGATGGAGAGCTTGGGGAGATGACGCAGGAGAGGGATCCTCTGCGGACATAGTTAGTAGAGTGAGAGAGCGCAAGGGCTGCGTCTCACCAGCAGGGTGGTGATACGGATGCTACACGAGAGAGGGATCTCCTACGGGTACAGCTAGCACAGCGTGATGAGGCAATCGCGTACTATCATAGGCGAGAGGCAGAGTGGAGGCGACGGGAGGCAGATTGGGGGACATCGATCGGAGATGGAGGGTGAGATTATCCACCTGGGTGGGCGAATACCAGAGCCTTCGACTAGTGGCTCGTCATATAGGACGAGAGACAGTGGGACGGAGCAGTCGACATCATCCCGACGCAGGCGACGAGATGAGGGAGGTGCGAGTGGGCATGATGCAGGGGCGAGCAGTCGCCCTGAGAGGTCTCAGAGGACTGATACTACAGGGGGTAGTTCTCGTCGCATCGATCCTACGTGATCATGGTGGCCGACGCCCTAGGCTGGGGGTTTTGAGATTTTGGATGATGGGAGCGAGGTCCGAGGACCAATGCACTGTAGCCTCAGGCAATTTTTGTTATGTATATATATACAGATGATTCTTTTTGGTGTTTATACATTTTTCATGATTTATTTTTATGTACATGTTTTTACATTGATGTATGCATATGCGATTATGAATGCGATGATTCTAATTTGTATGATGTATGCATATGGAATGAATGAAATGAATTGTTGATGATTTGTCGATGCACCATAGACTGTACAAGATTTGGATTGGACTTGCTATAGTAATGGGATAACTTTGTGGAATGCTTGTGCATGTGAAAACTTTGTTTTTGTATTTTGTCTATTTTTTTGATGGTGATGTATGGAATGAAATGTATCGGTTGTTTGAAAATGTAGTTAAGCTTTTCTGAGATGCAGATATTTTAACTAACTAGCCAAGACTGTACATTTATCTCGCAAGACTTTTGAACAAGGTCTAAATTCGACTTGAATTTAACCAAGTTATTTCACATCCCTGTGTGTGCAATTGAGTTCGTTTATGTGTTATTCATCAGGATACCGCCAGTGCCAGATGGGCTTTCAACCGAACCTGTACCGAGGATCACCTAATTAGCTCCACTAACTCCTTTATTGTATTTAGTCAGATTAATCTGCGATGCTATCTAGGATACCATAAGCTAGCTCATCCACATGCAAACATTGATCTGCACACAAGTTAATGTGACAGATATATCGTCATGCGGGAGGTTTACCACCAATGACCGATAGGCTATCAACCAAACCGGTACTGAAGCTTGCCTCATGACCTGTCGAAATGTTGAGAGTTCCAAGGATTCAAGTTCGACTCCCTTCTTTTCTTCAATTGTATTGGGATACTTGCTCTTTATAGTGATAAAATCATTGTTTATTTTTGTTTTATTTATTTTTTTTTTTTTTTTGAGCAAGGGATTTGAATATGGAGTGACGAGAATCACTATTGTTTGTGCCTTTTGATGTGTGCACCGTAGGATGTCAAATTTTAGTGTTTTGACGTTTTGCAAATTTTTGATGTTTTTGCAACTTTTGAGAACTTGGGATTCATGGGGAATTGGGTAGGGAGGATGCTTGTCCTTTTGCCAACTCTAGGGGCATTCGCACAGGGGGATAAGCAAGATAGCCGTTTCGCTTATGGTAACCGGGATTACGGTGAAAGTTTCATCTTTCGTTCACACAACTTAGGAATTTTTATATGTGTGTTAATTTGTGTTGGGATGCTACGTAACAAGGTGTGATCCAAGTAAAACTTTCCCATGTAAAATCTGTTTAACTATGTACAGTTTTGGCTAGAAATTTAAAGACATCTGAATGACGAAAACCCTATATACATTAGGAGACAACTGACGATGCTAAAATAAAAGGGTGATATGCTGGATGTATGCGTTTATGAAAATGGATCTGAGGTGGAAATGATGGAATTGCCAAGTAATGACAGCCTATGGTGCTTTTGACTTGTATGACCTATCGAAGTATGCAATGTATGGATGCAATGCTTAATGCAACCTATATTTTTGTATTTTGATTTTTATGAGAATGCATGGAATTGGAATGCAATTGTTTTTGTAATTTTGATTTTTTTTTTTTTTTTTTTTATGCATGGAATTGAAATGCAATTGTTTTTGTGATTTTGATTTTTGTGTTGTTTTTGTTGATTTTTAAATATTTATGTTGACCAAGCAGTAATGGTAATGCTTGGAGCTTTTGGTTTGACCAAAGGGTTTATAGATACCTTTGGGGCATTTAGGGATGACCAAGCGATTATGATAATCCTTGGAGCTTTTGGCTTGACCAAGCGATTATGATAATCCTTGGAGCTTTTGGTTGACCAAGCGATTATGATAATCCTTGGAGCTTTTGGTTGACCAAGCGATTGTGATAATCCTTGGAGCTTTTTGGGTTGACCAAGCGATTGTGATAATCCTTGGAGCTTTTGGGTTGACCAAGCGATTGTGGTAATCCTTGGAGCTTTTTGTTGGACTATGGCTCTCTAGATGTGGAATGGCCTCAAATGAATGATGTTCAAGGGTTCTGTTTCCTTGATTCCTTCAAGAGAGGCAAGCCGGTATGTTCCAGGTCCTATTTTACTGTCAATGATGTAAGGACCTAACCAGTTTGCCGTGAACTTGTCCCGTAGATGGGACGGCAAATTAGAATTCTGTTGGTTCTCTTTTAAGACCAAGTCACCAACCTAAAATTCCCTAAGATGGACTTTCATGTTGTATGCTTTCTTAAGTCGCTCTTGATAGATACGTAAATGCTCGAGAGCATTAACGTGTCGTTCGTCGAGCAACGTCAGTTGATCTAACCGGGCCTGCCGCGCAGTGTCATCATCGATGAACTCTTGCATTGAAATGCGTAGGGAAGGAATTTCCAACTCAAAAGGCATGACTACCTCGGAGCCATACACCAACAAAATGGAGTTGCCCCAATGGGCGTTCGAATGTCGGTGCGATAAGCCCATAGGGCAAGCGGGATCCGAATGTGCCGATCTTTATGATTGTCTCGCAACTATCTTTTTGAGAATGGCGACTAGCATTTTGTTTGACGCCTCGCTTGCCCATTTGCCTCGTGGATAATAGGGTGTTGAAAAGCTATGCTGAATCTTGTACTTTGTGGTCAAAGCACGCACATCTTTATTCTTGAATGGTGTCCCATTATCCGAGACGATCTTGGATGGAATACCAAAATGACATATGATGTTATGCAAAATAAACTCCGCAATGCGGGCTCCAGTCGTAGTGGTCAGCGGAATTGCTTCCACCCATTTGGTAAAGTACTCTGTGGCCGTTAAAATAAACGTGTGATGACCAGACGACGCAGGGGAGATCTTTCCAATTAGATCAAAGCCCCACTACAAAAAAGGCCAAACCGATTGGATCGATTGCAAGGCCTGAGAAGGTACGTGTGTCAAATTAGCATGGTGCTAACACTTCACGCACTTCTTCACATATGCGCAACAATCTCGCTCTAAAGATGGCCAATAATAACCCATGCGAAGAATGCGCTTTGCGATGGCCATACCGTTGAAGTGGCCACCACATGTACCATCGTGAGCTTGGGTGATCGCCCAAGCGGACTCTTGCTGGTCCAAACAACGAAGGAGGATTCCTTCATAATTTTGACGATACAAAATGTCTCCTAACAAGACATGCTTTGCCGCTTTCTGTTTGAATGATCTTTTCGTGGCTTGTGTCAATCCAAGTGGGAGATTACCTAGCTTGAGGTAATCCCGAATGGGTGTGTACCAATCTTGCCGATAGAAACCTCGATAGTATGAATGGCCAATCCCTCTTGAAGTCTATCCCGAACAAAAGCTGAGCAGGAAAGAACTTGTAAAAACAACGTGGTGTTGCTAGTAAGAGGGGTCGGGGAGAACAAGGACCCCTAGTTGGCTTGAGTCAAACAATCTCGAATTCGAGAGAACTTATCCGGAGATGGTTCAATCTGGATCATGTGGATTCCTGGCGTCAGATCAGAGCTTGCACGCTCCATCGTAGATTGCGATAATGTTTTAACCCGAATGGTTGTCATTTCACCATAAGGGTCTTGCGGGATGAGTGACCCCAAGGAGGCCATAGTATCCGCAAAATGATTTGATGATCGAGGGAGTGCCTCGATGTCATACCATTCAAGTTGTGCCAGGAATTTGTCCACAAGGGCTTTATAGGCCCGCAAAACTGGACATTTACATTGGAATATCCCCTTTACTTGATTGACAATTAACAACGAATCACCAAAGATGTTCAATCGTTTAATGTTCATGGTGATTGTTGTCTCAAGACCTATGAGCAAGGCTTCATATTCTCGCATTGTTGTTGGTGCACGGGAAGTCTAATTTAAATGACAAGGGCATTGGAGCACCTTGTGGAGTGAAGAATACAATTCCCGCACCACCCCCTTGCTCACATTTAGAACCATCGAAGAATAGGGTTATGTCAGCCGTGACTCAATGCTCATCGAATCTGCGACTCGAAACATGGAAGACCCCATCATCAGGTAGTTCAAAAGTCAGAGGCTGATCGTCTTCAAGAGGAGCCTCAGCTAGTTGATCGGCGATGACTTGACCTTTTATAGATTTTTGTCCAATGAACTCTATGTCAAACTCCGTCAACAACATGATCCATTTCGTCGTGCGGCTACTATGATAAGTATGACTCATCATGTATCGCAATGGATTCTCCTTAGACACAACATACGTCTTATTACTAAGCATGTAGTGGCGTAGCTTTTTGGTAGCAAACACCACTGCCAGCGAGCTTTTCAACATATGCATAGTTAAGTTCATAACTGACTAGGGTGCGGCTAAGATAGTATGTAGCCTGTTCTTTGTGAAGTTCATTTTTCTGGGACAGCATGGCGCCCAGTGCCACCTCAGTGGCTGAGATGTATAAATAGAATGACACTCCTGGTCTAGGTGGTGCCAATACTGGCGGCGAAGCCAAGTACTATTTAATGTCATCAAAGGCTGACTGGCACTCGTCATCCCAATGAAATGTGACCCCCTTTATGCAATAATTTATTCATGGGTTGGCATTTGTCAGATAACTGCGCTATGAAGCGCTTGATCGACGCAACCTTTCCCCGTAGACTCTCGAGCTGCTTGATGGTGGTTGGGGGACGCATTTCAAGGATTGCCTTGACTTTGTTTGGATCAACCTCAATTCCTCGTTTGGAGACTATGAAACCCAAGAGCTTTCCAGAGGTGATGCCAAAGACGCACTTCTTGGGGTTTAGTCTGACTTTATGCTCAATGAGGCGATCAAGGACCTTGCTCAAGTCACCGATGTGATCTCGGGTGCAAAAGAGATTTGGCCAACAAATCATCCATGTAATCTTCCAAAGTTTTGTGCATGTAATCGTGAAAGATGTACGTCATGGCACGTTGGTAGGTGGCTCCACATTTTTAAGGCCAAAAGGCATGACCTTATAGCAAAATGTCCCCCAAGGCATTGTGAATGCCATTTTTAGTTGGTCCTCAGGATTGATACGAATCTGATTGTATCCTGAGAAACCATCCATAAGGGAAAGCATTTCATGGCCCGCTGTAGCGTCTACCAACGCGTCGATGCTCGGCAAGGGAAAATCATCCTTAGGACTCGCTTTGTTAAGATCTCAAAAATCAGTGCATATGCGAATCCTCCCATCGGGCTTCTTGACGAGAACCATGTTAGACAACCATGGCGGATAATCCACACAGATGACAAACTGGGCATCCAACAACTTTTGTAACTCATATTTTACCATTAAGGCCACTGTTGGATGCATCTTGCGTAGTTTTTGCTTGACTGGCTTGATTTTCGGATCAAGCGTTAAATTGTGCGTGACTAGTTGTGGGTCTAGTCCCGGCATATCCTTGTATGACCATGCAAAAACCTCCTTCTTTTCCTTAAGAAGGGCAACATAATCGGCTCGCTCTTCGGGGGAAAGACTTACCCCCAGCTTGAGAATCCGTGGATTCATTGGATCTGTGCCGATGTCTACATCAGTCGTTGCTTCAACTGACATATGGGATCCGTCTTCCAACTGGTGTGGAATTGGGATCAGATGGATATCATTTGCTGAATTAAGATCATCATTAGGAACGTCAAGTTCCTCTTCAAGGATGGAAGACATCCTGAGTCTGTCCTGGAGTGAAATGAAACATCCCACCGCAAGGCCAATACTCTGATGGAGATGGTGGTGTGTCAGCGCGATCCCAATCAATAGCCTCTATGTCTAGATGCAATAATCATGTTGGATTGGCTGGATCATGGATGGGGGCGGTCAAGTCAATGGAGACCATGTTGATGAAATGATTGTAATCTCCATTACCGCAAATGTGACAACTCTGACATTCTAGATGCTCTTGGTGCTTTGGATCTGGCTCTGTAGGCACTGGCACAAAGGGATCAGCCCTATGCGCGGACCTGCAAATAGGGTCTACCCTAGGCACTGATGGTTTGATAGGGTCTCCAAGCGAAAGATGCTCTCGATATTCCTGGAGTGGCGGGTGCAGTAATTGCTATAACTGCGCCAAAGTGAAATGCCTCCTATGTCTTGGACCTATGTGTAAGTGTTCAAACATGTCATCTATGTCCAAAGGATTTTGTTGTTGTTGAGGTAGCCTATGCTCACTGGGATCATTCAATGGGAACATCATCAGAAGCTATCCTGATCGTCATTCATTGGATATTCATGCGAATGATCGTACTCCGACTCATCTTTAGAAGACCCTTCGTGGTCTTGTCCATCTTCCCCTTGTGGGTGAGTCCATGAGGTTTCTCCTTGTTCAGCCATAGGGAAAGGGTTGTTGAGGTCAACAAGGTTATTTGTTTGTAATGGGAAATAATCCCCCAATGTATAAGTTGTATTTGGATTGGCATATGGATCTGATGCCAACCCATCCTTGTTGCCTATCCCTAGGCCTTGCATGTTTTCGACCAAGATGTCGAGGGGCAAAGGGTGATTAAACCCTACTCCTGACTTGTCATAAGGCATTTGGTATCTTGGTTGACACAAAACATGCATTCCTTGTTCATACCGGCCTAACCCGTATCCATGCCAATTGCATTGGCTAAGATATCGTAATGCGAAGTCTGGGTTAGCCAGATAGTTGACATCTTCCACAAAGGGATCTTCATCTTCCTCTTCTTGTCGGGAAGGTTCAACGCCATGATCCAGGCCCCCAAAAATAAAGTTTGTCTGATTAGGTGGGTAGCCTAAAGGAACCACGGAGCCTATGGGGAGTCGAGGTCTTCCCATGTCTTGCATAGATTGAAGTGTGGGCGTTGCAACAACATTGCGCACTATATACTCCCCCATGCCCGTGTTAGACATCTCAACAGTAATCGTTGGCGATTGAGGGGAAGCGAATGGGAGTTCTCCTTGAGTCCACTCCATGTGGGGTGAACTAGGCGTCTCAACTTCCATTCTATTAGGCGTCTCTTCTGTAGAGATGTTGGAGACTAAAGGTGGTTCCGCTTCCAGGGGCTTCTTTCCTTTGTCCGTTGGTGTGGCCACCGTAGGTGGCATCGTTGTGGGAGGACTGGATGAAGAAGATGATCCCGCCTGAGAATTTGATTGATTTGGTGATGGAGATTCTTGCTTAGTCGGACCTCGTTTAGATGGATTTAACTGGAAATCCACATGCGTTGAAGGGAGGGTCGACTGCGGCATGATTTGCACTGAGTTGCAATATTTAAAAGGTTCCAAATCTATGGGGACCACGTGCACTTGTCCTTCAAATGTATACTTCAGACATTGATGAGCAATTGAAGGGACACACTTCATATCCCGGATCCAAGGCCGCCCAAGCAAGATATTGTAAGCCATCTCACCTTCTAAAATGTGGCACAACGTATGAATGGTCTTTTGTCCCACTTGTATGGGCAGGACAATTGTGCCAACTGTCGAGCATATCGCATCATTAAATGCTCGAAGGGTATAAGTGGAAGGTGCAATGTGAGAGGTTGGCAGTTTCAAATGTTTCAGTGCAACGGTTGTAATAATGTTACTGGACGAACCAGTGTCTACCAACACCCGCTTGTATGGAGTCCCGTTGACCCGCGCAATAACGTGCAGGGGTGGATCCGCTACATCTCCAGTCACCATTTTTAGCTCATCTTCCCTGAAGGTAATGACTGGTTCAGTACACTGTTTGACATGCCCCACAAAATTGTTGAACGAATCCGCTTCGTGGGGTTGCAATTCAATTGCCTTTAATATCTCCATAAGAGCTTCCCGATGGGGCGCCGATTGTTGAATAAGCTCATAAATGGAGAGCCTAGCCGATGTGGTCCGTAGACTTTGAGTAAGTCTAGTTCGAATCGTGGCCACTGGTCTAGGCGGGGGCAACTGTGTAGGATTCGGTTGATGTTGTGACGTGGATGGAACTTCCCTAGTGGCTGTCACGGGGACAACTCCTGGGTGTCTCTTGTTTCTTGTCACAATGCTAATCATCCCAACATACCCCTCCATGGGGCAACTCGTTGCACTTCATTGACATGCAGAGGTTTTGTTTGTGCATCATGTGTGGGTAAAGGATCTTTGAAAACACCCATTTGTTGGTTGTTGGGTGCGATGGGGTTATCCACTACCAATGTGTGATTATCAATGAGATCTTGCACTAAACCTTTAAACGTCCAACAGACATTAAGGTCATGCCCTTTCCTTCTATGGAATCTACAGAAAATATCCTCTCTATAGCCCTTAGGCTTTGGCGCATTAGGATCAATTGTTGGAATATCTGGCAGATTAATCAAGTTTGCCGCTGACAAACGGTCAAACAAGGAGTCCCTAGACTCAGTGTATGGTGTAAATTGTCGCTTGGGGCGACGCTGCTGATTTTGATCCTACTTTTTGTTATCTTTCTCATAATTATTGTGAGGCACCGCTTGATAATTAGCCTTTGGAGGTTGTGTTGCTTGGGTAGGCGTAGGGGCATTAATAGCAACTTGATTGACCGCGACGGGTTTCTGTTGCGTATTCCCTATTTTGGTGCTCTTGTTCCACTCTTTTTCTTAGGCTTGGCAATTTTGCCATCCCGTATCTTGATCTCTTCGATACGTCTAGCTTGCGCCAGAGCTTCTTCTAAAGTGGCGTATTGCTGCAGCTGCAATAGCACAGAGATCGATCGCAAACAACTCTTTGCGAACATTTGAGTTAGGTCGGACATAGGAGGGAGGTAGGACAACTTTGAAAGCACCGTCCTCCATCGATTCCCATATGCTACCATAGACTCCTCCTCATACTGTTTGAGGCTAGCTAGATCACTGAGTGACGCCTTTTTCTTTGTATTGAAAGCAAAACGTTCTAGGAACGCGTCCACTAGTTGATCCAAGTTGTAGATGCTATGCTTCGGTAGATGGGTAAACCAATCCGAGGTAGATCCTACGAATGTGGTTATGAATGTTCTCAATAGCAATGCATCATTGTCTTGTATACCAAAGCATTGGCTCAAAAATCGTGTCACATGCTCTTGAGCATCCTCATCCCCTTTAAAGAGTGCCAACTGGGGCAGCTTGAAATGTTCGGGGTATGGAGGTGTTGGCACTGATGGATGCATCGGATGACTACGGAGTTGGCGTAAGGTAGGCTTTTGGGGCCCAGCAGTCTTGAGTTCCATAGTCTCTAAGCATTCTAACAACACTTTGTATGCATCAGAGGACGTAATCTCCTCCTCCTTGGTTTGTTCCCGCTGTGGGTTGCGGGGAACTTGAGGCCTTTGAATGGATAAATGGGTAGCATCCCTTCTGCCTTGATAGGGCATTTCAGCCCGCTCTTCTTCTTGGTAATAATCCTCATAATCTTCTTGAGGAGTGTTTGGCCTAGGCCTATAAACATGGACGGGTGCCCGCGGAGGATGCCCATCATGGTTGCGGGGAATGGCCTCCCGCTCAGGTCTAAGAGGTCTTGGAGGCAGTGCTTGTTGAAGTCATGGAGACCTGTCTCGCACTAAGGGGTTGTGCCTCACATACATCTCAGATTGCTGTGCACGAGGGACTGGGGCCTTCTCAGGCGCATGGTTGTGAAGCAATTCAGCTGTCTGACGCTGAATGCGCTCTTGATCAAGGTGACACAAATGTTCTAATTCCTGTTGTTCTTGCCTAAGCCGCATGATTTGTGCTTGGCGGGTGGCTAGTTGTGCAAATGCCAAGTCATTTTGTTTCGTCGTCTCTTGTTTAATAGGCCTAGATGTCTCTCCTACATATCTGTTTCGATCATGGTGCTCTGAGACCCCTATATGTTGCTTCCCTCTGTCGAGGTTGGCCGCATTAACTTGAAACTCTGGTCTCAATGAGCGATCTTGGATATAAAGCAGGTGCGTACGTGCATCGTTTCTGCACTGGATACTATTCTTGAGGAATGTAGTGATCCTCCTCTCTCTCTATGATATGCATAAAAAGTGCGGGCAGAATTGTCTTGCCCTGTCGGGAGAACTTGATGTTTTGGATATGGTCTACTATGTCCGACATTAATCGGGGGTAAATTAGGAACCACAAAATCATATGGTTCTTCCTTTTGGACCCTTTGTTGTTCTAGAGCAAGACACAATGCTTCATCACTAGGCCACCCATAATGAACTTCCAAAGGAGGCCTCGTGCTTAGACCAGGTGGTACATATAGGTTATTTTCTTGAAAAGATTCTTGTTGCTCATGAGTTCCCCTTAGGGAGGGGGTTCTAAATTCTCGTCTATTGAAGGCCTGACTTGGAGAGCCCCTCAAGGAGGGGCCTCTAGAACCATGTTCTATAACTGTATGGGTTGGAGTGCCCCTCAAGGAGGGGCCTCTAGAGCCATGTTCTGCATGGTGTGAACTAACTGGTGTACCCTGCCGTCGAGGCGGGATGGCCAAGTCTTCAAGGCTATATCGGAGACGATTTGTCTCTCTTGGTGCATTTTCTGTAGCTTCTGCCCGTGATTGGGCTTGGCTACGAGTATTCACCATGGTAATGCTAACCTAAAAATGCAAAAATTATTTTTATGATTTTTTTGTCTAAACAGAAAATAGCATACACACACAAGCAATGATTATCTCTTTTAAAGATTAATAGTGTGCCCTAAATCTGGTTTAGTGTGTTTTTGTTGTTTGTTTTGTTTTTGAAAATTTTGTGAAACGTTTAAATGCAATTATGAAGGCTCTTATGACTCCCAAAATGGTCGCCCCTTCAATATACCATTGTCGGACCGATATACCAACCTCTCTATATACCCGCCCTTACGTGAGGGAGACTATAGGTACGTGAGAGCAGATGATACGTGGAACATAGGCGGTACGAAAGGGGAATCGCTCTGTTTATGACACCTACCATAGAAGACTTATCCTCGCGTGCTGGGAATCACCCCAAGCTACACTCGGTCAGCTTTCGTCAGGATTTACGTCTAGCAACAATCGCGATCGAGGTAATGGATGCAATATCTCAAGCCAAAGTGATAATGGAATCCACCTTTGGTCTTGCTCAAGGGTTGGGGTTTTACGACCAACGCCTTGGTTTAAAATACCACGTGATGTGTGGGGTTCATTTTAATTTTGCAAAAATTGAAACAGGCAAACGAAAAAGAAATCTTTCCCTAAGCCATACAAAACCGAAAACCAGAAAACAGAAAAACAAAAATTTGACAGAAGCTGTAAAAACCCCTACCTCTTCTCTGCCTAACAGGATGTTTCTGATTTGCTCTGAAAAATGCACAGATCTATACTCGTCCCTCGGGTGAGGCGAATATCAGAACCGTAATCGTCCCAGGGTGAGACGAATAGTTTATTCGTCCCGGGGTGAAACGAATACCAATTCTGTAATCGTCACTTGCAGAGACGAATAACAGTCCGATGTTGAAAAATAGGTACCTGTAAAAAAACAAGCAATTTTAGATCAGTAATTTAACCTAAAAAAAATAGAGGACAGAGGTCCCACCGTGATCGCCATTGAAAGCACGAGATTCCGAAAACAAAAAGGATAAACTAAAAATGCAATGTAAATGAAACTAAAATAACGCTTAAACCCTATGTTATTGAAAAATGCGTAAAAAGAAAGAACATGAACACAAGATATTAAAGCAATATAAAAATCGGCCCTTTTATTGATATGCTTTTCAAATTTGTGTTACAATGCGTCTCCTTCCTTTTTAGGGGATAGGAGCGTTAAATGTTGGTCTTTTACAACTTGTTTCAGAATTCCTTCTTCCGCGTGCCCACATATAAGATGGGCGAACCAAAACGTTGTCGCCGCTTGCGTTGGTAAAGGTAGATTCCTCGCCGCTCCTCCAATGCCGCAAATCTGCGTTCAAAGAAACAAACAAAGAATCAGTAGCACCTGTGTATGAAAAATAAAAGATGAATCTAACGATGGTTAAAATGAATCTAAATGAAATGAAAACTTGACAAAAGCATAAACATGAAACTAGCTAAATACTACAAAAGAAATAAAGCGGGGGTGCCCGAAGGCAAACCACCCGCGGGTGAAACTTTGCTTCGACACCAATCCGCTTGGGATGGGTCCGAAACCTGATGTGATGTGTTGTCGGCAAATTGGTAGGATATTGTGGTCAGAAAATCGGTGTTGGTTCTTGATTCGTGCCTTCAAAAGTCACCCAATAACCTCTCTTTCGATTAAGAGATTATGGATGTTGAAAACACAAATCGCAAGTAAGTGAATTAGCAAGCACTTCGTCGCTCAAAATGCTCCTTCTCTGGTATATCTTTTGGGTGAGGAAACTCACCATTTTATAGACCCAAGGGGTCTCTTTGAATTAACATGCAAAAGTGTTTCTTTGCATGAATGCTTTTTGTGTGAAGGGAAGACTTCTTCTTGATCAAGGGCTTCTTAACCGCCTCTGTGCATGTCTTTGTATGTTTTAGAAAAGCTCACTTGCACTCCCATGCAATGAAGGGATAGCTAAGTGGCAAATCTGAGTTGTCTTAAAAAGCTCACTCTCATTCCCATGCAATGAAGGGAAAGTCAATTGGCAGATATGAGTTGTCAAAAGAACTCACTCGCACTCCTATGTCATGCAGGAAAAGCTAAGTGGCAGTTTTGAGTTGTCACATGCCGAGATCTGACTTTTTGTCGGTCAAACCTGGCATTCGTCCCACCCCGAAGCGAGCGCTAGTAATCGTCTCTGGGTGAGACGAGTATTAATCCGCACTCGTCCCTAGGTAGGACGAGTACAAATCCGCACTCGTCCCTGGGTGGGACGAATAAGCAATAAAGTGTCTAAAAGGTGCCAAATTGATTCCTGACTTGCAAAACTACTGTGTGAGTGGTTAGAACCACTGTTTAACCTCTGGGGGCTGCCCTGGGGGCTGTGTGTGTTAGTGCGATCAGTGCTTGTTGTCACATAATCGGATTGGTGTTGTTTTGGTGTCTACAGATCCTATTCAATTTGCGAGATGAGCTAGCTCTAGGTGCCTGGGGTTGTCTAGCAGTATATTCCAATCAAGTCTAAAACAAGGATGATACGAACATAGGAGGAACCCAATCTCACATATGGATTGGAATAGTCTCGACTGACATCTGGGGTATGCCTATGGTCTATCTAAAAATACTCATGTGCACACACAGGGATAATGAACAGTTGGGTCTTTCATGATGAAAGCCTTGTCCAACAAAAACCTTGTAAAGTTAGTATGTGATGTTTGAGAAGTCTACTAGGGTGTTTGAGTCTCATGGAAAACCTCAAAAATTTCTCTAATAGCAACAAATTACCAACTATCACAAACCATATAAAATAAAGTAATTCAAATCATCAAACCATAAAATATCGAATCTATGATATATTATTACTTAAAGCACAATCAAGATATAGGATAGATATCAAATGGATATCAAAAATGATATCTAGACGACCACTGACTATATTGTGCATATTTTTTAAAATTGCAAAAAGAAAATAGAATGACATATTATATCATTTTGCATCATACCACTGCATATCATTGCATTTCGTATATGGGTGATTAATTGATTAAATTTTTGTAATGAGGATTTTCAATTACATTCATGATTCCTACACATTCGGTGGTGTCATCCATTATATTGTTAAAATCATATCGCATGCATTCCTTATGTTTTAAGTGATTAAAACATACAAGTTCATTTACATTAGATTACCATCACGTAAATAAAGCATTACATATATTACACCAGCATAGCGTGACATCGTCACAAATTAAATGCATACAATAAAGTAAAATTAAATATGCATTTAAAAGTAAACATCGCATCCATATGCATCCATCATAAATAGCATATCTAAACATCTAGATCACTGCATACCATCATCATCATAAATTAAATAGCTATCTAGTGCATGTCATCCATACATCACATTACATAAGCATAACATCAATACAAACATCTGCATCCATGTGCATAATATAAACATAAAATTAAAAATACACAAGTACACATAATGAGCCAAAATGATCAATATATCATATATATGTGTCCAAAAATGAGTACATCAAGGGTACATCAAAAATTCCCGTAGGCTACAACTGTGTAGGTCCTCGACCTTACACTCAAAATTAGTACAACAAAAAAATCTTTGTAATCTGTACTAAGGGCCTGCGCCCCTAGACTATGAGGCACATCCGTCGCCTCCACCATCCCTATGGTCCCTCTATGAGCTAGATCTATGAGTGCTAGAGGACTTGTGTGTCCTCTCAATCCTATGGGTCTTGTGAGTAGAGCTAGCAGAGGACTGTCATGTCTCCTTGGTCCTAGTCCTAGAGCTGCTCCTCTAGGTCTTGATAGAGTACATGTCCTCTAAAACCTCCCCACATATCAGCCTAATGTGTCTCTCTAGCTAAGAGATACAAGTTTCCCTCACATTTTGAATACTATTACCCTCCTCAATGAGGGAAATGAGCCACCTGATCTTAACCATGGGATTATGGCCTCATGGTAGTATAGATGATGGTGTTGTGGGAGGTTCCTAGAGAACCTATGTAGATGAGGGATATCCTCTCGATGCCATCAATAGATCCAACTATTTTCATGCAAGATCATGCTTGACAGTGAGCCTCTAGATATTTGTATTAGTTGCAATCAATTGTACCTTAAGGAGAGGCCTCTCCTCATCATAGCTCCTCTACTGGCTCTAACCATGTCTAAGATTTACCTTTGTTATGGTGAGACTAGTATCCCTCTGTAGTAGCTGTGTCTGAAGCCTACCCACCTAAATCTATAAATTCACAACCTAAGCTAGTAGCTACCCTACCTCACTATCAGGAGGTGCCTCACCCTCATTGGATGCCTTCTCCTCAACCTATGGGTCCTCCCCTATAGAAGCCTCGGTGCCCCATCCATCTTTAGTCCACTAGCACACATTGTGCCCCTCTAGATCAGCCTTCACCTCGTCATTTGTCCATTCAAGGGGTCTTTATCCCTGCAACTATAGTAGGGATCACCAAGTATCATATGCTAGGGTGGTCCCATCCCTGGAAACCCTCGAATCCTAGAATTTTTCAACCGCATCTCCTAGTGGTGTTGACTGAATCTAGGGTAAATGACTCTCTAGAACCAACTACCTATAGATTATGGGCAGCTCCGATATATCTTGAACTATCCCAAACTACCACAAGACATGAGAGCAGTACTGATACTCATGGATCTCATCCTTACGGCCAAGTAGCCACCTGTCTCACCAAACCTAGTGTAGTTGCTCGCCAACCTCCTCCCATGTAGAACAATCCATATAAGTGTGCCAGTCAATGTCATTCGGTTGAAGTGCTACAAATCTACCAATGTAGTGCTCTACGTCCCTAGCATGGAACCTACTCTAGAACCCCTCCTCTTCATGGGGCTAGCATGCGATGTAGCACTAATGAGTATCATCAATAGAAGTAATAATAAGAGGTAGCTTCGTAGGATGCTTGATCCTGATATGTTGTCAGCCCTAGATCTAGAGAAGAAGATTGTAGCTAATCCCTACCTAGCTCCTGCTAGTAATATGGTAGATATCTTGATACAACTGGCATAGTAGAGTGCTCCCCTAATCTAGGAGGAGTGGATGATCGATAGAGCTCTGTGTAACCCTTCGAACACTGGCCAAAAGGTTCCAGGGGATCCTCGCGCTCGAGGAGTCTGGAAGAACAATCTACATGACCAAGTGCATGAATATTGCCTCTCTGATAGAGAAGATGCCCTTCTTTTTCTAGTACCCAATGTGGATGCCTCCATGATCAATCTTGCCCTGGGCATCCTGGATTTGGTCGCTAAAAATAGAATCAAACACCTCTTCCTTTCTATAAAAGGAGGAAGAGGTGATGGGCTCACCATTAATAGGGATCCTAAAGATCTGGTAGACATCCTCTAAAGTTATAGTCATTTCACCTATCGGTAGGTGAAAGGTGTTGGTCCACGCATTCCAACGTCGGGCCAACGTAGTCATGTAGGCCGGATCTACCCTGATAGTAGGTAGATCCAAAACATAGCCAAAGCCAATGACACAAAACCACTACCACTTTAGGCTAGTTAGTTGCATGCAGAGGGTGTTTAGGAGATCTGTCTCCCTAGATCTAGATTTCAATTTCTGAAAATAAATAGTATATAAGGGAAAAGATGATTAAAAACAACCAAAAACAGCTAAAAACAATCTTAAAAATTGTTAAAAGACAAAAACATGCAAAAAATTCCACCAAAAAGATAAACATGTACTTCAAAAGTGCAATAAATGGCATTAACTGCCAGAAAACCTTAGAAAAAATCAAAAAAATTGAATTGTTTTTCAAAATATGCTAACCACGGGTCAAAACTACCATTCGCATGTGGTCAAAATTTGACCATTGAATCCTATCATGATTGACAGCTGCGGTTCCTAATATATAAATTAGGAACCACACCTACAAGCTGTGGTCTAGGAATGTGACCTTTTCTGGGTCACTTCCTAGCTTGGTAGACCAAAAATTAAATCCTAAATCTAGCCTAGTCTAAGGTGAGGTTCATTGCCAAAAGTTTAGTGAGATTGATTTAACCCATTAATTAATGTGGTTAATTTTAAGTTGGTAGAGAGTGCAAGGTCTCGGTTTCAAGTTACCTTACCCACTTCGAGGCCTATGCTAGTAGAAGGTTTCCCAGGTGCCATCGGGATGTGTGGAGGTGTCAGGTTGTAGTTTCAGTAGTGCTCTAGTCAAATTTACTTCCTAACCTCTCAAAGCTCTCTCAGTTTTAGTTTCTTGTATGAGTGATAATAAAAATTTCAAATAGGAAAATTATATATACTTTTCCTAATTTTGACAGACCGCAACTGACAATCGCGGTCCCGAAATTAGGGTTTTTCGATCGCAGGTCTGATCTATAGTTCCCAAATTTGAAATTGTTAACTGCAACCCATGAGCTCGGTTTGCAACTAACAATAAATGCACTAAAATCCCACTATGGTAAGGTCTTAAATAACAAATTAATGACTCCTAATGGATCAAAATCTCAATAAAAGCAATAAAATTAACAAATTTTGTGATTTACAAGCAACAACTTGATCAAAAAAGGCTTAACCATTCCTAATAGGTGTGCTTAGCCATGTGGGAATCCCCCCCTCATCTCTTCCTCCACTTCCCCTATTACTTGTCCATCCTCTATTTTATTTTCTAAACCTTCCACATCATGTGGGCCAAACCTTGCTCTATCATCGATATTTTTCTCCAATGGACTAGCCCCTTCCATAACCCTCACCTCGAGTTCCTTTGGAAAACCTGTCTTCACCATTTCCTCTGGCAAGTCTGGATTGAAAGAAACCATAGAATATTTTCCTAGCATCCTTCTATGCTGGAGCTAATTTCCAATAAAATCCTAGCCTATGCCAAATAAAATGCCACCCTCATTCCCCCTTCCCCTCGCCCTGCCTCCATATATGAGCTTGCCTTAGGTAGATTTCTTAACCTTTCCTTGGAGTATTTTCATCCATAAATTAATTCTAGAATTGATTCCAAATGGATTCATCCATCGACAGGGTGGTTTAAACTAAATTTTGATGGGGTTGCAAAATGAAACCTAGGAAAAGTGGGAGCAAGAGGCATCCTCAAAAATCATCAAGGATAATTCATCATTGCCTTTGCTGAGGAATTGGGAGTTCATAACAATCATGTTATTGAGGCTAAGAGCAGAGGTCTTTAGCTTACCAAAAACTTCTCCAATAGGTTAATTGTTAAATTAGACTCCCTGAATATCATCAATTATCTCAAAAACAATAGCAATCCTTCTTGGAGAGTCAAAAATTACATTGAAGGTTACAGGAATTTGATTCTTGATATGTAGGAAGTCATCTTCCAACATGCCTTCAGAGAGGTCAATGGTCTTGTGGATATACTGGATAACCTTTGAGTTCATGTGCCCTATATTATTACATGGACATATGACATCCCTAATGAAATCCGCACCATCGTGGATCAAGAAAAGCCTTAGGTTGATAATCCTAAAGTTCTTTCTCATTAGGATTTTTTTCTTCAATATCTTCATCCTGTGTCAGCTGTATAACATTAGTGTCACCGCTAGTAGGCTGCCCATGTGGATAAGGAATATTCCCCAAGATCTTGAAAGGAGTGTGAACCAAGCAATATTCACTATGATTGGGAATCATGTGTCCATGCAGACCCTTTTCCATCACAAAAAGGTTATGTTTGATTGGTTCGGTTTTTTGGAAATGCACACTAACCTTTGTTTCAATTTATGGTAAGTTTTTTCACTCATGTGAAATGACTTAGGTGGTGCTCCAAATTCTAACAATAAGTTGATTCATGAATATATTTATTCCAAAAACATCAATTGCTTCTTACATCGACATTGCATTAACATTGGACCAAGCAATAACCAAGTCCAATATAGATCGAACTAAATTTTCATAGTCTCCAAAGGTCAGATTACCAATGGCAATGTGGTTTGAATGTGGCTCCTCCTCATGGGATGGGGAAATAGAAACAATATTATTTCCAATATCGTGCATTGGAGTCTAGAGCATATCCTCCTAGAGGTTGCTAGTAGTAACAGTGATGTTTGTCATCATTCCAAAAATATATTATGCGGTCCTATACCCAATCAATGCGAAGGACAAAGGATTATCATTATCAAATCTCAAAATATTCTTGGGGATATTCCCTCTCTAGGCAATAAATTCCAAAAAAAGACTTGAGAATTTAAATTTCCTAGTGCCAAATTCAAAGTGCATTGTAGATATCAATAATGGTAACTCTCAAAAAGTGGGGTATTTTTTGTGTGCTTTTTTCCTTAAATCCATGAAAGGCATCCTATGTGTCCCCATTGCCTGTGAAATCAATTTCCCTCCTCTACTATTATTCCTCCCTCCTTTTTGGTGTAGAGAGTTACCCACCCCATTTTCCTCACTTCCTCCTAGTTCATATCCAATCCTCAATCGCCATCCCACCATGAGTTTCACTGAGCCAAGCAAAATTGAATGTGATATCCGGGTTGAGAGAATCCTTATTGAATGGAAATTTTTCCCCTTCCTCCACTTGTTTGTCAGTGAGGAACTTGATATTACTATGGATGATCTAGAAACATGGAAGAATGGTTGTATGATAGTTTGAGGAAGGATATTTTGCATATCTCTCATTACTGGTCAGCCAGTGAAAGGGTACTCAATTCATAAGGAGAAACACAATTGGGAGGTCAAACTAAAAGAGTTCAAAGATAATGATAGAATATTCAAAGGAGCTAAGCAAGGGATATTTAAGAGGGTTCTCCTTACACCTTGGAACAACGTGATGAAATCCTATAAACATTCCTCAATTTCTAGTCAACTCAATGAACTACTCCATCACCTTGTAGTAAAAAGAAAGGTCTTGACCTTCCCTCCCACCAAGGACTGTTCAAAGTCATTTACACCCACATCCTAGCCCATAGCCCTTAGGTCAACCTGAGAAAACCTAGCCCAACCTATCCCACCTGTCCCTTGATGATAGGAAAATGAAACCCATTGAAGCTATCCATGAGCTTAAGGCAAGGAAGAGCATCAAGTTTGACAAAATGGAAGGGCCTATCAGGAAATCTACCCATATTCAGGATTAGGCTATGAGAGGTAGCAAGAAGATGATAGATATCAAGATAGATGATGAGGAAGTGAAAGATGAAGTTAGGGGAGTTTATCATTTCCACTATGAAAAGCATGATGAATGCTATGGTAAATTTCATCATTGACCTCAGGGAAGCCCTTCATATGATTTTATTTGGAGTGTAGATTGGCCAGGAGACCGACGATGGTTCTGAAGTGGAGGACGTGGTTGCTATCAAGGAGGAGCCCAAGGATCCTATGAAATATGAGGTCAAGAATGAGGATGAGGAAACCACTGAGTATTGATTTTCTTGATCCTCTTTATTTTGTTTTTGCAGCTACCCAATGTGGAGCATGTTTATTTTTGTCTGTGTTCTGTCCTACTAAGGTCCTTCTCCTCCTCTCTCTCTTTCTGTCTGAGGTTGCATCCTATGCTTTTATTTTTGTTTGTTTGGGCTCGAGGTTGCGTCCCCTATTGAAAATTCATTCTACTTGCAACAATTAGATTTGTTTTTGTACTAAGGTTTTGGGATTCTTAAAACCCATTTAGTAATGAAATTCTTTAATTTACCAAAAAAAAAAAACAAAATGAGGAACTTGATTCCACCTATCTATATATAACATGGTTTAAGAATCTTGTAGTATGTAAATCAATTATATGATAAGGTGAGAATAAGGTAATGATATCCTAAATTACCTAGTATATCAGTGGCCATCATCAGTCATGCATTTCCCTTGTCTAACACACATGTAAAAATTACATACATGTGAGACACAAGATATGAATAGTTAAGGATGCCACTAATATATAAGGGAAATAAATACTTTTGTGATAGGAATATTGCCTATTTTGTTTATTATGATAGAGGAAGTTATTTATCCATTAACTGACACATGAGAAATTTAACATCCCTCCCAAATTCACCAATTAGTTTGCTTACTTTATTTGCAAGAATGAGGTATTTTTTATGGTTCGATGGATGCAGGAATAGGTAAACTTTGTTGAAGGACTAATTGAGTAGATCAAATGCCTCCTCCTAATGGAAAATGAAGGGCAAAGGTGAAAAGGTAAGATGGGGGATATGATGAATGATGAAGTATTTTTACGACTGTGAGGTGAAAATATCCCCACTAGTAATGCATCCGTCAAACGGTCTCATGTAGTTGCATCCATGCTACATTTATTGTTTGTATATCCGATTGAATGTTTTGTTGTTTAACATAATAATAATTTACAAAATAATTTAAATAAAAATAATATATATATATATAGATAAATATATCTATATAAAATATAATTTAGTAATATATACTTAAAACATAAAGTATATAAAAAATATATATAAATAGTAATTAGCCATGTAACCATTGTGTAAATAAATAATATGGCTTTATGCATGTAAATTACAAGTATAAGCAAGACTTCCATTGTAAACATCCATATAATGGAGATAGGGGATAGAGAAGGATGTAAGAAGAAGGTGCAAAAAGGAGTCGATAACACTCAAACTACCAGGTCAGTTTTTTAAAGTTTAGTTTAGAAGGAATAAATGATGATTTATGGATAATATTTGTATTTATTATGTAAGTAAAATTGGATAATATCCTTGTGTTGCATGGTTAAAGTGGAAGCAAGACAAGATAGTAATATTCTTTCTTAATGAATCTATAAGCCTGCTATGAAATATGGGTGAATAGTTTTGGTACATTTTGATTAGTTGTCTGATAAATAAACAATACTAAGAGATGGATTGTGAAAAATTTAAAATTATAAACATGTATATGGAGGTTAAATGGTAGACTATGCATTATATTATATGCATTTTAGTGATATAGTTACATTCAAAGTAGTACATGACCATTTTGATCTCTTAGGTGATGTTTATTGGGATGTTAAACCTCATGAGAGTCTCGTCGATGTTTATCAGTGATGAGCTAAAATTTTATTATCTTAGAAATAAGTTGTGAGGAGGCCAACTCTTTTGTCATAATACCCATGATCAGAAGTAACACATGGGTGCCATTTTTCTGAAGCCGAAGGTAGTATATTTGATTGCAGAGGTTCGGAAGATAGTGGAGGTCTTAATGTTGAAAAATAATAATTAAAATACTTGTATAAAATTATGGTATAGCAAAATTTTGAGAAAAAGAAATCTTTATATTATGAATAGTTTTTCTTTGTTGTTTACGTCATAGGAAAAGAGACCTGCTATGAGCTAACCTTGTAAAGTATACCTTGGAATAAATTGAAGATAGTTAAGTGCTTTGTCAATTTAAAAGAGTGTATGTTTAATCTGCACTATTTTGCTTTTTAGAAAACATTTAAGATGAGTTAAAATTTTGTTTCTATTCAAAAATCAATTAGGAAATGGCTAAAAACTGTATATTGGAGAAAGACTTATGTTTTACAAGTTTAGTTAAAGCACTTCATCGGTGAATGAATATAAAATTCATGAAAATATATATTTGTTGTATTAACACTTTCTTTTTCTTTAAACATTATGAAACCTTGAGTAGAACCTTCTTGGTCTCAGGTTTGATGCCTCGCCATCGTTTGCTATCCGAGACAAATTTCCCATGGCTACTTTGTGAATATTATTAAGTATTTATGTTTGGCTTGTTGTCTTAGTATTTCTAAGGTGAAATTACCATCACTGAACTATTTCTACCTAAAATTAAGTTAGACATATTCAGAGCATATACACCTTACGTCATATCAACCTTCTGGAGTTTAATGAAAGTCTTGTTTGTGGAGGGGGTACTTTGTGTTATGTTATAGTATATAATTAGAGTAGAAGTGTATTTTATTTCGTGTACTATGGAAGAAAATAATTTTGCTAAAAATCATGAACCACCTTTTGTCTCATGTTGTTCTTAATATAAACGTTTACAGGTTTTTTAGGGAAAGGACACAAAACAAAATCTTGTCGTTTATAAAAATAGTTTATATTAAATGAAATGTTGGGATTAAGTTCGTAACAAAAATAAGGAACCTTACATATCTTTTTGAAAGCAACCTTTAGAGAAGCATAGTATAAAAAATATAGTTTAATTAACTTATATAAAAGTGTTCTATTAAACCATAGATGAAATACTTACATATTGTAGTCAAGAAGTTTTGCTAATTATGAACGATGAATACAAGAGGAACAAGTATATTTCTTAGAAATTGAACAAACATCAAAATAGAATTTGGATATGTTATGAATATATGAATAATGTTATGGGTTTATCTTAGAACTGGATCTAATTTTTAATAGATATATCAATATAATATTGTAAACCTTGGGAAGAGAGTACAAATCCAAAAAAAGTAAACTCTGTAACCCAAAATCATCAGGGGAGATGTTTCAATCAAGAAATACTAAAGCAAAACCCAACATCGATATTTGTAAGAATGACAAATATTGTGAGTTGTATTCATTCACTTTTAGGAAACTCAATCTAGGATGAGAAGGTCTTGTTACCTTGAACATGTAACAAGGGGTGGAATGGGATACATCCTCTATATTGATATGCGAGTGGTGTGTGAGGGCAACTCATGATCCAAATTCGAGTGGAGAATCATTAGCAGATATCTAGCAAGTTCAAGAGTAGTTGAACCCTGGAGCTAAAAGGTCCATCGAATATTGAAATGGGATACCATATCATCACTCGTAGTGAGGACTAAGTTACCTTTTCTTGAACCAGAGAAATGGTGGACCTTAGATGAATCTAGGGAAGGTGGGTATTTAGTTAAGAACTAGGTATTCAATGCTAGACAATAGCTTGTAATTTGAGTAATGAACCCAAATCATATCATGCTATGGGCAAGGAAGTTAAGTTTTCACCCTTTCAGGTGTTATGAGCCTTGAAAAGACAACCCCATACCATGAACATAGAACTCTAGTAAAGGAGATGAACATGTTTACATAATGGCACATATTGTGAGATTTTACCAATATTGAATGTTTAAGGGGTTGTCTACAATAGTCAATTACCTTGAAATGAATATTCAAATACCTATGTAACAATTAAAACATTGGGTGTTTACTAGTCTTGCTCAAAATATTTATTTGTTTTTTTGACAACCAGGTGAGAAGACCTAGGGTGTTACAGTTGGTATCAGAGCCTAGGTTGCAAACCTTTGGGCATACAGGTGATGGCAAGCTCTTCCAAAAAAAATTCAATGGCTCAGCAAGAGGTAGTTGTTGAAGGTCCAAGAAAAGGACTTAGAAGACTCGTAAGGGAGTCTTAAAGGGAGGCTAGAGCAGAGGCACCCTGAATAATTATCCAAAAAGATAAGGAACCCATGGCTAGTAAAAATCCTCCAAGAGAGGAAATTTTTGCTAATATGGTCTAGTTTTTGTAAGAGCAAATGAGTCAGCAACATGAGCACTTGGAACTCCAAAGGGAATAGGTACCAGAATAAGGTTCATCCTGATAGGAGAGACTACAGATTGACTATAATACATAAATGAAGGAAACTACACCCCAAGATAAGAATGAGGAATATAGAAGGGATAAAGATCCCCTAAAATGTTATATTTGTACTGGAACTCACTATGCTAATCAGTTTCCACATAAAGCAAACAAACAGAAAGCTGCTGAGGAAACCACACACAAAGTGTATGCAGCAACAGATGTTAGACCTATAGTCCATTGAAGTCTATCCAAGTCCAAAATATTGGCTTTAGAACAAAACCATTAATGAATATAAATATAGATTAATCCAAGGTCCAATAGGACCATTACTTTGAAAAGAATGCCACATGAGAAGATGAGGCTACTATAGAAAAACAATTCCCTTACTTGTTGAAAAATGATACATGGATAAACATTAGGAGACAGTTTTATATATGCATTTTTGGGATCCATATGCATGTTTGATATTACATATGACTGTATACCATGAAAATAGGTTTCAGGGTTTTATATGTACATGTTTTGGTTTGATGATGCATAGTAAGATTTTACTCATGTATGAAAAAGTAAATATTTTTATTTCATACTGCTTAAATATTTCAATGATATTGTGATTTTTTTTAATTCAAACACATGGACTGTGTTTAATTCTAGAGGGGGAGAATGTAACATCCCTCCCAAATTCACCAATTAATTTTCTTACTTTATTTGCAAGAATGATGTACTGCTGATGGTTCGATGGATGCAAGAACAAATAAACTCTATTGAAGGACTAATCGAGCAGATCAAATACCTCATCCTAATGGTAAATGAAGGGCATATGTAAAAATTTAATATGGGGGATATGATGAACAACAGAGTATTTTACGACTATGAGGTGAAAAGATCCCCACTAGCAATGCATCCATCGAACGGTCTCATGTAGTTGCATCCATGTTGCATTTATTGTTTGTATGTCTAATTGAATGTTTTATTGTTTAACATAATAATAATTTACAAGAATTTAAATAAAAATAATATATATATATATATATATATATATATATATATAAATATATCTATGTAAAATATAAATTAGTAATATATACTTAAAACATAAAGTATATTAAAAAATTTACATGAATAGTAATTAGCCATGTAACCATTGTGTAAATGAAGAATATTGTTTATAAAGAAAATAATAATAAAAAATATATATAATAGACCATATGGAAAGGTTCAGAGATGAATTTATGCATGTAAATTAAAGTGTAAGAAATACTTCCATTTTAAACATCCATATAACGGAGATAGGGGATAGAGAATGATGTATGAAGAAGGTGCGAAAAGGAGTCAATCACACTCAAATTACTAGGTTATTTTTTTAAATTTTAGTTTAGAAGGAAGAAATGATGATTTATGGATAATCTATGTGTTACTTATGTAAGTAAAATTGGATAGTTTCCCTATGTTTCGTGGTTAAAGTGGAAGTAAGACGAAATAGTAATATTCTTGCTTAATGAATCTATAATCCTGCTATGAAATATGGGTGAATAGTTTTGGTACATTTTGATTAATTGTTTGATAAATAAACTATGCTAAGAGATGGATTGTGAAAAATTCAAACTTGTGAACATGTATATGGAGGTTAAATTATAGAATATGCATTAGATTGTGTGCATTTTAGTGATATAGTTGCATCCAAACTAGTACACGTTTGTTCTGATCCCTTAGGTGACATCTATTGGGACATTCAACCTCATGAGAGTCTTATCAGTGTTTATTAGTGATGAGCTAAAAGTTTATTCTCTTAGAAAGAAGTTAGGAGGAGGCCAACTCTTTTGTCATAATACTCATGATCAGAAGTAACACATCTGCATCATGCTATCAAAACCCAATGTGTTACTTCTTATCATGAGTATTATGACAAAATAACTGGCCTCCTCCCACTCGTCTTCAAGATTTCTTTTTCTCAAAATTAAGTGCTTTGTCAATTTAAAAGAGCATACATTTAATCTGTGCTATTTTGATTTTAGAAAAATATTTAAGATGAGTTGAAATTTTGTTTCTATTCAAAAATCAATTAGGAAATGACTGAAAACTATATCTTGGAGAAAGACTTATGTTTTGTGAGTTTATTTAAAGCACTTCATCGGTGAATGAATAGAAACTTCATGAAAATATATCTCTGTTGGATTACAACTTTATTTTTCTTTACACATTGTGAAACCCCAAGTAGAACCTCCTTGGTCTCGATTATGATTCCCTGTCATCATTTTCTATCCAAGACAATTTCCCATGACTACTTTGTGAATATTATTAAGTATTTATTTTTGGCTTGTTGTCTTAGTCTTCCAAAGGTGAAATTACCATCACTAAACTATTACTACCTAAAATAATTTTAGACACTTCAGAGCGTATACACCTTACATAATATTGACATTTTGGAGTTTAATGAAAGTATTGTTTGTGGAGGGGGTCATTTATGTTATGTTATAGTATTTAATTGGAGTAGAAGTGTATTTCATTTTGTGTACTATGGAAGAAAATAAATTTTGTTTTAGTTATTTGGTGAGGGTGGTTTCTTAATACAATTTAGAATGTCATAAGTGATGTCTTGGTTTTGGTGGATTGTTACTATTAACTTGAAGTTCATAAACCTTAGTAAAGAATACTGGTCAATGAACACCCAACAAGGAGTTTTGTTGGAAACCATGAACCACATTTCATCTCATGTTGTTCTTAATCTGGACATTTAAATATTTTTAGAGAAAGGACACAAAATGGAAGCTTTTTATTTATAAAATAGTTTATATTAAATTAAATATTATTATTAAGTTCATAATGAAACTAAGGAACCTTACATATCTTGTTGAAAGCAACCTTTAGAGAAGCATAGTATAAACAATATAGTTTCCTTAAATTTGGTAAAATGTTCTATTAAACCATAGATGAAATATTTACATATTGTAGTCAAGATGTTTTGTTGATTATGAATGATGAATAAAAAAGGAACAAGTATATTTCTTGGAAATCGAACTAACATCAAAATAAAATTTGGACATGTTATGAATATATGAATAATGTTATGGGTTTTTCTTATAACTGGACCTACTTTTTAATAGATATATCAATATAATCTTGTAAAACTCACGAAGAGAGTAAAAATACAAAAAAAGTAAACTCTATAACCCAAAACCATCAGGGGAGATGTTTCAATCAATAAATACTAAAGCAAAACCCAACATCGATATTTGCAAGAAGGGCAAATATTGTGAGTCATATTCAGTCACTTTCAAGAAAATCAACCCAGAATGAGAAAATATCATTACCTTGGACATGTAATGAGGGGTGGAATGGGACACATCCTCTAGACTAATATGTGAGTGGTACGTGAGTGTAACTCACGATCCAAACTCGAGTGGGGAATCGTTAGCAGATATCCAACAAGTTCAAGAGTAGTTGAAACATGGAGCTAAAATATCTAGTGAATGTTGGAATGGGATAACATATCATCACTCGTAGTGAGAACTGAGTTACTTGGTCTCAAACCAGAGAAATGGTGGGCCTTAGTTGGATCCAGTGAAGGTGGGTATTCAATTAAGCATTAGGTATTCAATGCTAGACCTAAAAGGACAATGTATCATATCATGAGTAATGAACCTAAATAATATCATGCTATGGGCGGGGAAGCTAAGCATTTATCCTTTCAAGTGTTATGGTCCCTAAAAGGACAACCCCATGCTATTAATATAGAAATCTTGTAAAGGAGATGAATGTGTTCACATAATGGCACACATTGCAGAATTTTGTCAATCTCGAATGTTTAAGGGGTTGTCTACAACAGTAAATTATCTTAAAACAGATATTAAAATTCCTATGTACCAATAAAAATGTTGGGTGTTTACTTTGCTCAAAAATTTTATTTGTGTTTTTGGCAACTAAGTGATAAGACCTAGGGTGTTACAAGAAATTACATAAATAGATAGAGAATATCTACATTTCTAAATGAAAATTTGAGACCATTTTTTTCTATCACATAGATGATATAATTTTTGCTTGATTTCATGCTTGCTTAATAAACCAAGCAAGAGAATAGAGCTCTATCAATCCAATGCCTAGAAATTCTTACAAGTGAGTTCAAGCCTACAATATATTTGATTGATATACCCTTATAGCTCAAATGGTTTTTTGGATTTCAACATTTTATGAGATTATGATCTACATTGGATTGCATGCCTACTTAGTAAACCAAGCAGGAAAGAGAACCCTATTAATCCAATGCCTGGTGAGGCTTACAAATAATTGTAGGCTTACAAGATATTGGATTAATAGAGATTCTCAGCCTGAGTAGTTCACTAGACAAGTGATATTTGATGAGTATAATAAAAGGATGTCATAATACATTTGATAGGACATGCCAAGAACCAAAATCCTCTTTTTATACATGGTATTCTTACAAAAAATTATAAGATTACAATTCATTGAAGGAGGAAAGCAGTGCCCTAGAAGGGCCTCTTATAATAATGAAAACTGGAGGGAGAGAAGATTTGTTGAAGTGGTGTTGACATTTGGTAAGAATAGTGCAATGTGTATTTAAATAATCGTGATGATGTTATTGGGATAAAAGAAAGAGGTAAGGTCAGGTTATTAGGGCCATGGATGATTACATCATACATCACTTAACCTAAGAGAGGAAGAAGAAGAGAAGAAGCATGATAGATAAGAAGAGATGAAATTAGAAGGTAAGGTAGAAGTGATTGAATTTTCTCATGTTGGATGTTCCAAAATTGAGATATAAGTGAAGAAGCAAATTTCACGACATCGCCTTAAGGGCACTCTATTGCAATGGAAAAGCAGTATAAAAGCATTCAAAGGGAAATAGCATAAACTTGTAATCTAAATGAAATGAAGCAAATGTGTAACAAAAATAGTGGATTTCTCCTTCTATTCATTCATCTATTGCTTCAAAAGTGATTACAAGGCATCCCCTTGAGGGCTTTACAAATTTGATACATTTCTCCATTACAATGTCCAAGGGACCTAGTCCCTTGAAGGGGCCTTTAAGGCGAAGTTCTATGGTGTGAATCTCGCATCCCACAATTGAGAGCTATCCTTCAACCTATTCTTCTTGTCTTCTTAGCTCCTCCCTCCTACATAGAATACCTACACCTACACACAAGGGATTGAAATGGGGTTAATAGCACCTATGTTATAGAAATAAAGCATTGAAAGCATAGAAAAGAAGTTATTCTAACAACATCAAAACTAATCTATAACACATGGAAATTATTCTAGATGTTGTATAAATGAATTATAATCTAATATAAATACTTTTGGAGATATTAAAACAAAATTCAAAGTAAAACTATGCAGAAATAGTGACCATCCCTGACAGGGACACCTAAACCTGCAACATTGGAGACCTCAAATATGCCATCAAATCTACTCCAAATTTCACCAAATTTGGACCAGAGGTTCATCTAAGCATTCCTAAGGGGTCTATGGAGGAATTTATCCAAAATTCCCTATTTTTTTGTGACCATCCCTAGGTGTGACACCTATTGACTACTGACCATCCCCAAGTGGGATGGTTACAGATCTAGCTTATTTTTGTCACCAATCCTCAAGGAAATTGGTCCAAAATTGGTTTAGGGAGTGTTGTCGATAGATGGGGCCAAGTATACCTTCAATTTGGCTAGTTTGGAATTGCTAGGATAGGTTTATATTGCCCCTAAAATTACCTTCAAATGAAGAGGGTTTCAAGGTCAAATGGGGGTGAATTTTGGTTTGCAAAAGGTGAGGATCAAATTGGGCAGCACTTCATTGCTCAAATGCTTCAATTCTCCTCTTTGAAATTGGGTGCGTACACCTCATTTTATAGCCCAAAAGGGCATCTAGGGCAAAGGGGCAAGTCTTTCCATGTGAGGCAAGTGCCGCCATGTGTCCTAATCCTTGACATGCATTGGTGAGGGAAGGTTACCCATTTGGGGCTCCCAATCTTCTATCCCAAAGTCTAATTGTAGGTCCCCAATCAATTTGGGGTGATTGGATGTATTAATGGTAGTATTTGATTGCCATTTACCATGTCCTTTGAATTTTTCAAAGGTCTATTTAGGGGCCATCCCACCCAGGGATGGTTATGGATGGTCATCCCTAGGTGGGATGATCACCAACTATGATCATCCCTTGGTGGGACGGTCACAAGGAGGTGCCCCAAAACTGCCCTAAACTACTAGGAAACCTCCAAAATGAGTTTTGGAGCCTTATGCAAGCCTAGAGGGGTGCCCAATAGGGCCATATGTTGTCGATAAGAGGGGCATATGTGATGCATTGATAGTCTTATCTGATTTACATGATTTAGGTGTCTACAGATGCCCCATTTTGAGATGTGCTATGTGCAACAAAGCACTGAGCAAAATATATCACTAAATCATCAAATGATTAAGGTTGTTCATTAACCTAATCAACTTTGGATGCCTCCATTATGGAAAGAGCATACATTCTTGGAATCCTTGCTATTGACATAGTCGAAGGATCGATTTTGGGTATACCTTTCAATCGTGTTGTAGTAACAGTCTTATGGGGCTTAGGGTATACTAGGTCTTGGTGCCTTGTATTCTTGTAAACCTTTTCATGGGTCAATTCCCGAGGTTTCAAGGAGGTCAAGCCTATCTATTTGTTTCTTATGCTGATTCTTTGCCCCAACATGGGCTTGAAAATTTATCTTTAGCCAAGATTCTTTTGAATGCATGGAATTTACACTTTTGAGTGTTTTAATGTTGATTATTTAATTATTTGATTTTGAATTCATTATTATGACTACCCCCTCAAGTGATGAGTCGATGAGGGTATGACCAATGATAAAGTGATGAGTCACTTGACTCATATGACTGAATTGGGGTAACTCTCTATTTTACCCATGGTACTATATACCTGTTTGAAGGGGATTTTTGACTATTTTGATGAATATTTTTGGAGGCAAAAGGCTAAATATTTCATTCCCATGGAGTGGTCCAGCCATGGAGGCCTTCTTGGGGAGTAAAATAGATACTTTTTATGCATCCAAAAATATTATAGGTTCAATCTTGATCCCTCCTAATTTGTTGACCATTATGCCTTATTTTTGGTGGGTTTTTGGCCCATTTTTTGATATTTTTAAGGTTTTTTAGTGCAATTTTTTGGTGACCATCCCAAGGGGGATGAGTATAGTATTTATGACCATCCCAAGGTGGGATAGCCAGCCAACTATGTGCTCATCCCACCTAGGGGCGGTCAGCTTCTTTTGGAGCTATATAAGCCCAAAATGGGGCATATGAGCTCATTTTTTCATTCTACTTGGAGAAGTTGGAGAGGAGAGAGGTAGGAGAGTGATATTATGAAGTGGAGAACTATAAAAATATCAACCTACAACATGATCCAGCCAGCAGATGCAATAGGCGATGGAGCCGATGCGAAACGGGTATGAACCACATGTCTTTCTCTACCCTATTTTATTGTGTTTTTATGATTTCTGCTACAATTTTTTTACTACACCTACACTAATGGTTAAGAAACCCTAGGAGTACTGAAATGTATAAAATTGAGCTTTTATTTATGTTTTATTTGCAAAAAATTAGGGTTAAATGCCAAATTTTTAGTGATTTTTAGGGTTTTTTAGGGTAATTTTAGGGGTCAAATTGACCCTATTTTACCCATTTTTGGGGACCGTACCTATAAGGGAAGGTCATTGGTGGCCATCCCTAGGTGGGATGGCTACCAAATTGGGGCCATCCCTAGGTGGGACGGCCAAAAACTAGGCCAAAAAGGGCCCATTTTTTTTGGTATTTTTATAGTAAATTTTTGCATTTTTAGGGCATTTTTGACACCCTATTTTACATGAGCAGATAGTTAAGAGTCAGTACAGAGTTTCGACTCTCTTTCAGGTCACTAGAGACCATTTTACTACTATATACTAGTGATGGCTCGATGCCATTGGTCTGAAGCAAGTTACACGGTTAGATCCCATGGTGGGCGACCACGCCTATCTGACTGCACTGATAGACCTATGGGACCCTCATACTAATACTTTCCATTTAGCTATGGGGGAGATGATAGTGACATTAGAGGATGTATATCGGATACTATGTATTCTGATAGAGGGGCACCCGATAGTATCTTCTCCTATAGAGCGGTGAGAGGTCATAGTGTGGAGGTACTTTAGGGCGCGTTAGGAGGATGTAGTGGTTGATCTTCTCAATAGAGGGATATTAGTGGCTTCATGGTATCAGGTTGGTGTGCTTGGTATTAAGCATACCCTATTGATGACCTTGATCAGCAACATGCTACTACCTAACTCTTTAGGTGCTAGGTTCCCATGGAACCTACTAGAGCTGGTGTTCACTCTTGTGGAGTGTACAGAGGATGAGCCCATAGTGATGGCTTGGGGTCCTACTTTATTAGCATAACTATATGATGAGCTATATGAGATCTACTCTCATGGGTGGAAGGGTTTGGGCTATAGATTTCTACTATAGGTTTGGGCTTGGTAGCATATTATTATGGAGAGACCATGGGGACTACCATGGACCACTCGAGTAGAGCTACCAGACAGGGATATTGGCTATGGAGAGCTATGGAAGAGGTCACATGAGGTAGGCCAGAGCCGATGACATGCTAGGGAGGTTGAGCACTATGTAGAGGCTTTTGCATGGCTTAGGGTGATAGACATTGAGTGGAGGCCCTATAGGGATTGTCCTGACTAGAGGGAGGTTGAGACATAGCTACATCGAGTTTGATGAGGTAGATGGTTGATAGGGCGACATGGGATAGAGTGAGAGTACTTCTCTTATGATCATGTGCTATGATAGTTTGGGCTATGCTAGGGATTTCCTAGGGAGCCGATGGTCTACCATCATCATGGGGATGAGAGGACTCTAGCATGGCTAGTTGTAGAGGCACTAGGAGAGGAGTCAGATCCTGAGGTGGTAGTTTCTGATTTGGATGATGTAGGCACTACAGAGGAGTATGATGCATGGTGGGTCATACGATAGTGGTGAGGGGAGGGACCACTAGGTGGGGATGTAGCTGCTAGGGAAGTGGATGTAGCTAGGGGTGCTCCAGATGAGGAGGGTTTTGATGAGTCTCTAGATGATGAGGAGGTAGACATAGGTGAGTGAGTTGTGTATCAATATGTGTCAGTAGATAGGGTGGAGTTGATTGATGTACAGGATCTAGTAGGCTTTGATGAGGATGACCTTGGAGATCAGGATATGCAAGCATAGTTAGCAGCATGAGATGCTATGATTATGGAGTTATAGAGTGATCGAGCTTTACTATAGGCATAGGTGTAGAGTGCATAGCTTGAGATGGAGAGGTAGGCAGCATTGATAGCTATGCTTTAGGTATAGGTTCATGGATAGGGTCCTAGCCATGGGGAGTCTAGTAGTGGTGAGTTAGCCATGATGCGGGAGGAGATGGTACATCTCTAGGGTTTGGTGGTGACCTATCAGACTAGATGTCGAGAGGAGCACACCTACATGGATATGATGGAGGATGAGATAGTGCACCTTAAGGGGTGCATACCAGATCGAGCATTAGCTATTGGATCACAGCGTAGCTAGAGGAGTGACATGGGGTAGTCATCTACATGGGTGAGGGCTCCAAGCTCTACATAGAGGATGGAGGTGTCTAGAGGTAGCAGGTCAGGGGGGAGCAAGTCTAGGAGCTCATGATAGACTCATACTAAGGGTAGAGGAGAGAGTCGAGGTATCGGTCCTGTGTGACCATGGCTAGCAGACTCTGATGGTTCTTTTTGGTCTTTTTGGTTTTGTGAAGTCTGAGGACTCACTTTTATTGTAGCCTATGGGTAGTTTATGGACTATGATGTAGCTTTTGGATTTTACATATAGACATATATATGTATGACTTTTCTTTTATCATTATGTCATATTTTATTACTTTATGATATGTATGCTTATTCTATGCTTTATGATGCTTTTGATAAATGTCTAACATGGATGCATGTATTTATCAGATGATGTGAGTTGATGATATGTAGATGTGTAAGATTTATCTATATGCTTTTGTAAATTAAAAGATATGCATAAAATAGTTAGTGGCCATCTAAATATTATTGCTAATATTTATCCAATATCTATCCTATTTCATGAACATCACTTAAGAAACAAAAGTTTATAAGGAAAAAAATGTGTATGATTTGATGTAATGATTGATGTGATTTAATTTTATATGATGGATTTATGATGACTATTTGATGCATTATATGCTAGCACCATAGACTGTACAAAATGTATCTTTGTTATTTTCATGTTATTATAACACTTTATGTAATGGATTTTGTAATTTTGACAAATATGTGACAACATGATGTAAAATGAAATGGATAATGTAATATGATATGATATTATTTGATAGTTTTGAAGAGACTCAAACACTCTAGTTACCTAATCAAAAGTCATATAATAACTATACAAGATCCTTTGACAAAGTATGCACCTACTAAGATAACCAAGATAATCAACATCCCTGTGTGTGCATGTGAGTTCATTACCATGATAACGCATAAGGTTATCCTAGTGCAAATGGGATTCACTCAGCCCATCGGTACTAGAAGTCATCCTATGAGTCTCATTATCCTGAGTTTTGTACTTAGTTGGATTAGACTACTAGGTAATCTAGGTTACAACAAGCTAGCTCATCCACATTCAAACATTGGTCTATACCTAAGCAAGTTGCTTAAGTGATAGACATATCATCATGCGGGAGGCTACCACCATTGACAAGTAGGCTATCCACCAAACCTGTAATGAGGATCACCTTATGGTTCTCTAATGCTGAGAATTCTAGGGATTCAAGTTCAAGACTCCCTTCTTTTCTTTTAACTTTGACTTTCTCAAGGGAGTTGCTCATTTTGATTTGGTGAGCAAGGGATTTTTGGTAGTGGTGAGAACCACTATTTCTTTTGCTTTTTCTAGTGATAATAATCACTATTTCTTTTTGCATATTTTTGAAGTGATAATAATCACTATTTTGATTTTCTCTTTGGGATACTTGCTCCAGTGTAGAGCAAGGGATTTATGGGTAAGGAGGAACTTGTCCTTTTTTCAATTCTTAGCATATTTGAACCATTCACATAGGGGGATGAGCAAGATAACCTTTTCGCTTGAAAGTAACCTAGACCACTTTTATAGTTTTCATCTTTCCTTGTGCTAGACTTGGATTTATTAATGTGAAAATGTGTTGGGATTTTGATGTATACCAAGAATTATCTAAGTAGGATTCTACCTTCTAAAAATCATGATAGCTTTCTACAAAATCTGAGAAGACAACTAGATATGGTTGAGTGACCGAAAACTTTAACTATGTTTTACTAACAATGGCTAAGTGATGGGAAACAGACATATAATGTAAATGTAAATGGTATATGTAATGTAAATAGGTGGTAATATTGACTCATAATAACAATGATTTTAATAGATGCCTAGTGTACAGACCTGGTGCTAGACATGTATGATCAATTTGGAATGATGCATAATGCAATGATGAGTATGCCTAATGCAATTTAGATGAAGTGCAATGAAGCAATATTTTTGTATTTTGATGATTTTAATGATGTTTTTGTATTTTTGATATATATGTATATACAGGTTGACCAATGGGCTTAATGAATGCCATTGGGGCTTTTTAGGTGACCAAAGGGCTTATAAACACCTTTGGAGCATTTTGGGATGACCTAGGCAATCATAGACTACCTAGGAACATTTTAGTTTGACCTAGATGGTCATAGACCACCTAGGGATATTTTATGGGGACCAAAGGGCTTATAGATGCCTTTGGGGTTTTTGAATTGACCTAGATGATCGTAGATAGTCTAGGAGCATTTTATTTTGACCTAGATGGTCATTGACCACCTAGGAGCATTTTAGGTGACCTAGATGGTCATTGACACTAAGGAAATACCATAGACTACCTAGGGGTATTTGGTTATGACCAAAGGGCTTATAGATGCCTTTGGAGCATTTAAGGTTGACCTAGATGATCGTAGATAGTCTAGGGGTATTTTTATTTGACCTAGATGGTCATTGACCCCTAGGAGCATTTTAGGTGACCTAGACGGTCATCGACACTAAGGAAATGCCATAGACTACCTAGGGGTATTTGGTTGTGACCAAAGGGCTTATAGATGCCTTTGGAGCATTTAAGGTTGACCTAGATGATCATAGATAGTCTAGGAGTATTTTTATTTGACCTAGATGGTCATTGACCACTAGGAGCATTTTAGGTGACCTAGACGGTCATCGACACTAAGGAAATGCCATAGACTACCTAGGGATATTTGATTGTGACCAAAGGGCTTATAGATACCTTTGGAGCATTTAAGGTTGACCTAGATGATCGTAGATAGTCTAGGAGCATTTTTATTTGACCTAGATGGTCATTGACCACTAGGAGCATTTTAGGTGACCTAGATGGTCATCGACACTAAGGAAATACCATAGACTACCTAGGGATATTTGGTTGTGACCAAAGGGCTTATAGATGCCTTTGGAGATTTTAAGGTTGACCTAGATGATCGTAGATAGTCTAGGAGAATTTTTATTTGACCTAGATGGTCATTGACCCTAGGAGCATTTTGGGTGACCTAGATGGTCATCGACACTAAGGAAATGCCATAGACTACCTAGGGGTATTTTATTGGTGCTCTAAGCATGAAATGGCCACAAATGACTAACATTCATTGGTTCAGGCTCTTCACTTCCTTCGATGGATGCTAGGTGATAAGTTCTAGGTCCAATATGGCTTGTAATGATGAATGGACCTAACCAGTTTGCTACAAATTTGTCTCACAAATTGGAGGGCAAATTTGAGTTTTTTTGGTTCTCTTTTAGAACTAAATCACCAACTTGAAAATCTCTCTAGTGTACTTTCAAGTTGTAAGCTCTCTTAAGACATTCCTAATAAACACGTAGATGCTCGAGGGCATTTACATGTCATTCATCAAGTAACGTTAACTGATCTAAATGAGCTTGCCTAGTTGTATCATCATCAATGAATTCCTGCATGGAAATGCGTAGCGACAAAATCTCTAACTCCAGAGGCATGATGGCTTCAGCACCATACACTAGTGAAAATGGAGTTGCCCTAATGGGCATCCGAATGCTAGTGTGATAGGCCCAAAGGGCAAGAGGTAATTGATTATGCCAATATTTATGATTTTCCTTGATGGTTTTCTTCAAGATGGCTACTACTATTTTATTTGATGCCTCTGCTTGCCCATTGGCCTATGGATAATAGGGCATGGAAAAGCTATGCTTTATGTTATACTTTGTTGTTAATGCATGCACATCCTTATTTTTGAAGGGTGTTCCATTATCCGATATTATTTTGGATGGAATACCAAAATGACATATGATATTATGTAGCATGAACTCCACAATGCGAGGTCCAATCATAGTGGTAAGGGGAATTGCTTCCACCCATTTTGTGAAGTACTCGATTGTCATTATGATAAATGTGTGATGGCCCAAAGAGGTAGGTGAGATTTTCCCAATTAAATCAAACCCCCATTGTGCAAATGGCTAGACCGATTGAATCGGTTGTAAGGCCTATGAAGGTACGTGTGTCAAATTTGCATGATGTTGACACTTCACACACTTATTTACATAAGTACAACAATCTTGCTCTAAATTTGGCCAATAATAGCCCATGCGAAGAATGTGCTTAGCGATGGCCATGCCACTAAAGTGACCACCACATGTACCATCGTGTGCTTGGGAAATGGCCCAAGCTGACTCCTGTGAGTCTAAGCAATGAAGGAGGATACCTTCATAACTTTGATGATACATTATGTCTCCTAATAAGACATATTTTTCCACATTTTGTTTAAATGCTCGCTTTGTGGCATGCGACAATCCAAGTGGAATATTTCCTAGTTTAAGATAATATTTAATCTATATGGCCCAATCTTGCCTTGAAGAAGCCTCAATATTATGAATCGTGCAATCCTTTTGATGTTCATCTCGTGTGAATGTTGATTGAGAATGAACTTGAAGATATAGTGTTATGCTAGTATCAAAAGAATTCTGAGGGAACAGAGTCCCCCATTGGGCGTTATTCAAATAATTGTGTAGTTGAGAGAACCTTTCATGTGAAGGCTCAATCTGAATCATGTGAACATCTAGTGTGGTGTTATGCTCATCATGCTCAGTCATAGATTGCGCTAGCATTTTTACTTGAATAGTCATGATATCATCTGAAGGGTTTTGTGGGATTATGACCCTAAGGAAGCCATTGTATCCGCAAAATGATTAGATGAGCGAGGGAGTGCCTCTATATCATACCATTCAAATTTTTCCAGAAGTTTATCCACTAGGGCTTTGTAGGCTTGCAAGATGGGACACCTACACTAGAATATCCCTTTAACCTGATTAACTATGAGCAAGGAATCACCAAAAATGTTTAACTTTGTGATTTTCATGGCGATTGTCATCTAAAGACCAATGATGAGGGCTTCATACTCGGCATTGTTGTTGGTACATGGGAAATCGAGTTTAAATGAAAGAGGTATGGGAGCCCCTTGCGGTGTGAAAAACATGATACCTGCACCACCCCTTGCTCGCATTTAGACCCATCAAAGAATAGAGTTATGTCCACCTATGACTCAGGCTCTACAGAATCAGGTGATTCTAAAATATGAAACACTCCATCATCAGGAAGATCTACATTCAGAGGTTGGTCATCTTGGAGAGGAGCCTCTGCTAGTTGATCGGCTATGACCTATCCTTTGATTGATTTTTGTCCAATGAACTCTAGGTCAAATTCTATCAACAACATTATCCATTTCATCATGCGACTATTGTGATATGTTCTACTCATCATATATCACAATGGATTTTCCTTAGATATGACATACGTGGTATGATTGAGCATATAATGGCATAGCTTTTTAGTGGTAAAGACCACTGCTAAGCATAGCTTCTCAATGTATGCATACTTGATTTCATAGCTGACCAGTGTGCGGCTAATGTAATAGGTAGCCTGTTCTTTATGAAATTCATTCTTTTGGGACAACATGGTGCCCAATGCCAACTCAGTAGCTGAGATGTATAAATAGAATGACACTCCTAGTCATGGAGGAGCCAATACGGGTGGTGAAGCCAAGTATTTCTTAATATCATCAAAGGTATTTTGACATTCTTCATCCCAATGAAATGAGACCCCCTTGTGTAGCAACCTATTCATGGGTCGACACTTATCCGATAATTATGCTATGAAGCATTTTATGGATGTGACCTTTCCTTGCAAGTTGCATAGCTGCTTAATGGTTATGGGGGAGGCATTTCTAATATTGCCTTGACCTTGTTTGGATCTACCTCTATGCCTCGCTTGGAGACTATGAATCCCAAAATTTTACCAGATGTGACATCGAAGACACACTTTTTGGGATTAAGCCTGACATTGTGCTCAATGAGGTGATCTAGAACCTTACATAATACACCGATATGCTCATGATGCAATAAATATTTTACCAATAAGTCATCCATGTAATCTTCCAAAATCTTATGCATGTAGTCATGGAAGATATACGTCATGGCTCATTGATAGGTGGCGCCAACATTCTTAAGGCCAAAAGGCATGACCTTATAATAGAATGTCCCCCAAGGTATTGTAAATACCATTTTGATTTGGTCTTCTAGATTAATATGGATTTGATTATATCCAGAGAAACCATCCATGAGGGAAAGCATTTCATGTCCTATTATAGCATCTACCAATGCATCAATGTTAGGTAAGGGAAATTCATCCTTAGGACTCGCTTTGTTAAGATCTCTAAAGTCAGTGCAAATGTGAATCCTCCCATCAGGCTTCTTGATGGGAACCATGTTCGAAACCCATGGTGGATAGTCTACTGAGATGATGAAATCAGTATCCAACAACTTTTGTAATTCATATTTCACCATTAAGGCTACTATTGGGTGCATCTTGCACAACTTTTGCTTGACTAGTTTTATCTTTGGGTCCAATGTAAGATTATGCATGACTAGATTTGGGTCCAGTCCTAGCATGTCTTTATAAGACCAAGAAAAAGCATTCATCCTTTATTTCAATGCTCTTGTGAAATCATCTTGTTCAACTGGGGATAGACCTTCCCCTAGTTTGATAATGCGAGGATTATCAGGATCTGTACCGATATCCTTATCAATTGTTGGCTCAATTGACATATGAGACCCATATTCCAACTGATGTGGAGTGGGAATCAAATGAATGTCATCAGATGGGTTTGCTTCATCCATAGGAAATTCAGGATCAACCTCGGCTTGAAAAACATTCTGAGTAGTTCTTGGAGAAAATTGAAATGGTTGTAACATTTCCTCGCAAGGCCAATACTCTGATGGTGATGGGGTAGAATCTCCCTGATCAAATTCAATTGCCTCAATTTCGAGATGCAATGACTTTGATGGGTTATTTGGATCTATCAATGGTGTAGTTAAATCTATGGAAATCATGTTGATGGATACATGATTTCCCATTCTAGGGTGAGTGGGTCTAGAGACCTGATGTAGTCTCATAACTCATGGGGGTGGCTCTAGTGGAAGTGGAATTAATGGTGGTGGCCTATGCGGAAGAGGATGAGCTTGCTCTTCACATGGTAAGAGCTGGCATCAAATGGGGCCTTGGATGGGGAATAACATACAAAGATAATATTCATCCTCATCATCCAAGGGGAACACTCTCTCATGTTCATCATCTAAGCTAGGGCAATTTATTGGTGTGATACCATAGTCATCTTCATCATCACTCATCCATTCATGAGGAGGACCTTGATCCTCTTCCTCACTATCAGATTTCAAGGTATGTGAGCTTTCCCCCACTTCATGGGGTTGGGCAACATCACTTGATAGTCCTTGATCTATCATCTCTTTGGGGAAATGATCCCCCAAGGAATGGATGTGATTCAGATTGGTGTATGGATCACGTGCAAGCTTATCCTGATAACCTAGACATAGGTGTTCTAGACTATCTATGAGGACATCCAATGGTACTGGCTTATTGTGTCCCAACCTAGATTTATCATAAGGTAATTGATATTGGGGCTGACATGGGACATGAGTACCCTACTCATATAAGCCTAAACCAAAACCATGCCAATTACAGTGATCTAAGTACCATAATGCATAATCTAGATTCGAAAAATAGTTTACATCCTCCGAAAAAGGTTCATCATCTTCTTCTTTCGAAGGAATTGGTAGAGCTCCATACTCTAAACCTCCATATACAAAATTAGTTTGATTGGGAGGTAGACCAAGAGGTACAATGCTACCTATGGGAAGATGAGGTCACCCCATATCTTGCATTGTCTCTATGGATGGAACCATTGTGACATTTCTCACTAGATATTCTCCTATCCCTATGCTAGACATATGCACTATGGTCTGGGATGGCGAAGGTGGATGAGATGGGAGTGAGGTTTGAGATGACTCAGTGTTAACCTCTGGAAGTGATTCCTCATTTACTACACAAGGGATCTCTTCCATGGATATGGTAGATACTAAAGGTGGGCTCTCATCAATGGGCCTTTTTGACATGTTCCTCGATGGAGGATCTGACGATGTCGAAGGCATCTCTATGGCTGTCGATGATGAGGATGGGATGGATGAAGATGTAGATGGTGGAATGGAAGGTGATGATGGAATGGGTAGACCCTGAATAGGTGTATTCAGTTGGAAGTCTACATGAGTCGAAGGTAATGTCGACTCTGGCATCTGTTGCACCATATTGCAGTATTTGAAGGGCTCTAGATCGGTAGAGACTACATGGACTTGCCCTTCATGAGTGTATTTAAGACATTGATGTGCAATGGATGGGACACACTTCATATCCCGTATCCAAGGTCTTCCTAGAAAAATGTTGTATGCCATATCACCTTCCAGCACATGACACAATGTCGGTATAGTCTTGTGCCCCACCTGGATGGGTAAGACTATGGTACCAATAGTAGAACATATTGTGTCATTGAATGCATGAAGAGTGTAAGTTGATGCAACAACATGAGATGCTAGAAATTTTAAATGTTTCAATGTTGTGGTTGTAATGATATTGCTCGAGGAACCGGTGTCTATGAGCACTCTTTTGTATGGTACCTCATTTACACATGCGATGATGTGCAAAGGAGGATCTACCATGTCATTGGCTATTCCCTTAAGCTCATGCTCATGGAATGTTATTACTGGTTCCTTGCACTATTGCACATGACCCACAAAATCAATGAAGGAGTTAGACTCCTATGGTTGCAACTCTATTGATTTTAAAATGTCCATCAAAGCATCCCGATGTGGAGGTGATTGTTGGATTAGCTCATAGATGGACAATCTTGTTGATGTTGTCCTCAAGCTTTGTGCAAGCTTGTTCTTTATTGTTAATGTTGGCCTAGATGGAAGGCCCTGTACTATAGGTGGTGTAGTTTATGATGTAGTGGGAACATCACTTGAAGCTACAATTGGTGCAGCTTGGCTTGGATATCTTTTGTTCCTGGTCACAATACTCACCATCCCAACATACCCTTGGATAGGGGGTGTTGTCTTCACCTCATTCATCGGTTTAGCAGGCATTGCCTGTACCTCATGAGTTGGTAATGGGTCTTTGTATATACCCATATGTTGATTGGTAGGGGCTAATGGAGCATCCACTTGAAGCTCATTCCTCTCAATCATATCTTGTACTAGGTGTTTAAAACCATAGCACATTTGTAAATCATGGCCACCTTGCCGATGAAATTTATAATATTGATCCTCTCGACATCCCATAGGCTTGGGTTTACCTATTTCTAGATCGATGGGTTTGATATCTGGTAGATTAATCATTTTTGCAACCCACAATCGATCGAATAGAGAATCCATGGATTCAACGAAGGGAGTAAATTGTTCGCTTAGGGTGACGCTGTTGGTTTTGTCCCTGATTCGCTTGACCATTACTATTATAGTTCGTAGGAGGAGGTTGGGCCTGATAGTTTACCTTTTGAGGAGGCGTCGCTTGTGTAGACCCAGGGACATTTATGGCCACTTGATTGACCATTGTTGGCTTTGTAGGTGTCGAGCTATTTTTAGGATTCTTTGTCCACTCCTTACAAGGTTTAGTTATTTCTCCCTCTTGGATTTTTATTTCCTCTATGTTTCTAGCCTATGCTAGAGCTTCTTCCAAGGTAGGGTATTGTTGTAATTGCAATGTCAAAGAGATGGGTTTTAAGAAACTCTTTGAAAACAACCGAGTTAACTCAGTCACTGGTAATAGATAAGGTAGCTTAGCCAAAAGCATTCACCACCTATTTCTATAATCAGTAATTGACTCATCCTCAGTTTGTTTCAACCTCGTGAGGTCTATTAATGTCACCTTCCTTTTGGTGTTAAAGGTGAAACATTCCAAAAATGCATCAACGAATTGTTCAAATGTGTAGATGCTATGTTTTGGAAGTTGGTTGAACCACTCAATGGTAGGACCAGAGAGGGTACTTAGGAAAGTTCTTGAGGAGCAATGCATCATTGTCCTGTATGTTAAAGCATAAATTTAGAAATCTAGTAACGTGCTCTTGAGCATCTTCTTCCCCCTTGAATCTATCAAATTTGGGCATTTTGAAATGCTCAGGATAAATCGGGGAAGGAATGGATGGGTGTAATGGTTGGTTCTTTAGCTGATGCAAAGTAGGCTTTTGAAGCCCATTGCTAGTTGTCCTACCTTCTACAGTTTCTAAGCGTGCAAGCAAAGCTTGATACGCATCTGAGGATTTGATTTCCTCTTCCTTGTTTTGAACTCGTAGAGGTGGATGAGGGATATTAAGCATAGGTTGGGGTGGTTGATTGACATCAGCCATGCCTCCATAAGGTGCTTCTATATAATCCTCATTTTATTCCAAATCATCGTAGGCCCCATAAGGTGTTTCTGGTATGGGCCTACAAGGAGGAACGAATGCCTCTTGAAGGTGATCTATGTTTGGCCTATCATATATATTCTGTTCAGGCCTAGGAGGTCTAGGAGGCAACATTGGATTAGGTCTAGGAGACCTATCTTGTTGGAGATTTGGTTGCCTCGGGTGAGCCTCCTATCTATGCGTATTTGGAGTAGAAGCTCCATTACGCAAAGTTTCTTGAATTTGGCATTCAAGTCTTTCTTTCTCTAATTGTTGCCACTGCTCTAAAAGATCTAGGTGATGTTTATCAGACCTAAGTTGATTAAACTTGGCCTGGCGGTCAGCATACTTCTTTACCAACTGATTGATCTGATCAGTTGTATTAGGTCTAAGTGCCTTAGCACTATTACTCTGATATCTATCTTGTTCAGGGGGGTTCGTGAGATCTATTGCAACTTTCCCTTGATTGAGGTAGGTTGCATTGACTTGAGGCTCACCCCTAAATAGATCTTCTTGATAATCTACTGGTGTAGAGGCACAATGTGCTTGCATTGACACATTTGGATGAGGATAATCTGGATGTTCCTCAGGTCTTCCCTCGTAAACAAGGAAAGGTAAGGTGGAATGAGGTCACCTATGGCGATGAGTATTACCCTCATCATGATCATGGCACCATGGGGAAGGGTGGTTTGAAATCATAAGATGATCATTCAACCCTACCTTAGGTGACAAGTCATATTCCTATGCAACAGTGTGAGGAGTAGACCAAGCAGGCACACGAATGCATGGGATTGCTCTATTGGGAAGTGCTCCATTGCATGGTGACTCTTCTCAAAATAAGGCATTAGAAACATCTATATTAGGGAAATAATTCCCTAAAAGGGGACTATTGCCTATTGGGGTACCCCATGTAGGAGTCCCTTGTTGGCTAGGTCCCTTTCTTGCTGATCTAGGAGTAACCATCCATTCATCTATCACTTGATGATTAGGGGTATGACTTCCTAAATTGGGACCATCACCTATGGGGGTGCCCCATGTAGGGGTCCCTTGTTGGCTAGGTCTCCTTTCAGCCCTTTTAGGGCCAGGAAGAGTAGGTGGTCTCCAAGGAGGTATTACCATGTCCTTGGGATCTAGGCGAAGATGTTGTATGTCCTCTTCCCTACTCCCCACAACTTCCACCCTTAAATGGGCTTGGCTATGGGTATGTACCATAGCTATGTACTCTAGACTACTATATGATTATCTCCTTTACAATTTTTATGAATTTGAAACAAACAAACAATAGAAACAAACAAGTATAGAAGTGATTATCTCATTTAAATATTTTAAATGTGAATCCCTAAACTATTTGTTGTGTTTCAAGATGTGTTGCTTTGTAAAGAAAATACTTGGTATGTTTGATATTTCATTGGATGATATACTCAAATTTTAAAGGATTTCACCTATATACTCATAGCTCGACAACCGGTATGGTGATTAATTCCATATTATTCCAGTCACGTAAACCAATCTAAAATATGGTGATGAATTCCATATCTCGATCAGGGAGCATAGGTCCTACCGATCCTCACCCAACACCCTGTGCATAGTGATACACCCCTCCGAAGAGGAATGCATGCTATTTTGCATGGTTAGGATAGATCTTGGAGTCAATATTGGCCAGTAAGTCGGGTCCCGATGATACTCTTTCAAACTAGCCAGTCAAGTGGTAATTACATCCACTACTATCGCTGATGTTAAAATACCTCATGGTGTGTGTGGTTCCTTTTAAAATTTGAAATAAAGCAAAATAGCACTCAATGATGATTCACTAAATGCATGAAATTACATTTTTCTTTCAGAATCATTAGTAGCATAAAAGGAAAGCACTAAAATTGAAAGCCTATATGAACTTAACCTTCTTTGGTAAGTTTCAAGCAAGCAAACCAGACAAAAAGCTACAAATATACTATTCTTTTCCTTATTTTATCTGATATAATTAATGCAATATTTTAGAAAGAGGATATCTAACCTTTCTATGCATAGAGAAGACAAGAAAATATGAAATTTGACAATTTTGAACAGCAAATATGCAAATTGAAAGTGAAAAGGGGTGTAAATTCTGACCTAAAACTTGTTGTTTCTACAAATTTTTGTAGAAACCCTCTAGTTTTGTGACCATCCCTAATAGGGATGGTTATAGTTTGGGGGCCATCCCACCTAGTGACACCTAGCTAGTCATCCCACCCAGTGACACCTAGCAGCAAAGGGGTCATTTCTGCTCCAAACGGTCAAAACCTGCAACCTGCAAAACAAAAAATGGAGGTCAAAATTAGCACATTCCAAGGGGGAGACATAAAAATATCAGATACCATGATCACCACTGAAGAACAAAATTTACAACATCGCCTTAAGGGCACTCTATTGCAATGGAAAAGTAGTATAAAAGCATTCAAAGGGAAATAGCATAAACATGTAATCTAAATGAAATGAAGCAAATGTATAACAAAGATAATGGATTTCTCCTTCTATTCATTCATCTATAGCTTCAAAAGTGATTACAAGACATCCCCTTGAGGGCTTTACAAATTTGATACATTTCTCCATTACAATATTAAAGGGATCTAGTCCCTTGAAAGGGGCCTTTAAGGTGAAGTTCTATAGTGTGAAACTCGCATCCCACAATTGAGAGCTATCCTTCAACCTGTTCTTCTTGTCTTCTTAGCTCCTCCCTCCTACATAGAATACCTGTACCTACACACAAGGGATTGAAATGGGGTTAATAGCACATGTGTTATAGAAATAAAGCAATGAAACCATAGAAAAGGAGTTAATCTAACAACATCAAAAACTAATCTACAACACATGGAAATTATTCTAAATGTTGTATAAATATATTATAATCTAATATAAATGCTTTTGGAGAGTTTGAAACAATATTAAAAGTAAAACTATGCAAAAATAGTGACCATCCCTGATAAGGACAACTAAACCTGCAACATTGGAGACCTCAAATATACCATCAAATCTACTCCAAACTTCACCAAATTTGGACCAGAGGTTCATCTAAGCATTCCTAAGGGGTCTATGGAGGAATTTTTCCAAAATTCCTTTCTATTTTATGATCATCCCTAGGTGTGACACCTATTAACTACTGACCATCCCCAGGTGGGATGGTTACAAATCTGGCTTAGTTTTGTCACCTATGCTCAAGGGATTTGGTCCAAAACTGGTATGGGAGTGTTGTCGATAGATGGGGCCAAATATACCTTCAATTTGGCTAGTTTGGAATAGTTGGATGACTTCCTATTGCCCCTAAAATCACCTTCAGATGAAGAGGGTTTCAAGGTCAAATGGGGGATAATGTTTGGTTTGCAAAAGGTGAGGATCAAATTGGGCAGCACTTCATTGCTCAAATTCTTCAATTCTTCCTCTTTGAAATTGGGTGACTTCACCTCATTTTATAGCCCAAAAGGGCATCTAGGGCAAAGGGGCAAGTCTTTCCATGTGAGGCAGGTGCCGCCATGTGTCCTAATCCTTGACATGCATTGGTGAGGGAAGGTTACCCATTTGGGGCTTCCAATATTCTATCCCAAACTCTAATTGTAGGTCCCCAATCAATTTGGGGTGATTGGACATGTTAATGGTAGTCTTTTATTGCCATTTAGCATGTCCTTTGACTTTTTCAAGGGTCTATTTAGGGGTCGTCCCACCCAGGGATGGTTATGGATGGCCATCCCTGGGTGGGATGGTCACCAACTGTGACCATCCCTTGGTGGGACGGTCACCAGGAGGTGCCCCAAAACTGCCCTAAACTGCTAGGAAACCTCCAAAATGAGTTTTGGAGCCTTATGCAAGCCTAGAGGGGTGCCCAATAGGGCCATATGTTGTCGATAAGAGGGGCATATGTGATGCACTGATAGTCTTATCCGATTTACGTGATTTAGGTGTCTACAAGAAGAAAGTGGTGAGGTCGGGTCATCAGGACCGTAGATGATCATGTCATATATCACTTAATCCAAGAGAGGGATAAGAAGAGAAGAAGCATTATAGATAAGAAGAGGGAATGCCAAAAAGTATTATAAGAAAATATAAATCAAGTGGTGTGTTGGACTGGGAGGATTACTCAATACTAGGTTTCTAGTGCAAATGAAATGCTAGTGTTTAATATGGAGAGTAGGTATATTATTTGCTTCATTAAAAATCCTCCTAAATCTATGGTATGATCAAGAAAATAAATAAATTATTCAATAAATATAATTATTTTTAAATAATATTGTTTTAGACTTCCATACAATCAAGCAATTATGCATTTAGTCATATGAGTAAGTAGATCATGTAATGTTTATGTATAATATATTTTGATGTGCATTATAGTGATTGATTATTTATGTTCTTTACCATATAATGTGGCTATGTGATAGGATCTAGAGCTAAATATGGTAGTGATGATGAAAGGTCCTAACCAATTTAGCTCAAATTTTCCTTTGAGTTCATGTTTGGCATTGGTATTTTTTGGTTTTATTTAAGGGCTAAGTATCCAACTTCAAAGGATCTTGAGTGTACTTTCTTATTATAGGCATGTTAAATCCTATTATGATAGGACCTTAAATATTTAAGGGTATTGATACACTTTTATTTTAGAATATCTAATTAACGAATATAGCCAAGGTAATATTCTTCATCGATTGAAGAATCTTGTAATAAAACTCTTAAAGAAGGGATCTCAATCTCAAAGGAAAAACTACTTCAATCTTGTGGAATTAAATATAGGGTTTTGTTCTTATAGGGTTCTATACACTATATGATATACCCTTAAGGAAGGGTATAGTTGTAAATTCTAATCATGACCATTTTTGTTGACCAATATTTTAAGTATCTTGGTTAATTTCTTGTTGGAAGATTCTCCTTTACCATTTTCTTATGAGTAATATGGTGTTGACAATTTTTGTTGAATTTTGTATTTGGCACAAACTTCGGTGACTCCATTTTTTTTAATGTACCATTATATATAATTAGGATAGATGGGATCCCATAATGATTGATGATTTGGTTTATTATGAATTTGGAAACTTTAATTCCTGTTGCAAACGATAGGGGTATGGTCGACCTATTTGGTAAAATATTCAGTGGCACTAATAATGAAATTATGGCCATATAATGATTGAGGGTTAATTTTACATATAATTTCTAATACCCAAGTGGAGAATGACCAAGGTGATCTAATTGGTCATAGTTCTTGAGAAGGAGCATGAACAAGGCTATCATATCGCTAACATTTGTCACATATCCTAGCATAGTTGCAAGTGTCCTCTTCCATGGATGGCCAATAGTAACCCATCCTAAGGAGTTTTATAGCTATAGATAGTCCAATAAAGTTTCTTCCACATGATCCATAATGGGATTCTTTAACGATCATTTGGGCTTCTTCTAATTCTATGAATCTAAGAAGTATACCTTCAAAGAAGCATCAATATAAAATATCTCCAATGATGAAGTAATTGCATGCCTTATGTATAAATATCCATATTTTTTCTGATTAAATACTTCAACGAATGTTTCTTATTTTAAGAATTTAAATATGTCTTGAAACCAAGATTCTTGTGGTAAAGTTTATTCGATGGTGTAAATATTTAAAGGTTGCAGGTCTTCAAATGTTAGAGGTAAGTCTTTGGTATTAGGTACTGTAGGGTACAATCCTTGCTATGAAATAAATCTCTTGGCTAAGTATGTAATGTCTCAATTTTAGGGAGGATAAAATGATTGCTAAACATAGTTTTTCCAGTGGCATATAATTATTCTTGTAATTCACCAATGTCCTACATATATAGTAGGTAATCCTTTCTTGATATTAGTCATCATATTGAGCTATCAAGGCTCCAAGGGTATGGCTAGTAGTAGCTATATATAATAGTAATGGTTGGGTTGGATTAGGTGGCATTAAAATAAGTGGTATCAAGAGGTAAGTTTTTAAAGCCTCACAAGTCTTTTTTCAATTGGTTATATGGGATTGAAACATGCCCCACTTGTATTACATCATCACCATATAGTAATATTACAAAAACACTTGGATATTATCCATTTATCACTTGGCAAGATTTGAACCTTGATCTCCTATGTAAATGTTGAGGAATTTAACTAGTTGAGCTAATTCCACTTGATTAAACCTTAAAATCCTTTTGACATACATTATCCCATTCAAATTTGGTGTATTTCTTGAGTAATTTAGAAAAAGGTTGGAATTTACCTACTAATTGTGATATGAACCTCCAAATGGTTTGTAAATTTTCTTGGGGACTATGAAGTTTAGTTAAATTTTTTTGTGCTAGCATATTTACTATTGCTATAATTTTGAAAGGATCTACCTCAATTTTGTATGGCATACGATAAACCCAAATAGCTTTTTGGATGTTATTACAAATATGCATCGTTGGTATTTTAGCCAAACTTAATATTCTCATAATATTTTAAAGATGTGTCTTAGGTACTAAACATGTTCTTATCTTTTTTTGGAAAAGCCCTAAGAGGTCATGTATGTAGTATTCTACAATGTTATGATTGAGGTCATGAAAGATATATGTCGTAGTTCTTTGATATGTTGCTCCTACATTCTTAAGGTCAAAAGGCATAACTTGATAACAAAATATTCTCTAAGGGATTTTGAAGGTTGTTTTGGATTGGTCTTCAGGAGCTATTTTTATTTGGTTGCATCTTGAAAATCCATCCATAAAATATAAAATTTTAGAGCATGCAATGAAGTATACTATCATGTCTATGTTTGGAAAAGAGAAATAATAGTTAGGGCATGTTTTGTTTATATATTTGAAGTCTATGTATATTTGGATGGAACATTCATTTTTGGAAATAGAGATGATGTTGGATATCCAATTCAAAAAATCTATGGCTTTTATGAATCCAATGTTTAGTAATTTTTGGAAAGAGCAACTTTGGGAAGCATCATTTTTAGTTTTTGTTTGATAGGTTTGGCATGAGGGTGTAAAAAAATATGATGTACTACTAGCAAAGGGTCAAGCCCAGGCATATCATCATATATCCAAGAAAAAACATTATTGAATTCTTTTAAAATGCTTGTGTATTTGTCTTTCTCATCTTGGGGAAAAACCTTCCCTAATTTTAGGATTCAAGGATTTTCCTTAGTGTTGATGTTGATATTTATTTCTTCTTCGATCAAAATTTGTGATTCATACTCAAAGTGAGGAGGGGAAACCAATATTCCCAAGTCTTTTAACTCTTGTCGATATAATAATTTTTGTTCTGATTTAGATAGTTGGGTAAAATCTAGATTGAAGATCTATTTAATAGATTCTTCAATATGATCTTGATCACCAAATTATTTAATATCATTATATTTTTTATTTGATATGGAATTAGAATGGATAACTATTAATATGTTAATACTAGCAAAATATAGTTTTTTAGGAGTTTTTACATTAAGAAGTGAGCATATTTCCTTCTCATCTTCATTACCCCATTGAGAACCATGTAAAAATTTCATGTAATCTTAATCATATTTTTCTACCAAAGGTGATGGTTTGTTTTTGTTGGGGATATATCTAATCCCACATTTTCATGGCTAAATTTTAGCTTCTAAAGGTTATTTAATACCTTGTTTAGACCATCTTATGTCCTTGCCTTGATAGCCCATGTTGATTAACACTTGTTTAGATACGAAAAATGCAAGTAACATGTAACATGATGCATACGTATGTTGACTAGGCATAAAGTTACCACCTTGGACTTTTTCATAAAAGGTAGTCCCATTGTAGATGAAAGCATAAGTGCCTACTTGGAATTTCAATCCTTTTCCATTAGGTAAACCCATGGTGTGAGGGGAAAGTAATAGGCTACCTACTATGAAGGGGTTAAACATTGGCTGAACAAGGTTGATTTGTTCTTTTGAAGAGGGTTTAGGATCATCACCTAAGTTTATGAGAGGTTATTCCAATGCTTATTTTACTTTGTCTAATTTAGAATAAGTGGATGGAAATGTTGGTTGAAGTGAGAGGCAAAGGTTAAAATCTTTTTTTCAAACATCTAAAATCCTACATAAGGAAAAAGGCTATGGATCTCCTAGGATATGGATAATCCTTTCTTGATATTCATATTTTAAGCATTGATGGTAAGGTATATGGTAGAACTTTCATGGCATGCATACAAGGTATTCCAAACAACATATTATATGTTACATCGCATGATATAACATAGAAGAGAGTTTTAAGGACACATGGCCCTAGTTTTAAGGGTAAAGTTATGGTGCATGTGACTTCTCTTTCTTCATTATAAAATGCTCTAATAATAAGTCTGATTTTTGTAAGTGTTTTATGCTTAAGTTAAATTTTTATAAAAATTTGAAATTGCAACATTTAAGGCCGACCCATTATCCACCAGGACTCTCTTAATATGCTTATCCTCTATTCGAACTATTATATAAAGAGAGGATTCTCTTTTTATGGTTTGAAGGGGTGTGTCTATGTCATGAAATGCTAGGATAGCACTATTAATCTTGGAAAAGCTGACTATATTAGTAATATCATTAGGATATTTGTCTTGAGGGACTTCTTGTTCGCTTAAGAGTTTTAGCAATATTTCCCTATGAGCGGGTGATGTTTTTAGCAATTATAGGAGAGAAATGTTTGTGGGTGTGTTTTCAAATTACTATCAAATATCAAAAGAGTATAAGGTCTTTTCAATGGCAGCAAGGAATATAGGTGATCTATTCAGAACATTTATTATAGTATTGTGAGGAATGGCTAAGGGTTGTTGTTTGGGAGGTTGATTTTTGGCTTGTTGTCTAGTTACTGCATAAGATGGTTTTGACAAATGAATATTGCCTATGAGCGAGGGGAGATGGCAAAAATACTTGGATTATTGAGGACTTCAAAAACTTAGGGAAAACTTAGGATTCCATAAATGAATTGCTTAGGGGTTGAGCCATAAAAATGACTCCTAATTATAATCTTCCTATGTGACCACGAGAAGCATGCACCTCTACTCTACTTGCAATATTGTATCAAATGAAAGACCATAAAACTTAGATAACATAGAAATGACAAATAAAGAAAGATAATTTATTAATTCTTGTGAATCTCGGTTACATATCGGTCCCTCTGAGGGATACCCAGTTTGATACAATAAAATACAAGTAGAAATGATGATGAATATGTCCCCTCGTAAGGGGATGGTGCACTCCGTAGGCCTCTCGATCTCACACATGAACTTGTATGAAGGATTATAGATGCCTCCTTCTCATTATTTTTCTTGGAAGGATCTTATGTGCTGAATGCCTTGAATCGGTCCCATAAACCTGTAACCTACATGCATAGAAATAATAGTAGGATATCAGTAGCACGGGTAGCCTCTCGTAAAGAGGTTTTATTAGAAAATCAATGAAGCATGATATATAAGCATAATAAGATCAAATTACAGTAAAACTGAGTGATAAATACATGGATAACTCAGGAAATAATGGTGCAAATGCATTACAAGAACCAAATCTATGCTAAAACTAAGAAATAAAGTAAAAGGTAGTAACAGATCTAAGCTAGAACTTGGATAATAATATCTAAAACCCTAGGCTATGCATGTGGGCCACTATCAATGATAGTGGTCGTAAAGTAAAACCTTGGTCGTAAAGTAAAACCTTTCTCCTCATGAAACATGGGTCGTAGCACCATATTCCTCACCCAAATTGATGTCTAAGGGTCACCTTTTGTGTCCCTACATTGATTGGCAATGAAGTACATTTGATTTGAATGGTTGTATGGCTGGAAACCCTCTTTAAATCAGGCAAATATTTACTACTCCTTTGAGGGGTATTAAATCTCTCTCCAATTTGCTAGAGCTTCGTTGCACAAAATTTTGATATTCACGGATCATTTGCTTTACTTGGAAGATTCCATATGTAGACCTCCTAGATTTAGATCTAGATCTATTTTTAGCTTCCTGGAGAAGCCAAAATCCATATCTGCATGTAACTAACCATCCCAGGGGGAAGTATCAGTCACAAATTTGCATTAAAGGGGTAGTCAGAAGGAGATTTGGGAGTTCCACATAAAAATCTACCTGCAAGCAATACAAGGTGTAGTCAGACTGCATGATATAGCCCCATATTCATGGCTAGACTATGTTTTGGTGCTAGTCATTGTTTAGAGTAGTGGCTAGGTGTGGCCTCTTTCAAATTCAGTAGCTAGGTGTGGTGACTACTCTAATTGACAGTGGTTGAGCCTGAATGGTCTAGAACTACCCTTTTGAGTGGTTAGGACCACTGCTAGCTCTTGGAACAATCCAAGATCATTCATATAGTCTTTGGATGTGTCCATATGAGTAGTCTCCTAAACATGACATATTTTAGGTGTCTACAAATTCCCCTTTTTAGGATTCATTATGGGAAAATAGAGTGTGAAGCAAACATAGACCACCTAGGGCCATGTTGTAGGGTGTGTGATGATCATTGAACTGATCAATGTTGGATGCCCCAGTCCTAAGAAAGGGCACACATCCTAGAATTATTGCTTCCAATCCTAGAATTATTGCTTCCAACAGGATGGAAGGCTTAAATTTGTGAAAGCTTGCACATGTCCATTAGACGATCGGGTAGCTTTAGTGCTACTATAGGCTTCAGTGCAACTATAGATCTGAAAAGAGGAGAGCTACAAACTTAACTATCATATTTGTTTTTTTCCCTAGCAAAGGGTAAGCTTATGATAGTTGTTGGAAATTATTCATAATATGAATGCAATTTGGCATGATTGAGTGTTCCTTTGTTGACTTTGATTATGATTTTTTATATTATGGCTACACCCTCAAATGATGAATCGATGAGGGAAGGACAATCAATAAAGTGACGAGTCACTTGGACAAGATGAAATATTTGGACCCTTTTAGAGGTTTACATTATTGTTATAGGGTAGGTTCCATATCAGGTGTGATTTCAACCATTTTTAGTTATTGTACATCTCTATCCCATGGAGCGGTCCAACTGCAATGGCCTTCTTAGGGAATCGAGATGATAGCAATTACATTCAAGATTATGTTGAATCACTATATTTGATGATGTGTTGAAAAATTTTATAGAAGAAATGAAATGAATGCCTCGTTCTTGAGGAGTAGTTTGGTTGCCATGGCCTTCTTCAGTATTGAAGTAAAACATCTCAATTCAACCATAACTAATTTACCCCAAGTGGCCTTAAGGTAATTTACGCATCTTGCCAGATTGCATGGAGTGTAATTCACTTAAACCACCAAGTTTATAGAGTAAATAACTGAATATGAGGCTCAATTAAGATTTTGTTGTTATTTTTTATTTTTATTAAATTTGTGTGATGTTTTTTGGTATTTATGCACTTTTTTATTGTTTTGGACTGATAGGTGTGCTTAATAGCCCATTTTGAGGTGCCTCATGGTGATATTTTGAGTAAATTTATCTTTGCTTCCTACCCACTGTCAGGTCCAGCAGCCCCTAGTTGTAATTTCATGACCACTATTAGCATCAACAACCAGCAAGTACGGGCCACTGATGCCAACAATGACTGAGGCATAAATCAAAAATATAAAAGTATTTTTCTAGGGTTTGATTTTTATTATTGCTAGTTGTCAATTTGCACCTTTGAGATTTGAGGTGAGAGTGATTGTTTGTGATTCGGGATGCTACCAATTTCAGACACCATGGTGGAGCAGGATGAGACATTGAAAAGTGGAGGAGTCGATGAATCATAGGTATCTCTCAAACCCTAGATTTCTATTTTTTTTGTTTGGTTACAATGAACCTCACTAAGTAATCGGTAAATGAACCAAAATAAACTCGTTGGAAATGAACCGGACTGGTCAATAGGTCTAGGTTAGGATTTTACTAGGTGGTTCTAGCTTAGTTTTTAGTATTTTTCAAATATTTTATGGTTTTTAGATGAGGGCGGATGATGTTGGCACGTTGCCTCATGGACGCTGACACTTAGAGCTACCCCTAAATGGCCAAAGAGGGGCCACTGTCACAATCAGTAGCCATCTTGAATTCCAATGGTCAATTTTATTATCGTTGGTGGCTGGCCACTTTCGGATTTAGTAGCTACTGTGTGGCCACTCCTGGCATGAGCATCCACACAACCTTAGGTTTATTTTTACATTATTTTTATTTTTAAGGAATTTAATTGATTTTTTTGGATTTTAAAAGTTTAGATTTCATTTTTTTTGAATTTTTAGGTGCATTTAGTTATTATTCTCTTAGCCTTAGGCTTATCTTAGATAAATTTTGCATCGTGTTTGTATTTTATTGGCCACTTTAGCTGTTAAGTGTGTAACCACCAGAAAGGATCACACACAATGGTGGCTCCTATTGTGATAAATGGTAAAGATATAGCATGCATACAAGAAAACAAAATTGACAACAAATGAAACAAGAAAGAAAACACTTTATTCCATTGTATTCAAAGCCAAAATCCAATTACAAGTACGTCCCTCTTAGGGATATTCATTTTGATACAATATTACAATAGGAGTGCATAATTTTTTTCCCTCTTAAGGGTAGGTGTGATTTCCAAATGCCTTTCAGAATGGCACGAATTGCTCTAGGGTGGAGGTGCCCTCTTCTTCATGATGGGGAAGGAACTTGATGGTTTTCTCTCCTTTGAAACTATTCCCTACGGTCAAGAAACAACACAAGAATGTCAAAAATATAGGCAGCCTCTCATGATGAGGCCCTTTTAGGTAAATTGCATAATGACACCATTAACATGCATAATAAAGAAAACATAAAGAATGCTTCTAAGCTATGCAAAGTGAATCAAGATTCATGTAATAGCATAAAGGAAAGTAGCAGCTACACTATGCATGGATCAGATATGAAAAGTGAAGCATAAACATGCATAAAGAAAGCATTTTAGTCCTAATTAAAGCATAAGCATAAAATGTAAATCTAACCTAGTTCTACGATCAAAAGTCTTCTAAAATGCTATTAAACCAATAAAACAACTAATCTAACCTAATTAGCCGGACAGGAATGGAAATAGGAAGGTGGTTATACCTCTGCTACAAACCGTAGCTCTAGTTTGTGGTCTGCACTATAAACCATGGCTGATAGCCATAGTTAGCACTTTGATAGGCTTACCCTCAATTCCAAGGGCAGTGGGCTTAACCTCCTTGTCCAATTGATGTTCAAGGGTCACCTTTGATGTCCTTATGATAGGTTTGGCGGTTGAATCACTGTGATGGGCCTTCGTTTTCTTGGATTTGCATTTCTTGGCTCTCCTAGACTCCTAGGGCATCCATAATGCAATTCATCATGAATATTGGCAAGTAGGTAGGGGATAAGTGCAATAGCTCTCTCTTAGTATACTCGATTGAGTGTACAATTCGATAGGGCTCCGCTACTCAAATCTCCAATGCTCTCTCTTATAGTTTGCCCTAATTTTGAGGGGTACTTATAGGACTACCCAAGGGCTAGGGGTGGCTTCCTAGAGAAGCCAAGATCAAGAAGGGGTGGTTAGGATAGTTGGAATGGAAGCTTCTACCCTCTAACCACCTTCTTCTAGATCCAATGGTTGTTTCAACCGATTTGGCTTGGATTGAAGGCCAACTAAACTTCAGTTAAGACCGCAGGTCACAACTACGGTCTAGACTACAAACCATAGGTCTCAGCCATGGTTCAGCTGTAAACCATAGGTCTGGGCTATGGTTCAGACTGATTAGGCCAAGGAGCCCAAATTGAGTGGTTAGAACCACTGCTCTATCTTGGAGTCTATCCAAGATCTTCCATATGGTCTTGTAGCATGTCCATATGAGTAGTCCCCTCAACATGATGTGTTTTAGGTGTCTATAGATGCCCCTTTTGAGATGCATTGTGAGATCGAACAACGTTGAGAAAAAATAGACCTCCTAAAATGATGTCAAAGGTTCTATGATGATCATTAGTCAGATCAACATTAGATGCCCTAGGTCCAACAAAAGGACATGCATCTTGGAATCATTGCTTCCAACTCTTTGGAGGCTTAAACTTGAAAAGCTTGTGCCATTCTCATCTCATTCGGTGCGGTTGTGCATTCCATAGGTATCTTCTAACCCATAGATCCAAAAGGTAGAGAACAAAAAGCAACATCATATTTGCTATTTGCCCCAAGCAAAGGGGTAAGCTTATGATAGTTGTTTACAATGATTCGCAAGGATGAATACAATTTTGACAAGATCAAGGGATCTATGATCTTCGGGATCTTCTATTGATTTTGATTATGATTTGATATTATGACTACCCCCTCAAGCGATGAGTCGATGAGGGTAATGACAATGTATGAAGCGACGATGTCGCTTGACCACCATGGATGATCTGAACAAATTTAGATTTGAGCAAATTAATGCCTTGGCTAGGCCTAGTTCAAATTTTGATTCCAACTGTTAATAGTATTTGCATGCTTCTATCCCATGGAGCAGTCGGGCTACAATAGTCATCTTAGGGAATAAAATTGATACAAATCCAATCAGATTTATGTTGAATCAAATTATCGATGATTTGCTAAAAAAGAGGTCATAGAAGAAATGGCATGCAACACCTCGTTCCCGTGGAGCAGTTCGACTATGAAGGCCTTCTTAGGGATTGAAAAGAAGCATATCAGATCGATGATGACAATTTTTTCCCCAAATGTCCTTATGGTAATTTACTCATCCTACCGGATTGCATGGATCGCAAGTCGCTGCAACCACCAAGTGTATAGGGTAAATTACTGAATACGAGGCACATTTGGTGTTTTAATTTATTTGATTTTTTTGAATGTTTTGAATTATACATTGAACTTATTTATTTGGCTGGGAGGTGTGTCGCTCCATGAAAGGATTATCATAGTGATGACCTCGGTTGTACTTTATAATCTCAGCCAGATTTTTAATTTTTTATTGGATCCCGGTGCTTGATTATCACCAAATTTCCAAATTAGTTTACTTTTATTGAGTTCTAACCCAATGGGAGGCATTAATTGATCTTTTTGGCCCTTCCCATGGTGGGATTTTCTAAAATTGCCTTCCATTTGCAAACCACGGCTAGGGTCTACGGTTCCCATTTATAAATTTGGGAACCACGGCTAGGGCCTGCGGTCCACGTGAAATATGAGAAGTCTATAAAAATTCCAAATTTCAAATATCTCTCATTATTCCTTGATAGTGACCTACAAACTGGAGCTCTGACAGTGATAGCTGACAAAACTGACCTGCAACCTACCACACCTTACCCGCACACCGACTTACAACACGATGGCAGGGCACAAGCAAGCGTCTTCTAGCCATGGGGGACGAGGCGAGGGTAAGGTAACTCAAAAACCAAGACCTCGCATCCATTACCAATTAAAATGAACCCAATTAAGAAATTGGTAAATCAATTACACTAAACTATTGGTAATGAACCTCATCTTAGGCTAGGGTAGCTTAGATTTAATTTTTTGCATTTTTGGCCATGGTATCGCACCCGGTCGGACTTCAATCGGAGATCGCAGGTACCAGCTACGGTTCCCAATTGGTCAATTGGGGACCGTAGCTGCCAGCTATGGTCAACATTCAAAATCCCAACAATCAATTTTTGATCGCATGCGGACCGTAGGGTTGACCCGCGGTTCGCCAAATTTAGGAAAAATTTATAAAAATTTTAATTTTTCTAAATTTTTAGAGGCAATTAATATCATTTAATGCATTTTTGACCTATCTGATTGACAAATTTGATTTTTAGGCCTGCATGATGACATGTTTTTGCAATTTTATCAGTTTTTAACTATTTTTGATGATTTTTAGATCAATTTTTAAATGTTTTTGCTTGTTTTAGTTAGATTTTTCCTTATATTATGCTATTTATTTTAGAGATTGACCTCTAGAGCGTGAGAGCCTAACATTCTGAAGACTCTCCATGGAGAGCTCACTGATGGTGAGCGAGAGTGGTTTGGAGCTGTCGGCTTCGACTATGTTATGGATCTACCCACCATTAGGGTAGATCAATCCTATCTGACTGCATTGGCCCGATGTTGGAATATGCGGACCAACACGTTTCACCTACCTACAGGTGAAATGATAGTTACACTAGAGGATGTATACAGGATCTTCAGGATCCCCATTGATGGCGAGGCCATCGTATGCTCTACTTCTAGGGCTAAGGAGTTCGTCTTTGATGCTATCTTCGGTGCTCGAAGCGAGGAGGCTCAGGGTGCCATTGACCACGAAGGGGTCCACATTGGCTATTGGTAGGGGAAGAACATCTTCTCCATGCACGAGGCCATTTTTATGCACCTGGTGGTGCAATATGTGCTTCCAGACTCCTCGTGCATGAGGATTCCCTTGAACCTTCTAGCTACTATATGTAGAGTTGTCTAGATCTCTATATGCCAGCCACTGCTCCTATCCTAGGGGAGCACTCTATTGGCTTAGCTATATCAAGAGCTATATCAGATCACTGAGCATAGCCGTAAGGGCATCAATTGTAGTCTACTTTTATAGATCTAGGGTTGGCAGCATATCAAGGTGGAGCATCTTGGGGAGCTACCCCTACACATTACAGACATTGATGATGAGCATCAGTGCTATGTTACCTGCTAGCCTCAAGAGGAGGAGGGTTTTCATAGCAAGACTCATGCTGGCGAGACCCAACATTACATTACCCGGTTTGTAGCACTTGGGTTGGATGATATCCAGTGGCGGCCCTACATGGATTTTCTTGACTGGCCTAAGGCCGGTGAGAGGCTTCGACGGGCTCATCAAGATAGATGGCTACTTAGCCAAAAGGCCAAGATCAGAGAGTTTCAATTTTTCTCTCACATCCTACGGTAGTTTGGCATGGTGTAGGACATCTCGAAGATCCCATTCACTTACAAGTACCTATATTTGGAGAGGTATCTATCGTGGATCTAGCATCCAACTCTAGGTGATGCTCTAGATGACTTCCAAGAGACTGGGTTGACATAGCGATGACCACTCCAGAGTATGATGGATGGTGGTCTCTATTCTACTGGTATGGGATAGGGCCTCTGGGCCGAGCAATAGATCAGGCCAGAGCAGAGGTGGATCCTGATGGGCGTAGGGTGCACCAGCGGATAGAGGGCGGCTAGGATGTAGAGGCTACCACTGAGGAGGCTCCCGAGATTGATCTTGATGAGGAGGCTCTAGAGGAGGGTGAGGTCCCTCCTGACAGTGTAGAGGGGCTACTCTTAGCATAGGTGGCTAACTTGCAGAGTCAACTTGGGTGATTCTAGAAATAGCAGAGGGAGCGGGACACTACTATCACTACTCTATAGGCACAGCTGACAGAGAGAGATCACCGATTGACATAGGCAGAGTAGGATATTTCTAGCCTAATAGCATGGGTGACCATAACAGAGACCTAGGTTAGTGAGCTCACTCATGCTCATGACTTGGTAGAGGCATAAATGTATGTGGCCATAGTATAGCAGGATCTACTCAGGGCATAGAGGGGGGTCCTACATCCTCTTAGGTGATTATGGGGCCTCCAATGATACCAGTAGCAGTACTACCAGGTGGTCGGGATCCTATGGTAGAGATTTAGCACCTACAAGGTTTACTTATGAGTGCCAATGAGAGGCACACATCCAGGGTTGCTCGGGTAGACCAACTAGTTGGATACATTCAGATGTTGGGCGTAGAGGTTCCTGAGGATCCATATGCTATAGAGTCCCAACAGACTAGATCTTGAACTACAGGATAGTCCACTGCTAGCTCTAGCCATCGCACCCATCAGAGCGAGAGGACACATAGGTCCTCCAGTACGCATGGCGATAGCAGTCATACTAGGACCAGGGAGGCAGGGTAGTCTTCTACAACATCTAATCATAGATCCCAATGCACAGAGGTACCCATAGCACAGGGGGAATTTGGATGAGTGCTAGGCCTCTTCGGGCTAGGCGGTACTCAGGGCTCATAATAGGATCCACAACAATCAGCAGGGCAGCAGGTAGAGCAGGCTCCTGAGCATAGTACTAAGGGAGGCGATGAGAGCTCTGGTATAAGGGGAGCAGATCAGAGCTAGAGCTCTACTGTTATAGGACACATTTTTGATATATCTCATTTTTGGTGTAAGGTCGAGGACCTACACATTTGTAGCCTATGGGTATTTTTGTACTCTCGATGTACTCTAAGACACATTATATATATGATATGATCATTATTATGGCTCATTTATTGTGTACTCATTTATTTTTAATTTTATGTTTATGTGATGCACATGGATGCAATGCTTATGTTATACTGATGCTATATGATGTGATGTATGGATGACATGCACTAGATAGTTATTTGATTTATGATGATGATATGCAATGATCTTAGATGCTTAGATGTGCTTTTTTATGGATGCATATGGATGCAATGTTTTTCTCTTAATGCATATTTGATATTGCTTTCTTTTCATGCATTAATGTATGTAATGCTTTATTTACACGATGCTGATCTAATGTAAATGAACTTGTATGCTTTAATCACTTAAAACATAAGGAATGAATGCAATTATGTTTATCAATCTAATGGATGACGCCACAAAATGTATAAAAATCATGAATGTAATTGAAAATCCTTAAGATAAGAATTTAATCAATTAATCACCCATATATGAAATGCAATGGTATGCGATGTTTATGATGTGAATGATATAATGTGTCATTCGATTTTATTTTGCAAATTTTGAAAAATGTGCATGATATAGTTAGTGGTCATCTAAATATTATTGCTAATATCCATCCGGTATCTATCCTATATGTTGATTGTGCTTTATATAATGATGTATCATGGGTTTGATACTTTGCAAATTTATGATTTATATGGTTGCAATTTTTGACACTTTGTTTCTATGGGAGAAATTTTTGAGGTTTTCCATGAGACTCAAACACCCTAATAGAATTATCAAAAGTTGCATACTAACCACACTAGACTTCTGAGATAAAAGGATTTTGCTAGGATAGACCCTAACTGTTCATTATCCCTATGTGTGCAAATGAATATTTTAAGATAAGACACGAGCGTTCCCCGATGTCAGGCGGGATTCTTTCAGCCCATTGCTAAGATAGGGGTTCCACAAATGTCTTATCCAATCTCAAGTTTAGATTTTAGTTGGACTAAGCCACTAGGCAATGCAGGACACCTGAAGCTAGCTCTTCCACATTCAAACATTGGTCTTGTTCATAAGTGATGTGCTAATGCATCAGACATATCATCATGCGTAAGGCATAGTAGTGCTGACAATTCTAGGGATTCAGGCTCATTCCTTTCTATCCTTCAATTTTTGGGATACTTGCTCATATGTAGTGAAGCAAGGGAGTCGATTCCATCTTCTTTTTGAACTATCTTTGGATCTTCATTTGATCTCTCTTCGAACTAGATTTTGGATCTTCATTTGATCTCCACTCAAACTTTTGATTTATGATCTTCATTTGATATTCACTTTTGAACTTCACTTTGAACTTTGATTTAAGCCTATTTTTTTGATCTTCACTTGATCTTCACTTTTCGGCATTTATATTTGATAATTTTCTTCAAAAAATTTCCTTTGGGGAGATTTACTTGGAAAAAATATTTTTGGTATATCGATTGAGAATATCGATCTTGTGATATCAATATGGGATATCACTCTAGGGAGTCGATCTATGATATCGATCTAGGGTATCAATCATGAGGATTGATGTGGGATATCTCTTTGGGATATGCTCATTTTATCATAAGCAAGGGATTCTGAATAGGGAACTAACCTGTCCTTTTGCCAACTGCCAATATTTCCCATACCGTCCGCACAGAGGGATAAGCAAGAATAACTCTTTTTGCTTTAGGATACCCGATCCTACTTCATGGCTTTCATCTTCCCCTAGTCCTTGTTAGGATTTTTTAAATTTTTTGATTAGTGATAGGTTTCTGATATGCTAAGGGCTATACTAACTGAACCTTAGCTACAAAAGCAAAGCAAGCTTTCTACCAACTCTTGATAAGACTACTAGGTATGGCTGAGTGACCGAAAAACCATAGTATATCTCCATAGCAACATTATAGGTTGTGTTGAAAAACATAATTACTCACATGAATGATGGATCATGATAAATGCAGAGATGCATGATTTAAACACAAACATGGCATCATTTTTAATGCTGACAAACACAATGCCTTCTATTACGGAATGCAATGGATGGCAAATGCCTATATGCAATGCAATAATGCAGCGAATGCATGAGTGAATGCAAAATGAAAATGCAAAATTCAAATGCAAATGCAAATGTTTTTGGATTTTATGCTTTACCAATTTTTTTGGATTTATTGATTTTATAATTTTTATGGGTTTTGAGCCTCATAATTGACCAAACGACGAGTACATGCCTCTGGAGCCTTTAGATTGACCAAGCGATTTTTAGGAATCCTTGGAGCTTTTGGGATTGACCAAAGGGATTATGGGTACCTTTGGGGTGTTTTGGGATGACCAAGCAATTTTGAGAATCCTTGGAGCCTTTGGGATTGACCAAGCAGTTTTTCAAAAACTCTTGGTACCTTTTGCATTTGACCAAAGGGCTTACAGACGCCTTTGGAGATTTTAGGTTGACCAAGCAGTTTTTCAAAAACTCTTGGTGCCTTTTGAGTTTGATCAAAGGGCTTGCATATGCCTTTGGAGCTTTTGGGTTGACCAAGCAGTTTTTCAGAAAATCTTGGTGCCTTTTGAGTTTGACCAAAGGGCTTGCAAATGCCTTTGGAGATTTTTAGGATGATCGAGCAATTATAAGCAAATACTTGAGGCTTTTAAATGACACGACCAAGCAGTTTCATGAACCTTTGGAGCATTTTTGGAATGACCGAGTGATTTTGACCAAACCCTCAGAGCTTTTGAGGTTGATCAAAGGGCTTACAGACACCTTTGGAGATTTTTACTTGATCAAACCACTGATGAGAGTGTTTAGGGATTTTTAGTATGATCGAGCAGTTATAAGCAACTATCAGAGCCTTTAACTAACATGACCAAGCAGTTTCATGAACCCTTGGATCCTTTTTGGGATGACTGAGTGATTTTGACCAAACCATTAAAGCTTTTGAGGTTGACCAAAGGGCTTACAAATGCCTTTGAATATTTTTACTTGACAAAACCACTGATGAGAGTGTTTGGGGCTTTTAGGATGACCGAGCTATTACAAGAAACTCTCAAAGCCTTTTACTATGCTCTTCAAGCATAAAATGCCTTAAGATGGATGATGTTGAGAGGTTCAGGCTCTTCAAAACCCCCTAGTGACTTTAGGCAATAGGTACCCAGACCAATATTTTTAGATATGATGCAAGGTCCTAGCCAATTAGCCATGAATTTGTCTTGCATGTCTGACAAAAAATTATAGTTCTATTGGTTTTCTTTCAAGACAAGATCCCCAACTTCAAAGTATCTCTAGCAGACTTTGACATTGTAAGCTCATTTTAGTCAAACTTGATAAATGTGAAGATGATCTAGAGCATTCACGTGATGTTCATCATGTAGTGTTAGTTGATCCAGTCGAGCTTGTCATGCAGTGTCATCATCGATGAACTCCTTAAATGCGATGTGCAACATCAAAATTTCTAATTCCAAAGGCATAATGGCCTCAGCACCATATACTAGTGAGAACGGTGTTGCCCCGATAGGCATATGAATACTAGTCTTGTAATCCCATAATGCAAGGGGCAACTAGATGTGCCAGTATTTGTGGTTTTCTTGTATTGTATTTTTCAATATGGCCACCACTATCATATTTGAAGCTTCAGCTTACCCATTTTCTTGTGGATAGTATGGAGTCGCAAAACTATGTTTGATTCTATATTTATATGTCAAAGCTCTCACATTTTTGTTCTTGAAATACGTTCCATTATCCGATATTATTTTGTATGGAATCCCAAAATGACATGATATGCTCCAATATAAACTCTGCTATACAAGCTCCAGTTGTTGTAGTTAAGGGTATTTATTCCACCCACTTTGTAAAATACTCAGTAGCCATCATTATGAATGTATGTGTTGAGTGGTATTTTCACCCAATTGTGAAAGTACACTCTTCCTTAGGATTTGGGTTCCAAATCCCCTCTTGTAAAGAAGTTAAACAAACAACTTCTCCAAGGTCTCCGCTATATTAGCATTTGCATATGTGTATTAGTAATCTCAAATAAAGATATTCAATTTAAATGCTTGGAACACCTTAGTGATTGCAAGTAACTGTAAACAAGGGGCAATGTTGGTTTATTTTACCATGAAACTTTAGTGATTGTTCATTGAACCAAAATAAAGCAAATGTGAGTTGGCCCTCATATGACCATGATGTAGTGCCTTAATTCCTTTTATCTTGAGAGTTTTAAGGTAGATTTTATCTTCTTTATTAAGTCCAAATATGGCTTCTTATCATGAAGATAAAGATAGCTTTCAATGTGATCGATAAACCATCCCTCTTTGGTGAAATGGATTTTCACAAAGAAGCAATAATTTATGGCCTTAGATAAAGGGCTTTAAATGTCACTTTAACTTATCCCTCTTAAATGAAATCAAATTTTCATCAAGATGAACAATTAAGTGCTTTGAAGAAAAGACCTTCAATGTAATACTCAAATTACCCCTCTTTCGTAAAATTAGAATTTTTATGAAGAGAGGGTAATTTTAGGCTCAAAATGGAAATTTGTGAAAATGCCATAAAACATAACCCCTTCAATGAAATTGGAATTTTCATGAAGGGAATGTCATCATAGGCTCATGAGCGTAAAAAAAACTGAAAAAATGAAATTTGACCTTAAAATGGAAATTTTCTATTTTTGGATTTTTTTTAAAATCTGCAATAAAACAACAACTTCGATGAATTTTTAAAAATACTAAACAACTCCGAAAATGAAATTTCAAAGTGCGTATTGGAAGTCTGAAGTATAACCTACGCAATGGTGAAATTATTTTTGGATTTTGAAAATTTTTTAAATGTTTATTTTAATGCCTGAAAATTAAAATAAAAGTTAAAATTTCTGGAAAATAAAATGCAGAAAATGAAAATGAAATGCAGAAAATGGAAATGAAATGCAGAAAATGGAACACAAGATACATTCAGTTTGATGCTATCCTATTTCGACAAAACCGAAGATGTGAGGTTTTCATGCATGCAACCTAACCTATTGGACTTGCAAAACAAGCACAATCCGGATAAGCTAAGTGTTGGCTCCTAGGGTTTTAAATGAGGTTTTCAGATTTAAACATTCGCATGAAGCAACCAAGAAAACTTGCATAAACTCCATTTACAAGCCTAAAATCCGAAAAGGGGAAAAATAGACATTTAATCTTGCATGCAGAAAATGACTCTTCTTTCTTGTCCATAAGATGCAACTTTCTGAAATTTTATGTATTAAAAATTTGTCATTTTACAATAACAAAAATTTCTGGTTTTCCCAAACCAGTCCATGGAAGAAAAATAACCCAAACAGGTCCAGAATGGCCCTCTTGCCTTCAAATCTGCAACTCTGCTTGCAGCGGTTTCCAACCCCTCAAAACATCCTTGCCTGGCGTATTTAAAATTTTTAGGAAGCTTTTCGTTTCATTTTCCAATGGTTGTTCGTTTCACCTTCCCTTGTGCATGCATGTGTTTTGGTTTCCAAAAAGGCTTTTCGTTTCTATTTTGTGGCCCTTCGTTTCATTCCCATGGTTTGGCTTCCTCTGTTTGGTTTTCTTCACTTTTCGTTTGATTTAAAAAAAACGCTTCCTTTTCTCCACATGGGCATGCGTCCGCTTCCTTCCATGTGTAACGACCATCTTAAATGATTTCAAATCATTAAAGATTCCTTATGTAACGTTTTGTCTTATTCATTGGATTTTGTCCTTATGTGACAAATTACCTTATTCAATCTTCGATTTATTCCTTATAGGTCCACGTCATTATGCAGTCTTCGACTTCACTATCCTGGTGTTCATCACTAATATCAGATGCATTGTCCACTACTCTGTTCCCTTGGCAAAAATGCAACATGTCACGATATCGCGACACTTTTGTTTCTCTGCCTGCCTACCCCTTTTGAGTCACGAAAATGCAACATGTCGCGATATCGCGACACTTTTGTTTCTCTGCCTGCCTGCCCTTTTTGAGTCGTAAAAATGCAACATGTCATGATATCGTGACACTTTTGTTTCTCTGCTTGCCTGCCCTTTTTGAGTCGCGAAAATGCAACATGTCGCAATATCGCGACACTTTTGTTTCTCTGCCTACCTACCCTTTTTGAGTCGCAAAAATGCAACATGTCATGATATCGTGACACTTTTGTTTCTCTGCCTTCCTGCCCTTTTTGAGTCGTGAAAATGCAACATGTCGCGATATCGCGACACTTTTCTCTTTGCTTTGGACCGCAAAAATGCAACATGTCGCGATATCGTGACACTTTTGCCTCCTTCTGTTGCTCTTGGCCACGAAAATGCAACATGTCGCGATATCGCGACACTTTTTCTCCTTGCTCTTTCTCTTTGCTTTGGACCGCGAAAATGCAACATGTCGCGATATCGCGACACTTTTTCTTCCTCGTTCTTTCTCTTCTCTTTTGGCCACGAAAATGCAACATGTCGTGATATCGCGACACTTTTTCTTTCTTGCTCTTTCTCTTCTCTTTTGGCCACGAAAATGCAACATGTCGCGATATCGCGACACTTTTTCTTTCTTGTTCTTTCTCTTCTCTTTTGGCCGCAAAAATGCAACATGTCGTGATATCGCGACACTTTTTCTTTCTTGTTCTTTCTCTTCTCTTTTGGCCATGAAAATGCAACATGTCGCGATATCGTGACACTTTTTCTTTCTTGCTTTTTCTCTTTGCTTTGGACCACGAAAATGCAACATGTCGTGATATCGCGACACTTTTTCCTCCTTGCTTTTTCTCTTTGCTTTGGACCGCAAAAATGCAACATGTCGCGATATCGCGACACTTTTTCTCCTTACGGTGTTTTGCTTTTTCTTTGATCTTTAGCATATGGGCCACTTCGGTCTTCTTGGAAAATATGCAAAAAGGTGGGTCCCCAATTTTGGGGTACGTTGTGGAGCAGCCACAACAAATGGCGACTCTACTGGGAAATGCTCCTGAGCATTTCGGTGAGAACTCAACCTGAACACCTTCAAAACTCAAACACAAGCATCAACAAATATCCCAAGAATGAAACTAGATGAGAAATACATGAAGCATTAGAATTATTAAGCATCAGCTCGGTGTGTGCAATGTGCTTCATTCCCTATCGTTTGAAACTCGTTCAACTTTCCATTGTCATTTTCACTTATGATTCGTGCGTATGAGAAGTTATGGATGATTCCTGTAGGATTTAACGTATGGTGAAGATGCTAGAGATATAACAAGCTTTGCAAAGGCTCAAACTTTCTAGTACCATGAACAAACATATTAAAACTATCAAATCCTCTTAGGACCAAATATGAGTATATTGAATTAATTTACTAGATCCCAAAGTTGGTTATGTGTCACTACCATATTGAACCCATGTGCAAGTGTAAGTGAAATCAGAGCTTTGGGGAATAGGATTCCCAACCTAAGCGAGATGGGAATTTAACCCTATCCTTACTACTCTGATCTGGAGTTCATTACCTCATCTTGAACAAAATGATTTAACCCTGTTATGGATGAAACTGTCAGAGCTAGCCTATCCGTTTGAGCGATCAGTGGTCTTGCTTTTAGACAAGACATGTTGCCACGCATGAGCATACTCCACTTGCCAGTCAGGCGTCTATAGCCCCGATGGAGATCAACCCCATAATCCAGGATTTGACTTTACTTTTGATTTCTTGAACCTTGGGGATGACTACCCATCCTTGCAAGGGACATGTAGTATGATCCTTCCAATCCAATATCAATGATGCAATAAAAGTAGAATGAAAAATATTTACTTTGGAACTTCAAGTTCTTGAGTGTAGACGCTTAGTTTCTTAAGCGTGATGGAGGCAAAATAGAAGCTTTGGGGAATCGGATTCTCAACCTAAGCGAGATGAGAATTAGACCCTATCCTTACTACTCCAAGAAGGTCAAATTAGAGCTTTGGGGAATTAGATCCTCAACCTAAGTTCGAGATGGGGATTTAACCCTATCCTTACTACTTTGATTTTAGGCTTTAAGCACTATGGGAGTGGTAAAAACCACTGTTTTAAGGATTATGTTGCATGATAGGATAGACACAAAATACTCCTTTCGCCTCACCTTTTCTTCCAAGTATGGTTTTGACCATTTTGCTCAAGATCCTCTTTAAAATGTGTAGAACGTGCTTGGTTCAAGATAGTTCGGGCATCGGTTCCCAACCTTAGGATCCTTTTAATATATGTTATGTAATAACCCTAAGAGGATTCGACACCTTTTCAATGATTGTATTTGAAATGTAGATGCAACTGAGATGAAATGTATATGCAATGTTGAATGTAACATGAGATATGGATGAATGCATTGCTCCTTTTGAAATGCGGATGGAGTATACCACCTACTTTACCATAATGTTTAAAACTGACAACTTCATGCATCACAAGTTCCAAATGATATTCTTTAATGTGTTTGCGATACTCGTGGAGCTTTTTGTAATACATTTTCGATGTTTCATATTCTCTTAGTCTTAGTCAACATTCATAAGGACATAAGTTGACATCTCGACTTAAGTTGGAGCTTTCTTTTTTTTTTTTAAGACAAACCAAAAGTGTCCAAAGGACCAACACACAAAACTTAAAACCAAACCCAAAATACAATCCCAAAAAAGAAACTTGAAAACACAAACCAAAACCAAAAACCAAAGACTATATACAAATGTACAATATGGTACAAGACGATGCACAGTTTGAACTGTCACTTCCCTGGATCCCAAACATGATTTGAGCATTCCAAAAGACATATAATGTGATACACATGCCAAATGTGGAAGGAATCAAACAAAAACAAGATTAGACCAAACAATGCAACCAACTTCAACTTTCCTCTCTCACCCCACCAATTAGATTTAGTTCCATTAGTATTCTCATAGGTGAGATTCAAATTACCAAATTGATTAGACAATGGTTGATTTTCAATCCTTTCTTGTCTATTCTTTAAGGTGTAAATTTCATAATTCCATTCATGATTTAGAACTAGGCTTTCTTTATTCAAAATGAAATTTTGTAAGCAAGAGCCTATTTCTAAAAATTTCAAAGCTAATTCATTTTCCATGTTCTTAGGCCAATCAAGATTGTGCAACAATTTACAAGCATCTAGGATATTTACTAAATGGGGATCATTAGAAGTTTTTATCCTAGGTTCAAGAATTAATTGTTGATGAATTTGATTTAGCAATTTAAGTGCATCAAGCTCCTTTTCATTCATTAAAGTAATGTTATCAAAGGTGTGGTTAGAAATTAATCCTTGTTCTTCATTCACCTTCAATGGCATTTCATCATAAATATCATTTGAATTATACAAATCTTCACCTAAATCTTGGATGTTTGGACACAAAGGTTTAGATTTTACCTTTTTCACATTTTCATTTACCAAAACTTGGTGAGGATTTGCAATTCCCTCTTTTACCTCATGGTCTTCATATTCTTCATTGATTACTTGTTCATCAAACATACCAAAATTGGGCACCTAATTGAAAACATGCCCATCCTTTTCAACCCTCAAATATTCTTGGTCAAAGTGTATGTTAAGTAACTCATCTTCATGATCAATCACTTGCGTTGCTTCTAATAGATCAACCACTTTGTCATTTAATTCCAATTCTTTGTTCACTATCCATGGTATCTCTTCATTTAAATCCTCAAAATAATCATGCAAACTTGTATCAAAATCTTCAATGAATTTATATTCAATATGATCAAATTTTGTAACCTTCTCAAATCTTGTGAATGTGAGATCTTCATATGAAGTAGAAGTTTCAACGTCCTGCATATAAATTGGAATAGAGGCTTCATCAATAGGGGTGTGAGGAAATAACACATATTCATATCTTCCCCAACCATTGTAAAAATTATCTTCCAAATTTGTGGGATGAAACTCCATGGTATTTGTGATATGATCTTTTGGTTCATTTGTCAATTCTTTTTCTTCTTTGTCCTTGGTAGTAGGATCATTATAATCTTCCAAAATTTGATGAGATTTGAAACCCTCTTCCAAAACATCCTCAAATTGTACAGGAGTTGTAATATCTTCCTTTGAGTAGGCGATTATGTTGTCCTGTATATCAATTGGCACACAAGTTTCATTAGCAGTTTTGGAGTGAGTGTAGTCTTCCCACTTCTTCCAAGCATCATAATAATCATCTTCCAAATGTCAAGTGGTGACGTTCAACAACTTCTTCAACATCTTCCAATTCATCGATGTGTTTCTCATAAAATTCACCTTCACATTTTGTTGTGGCTGCTCCACAACGTACCCCAAAATTGGGGACCCACATTTTTGCATATTTTCTAAAAAGACCAAAGTGGCCCATATGCTAAAGATCAAAGAAAAAGCAAAACACCGCAAGGAGAAAAAGTGTCGCGATATCGCGAAATGTTGCATTTTCACGGCCAAAAGAGAAAAAGTGTCTCTATATCACGACATGTTGCATTGTCACGGCCAAAAGAGAAAAAGTGTCGTGATATCGCGACATGTTGCATTGTCGTGGCCAAAAGAGAAAAAGTGTTGCAATATCATGACATGTTGCATTGTTGCGGCCAAAAGAGAAAAAGTGTCGCGATATCGCGACATGTTGCATTGTCATGGCCAAAAGAGAAAAAGAGTCACGATATCGCGACATGTTGCATTGTCGCGGCCAAAAGAGAAAAAGTGTCACGATATCGTGACATGTTGCAATGTCGTGGCCAAAAGAGAAAAAGTGTCGTGATATCATGACATGTTGCATTGTCGTGGCCAAAAGAGAAAAAGTGTCGCGATATCATGACATGTTGCATTGTTGCGGCCAAAATAGAAAAAGTGTCGCGATATCGTGACATGTTGCATTGTTGTGGCCAAAAGAGAAAAAGTGTCATGATATCACAACATGTTGCATTGTCGTGGCCAAAAGAGAAAAAGTGTCACGATATCGCGACATGTTGCATTGTCACGGCCAAAAGAGAAAAAGTGTCACGATATCGCGACATGTTGCATTGTCACGGCCAAAAGAGAAAAAGTATCGTGATATCGCAACATGTTGCATTGTCACGGCCAAAAGAGAAAAAGTGTCGCGATATCGCGACATGTTGCATTGTCACGGCCAAAAGAGAAAAAGTGTCGCGATATCATGACATGTTGCATTTTCATGACCAAAAGAGAAGAAAGAACAAGAAAGAAAAAGTGTCGTGATATCGCGACATGTTGCATTTTTGCAACTCAAAAAGGGCAGGCAGGTAGAGAAACAAAAGTGTCGCGATATCACGACATGTTGCATTTTCGCAACTCAAAAGGAGCAGGCAGGCAGAGAAACAAAAGTGTCACGATATCGTGACGTGTTGCATTTTTGCAAGTCAAAAATGGCAGGTAGGTAGAGAAACAAAAGTGTCGTGATATCGCGACATGTTACATTCTCATGATTAAAAGCAACAAAAGAGAGCAAGGAGGCAAAAGTGTCGCGATATCATAACATGTTGCATTTTTTTGAATCAAAAGGGGCAAGCAGGACAGTGAAACTGAAGACTGCATAGTGACTTGGACATAAGGACAAAATCCAATGAATAAGACAAAACGTTACATAAGGAATCTTTAATTATTTGAAATCATTTAAGATGGTCGTTACACATAGAAGGAAACAGACGCAAGCCCATGTGGAGAAAATGAAACGAAGGGCCACAAAATAGAAATGAAAAGCCTTTTTGGAAACCAAAACACATGCATGCACAAGGGAAGGTGAAACGAACAACCATTGGAAAATGAAACGAACAACCATTGGAAAATGAAACGAAAAGCTTCCTGAAAATTTTAAATATGCCAGGCAAGGATGTTTTGAGGGGTTGGAAACTTGCTGCAAGCAAAGTTGCAGATTTGAATGCAAGAGGGCCATTCTGGACCTGTTTGGGCTGTTTTTCTTCCATGGACTGGTTTGGGAAAACCAGAAATTTTTGTTATTGTAAAATGACAAATTTTTAATACAAAAAATTTTAGAAAGTTGCATCTTATGGACAAGAAAGGAGTCATTTTCTGCATGCAATATTAAATGTCTATTTTTCCCCTTTTCAAATTTTAGGCTTGTAAATGGAGTTTATGCAAGTTTTCTTGGTTGCTTCATGCGAATGTTTAAATCTGAAAACCTCATTTAAAACCCTAGGAGCCAACACTTAGCTTATCCGGATTGTGCTTGTTTTGCAAGTCCAATAGGTTAGGTTGCATGCATGAAAAACTCACATATTTAGTTTTGTCGGAATACGATAGCATCAAACTGAATGTATCTTGTGTTCCATTTTCTGCATTTCATTTTCATTTTATGCATTTTATTTTACAAAAATTTTAACTTTTTTATTTTTATTTTTAGGCATTAAAATAAACATTTAAATTTTTTCAAAATCCAAAAACAATTTCACCATTGCGTAGGCTATACTTCATACTTCCAATACGCACTTTCAATTTTCATTTTCAGAGTTGTTTAGTATTTTTAAAAATTCATCGAAGTTGTTGTTTAATTACATATTTTAAAAAATCTGAAAATAGAAAATTTCCATTTTGGGCCGGAATTTCATTTTTTTTCAGTTTCATGTTTCATTCATGAGCCTATGATGACATTCCCTTCATGAAAATTCCAATTTCATTGAAGGAGTTATGTTTTATGGCATTTCACAAATTTCCATTTTTTGAGCCTAAAATTACCCTCTCTTCATAAAAATTCTAATTTTATGAAAGAGGGGTAATTTGAGCACTACATCATGGTCATATGAGGGCCAACTCACATTTGCTCTATTTTTGTTCAATGAACACTCACTAAAGTGTCATGGTAAAATAAACCAACATTGCCCTTTGTTTATAGTTACTTGCAATCACTAAGGTGTTCCAAGCATTTAAAGTGAATATCTTTATTTAAGATTACTAATACACATGCAAATGCTAATATAGCGGAGACCTTGGAGAAGTCATTTGTTTAACTTCTTTGCAAGAGGGTATTTGGAACCCAAATCCTAAGGAAGAGTGTACTTTCACAACTGGGTGAAAATACCACTCAACATTTTGGTGCTAGAAGGAGGGCCCAAATTGGTTTATTTTAATGTGATTTAAATGCTATAGGGATTTACATTTTGAATATTTCATGCCCTATTTATTATTATCTTTAGCTCTCTTTTAACAATACAACCTTATAGTGTTAAAAGGAGGACATGAATTACTATGCATTGTTTTAACACTTTTGATTGTTCATATAGGAATAATGGGTTTTGATTTGATTTTGAAAAATTTTGGTCTTGACTAACGAGGTTGTCTCCATGCAATTACTTTCATTTGAATTTAATGGATACCTCTCTTGGTTGATGCTAACATGATTATTCATACATTACATGTTTGATATTTGTGAGTCATTTCATGCTTATTTGTAAGGAATTATGCTTTGTCTAAAATGTATTTGTTGTCGGTATTATGCTCTTCACTTGCGTGTAATGCGATCTTGTGAATCGAAAAGCCTACAACACTAGGAGTATGCTCTTCACTTACGCATATGCGATCTGGTGAATCAGAAACTAATTTACATTTTTAGAATGTTGCTTTGTCATGGTTCCTTCTTTTATTCATGACTAACAAATTGGTTTTGAAGTTACTCTTTGAGTTTCACTAATGGCAACATCTGAGGAGCAAATTGTATCCCTAAGAGAAATGATGGTATCTGCATTAGGAAAGTATTATGAATGTCATTCTACCTTTGGAACACCTTATCAAATTCATGAAATGTTATTGGAGTTTCTACGACTTTTTAATCAAGAGGTGGCATCAATATACCTACAAAATCTACATATCTATAAGTTCACATTATGTCAATTTCAAATATTTTGTGAGCCTATTGCTTGTAGGTTCTTCCCATAAATTGTGGATGATAGATCATTCTCGTGGTATTGACATCTACCCATGGATGTTAAGACTTCTTGGAGCCAATTAGAAGCAGCCTATCTTTATCACTTTGGTAATCAAGTTGACTTAGATAGGTTGCAAAATCAATTCACCTCTATGTGTAAAGAGCCTAATGAGTCCATGAGTCAATTCAGTGTGAGGTTTCGTGAATTGTACTCTCAAATGTGGGAAAGTTTGGGTACATCGGAAGAGGAAGCTATTGAAGTATACCTGAAAGCCATACCCCCCACACTTGCTACACTCATTAACGAAAACTTGGATGACCTGTCTCTAGAGACAAGCTATGAGATATTTGAAAAGGTAGAACAAGTTTTGGAAGAAGAAAAGGCACATGTTCACATGAGAGATTGTTCTTTTGGAGTTAGTGATGCCAACTGACACCAACCAGTAAATATAGCACCCTCCACTCCAATGATACCTAAGGTAAATGATCAAGGGGATGAATTTGAAGGTCCAAAGGTTACAACCACCTTAGATGTAGTCCAAGAGGAGGTGCAAATTGCTAAGACGACATCCACTAGTGAGGATTATGCAGAGATGATCTCATTCATAGAGATACATGATTATTCGAATAAAGGGGTCCTAAATTCAACAAGGTGTGAGATAGGTGATAGGACAAAAACTGTCATAGAATTGAATGAAGTGGTTGAAAGTGAAATTGGAAGAAAATCAATAAATGAATTTGAAGATATGATAGAATTTCACCACTTGTTCTTGGAAGACACTCTTGATGAGAAGCTTGGAACTAATGATCAAAAAATTATTCACCCTCCAAATTGTGATAAAATCGAATCATGGGTTACTAATTCAAGAAATAGCCCACTTTTGAAAATAATTGAACCATCTAAGGAATGTGAAGATGAATTTGATGAGATACACTTTGATCAATTAGAAGATGTTGAAGAAATAGTTGAGCATCATAACTTAATTTTTGAAGATGATCGCCATGATTCTTTGAAGAAATTGGATGAATATGCTCACTCTAAACCTTCTAATGAACTCTTTGTGTCAATTGATATGCAGGATAACATAATCATCTACTCAAAGGAAGATATTACAACTCCTGTACAATTTGAGGATGTTTTGGAAGGGGGTTTCAAATCTCATCAAATTTTGGAATATTATAATGATCCTACTACCAAGGACAAAGAAGAAAAAGAATTGACAAATGAATCAAATGATCATGTCACAAATACTATGGAATTTCATTCCATGAATTTTGATGACAATTTTTACAATGGTTGGGGGAGATATGATGATGTGTTATTTTCTCACACCCCTATTGATGAAATTCGTATTCCACTAGATATACAAGATGTTGAAACTTCTATCTCACATGAAGAGATGCCATGGATGGTGAATAAGGAATTGGAACCAAATGACAAAGAGATTAATCAATTGGAAGCAACTCAAATGAGTGATCATCAAGATAGATTACTTGACATACACTTTGACCAACAAAATTTGAGGATTGAGAAAGATGAACATATTTTCGATTGGGTGTCATATTTTGGTATGTTTGATGAACAGGTAATAAATGAAGAAATTGCAATTTCTCACCAAGTTTTGGTAAATAAAAATGTGCAAAAGGTAGAATCTAACCTTTTGTGTTCAAACACCCAAGCTATAGGTGAAGATTTGCATGAACATGTTTTGAATTTGAAGGATGCTTATGATGAAATGTTGTTGAAGGTGAATGAAAAACAAGGATTGACTTCTAATCACACCTTTAATAAAATCACTTGCATGAATGAAAAATAGGTTGAGGCACATGAATTGTTAAATCAAATTCATCAACAATTGTTAATGGAGTCTAGGGTAAAAACTTTTACTGATCCTCATTTAGTAAATATTCTAGATTCTTGCAAATTGTTGCACAAGTTTGATTGGCCTACGAACATGGAAAATGAATTGGCTTTAAAATTTTTGGAAATAGGCTCTTGCTTACAAAGTTTCATTTTGGATAAAGAAAGCCTAATTCTAAATCATGAATGGAAATATGAAATTTATACCTTAAAGAATAGACGATGTGAAATTGAAGATCAAATATTGTCTAATCAATTTGATGATTTGAATCTCACCTATGAGAGTACTAATAACACTAAATCAAATTGGTGGGGAGAGTGAGGCAAGTTGAATTTTTTTGCATTGCTTGGTTTGATCTTATTGTTTTTGGATTCCTACAACATTTGTCATACATATTGTGTCATATGTCTTTTGAAAGGTTCTAATCATGTTTGGGATCCAGGAAAGTGATAGTCCAAGCTTTGCATCATCTTGTACCATATTGTACATTTGTATATACTTTTGGTTTTCATGTTTTGGTTTTGGATTGGATCTCATTTTGGTTTTAAGTTTTGTGTGTTGGTCCTTTGGACACTTTTGGTTTGTTTAAAAAAAAAAAAAAAAGCTCCAACTTATGTCCTTATGAATGTTGACTAAGACTAATAGAATATGAAACATCAGAATTGTATTGCAAAAAGCTCCATGAGTATCGCAAACACATTAAAGAATATCGTTTGGAACTTGTGATGCATGAAGTTGTCAATTTTACAAATTATGGTAAAGTAGGTGGTATACTCCATCCGCATTTCAAAAATAGCAATGCATTCATCCATATCTCATGTTACATTCGACATTGCATATACATTTCATCTCAGTTGCATCTACATTTCAAATACAATCATTGAAAAGGTGTAGAATCCTATTAGGGTTATTACATAACATATATTAAAAGGATCCTAAGGTTGGGAACTGATGCCCGAACTATCTTGAACCAAGCACGTTCTACACATATTAAAGAGAATATTGAGTAAAATGGTCAAAACCATACTTGGAAGAAAAGATGAGGCGAAAGGAATATTTCGTGTATGTCCTATCATGCAACATAATCCTTAAAATAGTGGTTTTTACCACTCCCATAGTGCTTAAAGTCTAAAATCGGAGTAGTAAGGATAGGGTCTAATTCTCATCTCGCTTAGGTTGAGAATCCGATTCCCCAAAGCTCTGATTTGACCTTCATAGAGTAGTAAGAATAGGGTCTAATTCTCATCTCGCTTAGGTTGAGAATTCGATTCCCCAAAGCTTCTATTTTGCCTGCTCAAGAACTTGAAGTTCCAAAGCAAATTTTTTTCATTCTAATTTTATTGCATCATTGATATTGGATTGGAAGGATCATACTACATGTCCCTTGCAAGGATGGGTAGTCATACCCAAGGTTCAAGAAATCAAAAGTAAAGTCAAATCCTAGATTATGGGGTTGATCTCCACCGGGGCTATAGCTACCTGACTGGCAGTGGAGTATGCTCATGCATGGCAACATGTCTTGTCTAAAATAAATACCACTGACTGCTCTAACGGACAGGCTAGCCTGACAGTTTCATCCATAGCAGGTTAAATCATTTTGTTCAAAATGAGGTAATGAAATCTAGATTAGAGTAGCAATGATAGGGTTAAATTCCCATCTCGCTTAGGTTGGGAATCCTATTCCTCAAATCTCTAATTTCACTTACACTTACACATGGGTTCAAGATGGTAGTGACACATAGCCAGCTTTGGGATCTAGTAAATTAATTTAGTATGCACATATTTGGTCCTAAGAGGGTTTGACAATTTTAATATGTTTGTTCATGGTACTAGAAAGTTTTAGCCTTTGCAAAGCTTGTTATATATCTAGCATCTTCACCATACATTAAATCCTACAGGAATCATCCATAACTTCTCATACGCATGAATCATAAGTGAAAATGACAATGGAAAGTTGAACGAGTTTCAAACGATAAGGAATGAAGCACATTGCACACACCGAGCTGATGCTTAATAATTCTAATGCTTCATGTATTTCTCATCTAGTTTCATTCTTGAGATATTTGCTGACATTTATGTTTGATTTTTGAAGGTGTTCAATTTGAGTTCTCACTGAAATGCTCAGGAGCATTTCCTAGCAGAGTCACCATTTGTTGTGGCTACTCCACAACGTACCCCAAAATTGGGGACCCACTTTTTTGCATATTTTCCAAGAAGAAAAAAGTGGCCCAAATGCTAAATATCAAAGAAAAAGCAAAACACCGCAAGGAGAAAAAGTGTCACGATATCACGACATGTTGTATTTTTGCGGTTTAAAGCAAAATGAAAAAGCAAGAAAAAAGTTTCACGATATCGCGACATGTTGCATTTTCATGGCCAAAAGAGAAAAGGTGTCACGATATCGCGACATGTTGCATTGTCACGGCCAAGAGAGAAAAAGTGTCGCGATATCGCGACATGTTGCATTGTCACGGCCAAAAGAGAAAAAGTGTCGCGATATTACGACATGTTGCATTGTCATGATCAAAAGAGAAAAAGTGATGCAATATCACAACATGTTGCATTGTCGTAGCCAAAAGAGAAAAATTGTCGCGATATCGTGACATGTTGCATTGTCGCGGCCAAAATAGAAAAAGTGTCGCGATATCGTGACATGTTGCATTTTCGTGGCCAAAAGAGGAGAAAGAACAAGAAAGAAAAAGTGTCGCGATATCGTGACATGTATTTTCGCGGCCAAAGAGAAGAGAAAGAACAGGAAAGAAAAAGTGTCACGATATCGTGACATGTTGCATTTTCGTGACTCAAAAAGGGCAGGCAAGCAGAGAAACAAAAGTGTCGCGATATCACGACATGTTGCATTTTCGTGACTCAAAAGGAGTAGGCAGGCAAAGAAACAAAAGTGTTACGATATCACGACATGTTGCATTTTTGTGACTCAAAAAGGGTAGGCAGGCAGAGAAACAAAAGTGTCACGATATCGTGACATGTTACATTCTCGCGACTAAAAGCAACAAAAGAGAGCAAGGAGGCAAAAGTGTCGCGATATTGCGACATGTGTTGAGCAAGGTGCAGAAATAGTATTGTCATTGTTGTCAACTCAGACAGATAGATCAATTGTTGATGTAGTGGACAGATGTTCAGAGGTCAGTTAGAATAGGTACAGTCAATTTCCAAGAAGACAGAAGTGGCCCATATTCAAAAAAATCAAAGAAAAAGACAAGTAAGAAAACTGTCGCGATATCGCGACATGTTTTTTGTCGCGATTTCGCGACAAAAAGGAGGAGAGAGAAAATGCTAGAAAATTGTCGCGATATCGCGACATGTTTTCTGTCGTGATTTCGCGACAAAAAGGAGGAGAGAGAAAATGCTAGAAAACTGTCGCGATATCGTGACATGTCGAGTTTTCACGAGAGGAGAGAGAAAATGATGTCACGATTTGGCGACATGTTCCAGGGGAGGAGAGAGAAAATGATGTCGCGATTTCGTGACATTCGCAGAGAGAGGAGAGAGAAAATGATGTCGCGATTTCCTGACATGTTCCATTTTCTTGGGGAAGGAAAGAGGAGAGAGAAAAGATGTCGCGATTTCGTGACATGTTTTTCAGATGATGCAAAAGTGTCATGATTTCGTGACATGTTTTGATTTCGCTGGTGCATGCCGAAAAGTGTCGTGATTCCATGACATGTTCCATTTTTGGAAAAGTGTCGCGATTTTGCGACATGTTCCATTTTCATGCCTACATGCCGAGAAGAAGACAAAAAGCTATCAGAGCAGCAATTTTGCTGTCAGAGAAGCAGGTTCAGCTGTCAAAACTGTAAATACGCAGGTAAGGTTGACAGAGCCATAAAAATGCAGGTAAGACGGTCAGAGCTGTAAATAGAAAGATAAATCTGTCAGAACATCGGATTTACTTACAAAGAGCTGGAAAGGCTGTCAGAGCAGTAAAGTGGGCAGATAAGTCTGTCAGAGACGTAAGTAAGCTTTTAAGGCTATTAACAGCGTAGTATGCAGTGCTATAAGAATGCTTTTCGTGTACAAAAAGTTAGGGTTAGGGTTGAGCTCTACACGTGGCAAGAGTGTTGTGACTTGTCGAATAAAAGGAAAAAGGTGCTATGAAAAGTACAGAGAGCATTGTGCTATGAAAAGTACAGAGAGTATTGTGCAGAGAAAGTACAGAGAGCAGTGTGCTATAAAAGTATAGAAGTCAGTACTATAAAAGTACATAACAAAGTACTATAAAAGTATAGAATAGAGTGTTGTAAAAGTATAGAACAGAGTGCTATAAAAGTATAGAAGACTATGCTATAAAAGTACAGAATAGAGTGCTGTAAAAGTATAGAACATAGTGCTATAAAAGTATAGAGGAGTATATTGCTAAAAAATATATAGAAGACAGAGCTGTAAGAATATGCTATTTTTGTTATAAAGGATTTAGACCAGTGAGGGTCTTGTTGCAGAGAAGGCATTTTTATGTCATAAAATCTGTTCAAAATTGAAGTCCAAGTTGGTGCTTGGCATTAGGGGGTTGGTGCTCCTTTCTGTTGGTGTAGATAAATTGTTTGTAAAGTTGGTGCTTTGCAAAGGCTGGATTTGGATGGGTGTCCAAGCAGTCTAATTTTTGAGGAGTAGCCAAATCTGGTGAACCTCGTTAAATCTTGTGTTGTGGATTGCTCTCTTGTTTATTTGTTGTATCTGTTTTAAGTTCTCTCTGCTTAAGTTTGAAAGAGCTGTAGATCTATATTTTAAATTGCTACACTGATTCACCCCCCCTCTCAGTGTCATTGTGAGAATATCAATTGGTATCAGAGCAAGGTTCCTATTCTAGCTTAATCAGCTAAGGTGATCTTGGAAGATTCACAATGGCCGATGGTGAAGGATTTTCATCCAACAAAGCTCCTTTGTTCGATGGAACTAATTACTCTTTCTAGAGACTCAGGATGCAGACTTATCTGTGTGCTTTGGGTTATGACATTTGGGAGTCAGTAGAAAGTGGGTACACAATATCCTCTACTCCTCCATCTGATGCTATAGAGAAGAAAAAGTTTGAGAATAACTCCAAGGCAAAGAATGCTATAATGTGTGGGTTAGTAGATAGTGAACTGATAAGGATCATGAGCTGTAAAACAACAAAAGACATGTGGGACAAACTGCAGAGCATTCATGAAGGAGACAACAAGATCAAGGAAGCCAAGCTTCAAACTCATAGAGCTCAGTTCGAGGCATTAAAAATGAATGATGATGAGAACATAGAGGCCTATATGCTGAGAGTCAATGGAATTATTAATGCAATTAGAGGACTCGGTGAGGAAATAGAAGATGCAGTCATCATGAAAAAGGTATTAAGAACTCTTCACAAAAGATTTGATTCTAAAGTTTCTGCTATAGAAGAAGCTAAAGATTTAAATTCTTTTAGCTTGGATGAAATGCATGGTTCTTTAACTACATATGAAATGAGAATAGGGCAAACTAAGCCCTCTGACAGAGAAGCTGCTTTTAAAGCACACAAAAATATAAAAGCTAATCAAGAATTTGAAGAAGAAGAGTCTTCAGATGAAATAGAAGCAAACTTTGTTAGGAAACTAATAAAGGGAAAAGGAAAGTACAGAGGTAAGTTACCGTTTAAGTGCTTCAACTGTGGAGGAGTCGGGCACTTTGCTGCTAAATGTCCAATGAATGAGAAAAACAAAAATGATGAAGGGACACACCAAGAAAGAAGTGACTGGAAGAAGAAACCACAGTTCAGAAAAAGCAACTTCAAGAAGAAAAGTTTCATATCCAAGAATGTCAGCTCTTCTAAAGACTGCTCCGGTGAGGATTCTAAAGAAGAAGCGGGTGAAGCTCTGTTCATGGCTTTTGAAGAAAGAATAACAGAGGAAAAACCAGAATGTAATGAAAAACCTGAGGATGAGGCTGAAGTTTATCTGGAAGGTGAGTTAGTTGCTGCTCTTAAAGAACTGAGCACAGAAAGGAAAAAGAATAAAAAGGTGTCAAGAAAGCTTGAAGATGCCAATGAAATAATAAACAGCTTGAAAGTTCAGATAGATGAATTCAAGAAAATGTCTGAAGTTCTTGATGAACAATTAACTATAAAGACAGTTGAATGTAGCAAGCTAGAAGAAGACATTGTTAAGTTAAGGATGCAGCTAGAGGAGATGAATAAGAAATTGAGCTGTTATCATAAGTTTGAAGAAAGTACTATAAAGCTGGATAAAATTTTAAATAACCAAAGGCCTTTCGGCATCAAATTTGGTTTGGGCTTCGATGAAGGAGAATCATCAAAGGGTTCAAAGGCCTTAAATGTAGAACCCATAAAGAAAGAAGAAAATATCAAGGTTGATCAAGAAAAAACAAATCATGCCAAAGAAAGCAATAATGCCAGACTCAAGAAGAGTACTGACAAAGATGGATTCACAAAAGTCACACATCCTAGAAGGAGAAGATTCATGGCTCCTACTTCAAACTGGCAAAGACCTGCACCCAGGTTTAATCATTCCTTTTCTGGTTACTATTTTAAATGCAATGCTTATGGTCATAAGATTTCAGATTGCAGTTATAATGTAGCTCAAAGGAATTTCACCAGTAGAAATGTTTTTTCTCCATTAATGAATTATGCAGTTGAATGTTATAACTGTCATAATTTTGGACATATTGCAAGAAACTGTAGAAGCACTTTTGCAGCAAATAATTATCAGGGTAGAAAATCTCAACCGAATGGGTTGAAACAAAACAAGAAATTTACTGAAAAACAGGCACAGGCTAATGAAAGGGGAAAGGCAAAACAAGTAGCCAAATCTGCTATCAAACCAGAATGGAAAGAAAAGGAATCTTTGATTGTCCAGACTACTTTTAAAGCACAGAACAAATCAGCACCATGGATACTTGACAGTGGATGCTCCAGTCACATGACAGGTGACAAGCAAAAATTTGAGAAGTTACAAAATTATGAAGGTGGTTCTGTGAAATTTGGAAATAATGATGGAGCAAAGATAGTTGGCAAAGGATCTATCAAGATCAGTGACGGAAAGATCAAATCAGAAGAAGTCTTGTTTGTGATTGGTCTGAAGCATAACCTGCTCAGTGTAAGTCAAATCTGTGACAGAGGTCATGAAGTAGTTTTTAAGAAGCAGGGCTGTGAAGTGAGAAAAGCTAATAGTGGGAAGTTAATTGCTACTGGATCAAGGACTTCTAGAAATCTGTATACTCTATCAGAGACCTCAGAAGGAGCATGCTTGATTGGACAAGAAGATGAAAATTGGCTGTGGCACAAAAGGCTCGGTCATATCAGCTTTGACAATTTGGTTAAAATAAGTTCAAAAAGGGTTGTAAGAGATATACCTTCCATTGGCAAACCACTAAATAGTATTTGTGCTTCATGTCAAAAGGGGAAGCAAACTAGAGCCACATTTAAATCAAAGGAGTACTTTACCAGCAAACCCTTAGAACTAATTCATACTGATTTATGTGGACCCATGAGAACTCAAAGTATAAATGGTGATAAATACTTTATGCTTTGCATAGATGACTATTCCGGAATGACCTGGATATTCTTTTTAAAGCAGAAATTTGATGCTTTTGAAATGTTCAAGACTTTCAAAAACCAAGTTGAGAATGAAACAGGAAAGAGGATCAAATGCTTAAGATCGGATAGAGGAGGAGAGTTCATCTCAGAAGAGTTTGCAGAATACTATCAAAAATATGGGATCAGAAGATAGTTTTTAGTAGCAAGGACACCTCAACAAAATGGTGTTGTTGAGAGAAAGAACAGAACTGTACAGGAAATGGCACGGACAATGTTGACTGAAAGCAACATTGCAGACAGATTTTGGAAAGAGGTAGTCCATACTGCAGTTTACATCCAAAATAGGTGCATGTTGAGGACACATGAAAGCAAAACCCCTTATGAGCTTTGGTTCGGCAAGAAGGCAACAACAAAATACTTCAAAGTCTTTGGCAGCAAGTGTTACATCAAAAGAACAGAAGATAATCTTGGTAAATTTGAAGATAGAGCTGATGAAGGTATTTTTGTTGGCTATTCATCAAAAAGCAAAGCTTACAAATGCTACAACAAAAGGCTAAAGAAAATTGTAGACAAGTGTTGATGTTAAATTTGATGAAGATAGGAAACAAGTTGTCAGCTGTGAAAATAACTACCCTATTTATGAAGAAGTTATTGAAGGAGATGAAGAAAAGGAATCAGAAGAGAATCAAAAAATTGACCCAGATGATTTAAGTATTGATTCAGAAGTAGAAGAAAACAATAAATTTAAAATTGGAAGCTGGCAAAAAAATCATCCTAGAGAACAAATTATAGGGGACCCCACAGTTGGTGTTAAGACAAGAAGAAGAGTAGTAAGTAACTACTCCCTTTTATCCAGCATTGAGCCCAAAAATATTGCTGAAGCAAGCACAGATGTAAGTTGGATGAAGGCAATAAATGAAGAACTAGACCAGATTGAGAGAAACAATACCTGGGAGTTAGTACCACGGCCTATAAGTAAAAACATAATCGGTACTAAATGGATTTTTAGAAACAAATTGAATGAAGACGGACAGGTTGTAAGGAATAAAGCAAGATTGGTCTGTAAAGGCTATGCTCAAGTTGAAGGTATTGATTTTGAGGAAACTTTTGCACCCAGTGGCTAGACTTGAGGCAATCAGAATGTTTCTGGCTTTAGCAATCCACAGGAATTTCAAAGTTTATCAGATGGATGTGAAATCAGCATTTTTGAATGGAAATCTTGAAGAAGAAGTGTATATTGAACAGCTAGATGGTTTTCAACTCGGTGATAATCCCAACTTTGTTTGCAAGTTAAAGAAAGCCTTGTATGGCTTGAAACAAGCACCCAGAGCATGGTATGCAAGACTTGACAACTATCTCACTGAACAAGGGTTCAAGAAAGGTATGGTGGATAGTAACTTATATGTCAAAACAGACAATGGCCAACTTATTGTCCTTGTTGTTTATGTTGATGATATAATTTTTGGCAGCAACAATGATAAGTCATGTACAGACATAGCAAATAAAATGCAAAAAGAATTTGAAATGTCTATGATTGGTGAACTTTCATATTTCCTTGGACTGCAAATTAACCAAAGTGAAAAGGGCATTTTTATTTCTCAAGTTAAATAAGTGAAAGAAATGCTGAAAAAGTTCACAATGGAGGATAGTAAACCTGTAAGCACTCCCATGACAACAGGTTGCAAATTGAGCAAGGATGACAATTCTCCAGATGTAGATCAAACCATGTACAGATCTATGATTGGAAGCCTACTGTATTTAACAGCCACAAGACCAGACATCTTACAGGCAGTTTGCATGGTTGCAAGATTTCAAGCTAGTCCAAAAGAGACTCATGTGATAGTTGTGAAAAGGATTTTTAGGTACCTCAAGGGCACTATGGAGTATGGGTTATGGTATCCAAAAGGAAAAGACTTCACTCTGATTGCATATTCAGATGCAGATTGGGTAGGTTGTATAGATGACAGAAAGAGTACCAGTGGTGGTGCATTCTATCTTGGAGACAGGTTGGTAGCATGGCACAACAAGAAACAAGAATCAGTCTCTCTATCCACAGTAGAAGCAGAATACATTGCAACAACAACAAGTTGTACACAGATTTTATGGATGAGACAAACACTGAAAGATCTGGGTATTAATTTCAAAGAGCCAATTTCAATTAAATGTGATAATACCAGTGCAATTAACATCTCAAAGAATCCGGTTATGCATTCCCGCACCAAACATATTGCAATCCGGTATCACTTTTTGAAGGATAAAGTTGTAGAAGGTGAGGTTAAATTGGATTTTGTTCCAACTACAGAGCAAGTAGCAGATATCTTCACTAAACCGTTGCCCAAGGAAGTTTTTGAATATCTCCACAGTAAGTTGGGTGTGGTCACACTACCCAAGAACTGACTAGCTTTTGGGAACACATTCTCGGGGGAGCATTTATATATTTGATTATCAGCCCTTTGATATATATTTGTTTGCTCTTGTTTGTATTTTTTGCTAACTGTAATAGTGTGTGCTTGAGAATGTTGTGCATGGACTCAGGGGGAGTCTGCAGCCCTTTGGTATTATTGTCAAAGGGGGAGAAGAATTTCTAGAAATTGAACATGTGTTGCCAACAATTCCAAAGGGGGAGATTGTTGAGCAAGGTGCAGAAATAGTATTGTCATTGTTGTCAACTCAGACAGATAGATCAATTGTTGATGCAGTGAACAGATGTTCAGAGGTTAGTCAAAACAGGTACAATCAATTTCCAAGAAGACAGAAGTGGCCCATATTCAAAAAAATCAAAGAAAAAGACAAGTAAGAAAACTGTCGCGATATCGCGACATGTTTTCTGTCGCGATTTCGCGACAAAAAGGAGAGAGAAAATGCTAGAAAACTGTCGCGATATCGCGACATGTTTTCTATCGCGATTTCGCGACAAAAAGGAGGAGAGAGAAAATGCTAAAAAACTATCGCGATATCGCGACATGTTTTTCAAGTTTTCGCGAGAAGAGAGAGAAAATGATGTCGCGATTTTGTGACATGTTCCATTTTCGAGGAAGGAGAGAGAAAATGATGTCGCGATTTCGTGACATGTTCCATTTTCGCAGGAGGAGAGAGAAAATGATGTTGCGATTTTGTGACATGTTCCATTTTTGGGGAGTAGGAAGAGGAGAGAGAAAATGTGTCACGATTTCGTGACATGTTCCATTTGGAGGAAAGAGAAAAGTGTCGCAATTTCATGACATGTTCCGATTTTGTTGGTGCATGCCGAAAAGTGTCACGATTTTACGACATGTTCCATTTTCACTGGTGCATGTCGAAAAGTGTCACGATTTCATGACATGTTCCATTTTCATGCCTGCATGCCGAGAAGAAGACAAAAAGCTGTCAGAGCGGCAGTTCTGCTGTCAGAGAAGCAGGTTCAGCTGTCAGAACTGTAAATACACAGGTAAGGTTGACAGAGCCATAAAAAAGGTAGGTAAGATGGTCAGAGCTATAAATAGAAAGATAAATTTGTCAGAACATCGAATTTACTTACAAAGAGCCGAAAAGGCTGTCAAAGCAGTAAAGTGGGCAGATAAGTCTATCAGAGACGTAAGTAAGCTTTTAAGGCTATTAACAACGTAGTATGCAGTTGTAAGAATGCTTTACATGTACAAAAAGTTAGGGTTAGGGTTGAGCTCTACACGTGGCAAGAGTGTTGTGACTTGCCGGATAAAAGGAAAAAGGTGTTGTGAAAGTTTAAAGAGTGTATTTTCTGAAAGTGAACAGAGAGTATTGTGTTGTGAAAAGTACAGAGAGTATTATGTAGAGAAAGTATAGAGAGCAGTGTGCTGTAAAAGTATAAAATAGAGTACTACAAAAGTACAAAACAGAGTGCTATAAAAGTACAAAAGTCAATACTATAAAAGTATAGAATAGAGTGCTATAAAAGTACAAAAGACTGTGCTGTAAAAGTACAGAATAGAGTGCTGTAAAAGTATAGAATAGAGTGCTGTAAAAGTACAGAGGAGTATATTGCTAAAAAATATACAGAAGACAGAGCTGTAAGAATATGTTGTTTTTGTTATAAAGGATTTAGACCAGTGAGGGTCTTGTTGCAGAGAAGGCATTTTTATGTCATAAAATCTGTTCAAAACTGAAGTCCAAGTTGGTGCTTGGCATTAGGGGGTTGGTGCTCCTTTCTGTTGGTGCAGATAAATTGTTTGTAAAGTTGGTGCTTTGCAAAGGCTGGATTTGGATGGGTGTCCAAGCAGTCTAATTTTTGAGGAGTAGCCAAATCTGGTGAACCTCGTTAAATCTTGTGTTGTGGATTGCTCTCTTGTTTATTTGTTGTATCTGTTTTAAGTTCTCTCTGCTTAATTTTGAAAGAGCTGTAGATCTATATTTTAAATTGCTACACTGATTCACCCCCCCCCTCTCAGTGTCATTGTGAGAATATCAACATGTTGCATTTTTGTGACTCAAAAGGGGCAGGCAGGATAGTGAAACTGAAGACTGCATAGTGACGTGGACATAAGGACAAAATCCAATGAATAAGACAAAACGTTACATAAGGAATCTATAATGATTTGAAATCATTTAAGATGGTCGTTACACACAAAAGAAAATGAATGCAAGCCCATGTGGAGAAAATGAAATGAAGGGCCACAAAATAGAAACGAAAAGCCTTTTTGGAAACCAAAACACATGCATGCACAAGGGAAGGTGAAACGAACAACCATTGGAAAATGAAACGAACAACCATTGGAAAATGAAATGAAAAAGCTCCCTAAAAATTTTAAATACGCCAGGCAAGGATGTTTTGAGGGGTTGGAAACTGCTGCAAGCAGAGTTGCAGATTTGAAGGCAAGAGGGTCATTTTGGACCTGTTTGGGCTGTTTTTCTTCCATGGACTGGTTTGGGAAAACCAAAAAAATTTGTTATTGTAAAATGACAAATTTTTAATACATAAAATTTTAGAAAGTTGCATCTTATGGACAAGAAAGAAGGAGTCATTTTCTGCATGCAATATTAAATGTCTATTTTTCCCCTTTTCAGATTTTAGGCTTGTAAATGGAGTTTATGCAAGTTTTTTTGGTTGCTTCATGCGAATGTTTAAATCTAAAAACCTCATTTAAAACCCTAGGAGCCATCACTTAGCTTATCCGGATTGTGCTTGTTTTGCAAGTCCAATAGGTTAGGTTGCATGCATGAAAACCTCACATCTTCGGTTTTTTCGAAATAGGATAGCATCAAACTGAATGTATCTTGTGTTCCATTTTTTGCATTTCATTTTCATTTTTTGCATTTTATTTTCCAAAAATTTTAACTTTTTTTTTAATTTTCAGGCATTAAAATAAACATTTAAAAATTTTCAAAATCCAAAAACAATTTCACCATTGCGTAGGCTATACTTCATACTTCCAATTTGCACTTTGAAATTTCATTTTCGGAGTTATTTAGAATTTTTAAAAATTCATCGAAGTTGTTGTTTTATTACATATTTTAAAAAATCCGAAAATAGAAAATTTCCATTTTGGGTCGGAATTTCATTTCAGTTTCATGTTTCATTCATGAGCCTATGATGACATTCCCTTCATGAAAATTCCAATTTCATTGAAGGAGTTACGTTTTATGGCATTTCACAAATTTCCATTTTTTGAGCCTAAAATTACCCTCTCTTCATAAAAATTCTAATTTTACGAAAGAGGGGTAATTTGAGCACTACATCGTGGTCATATGAGGGCCACCTCACATTTGCTCTATTTTGGTTCAATGAATAATCACTAAAGTTTTATGGTAAAATAAACCAACTTTTCCCCTTGTTTACAGTTACTTGCAATCACTACGGTGTTCCAAGAATTTAAAGTGAATATCTTTATTTAAGATTACTAATACACATATGCAAATGCTAATATATTGGAGACCTTGGAGAAGTCATTTGTTTAACTTATTTGCAAGAGGGGATTTGGAACCCAAATCCTAAGGAAAAGTGTACTTTCACAACTGGGTGAAAATACCACTCAACACCTTCCTTAGAGGGTTCAATAATTTTCAAAAGTGGGTTATTTCTTGAATTCAAATTTGTAAGGCTATCATCGTCCAGATTAGTAACCCATGATTTCGTTTCATCACAATTTGGAGGGTGAAGAATTTCTTGGTCGTCAATTTCAAACATCTCATCAATGGTATCTTCCAAGAACAAGTGGTGAAACTCTATCATATCTTCAAATTCATTTATTGGTTTTCTTCCAATTTCACTTTCAACCACTTCATCCAATTCTATGGTAGGTTCTATCCTATCACATATTTCAAACATTGTTGAATTTAGAACCCCTTCATCTAAATAATCGTGTATCTCTATGAATGAGATCATCTCTACATAATCCTCACTGGTGGATATCAACTTAGCAATTTGCACCTTCTCTTGGACTACATCTAAGGTGGTTGTAACATTTGGACCTTCAAATTCATCCCCTTGATCATTTACCTTAGGTATCATTGGAGTGGAGGGTGTTATATTTGATGGTTGGTGTCGGCTGGCATCACTAACTCCAAAAGAACAATCTCTCATGTGAACATGTTGTGCCTTTTCTTCTTCCAAAACTTGTTCTACCTTTTCAAATATCTCATAGATTGTCTCTAGAGATAGGTCATCCAAGTTTTCCTTAATGAGTGTAGCAAGTGTGGGGGGGATGGCTCTCAGGTATACTTCAATAGCTTCCTCTTTCGATGTACCCAAACTTTCCCACATTTGAGAGTACAAGTCATGAAACCTCACACTGAATTGACTCATGGACTCATTAGGCTCTTTACACATAGAGGTGAATTGATTTTGCAACCTATCCAAGTCAACTTGATTACCAAAGTGATAAAGATAGGCTGCTTCTAATTTGCTCCAAGAAGTATTAACCTCCATGGGTAGATGGCAATACCACGAGAATGATCTATCACCCACAATGTATGGGAAGAACCTACAAGCAATAGGCTCACAAAATATTTGAAATTGACATAATGTGAACTTATAGATATGTAGATTTTGTAGGTATCCTGATGCCACCTCTTGATTAAAAATTCGTAGAAACTCCAATAACATTTCATGAATTTGATAAGGTGTTCCAAAGGTAGAATGACATTCATAATACTTTCCTAATGCAGATACCATCGTTTCTCTTAGGGACATCATTTCTTCTCTTAGGGATACAATTTGCACCTCAGATGTTGCCATTAGTGAAACTCAAAGAATAACTTCAAAACCAATTTGTTAGTCATGAATAAAAGAAGGAACCATGACAAAGAAATATTCTAAAAATGTAAATTAGTTTTTGATTCACCAGATCGCATATGCGCAAGTGAAGAGCATACTCCTAGTGTTGTAGGCTTTTCGATTCACAAGATCACATTACACGCAAGTGAAGAGCATAATACCGACAACAAATACATTTTAGAAAAAATAATTTCTTACAAATAAGCATGAAATGACTCGCAAATATCAAACATGTAACATATGAATAATCATGTTAGCATCAACCAAGAGATGTATCCATTAAAATCCAATGAAAGTAATTGCATGGAGACAACCTCGTTAGTCAAGACCACATTTTTTTCAAAATCAAATCAAAACACATTATTCTTGTATGAAAAATCAAAAGCGTTAGAACAATGCATAGTGATTCATGTCCTCCTTTTAACACTACAAGGTTGTATTGTTAAAAGAGGGCTAAAGATAATAATCAATAGGGCATGAAATATTCAAAATTTAAATCCCTATAGCATTTAAATCACACTAAAATAAACCAATTCAGGCCCTCCTTCTAGCGCCAAAATTTTGAGTGGTATTTTTACCCAATTGTGAAAATACACTCTTCCTTAGGATTTGGGTTCCAAATCCCCTCTTGCAAAGAAGTTAAACAAACAACTTCTCCAAGGTCTCCGCTATATTAGCATTTGCATATATGTATTAGTAATCTCAAATAAAGATATTCAATTTAAATGCTTGGAACACCTTAGTGATTGCAAGTAACTGTAAACAAGGGGCAATGTTGGTTTATTTACCATGAAACTTTAGTGATTGTTCATTGAACCAAAATAAAGCAAATGTGAGTTGGCCCTCATATGACCACGATGTAGTGACTTAATTCATTTTATCTTGAGAGTTTTAAGGTAGATTTTATCTTCTTTATTAAGTCCAAATATGGCTTCTTATCATGAAGATGAAGATAGCTTTCAATGTGATCGATAAACCATCCCTCTTTGGTGAAATAGACCTTCACAAAGAGGCAATAATTTATGGCCTTGAATAAAGGTCTTCAAATGTCACTTTAACTTATCCCTCTTAAATGAAATCAAATTTTCATCAAGATGAACAATTAAGTGCCTTGAAGAAAAGACCTTCAATGTAATACTCAAATTACCCCTCTTTGTAAAATTAGAATTTTCATGAAGAGAGGGCAATTTTAGGTTCAAAATGGAAATTTGTGAAAATGCCATAAAACATAACTCCTTCAATGAAATTGGAATTTTCATGAAGGGAATGTCATCATAGGCTCATGAGTGTAAAACAAAATTGAAAAAATGAAATTTGACCTTAAAATGGAAATTTTCTATTTTTCGATTTTTTTAAAATCTGTAATAAAACAACAACTTCGATGAATTTTAAAAATACTAAAAAACTCCGAAAATGAAATTTCAAAGTGCATATTGGAAGTCTGAAGTATACCCTACGCAATGGTGAAATTATTTTTGGATTTTGAAATTTTTTAAATGTTTTTTTTAATGCCTGAAAATTAAAATAAAATTAAAATTTTTGGAAAATAAAATGCAGAAAATGAAAATGAAATGCAGAAAATGGAACACAAGATACATTTAGTTTGATGCTATCCTATTCCGACAAAACCGAAGATGTGAGGTTTTCATGCATGCAACCTAACCTATTGGACTTGCAAAACAAGCACAATCCGGATAAGCTAAGTGCTAGCTCCTAGGGTTTTAAATGAGGTTTTCATATTTAAACATTCACATGAAGCAACCAAGAAAACTTGCATAAACTCCATTTACAAGCCTAAAATCTGAAAAGGAGAAAATAGACATTTAATCTTGCATGTAGAAAATGACTCCTTTCTTGTCCATAAGATGCAACTTTCTGAAATTTTCTGTATTAAAAATTTGTCATTTTACAATAACAATTTTTTTTGGTTTTCCCAAACCAGTCCATGGAAGAAAAACAGCCCAAACAGGTCCATAATGGCCCTCTTGCCTTCAAATCTGTAACTCTACTTGCAGCAGTTTCCAACCCCTCAAAACATCCTGGCGTATTTAAAACTTTCAGGAAGCTTTTCGTTTCATTGTCCAATGGTTGTTCATTTCACTTTCCCTTGTGCATGCATGTGTTTTGATTTCCAAAAAAAAAACTTTTCATTTCTATTTTGTGGCCCTTCGTTTCATTCTCATGGTTTGGCTTCCTCTGTTTGGTTTTCTTCACTTTTCGTTTGATTTAAAAAAAAACGTTTCCTTTTCTCCACATGAGCATGCGTCCGCTTCCTTCCATGTGTAACGACCATCTTAAATGATTTCAAATCATTAGAGATTCCTTATGTAACGTTTTGTCTTATTCATTGGATTTTGTCCTTATGTGACAAATTACCTTATTCAATCTCCAATTTATTCCTTATAGGTCCATGTCATTATGCAGTCTTCAGCTTCACTATCCTGGTGTTCATCACTAATATCAGACACACTGTCCCTTATTAGTCATGAAAATGCAACATGTTGTGATATCGCGACACTTTTGTTTCTCTGTTGGCCTACCCTGTTTGAGTCGTGAGAATGCAACATGTCGCGATATCGTGATACTTTTTTTTCTCTGCCTGCCTGCCCTTTTTGAGTCGCGAAAATGCAACATGTCGCGATATCGTGACACTTTTGTTTCTCTGCCTGCCTGCCCTTTTTGAGTCACAAAAATGCAACATGTTGCAATATAGTGACACTTTTGTTTCTCTGCCTGCCTGCCATTTTTGAGTCATGAAAATGCAACATGTCGCGATATCGCGACACTTTTTCTTTGCTTTGGACCGCGAAAATGCAACATGTCGCGATATTGCAACACTTTTGCCCCCTTCTGTTGCTCTTGGCCACAAAAATGCAACATGTTGCGATATCGCAACACTTTTTCTCCTTGCTCTTTCTCTTTGCTTTGGACTGCGAAAATGCAACATGTCGCGATATCGCGACACTTTTTATTTCTCATTCTTTCTGTTCTCTTTTGGCCACAAAAATGCAACATGTTGTAATATCGCGACACTTTTTATTTCTTGTTCTTTCTCTTCTCTTTTGGCCGTGAAAATGCAACATGTCGCGATATCGAGACACTTTTTCTTTCTTGTTCTTTCTCTTCTCTTTTGACCGTGAAAATGCAACATGTCGCAATATCACGACACTTTTTATTTCTCGTTCTTTATCTTCTCTTTTGGTCGCAAAAATGCAACTTGTGGCAATATCGCGACACTTTTTCTTTCTTGCTTTTTCTCTTTGATTTGGACCACAAAAATGCAACATGTCGCGATATCGTGACACTTTTTCCTCCTTGATTTTTCTCTTTTGGACCGTGAAAATGCAACATGTCACGATATCGTGACACTTTTTCTCTCTACGGTGTTTTGCTTTTTCTTTGATATTTATCATATGGGCCACTTCGGTCTTCTTTGAAAATATGCAAAATGTGGGTCCCCAATTTTGGGGTACGTTGTGGAGCAACCACAACAGTATGTCGACCCAATGACATAGGAGAGATCTTGCCTATAATATCTAATCCCCATTGAGCAAATGGCCAAGCCACTTGAATGGGTTGTAAGACCTATGATGGCAAGTGCATAAGATTAGCATGATGCTGGCATTTAACGCATTTCTTAACATATGCATTGCACTCCTTCTCCACGGTGGGCCAATAATAACCCATTCGAAGGATGTGCTTGACAATAGCCATGCCACTAAAATAGCCACTGCACGTACCATCATGGGCTTGTAAAATTGCCTATGATACCTCATGGGGCTCTAAGCAATGAAGGAGAACTCCATCGTAACTTTTTTAGTAAAATATGTCTCCTATTAAGACATATTTGGCCGCTTTCTATTTAAATGTGCACTTCCCAGCATGAGATAATCCCTCTAGGATTATACTAAGCTTTAGGAAGTCTTTAATTTGTGAAATCCAATTATGATAAATCTCAGCTTCGACTGCCAAGATGACTTGCTCCCCCTACGTATTTACTTTTATAAATGTAGACTTAGAAACAACCCTATCGTGAATGGTAGTACCACTCCTCATGGGACTCTAAGAGGTTAATGACCCCTAGGGTGCCTTCTGAAGAAAGTATTTAGCTCTACAGAACCATTCAACTTGTGGTTCTACATTGATCATGTTGACTGATTCTCTGTTATCATAGGTTACATGCTCTACTACTGAATGAGAGAGCATCTTGAAATGGATGGTAGTGAAATCAAAAAATGAATTCTAAGGGATTAAATATTCCAAAGAATCCATGGTATCTGCAAACTTATTTGACGATTGAGGGATTGCCTCAATGTCATACCATTCCAGTTTGACAAAATATGTGTTAATTATATCTTTGTAGGCTTTCAGTATGAGACAACGACACTAAAAAAACCCCTTGAATTGATTTACTATGAGCAAGGAATCACCAAAGATGTTCAATCTCTTAATATTCATGGTGATAGTTGTGTGGAGGCCCAGTAGTAGGGCTTCGTACTCAGCATTTTTGTTGGTGCACAAAAAATCCAACTTGAATGACAAGGGTATTGGAGCTCCTTGTGGCGTGAAGAACACTATTTCGGCACCACCCCCTTGTTCGCACTTTGAACCATCAAAGAATAGAGTCATATCAGCATTGTTCTTTGGTTCTTCAGGTTTGGGAGCTTTAGATACGACGAAGACTGCATCATCTAAAAGATCAATTGTTAGAGGCCTATTGTTTGACAGTGGTACCTTAGCTAATTGATCTATTATGACCTATCCCTTAATGGACTTCTAGTTTATAAAATCCACATCGAATTCCATCAAAAGCATGATCCACTTTGCAGTACACGTATTGCGATAAGTTTTACTCATGTACTACAAAGGATTTTATTTGTATATAACATACGTCGTATGAATTAACATATAGTGTCACAATTTCTTGGTAGCAAACACTACTACTAAACATAATTTTTCCACATATGCATACCTGAGATCATAGCTCACCAAAGTTTGACTAATGTAATATATGGCCTGCTATTTACCTTGCATGTTCTTTTGGGCCAACATGATTCCCAATGCAAAGTCAATTGTCGATATATATAGTAAAAAAGACACTTCTAGCCTTGGTGGAGCTAGCATTGGCGACGTCACTAGGTATTGCTTTATCTTAGCAAAGGCTGCTTTGCAGTCCTCGTCACAATTGAATGCGGCAGTTGATTCATGGGTCAACATTTATCTGATAGTTGGGAAATATATCACTTTATCGAGGCTACCTTGCCCTTAAGGCTCCTTAATTCCTTAATATTGGTGGGAGGATGCATTTCCAAAATGGCCTTGATCTTCACTGGGTCTACTTCGATGCCCCTATTAGAGATGATGAACCGTAGTAATTTTCTAGAAGTTACACCAAATATGCACTTCTTAGGATTCAACCTGACGTTGTGCTCTATCAGGTGATTGAAGACTTTCCTTAAGACCTCTGCATGCTCTTCTCATAGCAATGACTTGGCTAAAAAATCGTCAATATAATATTCAATAATTTTGTGCATATAGTCATGAAAAATGTATGTCATGGCCTGCTGATATGTGGCACCAGTGTTTTTGAGGCCGAATGGCATAACTTTATAGTAAAATGTTCCCCATAGCACTATAAACACGGTTTTGTGTTGATCTTTGGGATTAATCCGAATTTTATTGTAACAAGAAAAACTATCCATTAAGGAGAGCATTTCATGACCTGCAGTTGCATCTAAGAGAGAATCAATATTGGGCAATGGAAATGAATCTTTGGGTGTTGCCTTATTTAGATCTTTCAAATCTATGCAAATATGGATTCTTCCATCGGGTTTTCCCATGGGTACCATATTGGACACCCATTATGGATAATCGATGGAAATCACAAATACCACATCCAATAGCTTTTATAGCTCATATTTCACCATTAAGGCTACTATTGGGTGAATTTTGATAAGCTTTTGCTTGATTGGATTCTTTGTTAGATCCAGTGAAAGGTTATGATTAACCAATTTTAGGTCTAGACCTGGCATATCTTTATACGACCAAGCAAAAAAATTTGGTCTCTCTTTAAATAGAGGGATGAGGATGGCCCACTCATATGGAGTGAGACTCTCTCCAAATTTAACCTTCTTTGCACTGGTGGGATCATCACTAATATCCACCTCAAAGGTTTCCTCTACTGGTATATATGATCCCTCCTCAAGCTAGTGAGGCGTAGGAATCAGATGAATGTCATCAGTTGAGTTAAGTGGTTCTACGTTGGAAGCATTTTTAGGATGATAAATATAATATTCATAGCCTGGTGCAAAATGGAAAGGTTGCAACATTTCTTCATTAGGGAAGAAATCCTCAGGCTCAATGGGTGAATCAACACAATCCTAGTCGAGAGCATCTTTGTTAAGATACAATTGTTTAGATGGATCTACTGAATTGCAAAGTGGAGTTGTCAAATCAAGGGATACCATGTTAATGGAATGGAATTGATCTCCAAGACCACACGGACTAACCTCTACAAAATCTATGTAGTCCTCATATCCACGATCTAGCTCTAATGGCACAGGCACAAAAGGGTTCTCCCTATGAGGACTATGAATAAATGGATCCTCCCTATGCACTAAATGCAAAATAGGATCATTTAGCTCACGAAGCTGTATGTATGTCAGCAGAAGGGGATTAACCAACCGATGGATTTGATCCAGGTTTAACCATCTCATTCTCAGATGCGGATCAACATGTAGATGCCTATAGACCTCATCAATGTCGAAGGGTTGATGATGATGATGCAAATAAGGAGGACCAAGGTAGGCCCTCTCTAGCTCATATTCTTCATCACTGTCATAATAGAATCCTTCATTCACCCCAACTCCTGGAGGGTGCTCCTCTAAGTGAGGCCACATGAATATTACTTCTTTCATACTGTTGTCGCTATCTAAAAAAATTGGATAATTATAACTCATGTACGAAGCTACCAAGAAAACTAGCTCAGTCTCTTCCCCTGGATGATCAATGTTGGGAAGGATCTCTTCGGTATCCTGTACCGATTCCATAGGCAATAAATGATGCACATACAAAGACCTTACATAAGTGCCTTCAACTTCATCCCCATATTCATCGTCGATTGAGGAATCCTCATCTGCATCATAGCCTGGTCCACTCATATCGGAGGTGGACGCTGCTCCATCTTCATTACAAATATCTCCTAACTCAAGATTGCTTGCAGTAATGGGGTTGCACCTCTGCATGTTTGTGTCATCAACTGCATCATGGGTTTGGTGTCCCAGTTGATCTTTGGGGTTAATTTTTGCCTCAGTCTGCTCAAGGAGCCCTTCATGATGATCTTCGAGTGGCTCAATGGTGATGGCAGATATCATAGGGTGATTGCTCAAAAATTTGAAAGGATCTGGATGATATGGATTAAAATCCACATCATATGCCATACTAAGGTATAAAAGATCTAGGGATTCTATGAGCAAATTGTCCTACCCATGTATCTATAACCCTATACTGAATCTATCAGCAACTAACTAGTAATGAGGTTCTAGTGGAGTCCTCCGCCCTTGTTCAAAGAGACCAAGGTCGTATCCATGCCAGTGATATAGCTTGAAAATATGTATGGCATACTCTGGATTAGACAAATAATGAACATTTATCACAAAATATTCCTTGTCATCTTCATCCATAGGCTCTCACATTGAAATCTGATCTAGCCCTACATAGATGAAGTCAGTTTGGTTAGGTAGCTCTCCAATGGAACCACCGATCCAACTGGATAACAATGACCGAAAGGTTTATCCATATCTTGCACAGTCTTTAGAATTGGTTCGAAGGTCACATTTTGTACAAGGTACTCACCTAATATGGTATTAGCGAGATGTACCATCACCCACAATGTGGATGATCCTATTGAAGATGCAGGTGAGGCAGGCTAAGGTGCCTCCTCAGTTTTGTATTGGGGTTCCTCAACTTCCATGGGAATGGGAATGTCCTCGATGATTTTCTCAGGCTCAAGCTCTTTATCTTTTTTACCCATCTCCTTTAACTTCCTATCATCCTGATGCATGACTAACATCGATGATTTCAAGGAAGTGACAGTGGTATGCTTCGATCTATGTGACATAAATGGCATTGGTTGAGCATGCACTGTCGGTTTACTTCATCGTTTTCTTCTTGGCAATGATGGTCGAACATCCAGGTGTGTTAACGGGAGTATGAAACCCCAGGAAAATATGCTAGATTCACAAAATTAAATGGCTCCTCATCTGAAGCCACCACGTGAACTAGTTCCTCATGAATATATTTCATGCATTGATTCAGTATTGAGGGGACACAATGCATTTCACGAATCCAAGGCCTATCGAGTAAAATGTTTTACTGCATAGCCCCTTCTATCACATGACACATTACTGAAATGATCTTCAAAACCACCTGTATGGGTAGGATAATTATGCAACAGTCGAACATAGTGCATCGTTAAACGCTCTCAATATAAATGTAGTTGGCACAATGTGTGATTTAGGTAGCTTTAAATGACTCAATGCCTTGGTCGTTATTATGTTGATCGATGAGCCAGTATCGATCAAGACCCTTTTAAATGGCATGTGATTCACACACATAATTATATGCAACGGTGGGTCAGTCGTAGTTGTACAAACCATCCTTATCTCATAATCGTAAAATTGGATCATCAATTCCTGACACTATTGTACATGTCCTAAAAATTTGTGAATGCCTATGCATCCTAGGCTTGTACTTCAATGGACTGTAAAATGTCCATAAGAGTCTCCCTGTGCCTCTGGTACTACTAAATTAATTCATATATTGATAACTTCACAGGAGTTGTCTACAGGTTTTGACCAACCTGCTCCTTATGGTCACCATCGGTCTTGTTGGTGGGTCTAGAATATTTTGTGTTGACCGCTGATATGGCATGGATTGTATCTGAATAGGAGCATGAGGTTGATTTAGTTTTTTGTATCTCTCATGCCTAGTAACAACATTGACCATGGCTACGAACCCCTGGGTAGGTGGTTCAAATCGTACCTGGTTAACTTGACCAACATTATTTCAAGGTGCCTCATGGTTCAGTAAGGGGTTCTTGTAAATCCCCATATTTTTATTGTAGGGAACCTATGGGTTGTGAGGCACTACAATCTCACCCTTGTCGATCATATTTTGTACTAGGTTTTTGAAATACCAACACACCTCGATGTCATGACCTTTCATTCTATGAAAGATGTAAAATAGATCATCTTTAAATCCCTTTGGTTAAGGTTTATTGGGGTCTATCATCTTGACTTTGAGTAATCTAATTGCCTTGGCCTCGCATAACTAATGGAAAATCACTGTCAGTGATTTCGTCAATGGTGTGAACTGGATAGGCGGGCGTTGCTCTTTGTTCTTGCCCTTGTAGTTGTTATTGTGCTTGTCATACTGCATAGGGGGAGGTTGAGCCTGATAGTTCTACTTCTGCTGCCCCTTGTCCTCTTGTTGGATATTCAATACCACTTTATTTGCATGGGCTTGCTTTCCCTTATGCTTTGTGGTACTCTTATTTTGTACCTCTCTCTTGTTTTTGAGCTTCAAGTTGCCTTCCTACAACTTGATGTCCTCAATCACCTTGGCTTGCACCAAAGCCTCTTCGAATGTAGCATACTGTTGCAGTTGTAGCAGTAACGAGATGTGCTTAGCACAACTCTTCATAAAAATCCAATTTAATTCCATGGTAGGAATGGGTAATGGTAACTTCACCATTAATCTCCTCCATCTCTTTTCGTATATTTCTATCGGCTCGTTGTCGCGTTGAGCTAGTGCAACTAGATCAGAAATATTAGCCTATTGCTTCATGCCAAAGGAATAGAGTTCAAGAAAGGCATCAACTAATTTCATGAATCTTGTTATACTATGTTTCTTTAGCTAATTAAACCACTCTTGGGCTGGCCATGAAAGTGTTGTGATGGACGTGTGCAACAATAAGGCATCGTTGCTTGCTATCTAAAAATAAGCATCTAGAAAGATCGTTACATGTTCTTGTGCATCTTCATCACCCTTGAACTTATCTAACCTGGGAATATCTAAATACTTAGGGTAAGTTGGAGTAGGCACTGAAGGATCCAAAGGCTTGTTATATATTTTCCTTAGAGTCAACTTTTGAATAGCCATGCCTTGTCTCTCAATGGCTTTAATTTTCTCGTCCAAGGCCTTATAGGCCTCTGAAGATAGAAATTACTCCCTAAGTTGATGTGTAGGTGGCTTAGGAGGTACTATCTTCCTTGCATGAGATGGAGGTCTTTGCTCTTCCTCCTCTTTAGCTTAGGAGCTTTCAGGATATTCTTGCTCATATCCATCTATCGTTGCTACTTCATGATATCTCTACCTTTGATTATTGAGCAACGGTAGCTGCTCCCTTTGTTTGATAGTAACATAAGTACAAGCATCTCGATGCTCTTGATGCATCTCGACTTGTGAGAAAGCCTTCCTATGTGTATGCTCTCAATGCTCATCTTGATGATATAGGCCAGCCTTAGCTAGTCGATCCTCCTATTCTACATGTTCCTTCTGGGCAAGGATACGCTCCTTGTGCATGCACTGCTCATATAACCTCTATCTTATGAGCCTTTGCACTTGAATATTTTTATATTTGATACACTGCCTCTCTAGGTGAGCATCCTCCAATTGGTCTTGGAGGAGTTGGCATTTTTGCTCTGATGCCAATCAATGTGATATATCGATCTGGTCGGCCATGGAAGGCCTTTGATACCCCTTCTCTATACAAGTGACTTTGTGGGTTATGTACCCATCATATTGATGTGCTAGGCCTTTGCCTCTATCTATAAATATGACATTGGCCTCCTATTATGTCCTATATTATGATCCACCATGTGCAGATAGTAGGTGTATGACATGAGGGTGCTTAGAAGTATCCCCATGTTCTCTAGTAGTGTGGACAACACTCACGCTATGCTCACTCGAGGCTCGAGTGGGTGGAATGAAAGGCTTGCAATCTAGCTACTCTAGAACACTACCTAGACCTTCTAGCTGCCTAGACCACCATTGCTCTTACAATGGTGTACCATTATCTCCCACCTTTGATTTGTTAATGGTGATCTTGTGTGGTGGACCACGCATGGGAGTATGGTTAGTTCTATGCTCGGTTGCGAGCCTATTTGCTTGCCCCTGAATGGGCGGGTCTCTAGTCCTTCTATAATCATAAGTTGGAGCCATAGATCCCCTAGTGGACTTAGTACGTAGGGGCACCAATCTGGTCCCCTACATAATAAACTCTTCGATCGATTCCATGGATGCACGTGCATTACGGTCTTAGTAATGGCTATCAAGTGGAACACCCTCATGCTGGAAGGTTTCCTATTCTACTCTGTATCCTTGAATAATATCCAAATGATGTTTGGTTTGCTCATGTGGTTGAGGATTCAACATGTATTGTTGTGAACTAGTTAGGGTTTGGTCATCGGCATTAGCTTTGGACCTTTTTCGACCACCCCGTGTATCCACCATTGTGTACCTAGAGTCTAAATGTATTATTATTAAGAAAAAAAGGTATACAACAATGATTATCTCATTTTAAGTTTTAAAAGTGAGTCCTAAACTATTTGATGTGTTTTCAATATGTGTTGTATTAGTGTAGAAAATCTCATCGTATTTTGCAAAAATTGTTGGATTTTATTCTTGGTTTAATGGATTTCACCTATACGCTCATAGCTCAACAACTTGGCTATGAACTCCAAGTCACGTAAATCCCCCGTGTGTGGTAATGAAGCCCACACCCGGACAAGGAGCACAGGTCCTGCTAGATCCTCACCCAATCTCACCCAGTCAATGTTATACCCTATGAAGAGGAGTACATGCAAATTTTTTGGGCTACGGATGGTTCTTGGATATGATATTGGTCTATATATCAAGGGTTCATAGGATTTGGGCCAATGGATGGAAGTTAAGCCCACCGTTGTTGAACCCTACTAGTGGTTGGATGTCAAGCCAAAATCACTAGAGTTTAAGTGTTTCATGGTGTGTGTGATTATTTATTAATGTACATAAAAGAAATGCATCATATAGCACACATGCTCATTTTTTTTTTTAAAAGCGAAAAACCCCTTGTGGGGTTCTACACCGTCAAAGTCACCCGGGAGTCGCACCCGACCCTGCCCGCACCAACATTATCAATTGGATTTTGGATACCCAATTCAAATTTTTGGTAGGGTGGATATTTGAACCTAGGACCTTCCTTGGAGGATTTCCCTTTCCTCTTCAACTCACCTACAACATCTAGGTCACATGCTCATTTTTTAAATGCTATGCAAATGAAAGACGTTTCAAATTCAGAATATGCAAGTTACTCTAGATGCTCTTTAGGACTATGCACATTATGATGCCAAATGGCCACTAATAGGGCCTCACACATGCAAACCATCAACACATATCTATCAAGCACATTGTATCCTAGGGCGGACTACAATTAGAGGTCCATTGTTCCCAACAACGCCTTTCTATGGAAAGCAAAGTATGAAAGCAAACTAGGACAATTGATTTACCATTTTTTTAGTTCTTTTCCTAATTTGCATTCGAATTTGACCTACTATAAAAACATAGAGAATAGAAAAGTGATAGAGGTCTAGAAAAAGGACCTACCTCATGTCCTGCACTATCTGGAATTTTGAAATTGGTTATCTATGTTGTCAATAGGAAATCGCAGGTCTGACCTGCGGTTCTGACTATAAACTACACCTTGTACCTACGATTCAGTTGTTGTGTTGTAGCTGATAGCTACGGTCTATACCTAAAAATACAAAAACCAACAAAGCACATTAAGATCCTAAAAATATGGGGTGCCATTGTGATCACCTCTGTAACCACCAAAAAGGGTCACACCCGATGGCGGCTCCTATTACGATAAATGGTAAAGATATAGCATGCATACAAGAAAACAAAATTGAAAACAAATGAAACAAGAAAGAAAATATTTTATTCCATTATATTCAAACCCAAAATCCAATTACAAGTACATCCCTTTTAGGGATATTTATTTTGATACAATATTACAATAGGAGTGCACAATTGTTTTCCCTCTTAAAGGTAGGTGTGATTTCCAAATACCTTTCAGAATGCCACGAACTGCTCTAGGGTGTAGGTGCCCTCTTCTTCGCGATGGGAAGGAACTTGATGGTTTTATCTCCTTTGAAACTATTCCCTATGATCAAGAAACAACACAAGAGTGTCAAAAATATAGGCAGCCTCTCATGATGAGGCCCTTTTAGGTAAATTGCATAATGACATCATTAACATGCATAATCAAGAAAACGTAAAGAATGCTTCTAAGCTATGCAAAGTGAATCAAGATTCATGTAATAGCATAAAGGAAAGTAGAAGCTACACTATGCATGGATCAAATATGAAAAGTGAAGCATAAACATACATAAAGAAAGCATTTTAGTCCTAACTAAAGCATAAGCATAAAATGTAAATCTAACCTAGTTCTACGGTCAAAGGTCTTCTAAAATGATTTTAAACCAATAAAACAACTAATCTAACCTAATTAGCTAGACAGGAATGGAAATAGGAAGGTGGTTATACCTCTTCTACAAACCATAGCTCTGGTGCATGGTCTACACCGTAAACTATGACTGACAGCCACGGTTAGCACTCTGATAGGCTTACCCTCAATTCCAAGGGCAATGGGATTAACCTCCTTGTCCAATTGATGTTCAAGGGTTGCCTTCAATGTCCTTCTAATAGGTTTGGTGGTTGAATCACTATGATGGACCTTCATTTGCCTGGATTTATGTTTCTTGGCTCTCCTAAACTCCTAGGGCATCCATAATGCAATTCATCATGAATCTCGACAAGTAGGGAGGGGATAAGTGCAATAGCTCTCTCTTAGTATACTCTATTGAGTGTATAATTCGATAGGGCTCTATTGCTCAAATATCCAATGCTCTCTCTCCTAGTTTGTCCTAATTTTGAGGGGTACTTATAAGACTACCCAAGGGCTAGGGGTGGCTTCCTAGAGAAGCCAAGATCAAGAAGGGGTTGTTAGAACAGTTGGAATGGAAGCTTCCACTCTTTAACCACCTTCTTCTAGATCCAATGTCTATTTCAACCGATTTGGCTCTAATTGTAGGCCAACTAAACTTTAGTTAAGATCGTAGGTCTCAGTCACAGTTCAGCTATAAACCATAGGTCTGGGTGTGGTTCAAACTGATTAGGCCAAGGAGCCCAAATTGAGTGATTAGAACCACTACTCTATATTGGAGTCTATCCAAGATATTCCATATGGTCTTGTAGCATGTCCATATGAGTAGTCACCCTCGACATGATGCATTTTATGTGTCTACAAAGTGTATTTAATTTAGGTAATTTAATTTGCACCCTTTAGATCTTTTCTATGCGGGCTCGAGACCCTACATTGCTTGTTTGGTTTTTGCCCCAGATGGACAACACTGATTGGGATTGGCTTGATGCCCACGGACTCCAATATATCACATGACTAATGATGATTATGTTGGATTAGGCCTACCTCACTACCCTTGCTCATAGGTGGGATTCCAAGACTAACGCCTTCCATATTACTGTGAGCTAAATGACCATCATACCAAAGGATGTATACAAGATATTTAAGATCCTGTTCGATGGAGTCCCTATTGTTTCCTCTCCTACTGATGCTAGAGATGCTATCTTTGCAAGGTTTTTTGGTGCTCATGTAGCTACTGTGTTTGGTGATTGCCATCATGGTGGAATTCCTGTGTATCGATGGTATATAGAGGATGTCTTCCCATGGTGATAGGCCATTCTAATGATGGTTATATGTAACATGCTTTTGCCTGACTAATCCATAGTGAGGTTCCCATGGAACCTCCTAGATATGGTCTAGGATTTAATGGAGATTGTGGAGCCCATCATCATGGCTTGGGATAGTGCACTTTTGACCCAATGTTATGATGAGCTCTATTAGATTCAACACTATGGATGAGCCAACATTTCTTATAGGCTGCTTCTCTAGATCTGGGGATAGGAGCACCTCCAAGTGGATAGCCTAGGAGGACTTCCAATTGATATTACTTCTATAGAGGATGTGGCTCAATGCTACAGATGCAAGTGGCCCTGAGATCATGAGGAGTGCAAGAGTCAGTGCCATGTAGGGGAGCTTTCTCACTATACAATGACTCTGATTGGAATGTAGGCCAAGGATATCATCTAGAGACTTTACTTTGAGTGCCATTATTGTCCAGAGGTAGATAGATTCATAGTTTGGACTAGGCATGACTGATGGGTTATCAACATCAAGGGCAGAATCGGGGAGTTCTTTCACTATTCTCTAGTACTTTGACAGTATGGCCTACAGTAGAATGTACCTCTAGAGTCCATTTTGTATAGGTGGGTTACCATGTAGAGGGATATTCCACTACCTTGAGTTATAGTAGTTACAAAGGATGATGATACTCTAGTAGTGGATGCCAGTATAGAAAAATTTAGGGTAATAGAGGCATATACCCAGTGGGGGGTTACACAACTTTAGCAAGGTAACGATAGCTTAGACCAAGATTGAGATGAGTCAGTTGTAGAGGAGGATTCTGATAGGCACCAAGTGTGGGCCTAGACAAAGTATTGGAGGTAGACCACAGAGCAACAGGTGGAAGAGGAGAAGGTTGCTCTCGAGGAGGAAGAGAAGTTAGCTCCAGATGAGTAGGAGTCTCCTCTCTAGGTTCAGTTGCATCCCGTAGATGCTAAGCTTCAAGAAACTCAGATCTAGGTCCTATAGTGAGAATCTACTATCGTTGGGATTTAGACACAAGTTAGGAGCTTCAAAGAGGAGAGGACCATCCTCCAGACATAGATTTACTTGGCACATATTAGGATAGATCATTTCACTATCGAGAGGGATTTTTCCCAGGGATAGGTTGTATGAGTTACTCCTATTGTACAAGGATTGACAAATTTGGATCCAAGTACAGAGGTCAAGAATTTAAATGGTATCTTAGAGGACTATGAAACTCAAATTATGGAAGATGTTGCATACATCGCATCTCTACAGATGCATATTTGGATGCTAGGTCCCACTCCTTAGGACAAACCTATAGTAGGGGGGTCACAGTGGAGTATGCAAAGCACATCAAGGCAGTCATTGGTTAGACCTAGTTAGAGGACCAAGACCCATACAGAGAGGACTATAGGGACTAGCTCCTACTATACTCATTTATATAGAGTCGAGGGTGGAGGTGAGGTAGGGGGCATAGGCACAGAATGAATCTAATGGTTCTAGATTTATTTTTGAGTGTAAGGTCAAATGACCTACACAATTGTACCCTATGGGAATTTTTGCACCCTATGTACTTTATTGGACACATATATATGATATCAGTTTTGAAAATCATTATGTGTATTTATCTATTTTTGCTTTTATGTTTATGTGATGCAGTATTATGACTTTATGTCATATTATATGATGTATTTACTTACATTCTCTAGCTAGGTGATAGATGTATGCTATAGATGGTGTGATCTATAGGTGTATATGGACTACTTGTGATGTATGCATATATGGATGCAGTGTTATTATTAAATACATGTTAAATTTTTGATCTATTGTATGCATCTAACTTATGTTGTTATGATATGGTACCTGAAATGTTTTTACATGCATTAGTTATACTATGATGATCTAATTTAAATGAATCTTGTATGCTTTAATCACTTAAAAAATAAAGAATGCACGTTATATGAGTTCAAAAATATAATGAGCAACACCACATAATGTATGACCATGATGAATGTAAATAATAACTCTTAGCATAATAATTAATCATTTAAACATTCAAATGTGAAATGAGATGATGTGATATGTATGTTCTTTCTTTATAAGATTTTGTAAATTAAAAGAACTATACAAAATAGTCAATGGCCATCTAAATACATTACTGATATTTATATGGTATTTGTCCCATTCATGCACATTTTTTAATGAATAAAACCTTCTAAAGAAAGCTGATGATTTGATTGATGACATGATTTGTTGATATGAGGATTTTTTGAGGTTTTCCATGAGACTCAAACACCCTAGTTACTCCATAAAAAGTTGTATACTGACCATAAAGGACTCCTGAGAGATAAGGTTTTTGTTATGAAGACCTAGATTCTCATTATACCTGTGTGTATAAATAAATATATTAGATAAAACATAAGCATACCCCAGTGCTACGCGGGATTCATTCATACCATTATTGTATTGGGGATCCTCATATGTTCATCTTGATCCTAAGTTGGACTCAGTTAGATTAGACCACTAGGCGATACATGATACCTAAAGCTAACCCTTTTTAAAAATTGCTTTTAGAGCTTACCTCGATGGCAGGTGGGATTCATTCAGCCTATTGCTATATTGGGGATCACTCTATGGTTTGTGGAGATCGACCATTCTAGAGATTCAAGCTCTTCACCCCCTTATTTTATTCATATTTATTTGGGATACTTGCTCATGCTTTAGTGATGAAAATAATTGTTTATTTTGAATTTTTATTTTCTTTTGAGCAAGGGATTTATGTAGTGATGATAATCACTATTTTTTTTTTTTGAATTTTTGCTTTGTTTCGGGATATTTGCTCATTTTGATGAAAGCAAGGGATTACTTTGGGTAGGGGGGAGCTTGTCCTTTTTCCAATGATCAAAATCCTAAACCATGTGCATCACAAGGTGAGCAAGTAGAAACCTTTCACTTAGGATACCTAGTACCACTTTGTAGCGTTCATCTTTCCATTGTTCCAACTAATATTTTAGTGTTTTTTATTAGTGATAGGATTCTGAAATATGCTAGGTACTAACACAACTAGACCTCACCTTTTTCTAGTGAATATGGCTTTCTATAAAATCTAATAAAATCACTAGGTATGGCTGAGTGATCGAAAAACCCTAGTATATTCCTTATAGCAACAGGAAGGGTTGTGTTGAAAAACACAGTTACACACATGGGTTATGGATGATGATGGATTTTGATGATGCATGATTGAGGTACAAACGTGGTGTTGTTTTTCAGATTGTGAACACAACCTACCTTATGCAAATGCAATGGATGCAACGTGCCTAATGCAATGCAACTAATGGATGCAAATGCTAAATGTAAATGTTTTTATATTTTTGATGCTTTCAATTGTTTTTGAGTTTTGATTATTCTAAATGTTTTTGATATTTTTGACTTTAAATTTTTTTGTGCTTTTATGTTTTGCTTTTGACCAAAGGGCTTTAAGGTGCCTTTGGGGCCTTTTGTGTGTGACCAAAGGGCTTATGATGCCTTTGGGGCATTTTGTGAGTTGACCAAAGGGCTTATGATGCCTTTGGGGCTTTTTGTGATGTGACAAAAGGGCTTTAAGATGCCTTTGGAGCATTTTTTGATTTGACCAAAGGGCTTTAAGATGCCTTTGGAGCCTTTTGTGTTTTGACCAAAGGGCTTTAAGATGCCTTTGGAGCCTTTTGTGATTTGACCAAAGGGCTTTAAGATGCCTTTGGGGCTTTTTGTGATTTGACTAAAGGGCTTTAATATGCCTTTGGAATATTTTGTGATTTTACCAAAGGGATGCCTTTGGAGTCTTTTGTGTTTTAACCAAAGGGATTTAAGATGCCTTTTGAGCCTTTTGTGTTTTGACTAAAGGGCTTTAATATGCCTTTGGAGCCTTTTGTGAGTTGACCAAAGGTCTTATAATACCTTTGGAGCATTTTGTGAGTTGACCAAAGGGTTTATAATACCTTTGGAACCTTCTTTTTTGAAGAATTTATATTGCTTTTGTAATTTTGAAATTTTTGAATATTTTTGTGTTTTGTTGTGCTTATGTGTGAAATGCCCTTAGATGAATAATATTGAGAGGTTCTGGCTCCTCAACACCTTCTAGTGACATTAGGAAATATGCCCTAGGTATAATCTTCTCATAGATGATATAAGGAACCATCCAGTTGGATGCAAATTTGTCTCACAGATGCGAAGGTAGATTTGAGTTTTGTTGGTTTTATTTAAGCACAAAATCCCCAACCTTAAAATATCTCAGATGGAATTTATTATTGTAAGCTCATGTTAGACAATACTTGTAAATGCAAATATGCTCAAGAGCATTGATGCGATGTTCATCCAGAAGGGTCAACTGACCTAAGTGAGCTTGCTATGGAGTGTCGTCATTGATGAACTCTTTCAATGCGATGCACAATGTTAGAATATCCAACTCTAAGGGTATAATGGCCTCAATGCTATATACAAGTTAAAATGGTGTTGCCCCAATGGGTGTCCACATGCTAGTCCTATAAGCCAATAATGCAAGAGGTAATTGTAGATGGCAATCCTTATGATTTTATTTCACCATCTTCTTTAAGATGGCTACTATTATCTTATTTGAGGCATCTGCTTGCCCATTTGCCTATTGATAATATGGTGTTGCAAAACTGTGCTCAATGTTGTATTTGAATATTAAATTTTGTATATTTTTATTTTTGAATGATAGACCATTATCTGAGATTATCTTTAAGGGGACCCCAAAATAACAATTGATGGTGTGAAGTATGAACTCTGTAATTTGTGGTCCAATCATCGATGTTAGGGGAACCGCTTCCACCCATTTGGTGAAATACTCAATGGTCATAGAGATAAACGTGTATCGGCCTGATGATGGGGTAAAAATATCTTCGATTAGATTGAAATCCCACTAAGAAAATGGATAATCCACCTAAATAGGCTGTAAGGCCTGAGATGGTAGGTGTATTAGATTTGCATGATGTTGATATTTAATGTATTTCTTGATGTACTCACAACAATCCTTATCCATGGTGGGCCGGTAATAGCCCATTCGAAGGATGCACTTGACTATGGCCATGTTGTTGAAGTGGCCACTGCATGTACCATCGTGAGCTTGCAAAATTACCCAAGCTGATTATTGGGGCTCTAAGCAATGAAGGAGGACTCCATCGTAGCTTCGACGATACAATATGCCTCCTAGTAAGACATATCTTGTCACTTTTTGCTTGAATTCTCGTATTTTAGCATGCGACAGTCCCTATGGGACAATTCCAAGTTTCAAGAAATCTTGTAATTGGGATAGCCAATCTGGATAAGCTACAAACTCAATAGATAAGATGACTTTTTTCTCCTGTGATTTGATGTGCACAAATTCATATTGAGAAATAAAATTATGGTGAATTATGGTACCATTCCTCATAGGACCCTACAAGATAAAAGGACCCCCAAGGCACCTTCTTTAAAAATTATTTGGCCTCACAAAACCATTCATGGTCTGGTTCAATATTAATCATGTTTACTAATTCTTTTTTATCAAAAGCCTCACACTGCGTTGTTGATTGTGAGATCATTTTCACATGAATGGTAGTGAAGTCAACAGATGGATTTTGAGGGATTAAGGATCCGAAAGATAGATGGTATCTACAAATATGTTTGATGAACAAGGGATTGCCTCGATGTCGTAACATTCCAATTGGGCTAGATAGGTGTCAACAAGCTCCTTGTAAGATTTCAGGATTGGATCCCTACATTGAAATAGTCCCTTGACTTGGTTGACTATGAGGAGGGAGTCACCGAAGATATTTAGCCTTTTGATATTCATAGCAATGGTTGTTTGGAGACCTAATATTAGGGCCTCATATTTGGTGTTGTTGTTTGTACAAGGGAAGTCTAGCTTAAATGAAAAGGGCATTGGAGCACCTTATGGCATGAAAAATATAATCTCTACACCACCTCCTTGCTCACACTTTGAACCATCAAAGAAAAAAGTCATGTCCACTTTGTTTTCAGGTTCTTCGGGTTTGGGTGCTTCTGATAATGCAAATATTGCATCATCGAGAAGTTATATGGTGAGGGGCCTACTATTCTGGAGAGGCACCTCAACCAGTTGATCAGCTATGACTTGTCCCTTAATGGACTTTTGGATTATGAATTCCAAGTCAAATTCTTTAAATAGCATGATCCACTTTGCAATACGTGTATTGTGATATGTCTTGCTCATCATATACTTCAAAGGATTTTATTTGGATATTACATACATTGTATGGCTCAGCATGTAGTGGCACAATTTCTTGGTTGCAAAGACCACTGCTAGGCACAAATTTTCTATGTATGCATATCCTATATCATAGCTCACCAAGGTGCGGCTGATGTAATATATCACTTGTTCTTTATCTTGCACATTCTTTTGAGCCAACATGGCACCCAAAGTAAAATTGATAGTGGAAATATATAGCAATAATGGCACATTTGGTGTTGGTGGAGGTAGAACTCACAACGTTGCTAGGTACTTATTGATTTTAGCAAAGGCTTGCTGACATTATTCATCCCATTGGAATGGGACCCCTTTGTGTAGCAACCAATTCATGGGTTGATATTTGTCCAATAGTTGTGCGATGAATCGCTTTATGGATGCTACTTTGCCCTATAAACTTCATAGCCCTTTGATGTTAGTGGGCGGGGCTATTTCCAGGATAGCATTTACCTTTGTTGGGTCTACTTTGATGCCTCATTTAGAAATGATGAATCCCAAGAATTTTCACCAAAGATGTATTTCTTGGGATTCAACCTAACATTGTGCTCAATTAGGCAATCATAGAACTTCTTGAGGATCTCAGCATGCTCTTCACACAACAATGACTTGGCTAGTAAGTCATCAATATAGTTTTCTAAGATCTTGTGCATTTAGTCATGGAAAATGTATTTTATAGCCCGCTGATATGTGGCACTAGAATTTTTAAGACCAAATGGAATTACTTTGTAGAAAAATATCCCCCATGGAGTGGTGAATGTGGTTTTATGTTGGTCTTCGGGTTTAATCCGAATCTGGTTGTAACAAGAAAAATCATCCATTAGGGAGATAATTTCATGACCTGCAATTGCATCTACAAGAGCATCTATGTTGGGTAACGGGAATGAATCCTTTGGTGTTACCTTATTGAGATCCCTGAAATCCATGCAAATGTGGATTCTTCCATCAGGTTTTCCTATGGGCACCATGTTTGATACCCATTCTAGTAGGGTTATGCATAAGGGGTTAGACCCAAAATGTATTTATAAAAATTTGGTGAATCAATTTCAAAATCCAAGTGAATAGTGTCCAAACACATGTAGAAGGTTCACCATTATTAGGGGTAATATTGGAAATTTAAACTTAAAATGGTCAAATTATTATAAAATTGGGGTGAATCGACCCTAAAACAATTTGCACCTAGAAATTTTTGGCTAATGGGCCCTGGTCAGGGGTCCCAAATATTAGCCAATTCTTTTGAAAATCCTAATTTTAGCCAATTTTGCGATAAATAGCCACTATGCATAACCCTACATCCTGGATAGTCGATGGGGACAATAAAGACTACATCCAACAATTTTTGTAAATTATTATTTACCATAAAAGTGATGGTTGGATGCATATTTCTAATATTTTGCTTGAACGATTTCTTTGCGAGGTCCAGTGAAAGGTTGTGGACAACCAATTTCAGATCTAGTCCTGGCATATCTTTGTAGGTCCAAGCAAAGAGACCCGGTCTCTCTTTCTATAGAGGAATAATGATGGCCTGTTCTTCTAGATATAAGATTTCTCTGAACTTGAATTTATTTGTATTAGATGGATCATCACTAATGTCCACTTCAAAAGTCTCCTCTATTGCCATATGTGATCCCTCCTCAAGTTGGTGAGGAGTGGGTATTAAATGGATGTCATCTGGTACGTTTAAAGGTTCCACTAAATCATGGTTGAAACTACTGTGATAGACATCATGTGTGTAGCTTGGTGCAAAATGGAAGGGTTGTAACATCTCTTCATTAGGGAATAAATCTTCAAGCTCTAGGGGTAAATCAGTGTGATCCCAGTCAATAGCATCTAAGTCAAGACATAATAGTTTTACAAGATCTATTGGGTTATGAAGTGGAGTGGTCAAATCAATGGAGATCATGTTGATGGATAGTATGAAATCTATAGGACCACATGGGTGACATTCTATATTAATGATTTACCTTCCACACCCAAGATGTGGCTCTTGGGGTATGGGGATCTTAGGATATGGTCTATGTATAGATGATATGATGGGATCGTTAGGCTATAGTAGCTCTCTAAATGTAGGCAGATTAGGAAAATAATGCAATCGATGACTTCTAGATTTACTGGTCTTCCCAGGAAGTGAAAGTTAGGATCTATGGTGCGGAGTATCACCTCTATTTCAACAAGTAGATTGATTTGACATAAATTATGAGGCCCAAGATAAGCCATCTCGGTCTCATCCTCATAGTCTCTATCATCTATGAAGAAACCCTCATTCTTGCCCACTAGAATTGAGTGGTGACTTGCCTATTGATGTCTAAGATAAACCATTTCAGTATCATCTTCATAATCATCATCGCTTATGAATAATCCATTGGAATTTACTATTGGCCCTACGATGTGGCATGCACTTTCTTGGCCTAAGTTAGGCCATCTCAGTTGAGTCCTCTGACTCATAGCCACTCTCATCTGAGATGTATCCACTTTCTGTGTTACCTATCCAAGCAAGGTGTTGAATATATCTAGGCCCATGGTAGGCCAATACGGCTTCCTCCTTAGATTCACTAGTGACATACTCATTTTCCTCTTGCTCATAACCATGGATTGGATCATCCTCCCATAGGATGATTCCTTATGGGTGTGTTTTGAGAGAGGAATTAAGGTGATACTCATCGGGTGGTCTGATATTGACCATAGCCACCCATCCATCACCCAAGTAATTATTGTTCAGGGGTTGATAGGGATTCCATTCAATGGCTTCCATGAACCCTAAGCTTAGTCTATCTAGGGCTGCTATTAGTGAATCATCATGGCTCTAGATATGATACCCTATACCCCACCTATCAATAGGTAATTGATACTATAGATGGAATGGAAGCTGGCTCCCTTTCTCGTACAGACCTAAGCCATAGCTATGCCAATGGCATCGCTCAAAGTACCTTAGGGAAAAATTAGGATTTGATAAGTAATGAAAATTCATGGTGAATGGTTCATCCTCATCCTCTTAAATATTAGAAGCATTATGGGCACAATCCAAACCCATGTAAATGAAGTTGGTTTGGTTAGGCAGTATCCGTAGTGGAACCACTATCCCTATTGGTAAATTTGAGACCCTTGGCCATCCCATATCTTGCGTAAACTCAATAATAAGCAAGAAATTCATGTCCTACATAATATATTCATCTATACCTATGTTGGATAAGTGGACTATCACCTGTGGTGCAGATGATGTTATTGATGAAGTAGGTGAGGCAGGCTGAGGTACCTCCTCATCTATATCTTGGGAATCTCCCTCCCCCATTGGATTCAGAATTTCTATAGTTTCTATAGTTGGAAGTTATTTAGGTCCTTCCTCCACTAGGGGTGCTTTTAGCTTCTGGGAATCCTTTTCCCTGGACATTGTGGGTTTATCAAAAGCACCAGTAGCTTTATATGTCATAGGTGGTACCAATGTGGATGGGTCACCTCACACAAATTTATACTTGCTTCCTAGATATGCGTTGGGGGATGAAGGCCTTATGTACAAGTGAGTTTATGGAAAGAAAAAAACCCTTGCTAAATCAACCTGATGCATGTATTTAAATGGCTCTTCATTTTATGGAACCACATGCACTTGTCCCTCATGCACATACTTTATGCATTGGTGTAATATTGAGGGAACACACTGCATGTCCCTTATCCAAGGATGCCCTAGGAGGATTTTGTACTGCATTACCCCTTAAAATACATGACACATCACGGGGATGGTCTTTTGCTGTAATTAAATAGGCAAAATAACTACACCCACTATGGAGCACAACATATCATTGAAAGCTCTCAATGTATAAGAGGTTGGGACAATGTTGGACCTAGGGATTTTAAGGTGCCCTATAGCCTTTGTTGTGATAATATTGATCAACAAGCCCATGTCGATTAGAACCTGCTTGAAGGGTATGTCGTTGATTTATGCGATGATATGCAAAGGTGGGTCTACTATGGTAGTAGGCACTACCTTTATTTTGTGATCATAGAAATGGATCACAGACTCTTGACATTGTTGCACTTTCCCCACAAAGTGTATGAATGCATCTAGGTTCTGGGGATGGAGCTTGATCAATCTCAAGATCTCCATCAAAGTCTCCATATGCCTAGGATATTTTTGTATGAGCTCATAAATTGACAACTTGGCTGGAGTCATTTGTAGATTTTTCTTTAGTATACTTAGGACAATTACCATAGGTCATGTTGGTGGCCCTAGAATATTGTTTTACAATTGTCTCTATAGGGGTACAGTCAAGATATGAATAGGAGTTGTTGGAGGCTTTGGTTGACCGTATCGCTAACTCCTATTTGCCATGTTGACTATATCAACCATTATGATGCATCCCTAAGTGGACAGTTCAACTCGGTCTTGGTTGACTTGGGCATCTTGATCCTTGGGGACCTCATGATTTAGCAATGGGTTTCTGAATATATCCATGTCTCAATTATCAGGTGCTAATGGGTTGTCAAATTTTATCTCACCCTTCTCAATCATGTTTTGCACAACATGCTTGAAACTGATGCATGCCTCGATATCATGCCCTTGATTTCTATGATACGGGTAATACTGGTATTACCTATATTCCTTGGGCTTGGGATGATTAGGGTTTAGAAGTTGTACATCAAGAAATTTGATTATTTATATCTTGCTTAACTGATTAAATATTTATTGCATCGATTCAGATAGAGGCATGAAATAGTGAGGTGGGCGACATTCCTTGTTTTGACCCTGGTTGTTATTTGGATTGTAATTGGCCAAAAGGGGGTGAGCCCGATAGTTCTACGATTGTTGGCTATTGCCTCCCTTTGGTGTGCTTAAAATAATCTGGTTTAATTGAATAGGTTTGGCCTACTTCTATTGATTCTTGTTGTGTTTGGCATTATTCCACTTCTTTTTATTCCAAAGCTTGATTTTTCCTTCATCAAACTTTATGTCCTCTATAAGCTTAGCTTGATTCAAGGCTTATTCAAATGTTTCATACTATTGCAATTGTAATAGCAACAAGATGTGTTTGGCATAGCTCTTTGTGAACATTTAAGTGAGATCTTTATTGAGAACAAATAATGGTAGTTTCACCATTATTTTTCTCCATCTATTACCATAGTCCATAACTAGATCATCATCATATTGCTTTAAGTTTTCCAGATCAGACAAGTTCACCTTCTTCTTGATGTCAAAGGAGAAGTGTTCAAGAAATACATTCACTAGTTGCTCAAAGTTGATGATGTTGTGCTTGGGCAGTTGATTAAACCATTGAGTTGTTGTGCCCAATAACATCATAATGAACGTCCTTAGAATTAGGGCATCATTCTGCTCAAGCTGGAAGCATGCGTTCATGAAATTTGTAATGTGTTCTTGCATGTCTTCCTCTCCTTTGAACTTGTCTAGCCTAGGCATATCAAAGTGCTTAGGGTATGTGGGAATCGATATTGAGGGGCATAGAGGTTGGTTGTGTATTTTTCTCAAAGTTAGCTTTTTATCATCCATGTCCTACTTCTCGAGATATTTGACTCTCTCAGAGAGTATTTGGTATACCTTCGAGGAAATAATCTCTTGTTCCTAAAGGTTTACCCATGGTGTTATGGGAGTTAATTATGTGTTTGCCCAATTTGGGTATCGGTATTCATCCCCCATGACCACAGATGGAGGTTTAAAATATATCTACTTCTAATCTTCTATCCCTTCCTAATCCTCATTAAGTTGTGTCTATTCTGGATCCAGGTGTAGTTGATGTTGTGAGGTATGGTGAGGGCGCTCATCCCTTTGTCTAGTGTTTCTCTCATGCTAATAATTGATATGTCTATCATATTGGTATTCCTCACCATCTATGCATAAGTTGGATTGAGCCAGACTATCTGCTTGCTCTTCATGCTCAGCCCTTTCCTCTTTCAAGAATTGCTCATGTAGGTACATATACCTTTTCATTCGTTCTTCTTGCTTGAGAGTTTCCAAATAATCTTACTCAGTATGCAACGCTTCTTCTAACCTATGTATGTGATTGGACTAACCTTCTACTGAAGGTTCATGACTCTCTAACTTTGTGTGAGGAGTTATAATGGATAGACCTCGTGAAGAGGCTCCTGCTATGTTCTTGTCCTTGTCTATTAGGGTGATTTGTTCTATGTATTGTGATCTATATTGTGTACCCCCATGGTTGGAGGTAGTGTATGTGTTGTGGGGCCACTTTGAATCTTCCCTTGGTTCATTTGTGTACCTTATGGTTATGCTACATGAACTTACTAAGATAGAATGTGTGGTATAAATGCTTCTTTGAGCTGGTCTCAAGGGAACTCAATCCAACTCATCAAGTTGTCTGATATTCCACGTCAAATCCTATGGAGTCCCATTAGCACCAATGAGATCATAATATAATGGTATCCTCCCATATTTAGGGAGGCTATAAGATGCTCTCATTCTACGATTGGGAATAGACCTAGTATATTACCCCTCAATGGGCTGATCTTTCCTAAGTGTGTCATGTGAAGTTTAGGGCCTTGCATCCTCTACATGCCTATGTGATGATCGAGGCCTTGATACCTCCTCATTTCTATGTTATTATGGAGGCCTTGATTCCTCCTCATGTCTATGTGATTATGGAGGCCTTCAGGCCTTCGCATGTATGTGTAATTATGGAGGTCTTGAGGCCTATGCATGTATGTGTAATAATGGAGGCCTTGAGGTCTCCGCATGTCTATGTAATGATGGAGGACTTGAGGCCTTCATATGTTTATGTAATTATGGAGGCCTTGAGGCCTCTACATGTATGTATGATGATGGAGGTCTTGAGGTCTTCGCATGTCTGTGTGATGATGGAGGCCTTGAGGACTCCACATGTATATGTAATGATGGAGGCCTTGAAGCCTTCTCGTGTCTATGTGATGATGGAGGTCTTGAGTCCTCCTCATGTCTATGTGATGATGGAGACCTTGAGGCCTCCTCATGTATACCATGAGAGGAACCAAGATATGGCTCTCTCGCTGGGGTCTCTTGAGGAGTCCCCCCAAGGGTTGAGTTATCACCTCTAAGACTTTCTAAACTTTGTTCGGTGACATTGTGGGTGGGCAACTCAATGCCATTATGATTGTGAGTGTGTAAAGCATCAGTTTCTACCTCGGTGTTAGACCGAGGGTGGTTACTCCATGTGTATACCATGATTACTATAAATTATCTTCTTATGTCAATTTCAAACCACACAAGCAAAGCAAACAAATGTTTATCAAATTTAAGGATTAATGTGTGCTCCCTAAGATATTTTGTGTGTTTTGATGCATTGTTTGTAAAGAAGACATTATGTCACATATTTTGCATTTCATTGGATGGTATACTTATATTGTTAAAGGGATTTCACCTATATACTCGTATAATTTAAATATGGTAGTGAAGTCCATACTCAACAAGGTAGCATAGGTACTACTAATCCTCACCTAGCACACTGTGCATAGCGATACACCCTTATGAAGATGAGTGTATGCTATTTTGTATGGATAGGACAATTTTTGGGTTGGTCTTGGCCATGAATGGGTCTCAATGATACAATATCAAGTGAGCCAATAAAGTGGTAATGACCTCCACTATTGGTCTCGATCAGAGGGTTGGATGTGAGAGCCCAATGCCATTGATGTTAAAGTGATACGTGATGTGTGGGGTTATTTTTAGAATAAAGGAAAATTATGCATCAAAGAGCACTCATGATATTTCCCTATATGCCTAAAAAGAACATTTGATTTCAGAAAATGCATCTCTAATTAATCTAAATGACTTTCATACAATGCAATTTCTACTTTGTGATGTAATGGCCTCTAGATGGGCCACATGCAAGCAAGCTTAAACATGCAAGAGCCTAGACCGTTGTCGACTAGGGAAGACCTCAAAAATAGAGGTCCGCTATTCCTAGAAGTGACTAGAGGAAATATAAAAAAAATCTAAGAAGCTTCAAATGCATTTTTCTTCCATATTTTCTTATGTTTCCTTAATAAAATATGCGATTTTATTTTTTGTTTTCTAAAAATAAATTTTAGACAGAGAAAGATAAAACACCAGGGAGTAGCACCAACCTAAAATCCTCATCTGATGATAAAAGGACTGCCCTCTGCTACACTTTTTTGATAGCCTTTATCGACCAGAGTGGCTACTACTGGCTACTGACTTCAATAGCTATTTCTATCTACTAGTTGCTGTCGACCAGAGTGGCTAAAATTGCACTAAAATAAAGCATGAAAACATCAGCACAACAACTAAAAACATAAAACCAGGTGGGGGTCCCACTGTGATTGTCATCTGTGCGACCTTAGGAAGCATGCACCTCTACTCTACTTGTAATATTATATCAAATGAAAGACCATAAGGCACAAATAACATGAAAATGATAAATAAAGAAAGATATTTTATTAATTCTTGTGAATCTCGATTACATATTGGTCCCTTTTAGGGATACCCAGTTTGATATAATCAAACACAAATATAAATAATGGAGAATATATCCCCTCGCAAGGGTATGGTGCACTCTACAGGCCTCCTGATATCATACATGAACTTGTATGAGGGCTTATAGATGCCTCCTTATCCTTCTTTTGCTTGGAGGGATCTTATGCATTGAATGCCTTGAATTGGTCCTATAAACCTGTAACCTATGTGCATAAAAACAATAGTAGGAGATCAGTAGCATGGGCAGCCTCTCATGAAGAGGATTTATTAGAAAATTGGTGAAGCATGATATATAAGCATACTAATAATAAATTGTAGTAAAACTAAATGATAAATGCATGGATAACTCAAGAAAAAATGGTGCAAATCTATTACAAGAACCAGATCTATGATAAAACTAAGAAATAAAGTAAAATGCAGTAACAGATCTAAGCTAGAACTTGGATAATAATATCTACAACCCTAGGCTATGCCTACGAGACACTATCAAGGATATTTTCCATGAAGTAAAACCTTTCTCCTCACAAACTAGGGGTCGTAGCACTATATTTTTCACCCAAATTGATTTCCAAGGGTCACCTTTTGTTTTTGTACACTAATTTGCGATGAAGCACATTCTATATGAATGTTTGTATGGCTAGAAAACCTCATTAAATTGGGTAGAGCTTCACTACTCCTTCAAGGGGTATTGAATCTCTCTCCAATCTGCTAGAGCTTCGCTAAACAAAATTTTGATATTCGTAAATCATTTGCTTTACTTGGGAGAGTCCATATGTAGATCTCCCAAATTTAGATCTAGATCTAGATTTTGGCTTCCTAGAGAAACCAAAATTGAGATCTACATGCAACTAACTATCCCAAGTGTAAGGATCAATCACAATTTTGCATTGAAGGGATAGTCAAGAGGAGCTCTAGGAGTTCAACACCAAAATCTACCCATAAGCAATGCAAGATGCAACCAGACTGCATGATTTGAGCTCATATTCATGGCTAGACTATGTTTTGGTGCTATCCACTATTTAGAGTAGTAGCTAAGTGTGGTTGCTCTTAGATTCAATGGCTAGGTGTTGTGGCCACTCTAATTGACAGCGACTGAGCCTGAATGGGCTAGAACTACCCTTTTTGAGTGGTTAGGACCATTGCTAGCTCTTGGAAAGATTCAAGATTATTCATATGGTCTTTGGATGTGTCCATATGAGTAGTCTTCTAAACATGATGTATTTTAGGTGTCTAAACTTCTCTAGGGTACATTAGGGTTTCAACAACACAATTTGTGTGGTCAAGATTAAAACGTGATGGAGGGTGGAGATTAAATCTTGGTAGGTGGCATGGATTAAGGTGGATGAATGGCTAGGATTAAACGAAGATGTATGTATGAGCTTAATATACACACATATATACACATTTATTATATATATATAATATAAAATATTAATATTTAAATATATATTAAACAAATATATATAATATATGTAAATAAATGGCGGGAAGACTTGGATAGATGACAAGTGGCTATATTTTGGTGTCTACAAATACTAGATAACTAACAAAGGGATTTTATAGATTAAAGTAATAAATATGTAGGGTTAGAAGCTAGAAGATATAATTACTAGTATTTAGAAACATCAAGCGACACAAGTGCATGAGATTCTCGTTTCCTTAACTAGACCAAACTGCCTAACAGACCAGCCATAATAAAATATAACAAAATATTAATCACCTAAGCACACACATTTAAGAATTTTAGAAATTAAACTTATAGTAACCCAAGGATAAATCCAAATAACAAAATAAAATACTCATTTGATTTTAATAGAAATGCTTTAAAAAGGAAATCAACATACATACATGTTTTGCAACATCCTTTGTCAGAGGCCAAATAGCACTTCAATTTCCATTAAGAGGTGTATAGTATTCAATCATACAACTTGTGCAATTAAAAAATCTAAAGAGTTGGCCCTTTGAATTGGTTGCATTCAATTATTTATAGTTTTAAAACTTGCATTTAGTTAGCTAAGCATGATTATTTCAAAATGGACTGTAGGCCTATCAAGTTAGTGCAACACATGTGCATCCTCTTTCAGATCATTTTGATGGAACTATATTGGTGCCACTACATTTATGTGGTCTGATTTAATTTAATTTAAGGGGGTTGTGTCCTATGTGTCTTCATCCAATCCATAATATTGTCTAACAAATTTTCTTTATTCCATATTGCTCCATGACTAACCCAATTTCATGAGGATAGGTGTCACATGTGGAAACCTCTGGCTATAAAGATATTTTGACAATAGATTTTGGATGTCAAGAACAAGTCTGGATTCTTATTTTCCCAACTAAAATTATTCCACCTCTCTATTTTGTAGGCATTAATATTTTTTTTTGCTTTCATGTTGTCAACCCCATCGTCCATACGGTTCTTGACACAACCAATTTTTTTATTTCTCTTATTGGATGTCAATTTTTTTTCTTGCATTGATATCATTATTGCTTTTAGAGTCTAGCCATATTCTACACTTAGAAATTTTTTTATAATGCACTCTATCAGATGCCATATATACTTCTACTTCAAAACTCTTTGCCCTTGTGTGTGTGACCTCATACCTTAGAATATTTTTAACTTCGATCCCATTTTTTGATGTGTCAAAATTTATGTAGCTTGTTGTGATGTTAGCACCTTCAAGAGTCTAGCCCTATTCTACACTTAGTCACATTTGCTTTTTTTCATGCATTTTTTTGGATGCCAAATATTACTCTTGAGATTTGGCACTTTACTACTAGGCTTTATGCCTTACAAAAATTTTCCATTCGACACTAATTTTAGCTTTGTCAAACTTTTATGTACCTCATGATGATGTCAATGCTTTAGAATTCTAATGCTCTTTTATACCTAGAAAATTTTTGGCACCCACCAAGGAATTTTCTTGATGCCAAGCATCATATTCTTATCTACACAGCCATATATTCATTATAATACGTCCGATGCAAGACTTTATATACACCTTTGCTTAAATCAACATTTTAAAATCTAGCCACTTCTCAAACTTAGCAAAAATTCGAGTCTAAAACTAAAGGAAAAAAACTCTTCTACCTTAGTCAAAATTGAGACTCAATTATGTCATATGCTAGACAATTTTGTGCTCATTTCTAACACCAACATCTTAAAATTTTGACAACTTTCTATACTTGACAAAATTCTACATCTTGATGTTGCACAAGCTTGTTGAGCCTTAGATTCTTTTATTTTGGCCCAACAACCATTTCATTTCTGGTTGAATCTCTATCCATCAAATTTGATTCATACTAATAGAAAAATTTCTCTCTAAAGAGATAGTCTATATATTTTGGTGAATTAATTTTACCATTAATATTGGTGCCTCATAGGGGTTTTTACTTGCAGGAACACATAACCTATGTGGCCTCATTCTATTGGGTAATAGAGTAAAAGAAGTAACAAAAAGCTATTTGTAAAAAGGTAGACTCCCTACATACTCCCCATATCTAAGGTCCTAGTTGTACGAGTAGATTTTCTTTGTTTTCCCATTGTTGCTTCATATGTTTGGCCTTGTTTACTAGTTTCTTGAACTAGTGAAGGAGCTACTACAAGCTAGAATATTTTACATGTCTTATCCCATGCTTTTTTATAGGGGACATATATTGCTCTAAACTTACAAATAACTTTCTACAATTTAAAGTATCAATCATGATAGGGGTCTATGTATCTTTGAGCTAGTTCTTAATATTTTGACAACAATGTAAAGAGCCTATGGAAGAGAGCAATGATCTTCTCTACTTCCAAAGGTTTTGGCAATACATCAATTTCACCTCCATTTTTAAGTTATTGGTCCAACTATTGGTTGAGTTGCTTTGCACTGTAAAAATGACCATTTTAATCCCAAAATCCTAGGTATCCAATATCCATGACCTCTTAAACTACAAATTTTATCTTATCTATACTTGCTTTGAGTGTAGTTATTATGTCATCTACTTACATGATTAGATGGTTTCCATATATTACCTAATTTGAGAAAAAAATTTACTAGCTCAAATATCTCATAGAGCATACTACCAGGTATGGACCTTCTCCTTTATTTTTCATGATACAGAGTGTTGCCTTTTTTGGCTCCACTTTACCCAAAAGTTACTCTCTTCCTATGTTGAATTATTTTTTTTTGTTCTTGGATCAACTTTGAAATATATGTTATATTTTTTACTAAAGGGAAATCTCTCATCACTAATTCCTTAATATTAATCTAGTATTGGCCTCTAAACTATTTCAACAATTCCCAATAAAGGACTAGACTTTATGACCTCTTCTTTTCCTTTTCAAGATTTTATTGCACTATTGCTAATATTTCTTCCTAATTTTGGAGTTTAGTCCTTAACTCTTGCAATTTGTTCTACTATGTCTAGATCCTTGTGCTTTCCTATTGCAACTACTCCAAAATTTGGATTGTTCTATCATTCTATTGTAACTGCTCTTTAGTTGGAGCTTTGTCCAATAGGAGCTTCAAGTCTTGGACTTCAATTTCTAGAGTATTTTTCTCCACTTCTTCCTTCTTTAGCCTATGCTCCAAGTTTTCAACCTTCTTTTTTGTTGTTGCATAATTCACCTCCATTTGATAATTTTGAATGAAAAGCATATCTTCTTTAGTATGAATAGTTATGAGTGCATTTTCCATAGGGATTTTTGAGATATCATACTTCTACATCTTAATGTGGTACTCTACTATCATAATTTTTGAAACCATATTCTTAACCTTTGGGAATACAACTTCTTTAACTTGCTCCTCGATAATTGGATCTATAGAATCATATGTCAAAGTGGTTTATTTCTTTGTCTTGATCTAAGGTTCTTTCTATTACACCTATTTTTGGATATTTGATTCAATTTGCTAAATTATAGAGAAGACTTCCAAGAATTGATTACCAAAGGAAGGGCAAGCAGTAAAGGCATATTGAAAAGGAGAAAAAGTCATTGAAGGGGGACTCAATGATACAATGCTAGTATTTATAGGGGTGTATGAGTATGTACTCTTAGGGATTTTTTGTGATAGATTTTGAGGGGATGAAACCTCTCTTGTAGAAAGATATGGTGGGAGTGGTTGCTCTAGTGGAGGTTGTGAATATGGTGGATGACTTTTAGGAATAGTAGAGATAGAATATGTACATGGTCCTCTCAATTTTGGCATTATCTTTTAATCTATTACATCAGATTTATGGATCTTTGTGTTAATTATTATAATCTCCTACTCTAGCTGGTACCTTTTGGATTTTTTTGGGATCTCTATCTAGTTAGTGCTTGGATGATTCTTTCTATTTTCCTTCTCATTGGATTTTTTGTGGATCTTATCTTTATCAAGGACTATCATAGTAGTTGCTTATCTTGTGTGCTTTGCTATCTGAGCCACTTTAGCTCTTGCCATGTGTTCTATTTGCTCATTTTGACTTGATTTTGATAAATTTTCTATTATTGGATCTTGTTTAGGTGCACTAGTCTTGTTAGCCTTTGTACTCCCTTTCTAAAAAATTTCATTTTTTTCTTGATAGTAATTTAGGGTTATGAATATCACTCAATCGGTCTTGGAACTCCTTAGTATTCTTCTATACCTTTTGATCCCTTTTCCCTGATGCCACATCAAACTAGGAGGTTATAGTTGAAATTGCATGCATAAGAAAGAATGTAGCACTCTCTTCATGCAAAACACTTTGGCAATTATGCAATACTCTTCTCCCTTAATTGATATATGCTCTTTCATATATTACACATTTTTAACCATATTTTTATAGGAAGAAGTAATCATGAGGTATAACCATTGCTAAATCAATGTTGAATATTGCATGTGTTCAAATTTTATTGTAAAATATTTCTTTAAAATTGACAATTTGTGTGAGTATTTACAATGCATGTCATTTTCAAGATTACCATGCTTCTAATCCAATAATATTATTATAAATTCAATTTTTTCCAACTACCAGACATTTTTAGCCAATAAACATTTTTTCTCAAAACTACTACATCCACTACTACTATATTTACATGTGTCATTATTTACATTTGTACAACTCAAAGGTATGTTTTTATATGCATAATGTTTTAGGTACTAGCCATTCACCAAAATTGGTAAAATATGACTATCCATGTCTTGAAGCTCGTATGCATTCAATGCATTCCTTCCCAAGATTAGATATGGTTTGAATCAAAGTGATTCTAGCTTGTCATGTTTTCCTGGTGTAGCTCGGTTCGCATCCCATTTTAGTACCAAGTCACCATCCTTATATAACTTTAGAAATGTTATTTTATCAAACCATATTTTTATAGTTGATTGATTTTGGTAGAAGTTATTATATGATTCTTTTCTTTTTTCTTCTAGTAGCAACAATTTTGCCATCCTTCTTTCAATTGGCCTTACATCCTCTAGCTTTGTTTGATCAATAAGCTTTAAGATCGATAATTCTAGATGTATTGGCAACATGAATCCTTCCCATAAACTAAAGCATATGGAATGGTCTTTAGAACCTTCTTGACTATAATTTTATTTACCCATAAAGATTGATTAAGCATTAAATATCAACTTTTTTGGTTTTTGTCAATATTTTGTTTGATTATTTTCATTAAATTTTTGTTTGTGGACTCTACTAGTTCATTGCCCTATGGGTAATAGTTAGAGGAAGCCTTCCAATATATTTCATACTTTCTAGAAAAATCCATGGTCTTAGCCCCTATGAAAGCTCCATCATCATCAAATACTATTGTAGTAGGGATCCCAAACCTAGTGATCAATCTATCTAAAAAATTGATGTAGTGTCATGATCTACATGCTTGGTTGCTTCTACCTCAAATCACCTAGTGAAATAGTCGATTGCTATCAAGATGAATTTATGTCTAGCAAAATAATTTGGATTATTTACCCTAATAAAATCTAATCCCCATTTATAGAAGGGCTCTTCTTCGATAATTGGCTAGAGGGGCATTTCTATATTTTTTCTCTTTCCAACAAACCTTTGACATTTATTGCAAGTGATAGTGGCTTTAAAAGCATAAGAAAATAGAGTTGAAAAATAATATATAACCATTATAATTTTAGTTGTTGTGGTTTTATTATAATAGTGTCTACTTGAGAAGCTAGCATGAAACTCATCCAATATTTCTTTTGCTTTATCCAAATGAATGCACCTCAAGAGCACACCATAAAAGTTTTTTTGGTATAGAATATCATCAATTATCACATAGCTCATATCCTATAGTTTGTAACTTTTCATTTGGAAAGTATTAAATCCATCTAGATACTTGCCAGTTTGAATAAATGCATTAATTGATCTACCCACCTATCCTACTCTATCTAGCCCTCTATTGTCTGTAGTTCTTCCTATTCTTCAATCAATATGTTGGTGTCTAGTATTGTAGAGCTTACAAAGTGTTCACAGAGAGCTCTTCTTCTAACTAGTTTGGTCAAGTTGATTTCCACATCATACTCTTGGATTTTTGTAATCCACCCAAGTCTCTTTTTGCATAATTTCCCTTGCACTATGAAGTTTTAGATGTCCAGATGCACAACATATGCTAATATTTTGCTCTAAGATATATAATACCTTATATTTTTTATATATTTCATTAGAGAAAATACCCATTTATCAATAAATTTGTGACACTCTTCATATTTGTGCAATGTCTACTTAGGAAAGCTATGGACCGCTCATTGTGATCTCTATTATTTTAAGTATGACTATGTAACTTTATTCTACATCGAACACATAAGAATAAAATCTCTCTAATAGTCTAGATTGGCCAGTATCGAGGCTCTAGTTATGGATTCTTTTATGCTTTTAAAAGCATCCCTTTTGGCTTTGGTACATGTGAAAGTTACATCTTTTCTTAGCATATCTATCATTGGCTTCACTATCTAAGCAAAGTTAGATATGGATTTTTGGATCAAAATTAATTTACCTAAAGAATGATTATGAACATTTCTTATATTGTGGCAATGGGAGTGCTAGTATTACTTTTACTCTATTTAGATCAATGGATAAGTCTTCCTTTGATAAATATCCCAACAATTTTCTCTCATGGACCACATAAATTAACTTATTTTGGGTTCAGTGACACCCAAAATTCTATACACTTTTGGAAATAAATCAAAGATGGTCTAGATGATTTTCCTTCTAATGAGAGAAGACCATCCTATCATCTAAATAGTTCAATATAAATTTATTCAACTCACCAAAGGCTAAGTCCATAGCCCTTTGAAATATGGCTCTTGCATTAGACAATCCAAATGACATTATTTGATAGGTGAGCATTCCCCATTTTATAGTGAATCAACTTTGTATTGGTCTTCATTTCTAACCCAAACTTGATTAAAACTGAAAAATCCATCAAGAAAGGAGAATATTTTTGCTCTAGGAATAAAGTGTAGAATTTGATCAATGTATGATAGAGGATAATGATCTTTTAAAAATGCTCTATTCAAATTTAAAAAATCCACACATAGGTAGATGTCTCCATTATTCTTTTTAACATACACCAGATTAGTTACCCATGTGGAGTGCTTGACCAAGTATATAATCTTTGTATTAAGTAACTTTAGCATCTCTTGTTTCATCAATGATTCTATCATAGGATTCATTAGCCTTTGGTTTTGTTGGAATGACTTAGCATCAGGCAATAAATCTATTGTATGCTAGATAGTCTCTCTGTTATAGACTTTCAAGTTGTCATAGCTCCATGCAATGACGTCACTAAATTCTTTGCATAAGCTTAGAAGTTGCTAAACTTCTTCAAAATATTACACTCCAATTTTTAAGTTCCTTTCAAGTTCAATTTGAACCTCTGTACACTCCTATTTATCAATATTTTTTTTTTCTATTTCGTTGGTCATTGTTATTAAACGAACTCTTGAGAGTAATTAATGCTTTAGGAATGTGGTTGTTATTTAGCTGAATAAGATATTTTTCATTTATATCCTTGAGCATGTCTTTAGTCATATTTTCATAAGCTACATATTTAATTAGGAATTCCAGTATCTATTCACAATGATCAAACACTTTCTAGAAGGTATGTTTATCTGACATTGAAGGCTTGAAAGTAATTTAATAGATATTGAGTTTTTTTCTTAAATCAAAAGCAAGATAAGAATTTACTCCATGGGAAGCCAAACCATCAACATGTGCATTATGCTCTCTAGGGATTGTATTTATATTCAAGGCTTTAAAAATTTCATACAGATCCCATACTCTAATTTGGTAAGATTTTAGGTAATGCTACTTGCTCCTACATTTTTTATTAACCTACTTTACTATCAATTTAGAATCATCATAGATCATTAATAGCTTTATTCCCATATTCTTTGCTTCACTAAACCTTATGCATAATGCTTCATATTTTGATCCATTATTGGTGTAGCTCCAGGTTAGATGATATGAAATGTGCTCCACACCTTAAAAGGATGATAGTAGCATTATTTTAGCTCCAATGCCATTTCTACATTTGGATTTATCAAAGTATAGATTTTGAATTTCTATTTCTCAAAAATTCTTTATTTGATAGGGTCAAGAGATTTTTCTCTTTTGGTTTTGAAATAGAATAGGTGCCTATTACCATTTCAATCATACCATTCAAGTTATTGATTGAAAAATCATATTCATTTTGTAGCTCATCTATAATTACTTCTACAAGGTAAAATTCATCACTAATCATACTGACATTATTCACTTCCTCTTCAATTTTTTCCTATATGGTATGATGAGGACTTTTCAGCATTAATTTTCTCCTTCCTACCCTTATGAGAAATTTTCATATGCAATTAGTCTAAGGATTAGATATCTTCCCAACTTGGTTGTAAATTTGAGAGAGAGACACATACCAAAGTATGGATCTCGGTCTACCATGACTACCTCTTGTATGTTTATTATTTGTAGCATCTTGTGGAGCATCATGGGTATGTCTTTGATTACTTCAATAGTTTTTTATTGGGGTTCCATCCAGCTAAATAAATCTAGGACTAGACTAGGTATACTCCATGCCTATTGCTTCAAATATTTATTTTGACATTATTGTTGTTATTGTATCGTAATCTACCATATAGTTATGCACAACTCATCCTTCCATATGCAGGGACATGTAAAAAGGGAGGCCTATTTTTGCCTATTCTTGGTGTAGATTTACCTTGTGCTAAATTTAATTTTGGATTAAAATTATCTTCTATCCAGGTGAATTTCAATGATGCTTAGAGAAGATCAATTATCCTAAAATCATTAAGGCATCATACATGCTTTCTTTGGATGGAGTTTTCTTAAACTCCTTCGCAATGTTAAAACCTAAAGACTTTTTTTTTTTTTCTCTTTTTTGGTTCATCAAATATTCTTCAATTTTCTTGTGTTGCTTCTATTATTTATCACTTAGTGATAGAAGGATATCAAATTTTATTCCTAGCTTGATCCTAGGTTTCATATTCCTTTTCTAGAATTGGCTTTTATTATTCTTAAGACATTCTTTTGGAGGTTTTTTTCTTCTCTAAGAAGATTGAGGAAATTCCTTTTTTGGTTGCTTTGTTTGCTAAGATAGGACCTTGAATTGGTCCAATATTTTAAGATCTACATGTAATGGCTTCTTGCTATACCGATTTAGGAATGATAGATACTCCTCTTCTATGAGATCCTACATCATCAAATTTTGATATATTTCCCAAAGCATATTGACTTGGATATTTTGTGCTCTTTCTACCTTTTCAACTACAATTTTTTGCGTTTGATGTTGATGAATCATACAAATATTTTTACCATGTAGATAATTGTATGTTGAGCATCAATAATTTCCTTATGATTAAGGATTATCCTCTTGGTTAATGTATATTGCATTATACTTTCTGTCGGTGCCACTAGAAGATGTCCCTTGGGTTTTTATCATGTATGGAAATATCTTGGGTTAAAAATTCCTTTTAGCCTCTTTTCTTTTTATGGTGGCGATTTCATTAGTTAGATTATTTAATGCCATCATTATTTCTTTCATTCCAGTTGGTTCTTGAGGTTCATATTAGGTAATGTAGGTACAATAGGAGGTGTTAGTAACACTAGCATTGGAGGATTCATTGGTAATGTTGGAAACTTCACTATAGGACTTGGAGCTATATTTGGTAGATGCATAATTATTATTAGAGTTTGTGTTTCCTATCCAAACTACAAGATTTATAGAAATTCTAGCATTATATTTTTGGGAGAAAGTTTACCTATAGCGATTAACATATTCTCCATGGTTATAACAACTTGATAAATCTGAGGAAATGTCAACACATTGGATTGATGTATCAATAACCATAAATTCATATTAAAATAATAAAAGTAATAATATAATATTTGGGTATCATAGAAGTAATAATATAATGCTTGGGGGTCAATTAGCTTAATATCTTGTGGAACTCTTTCACAATTCCTACTAAATATTATGGTAAAATCCATTATTGATTCTTGACGATTCCTATGAATAGTGGTAAATTGGGTTAACTATGATAATGAGTCTACTAGCTCATTAAATTATTAAATAATCTACTAGCAAGCTAATCCCATGAATGGATGCTCCCATACTGAAGGGTATGATACCAATATAATACCTTACCTTTGAATGATAGTACTAGCAACCTTATCATAACATCTTCATCCTAAATGTTATGGATAGTAGCTAAGGAAGCTACATATTAAAAATGCTCATATGTTGTTTTCTTAATATCCTCACAAGTTAGTAAAGATTTTAATACTATTTGAGGAATCAAATTTTGAATTTAGAGATTAAGTGATCAGGTATTATTCCAATCAAGGAGGTTTTATTGAAGGGGAATATTAGTCATTTGTTCCAATATATTAGAATTGGTAGAATGTAGAGAGATAAAATGTGTAGATCCTACACTTTTTATATGAGTTGATGAGTAAGATGATGGAAAAATATGTCTCCTAAGTCTTAATGGAGGTAATTCAAGAAATTATACTAGTTCATCCAGCTTTTTAGCTATTAATATTGTGATCGTAAGCCTATAGATTAAATGGCTTTTGGGTTTCTTTTATGAATATTTCATTTTAGCAAAGTCACTAGGTGATTATAAAATGATCTATCACAGAAGAATACCACCTTAATTCTACTCAATCAGGAAAATGAGATTTGTGTCCCATCGAGCATACCAAAAGCTCTAGGTCCAAAATCTATCTAAGTGAATTAGTTGCACCCTCAAGACCTTGGACAATATTGGAAGACCTAGAATAGCTTTTGATTCAACCTCCTACATAGGCTAGTTCCTATAATACTAGCTAAACTAACAAATGGGTTTGAGACTAAAGTAAAACATGCATAGGGTTAGAAGCTAGAAGATAAAATGGATAGTATTTAGCAACATTGAGAGACACAAGTGCATGAGAGTCTCATTCCCTCAACTAGATTGAACTACCTAGTAGACCATCCATCATAAAATATTGCAAAATACTAATGACCAAAGCACACACATTTAAGCATTTTAATAATTGAACTAACAATAATATAGGGATAAATATATATAATAGAATAACTCTTAATAGAATAAACTACTCATTCGATCCTAACAAAAACACTTAAAAAAAATCAACAGACATACATATTCAGCAACATCCTATGATAAAGGTCAAATAGCACTTCAATTTTCATTAAGAGGCATATAGCATTCAATCATATAGCATATGCAATTGTAAAAGCTAGATTCAATCCTTTAGATGGGTTACATTCAAGTATTTACATTTAGTAAGCTCAACATGATTATTTTCAAAATAAACTACAAGCTTGTCAGGTTAGTGCAACACATGTACATTCTATTCTAACTCATTTTGGTGCAACTATATTGGCACCACTACATTGATATGGCTTACCTTGATTTCATTTAAGAGAGTGGTGTCCTACATATCTTCATTTAATCCATAATATTGTTTTATGGGTTTGTTTTATTCCATACTGCTCCATGACTGACTTAGATGTATCAAGATAAATATCAAATATAGAAATATTTGGCTATTAATATAGTTTGATAACAAATTTTGGATTTCAAGAATAGGTCTAGATTCTTCTTTTTCCATCTAAAATTAGTCCAAATATATTTTGTAGGCACAAGGTTTTTCTTTTGCTTTCGTTACGTCAGTCCCATCATCCATTTGATTTTTTTTAACACCTAGCCAATTTTTTAATTTCTCTTGTTGGATGCTAAATTATTTTGTATGCCTTGATGACATCATTGCTTTTTGAGGTTGGCCATCTTCTACACAGCCAAAATTTTGCAATGCACTTTATCGAATTTCAAGTAGGCTTCTACTTCAAAAAATTTTACCCTTGCATGTTGAACTTCATGCCTTAGAATGTTTTTGGCTTTGTTCTTATTTTTTTCTCTACTAGACTTTTATGCAACTTTTTGTGACATCAAAACCTTAATTAATATATCCCTCTTCTACACTTAGTCACTTTTGCTTTTGTTCACACATAGTGATGGATGCTAAAGATTATTTTTGAGACTTGGTGCTTTACTATTGGGATTTATGACTTACAAAATTTTTCCATCCAACACTAAATTTGGATTTGCCATGCTTTTATGCACCTCATGATGATTTTAGTTATTTAGAAGTTTGATGCTCTTTGATACTTAGCCAAGTTTTGGTACCTATTGGCAATTTTGTATTTTGTCACATTGGAAATTTTGTTGGGATAGTTTGATACAATGTTTTGATTATGATGGTATTATTTTGAAGACAATTTCATATGTTTCTAATTTCTTTCCATAAGAGTTGTATTTATTTTTGTGTTGATTTGGATTTGCCCCACTATGAATACATTGAAACTAAATGCGTCTGTGAACTTATGAAAAATAGAAAATAAAATAATAGAAGGTCTAGTTAGAAACTTGAAAGGCTTGAAAGTGTATTCATATTCACCCCAAAGATGGGGTAAACACCCCAATAGCCCCATGGAAGAGCGAATGAAATTTCAAAAGGAGTGCAAAAACTTCAAATATTGGGCAAACATAAAAGCATTCGCGTTCACCCTTTTCTTGGGGTGAACATGTCATTCGCCCTTTCTATGGGTGAACACACCCCATACCAGAGCACAATCATGATCACTCGAAATGAGCTACAATTTATGTTTGCTCCAAATGTGGGGCAAACATCCCAATCACCCCTCCCATGGGTGAACATATATGGGGAATGCCTTGTAATCATGTTCACCCCAAAGGTGGGGTGAATGTCCCATTCGTCCCTCCCATGGGTGAACGAACCATGAAAGTAAAACAATGTTGTGTTCACCTTGGTTGAGGGGTGAACATGTTTTAAAAGGAAGGCCTACACATGCATGAAGAGAAGATCATGCAAGGCAGTTTTGCTTGAGGTGAACACAATTCCTAGGTGAAAAAGTAAGAGTTATGGTCAAAGTTTTAAAGGCACCAAATTTGTGAGCATTGAATAATCGTGGCATTAAGTAAATTATATCGTGAATCCCGAGCATAAAAAAAGTTGAATGAGAAGAGAAGAAGAATCTCCATGATTTCCAAAGCATAAGGATATTTTTGAGGCATTTAATATTTTCTAAATTATTTGTGCATCGACGCCTAAGCTATTTTTTTCTTGGAAATTATTCCCTGAAAGGTGGATCATTGTTTCTAAAAAGAATATTTTAGGTGTTTCCAAGGAGGTAATTTCTCATTCTTTTTTTTGATCTAGGATCATTTTGTTATTTTGTGCATTTAATGAAAGAGGTGAAAACCTCTATAAAAACTAATTGAATTTCTATTGTAGAGGAGGTTAGACACTTTGTGAGAATGCTCTCCAAGTTCTCTGCATTAATACAAGGTATTAGACTTTTGCATTTGCAAGTGATATTGTGTGTAATTTATTTCTGTACTGTGCACTTCTATTTCACATTCATCTTTCTTGGTTGTTGTTGAATTTAAATTTTGCATTTGGATTTAAATATTGCTAGTAGGGGAGTGAATGCTGGAGTCTTATTCTGGGAGTTATTACTGCAAAGTTATAAGTAAATTCTACTGTATTTTTCTCTATTAAATGCTATTTCATGCTTGGATGATTTTCCTGTTTTTAGTCTACCTCGATCCTACACTTTGGCCTATGGCAATATTTCTCATTTATTTCTACATTTCCAATCTATTTCTTGCATCCCTAGTCTTATACCAGTGTAGGATTTAGTTTAGGAACCAGCCCTCTCTAGAGATTGGTACAGGGGATACCTCTTTCATCTAGTCTTTCAATGTTGGTCGTATCTAGGGAGCACAAACATAATGTTTGTTGATTAGGCAGATATTTGACCAACACTTTTTGGCATGCCTTATGGGACCTCAAAGTTCTACTTTCAGTAGTATTAAGGTTTGATGTTTACCTTTGTACTATAATATTAGAATATCTGGCCACTCGATCATACTCAAAAATCTTTGAATGTGAGAGCATCAAAAGCTGTGTCTCATGAATACAAAATAGAAAGCCAAAAATATAGATCATCAAATTGAGTTCTACAAGCTTGATATTCAAAGGTTGGGAGAACATCCTCAATTAGACACTTTTTTTTGTATGTCCTTGTTACCTCATATATCCCACATTCCATCTGTTTCATCCTCATGGTTAGCGGGGGTATTCTCTACTCCTATAAGCCCAATAAGTACTGCCACAAGTTTTACACAACCTTCACCCCATACTACCACTAGTGTTCCTCAACCTACACCATATATACCAATCCATATGGCTCAAAATCCTCCACCAAGGTAGTTCCTAGCATGGAATAGCTCAGGGACCTTGAACTTGCAAGCATAAAATTTGGTGCCTCAAGTAGCTTTGAAAGCCTTGCAAACTAATGATGGTACTGGTAAAATTGCATACAAGCATATCCAATATGTGGTCTCTTTAGAGACTATCCATGACATAACAGATGAATATGTAATGATAAAGTTGTTGGTATTGTCACTTAGAGTAAAATTTCTCTATTGGTATCGATCACTGCAATCAAGTACTGTTACTTCATGGGATCAGTTGGTAGAGCTGTTGATTAAAAAATTTCATGAACAAGTTGATCCATACTCTTTACTGCACTAGTTTATGATGATTCAAAGACATCCACAAGAAGAAATAGTTGACTTCAATGTCAGGTTCGCATAAATATGGCAAATATTCCCTAATGGGTTACAACCCATGCATGAGCAAGCTATGTTCTACTATATTAGGGTGTTTAGCACCAAAATTGGTATGGCGGTACAATAAGCCAATATGACTATATTTCTAGACTTGTATATGCAAGCTCAAAATATTGAATCTGATTTTATTGATGTAGGTAGGCTTCCCCCAAAGATGACTATGCCTATTGTTCCTAACCTTCCACAATATCTATATTCAAGTAAAATTTTATAACCCATGCCTTCCATGTACCCCATTCCCAGATAGAGTGCTAGCCCACCTCATATTGCTTTGATTCCTATCCTACAACATCTTACCTTAGGATTTTACCAGTTGCTGACTCAATCAATTTCCTAGTTGCTAGTGCCTGTCTCTTTCTTGGAATTACCAGCACCCCCGACTCCCTTACCGTTACCTGCGTTACAAGCACCCTTACCTTCGCAAGCGCCCACTCCACCGTCTAATCTTGATCCCCTCATGGTGTTGTTATAGTAAGTAAAATCCAATAATACCACCTTAAGGACAATATCTAATGAGCTTACCATAGTAAGGAAGAAACAAGCAGAGGCCAAGTTTTGATCTAGGAGATTTTAGACCCCACCTATCACAAGAGAACAAGCTTCTACAAGTAGAGGCCCTAAGAAAAGTATAATAGTTCTAGAAAATGAAGAGACTAGCACAACGAAAAATGCCTATTGGTGTTTAACATGTAATGATCCTCATGGAGAAGACACCTGCATGGTGCATATGAATTATGTGCAAACACTAGAAGACCGTTCGATTGACAGACAAGTTAATATTATTAGAGAAGCCGAACACAATTTCATTATGCCATCCTTGGAGCAAGTTTTTGTACTTAGAGGGTCTAGAAAGAAGCCAGTAACTGTATATCTGGCCTAGTTCGAACCTTTTAAGGTGCATGCAGAATCAAAGGTACAAAATGAGAAGCGATTACCTCCAACGAAAGCACCTACTATAAATGCAAAGGAGCAAGATTCTATCAAAGTGAAATATTTACTACCCAAGCCAACTTAGGAGAAAGTACAAGCCAAATCGTTGGCTTTGCAACCTACAACAACTATCCAAACACATGATAAAATAAAAGAGCAAGCAAGGGAGTGACTTAGGTACCCATCATTGATGAAGAGGCAAAGAGTGGAAGCTACCCAATAATATCAGGATAAATATGAATGAGCTTCGAAAGAGAAGGTTTTGGCTACTTCAAGGTACAACATTGTAGAGGAAATGAAGAAGATCCCAACAAAATTTAGCTTGTATGATGTGCTACAGTTGCTAGGACAAATTTATTTGTTGCAAGAATCCTTGAAGACCACTAAATATCAGAAGGAATATCATTCCAAAATAGTCCTAGCATAGGCGCTGCCAACTTCTACAATAGGGAAAAATAGGTCTCCCCCATTTTATTTATCCTTGAGAATGGAAGAGTGGGTTGTACACAATTGTACGATTGACTCTGGAGCTGCAACTACTATCATGCCAAAGGTATTATGTGAAGTAATGGGGATGGAATATACTAGAAGTAGCCTAGGAGTGTTGCAATTGGATAGAAATCTAGTTTAGATAGTGGGGGTTATCAAAGACATTCCTATTGTCCTTCATAGTATGCCTCAAATCACAGTCATCCAAGAAATGGTAGTAGTCAATTTGGAGCCATACTTTAGCATGTGCCTCTCAATGGAATTCATAGCTAATTTGGGAGGATACCTTTATTTGAACTATTCATATTTGGAGATACCATTCAAAGGAAAATGGATTCACATCTATAATAAAAAACCTTCACCCTTCCATATTGAAAGGTTCGAAGAGAAATAATAGTCTCTAGGTGCAGTGAACATGATGACTAAATAACTGGAGGAAGTCAACTTGGTGGGAGAGGCATTGAGTGAGCTTCGTTTGGAGAATTATTTTTTTCTCATAGATTTCAATATAATGATCAGAACTGACATCGATTGTTACAAAATAACTAAACTAGAGCAAGCTGAAAAGTGAGCTCCTGATCCATAGGGTTCTAACACGAATCAGTTATGGAAACTATATTTTTATGGTGCCAGATGTAAGAACGATGTATGGGATGGTGTTGTATTAATATATCTCGAAGGTATACAGAAGACTTATTCTTATAGGTTGACTTGGAGCTATACCAACAATGTATCTGAGTATGAAGTGTTGTGCCTTGGATTGAAAAAGGCTAAAAAATTAGGCATTAAACATTTACAAATTTTTGGTGACTCTGAGCTTATTGTCAACCAGACCACTAATTAATGTGTATCGAAATAACATTACCTAAAAGCTTATCACAATAAGGTCTGGGATTTATTTGAAGCTTTCACAGCTTTGAACATACAGGTGATTCCTCAAGAGCAGAACATACATGCTAATATTTTAGCTTCCCTTGGTGCCAATTATTCTACTATAGATCAAGTAGTCTGAAAGCCCAAGACTGTCAAGGTGATATACAAACCCTCAATTCCATACAAGAATATTTATTGGCAAGTATTCTAAAATGATGAACAAATAGTCAACTTTTTGCTCAAAGAAGCCGCTAGTGTGGATGACAGAATACTTGTTGAGGAGGAGAAGGAAGGGATGATTCAGTTAAAAAATAATCACATTACCAAAGGTTTAATCTCGCTGGAAAGTTTATTTGATCAAAATGACAGAGCTGATAAGCACATGATTAAGGTAAATTCCAAGGAGTATACGTAATTGCAGTTGGAACCTGAAAAGGTTATCAAGATTGGGATTGATTATGTGTCGGATAAATTTGAAGGTATTAAAATCCTGTGATATGAGTACCCTAACATTATGGCATGGAGTTGCCAGGGTTTAAAGGGATATTACAAGGATGTGATTCATCATACCATAGAACTACAGGATAGGGTGAAACCTTTTTGGCAAAAGCAATGTCTTGTTAATCCTAAGATTGAAGTGCTCATGAAGGCAGAATTGTTGAAGATGCTAGATACAAAGATTATTTATCCGATTAAGCATTCAACTTGGGTGACGAACTTGTTTCTTGTAATAAATAAGAATGGATACATACGGTTGTGTGTATATTTTTGCAACCACAACCAAGCATCGCTCAAATACCATTACCCTTTGCCTCAAATAGATCAAATTATTCATGTGGTCGTGGGTGCTCATAGATTTTCACTATTATATGGCTTCTTTGAATATAATCAAATTTGGATATAATGTTAAGTGGTCCCCACCTCTTACGGGTTGGTTTAAGATTAATTTGTATGGAGTGGCTAAGGACAATCTTGGCAGAATAGGCACTAGTGGCATTTTACAAGATCATAATGGGAATATGATGCTTGTATTTTCTAAATATTTAGGAACAAGTATGAACAACGAAGCTAAAGCTAGAGCTATGTGGAGAGGCCTTCAAATGACTCAAGACTTAGAAAGAAATTTGATCGTAGAAGGAGACTCTATGCATGTTATAAATCTCCTCAATAATTGGAAAACACCTTCTTGGAGGATTAAAACAATTGTTGAAGAGGCTAGGATCCTTTTCCAGGGAAGACGGGACAAAAAAACCCATGTCTTTTAGGAAGCTAACAAAGTTGTTGATAAGCTGGCCAATTTGGGTGTTGATGGTGACAAAATTTTCAAATAGGAACACGATGTCCCTAGTGAAGTAGAGGATCTTATTCAACAAGAATGACAAGAATGATAGTCAAATTTACCAACAGATAAGGCACTATAAGTTTGAAGGCTATGAGTATTCCCGTATCTTTTTTGAAATGGACTCACAATAAAAAAATTTCAAGTTGTCAGTCTTGGTGGATGCTACTTGGAAATACCACAAAGACTTATGGGGACAATCACATGTCAGATAACAAGGCTCCTAGTCATCTTAGTAATTTGAGATTGGTTGATAATCACAGGAAGGGGAAAGAAACAATAATAAAAGACTTCAAACTAGAGCCACGTGGACCACCAGATAGCCACTGCCATAAATCTAGCCAGCAAGTTGACTTCTCCAAGGCTGATTGGCCAAAATAGGATGTGGTCACAAATAATGTCATATACAAAAGAAAGTAATTACCAAAGAATTATTAAGAGTAACTATCAATACAGAGCTTGTGGGAGTTTTTTTTAGTACTCTGCTATATGTGTCTATAACTTTTTGTTTCTCCACTGTTTCAAGGAAGGGATCCGTGTTTGTTTCTTTTTTTTTAATTATGATGCAGGTGTGTTTTCTCAAGGTATACCCAAAATTTTGTATGGAAATTTTCTTTTTGATAACAGGCTATGTGCCTTACCGGATGTAACGGCTTTGGCGGCATGTATATTTTACATATATAGGATCCTTAGTAAGGACATGTTCATCAACAACCCTAGGCTGATTTTTGTTAAAGGTTTTGGGTCAACCTATAAAACCTAATATTAATGGTTTAGTATCTTATCTACCAAAAAATATCAATACAAAACAACATTCACTACTAAGTAGGGTATGTTCACCTACCAGTGGATGCCCTTTGGGCTCTCGAATGTTGGCGCCACCTTCCAAAGATCCATGGGCGTCGCCTTTGGTGAGTTACCAAATAGAATTATTATGGTATATCTTGATGATATGACTATGTTTTCTCATTGCAGATAAGATAATATTGCTCATCTAAGGCAAGTGTTTTAAAAGTGCCATGAGTTTGGTATCTCCATCAATCCAAAGAAATTAATTTTTGTTGTCAAAGGGAAATTGTTGGGTCATGTAATATCACAAGAGGGATTGGGTATAGACCCTACAAGATCTGAAGTGCTTATGAAATTGTCGCTGCCCACTAATAAGAAATATTTGTAGTCCTTCTTCAGTAAAATAAACTTCATCCACAAGTTTATTGCCAATTTTGCCCAATTTGTGAAACCCATGACCGAGATTTTGAAAAAGAATGTTGAGTTTAAGTGGACAGAAGTCAGGAGATGAGCTTTTTAGGAGATCAAAGAAAGAATCACCAAAGATCCATTTTTGATTAATCTTGACTATTTTAAGGAATTCATTCTTTATGTAGTAGGTGAGCATGAAAGTTATGCTATAGTATTGACCCAGAAACAAGAGTATGGTGAAGAAAAGCCCATTGCTTTCTTGAGTCAAATTATCTCGCCGCATCAAGAAAAGTAAAACTTCATTGAAAAACATGTTTATGCCATGATTAAATCATTAAAAAAGTTTTGACACTTTGTTTCTCAGAGCAAGACTGTTGTTTATGTAATTCATCCTAATGTTTGAAACTTCATATTACAAGGGGAACTAGGCGATAAGAGAGTAGGATGGGTATCTAAAATTCAAGAATATGATGTGGAGATCCGATCAAAAAATCTAGTTCATGGGCACGCTTTATGCCAAGATTTAGCTAAGAGTGTTATTGTCATGGCATTGGGTATGATTCATGTGGAAAACATAGACGAAAGAGTTTGCACAAGTCATACTATGAGTGACCGTGATTGGATACAAGAGTTGATTTATTATTTTACTTCTGGGAGATGTCCAACTCATCTCGATGCCTCATAGCATCAGAGGTTTAGACTGAAAGTGCTAAAATATGTATTGTTTCCTAATGGATTATATCATAATAACATTGATGGAGTTCTCTTGACGTGTGTGAAAGTGTTCGAAAAGGAGAATATTTTGGAGGAATTTCATTCTGGGATATCTAGAGGCCATTATGTAGGCAGAACCATGGATTTAAAAATTATCTAAGCAGGTTATCATTGGCCTACTCTATTCACCAAAACCCATAAAATAAGTCAGCAGTGTGATAGTTTCCAATGATTTGTAGATAGAATCAGAAGAGGAGCATTGCCTCTACGCCCAATTCAGGTGGAAGTGCCTTTCCAGTAGTGGGGGCTTGATTTCATTGGCATCATTGATCCACACTCTTATGTAGATCACAAGTATATCTTGACAACAAAATATTATTTCACTAGATGGGCATAGGTTATTCCCACTAATAAAGCCGATCAAGCCACTGTTATCTCCTTCTAGAGGGGCTCATTACTCTATTTGGCATACCATATTATATTGTGACTGACAACAACACTCCATTCATTGGAGCTAAAATTATAGAATTTGCTAGAAAATATGGTATTTATTTTAAGACATCATCCAAATATTATTCACAAGGGAATGGGTTGGCCGAATCCACCAACAAGAATCTATTATGAATCTTAAAAAGAATAATGGGTAGTAACAAGAGGGCCTGGAACCTGATGCTAAATCAAGCACTTTAGGCAGATCGTATCTCAATTAAAAATTCTATCAAGACTTCCCCATATGCCATTGTTTATGGAAAAGTTGTTATTCCCACATATATTGAGTTTCCAGTGCTCCAAATGGTACAATTGTTTCAGAATGAGGATGAAGAATGTGATGCTCTGAATGCAAGGATAGCACAGTTGCTACAATTAGAGGATAGCAAGGAATAGGCTTATCAGGTATTTTTTGAGTATTCTAAAGAGATAAGTAAGTGGTTTGGAAATAAAATGGTCGATCACAGTTTGTAGGTGGGAGATCTAGTTTCAAAATGGAATGAAAAGAAGTCCAAGCCAGGAAATCACCACAAGTTTGATGCCATATGGGAGGGACCTTTTCAAGTTGTTGCGGTAAATTCAATGAATGCTTATTACCTCCATGATATGGAAGGTCGTCATATTCCTATCCCTGTAAATGACCTTCATTTGAAGGCTAATATTCAATGACGACATTCCAAGTGAGTTGATAAGTTGTAAATATGTAAATAGTTTTTTGATGTTTTAATGGTTGTTGTTATTTTACTTTAGTAATATATATATATATATATATATATATCTAAAAAATAAACAAAGAAAGGAAGAAAATTACAAAGGACATTCACCTCAAGAGCAGACGAAAGTTTTTTCTCTCTTTAGGAATGAGGCGACTAAGAATAACAGAAAAAGTAGAGTTGTTCTTTCATCAAGAAGACACATTTATGAAGAAAAAGAAATATATAATGAACACCGCAACCATCCCTGGTAAACTACAACTTGGATATTCGGGGTGAAATAGAGCACTGATTTAAAATCACATTCACCCTAGGAGTGGGGCGAACGACCCATTCACCCATGTCATAGGTGAATGCGACAAAAAGGGTGAAGAAGGGTTTTGCATGAAGCTTAAAATCAAAGGTGTATTTTAGAAAAGATATTTAAAAAATAAAAAGAGAGAAAAAGAAGGAGAAAAAGTAGGTAAGGCATCCTTTTAAAGGGTCGTTCACCATGAAATTATAAATAAATCAGAAGTCCCCAAGTTTAATCAAGCAAGATGCTTTCGCCCCTATTTTTAAGTCGCCTACCCAAGAAGGATTAAAAATTTTTGCATTCTAAGTATTTTTAATGCTACAATGTCGAAAACATGTTGCACAAGAAATAGCACCCTTGGGTTACGTGTCAAAAATCGAAGGGCGAGCCTGGAGGCAGGAGATATTTAAGTTGGAAACATGGGTTATGCCAAACTTTGATTCCCAAGGAGTAGCGTAAATTGAATGATTGGTTGTTTAGCAGCTAATTCAGCTTCTCCAGCAAGCTTCAAGCACCAAGGCATAATTTACAAGGAGACTGCATGGTGAATTAGGCACAATTTTTAGGAGGATTCGACAACAAATCAAAGAAGAAATCGTTAGTTATTTGAAAATGGTGTTGGGTTAATAATTAAAAATACCTTCCTCCCAAATGTGCTCAACATTAATTGACATTTACTATGATAGTTGCAGTGCTAGTTCTATATAAACTCGGAGGTAAAATATTGCAGTTTATTTTATTTTTTAACTTTTTATCGCTGCACCTTGCATTTTAGTTGCAGATAATTTTGGAGATTGCTCAGGGAATTTTTTAGAGAAAAAAATGGGGAAATACAGTAAAGAGCCTAAGGATGTCACAGAGGCTTCAGAGCCTAAGAAATCAAAGAAAAATGAAGGAGTATCTAGAGCCAAAAAGGCTTGGAAAAATGATTATGTATATCTGGACCCATATGAAGATACTATGGCAAAAATTGGAGACTACCTCATCACTCACAAGGGAGTTGAAAAGTTAAGGTAAGATGTGGAAGCGGTGGTAATTCAAGGCGTATCATTTAAAAATAGGCTCATAGTGCCCTATAATTTGTAGCTATTTTGGTATTTATGTCCACCTGTGCATTCCTATCTTGAGTTGGTGCAGCTCGTAGCTGAATTCTAGGATCCATTTATGAAGGCAGTCAAAAATTCTAGAAGGGATATTTTATTTACCATCACTCTAGATGAAATTCATGAGGTGTTTACCTTCAGATTAAGGGCTCCCTCCTATGCAGTTAATAAAAGGCTACATAGAGAAGAGCAAGAGGACAAGGTATATATCCATAGTGATGATGTACCAGTTTATGGAAACACAGTTGGTTAAAGAGCCAAAAATGGGGCACCTCCCTAGTTTGCCAAAGCCACTCTTAGAGTTCAAAAACTAAGATATATACTCTATGTTAGTTTGGGTTGTTGGTTTACCTTCAGATGATACAATGTATAAATGGTAAGCAATTGTGGTGCAATGTATTTGTAAGGTTGAATTTTATTCTCCCATAGCCATGAGGCAGGGTGGTAAACCCATCTTCTTCGACTGGGCTGAGTATATTTCTCAAAGAATTAACTTTCAATTGGAAAGGATGCAAACTGGTGCATCTAGGTGTTTTTGGCACACATCATTTTTGGTGTGGTTTTTCTTCTTCCAATTGCAGAGGCACTTCTCATTTATTGCAATAACATGGGTGGGCAAAAAGGATGAGCCCTTGCTGATTTATAAGTGGACTCCTATTTTGACAAGGAGGGAGTCAATGTACAGTTTTAATAGTTGGTTTTTGGGACCAAAAATAGAGTTGCTTTGTGGCACCTATGAGCGGGTGTCGTGAAATTTGAAAGACATCGTCATCATGCAAGAGAAGGGTGATATTTTTTTGCTTACCTAGGGCGTAGTTGTACGAATTTTTGGCTTCATGGGTAAGCCATTTTTGTTGCCTTATTTCACCATAGAGCACATATTTTCCATGGATTTTGTGCACCAGACCGATCATGTGAATGATATATGGAGCTCGGCACAGAAAAAATACTACATGCAACATGTCGTTCAAGTTCAGCGACATATAAGTGAGCCAAGTTGGGTAAAATAGGCTTTTGACGGTGGTGCTTCAAGATTTAGGTTTGATTGAACTATCATAGTGATGGCGATATGACCCTCTAGGTAAATTCTTGGCTATTTTAAAGGCTAAATATTTCCATTTTTTTCCTCGACTTGATATCCAGAAGAGGAGGAATAAATTTGATGGGCCAGAAATGAACTGGCATATTGAAAAAATGATGACCCTTTCACTGTGGCATGATTATTATGAGTAGGAGGTGGAATATAATCCCGCTAAGTATAGGACCCAGATTCCTTCGTCAGGTTTATTTGATTTTTTCAAGGAATTCAAACCTGACTGGATAGAAGAAAAAATAAAGAACTGGTGGATTATGCGTATTCATCGTATAAATCCCATGGCTCCTTACAGGATGAAACTGGATGAGCAATTCTTGGATACTTATGACAAGTTTGTAGACTTGTATCAACCCGTCACCTTCACCAATATTTTTTTGCAAAGCTTTCAAGATTCTGACATTGGTAAAGGTGAAACCAAAAAGGAGAATCCAATAGTTGAAGACGAGACCCAAGAGGAAGAAAAATAGTAGTATGGCTTTAAAAGGAGGTCTCAAATAACGAAGCAGCAAAAGGAAGATACGCCCGTGCCCAAAAAGTAAAATTTATCATAGACACCTCCATTTCCCAAGGCAACAAAGAGGCCAAGAACTAGCATAGTTATACCTTCAATCATTGAGGCTCCATTAGTTTCATCCGCTTTCATTTCTACAACATTTGTAATTGTCCCCACGGTTGCTAATGCAACGACTGTGGCCAATCCTGCGCTTATGAAAGAGCTCTCGACCAAAGTCATAGAAATATTTTTGAGGACGTAATCACTGATAGAAAATCATTAGTCAGAGAGCTCTCATGTTGAAGTTATGGATGAGGAAATTGGAGAAAGGGCAGAAGGACAAAAAGAATAAGCAGCTTTGGTGTAAACTCAGCTACAAGAGACCAACAAAATGGACTCCAATCACATAACACAAATGCAATAATGGAAGAAAACTGCCAATTGATATTCTTCTCATTCCTGAATTCACACCCCTTCTACAAAATATTACAATCCATCATATAGCAACCAAAAACCAAAGAAACCCTAAAAATGTCTTTTTCTAACTAAAACTGCTAAAAATAGATCTTTTCCTAAAAACTGCTAAAAATAGAAATGAGTCGGATTGCACCCAAATTTGGTGCACACATCCCTCTTACAATAATGAACCTTAATTTAAAATATTAGGTCTCAAATTAAGGTATAACAAAAGATAATAAACTTCTAACAACCAAAAAACCCAAAAAAACTCGGGAACCTATTCTAAAAGCTAATTTTGGGGCACTAGATGTCGGAGTTAGGTCCCAAAAACATGATTTTTGGAGGGTCAGGAGGATCAAAGATCATCCTGATGCAGAACACGCACATGGAACCACCTGTTAAATTTCAAGGCAAACGGGCGTACGGTTCACAAGTTATGGCTCCGACAAGGTGCATCATTCTCCTCTAGTGAAAAAGAACTCAGCTCCTACGAGTTCAACTGAATTGAAATCCTGTAGCTTCTGGTTATCAATTTTCTTTAGCTCTGACTCTGAAACCCAAGTGTTATTCGACTGTGGTAATCCTTCCCACTGAACCAAGAATTTGTTGTAGCTCCCATGTCTGGTGGTGATCACCTTCTTATCGAGCACCTGTGCAACTCTATATTTTTTCTTCTTAGGCATCTGTCGTGCCCAATTTACTGTCTCCTATAATTCGCCATCCTCGATAGTACCAGGATACTGAAATAAATCAGAAACATTAAAAATGGGTGAAATATCAAATTCATCGGGCAACTCCACTTTATAGGCATTATCATTGATCTTCTTCAAAATCCTGCATGGCCCAATTTTCTTAAGTTTCAGTTTGTTATACGTCCCCTTAGGAAATATTTCTTTCCTAAGATGAACCATGACCATATCACCCTCTTCAAACACTTTCACCCTTCTCTGTGCATCAATAGACTCTTTGTAGTGAGCATTACTACTCTGCAATTTTTCCCTCACTGACTCTTGCACTTTCTCGATATGCTCAACAAATGCTTCTGCATCATCACTAACTTGTTCCCCAATTGGTAACTCAACCAAATCTAATACACCTCTAGGATTTTGACCATAAATAATTTGAAAAGGAGATTTACCTCGTTGACCTGTTCACTGAACTGTTGTATGCAAATTCGGCTTGTGACAAGGCTAAATCCCATTGTTTTGGTTTTTCTCCAACTATGCATCGTAAGAGGTTTCCCAAGCTTCTGTTCACTACCTCTATTTTCCCATCGGTCTATGGGTGGTAAGCACTACTGAACTGCAACCTGGTATTCAAATTTTTCCACAACGTCCTCCAAAAGTGACTCAAGAACTTAGTATCCCGATCAGAAGTAATAGTCTTTGGAACACCATGCAACCGCACAATCTCATCAAAGAATAAGACTGCAGTCCTAGTTGCATCATTAGTTTTTTGACAAGCAATGAAATGCACCATTTTTGAAAATCTGTCTACCACAACAAAAATTGAATCCTTACCCCTCTCTGTCTTGGGCAACCCCAACACGAAATCCATACTTAGATCGGTCCATGGTCCTGTAGGAACTGGCAGTGGCATATACAACCTTGTATTTTGTGCATGGCCCTTAGCCATTTGACATACTCTGCATCTAGAGACAAACTTGATTATATCTCTCTTCATTTTTGGCCAATAGTACTTCTCCTCTACAAGAGTGGTAGTTTTGGCTACTCCAAAATGACCAGCCAAACCCCCACTATGTAATTCCCTCAAGATGTTCTCTCTCATAGAGCCATTGGGAATGCATAATCGATTACCCTTAAACAAGTAACCATTCTATAAAAAATACTCTTCAAAAATAGTACGAGACTCACCCCCTACCGCACTTTTGCACTGTTGCACAATATTCCCAAAATCTGCATCAGATTCATACAGATCTTTAATCCCCTCAAATCCTACCACTTCATTCTCCATAGTGGTCAACAACAAGACTCTCCTACTCAATGCATCAACAACCTTATTCTATTTTCCTGACTTGTGTTTCAGGACAAATGTATACCGTTGCAAAAATGAAACCCATTTGGCATGCCTCGCTATTTAACTTTTTCTGAGAATTGACATACCTCAATGCTTCATGATCAGTAAACAACACAAACTCCTTTGAGATTAAGTAGTGCCTCCAATGTTGCAATGCTTGCACAATTGCATAAAATTCCACATCATATGTAGAATAATTCTTCCTTGCATCATTCAGCTTCTCACTAAAAAATGCTACAGGTCGGCCCTCTTGACTTAAGACACCACCAATTCCAACAAATGAGGCATCACAATCAACCTCAAACACCTTACTAAAATCTGGTAACACTAGAACAAGGGCTTCCGACACCTTCTTCTTCAAGAGTTCAAAACTCTCCTGTTGTTGTCGTAGTCCATACAAACTCTTTCCCCTTCGTGCACTCGGTTATAGGGGCAACTATACTACTGAAGTTCCTGATGAACTTCCTGTAAAAGGTAGCTAGTCCATGAAAGCTCCTTACTTCTGTTATAGATCATGGAAGAGGCCATTCCAGAATCGCCTTCACTTTCTCATCATCCATCCTCATGCCATCTCTCGAGATTACAAATCCCAAAAACACTAAACTATCTTGAAGAAATCTACATTTCTTCAAGTTGACATACAATTTCTCCTTCCCGAGCACGTCTAACACTAATTTCAGGTGTAACAAATGGTCTTCTTCACTTTTACTATAAATCAAAATATCATCAAAATACACAACCACAAACTTACCATTATATTCCCGTAGTACTCTGTTCATCAACCGCATAAATGTACTAGGTGCATTAGACAACCCAAATGGCATCACCATCCACTCGTACAATCCATATTTTGTCTTAAAAGTTGTCTTCCATTCATCCCCTTCTCGAATTCTGATCTGGTAGTAGCCACTCCGTAGATCAATTTTACTGAAGTATTTAGCTCCAGCCAATCCATCCATCATGTCATCCACTCTCGACATAGGATACCGATACTTTATTGTGATTTTGTTTATGGCTCTACTATCTACACACATTCGCCAATCACCATATTTCTTCAGGGTCAACAATGCTGGAGTCGCACATGGACTCATACTCTCCCTAACTAATCCCTTCTTTATCAACTCTGTCACTTGCCTACTCAACTCTGCATTCTATGTCGGGTTCAACCGATAAGCTGCCTGATTTGGGAGTGCTGATCCTGGAATCAAATCCATGTGATGTTGGATATCCCTTTTTGGTGGTAGCCCATCTGGTAACTCCTCTGGTGTGATATCTTTATATTCACTTAGCAACTTAGCTACTGCTGTAGGCATAACCACTTCCTCTATTTCTAGCTTCCTAGCTGTTAAGGCATAACAGAAGCTAGCATCCCTGATCTCTGCAAGAAACTCCTTCATCGTCAACAAGCTCTCACTTGGCCCATCCTCCTTCAGAGGTACAAGAACTACCTTTACACCATCCTTCCAGAATGTGTAAGTATTCTTTCTCCCATTATGGTTAGTATCCCTGTCGTACTGCCAAGGTCTTCCCAATAGAATGTGACATGCATCCATCGAGATCACATCACACCACACTTCATCCTTGTAAGTGCTCCCAATTGAAAATTTAATTAAACACCTCTGATCTACTATTACCTCATTCCCCTTCTTAACCCATGAGATGCGATATGGATAAGGATGTTTTTCACATTTCAGGTGCATTTTATCAACCATGACATTTGACACCATATTCTCACAGCTACCACCATCAATGACAATGTTACATACCTTCCCTCCCGATGTACACCTTGTTCGAAATATGTTCGTTCGTAGCCAAGAATCTTCACCATCTATGGTCTGCCCCTTTGCTTTGCTCTGCACCATCTCTTTCTTAGGAGCAATCAACGTCCTCCTTATCATAAGTGCTTCCCCCATGTCAGCAACAACTTCATCCTCATCCTGCTCTTCCATCTCAACCAGATTGACCCTTCCTTGTCCTCCTTGACCCCTTTCTTGGACATCACATTGGGGACACTCAAATGCTCTATGCCCCTCCTCACCACATCCATAATAGGTATACGACCTCCTCGGATCATTCCCATTTCATCCACCACCGTAACCTCTACCTCGTTGGTATCCTCTTCCTCTCAGATTCTGCCCATCTTCTTCTTGTTTAGCAGGTATTGAGGATTCTCCCTTGAGAAAATTAGATCCACTTCGACCCCGACCTGAAGAGGGTGTGAATCCCTTCTTACCTCTTCTATTAATCCTTTTCAATTTCTCCTCCACCTTGAGGGCCATTTGATACGCATCCTCCACTGTAAGAGTGTGATGCATGCTCATCTCATCTTGAACAACAAAACTTAGGCCATTTACATACCTGGCAGCCTTTTGGTCCTCCATCTCATTGTGCTCCACTCGAATGGATAGCTTGTAGAATTCATTAGTATAGTCCTCAATGCTTTGATCCTTCTGTCGAAGATTCTAAAATCTATGAAATAGGGTTTGGGAGTAGTCTACAGGTATAAATTTTTCCTGTAACTTCTTCTTCATCTTTGTCCAATCCCTGATCTTTTCCTTTCCATTCCTCTGTCGTGTAGTCTGTAAATGATCCCACCAAATCAATGCATGTCCCTTCAACTTTGTGCATGCGAGCTTAACCTTCTTCTCTTCAGCAAGGTTACTCCATTCAAAATATTTTTCTAGGCTATTGATCCAATCGATCAACTCCTCTAGTTTCAACCCACCAACATACTCGAGAACCTCGATCTTGATCCCATATCGATTCCCCTTAAGCCCCTCTAGAGCTCGTATCATCAATTTTCAAAACCGTGCCCTTCTTCCTCTAGGCCCTCTAGTTCTACTTCTACGTGGACCTCAGATCCACGTTCCTCAGGTATATTTTCATCATCAGATCCTTGATCTGCACGTGCCCTGGGACGTCTCTCTCCCATGCGATCAATCACACCAGTCAACCATGCTATTTTTGCATTTAGATCCTCGATCTGCCTATTCATCTGGGCATATCTTCTAGGTGGCATCTTCCCTTCACTAGCGAGATCACACCCGCTCTGATACCAAATGGTGTAAACTCAACTACAAGAGACCAACAAAATGGACTCCAATCACATAACACAAATGCAATAATGGAAGAAAACTGCCAATTGATATTCTTCTCATTCCTGAATTCACACCCCTTCTACAAAATATTACAATCCATCATATAGCAACCGAAAACCAAAGAAACCCTAAAAATATATTTTTTCTAAAACTACTAAAAATAGATCTTTTTCCTAAAAACTGCTAAAAATAGAAATGAGTCGGATTGCACCCAAATTTGGTGCACACATCCCTCTTACAATAATGAACCTTAATTTAAAATATTAGGTCTCAACTTAAGGTATAACAAAAGATAATAAACTTCTAACAGCCAAAAAACCCAAAAAACCTGGGAACCTATTCTAAAAGCTAATTTTGGGGCACTAGATGTCGGAGTTAGGTCCCGAAAACATGATTTTTGGAGGGTCAAGAGGATCAAAGATCATCCTGATGCAGAACACGCATGTGGAACCACCTGTTAAATTTCAAGGCAAACGGGCGTACGGTTCACAAGTTATGGCTCCGGCAAGGTGCATCAAGTTTCATAGCCACTTCTATTGCCGTAGCACTTGGTGCTTGTGCCCGAAGGTATGTCTCTTATTCCCTATTCCTCTTCTTTGGAGCAAGCAGTGACTTCCACTTCACTTTCATCGATTTTATTTTTATCATCCATAGTCTCCATTTCTTCGCCCTTTGGTATGCCATCCACGTCCGTATCATTTTTGTCTTCCTCCGTCCCTAAATTCACTGCTGGTTCTTCTTCTATCCCTGTTCCTTCATCTTCCATTTGTTTTATTTCATATGTGTCAGTTTCAAATCCCTTTCCATACCCTTCCTTTTCTGCTCCCACATCCACTACCATTAAAGTTGTAAGTACGCAAGCTCCTCCCAAAGTAAGCATAACTACAACCAAGCCCACTTCCTCTACCAAGACCGACATTTCCATTCCATCTACCGTTTATGTTTTGCTTCTTCTATCCATGTCCTCTATTACCATTGGGCCCAGTCACTCAGACGTTTTGGTTCTATTCACCTCATTCTTAGAGTTGCAAAAAGTAAGCAATCCGATGTAGAGAAGATCAACCGGGTACATATGAGATCTTTGCAGTGGTTGAAGAGTATGCGGTGCAAGGAGTCTCTGGCTTCAGCTCGATCGATTAAGAAGGTTGCCTTTGATCCCATAACAAAGGAAGCCCATATTACAACCATTACATCATTGGTTCAAAAGCCCCAAATGAAGTAGTTTTTGGGTGATCTCATTTTTGAGACTATAACATAAGACCTTACACGAATAGATCCTATGGAGAAGATGGGTAATATTCAAGTCGATATGAGCTCAGTGTACTTACATGGCAAGCATTTTAAGGAAAAATATTTTGAAATTCAAAACAAAATAATTGAGCTCAAAAATGCCCTAGCAAAAAATAGAGCCCAAGAGGATAAGACGGCCACTAAAAATGACTACTTGCGCAAGCAGGTCAAGGTGCACTTGAAGGAGTGCAACGCTATTAGGATTGAGATGCACAAGCTTCAGTAGCATCTTGAATAATTTAAGAAGTAGCTAGCTAATAAAGTGGTATAGGTCTCAAGATTTTTGCATGATAATGTCAAATGAACTTGCCTTCACTCTGCACAGAATTATGAAAAGTTAGTTGCGCAAGCTATTAAGGTGATACAGTATTTGTGGGAGGTGTAGATACAGATTCAGCTGGGGCAACAATTAATTGATACTATTGAGGAAATGTTGTCATCCTATATGGAGATGGCAGTAAAAATATAGGCATTGATTAATACTAATTTGCACATTCGCCCCCTTAGAGAGATGGATTACGCCTGGTCTGAGGTGAAAGTTACACTGCATAGTTACTTCTAGTGTATGGACCTGGTATGGGAGGGATGGGCCATCTTCAACACTATTGAATGAAAACATACTATTTCAATATTTCATTTTAAGACCATTGATGAGTCAGGATTCCTGACCTTTGTGGATAACTGGGGAGAACCTCTTCCCACAGAAAAACTGGAAGCGCTCTGGAAGAATTTTTTTGAGGATAATTCTAAGATTAATCCTTGGAAGAGCCTCTCATAGAATTGTAGGTGTTGCCCTTAATGCAGAAGTATACATGCTTGGAACTATTATTATACGAGTTGGCTCAACGAGCGAAGTGCCTCAGTTTGACAGATGTTCAGAATCTACATTTTTTTTTATGAATCTCTCAATATCCCTTGTCTATTCTCTACTCATGGTTGGTAAGAGGTAATTGTCACCTATGAGGTCATTACTAAAACCATCAATGAGCATGAGAAGCAGGAAGAAGTAGAGAACACAATAGCAAAAAATGTGGTTGAATAAGCCGAGCAAGTCGAAGTACTCCGAGTAGCGAAAGAAGCTAAGTAAAAGGAGCACATAGAGGAAGAAGCACATCAAAAGGTATCCATAGTATCAATGAGTGTGTCCGCTAAAGAATTTTTCATCCAATGAATGAAGTACTGGGATTGCTTGCATCCATGTGAGTTGGATACCCCTTGAGTCACTAGAAATATTGGCAATTTTACATTTTGCCATATTGGGAATTTTGTTGGGATAGTTTGATACCATGTTTTTATTATGGTGGCATTATTTTGAAGACAATTTCATATGTTCCTAATTTCTTTCCATAAGAGTTGTATTTATTTTTGTGTTTATTTGGGTTTGACCCACAATGAATACATTAAAAATTAAGACATCTGTGAACTTGTGAAAAATAGAAAATAAAATAATAAAATACCTAGTTAGAAACTTGAAAGGCTTGAAAGTGTATTCATATTCACCCAAAAGGTGGGGCAAACGCCCCAATCACCCCATGGAAGGGCGAATGAAATTTTGAAAGGAGCACAAAAACTTCAAAGATCAGGCAAAGATAAAAGCATTCGTGTTCACCCCTATCTTGGGGAGAATGTGTCGTTCACCCTTTCTATGGGTGAACGCACCCCATACCAGAGCGCAATCATGATCACCCGAAATGAGTTACAATTTGTGTTTGCCCCAAAGGTGGGACAAACATCCTGTTCGCCCCTCCCATGGGCGAACGTATATGGGGAATGCCTTGTAATAATGTTCATCCCAAAGGTGGGATGAACATCCCATTCGCCCCTCCCATGGGTGAACGAACCATGAAAGTAAAATAATGTTGCATTCACATTGGTTGAGGGGTGAACGCGTTTTAAAAGGAATGCCCATGCACGCACGAAGGGAAGATTAGGCGAGGTGGTTTTTCTTGAGGTGAACGCAATTCCTAGGCAAAAAATGAAGAGTTATGGTCAAAGTTTCAAAGGTGCCAGATTTGTGAGCATTGAATAATGGTGGCATTAAGTAAATTATATCATGAATCTCGAGCATAGAAGAATCTGAATGAGAAGAGAAAAAGAATCTCCATGATTTCCAAAGCATAAGGATGTTTTCGAGGCATTTAATATTTTCTAAATTATCTGTGCATCGACACCTAAGCTGTTGCTTTCTTGGAAATTATTCCCTGAAAGGTGGATCACTATTTCTAAAAAGAATATTTTGGATGTTTCCAAGGAGGGAATTTCTCATTCTTGTTTTTGATCTGGGATCATTTTGTTCTTTTGTGCATTTAATGAAAGAGGCAAAAAATTCTATAAATACTAATCAAATTTATATTGTAGAGGAGGTTAGACACTTTGCAAGAATACTCTCCAAGTTCTCTGGATTAATACAAGGTATCAAAATTCTGCATTTGCATGTGATATTGTGTGTAATTTATTTCTGTATTGTGCACTTCTATTTCACATTCATATTTCTTGGTTGCTATTGAATTTAAATTCTGCATTTGGATTTAAATATTGCTAGTAGGGGAGTGAATGTTGGAGTGTTATTTTGGGAGTTATTACTACAAATTTAAGAGTAAATTCTACTGTATTTTCCTCTGTTAAATGCTATTTCATGCTTGGGTGATTTTCTTGCTGTTAGTCTACCCCGATCCTACACTTTTTCCTATGGCCATATTTCTCATTTCTTTCCGTATTTCCAATTTCTTTCTTGCATCCGTAGTCTTCTACTAGTGTAGGATTTAGTTCAGGAACTAGCCCTATCTGGAGATTGGTATGGGGGACATCTATTTCATTCAGACTTTCAATATTGTCCATATCTAGGGCATACAAACATAGTGTTTGTTGATTAGGCATATATTTGACCAACAATACCCAAAAAGGAGTTACCTTGATGTTGAGCATAAAATTCTTATCCACAGTTATAATGTATTACGTGCCAGACATTCTATACACCTTTTCTAATATTAGAATTTTAAAAGTGTAGCCACTTCTCATACTTAGCAAAAATTTGAGTCTGGTACTAAAGGAAAAATTTGAATTATTTTGCCTTATCCAAATGTGATATTAAGTTATGGTGAATGTCAAACAATTTTATGCTCATTGTTGACGTCAACATCTCAAACTTTTCGTAGCCTTCTATACTTAGAAAAATTTTACATCTTGATGTTGCATAAGCTTGTTGAGCCGTATTTCATTTATTTGGTTGAGCCTCTATCCATTCGGTTTAATGCATACTAATAGCAATTTTTTCTTCTAAATAGATAGTCTATAGATGTGGATGAATTAATTTTACCCACTTAAATGAGATTAGTGTGTCAAAATGAAGATAGAAATACTTATAAATGAAATAATCTTGTTGCAAATGGAAGGATGTAAGAGAAAATAAGAATTATATGGTTGAAAAGAAGTGTTGGAGATACTAAATGAACAAAGAGAAGGATTAGTAAAAACAAAATGTAATTTCCAAGTTAGCAAGGCCAAAATAAGATGGAAAATACACAAAATGAAGAAAATAAGAATGGAAAAAGATAGGTTCTAATAAAATATACAATCCTAGAAAGTTCTCCTCCTCACTTCAATATGATCCTCTTTCTCCAATACCCTTTTACTTGCTTGACTTGCCCCAACTCCTTATTGAGAGTGCTCCAAATAAGAGTAAGAAAATGCAAATGAGAGAGAAAGAAAATTTAATAGTGTAACTAGTTAAGATTACTTGTTGAATGCTTCCCCATTGGTTGCAATTATAGACTTTTATAGGAGGGATTGAGAGGGAAATCTAGGTGCAAGATGTCATTAGGGCACAAAACCAAATTTAAAGTTGCAGGTTTGGTTCATGGTTAGAGCATGCAATATTAGAGGAGGTAGTGGGATGAAGGAATCTACGTGCCTCTAGCTCGTGCTAAAGGATTTTCAATATTTTGGAAAAAACACCACTTCATGCTAAAACCACCACTAGCATTTTTGTCCTAATTTGGTGATTTGAAGTAATGGTCAATTTTGACTAGTTAGATGGTTGAAAATTTTGACTTTTGTTAAAATTACCACATGATATGAAAATTACCATTGGAAATTTTTATCATGAAGTGGAAATTTTGATAGAGGCTAATAATGGTTTCCAAATTGCTTAGTTAAGTTGATTGATTGTTTGTGGATGCTTGGTGTGATGTTTGATGTGTTTTCTTAGTTAGTGTGTCAAAAATTGGCGTCTACACTAGGGAGATTTACATATAAATGGAAAATAGGATATTAAAATTCCATTTATACCTTAATTTTGTTATAGAACTTGCTCAAAAATAATTTGTAGAGTTAGAAAACTCTAGGTCCTACTTAACACAAATTCAACATAGAATGCTCACACATTAGGGGACTATGAGCTATGTTGAATAAAACCTTTCATCAATAGGAGTCTTTAGGCATGGATACAATATATGCTAGGCTTGAAAAATCCTAACCTTAGAGGCTTGGTAATTCTCAAATACCTATAAAACTTGAAACCCTCCAAGTTGCAACACCCAACCTATTAGTGCCAAAAGGAAAACATCATAAATTAAACCTTGGGTATTCTATAGAGCACAAGGAAATACTTGGGTTTCTATTCACCTTTTTAGGGTGCAAGTAGTAAAACCCTAAGTAAACAATTTGTTTAAGGTAAAAAATGTTATATTGTCAATTAAGCATTCATGAATTACCATTTTCAAAATAAAACATCCCTCTATGTTAGAAATTATTAAATTTGATGAATCACAAAATTCAATACATGACGTTTTTTGAAAATCATAAAATATCACATAATAGCAAAATTTTGGATAAACAACATAATTCTTACCAAACTCAAAGATGGACACAAGTGTAGCATCTAAAAATTACACACTAGTTGAGGTGACAATAGTAGAACCCTAGTAACAACAATAATGATGCAAGCTAAAATAGGGTCATCTAGCATCCAAAATACTATTGAACAACTAGGGCCATTAGGAACCAAAAATACTAATAAAACTAAGAAGAAGAAGAATATGTTATATGAATAGATGTACATTAACCCATATTACAATATCCTAGAAATATGCCTATCCAAGTAAGATAGGACAAGATATAACACTTTTTAATAGGGCTAGGGACTAGCTCCTTGAGTGGTATTTGCATTTGAACATCTTAGGTTGCAATGACATTGGTGTTACATGTATGGAATTAACCACAGATCATAGAAATATGTGTACAAAATAAAACAAGAATCTATTTTTTATCTACTACTAAGCATTGGATGAGGTACTCATTTTTGTGACAGAAAATAAAATAAGAAAAAATATATATGCAAAATATAACCCATCTCACTAGGTAACATGTAACCCACAAGTGCATATGGATTCCTAAAATAATTTCAACAACAATAAATAAAGGTATTTATTGTCCACCTAGTTATACAATCCTCAATATGCACAAGGATTTGAGCTCCACTCATAAATAAGAAATATAAGAAATATGCACAAATTGTTCTATCTAGCATTATGGTTATCATTATAGAGATAGCACATGTGTTAGTTAGGGATATCATAATGTTACATGAAGTAAAACACCATCTAGGTCACTCCCAAATGTTAAATTATGCTAAATAAATTCCTAGTTGCATATATTAACAATTAAGAAAGTTTAATAAAATAAAGCAATTCAACTATGTTTCCTACCTCATTTGATTTATCTTAAATCAAAAGAAGCATTCATTTCCAAATATGCAACTATATTAGGTGGGGATTGATGACAAGCTAATCCTAGTTTGTAATTGTACATATATACCTTACAATACGAAGGCTAAGACAACCTTTAACTTCAATGATATGGCCTACATCCTAATAATGAGATAAATCAAATAAAATGTGTCCATGCTATCAAATGAGTGTTTAGGCCTCTTCAAGTTAAATATATACCAAACAAGCGCTTCTACCTTGGAAAACATAAATATTACTTCAAGATCTATGGATTTTTTAGAAGTCCCTCTAAATTACTTGCATTTATATCCAAATTTATTTTCAACCTAGAATACATGTGAAAAGTGGACTACTTTAACTATAAGTTCTTAAAAGAATAAAAAATAACCACATTTTATAAGGTTAGGGAGGTAATCATAAAAGTCATTCTACTTAAAAGAGATTGTAATATTATCATTGAAAAATATTGCATGGCATGAGGATGATAGTACTACAAGATTTCTACTCCAATAACAATTTAACAATGTTATTTAGTGAACTAATGACACACAATATTAATATATTCCATATCCAAAAATAAAGCAATAAGGTAAATAATGAGACCAACTATTTCCAAAATTAATGCATCATATGGATATGAATATAAGCTACAATGTCTGTAAAGTAGTCCCTCCATGGTTCTCCTTATATGCCAATATGAGTGAATTTTTTTTTTATCCAAATGTCAAGATGAATTATTATACCATTAACAAGTTCTTGAATCAATCCTATATAAAAGAAAATATTTTAGCATAGAGAAAAATGAGATATAAAACCAACACCATTGGGGACCCAACATGTAGGGATAGTTTGAAGAATAATTCATGATGGACTACGATAGAGGGAATTAAAATAAGGGATAAAAAAGACTCAATATTGATGTAGATGCATAATTTCCCCCTCCATTTCATTCATAGTAACTAATTTATCAACATTGGAACTCATAAGTAGCATTTGTTTAAAATAGTTTGGGAAAGATTCAATCTAAATGGGTCGATTTTGGTAAATATGGTAGTCCAAAAAAACTTAGTAGGTGCCTTCACATCTCAAGGCTTGGAAGGTGTGGAAGAAAATTAAATAATAAAAGTAGATGCCAAATAGGTAATAGCCTCAACAACCAAGGTATACCTACAATAATAGGGGTTATAAATTTAGAGGCTATAACAATATCTACATCCACTCTCATTATTACACTTATTTCTCATCCATCCCTTCTTCTACTCTCCCCATCTTCTCTCCTTGAACTTATTTTATTTCTTCTCAAATCCCCTCACTTTTTCTATTGTGCCCATCCCATCACACACAAGCATAGTAATAGGGTCAACTAGAGGTATGTCTCCCACCATTATGAGGAAACACCAACTATATTCACCATATCCATCTCTATTGCAAGCATCATCCTCACCATAGAATTCTTAATTACCATTGTCTATTCCTACTATCCAAATGAATACAACTTTTCCACTAGTCACGTAATCCATATGTCCTATTTTATCCACCCTTGTGTCACCTCTTATGACTAAATTGGTACAAATTACTACTCATGTGTACATACCTCTATATTTCTTCTTGTAAATTGCCATCCAATATACACCTCCCACCATATAACAACATCATGCATTTGCTTTAGGAATATCAACCCAACAATTCCTTAAGATGGCAAAGAGGTCATATTTATAAACATCACCATAGATGACTGAGTCTACATGAACCACTTAATAAGAACAAAACACAATATAGGATATCATAGAGATCATCCAAAATTTAATTTGGTGATAAGCAAAAGCTCTTGTGAAAATAGTTATCAATTAGATAACTAGTTTTATAAAAGAATCCAAGTTAAAAATGAAATAAGATATCACTAGCCTAAAGGCCTTATCTCCAAAGGATCTTGTGGTCCTACATAGATTTAAGTAGACTAGTCATTGTTCCACTCTACTACATTGTTAAGATATTTATGCTAGATCTATTAAGGGATAACCTTGTTTGTGGAAAAAAGGTATATTTTATACAATACATTAACTACTACAAGATATACGAAAATATTTAAACCAAGATAGTATAACAATAATCATGCACTAATAGAGTTAAAATTATCCTAATTTAAGAATAAATTGAAAGATAATATTCAAGAGGCTGCTACACTAATCTTATCCATAAAATGTAAGCAAGACTAAATCCTAATATAGTAAATTGAATACTTGATGACCTAGGGTATCAAGGACCATACTATCCACAAATAAGTGCAATAAAAACTTTCTATTTTGTATTTCTTGTAATGTCACTACTATCAAAAGTAGATATCACACCTAGAATCAAAGCAAATTACTCAAAGTATCTTGAAAATTGGTACTCGATTAGTAACTTTGATCGTTGACTACAAATATTGGTGGGGGTATCCTACCCTCCACTATGGAAGGTAGTAAACCAGGGATCAATGTCTTTGGTTGTAGCTATAAGGATAAGAAAGATAAAGAGATCAACAATGTCATATGTAGAAGAGGTAGTAAAGTGTAAGCTAAAAGTATTGTTAGTAGTAACAATGAATAATAAGTGAATGTATGGTGAGTAAATAAAAATATTAGATGGATATTTATAGCAAATGATAAGACTAAATTTCTCTTGTAAATTCGATACTCTTGTCAAAGCTACAAAATCATAATTGCTAGTTTAAATGATATATTATCTTAACCATAGGTATAAAACATTCTAGGATCATTAACATATATTCAAAACACTAAAAATAAATCATTGAACTTAAAGGGAAATCATAGCATCCTTGATCTTAATGATGGATACTTTAGGGGACACATGTAAACATGTCCCTTAATCATAAAGAAAGTTAACAAGTAAAAATGATAATGAAAATTGGCATAAAAGTGACAACTAAGTGAAGAAAAGGAACTAAAAACATCATCCAACATGGACCGTTATCATTCTACCTAAGGACTAATAGAATTAGTCCTTATCTATCCCATATGTAGGAGGTTGGGTCTCTCTACTACCTAAACATTTAGTCTTAAGTGTTATTTTTATAAATACATATCACTTCTTCCTAAGGACTACAAGTGATATTATAAGAGATAGCCAATTGGAAGTCCCTAGAGAAAAAAGAAAAATAACTATGTATGATAGCTAAAGAAATAGAAATAAAAATCCTATGCTATGGGGTGAAGTTTTTTTTTTTTGTTAATTTGAATCTATTGTCTACAAAATACGTATTTTTGAAATAGAAAGTAAAAATATACAACAATATATAACCAAAAAAAAGAAAATAGAGGAAATTTTTTTTGATACATATATGTGGCCCCAGAAATTTTGACCAGATCAAAATGGTTTTTTGCTTGTCCCATACAACTTAGAAGGTTTTTACCTACAAAAAGGTTTGAAGTGTTAAAAAAACCAATTTGGTATAAACTTAGCAAAAACAGAATGCATAAACAAGTCTAAAGCATGTCAAAAACCCTAGCGGTACTACCCATACAATATTACTACAAAAACTTGGCAAAATATTACACATAAAATAATTTTTGTAGTAAAATATTTAAAAATATATCAAGGGTAAAAATTTCAAATTTTTTATTTCATATTCACATGCACTCTTAGCCCTCTAATGACATGCATTTGCATGACTTTCGATTTGAGTATGGAGATAGTCAAAGGTGAGTAGACTTGTGGAAAGTGCTAGAAAAGTAGACCCCCCAGCTTGTTCTTATAATTTTATTTAAAAAATATAATTGCTTAGTTAGGTTAGATAGGCAATAGCTATGATAATTTTCAATATGCCATCAGGACCACCACATTACATAAGTGGTGGGGTCTATTTAGGGCATCCAAAAATGACCATCAAGTGCCCTAGAAGACAAATAAATTAAGGTCAAATAGCATGGGGTAAACCATTGATTATGGCCAAATGTAGAATATTTCATGATCATGGAAAAAAGTAAAAATTTTGGTCACACAAAAAGGGATGATTGTAGTCCTACTAGAATAGAGATAATCTTAGCCTCAACTAACAGTCCTAGAAAAAACCAATGATTATGGTTTAGGCACTTTTTTTTAGGTTAATTTTCCTTTGGTAATGGTCAACAAGGGAATACTAAGCATAGGACAAGCTAGGTTTGAAGATATGGCTAGGGCTAACACAATATAAAGGCCATCATCAAAGGGGTGGCTAAGGTAGGAAATAGCAACAAGCAAGATATGACTACCTCTAGAGGAGGAGGGAGCTACCATGAATGCAAGGGTGGCTCTAGTAACACATGATTGTAGAGGAATGATACCTAATAAATATAGTATTGTTGCAACCACTGCACAACTTGTCCTAAATTTGGGGAGCCACATTAAAATTTTGGATTTTTGGAAGTTTTGTTCTTCTTTGAGTGATATTTGGTCGATTAGTTTGTACTAAGCAATTTTGTAAGGTTGATTACAATGTTAGTGTTTTATTAATGCCATATTTTTTATTTGTTTTAATTAGTGATCTTAATTTTTTAACTTTAATTTTAATGGCTTCAAGGTGAAACAATGTTGCCTTTTAAATTTTAATTGTTAAGTTTAGTCTTTTAATTGTTCTTATTCTAAGGCTTTAAATTGAATTAATGCAAGCTCTTGAAATAGATTAAATAATTTAAAAAAAAAGAGTTTTCATTTTTTTATTGCACTTCAATATTCCTTTTATTAGGGATTTAAAGAATATAATAAAAATAAATTATACATATTTATTTATATATATATAGATATGTAAATAAGTAGAAGTGAAGCATCTTCACTTCCTTAAAGTATTTGATTTTCATAAAGCTTTTAGTTTTTAGTTTAGGTTTTGGAATTGAATCAATATAATTAAAAGGCATTTCAATTGCAGAGATGGTGGAGCCTCGATGCAGACATCGTGGACTGACCTGGAACTGACAACACAGAGTTGGATTGGCATAAGGAACGAAGATGGGCCCACATTGACTGGGACCCTAAACCCCACACCTCGAATGCGCATAAGTACCGACGACATAGTTGGCTTAGGATAAGATAGGAGATCATGTGGATAGGTTTGCATGGTGGATTGATGACTATGAGGTAGACATGGACTGATGGACGTAGACAGACTATAGTGGGGGCATAACTACGAAGGCATGAGGGATAGAGATGGTTGTGATGTAGATGAGGTAGTATAGATTGTGTGGATGACTCGAATATGCTAGAGGAGGGTAACAAAGTTGGTGCATGAGCATTGGTATCATAATATTTTGGAATTAATTGGTAGGACCACTTCAACCTACAAAGATATATTGCATGACGCTCTAAAGACTAAGGCTAAAGTATAGTCATATCTTGCTATGAACATAAATTATGCAGCAAATAGATTATGCAGTAGTTGTGGCCAAGATAATTATGAGTAAATACAAAGCGAATGTTGTAATTGATTCAGTAATTGAAAAATTGCCAAATTGGACAAGCTATCATTGCAAAAGACTAAGATGAAACCAATTGGGATTTTTCAAAGGTGAAGAATATCTTGATGGAGATCATCTAGTTTTAGTTATAAAGGAATTATTTATAAATCATTTTATGCTTCGCTTGCAAACAATATGATGAGAGAAAATTAAATTTGAACACAACCTTACCAGTCCTATGAGATGTACTGGTGCTACTGCCAAGGGGAAGCTACTTGAAGAGTGTTTTCTTGTGCAAAACTGAGTAGTGTCAAGGCTATGATGCAGTAGCAGATGAGGTTGCTGGGATAATATTTAGTATATGTGCTACCATAGGAGTGGACCATGGATAAAATATTTTAAACATGTCATAAAAAACAAAAGTAGTGGAGTCACAACTAAACATTGATGGAGTGGACAAAAGCGTGTCTAAACAAGTAGGCGGGTATTTGACACACTGTAGCAAACATCCCAGTTGGACACAAAAGGGGTGATTTAATCATTCATTTTTTTAGTCTAAACCAAAATATTCATGTGCATCCAAGTTTTATGATGATAGATGGTATAGGTACGACATCGTTTCCCATGTGGAATAATGTTGGTGTGGCATATTGAATTGCATGCGTTATAATAGATCAATTAGCCTCCGAGGTGATCAACAGTTACAAGTTGAAATGAGGCACATGAAGTAATGAGTTGTCGTCCATATTGGGAGGTTGTTTTAAAACATACTAGAAAATATGATGTGACACATGTCTAACCACCTAAAGAATTTCATTTAACTTTAAGGGAAACATTGCATGTTAGGCGAACAAAGAAAAATGAAGCTTCAGAAAGCAAAATGGAGGGGAAGTAGAAATGAAAAGTTAATGAAAATTTAAAAGGGCTATTGAAACACAGAAAAGGGGTTGGAGAAATTTTGCAAGAATGCATGTTAGAAACTAGGTTTGTTGTGGAAGACAGTTCTCCTCCCAAGTTGTTGGATCTGTCCCATTTCACCATTGATGCCATTGGAAGTTGGTATTCTGCATTTGTATTGAAGTTTATTGAAAATATTTATTGCCAATATATTGGAAATTTAATGAGTTTTTATGCATGTTAATGGTAGACTCGTCTATGATTTTTTTATTGTATTTCTTTCCTTAGAATATTGCACCTCATTGAATGTTGGATTGCGTGAATATGGATCACATTAATGCTAGTTTTATGTAGGATACTAATGTTTGCAGGGTCTATGTGGAATTTCAGGATTATAGCAACTTGTTTTATTTCATTTTATTTTCCTTTATTTTTCTAACCCTACCATTTTTCATTTTTTTTTATCTTCTACAAATAAAATAAAAAATATGAAAAAAATTAAAATTCCAAAAATAGATGCATAGATTCCAAGATTAAGCTTTAAAGTTTCATTTTAAGCAATTTCGATTTTATTTTGAAGCAAATTCAAAATTCTAAAATTTTACATAAAGTTAAAATTTAAAAGGAATTTTGTAATTTCAAAGCATTACATGATTTCACATTTTAAAAGGAGAGTCAAGATTTCAAGATTTGCATTTTTATTTTCAAGCAATAATTTAATTTCTCTTTATAAAAATTACAATTTCATTAAAGCGGGGTTATATATATGGCATTTCAAAGGCTACTACATTTGAAATTGGTCATTTAGATTTGTTTTCATGCTCAAAGTAAGGTAAAATGAATCCATTCATCATTCTATGTTCACATTTTAGAGATAGATTTTAATATTTTCTTTCATGCTTAAAGCAAAGTTTAACAAATAAAACTTGTTAAAATTTGCTTAACAAAAGAAGATAAAATCTCCCTAAAATACTTCAATATAAAAGGAATTAAATCACCTTTTCATCGTGGTCATATGAGGGACAATCACATTTACATTTTATTTTCTTTTAAGTTTCATGAACAATCAATAGCATAGCATAATAAAGTAATACCAACACAGGCCCCTTGTTAACAGTTGCTTGCAAATCACTAAGGTATTCTAGCACTTATTTGACACATTTTCACAAGCATACAAGCACACATTAAGTAAAATAAACCTTGGAGAAATTTCTATTTCTTTGCAAGAGATGATTTTCTAATGAAAATCCTAACTGTGAGTGTGGTTTTGCAATAGGACAAAAATATCACTCAACAAGTATGAGGAATATTACGAGGCATGTTATACATCCATCCTCACTAGGTTTTATGTCATGATTTCATGCTCTTTTTAAATACGGTGACCAATACCTTCTTGTATTATCTTTCTCTAGATAAATAGATTGAGATTAGCATTACCCTAGAGAATGTGTACTTCATTATAATATTGTTTGTGATAGGGAAAACCCCATAAATCATTAGGATAGAGTATATTTAACTCATGTTATTCAAGTGGGCAACTACGAATAGCATGATCAATATTGAACAGGTGATTTTGTTGGATCACAACTACCATGCAAGCTAGATATCATTTGTGAGATGCATGAGGATCCTCCTATTTTTACCTTTATGTATTATTATAAAGGTACAAACAAGATCCCAATCACTCTCTTGTATCCATTATATATTTGTCATAATACACAAAGAAAAATAGGATGAGTATCCTCAAGCATCTCACAAATTATATCTAGCTTGTATGGCAAATGCATTCTAACAAAATCATTCACTAAATATCAATCCCCCTTTCTTTGATCATCTATTTATACAACATGAACTAAGTATCTAGGCCTAGGGATGGGCTCTATTAGCATTACTTTACCATGACCTATATCAAATACAATACTAATGAGCATGATATATTGGAATAGTACATCTATTATTGGTCTAGATCTAGGAGAATTTTTCTATGTATCAACCAGGGTTATGCATATGGGTGAAAATCTGTTAATAAGTGAAGAGTGACATTTTTCAAAATGTAAATTTATGAATTTCGGGACCCTGGCCATCGGCCCACTTGCCCAAAATTTTTGGAATTTTTTTTGGGTCGGGTCACCCAAAAATTATAATATTTTAAAATTTAAATCACCCACCCTCCCACCCATATTTTGGACTAAATCACCTTAAAATTATATATAATTTTATTGACCTAGATAAATTTTCCCACTATATATACCAAAACATACTATTACTTGTTACAGTTATACATTCAACAAAAAAGGAGAACCCAAATTTGAGCCAAAAAAATAATAAAACAAAAGAAGCCAAAAAAGAGTGATTGGAAACAGGCGAAGGAAAAAATACAAGACTACAGAGAAAAGACTCTAGGTACAATTTTTTTGTATGCCTTCTTTTACTTTTTATCATCAATGCTTCCATCCATACAGACTCCTTGCTCATCCTAGATCCACCCAGGTCATCCCCTGCATGAGATCGTCCCTTGCATGATGTCTATGAACTCATGTAGGTCGTCCCTCATAGATCATCCCTCGCATGATGTTTATGGAATCATGTAGGTCATCCCTCACATGATGACTAGAGACTTACCCTAGTCATCCCTTGCACCCAGGTCATCCCATGTAGGTCATCCCTCGCATGATGTCAACGGACTCATGTAGGTTGTCCCTCACATGATGTCTATAGACTCATGTAGATCGTTCCTTGCAGGTCATCCCTCGCATGATGCCTACAGACTCATGCAAGTCATCCCTCGTATGATGTCTATAGACTCATGCAGGTCATCCCTTGTAGGTTGAACCTCACATGATGCCTACGAACACATGCAGGTCATCCCTTATAGGTCATCCCTCACATGATGCCTAAGGACTCATGCAGGTCTGTAATGACCCTTTTTGGAGAAATAGGATCATGTTTTTTTAATGTAAATATTATCATATTATGTGTGGAGTGTCCTAGGTTAAGGGGATATATATTGTGTGAGAGAATAATTATTTTTATTTTTATTACTATTGTTATATGGTGTGAGTAAATTATTGTTATTATTAAAATACATTATGTGTGTGTAACTTAAGTGTGGGCCCAACTCAATTAAGAATTATAACATGAGGTCTATATATACATGGAATGCCCATATTCTCATTATGTTATTGTTGTTATTGTAAAAATTGGAGAGAGGGGTGTGCCCTAGCTCAACTTCTACAAAATTTGGGGGGGTGCTTAAGGTTTGTGGAAGAGAATTCCAATATGGTAGACAAAGCTGATCCTTGCCACCCTGATTGAGGTGTGAATCCACTCAAGGTTCACCTTTTGTGCTTAATTAATTAGAATTGGGTATACATCTAAAGAATTTAGCGATTGAGGGTACTGACATCAGGGTTTTATCATCTATCTTGGTAAAGGAGGCCATAAGGAGTGAGACGTCCCCTCTAGGGAGACTAATTCAACGATTTAAAGTAGAAAAACTGATATCTGGCAACAATCGACCCATTTGGAGGAGAGAATAAGAAATTTGGTGGCTTTGTGAAGCCCACGTTTCATCTTGGATCACCATATTGCCTTTGTAAAGTGGATGATGCACTTAAGGAGGGTTGTTTCAGCATAGTGAAGATAAATGTTGGTAGATTTTAGGTTCCAATGCATATTAGAAGCCAAGTCAAGTAGATGTCCCCATTGCAGGGATACAATATCAAAGTTTGGAGGTTAATTCCAATAGTCTGGCAGTCTTTCATGCCCATGTCCCAGTATTATCAACACTTCAGTAGATTCACGATATTTATACAAGTTATTTTAGTATCCTAGGTTCAAAATCCCATCTATAGTATGTTATAATTGTATTTTGTGAGCAGTATTGGTTAGATTTATGATTTTTAGTCTTATACAGCTCTTAGGAGTGTGATTTATTATTTGCATGTGTTGATCTAAGTATTATCATTGTATTTCTATTTTTGGGTTTTGAAGAAAAATAGTAAAAATTCCAAGAATATTTTAATTTCGCAATTATCTGCAAGATTGGTGTATTTGGTGTTTCTTTTTATATTTTATCTCATTACAATGTCATCCCTCATATGATGTCAAGAGACTTATCCAGGTCATCCCTTGCATGATAACTATAGACTTGCCCAAGTCATATCTTGCACTTAGGTCATCCTGTGCATGTCATCCCATGCATGATGTCTGTGGACTCATGTAGGTCATCCCTCACATGATGTCTACAGACTCATGTAGGTCATCCCTTGTAGGTTGTCCCTCACATAATGACTACATACGTGCCCAAGTCGTTCCTTGCACCCAGGTGATCCCATGTAGGTTGTCCCTCGCATGATGTTTACAGACTCATGTAGGTCATACCTCACATGATTTATATGGACTCATGCATGTCATCCCTTGTAGTTCATCCCTCACATGATGATTATAAACTTTCCTAGGTCGTCCCTTACACCCAGGTCATCTTGTGTAGGTCTTCCCTCACATGATTTCTATGAAATCATGTATTTCATCCCTCACATGATGTCTACGGACTCATGCAGTTCATCCCTTATGCCTAGGTCATCCTATGTAGGTTTTCCCTCACATGATGTCTACAGACTCTTGCAGGTCGTACCTCACATGATGTCTATAGACTCATGCAGGTCATCCCTTGCATAATACCTATGAAATCATGCAAGTCATACCTTGTATGATGTTTATAGACTCATCCAGGTCATCCCTTGTAGGTCATACCTTGCATGATGACTATAGACTTGCCCATGTCATATCTTGCACCCAGGTCATCCCGTGCAAGTCATCCCTCACATGATGAATACAAACTTACCTAGGTCATCCCTTGCAAGTCATCCCTCACATGATGACTATAGACTTACCTAGGTCATCCCTTGCACCTAGGTTGTCCCTTGTAGGTCATACCTAGCATGATGTCTATAGACTCATGCAGGTCATCCCTCAATATGATGTCTATGAACTCATGCAGGTCATCCCTTGAAGGTCATCCCTTGTATTATAACTACAGACTCATGTAGGTCATCTGTCGTATGATGTCTATAGACTTACCCAGGTCATCCCTTGTAGGTCGTCCCTTACATGATGATTATAGACTTGCCTAGGTCATCCCATGTATGATGTCTACGGACTTATGTCGATTTTCCCTTATAGGTCATCCCTCACATGATGCCTATGAACTCATGCAAGTTGTCCCTTGTATGATATCTACAAACTTACCTAGGTCATCCCTTGCAGGGCATCCCTCGCATGATGACTACATATTTGCCTAGGTCTCTCCTTGCACCAAGGTCATCCCCTATAGGTCATCCTTGCATTATGTCTACAGACGCATGCAGGTCATCCCTCAAATGATGTCTATAAAATACATAATCATACAGTTCATTCCTCATAAGATGTCTACAGACTTACCCAGGTCATCCCTTGTAGGTCATCCCTCACATGATGACTACAGACTTACCCAGGTCATCCCTTGCAGGTCATCCCTCACATGATGACTACAGACTTGCCCATGTCATCCCTTGACCTAGATCATCCTTTGCAAGTTGTACCTTGTATGATGTTTACTGATTCATGCAGTTCATCCCTCACATGATATTTATGGCCTTCTAGTCCATCTCTGTTTACTGCCTTGATAATCCTAGATTTGCTCATTGTATTATCATATTTTCTTCTTTTTCTATAAACTTTTTGCTCAACTATTATTTTTCTAAAATTTCCTTTCACAGGTGTAGACACTTAAAATGTGTCATTTCAAGGTAACTACTCATATGGGACATGCTAGAAGACCATATGGAAGACCTTGGATAGATACCAAGGTATAGCAGTGGTTTTTACCACTCAATTTGGGCACCTTTGCCTAGTCAGTTCTAGCCGTTGCTGATACCCATGGTTAGCAAAGCTGACCGTGCTTGTCAACCATGGTCAAGCCTAAAAATCACTTGGCCTTCATCTGACCCAAAATCAGTTGCAATGGCAAATTGGTTGCGGATTGGAGTGGTTTGAGTGAGGAAGATTTTGTATCCTTCCATCCAATAAACTCAAATACCTAATCTTGTTCTTCGCTTCCTCATGAACCCACCCCTAGCCCTTGGAAAATGCAATAAAACCCTCCAAATTGGAGAAATATATAGATGAATCTTGAGTTGAAATGCAGCAAAGCCCTATCGAATTGCATACTCACTTACATGCATTGAGAGGAATACTTTTGCTTCCTAATTGGAGATCACATGCCATGGAGGTCCTAGGAGGCTAGGAGATTCAAGAAATGTGAATTCATGCAATCCATGCACCAACTGAGCAATTCAACCACAAAATTTTTTATAGGACACAGTGGCAACCCTTGATCATCAATTCCTCAAGGATAATTGAAGATTGGACACCAAATTAGGAGGACAAAAACATTTCAAGCTCAACCACGGCTATCAACCATGGTGGACAGTGCTCACCACGCATCAAACCCGTGGTCAGGTTGTCATATTTAGTTTCCTTGTTTTCTAGTTGTAGGATTTACTTAATTGTATTATATTAGACATATATCATTTTAATTTTCTTTAGTAGAGACTTTGACCTGTGCAATTAGAGTTTTTAGTCATTTCCCTTCACTTTTGCAATTATGGCACTAATGATTCTTTTCATGCTTCCATGCTTTCAATTTCGTAATTAAGTCAATAGATAGCCATATCTACTTTTGCTTATATATTTGTAGTAGTATTTTTAGGTTTAACATAATTTTAGTATGTTTCTTGCACTTACTTGATTTTATGCTAGTTAGACTACCTTTTATGTAAATACCTCCTAAAAGCCTCATCAAGAGAGGCCTCCTTTGTTGCTAATTGCTTCTTGTTGTTTATTGCACGCAGGACTAACAGGGTTTTGAGATGCAAGGCAGAAAATACCTCTAATCATGGAGAAGAAGGTCATCGACACCTTGGAGCAGTTCATGTCCATTTAGAAAGTCTGTGTATTGCACCTACCCCGTTGGGGCTTTCAAATTGTGTTAATTGTATCAAAATTTGGGTGACCCTAAGAGGGGCATGATTGTAACCAAGATTTGATTCAAGATTAATAAAAGAAACATTCACTTTCTTGTCATATGCAATATTGTCTTTCATTTCTTGCTTTAATGATTGATTTCAATTAATGTATTACTAGGTGTATGATTTTTATATTGGTACAAAAGGTGATCATGGTGGAACCTCCACATTTCATGCCATGGATCACTGACCTCTATGATTTTTTTATGATAGGTGCTCACCGTGATTGATAGCCATGGTCAAAAGTTATCATTATGGTTGACACCTGCAGGTAACAGTGGTCACCATGTTACAGAGCCATGGTCAGAGTCTGATAGACTAGATAGAAAAGGAGTAAAGCTTAAGCATATATGGACCTGAGGTAGGTGCCACTGTCAACTTCTGTTTCTATTTTTACTCTCTATAAAATTCTAAAATGCAAAAATCTTAGACTAATTAGGGAAGACAACGAAATTAGCAATATGCATATGAGTCCTTAGGTCTTTCTATTTTTAGGTCTTTACTAGGCACTTCTAGGAACAATGAACCTCTGAGTGTAGTCTGCCCTAGTCTCCAGTGTTCTAGAACCTCTTTTATGCTTTGTTTTCTTGCTTGAGGCCCGATCAGTGGCCATACCATCATTAGTATGCATTGTCAAAATATCATGTAAAACTAATCATGCATGCTTTCTTAATTTGAAATGTCCCTTTTTCTGCATTGCATATAGAAAATAATCATTTGAATGTTGTATTATGCATATTTCTTTCATGTAAATTAAAAGGAACCACACACACCATGACACATTTAAATGCTAGTGAGTTGGAAGTCACATCCAACCACTAGTAGGGTTTCAACGATGGTGGTAGTGATTTCCATTCGTTGGCCCAACTCCTATGTACCTTATGTTCTAGACAAAGGCCATACTCAAGAACCATATGTAGCTTCGAAAATTTGCATGTACTTCTCTTTGGACCGTATAATACTGATTGGGTGAGATTGGTTGAGGGTCTGGTAGGACCTGTACTCCCTTCTTAGGTGTGGACCTCATCACCACATTTTTGGGGATTACGTGACCTGGAGTTCATAGCTAGGTTGTCGAGCTATGAGCATATAGGTGAAAGCCCTTTAAAAATTGAGAAAATCATCAACATATTGCAAACATGACAAGAGTTACTTTACTGATACAATAAATTGCAAAACACATCAAACAATTTAGGGCTCATTTTAAAATTTTAAAAAGAGATAATCATCATTGTATTATTTGCGTGTTAATAAAATTTAAATCTAGACATAGGATACACATCATGGTGTAAACACAGAGGGGTCGATCCGGGAATAGACCTGATATCGAAGCCCAAGCTCCACCTAATGCACAAAATGATGTAGAATTCCCTCAATCACAAAATCCTCTTGGACATCATTCAGCGAGTATTAGAGAGGATAATTCTACAGAGGATAATTCTACACAAGGGGATTCCATTGAGAATACCCCAATTAGAGGAACTACTAGACACTCCTCTAGACATAGATCAGAGCATGGGACTTCCTAGCATGGGGGTTTTTCACATGATAGCATTTACCATGATCGCATTCCATGTATGTCCATGGGTTCTACTGAAGAATATGTCATTGAGGGATCTAGATTGGTACCCCTTTGACCTGTAGCTAAGGGAGGCTCATGACCTCCACCATCCGAGTATAGATAGGCTTAAGATCCGCCCATTTAGGGGTAAGTATATGGGACCACTTCCGAGCATAGGCCCATGCAGACTCCCTATAGGGGTGAACCTTGTAAGTTCACCATAGATATATCAAAAGTGGGAGCTAATGGTACACCACCTCATGAGCCATGGCATAGTAGACAGTTAGATGGTCTAGACAGAGTCCTAGGGTAGCTAGGATATAAGCCTACACCTGCACCCTCTTGACCTATGAGTGAGTGTAGTGGAAGCACCATTAGGACCACCAGAGAACCTGGAGAGTGCTCCAAGTGTTCTCATGATATACGTGCTCTTGCATCTCATGTAGGCACAGAGTATAGGAGACAGCCTGACATGAATGTCGTCTTTACAAAAAAAGGCAAGAGTGTGGCAAATCAGTCCATTGGAGGACATACCCATAGAGTCACTCTAATAGAGAACACACACTAGAGGCCTTAGATGATCACTCATATTGATAGATCTCATAGATCGATGTCAGAACAGAGACTGAAGATTCTCCAAGACCAATTGGAGAATGTTCGCACAGGGAAAGAGTACCTAAAAAATGAGAACTTTCAAAGGTAGAGGTTCATAAGACAAAAATTATATGAACAATGCATGTATGAACAATACATCCTTGATCAGAAGGAGCATTTTGAGAGAGGATCAAATGGCTAGTGCTAGTTTACATATTTGCAGTGAGACCAATGAGCGTTTCGATAAACGAGTGGCTTCATAGCCCAAGTTATACCCTAAGTACATAGACACACATACTCATCGTATGACTTAGAACAAAGATCGACATCCAGTTTTTGAACAACGTGAGCATAGGTAGTATGAGGAAGAAGTGGGAGAGGAATTAGAACAAGAATATCCAAAAATCTCCCAATTCAAGGAGGAGGACGACGATCCTAGTCCACCACCTCAAAAAAAGAGGAATCTACCTCCAAAGGTGCCTCCAAGGTAATTTTTAGAAGAGGATTTCCTTTCTTCATAGGCCTATAAGGCCTTAGAAGAGAAGATCCAAGCCATAGAGAAGCAAGGAATGGCTTATCAAAATCCTACCTTGAAAAAGATCCATAATGAACCTTTATGCACTTTAGTACCTATTCTGGCCTATCTTGAGCATTTCAAGATGCCTAGACTAGAAAAGTTTCAAGGAGAGGAAGACACACAGGAGCATGTGATGAGTTTCCTAGATATGTGCTTTCATATTGAGAGCAATGATGCTTTGCTCCTATGCACCTTCATTATGACCCTCTCAGGCCCAACTCAAGAGTGGTTCAACCAATTAAAGAGGTACAACATCACTAGTTTCAAACAACTAGCTAATGCATTTCTTGAACACTTCTCCTTCGACATAAAGAAAAAGGTAAACTTATCCGACCTGGCTACTTTAACGCAACACGATGATGAGCCAGTGATGGATTATGGAAAATTATGGAGGAAGATGATGGCAAATTTACCATTCTCCATCCCATACTCTGAATTAACTCGAATGTTCATGAAGAGTTATGCCAAGCATATTTCGTTATTGCTACAGTTACAGCAATACTAGACATTTGAAGAGGCTTTGGTGCAAGCCAAGGTGATAGAGGACATCAAGTTATAGGAGGGTAACTTGAAGCTCAGAAATAAGGAGTGGAACAAGAAAAGCATTGAGAGACAATAGGCCAAGCCGACCCACATTAATCAGGTGGTGTTGAACCTTTAGAAATGGGATAAGGGGTAACAACAATAAAACTATCAAGCCCAACCTCCTCCTGTGCAATATGAGTAGCACAACAATAATAAAAGGGGTAAAAATAAGGAACAATGCCCACCTCATGTATTCACTCAGTTATCAGAGTCATTGGCTTCAATTTTTCATCAACTATGCTAGGCAAAGGCCATAAACTTACTCAAGGTTAAGTTAATGGACCCTAATGATCCTAAGCCTAAGGGCTACAAGGATGATCAATATTGCATCTTTCATCGATCGAAAGGCCATGACATTGAGGTATGTTGGTCTTTCAAACATCTTGTACAAAATATGATCAAAAGAGGTATGCTTCTTATTGACAACCCACAAGCTCCTGATAATCAAAATATGGGGATTTACAAAAATCCTCTACCAAATCATGAGGTACCAAGGAATAATGTTGGCCAAGTCAACCAAGTACGCATCGAACCACCAACCCATGGGTTCATCGAAATGGTCAACATTGTCACAAGACATGCGAGGTATGAACAACCAAATCAACCTCCAACACCCATTAGAGTCCAAGTTGCACCTCCTCCAAGGCCAACCCAGTATGTTCCAGGCCCACCAACTAGATCGATGGTGACCATCAAGAGTAGGTTGGTCCAAAACCTATAGATAACTCCAGCAAAGTTGTCAATTTATGAGCTAAATCAATAGTATCTCAAGCATAGGGAGATGCTTATGGACATCTTAAGGTCCATATAAGTGTAGCCTCAGGATCCTGAAGTGTTTACACACTTCATGGGGCACATGCAATAGTGTCAAGAATTGGTCATACAATTTCATGACCATGAAGTCAAGATGGTTTCCACTATTATAGCGGACCCACTGTTCCATATTATTACATGTGTGAATCACACACCATTCAAGCAATTTTTGATTGATATGGGGTCATCAATCAATATCATAGCTACCAAGGCATTGAATCACTTGAAATTTCCCAAGATGCATATCATCCCTTCTACCTTCACGTTGAGAGCTTTCAATGATGCATTATGCTCAATGGTTGGTACTATAGTTTTACCTATCTAGGTAGGACTTAAGACCATCCCGATGATGTGTCATGTAATCGAAGGTGCTATGCAATATAACATACTTCTAGGGAGGCCTTGGATTAGATAAATGCATTGCATCCCTTCTATTCTACATCAATGTATCAAATATGTTCATGAGGGACAGGTTCACGTGGTGCCTTCAGATGAAGAACCCTTTAAATACGTGAATCTAGAAGATTTGTCGGGGGAATTTGTGCTCCCCTCAATGCACTTGGATGTGTGGCCAACATCATCAATCAAAGAGCCAGGAGGTAAAATCAAAGAAGTGTGTGCTAAAACAATGTCCGCATCTCAACGATCGGAGCACACAATAGTTGCTTCTACTAGATCGTCTACATCTATGATGCATCGGGATGATAGGAAGTTGAAAGCAAAGATGGGTGAAAAAGAGATAAATAAAATGCCCAAGCCAGTTATCATTGAAGCCCCTACTCCCATGGAAGTAGAGGAAATTCAAGGAGAAGTTGAAGAGGCACCTCAACCTGCTTCTCCTGCATCTTCAATAGGGTCATCTGCACCGCAAGTGACTCGTCCATTTGGTTAATCCTAGATTAGGGGAATATATCATGCAGAATGTGATGTTCACACCGATTATCGAGACTGCACAGGACATGGGCCGACCACGAGCCCATCACCTTCCCATAGGGATGGTGGAACCATTAGGGGTGCCACCTAACCAAACCAACTTCATCTATGGAGGGCTAGACCAGATTGCATCTCCCACGCCCATGGATGAGGATGATAATGAACCATTTACTATGAATGTTCATTATCTCTCTAACCTAGAATACACCATGTGATACTTTGAGTGTTACCATTGGCATGGTTACGGTCTTGGACTATTCGAGCAAGGACATAGGAGGCCATATGAACCGTAGTATCAGTTACCAACTGACAAGTTTGGGTTGGGATACTATATTCGAGGATAGGATGAACTTCTCATGGAATCTTTAGACCACCTATACCTCAGTATAGGGGGTGAAGTTGACTTCAATCCTTATCACCCTAATCCTTTCACGTTTTGGAGGGATAACTAGGTAGTGACCTATGTCACTATGGAGCCACCCGAGAGATATCATGCAAATATCTTGGTGGAGACCGGCCCAGAACACATTCCAAGAGCCAACTTGGACAATCAAAGTCATGGAGCTATCGATGATATTGGTATGCACATCTAGAGTCTAGACATAGCTATAGACATCGAATCATAAGTTGCTTCTGAGGACGTGCATGCAGTATCCATCATCGAAAGCGATGGACTAGACTACAATTATAAAATAGATAACACTGATTTATCCTCAAACAACGAGCAATTCGAGTATGAAATTGAGTTGGCTTGCTTGGGCCCTACACTCTTGCATCATATTTTACCTTTGGAATCAATAACTATGAGTGAAGAGCCCTTCGATGATGATGATGGCTATCAATAGATAGCCTACATGGGGCCTCATTTGGATCAGTCCAATTCCATTAGGTAGAGGCAAGGATCCTTATTATGATAGTGATTATGAAGATGAAACAAAGAGAGCTTATTTAGGACCTCCCTAATTGCACCATCGTAATGCACCATATACTGTTAAGGAGATGTACAAAGAGATAAATCTCCATCCTCACCTTATAGGAAGACAATCGAATCTCAAAGTGATTTACCACATGGTGTTTTCCCATCCACTAACGTACATGGATCTCCTTGATCCCAATGATCGCATATGATAGTATATTCATGGACCGGATCCAGAGATCCCCATACCCCCAAAACCACATGATGTCTATCATTTTTATTTTGCACCAGGCTGTGCACATGATGTCTACCATATCGAGGATGCTTCAAATGAGGAACCTATAAACCCAGTAGATGACATCCACTTGATCCCTACACCTCATCAACTTGAGGAGGGATCCCATATGTCAGTAGAGGAAACCTTTGAAGTGGATATTAGTAATGATCCCACTAATCCTAAGAAGGTTAAATTTGGAGAAATTTTGACTCCTGATGAGCATGCCAACCTCATCCCTCTACTGAAAGAGAGACCTGATATCTTTGCTTGGACTTATAAGGACATGTCGGGTCTAGATCCAAAATTGGTTACTCATAACCTTTCGCTAGATCTATCAAAGAAGCTAGTCAAGCAGAAACTTAGGAAGATGCATCCAATAGTAGCCTTAATGGTTAAGGATGAATTGCAAAAGCTGCTGGATGTAGATTTTTTCATTTCCATCGACTATCCGAAATGGGTATCAAACATGGTGCCTATAGGAAAACCTGATGGAAGGATCCATATATGTACGGATTTTAGAGACCTAAATAGGGCAACACCAAAGGATTCATTTCTATTGCCAAACATAGATGCTCTTGTAGATGCAACTATGGGTCATGAGATGCTCTCCTTAATGGATGGTTTTTCTAGTTACAACCAAATTCGGATTAAGCCCGAAGACCAACATAAAACCATGTTCATAACACCATGGGGGACATTATGTTACAAGGTTATGCCATTCGGCCTTAAGAATGTTGGTGCTACATATCAACGGGCTATGACATATATCTTTCATGACTACATGCATAAGATCTTAGAAGATTATATCGATGACTTGTTGGCAAAGTCATTATTGTTTTCAAAGCATGTTGAGGTCTTGAGAAAAGTCTTCGATCGCCTGATAGAGCATAATGTCAGGTTGAATCCTAAGAAGTGCGTATTTGGCGTAACTTCAAGAAAGCTCTTAGGATTCATCATTTCAAAACGAGGCATCGAAGTTGACCCAGCAAAGGTCAAGGCTATTTTAGAAATGCATCCCCCCATGAATATCAAGGAATTAAGAAGCCTTCAGGGCAAAGTAGCATCCATAAAGTGATTTATCACACAATTATTAGATAAATGTCGACCCATGAATTGACTGCTACACAAGGGGGTCCCATTCAATTGGGATGAGGACTGTCAAGAAGCCTTTGTTGAGATTAAGCAATACCTAGCGATGCCACCAGTGCTAGCTCCACCAAGGCCAGATGTACCATTATTGCTATATATATCGGTGATGGACTTTGCACTAGGGACCATGTTAGCCCAAAAGAATGTGCAAGACAAAGAACAAGCCATATATTACATTAGCCGAACCTTGGTGAGTTACGAGCTAGGATATGCATACGTGGAAAAGTTGTGTTTAGCGGTAGTGTTCGCTACAAAGAAATTGTGACACTATATGTTAAGTCATACGACGTATGTCATATCAAAACAAAATCCTTTGTAGTATATGATGAGCAAGACATATCATAATACACGTACTGCAAAGTGGATCATGCTATTGACAGAATTTGATTTGGAATTCATAAGCCAAAATTCCATTAAGGGACAAGTCATAGCTGATCAACTGGCTGAGGTGCCTCTCAAGAATAGTAGGCCCCTCACCATAGAGCTTCCTGATGATGTAGTATTTGCCTTATCAGAAGCACCTGAACCCGAGGAACCAGATAACAAAGCTGATATGACCTTGTTCTTCGATGGTTCGAAGTGTGAGCAAGGGGGTGGTGCAGGAATAGTGTTGTTCATGCCACAAGGAGCTCCAATGCCCTTGTCATTCAAGTTGGACTTTCCTTGCACTAACAATAATGTTGAATACGAAGCCCTAATTTTGGGTCTCCAAATAGCTATCGCCATGAAGATCAAAAGGCTAAATATCTTTGGCGATTCCCTTCTCATTGTTAACCAAGTTAAGGGATTATTTCAATGCCGATGTCTGGTATTGAAAGCTTACAAGGATCTTGTTGACATTTATCTAGCTCAACTAGAATGGTACGACATCGAGGTAATCCCTCATTCATCCAATAGATTTGTAGACACAATGGCATCTTTGGGATCTTTAATCCCTCAGAATCCATCTACCGATTTCACTACCATCCATGTAAAAACATTGTCACATTCTGCTGTGCAACGTGAAGCATTGGATAACAAAGAGTCAATCAACATGATTCATGTAGAACCAAACCATGAATGGTTCTACAGAGCTAGAGACTTTCTCAAGAGAGCATCCTGGGGGTCTTTGATCTCATAGGATCCGATGGGGAGTGGTACTACCATTCACCACAAGGTTGTTTCCTAGTCTGCATTTGCAAATGTGGAACCATAGGGGGAACATGTTGTCTTGTCAATTGAAGCTGAAGCTTATCATAACTGGACATCACAGATACATGACTTCCTTAGACTTGGTGTAATCCCTCAGGGATTATTGTGTGTTATGAAGCACACATTTAAATAGAAAGTGACAAAGTATGTCTTGTTAGCAGACATCTTGTACCGTAGAAGCTACGATGGAGTTCTCCTTCATTGTCTTGAGCCCCAAGAGTCATCTTGGGAAATTTTGCAAGCTCACGATGGTACGTGCGGTGGCCATTTAAGTGGCATGGCTATCATCAAGCGCATCCTTCGCATGGGTTATTATTGGCCCACTATGGAGAAGGATTGCAATGTGTATGTCAGGAAATGTATTAAATGCTAGCATCATGCTAATCTTATGCACCTGCCATCATAGGCCTTACAACCCATTCAAGAGGCTTGGCCATTTGCTCAGTGGGGTTTGGATCTCATCGGTAAGATCTCTCCTCCATCATCGGGCCAACATACATTCATTATTATGACTATTGAGTATTTTACTAAATGGGTGGAAGCCATTCCCTTAACAATGACAACTGGAGCATGTATTGCTGAGTTCATACTCACTAATATCATAAGTCATTTTGGGATACCATCCAAGATAATTTTGGATAATGGAACATCATTCAAAAACAAAACTGTGAGAGCTTTGACGTCTAAGTATAGAATCAAACACAGTTTTGCGACTCCATATTATCCATAAGAAAACGGGTAAGTTGAAGCTTCAAATAAGATAGTGGTCTCCATATTGAAAAATATGGTACAAGAGCACCACAAAGATTGGCACATCCAGCTACCCCTTGCATTATGGGCTTATAGGACTAGTATTCGGACACCCACTAGGGCAACTCCATTTTCACTAGTATATGGCACTGAGGCCATTATGCCCTTAGAGTTGGAGATTCCAATGCTATGCATCACATTGAAAGAGTTCATCGATGACGACACTACGCAACAAGCTCACCTAGATCAATTGATGCTACTTGATGAACATCACATGAATACCCTTGAGCACCTCCACATTTATCAAGAGTGCTTAAAATGAGCTTACAATAACAAAGTCCATCTGAGAGACTTTGAGGTTGGTGATCTTATGCTGAAAGAGAACCAACAAAACTCAAATTTACCGCCAGAAATATGAGACAAATTTATGGCTAACTGGTTAGGTCCTTATATCATCTCTGAGAATATTAGACCTGGGACATATCACTTGACATCGCTCGAAGGAGTTGAAGAGCCTGAACCTCTCAACATCCTTCATCTTAAAGCATTCTATGCCTAAAACCATCAAAAGGCCCCAAAGGCATCTGTAAGCCCTTTGGTCATCCTAAAAAATGCTCCAAAGGCATCTGTAAGCCCTTTGGTCATCCAAGTCAAAAGGCTCCAAAGGCATCTATAAGCCCTTTGGTCATCCCAATAAAAGGCTCCAAAGGCATCTATAAGCCCTTTGGTCAAATCAAAATTTTAAAATCCATAAAAATTTATAAAATATCAAAAATTCAAAAGTATTTGTATTTCATTTGCATCATTGCATTTCATTTTCCACATGCATTTCATTTTTGCATTGCATTAGGCATATCCATCCACCACACTTGCATTAGAATACATTGTGTTTACAATCTTACAAACGACACCACGTTTGTGTTTCAATCATGCATCTATGCATTATATTTTTCATCCATTTATCACCCTTGTGAGTAACTATGTTTTTCAACACAACCCATCTTGTTGCTATGAAGAATATACTAGGGTTTTTTGGTCATTCAACCATACCTAGAGGTCTTCTCAAGAGTTTAATAGAAAGCTTGCTTTGCTTTTGTAGATGAGGTCTAGTTTGTATAGCCCTTAGCATATCAAAATTCTATCACTAATCAACAAATTAAAAAATCCTAATAAGGACTAGGGGAAGATGAAAGCTACAAAGCGGGACCAGGTATCCTGAGGTGAAAAGTTTATTCTTGCTTATCCCCCTATGTAGATGGTCTGAGAAATGTTGGCAATTGGAAAAAGGACAAGTTTATCCCCTACCCATATAAATCCCTTGCTTACAAATGAAGGAGCAATATCCTAGAATGATATCCCTAAAATATATCCCAAAGTGAAATATCAAAGTCAAATCAAATCAAGATCAAGTTTTATCAAATAAATCAAATCAATATCAAATCCCTTGCTCAAAAAAAAAGTACAAAATAAACAATGATTTTTATCACTATAGTACAAAATAAATAGTGATTTTTATCACTATATATGAGCAAGTATCCCAATAAATTGAAGAAAATAAGGGGGCGAACTTGAATACCTGGAATTATCAGTACTATTGTACCTTACACATGAAGATATGTCTGATACATTAGCATTTCACTTTTGTGTAGACCAATGTTTGAATGTGGAAGAGCTAGCTTCAGGTGTCTTGTATCACCTAGTGGTCTAGTCCAACTAAAATCTAAACCTAGGATTGGATAGACATTTGAGGATCCCCAATATTAGCAATGGGCTGAAAGAATCCCACTTGACATCGGGGTATGCTTATGTCTTATCTAATATACTCATTTGCACACACAAGGATAATGAATAGTTAGGGCCTATCCTAGCGAAAGCCTTATGTTTCAGAAGTCTAGTATGGTTAGTATACAACTTTTGATTAGACAACTAGGGTGTTTGAGTTTCATGGAAAACCTCAAAAATTCCCAAATAGCAACAACCAATTTTCAATGCAATCATCAAATATCAAATTTCTCTTTATAAGATTTTGTTTATTAAAGATTATTCATAATATAGGTTAGATACCGGATGGATGTCAGAAATGATATTTAAATGACCACTGACTATGTTATGCATATTATTTTAACTTACAAGAGCTTATGAATAGAAACAATACATCATTGCATCTCACATATGGGTGTACTATCTTCCATAAAAAGATATAGCAATTACAATCCATGATTGTTATACATTCTGTGGTGTCATCCATTAGATTGTTAAATCCATATTACATTCATACATTATGTTTTAATGATTAAAGCATACATGTTCATTTCCATATATCATCATAGAAAAATTATGCAATACATACAAGGCATAAACTATGTCATAACAACATAAATTAAATGCATACAAGTGAAGCAAAGTATACATGCATTTAACATCAAAATATGGCATTCATATGCATCCATCATAAGTAGTCCATCTACATACATAACTCATAGCATCTAATCATCTATCACATAGCTATCTAGTGCATGTCATCCATACATCACATCATATAGCATTAAATCAATATAAGCATTGCATCCATGTGCATAACATAAACATAAAATACCAAAAATAAAGTACACATGTAATGAGATGAACTATCATATCATATATATATGTGTCAAATGTACATCATAGTGGGGTACATCAAAATACCCGTAGGCTACAACTATGTAGGTCCTCAAACCTTACACCAAAATGGTACAACAAGTGGCAAAATATATGCCATGCCAATGTGCTAGCTCTGGCCTGCACCCCTTGATCCCCCTATGCCAGAGCTCTCTCTGCCTCCCTCAACCACATCCCTAGGGGCCTACTCTAGAGCCTACTATAGGTCCTACTATGGATCCTATGCTCGGCCTAGACCAACTATACTCAATGCACATGAGGCAGTCCTATGGCTAGATCGTGCACTAGACTACCCTATCTCCCTGGTCCTGGTCCTACTTCGATGTGACCCTATAGTAGTGGTCCTCCGGGAGGGGGTAGGGGAAGAACCCCCCGGTAGGTCCCACTTAGTAGTCACTGCATCTAGCATCACCTATAGAAGATCACACTAGCTAGTGATCTTCTCAATATCAATGTCTATTGTAGCCACCTATGCCTGGAGAGCTACCCTCTCCTCCTCGTAACCACACCACTGGCTCTAGCCATGAGATAGCTTCACCTCTAGAGTGGTGATAGTGGTGTCCCTATGTAGGAGCTAAGTGCAAAGTATCCCAATCTAAGTCTAGAGGCTGGAAACCTATACCCTCAACTATCCAACCTCACTATCAAGAGGTGCCTCACCCTCCTTAGATGCCTCCTCCTCTACCTCTACCTATGGGCCCTCCTCTATAGCAGCCCCTACACCCCATGCACCCTCGGTCCTCTAACGGACCCTACATCCATGAGGGTCCACCTCTAAGCCCTCTATGCCCTCTACTACAAATTCATCCACTAGTCGGCCTAGAGGTCCCTCTCTATGCCACTATAGGCTAGTCCACCATGCATAATAGTCAGCAGTAGTGCCTACGTCCACTAGGCCCAACTCCTAAAAGTCATCATCATCATCCCCTAGTGGAGCCACCTAGGGCTAGGTTAGGTCCCTCTCTAGGACCAAGCATCTATAAATAGTCGACACCTCTAGGACATCCTATTGAATCCCAAACTACCTCAAGACATGAGAGAAGTATTGATACTCATGTATATCGGCCTTACGACCGATAACCCACCTGTATCTACATGCTTGGTGTAGGTATCTATCTACCTCTAGCTAGGAAGGGCAGCCCATGTATGGTCACCACTCTATCTTCTTAGGGTGAAGCTATGAAAATTATAGTAATGTAATGGTCTAGGTCTCCTGCATGAGACCTACTCCTGAAGCCCTCCTGCTCTCGAGGCCAGTAGGCTGCATAACACTGATGATCCTCATCGATATCAATGATCCCTAGAGGTAAATCTATGGGGTGCTCTATCAAAATATGCTACCAGCCCCAAATCTGAAGAAGTAGGCTACAATCGATGCCCACTCTACTACGGTATGTAATATGGTACAACTCATGATAGAGCTATGCTAGAAGGGTACTCCCCCATGCCAGAATAAGAGGCTACTCGGTCGAGCTAACCATAACCTCCTTGGTCCTAGCTAGGAGGTTCCAAGGGAACCTCATGCCTGATGAATCTAGGAGGACTATCTAGATAATCAAATGCATAAATATGACCTCCCACTATGAGAAGAATCTAGCTTGGTACCACTCCTCGATGTGGATGCCCCCATGATCAATGCGGCCCTGAGCCTCAATGCTCTATCTACCAAATATCGCATCAAACATGACCTTATTCATCATGGTAGGAGAGGAGGTGATGGCCTCGCCATCAATAGGTAGGTGGAAGATGTGGTAGACATCCTCCAGAGTCACAGTCATTTCACCCATCGAAAGGTGAAATGTATTGGTCCATGCATCCCAGCGATGGGCCAATGTAGTCATGTATGCCTGATCAAATCTGATGGTGGGGAGGTCCAGGACGTACCGAAACCCCATGATAGCAAACCAATCCCACTCCACGTTAGTGAGAGTGTGGTGTAAGTTTCGAAGGAGATCAGTCTCCCTCGCTCTGTTCGTCAAGGTTTGAGTGAAAGCAATCAAATAAATAAGAAAAATAATTAAAAATGACTAAAAAATGGCAAAAAAATCAGAAAATCTCATGAAAATGCAAAAACATGATCAAAAATTTCAAAAAAATCAAACAAAAGCACTTCAAAATTGCAATAAAATGCATTAATTCCCAAAAATTCAAAGAAAAATGGAAAATTTTGAAAATTTTTCCTAAGGGCATCGCATCGTGGGTCGGAACCATGGTCGATGAGGTGATAAAAAATGTGACCATTGGGATTTAAATCCCATCATGGATGATAGTCGTGGTCCCCAATTTGCCAATTGGGAACCGTGTCTACCACCCACGGCTAAGGAACATGACCTTTTCAGGGTCATTTCCTTCCCAAAATAATCCCAAAATTAAAAACCCTCCCCTATAACCTAACCTATGCTAAACCTAACTAGGGTGAGGTTCATTACTAGTAGTTTAATGTGGTTCATTTAACCCATTGCTTAGTGTGGTTAATTTTAATCTAGTAATTTGCAAGCGTGGTCTCGGTTTGTGTGTTACCTTGGAAGCACCGGCTCTCCCGCTAGTCGAAGCTTTCGGTTGGTCGACCATCGATGTGGATAGAAGGGAATCAGTGAGGTTTGTAGTAGCGTTCCATGTCAGAATTCACTTTTTACCTCTCAGAGCTCTCAGTTTTACTAGTAGTTTCAGGTAAATAATGAAAATTTTCAAATGGGAAAAGCCTTATATATTTTTTGAATTTGGTTCGGACCACGTTTGACAACCGTGGTCCCCGAATTAGGGTTTTCCACCTACGGATCTGAGTCACGGTCAAGGAAATTGAACTTTTTAACCGCTTCTGACAGATGCGGTCAACAAACTATAATAAATGCTCTCAATTCCCACCGTGGAGAGCTGTAAAATAACAAATTAAAAATACCCACCAGACCAGATAATTCAAAAAAACAAAAATACAAAAAAATTAGATAACATTAAAATCCAAATGCACCTCGTATTTAGTTATTTACCCTATACACTTGGTGGTTGCAGCGACTTGCGCTCCATGCAATATAGCAAGATGAGTAAATTACCATAAGGACATTTGGGGTAAATTAGTCATCGCTGAATTGTATGCTTCATTTCAATCCCTAAGAAGGCCCAGACGATCGGACTACTCCAGGGGAATGAGATATTCATCTCAATTCTCCTATGATATTTTTAGCAAATCATCGACAATATGATTCAACATAAGCATAATTGGAATTATCCTCATTTTGATTCCCTAAGAAGGCCTTCGTGGTTGGACCGCTCCATGGGATAGAAATATACAATTATTATTAACAGTTGCAATCATAGTTGATTAGGCCTTGCCAATAATTCAAATGCTAAATCTTTAAATTTGTTCAAGATCATTCATAGTGGTCAAGCAACCTCATCACTTCATTTAATTGTCATTACCCTCATCGACTCATCGCTTGAGGGGGTAGTCATAATATCAAATCATAATCAAAGTCAATAGAAGATCCCTTGATCGTAGATCCCTAGATCTTGTCAAAATTATGTTCATCTTACGAATCATTGCCAATGACTATCATAAGCTTACCCTCTACTGGGGCAAAAAGCAAATATGATAGTAAGTTAGTAGCTCTCCTCCTTTCAAAATCTATATGGTGCGAAAGCCTATAGTAGCCCTGAGCTGACCGATCGACGTTGGAGCTTGCCAAAGCTTTTTCAAATTTAAGCCTTCCATCCAGTTGGAAGCAATGATTCTAGGATGCGCGTCTTCTTTGCAGGACTCGGGCATCTAATGTTGATCAGACCAATGATCATCATCCAACCTACGACATCATTTTAGGAGGTTTATTTTTGCTCAATGTTGTTCGATCTCACAACGCATCTCAAAAGGGGCATCTATAGACACCTAAAACGTGTCATGTCGAGGTGACTACTCATATGGGACATGCTAGAAGACCATATGGAAGACCTTGGATAGATACCAAGGTATAGCAGTGGTTTTTACCACTCAATTTGGGCACCTTTGCCTAGTCAGTGCTAGCCGCTGTTGACACCCATGGTTAGCAGAGCTGACCGCGCTTGTCAGCCACGGTCAGGCCTCAAAGTCAGTTGGCCTTTGACCAATTCAAAGTTGGTTCAAATGGCCAATTGGTTGCAGATTGGAGCGGTTTGAGTGAGGAAGGTTCCGGATCCTTCCATCCAACAAGCTCAACTACCCAATCTTGTTCTTGGCTTCCTCATGAAGCCACCCCTAGCCCTTGGCAAATGCTATAAAACCCCCTCCAAATGGGAGAAAGATATAGATGAATCTCGAGTTGAAATGCAGTGAAGCCCTATCGAATTGCATACTCACTTACATGCATTGAGAGGAACACTTTTGCTGCCCAATTGGAGATCACATGCCATGGAGGTCCTAGGAGGCTAGGAGATTCAAGAAACATGAATTCGTGCAATCCATGCACCAACTGAGCAATTCAACTGCCAAATCTATCAGAGGACACAGTGGCGACCCTTGATCATCAATTCCTCAAGGAGAATTGAATATTGGACACCAAATTAGGAGGGCAAGAACATTTCAAGCTCAGCTATGGCTATCAGCTATGGTGGACAGTGCTCACCATGCATCAGACCCATGGTCAGGTTGTCATCTTCAATTTCCTTGTTTTCTAGTTGTAGGATTTGCTTAATTGTATTAGATTAGACATATATCATGTTAATTTGCTTTAGTAGAGACTTTGACCGGTGCAATTAGAGTTTTTAGTCATTTTCCTTCACTTTTGCAATTATGGCACTAATGGTTCTTTTCATGCTTCCATGCTTTCAATTTCGTAATTAAGTCAATAGATAGCTAGATCTACTTTTGCTTATATGTTTGTAGCAATATTTTTAGGTTTAATATAAGTTTAGTATGTTTCTTGCACTTTCTTGATTTCATGCTAGTTATACTACCTTTTATGCAAATACCTCCTAAAAGCCTCATCAAGAGAGGCCTCCTTTGTTGCTAATTGCTTCTTGTTGTTTATTGCATGCAGGACTAACAGGGTTTTGAGATGCAAGGCAACAAATACCTCTAATCATGGAGAAGAAGGTCATCGACACCTTGGAGCAGTTCGTGTCCATTTAGAAAGTCTGTGTATTGCACCTACCCTGTTGGGGCTTTCAAATTGTGTTAATTGTATCAACATTTGGGTGACCCTAAGAGGGGCATGATTGTAACCGAGATTTGATTCAAGATTAATAAAAGAAACATTCACTTTCTTGTCATATGCAATCTTGTCTTTCATTTCTTGCTTTAATGATTGATTTCAATTAATGTATTAGTTAGGTGTATGCTTTTTAGATCGGTACAACAGGTACAATGGCTCCAACTCGCAATGGAAACAAGGGAGAAAAATATTCTAAAAAAAGAGTATCCTAAAATATTTTAGCAATATCTCAAAATCCGAGGAGGCATCAAAATCCATGGAGGGAGCAGAACCTGCACAGTTACAAGGTACATACCTATTTTACCTACTTAATTAGTAATTTTAATAAATAATTTCAAAATATGATATAAAACATCTTTGAATGCAGATTACCCAATTGATCCTGATATGCCTCTACTAGAAGATATTCCCCAAGATGAAATACATCACAAAAATTTCATCAACAATGACATTGAACAACTTAAGCAGTTACAAGGTACATACCCATTTTCCCTACTTAATAGTAATTTTAATAAGTAATTTCAAAAAATGATATAGAACATACTTGAATGCAGACTACCCAGTTGATCCTGATATGTCTCCACTAGAAGATAATCCCCAGCCCCAGGATGAAATACATCAAGAAAATTTAATTAACAATGACATGCAACAACTTGAATAGAATCCTGAAATTGGCATACAAAGTCAAAATGAAAATGATCTTTCCAATGAAATGTACACTACAGGGGAATCTTTGGTTAAGTCTAAGAAATGTAGACGTAGAAGTTCAACAAGCTGGATTATTGGAAGGATATTTCAGTTTGAATGGTCATCAAAGTATCCATTTATTGAACCAGTGTTGCAAGAAGATAGTAATGCAGAACCAAAAGAAGCTAGATGCATTATTTATAGTTGGAAATTAGGAAAAGATAAGAGAATGCAACCTAAGATAGATACAATAGAGAAACATTGTGGAAAGGTTTATGTTAAAGTAAAACAAGTTGATGGAACATTTAAGAGAACCCACAGGTGGAAGAATGCATCAGAATGTGCACATGTGAGATATGCACTAGATTATAAAAAAGTGATGAAACAAAAACAAATACTATCTGAGAATGGTGGAATGATTACAACACAGTTTCAAAAAATTCATAAAATCACGTTAGCTTCAAAAAGCTTGCAGTTTGCTATCGTATTTACTATTCTTAAAAAAGGTAGAGCTATGTCAGACTTTATTGATTATAAGCATCTCTTTCGACTAGCTGATGTACACAACCTCCCTAATGCTCATTGGTCAGATCGAAGTGGTTGGGAAATGGTAAAATATCTATCTTTAGTTGAGATGGAGGACTTGAAAGAGAATGTTAAAAATTCTAAATTTATTTCACTTTCTATTGATGAGGTAACTACAATTGACAATACATCTTGGATTTGCATGCATGTTTACACCTTTCAAAATCATGTAAGGCAACCTCATTTGCTAGCAATACATAAGATGGTGGAAAACTGTAATGCTGAAAATCTTTACAATGTTGTTGTTACTAGCTTAAAGGATATTGCTAGAATGGATGATGCAACAATAGCCAGTAAATTAATATGTGTTGGAGCTGATGGTGTTGTTGTAATGCAAGGTAACAGAAATGGTCTTTGTGTTCGACTTCAAACATTTGTTACCCCATATTTGATCCCGATTCACTGCATGGCTCATAGAATGAATCTTGCATACAAAATTGTGAGCACATTTCAAAATGTTGCAAGAGTTGAAGAACTCATCCGAGAAGTACATTCATATTTTTTGTGCAGTCCAAAAAGGTTTGCAGAGTTTCAACAATTCACACTAGGACTTACAGAAAGTAAAAAATTGTTGCAAGATGTGGATACCAGGTGGATTTCATTGTTTCAACCCACAACAAGAGTTTTCAAACAATATAAATCCATAGTAGGCTTTATGTATGAAAATCAGAAGGGCAATTGATAAAGCGAAAGATTTGTTATATCATATGAGAGACCTGGAAACACTACTCACTTTATGTGGTATTCTTCCAATGCTGCATGAAATGAATACATTGATAAAACTTGCACAACAAAGATCCATTTATATAGTTGATTTCATCAAAGTTAGAAAACATATTTGTGTGCGTCTCGATACGTTATATTTATCAAGTGAGAATTTTATGGATCCTGTGTTTGATGATTGGAGAACTCTAACAAATGTCAATGAACAAAATAGTTTGTTGCAGTTCAACATTCACGATCATCTTTGTATTAATGTTCATGGAAAAGAGATACCTTTATATTATTTTGATAAGTGATTGGACATAGTTAGTGAAGATTTTGAACAGATGCCAATCACATACAACAAATTTGAAGAAGTTTTACAGAATACAAGGATTAAGTTGAGAAAAATAGCAAAATCATTGACAAAAGAAATTAGAAGTCATTTTCAAAGAGATGAGTTGCTAGAAGCAATGGGTGTGGTTAACCCTACATTTTGGGATTCAGGAACAGATTATAATAGCAAAAAAAACTTGTTTATAAAATATATGGGTAAACTTATCGAATATTTTTCTAAAAGTGTGGAAGTCAACAGTACTGAGATCAATGGTATTTTGAATAAAGATCTTTTGACCAAACAATCCTCATATTTTGGAAATACAATGCTTGATCAAATTCCACTTTTGACTAATTCAAGCGACCTAGGTTCTATTATACGTTTGTGGAAAAATATATACCCTAGTATTGTCTTACAGGAAACGATGAGCGAATATTTCCACTTATATGAATTGTGTCAAACAATGGTTTTGGGATCAGTGGAAGATGAAAGGGTTTTTAGTGCATTGTCTTTTGTGAAATCTAAAGTTTGTAACCGACTGGATAAAAATTTAGAAAACTGCTTGAGAATATATGTCTCTTCTTATGAGGTGCACAATTTTCCTTATGATAGAGTTGTGGCATATTGGCAATCTATAACAAGCAGAAGAGGTATCACGAATATTGATAATGATGATGATGAGGAAATTGAGAACAATGATCTGATTGTTGAGACACAGAGATCAACTACGTCTACAAATGATGTTGAAGATCAGAATTATTCGTTTCAACTTCCTCCGATGTAATATTTGCAATCTTTTTGCAACATATGTCCCTTTGATAGATGGAATTTATACATATTGCATGATATTTATATAATCCTGATGTGGGGAATCAAGATTATGAAGTTTTGTTTGGATTAATGTGTTTGCATATTTTTGCAACATGTCACATACATAATTACATTGCATGATTTTGTTTTGGATTGATGTTACATGATTTTGTTTTCCTTGGATGGATATAATGTCAAATATTTTGTTCAAAATTATAGGCTTTGCCCTACTGTATATGAAATTTTCCTTAGATGGATATAATGTCAAATATTTTGTTCAAAATTATTGGCTTGCTTTGTTGTATTTGCTTTGTAACATAGGATTGCTTTGTTGTATATGAATTTTTCCTTGGAGGGACAATGTCAAATATTTTGTTCAAAATTATATGTTTGCTTTGTTATATGAGTATTTTACTATTGTTAATGATGGATATAATGTCAAATATTTTGTTCAAAATATGTGTTTGCTTTGTTGTATGAGTATTTTACTATTGTTAATGATAGATATAATGTCAAATATTTTGTTCAAAATTATGTGTTTGCTTTGTTGTATGAGTATTTTACTATTGTTAATGATGGATATAATGTCAAATATTTTGTTCAAAATTATAGGCTTTGCCCTGTTGTATATGAAATTTTCCTTGGATGGATATAATGTCAAATATTTTGTTCAAAATTATTGGCTTGCTTTGTTGTATTTGCTTTGTAACATAGGATTGCTTTGTTGTATAAGAATTTTTCCTTGGAGGGACAATGTCAAATATTTTGTTCAAAATTATATGTTTGCTTTGTTGTATGAGTATTTTACTATTGTTAATGATGGATATAATGTCAAATATTTTGTTCAAAATTATAGGCTTTCCTTTTATATAAATTTTCCTTGATGATATAATTCTTTTTGTTCAAAATTATTGGCTTGCTTTTGTATTCTCTACTAACTAATTTCCCTAAAATTACCTCATTGACTCACTTGGGTCATCCCTCAATAACTCAACCAACTCACCTGATCATCCATCAAATAAACCCACTCACTTAGGTCATCCACCCACTCACTTGGGTCATCCCTCGAATGAAGCCTACCGACTCACTTGGGTCATCCCTCAAATAAAGCCTACTGACTCACATGGGTCATCCCTAACTCACCTAGGTCATCCCTTGAATTAAGCCTACTGAATCACTTGGGTCATCCATCATACCCTGACTCACTTGGGTCATCCCTCGAATGAAGCCTATCGACTCACTTGAATCATCCCTCGAATGAAGCCTATTGACTCACTTGGGTCGTCCCTCGAATGAAGCCTACTGACTCACTTGGGTCATCCCTCGAATGAAGCCTATTGACTCACTTGGGTCATCCCTAACTCACCTAGGTCATCCCTCGAATGAAGCCTACTAACTCACTTGGGTCATCCCTCGAATGAAGCCTATTGACTCACTTGGGTCATCCCTTGAATGAAGCCTATTGACTCACTTGGGTCATCCCTTGAATGAAGCCTCACCATTGATCATCCAACTCACTTGGTTCATCCTCAAATGAAGCCTATTGACTCACTTGGGTCATCCCTCGAATGAAGCCTACTGACTCACTTGGGTCATCCCTCGAATGAAGCCTACTAACTCACTTGGGTCATCCCTCGAAAGAAGCCTACTGACTCACTTGGATCATCCTTGACTCACCTAGGTCATCCCTCAAATGAAGCCTACTAACTCACTTGGGTCATCCCTCAAATGAAGCCTACTGACTCACTTGGATCATCCCTTGAAAGAAACCTACTAACTCACTTGGGTCATCCCTAACTCACCTGGGTCATCCCTCAAATGAAGCCTACTGACTCACTTGGGTCATCCATCGAATGAAGCCTACTGACTCACTTGGCTCATCCCTCGAATGAAGCCTACTAACTCACTTGGATCATCCCTCAAATGAAGCCTAGTGAATCACTTGGGTCATCCCTGACTCACCTGGGTCATCCCTCAAATGAAGCCTACTGACTCACCTAGGTATTTCATGAGAAACAAAATGTATTCCATTCATTCAAACAAGAGCTATTTCAAACACACATTCATCAACATTTGCATTCATCAAAACCAAGAGTTGTATTCAATTCTCTATAACTCAAACATTGAATATTTCATGAGAAACAAAATGTATTCTATTCATTCAAACATCAAGTTCATTACAAAGTTCATAACCAAATATATTTCATGAGAAAAAAATATATTCTATTCATTCAAGCCAAGAGTTATTTCAAACACCTATTCATCAACATTTGCATTCATCAAAACCAAGAGTTGTATCTAGGTTCAATTCTCTATAACTCAAACATTGAATATTTCATGAGAAACAAAATGTATTCTATTCATTCAAACATCAATTCATTACAAAGTTTATTACAAAATGTATTTCATGAGAAACAAAATGTTTTCTATTCATTCAAGCCAAGAGTTCATCAAAACAAAGATTTGTATCAAACACCTATTCATCAACATTTGCGTTCATCAAAACATTTATTTCAAATATGTTTCATTCAAACATCAGTTCATGAGAAACAAAGTTCATTACAAAGGACTGTGCATCCACTTTCAAACTATTGTGTTGAAGCGTATGTTTCAAGTATTTGTAGAGAATCAGATGAAGGATCTGGTTGCTTTTCTTCATGACCTTTCCCAGATGCCACCTCTAGTGTTGTTTCTCCTAACACACCAGCTCTCCATAGGTTCTCTTCACCAGTATTCAAACTTTCTACCAATCCCCTCTCCTCTATAGTTGGATCATCTTTTGGAGGTATTTCGTTCTCTTGTTCTGCAAGCAAAATATTTGGATCCAATTTATGTTTGATGATGATTTTTATGAGGGCATCATTCTGTCTAACGGTCTCATAGAATCATTCTTTGAATTCAATTACATTTTGTATACTTTGCTTTGCGGTGCCCAAAAATACCTTCATGCTTTCCACTTGATTTTTGACATTCTCAAAATTGGATTGCACAATAGAATATTTAAAATGTTAGTTAATGAAGATCAAAATATTATAAAAATAAATTAATTTAGAAAAATATTGTTGACTTACCTCTGCAACAACCTGGGCAACCTTTGCCACTTTAACTTTTTTTCTATCAATTGTCCACTTATTGAAATAGGCTTGAGCTTCAACATTCAGATTCTCAAGCATATTCAAAAGGTGATCTATAATTTCATCACCATAAACATCAGTGCCAGTGGCCTTTACAATTCTTGAGGTTGCTTCATATAACAAAGCATCCACATTTTTAGGGTGTTGTTGAACCAAAGAAAATAATTCTTCTCTTTTTGTATAATTTTTGTATCGGGCATTAATTTCCTTAGCTAGAACTTTTACCCGATACTCCCAAACTTTCAGTTCAAAAATATCAGAAAGCACGGTATCCTTCACTATGGCTTCTAAATTTTTTGCTATTAAATTTGATTTTGAAAAATCAAATATTTGATCCTCAGTAAGAGGAGCATCTTGACCAGTTGGACCGGGGGGAGGGGTGTTGTGAGCAGTGGTGGCTCTTCCACTAGTTTGCAATGTTTTATCAATGGTTTCTCCTCTTTGGGTTTGAATAATATTAGATGCTTTAAAACTTTTAGGAAACAAACCTTGGATAAAGAATTCCTTATCCAAGGGAGGAACAGACAACCCAAGAGAATCATTGAAAAGTTTTGAAACATTTTCCAAAGTTGGAAAGTTTGTAAGGCCAATGGATGGGCCTACTGAACTCTCATCATGTAACACTTTTCCACGCATATGTTGAGGCCTCATGAACTATTGTCTATGTGGAGGTGGTGGTGGTGGTCTAAAATGTTGCACGGGCTATTGTGATCGACCTAAGGAAAAATTAAAAAAATAAATTAAACTTTTGAAGAAAATATTTTAATAAAAATATTGGGAAACTCAATTTTTAATTGTATACCATGCTCTGATCTGGTTTGTTGCCATGTTTCAAACGTTTGTTCAGAAAATTCTATGCGGTATTGTTGTAGAGGACGTAGAGGCGGTGGCGGTGGATGTGCCATCATTTGTTGTTGGTGATGTCGACTTGAACCTACAAAAAATAAAAATAATATTTATTGTAAAAACAATTTGATAATAAAATTTACTAGGAAATTCTCAACTGTAATTGCACATACCAGATGTTGCTGTGTCATTTTTGGGTCGGACTGGTTCTAAAATTTGTCTGGGATGATGCCCTAAAAATATTTAAAAGTTTTAATTTAAAATAATGGTAAGTGCTAACTAAAACTAATTAGAGAATTCATGGTCATCCCTCATCGAGGGACGACCGGGTGAGTCCATCGACATCATGCGAGGGACGACCCGGGTGAGTCCGTTGACCATCGGATGAAGTCTACGAACTCACCCGGGTCATCCCTCACATGATGTCGATGGACTCACCTAGGTCATCCCTCATCGAGGGATGACCCAGGTGAGTCCATCGACATCATGCGAGGGACGACCGCCAGGGATGACTGAGTGTACGACTAAATGCGAGGGATGACATCCAGGGATAACTGGTTATCTTCCTCAAAAGAAACTTTACCTATGATGGCCTAGCTATCTTCCTCAACATCGATGGCATGTTGATGTTGACGTGAAGTAGAAGAGGGAGTTGGATGTGAAATAGTAGAGGGAGTTGGATGAACAAAAGTAGATTTTGAATATCTAATACATTTTGTAGACCTTGTTAGTGGATGTTCTAGTGAATGTGTGTCAGAATTTGCACTACCCTCTGGGTTTTTTCCCCTATTTATTGCTTCTCTTCTATTCAAAATTGACATCACTCTTCTCTGCATTAAAGCAAACTTAAAAATTAGAAATATAAACACTAAAAAATTTATTGTAATTTTTTTTTGTAAAAAATTACCTGCATCCGTTCGGTGGTTAAGGTAAGTGACTTCAATGTTGCATGGAGGGAGGTGGGCATGGTGGTATTGCTTACATTATAATATTCTTCATAATAAAAACCAATCAAGTAATTGCAAGTAGCAACAAGGGTAGAAGTGGCCGTAGTATTTGTGTGCACATTTTGAAGTTCATTTTTTATTTTGGTGGAAACATACGAGGACCAGTCATATTTGTTTTTCTGAGGCAACGCACAATATACCCCATAGCCCATAAAGGTATGTCTGATGTTCTTCCCTACAAAATAATACGTGACTAGAAGAACTCGACGATGGCTTTAAGGAACCTATTGTTAATAGACTGAAAAGGGAGGCCCCTTCTGGATGGAGTTGCATCCACTACAAAAACATTATAACAAAATAGAATGCTTAAATTGAAATGCTATGTTTAAGATATTCAACATATATAGTGCAGTAATATAATAAAGCAATAAAGTAATGTGCAATGAGATACTACACTAGATTTGAAAACAAAAGATCAATCATATGCACTTCTGCTTGTTATAGATTGCCATGAGGGAATTGAGTTCGTGGCATCATCAACATGTCCATCGTCCCTCGAATGAAGTCTACTGACTCACTTGGGTCGTCCCTCATCGAGGGATGACCCGAGTGAGTCCGTCGACATCATGCGAGGGACGACCTCTAGGGATGACTGAATACAAGGATGACTGAATGCGAGGGATGACCTCCAGGGATGATTGAATAGGGTTTTCTTAGTTTCTTAAGTTTAGCCACTACAATACTATTTCTTAGCAACATTAACATACCAACCAATACAATAATATATCATTTCAAAACATAAATAATATATATTTCCAAGTCCAACGAAATGATGTTCAACAACATACTATGAAAATTTACCCCTATCACACCATATTCTATTGCTATCACTTACAACTATATTTTTCAACCAAAAGAAAAATAATTACCCCTAAATATACCTCTAAATTTACCTATACATAAATTTACCCCTAAATTTACCCCTAAATTTACCTTTAAATTTACCTATACATAAATTTACCCATAAATTTATGCCTAAATATCCCATGCAAAAATAAATGACTCACTTCAGCATGTTTGTCATCCCTCGAATGAAGTCTACGGACTCACTTGGGTCGTCCCTCATCGAGGGATGACCTGAGGGAGTCCATTGACATCATGCAAGGGATGACCTCGGGACGATTCGAATGTGAGGGATGACCTCCAGGGACGATCGAAGGGGGTTTTCTCAGTTTCTAAGTTTAGCCACTACAATACTATTTCTCTCAATTACTATGAAAGGTAATTCCATGATAAGAAGATGCAGTTGAAAATAAATAAATTAAAATCTTAAAAAGGGAAGATTTATTTCTTTCATGACAGTGATAGTGTACAATGTCCCATCCCTGTTCATGCCATATTCTATCGCTATCACTTACAACTATATTTTTCAACCAAAAGAAAAATAATTACCCCCCCTAAAAATTTACCCCAAAATTTACCCCTAAATTTACCTATACATAAATTTACCCCTAAATTTACGCCTAAATATCCAATGCAAAAAGAAATGACTCACTTCAATGTCCATCGTCCCTCGAATGAAGACTACTAACTCACTTGGATCATCCCTCATCGAGGGACAACCCAGATGAGTCCGTCGACATCATGCAAGGGATGATCTCCAAGGACAACTGAATGTGAGGGATGACCTCCAGGGATGACTGAATGGGGTTTTCTTAGTTTCTACTGCTATCACTTACAACTGTATTTTTCAACCAAAAGAAAAATAATTACCCCTAAATTTACCTATACATAAATTTACCCCTAAATTTATGCCTAAATATCCAATGTAAAAAGAAATGACTCACTTCAACGTGCTTGTCATCCCTCAAATGAAGACTACTGACTCACTTGGGTCGTCCCTCATCGAGGGATGACCCCGATGAGTCCATCGACATCATGCGAGGGATGACCTCCAAGGATGACTAAATGTGAGATGAATGTGAGAAATGACTAAATGTGAGGGATGACCTCCAGGGATGATTGATGGGGTTTTCTCAGTTTCTACTGCTATCAGTTACAACTATATTTTTCAACCAAAAGAAAAATAATTACCCCTAAATTTACGCATAAATTTACCCCTAAATTTACCTATACATAAATTTACCCCTAAATTTACGCTTAAATTTACACCTAAATTTACCTACACAAATTCTAGTTTGTTTGGATAAAATGAAAATTAAAATTTACAATTTGGAAGACATACCTTGTAATGTTGTGGATGAGAGCTCATAGTAAGTCTCTAGATAGATTTTTTCATCATCCATCAGAGAAAACTTTGATGAGATGCATTCACAATTTTTATGGGGAAGGCCTATTAATCGATGCACATTAGATGGTTTCACCGAGAAAGAAAGGGTTTTATTGTTTATCGTCATTGTAACAACCGACCCTTGATTTTCATAGGACTGAACAATTGTATTTAGCAAATGAATGTTCGTGTCAAATTGGGGCATCAGTGCTAGCCCTAGCAGCCCGGATTCCCTCATCCATGTTGAATCGTGGTTGGGATCATTGATAATTTATGAGATGAGCGGGCAAACCAGGTTTTTGAATGTAATTCTACCTTGATTGGAAGAAGTTGTGGCCATTGCTGGTACTTTGGGGGCTTGGAAATAGTTTTTGAAGGTTGGGGTTTTTTTTACTGTGCATAAAATGATGTGAGTGCATTTTGAAGGGTTTATATAGACGTTTGCATGCGGAGTCATAACGAGATGGTGACACATGGTAATGGGTACAATATGTGGCACAAAATCAAGCTATCATCCCTCAAATGTTGACTTCTCTTGGTCGTCTCTCATATGATGTCAGTCATCCTTGGTTGTCATCCCTCGCATGATGTCGACGGACTCACCTGGGTCATCCCTCGATGAGGGATGATCCAAGTGAGTTCGTAGACTTCATTCGAGGGATGACGAACATGATGATGATGCCACGCATGATGTCTATGAGGGATGATCCAAGTGAGTCCGTAGACTTCATTTGAGGGTCATCCCTCGAGTGAAGTCTATGGACTCACCTAGGTTATCCCTTGAATGAAGTATACTGACTCACTTGGGTCATCCCTGACTCATCTGGATCATCCCTCGAATGAACCCTACTGACTCACTTGGGTCATCCCTGACTCACTGGATCATCCCTCAAATGAAGCCTACTGACTCACTTGGGTCATCCCTCAAATGAAGCCTACTGACTCACTTGGGTCATCCTTGACTCACCTGGGTCATCCCTCGAATGAAGCCTACTGAATCACTTTGGTCATCCCTCGAATGAAGCCTACTGACTCACTTGGGTCATCCCTGACTCACCTAGGTCATCCCTCGAATGAAGCCTACTGACTCACTTGGGTCATCCCTATGATCATGCATGGGAATCAGAGCATGTTTAGTGATTATTTATATCTTATGGTATGTTTGTTGAAAATTTTGGTGAATTCACCTACTTTTTTTCTTGTGAAAAAAAAATAAATTCGCCATAGCCTCTACATGACTTTGCACCATATTCGCCTTGGTTTCGAAACTGATTTGCCTTAAATTTCTATATACATTTTTGGGCATACCCCTTATGCATAACCCTGGTATCAACCTCCACTTCCACCACATGACACACAAGCTAATGAGATTCAATCCAAGATATGGAACACATATAGGGGGTGTGACAGCCATAGCTTCCTCCTTTGATGTGCATTTTGTTTTATCAAATCCTATGGATTTTGTACCATCAGCTATAATATACAAGATACTAGGACTACCACCAATTTAGTGTTGTGTGTTCAATGATCATATTATGGGATTATCAATGTGAGATGGCAGAACCTTATAGGATAGTATGGGTATCTAGGAATTTTATATGCCCACACCTAGATAGGTCACTCCCTCTCCCAAACATACATTAGATACATCTCTAGGGAAAGGTAGTAGGTAGGATTAGTGGGCCACTCCCTACACATGCTCCTATAATAGGATGTCATCAATAGAGGACAAGGAAAAATGATAATGGATCAAAGGTATAGAAGCCTAGGGGATGCAAGGAGGTCATTATTGTAATCCCAATAATATAAGTCCCAACTAGTTAGATAATAATGGAGATACACCTTTTATAGCATTGAAAGTCATCTAGAGTAGCATATCCATGGATAAGTGATTCATCTTTGGGGTAGGAGGAGGTTACCACCAAAGGATAACTATGCTACACATAGCAATATCAAAGGATATAGAGGATGAATGGGAGGACTCATAAGAGGGCACACTCATAGAGGAGGTCTATGTGTGTAAGGTTGACATGGATACAATCAACCTAGAGAGATCTTAATCTAAGGAGGATAACACAAGGTGAACTAACAACCTAGGTATACCCCATAAAACTAACATAGACTCAACTCAGTTTGTTTAATTCTATTGTATGCATAGTTATATTAGATTCACATGGTTTGTAATTATAATATTAATACATGATCTAATTATTTTTATTTTCATGTGATTATAGATACATCCCAAGGATTAAGATATCTAATTGGATGACTATAATATTTTGGGTTATATAGTGGAATTTTATAGCCTAGAATGAGTGTCACCATCCTGGGTCAATCTATTAGAATTATTGTCTAGCCTCCCTAGCCAAACCCACTAGCTCAAAATCATTTTGAACCAAGTACAAAGAGGATACTACATAGCATGTTAGAATTTTAATAGGGAGAAATAATTACAACTAATATGGGAGACCCTAGAGAGGGAGTGTGCCCTATAGAAATAATTGACATAGGTATAACTAGAGTTAGCATGGATGCAAGGGAGCTAGTGGGGCTAAGGATGTTTGTATCATGGAAATCCTACTCAAGGACATCCTACACCATTGCATCGGTGCTCAAAATCATCTAAGGTGCATAGGATTTTATTTTAGAGCCATATACCCTACATATTTTTATGTATCATAGATAGTTTTTTGTTGTAGATACCATGGCATGCCTAGTAGCATGTACATAGGATTCATTGGATGATGGGGCTATCTACTCAAGCTATAATTTTGCTTAATATGATGTCACTCAGTGCCCCATGTTGTATGGTGTACCCATATGTACTATATTAGATTATATATATATATATATATATATATATATTAATATTATGTGATACTTTCTCATTTAACATGATTTCTTTCTGGTTTTTTTAGTAGTAGTTATATGTATTCATGATGTAAAATTTTAGTTTCAATAAACATACTTACAAGATTTTTTAGATAGACAAAAAGACTTCACATAACACCTTACTTAATACTATATATGATGTTTCATCAAAAAACTTGTACAAATATAGCAAGACTTTGCATAACACCCTACTAATGATTAAATATGACACATCACCTAAAACCTTGCAAAAACAATAGAAGACAAGCCTCATAAGCAAGCAAAAAATAATAATGAACCATCAAGATGACACCACTGATAGGAATCCATAATTGATTTATACCTTAGTCAATGCAACCTCCCTATAGTGTCCTAACATTCATGATGTATCAAACAAGTACACATGTTGCTATAATAGGTAAAATAAACTACATGTACTATTTAACAAGTGTGATTTATTAAACAAGGATACTCATTACTATATTAGAGATAAACCAATATAATCCAACTCATGCCACAAATGTGGTGCAAATATTTACCCCTCATTCCAAAAATATCCTATAATATATAGTAAGAAAGGTGTGTTAAACAAGCATGCTCATCATTGCAATAGAAATTAAATAACTATAGTACATGGCCAACATGATGTGTCAAGAAGCATACCCACCACTATAGTGATAAATATAAACCACAAGATAGTATAAAATTAACATGATGTACCAACAACCATGTTCATCCATTGTCATGAGGTTGACCAAGAGAATCCAATTCACACCACAAATGAAGTATAAATATATATCCCCTGGTCTATATTATACCCTACCATATCTTCTAAGCACAATGTCCATCAAATAGAGTAAAATATATAAAGAAAACAAATAATGGTTTAGATATGCATTGTAGTGCTTCCAAGGCTAAAATATCCTATTAGGAAGAGAACCTTCAATCCCCCACTACAATGGTTTAAGTTTGTACACTAAAGTATCCACCAAAGCATGATGTGTCAATAAGAACACTTACCACTATAATGGGAGGTGATTTAGATTGATATATTAATGTATTGAACAATTTTTATGTGTATTAAAATTTAAAATATTTTATTTGTGTTCTTACCACATACCATATGGAATATGGCATGTATTGAACTAAGGAGGTTGTTTAATGGCACTTAAAATTAAGGTATCGATATGAAACAATAGGAAATAACTTGAAGACATGATGGTGTCCCTTGATATAAATAGTGACACCATCATGTTAGAGAGTGAACAAAGTTATCAATAATAAATTCCAATAAAAACATATGACATACACTAGGCAACAAACAAAAGTAATATAAATCATGCAAATGAAAGAAAGCAATGTGAAAAAGTAATAGAAGCAACAAGAAAGTGGTTAAATTTTTAGATGATTAGAATGGACACCTAAAGTGGCAATCTTAACCAAGAGAGTAAGGACATCATAAAACACATAAATACATTCCAAAAATGAAGGATATATAGGACTTATACACATAAGGATTCAAAAATATGTATTCAAAGCAAAAAACAAGGCATGAAAAGCCACAAGAAAACCTAGAAAATCCCAAAGACTATACAAATAGTTCAAAAGGATCTACTCATAAAAGTGTTTGACATGCATGAAATTGGTGGCTTACTCTAACTCAACTTCATCCATTGTTTAAAATTTTATTTCCCTGGACCCATACAACTCCTTGATAGTATATGGACAAAGTAATATTTGTATAAACTTACCCTTATGTTTTTTATGCACCTTCAATCTTAAGGATAAGGTCCTTGAATTTGAAATATTGATGAAAAAAATTAATATTATACTGCTTGGAAACACAATGGTTGCAGGTTCTATTATGCTTAAGAGCACATAAACTCTTATCAATAGTAGTAATTTTGGCTTTCTTTGTTCATCTCTATATTTTATAAAAATGGTATCTTATGGGATGTGGAGAATGTAGGTGGAAAGAAGGTAAACAAACATGAAAGGAACCTTAATGTCAAGTGTGATGCAAATAACAAGTTATATGAGTTGTGAAATCATAGTTTTAAGCATTCAAATAATACACATATATTTAGAAAAAATAGAATAAGAAGATATATAACTAGTTTTTTATGTGCATGTGAAGGTTTTAGGAAAGTGAGAGAAGGAAATTCCTCACCATTTTTTTTATAAATAGAAGGGAATTTTATGGGTTGCAGGGACCATACGCATAGATAGGGAAAACAAACATAAGGGTAATTCCTCACATCCTTTAAGATTTTATAGCTTGCAACGAATATTTTTACAATAAGACTCTATCAAGTGTGTTATAGATAACGATATGTATTGAGTGCAAAGTCATTGATTTAAGAATTCAAATAGCATTAATTATCAATTTAACCAAAAATAACATAAGGGGATCTTAAAAACTAGTTTCCTATGTGTGTATGGATGTTTAAGACATGCAAGAGAAGGGAAGCCTTCATCTTCTCTATACCTTTTAATTTATATATAGAATAGAAGGTTGCATGGTGCAAGGAAACCCCATTCAAAAAGCCAATAAATAAACATGGGAGGTCTATTTTATATCCTTTAAGATTTTGTAGCCCATAAAAGAATATTTTCACAAGTTTGTTAAAAGTAGTGATCATTATGGATTAACTATATAATACCACAAAACATTAGTATTTAATGACATAAAAAAATCTTAATCTGAACATAAGTGAGAATTCAATAAGACTCATAAAATAAATCCCTAAGTGATATTTTATTTGAGCAATGTTTGGAATAAAACCAAGGTTTTATTTTGGGGGTATAAGATATTGAAATAAGAATACATGCCACTAAATTTTCTTAAAGTAAATAGGAAACAAAGTAGCAGGGAATAATTACTTGTTCTACTGAAGACTTGAAAACTTGTCTCTATGCATGTGTGTCATGTAGAAGGGTTTTAGGAAATGATCATAAATACAGGCAAAATATTTCTATTTCTTTTTAAGGATATTTCTCTAATTATAGATCAATTGGAAAAGGTATGTATTACTGTGAGCAAGATATTAAAAGGTATAATTTATTAGAATTGGATTAAAATTTTCCTCCACTTGTATGAACTAGGTTGTGGAATATAAGGTGTGAGGAACACATGCATGGAGAGTGGGTAAACATACATGAAGATAATTTAAAAAATAAAAATAATGGTATAAATGGTAAAGGGTGTGAGGACCACATGCATGGAGAGTGGGTAAAGATACATGAAGAAACTTTAAAAAAACATTAAAGGTATGAATGGTACAAATAAATTTTAAAATAACACAAAAGTACATTAAGTTGGTTTTATTGAAATAAGTCCTAATCTACTAGAATCATTTTTTCCTATGATTTAATCCACATAAATGTAATGAAATATGGAATTAAATAATCCACTTGAACAATTTATATTTATATAGAAAGTTATGTTTCTTATGAATAATTTCCTAATATAAAGTTTCCTAACAACTCTTATGATACATATGGGTAATGACAAATCTAAAAATCCGTTATAGAATATTACTCAAAAAATGTTTTCTAATTTTTTTTTTTTTACAACTAACAATATTTATTTATTAGCTTCAACATAAGTTTTTATATGCATTAGTTTTTTACTAGCATTTCATACTTTATTTGTATCAATGTATATTACCAATTAAGTTGGGTGGTTCTTCATCATAGATGAAAATGGTGTTGTATATACACAACTTTTGAATAAAGGGATATTTGGTCACATATAGTTTTATAAATGAGTTGCCTATTACATTTCAAATTGTCAAAATATTTTTTTGCAATTTTGGTATAAGATGTAAACTTATCTTCAAAAATTCAAATGTTAAGTAGAAGTAAAAGTTTTAAATAGAAAGGTTCCATTCCTTTATAATAATGGAGTGAAAAAATTATCAAATACTTCTTGTGGCATGTTATACCAATAGGTTTTGATAAATACGAAGATGAGCATTGCTTCAATCCACAATGTCCTAATCTAATTTAAGAAATCATACTCAATGTCATCTTCATATTTTGGATGATAACTTGAGATAAAAGTGTTCTTATTATTAATGAAATATATATCAAATATTTTTGTAACAATTCTAAATAAAAAATTATCCCATGAAGAGATTCAAGGAGGATAAAATGTTTATATATGACCAAGTAAGTTATTAGGTGAAATCTAAAAATATGAGGTATCATATGGGCATGGACAAAATGATCAAATGCAAATTTGGAGAAGATGAACTAAAATGGACTTCTAACAATTAAAACATATGAAGAACAAATAGTAGATGAACATGATGATGAATAAGAAGTTCTTTATAGACTTAATATTTGAAGAAGTAGAATGTTAAAATGATTTCCTACATTAAAATGTTATGCTATCAAGTGACTATTTTGAACTTTGGTTTAAATATTAATGAAATCAATACATTTATATAGAACCATTTTGTTTATTTGGATTGATTTATTCTACATGTTTTAAATTAGTTAAGTTTTTATTTTGAAATTATAGGAGTTATGGTTGCACTCTTTATGGCTTTCTTTGCATTATACTTTTCTTCTAGTCACATAGGCCAATTTTAGTTTTTCAAGGCAATTAATTATATCATTATTAATAGTATTTTTTAATCTAAAATCTAAGAAATGTAAAATATCTTGATAATTTATGAATATTAAAAATATATAAAATTTTAATATTCAATAATTATAATTTTAAAAAATATAATACTGTAACTTTGAAAGTCAAAATTGATTCTTTAAAATTTTGACAATTAAAATTTAAAAATATGATAGCTACATATTAAAAGTTTGATAGTCGCACTTTAAAAAATTGATAATGACACTTAAAAAACTGATAATCATGCTTTAGAAAATTGATAGTCATACTTTTGACAATTGACTTAAGCCTAGATTATCACTAAGGAGTCTAAATATAATAGAAAGAGTATTTATAAATATATATAATAAAAAAGAGTTTTCAAATGGATTGGTTCAAGGATAAAATGTGTCTACCACTGGTTTCTTGGGAACAGGTTTGCCAAAAAAAAGGAGTAGGGGGCTTGGGTTTTAGAAGACTAAGAAAACTAAATAAAGCCCTCTTGGGAAAGTGTGGGTGGAAACTGATAAAGAATAAAGAGGTAATATGGGTGAATGTTCTTTAATCCAAGTATTCGAGATATGATGCTAATTTTTGGAGGATAGGGATTTTTCCAAGGGCTCTAACTTTTGGAATAATCTCCAAGCTATCAAATCATTTTTGTTACAAGGTTTACAATAGAAAATTGGGAGGGGTAACAAGGTTATTTTTTGGAAAAAAATCCTTGCTTAAGATCATTCCCTTTAATCAGGACTTGGAATTTGGTGTCCTATATAATGAAGTTTCTCAGAATTATGGGACCATGGTTAGTGATTACATTATAAGGGAAGACAATATACCCAAATGGAAACAAATTGAAGTTGAAGATTTGCACCAAAGAAGGAACAAGGTTCTTAGTAAATTGAATAGGATGATTTAGATATATTCCTTGAATAACCTAAACACTCAATATTCCTAGTGGTGGAAATTATCCAATCAAGGGACCTATTCGATCAAATATAGTTACTATTTGTTGGAAGGTGAAAGTCCTTGTTGGTTTTTGGCTTTGAATGTTTGGTTAAAGAATCTCACTCCTAAAGTTACCTTCTTTTGGTTCATCTACCAAAATAAGATCCTTACTATGGATAACCTTATGAAAAGAGGTTTTCAACTTCCAAATAGGTGCAACCTTTGTGAATGTATGTTGGAAGATGTTAACCATTTGAGCTTGAATTATCCCTTTGCTCAAGAAGTCCTCCATCTAGTTCTTAGTAGATTCCAAGTTTCTTGGGTCTTCCCCAACTGCCTTAGTGATATTTATCTCCAATGGAAATCCCCTTTCAAGAGTAAGAGGCTTAACTCTTTATGGGATTTTCATCTTCCTCATTCTTTGTGAGCTCTTTGAAAAGAACAAAATAGTCATATTTTTAAAGGGAAAAAAAGGGATAGTCTTGTTGTAGCCAATAGGATTTTCTCTCTAACTATGGAGAATGCTAGATTAGTTAAGTGGGAAGAGGTTTAGGAATCAAAGGAGAAAGGTATAATTATTGCTAATTGGGGTCTTGATCTAGTGATAGGTATATTTGATCCTCCTAAAAACATTTTGAGGTAAAAAAAATGGACTCCCCCTTTGGGTGGTATGCTGAAATTAAACTTTTATGGGGCAACTAAAGGGAAAAATGGACTTGCCAGAGCAGAAGGTCTAATAAGAGATGAAAATGGTAATATTTTGATTACTTATATTGAATTCCTAGGGGGTCAGTCTAGCCACTTTATAGAGGCTCATGCTATGTGCATGGGAATAAAATTGGTGAGTAATCTTTAGGTTAAAAAAGTAATTATAGAAGAGGATTCCTTAAACATGGTTAATTTGATAAAATACAAATTCAACTACAATTTAGTCTCTATTATTGGTGAAGCTCAGTATAATATAAGGCTTATGGAGGTAGTGGAATTTAAACATGTTTATAGAGAAGGAAATAGTGGAGTAGACTGTATGGCTAATTTTGGAATAACGTAAGAAGGGCTCAGTGTTTGAGAAGGAGACTTACCCTAGCAAGGTATTGCAATTGTTGATCATGAAAAATAAATGGGATTCACAACGATTAATCTTCAATTCATTAATAATTTGTTTGGTTTATTTCATAGAAGGATGTGGTGGGATCTTGAAAGCAGTATTATGGAAGATCGATTCTATGAATTGATGTTAAGGAGAATTTTTAAAAATAGATTATGGTACGACGACTCTAACAATGGTGTCTCTCATTTTGGCATGGTTTTTAGAATAAAGAATTTTGGTGATGTTGGCTCCAATTTGTACCACTATTTTCTAAGAAAATTTATTGTGTTTGACATTGTGGTCATTTAGGCCTCCTTTTTGTTAACATTTGCTTTCAAAATCTTTGTTTGAATATGTTGTGTGTAGGTGAGTACCTTCCCTAAGTTGTTTTGACCTGGGTATTCCACCCTAGTTGGATTGTGTTAGTGGCTAATGTATGTTGTAGTTCTAAGGACAAAAGGTTGGTGGGGTAGATTCATAGAGTTTTTTCCATAAATATTATCCATATATGTTTGTGTTAGCTAGATTGCAACTCATGATCCTTGTTTTGGTCAGTATGAAGCCCATGTGTTTTAGTAATGGTATTTTACTAGATGTTATACATTGGTATTATCTCTTATGGGTCAGAGACTTTAAGTATATGGACATATTACCAGGACTTCAAGGTGCATTGTCTAATAGAACTTATCCATAATAAAATTACCATGAAACTAAGATTTTATGCTTATGGTGGTGTCTAGAATGACTTAGTAGTAATTCCCATGGTGTCTTGGGATAACAACCCCTACCCAATTGTTGGTTAGATTTGGTTATGTAAATATTATATTCTTTTTTTGAGGATAATAAGTTATTAGGACTGGTGTAGTGTATTACCCATACAACTCAATTAGGTGTGTAGATGGGACTTGAGTATCCAAAACGACTTTGTTGGCTCCACACTTTGTCTACTCTACTCTGGTAACTCAAATGATGGTTCCATTTGTTCCTTGATGTTGTTGCACCACTTTGAAACCCAAAGTCACTATGCTTTCTTTACCAAACATTGCTATAGTTGGTGCCCTTTTGATTCCATATAAAACCATACAATTTTTTCCTTAAGTTATACCTCAAATATTGTTGCTTCTTCTAGTGGTGTGGGTGGCGATATACTAAAACCTCAATATGATATCGTGTTAGATTTAATTATTCAGTATTTTGTTCATTTATTTTATGCTCCTCTACCATGCTCCCAGATTTTTGTTTATCATTTGACTTTGCATTTGCTTCTTCTTTTAATTCTACTACTTTGTCTTCCTTCATCTCTATTTTAGCTTATTTTACTTCTTAAATTAGTTTTAGAGTTTCCTTGATATTGGACACAATTTCTTGGATCTTTTTTGTTTTTCCTTCCCAAGTCATTTTATTATATTCCACTTTTTATTATTCTATTTTTTTCTTGACTTGTTCCTCTACTATAAGTGCTTTTTTTCTTGTATTCTTGCTTCTTACATTAGAAATTATCTTGTATTGTTTTTTTTATCTACCAAAACTTCATGAACTTCTTTTGTATATTAATAATAATAGTACCCAAAGAATTTAAATGGATAACCAAAAACAATGCCTGCATCATAAATAGCATAAAAATTTGAATGTAAAATATATTTGTCCATGGTGATATTCAAATATTCAAAAATTTGAACATTCGTACCCTCAAGTTGTATGTCTTTGATTTTCTTTGTCTAAACCTACAACCTCTTAGCCAAAGACATATTAATGATATTATATCTACTACTAGGGTTTATAAAAATAATAACATTTTCCTTGTAGATTCAACCATGAACTTGCAAAATAAAATTTTAAAACTGAATAAATCCTTCTAACCACTCATTGGCTTATTTGATACCAAAAATGTGGTTCTTTCAACTTGCACATTGTCACCTATAATTTTTCCTTCTACTATGTCCTCTTTATTCATTTTTTTGTTCCTCCTAAAGCCTATTTACCTCTTTTGTCAACTTCATATTTTCAAAATTTTCTACATAGCCTTTGGTGCTTCTTTCATTCTATACACTATCATCCTTCTCTTTTTATTTTGTAATTGTTTTGAAAATTATTTGTTTGTTTATTTCTTCTACATATTTTGGTAGATAAAAACATTTTTTAAATATATTTGACTTGTCTAATTCCCATGTTGTCCTTCCTTCAATTTTCATATTATCACTCTTATCTTTTTTTTGCTAACTTCTAAAAAAATTTCAACTCTCTTTAGTTTCATTTATTCAACCTAGGTCTTGACTACCATTTTCCAAAATACCCGTATGATTAAGAATGCATATTCAAATTTTCTTGTATGAATGTATGTTGATGAGTCCACTTAAATTTTATAATCCATGATACAACTTCCCCATTAAGAGAATTATAAAATTTAACCTTTCCATTTATAATTATTTAAATATTTAAAAATTCTCCACCATCCCCTAGCATCATCATTCTTTCTAGTGAATATTGGCAAATCCATGACCTCAAATCCAAAAAAAATCAAAACTTGATTTTTTTTAATTCTTCAAGTATGCTCTATTCCTTTCAATAAACAATTAATTCTACACTCCAAACTAGCAACTATTAATGGTCTACTCCATGGATTATTTTTTGCACATAGATTAATAATTGTTAATGGTTTGTATATTATGTACTTCTGGCAACTAATAATGACTTGCTCTGCAAACTAATTTTTTATACTTGTGACCAAACTGTAAACTTATCTCTACCTATGAACAAATTATAAACTTATCTCTCTTTTATTTTTTAACAACTTCCACTTTTGTATTGCTATCAAATTGTAGTCTTTTATTTTCAAACTACTACCAAACTAGATTTTTTTAAAAGAAACAAGCACCTCTAGACTACTACCAAATTATGGCCTTTTTTCTAAACTATTACCAAATTGTAGACCTTTTTATTTCAACTACTACCATTGCAAACTAGATATTTTGGCACTGCTGCCAACTTATAGTTGCTACTCTATAGACTGATGCCAAATTGCAAGCTACTACTCTAAAGACACCTTTTTGGACTTTTTTCTCTAGATTGTCTAGTAGACTGTAACCTATCTACTTTTTTGAAGTTATGAAACTATTGTATACTATGGAAACTATGAGGAGACTCTTATTGAAGCTATTATTGATGATTATATGGTGATTTTGAATAAATCCTAGCAATGAAGTAGGGCTTATACTTTGACTTCCTAGTGTTGTAGATACAAATCGAACAACACCAAATAACTAAACTTAAACAAATGAACAATTAAAGAAAAATAAACATATGTGATTGCACATAAATAAATTTGATTTTTATTGTTGGATGGATTTATGATATTACAACCAAATATACCTCAAATTGGGGTTTTTACAAAACTTTATTGCTCAATACATTAATCTCAATATTCTAGGGTTCTCTAAAACCCTAGCCAAAAATTTAGGGTGGTGTCTTCACACTCGATCAATCCCAATAGAAGTGAGTGGGCTTCAGATATCCTTTGGTCAAACCACTCCATCTTAAAAAACTGCTCAATGCATGTATACTTCCAAACCTACACATAGAGAATGACAAAATAGGGTTAGTAGTAATTATGAGGGCTCCACTATGTGAGACCTCAAAAATTAATAAAAATTCTAAATACCTAGTAATAAATTGCATACAAATATGGAAATAATAAAACTTGTATAACAATAAAATATTTACCTTGTGAACTTGTTGTTTTCTGATCTATAGTCGTTGCAAGAATATGGTGCACGGATGCCCTAATGATACTCGAGGGTTAGTAGGACTACATAACTTTGGTCTGAAACACCCGTAGGCACTCGACGGTAGCAGATAATGTTCGTGGGTGCTTGATGATGGCAAAAATTGCCTAGCGATGCTTAATAATAGAAAGCATGCATTCAACAGTAGTGGATGGGTGCTCAAGAGTAGCAGAGAGGCGTTCAGGGATTGAAACAAGGTCTGTAGAAGCAGATCTACTTTAGGCAAGGGCTATGATGATAGATACAGTAGTGGATGTAAGGATGAGGGCAAGAAAAAGTGAATGCAAGGATACGAGGGACTCAAGAAAACTTAGGATTCTAGGTTGTTTAGAAAAATCAAGGGTTGAGCCATCAAAATAACTCCTATTTATAATCTTACCTAGAGTATGTTGGGGTTTCAACGACATAATTTGTGTGGTCAATATTAAAATGTGATGGAGGGTGGAGATTAAATATGCATAGGTGACATGGATTAAGGCGGATGAATGGCTAGGATTGGACCAAGATGGATGGCTGAGATTAATTTACACATATATACACATTTATTATATATAAATATAATATAAAATATTAACATTTAAATAAATATTAAAAATATATAATATATGTAAATAATGGGTAAAAATGGTGGGAAGACCTGGATGGATGACAAGTGGCTAGGATTTTGTGTCTATGGATGCCCCTTTTTGTATTGCGTTGTGTGAAACACAATGCAGTGCAAAAATACAAGACACCTATTTTGACTTGATGGTGAAGCAACTTTGTTGAGATGTGGACATGAGCTTTCAAACAAAAAAAAATTGATTAGATTACCCCCTCAATTGGTGAATGAGTTTGCAGATGAATCTCATGAGCCAATTGAAAATTGAGTGCAATTGGTTGTGTAAAAGAATGATGTGATTGTGGATTGTGTGAATGATGTAAATGTGATACCACTTTTGCCCCAATGGTGAAAGGCAGTTGGTGGAAGATGCATGTGATGAACTCTGACTTTGCCCTAACATAGAAAGGGGTTTTTTCCAAGTGTAGATGCCATGATCATGTAATATGTACCCCATTGTGGGAAAGTCAAAACCAAATATGGTTACCCCAAATTTGGGGTGATTCGATGTTGTTGAAGAATGTGCCTTGTAGCGTCATTGATATGCAAATATGAAGATGCTTAAATAAAAAGAGTCAACTTCGGAGGGTCAAATAGTGACTATCAAAAAATTCCTATGATCAAAACCAATCACCCTAGCTAAGGCTAGTTGCTATGATGACTATCAAGGAGATGGAAAATGATGAAATGTAATTTTGTCCATATTTTAAGCCCCATAAACTATGCCATCAATGATAGTTTTTGAGAAAATTGGTATTGGCATTGTTTTATTCAATTGGTCTTGCAAGCAGTCCCACCCTTGTTCCCAAGAGTTTTGATTTTATTGTTAAGTCTCTTTGTTTTTAGGTACACTCAAAATTTTGGTTGAGCACCCCAAATTTTAAAGGGGTGTGCAAAGCCATGCACTCCACATTTGTATCATGTGCCCCACTTCTAGTGGAGTGCACAAAAGTCCTAAGTGGTATGCAAAGTCATGCACCCCACATTTTGTGTCATGCACCCCACTTCTAGTGGAGCGCACAAAGGCCCTAAGGGGCACGGGGAGTAGTGCACTCCAATGTTGTATCGTGCATCCCATTTCTAGTGGAGTGCACAAAGGTCCTAAAGGGCATGTAAAGTCATGCACCCCAATTTTGAGTCATGCACTCTAGTTTGAATGGAGTGCACTAAGGCCCAATGGGGTGTGCAAACTCATGCACCCCACTTTTGAGTCATTCACTTCACTTTCAATGGAGCACACAAAAGTTAAAATGGGTGCACATTTCATCCATCCTGCTTTTGTACCAAGCACCCCATCTCATGTGGAGTGCACAAATGTCCAATGGGGCATGAATTTCATGCGCTCCACTTTTCAATCATGCACCTACTTTTATTAAGAGTGCACAAGTGTATTGAAGGTGCACAAATTTCATGCACCCCTCTTTAAATTTATGCACTCTAAATTTATGACACGTAAGAACGCTACACACAAGCCAATGAGAAGAGGACATGTCGATGGATTTGGTCCCTTCTTGTGGAGATCCAACCAAGCATATTAAAAAGACATCGAATAAAATCCCAATGAAATATTAATTCATGTGCCTAGCCCCGTGGCATGACAAATTAAGCCCACTCAACCAATAGAAAAGTAGAATCCCACCTAATATTTTTAATAGGAAGGTGGTGGATCTATCTCATAATATCAATGAGAGTGGATTGAATAGGTGCATGCAGAGATCATTGCAAGTACTGGTTGTAGAGGTGAGTTGAGCTAGTGGATAATTGAGAGGAATGATAGTGCATAGTGTTGTGATAACCATCCAATATTATGGCTTCAAATAGTGTTGTGATAACCGGGATAGTATATTTAAAGGCTCAAATTAAGGAATTGATGGGGGTCTGGTCGATGGCTAGAAGAACAAGAAGGGCCAAGGACCCAAAGGTGTTGCTTGATCAGTCCATTCCAAACAAGGATATCACACTAGACCAATAGTAGAAATTGGAAAATGTGACCATATACAGTTTCGACCCAACAAAAGAGGATAATAAACATCACTCGACCCTGATGAGGGGACTATTTATGAGGGCCCAGAGAGATTCTGGGAAGCCAATCCCAATCTATAACAAATGGACAACAAACCTCAACATATTGGTTTACCCTAGGATCTACCACTCGTCAAACCTCTTGGCATGGTTTGTGGTGGCATACGACCCCAAAAATAGGATGATCAAGAACCATGCCAATTAGGTGTTATTCTAACTTAATGTTGATAGAATCATAAGGATGTTTGGGCTCTCCACAATAACATTAATATTGGACTTTCATGTATTGTCCCTCCAATCCAATTTTATGCTTAAGACCTCCTTCTTGGGTAGGCTCTTGAAGAGAAACAAACATATGCCTCCTCATTTCCTCATAAAAAAATCCATTTTGTACCCATGGATGTAGGATTACGTAGATATGATCAACCTGGTACTAGGAATGAAGGACTTGGAGCAGGTTACTAAGGAGGTCATGTTCTTAATAATTCAGTGCAATAGGACAGATAAGACATCTATGTAATGATGGGATGAGTTCATCAGTGATAACATCAATAAAGAGTTGATATAATTATAGGAAGCCATCCTGGCAAACAAAGAACAACTCCCTCCTTTCTCCTACTACTCATTTTTAATTCACCTTGTTATAGGTCAATTGGAGTAGTCCTTAGTTTCTAGAATAGGAGGAGTCAATGCTACAACAATCTAGGATAGATTATTGTGTATACAGGAAGGATGCTCGAGTTATGCAACTTTCTTCAAAAATATTTTCCCCATGATCCATGCTCGACTATGTGGGGAAGAACCTAATAGATTTGGGGTTGGATTGAGGATGTTTCTACAAGAAGCCAAATCGTGAGATTTCTTCTATACATAATAATACTCTTATAATAGATTGTGTGGGTAAAAGTTGCCCCTGAAAGCTCTACCAAAGTATTGCCTAAAATCCATAGCCATTTTGGAGATAACCAAGAAAATTGTAGAGGAGGTCAAGGTCTGGTCTATAATAAATAAGGGAGGAGTCCCATGGTTTTTGGTACCCTATGCAATGGGCCCCTATACATACCTAGGCCACTTCTCTTTACTTCGGGCCATCTAGAATATGGACACATACTATTTTTAGGAGATCACCTAGAGGCCCTACGATCCTCATGGCTATCACAAATAGATTGTCTCTATGAAACTCTCCCTTTTGTAGGTTACGCACAGGAAGGATGACTTTCAAGATGAATGTAGAAAGCTCTTAGGAAGGGCCAATCCTTATATTTGATATGGTGAATGAATAATAGACCTCACAATAAGTTAGAGGTAATGGGATATTACAACTCTAATTTAATATTACGTAGAGCATTGTTGATTGAAAATGTGGTCCCTTTGGTCCCTGTTGCTCCTCTAGAATAATTCTAGAACCCACCTTCTAGATCGTTGATCAAGATTCATATTAATTGAATTCATGATGAAAATAGTAGATGTAGCTCACCAAGAGAAGGAAAATATCCCCGCATATTCTGGCTCCTCCACTACTACATCAAAGGAAAAGGAGTAAGTAACTCATTCCTCATATCAAGTACAAAGTGTTGCATCATCAACCCAAGTTTTGATATCCCCCTCCAGCCACATTGACCTGGCGGTTGGCCAGTTCTCTTTGTTCTCCACCACCTTGGTGATTAATCAAAAGGAACATCCAATTCCTCCCAAGGCTCTAAATAAAATATTGTAAATTAAGGGAATGTCAAGCATACTCAAGGAATATGAAGTCCAGGTAGAAATCCCTTTGCATTCTCCTACAATTTTGAATCATCATATCCAAACATTGATAACTTCACACTGTCCAGGGTGAGAGATGCAATCCAATTCACCACTGATGAAGAAGATCATATGCATGATATGGAGAAATAGAGATCTCTCAGTAAATGAATAAGCAGGGCTAGGAGGATAGCATAATGAGGAACATGCAACATGTTCATTGCCACATTTTCCATCCCCCTACCACCTAGCCTAAAGGAATCCATGATTTATTTTGACAAAGGAGTAATGATGGCTAAATTTGACCTTGTATATATGATGAAATCACACGTGATATCTCAAGTACAGGTGGTGGAAACTATGGAAAAATAAGTTATAGTCTTAGAGACCAAGGTTGTAGAAGCAGAGCAATTACAACATAAAGTGTAGCAATTATAAGATAAGATAGACCAGTTGAAACAAATGCCATCTACTTCTTAGAGTGCTACCTTTCCATCTGATGATCACTGCATTCTCATCGAAGAATTCAAAGAAGAGATGAAAGATAAAGTGTAGGGGAGTATAGCTGATTTAACAGCTATATTCTATAATATCTATGCCACCAGGTACATCACAAGCATTTTAAGGGATCTATTGTAGCAAGCGAATCAGATGATAAAATTGATATACCCAATATTTTAGAAATTAAAAAAAAATTACATGGAAGTCAATGGAGATGTGGTTGCCCTAGGAGATGGATCCATCTATTTCTTTGCGGAGGAATACATGAAGGTCTTCATTTGCCTATAGAATAAATAAAACTAGATTCGGTGGGATCAGGAGATAGCAAGATCCAAAGAGGAGGTGGAAAATGAACTCAATTATTGTGGATTCATATTGGAGGAGTTCTTTTAGGCACTCGATATCAAGGATTTTATCTTCAGTAAAATATAGGAGTTTGACTTTGGTCGAAATATGAAGCTAACACAACATATTACTTTCTTGTCCAAACTAGTAGATCGCTTGTGTGTATCTTTTGAGAACACCATGCAATGGTCAAAGGAATGGGTAAATAAAACTACACAGGATGTCAACATGCTAAAATTTGCCTTACCCTTTCACAACAAGGCATGGATATACATTGATCACAACCTACAGGATCTCGAAAAAGGAGTGGTGGAGGACCAACAAGAGGAGGCACATGGTAATGAATAAGGTGGAGTGGGACCCAGCACAAAAAAAGTACCAGATCAAGGTATGATAGAGACACCTTCTCAAGGTGGTGAGGAAGTTGGTACATAGTAGAAGCAACAACTGTAGAGGAAAGACGTGGGCCAGCTATCTATTTTTGCCTCTGCCACAGTTTTGTTTAAGATAGGATATCATGTCAAGTGGAGGGCCAATGGAGAAATGGTTACAACATAGTTTGGTCATTCATACCTATACATAGTGAACCATTATAGCTGTTGTATTTTTTATCAATCCTTAGAAAAAAATTGAGTCAAAGTATAGTCATTTTCTAGATTTAGTCACATTTATTTTTTGTGTGTGTTTTATCCCTTCATCTCTCACATTGCCTTTTCCTTCGCCATTATTTAGGGACTATATAAGAAGCTTTGTCTACCAAGATTATTTCCTATGGATGTGCTAGATTTGGAGACTCTCATCACTACAATCAGGATAGATAGAAGCAGCCCCCTATTATGATATTCGAACAGGGGTGTCATTGTAACTTGTGGCATATAATACCTGAGAATTCTACTGGGTCTTTCATATGTAAATTTTTTTATGAATATAAATTCCAACCTTGTTCTTGGCATTTCCACTGTTCATGGTTTATGTGTCTTGCTTATTTTTATATTACAACAATTTCAATGTGTGAATGATGCTTTCCCTTGCTAGTTTATTCGTTCTCTTTGATTACATCATTTCAATGAGTTTGGACAAACAACTTATTCTCTCCTATTATATTATTTATTCATGAAATTTATAAATCTATTGACTATCCAATGGATATGGCACTGATCTTTTCATAATAATTTAAATGTTGCTTGTCTTGGTCAAAAAAAACAAAAAACTGATATAATATCATTAAATCTAGTAAGGCATGGGTTATAATATCATAATTGCAATGTCCAAACCCATCATCTGGGGTTTCCTTACTTGGCATAGTCTATCTCGAGTCTTATAAGATAATATTTTCCTAGGTTAAAGAGGTAGATCCACCAGAGTCTACAAGATAGTTGTGATCCTAGGGATTCCTGTGATGTGACACAATAAAAAAAAGGGTAAGTAGTAAATCCCTGCAACACACTCAAAATGTGAAGTACCAAAGATTGTTGTGATTTTGAACAAGGAGATATGAGATGATGAATATGACCAAGTGTCCTTATGGTGATTTATTCATCTTACCAAATTGCATGGATGCAAATCGTTGCAATCACCAAGGGGATAGAATAGACCACTAGATACGAGGTTCACTTGAAATTGTAGGTGAACTTGGAAAATATGCAAATGTTATGATTTGATGATTGGAAATGATGTGAAAATGAAATATTGATGATGAGAATGATGATTATGGTCATTTTGTGAAAATTTGGACCATTTTGGAATGCTTTTGAATTTGATAAGTGATTTTTGTGCCTTTGGGGTGCAAACTAAAATTATGCATCCAAATCGGTTTGGACTTTCACAAAACCTGATAATGTGATGAAATGGATGCATGGATGAAATTTGGAGTGATTTGATGGGGGTAAGCCACTATTTTGCATTGATTTGGTGTTTCTTGTCATTTTTGATGCCAAACATCGATTGGTGCTTACTGCATGCGCAAATGCCCACTAGTGTTTGGGCACTTCCAAAATGCCCCAGGGTGCTTCAATGCACTAGGAAATGCCCATGGGCATTTCAAGGTGCCTGAAGCAGCTATAAATAGATTTCAGGGTGAAGATGGAGCTCATTGTTGCATTTGTGAATTTGTGAAGCTACATCTGGGAGAGTGAGGTGGAGTGGAGTGGAGTGAAGGGAAGTGAGGTGAGCGTGGAAGCTATGGTGGTGGAAGGTGTGGCTGAAGTGGGAGTGCGAGTGGCTATGGTAAGTTCCCTCTTTGAAGCTTTTATTGTTTTTGTGCAAAAATTTTATGTTTTTATTTTTTTTTTAATTATGAACATGTATTAACAATAAATATTTTGTGTTGTGTTGTAACTTAGGATTTTGGAGGCTCGACACTGGTTCTCACCTCTCATCCCGAGGATGAGAAAGGCATTGTAGAGTGGGGATTGGGATTTGTTGGAGGTTGTGGGGCTAGTGAAGGTAGCCCGAATAGATGTGGTGAGGGTGGATGAGGGGTACCTCTCTACCTTGGTAGAGAGGTGGGATCCAGAGAGGGGAACCTTTTAGCTCCCTACTAGAGAGATTACCCTCACACTTGAGGATGTATATCGCATCCTCAAGCTGCCAGTGGAGGGGATTCATGTCGAGGTTGGACACGATCGAGGGATAGATATGAGGAAGATGTTTGGTGATAGTTAGTGGAGTGTGGTGGTGACATGTGGGGGCATTTCGTACTTGTCCATGTATGTGGACAAGGAACTGGATGCCCTACTAGCTTTGGTAATGTTCATGTTGGCCAACATCATGGTCCCAAATAATACCGGTTGTAGGTTCCCTTGGAACCTGATAGGGTTGGTGAGTGATATCTTGCTACAATGTAGTGTATGCATGGGCTCCTACCTTATTGGTGTAGATGTACCAAGAGCTTTATGAGGTGAGGAGGTAGGGGAGAAAGGGTTTGGGATGCAGTTTGTTATTATAGTGCTAGGGATGGGAGCATTTTAGCATGGCTCAATTAGAGGGTCTACCAACTGTAGGCTGGGATAGGGAGCAACCCTATGCTAGGAGATGGGTGGTGGTAGAGGAGGTACAGTCGAGTCATCCTATGTGGATGAGTCAATGGTACAGAGATTTATGGGTTGGATTGACATCCACCCAAGTGATATGGAGGCCATGGTGGGGTGCTAGATGGATAGGAGATGGAGAGTAGCTACGATGGGTCAGGTAGGCTAGGTGGGTGGTTGGGAGGTATCAAAGTGAGGCTAAATATATTCAGTTCTCATGGGTGCTTCGATAGTTTAGCTTGAGGTAGGGGGTTCCTGATGAGCCAGTGCTCTATAGGAGGTATCGAGATGAGATAGGGCTACCATGTGTTGAGGCATGGAGGGATACTTATGAGGATGATGAGGAGATAGATCTCCCCAATGTGGATGATGTAAGGACTACTACAGAGTATGATGCATGGTTCACTACACAGCCACCATGGGCACCAACTCTAGTAGTAGCTAGTGGATATGGGGATGAGGTTGAGGTCAAGGAGACCGATGAGGCTCCTAAGTGGTGGAGGTACCTTCGATCTAATAGTCAAATGAGGAGGGCTAAGGGTGTGGTGAGGTAGGCTCCAAGGAGTGGAGGAGATGATAGAGATAGGGATGATGTGGAGGAGACTTCGAATGGACCTCAAGGTTAGAGTGAGGAGGATTGGGTGAGGTTGGAGAAGTAGGTGGTAGAGTAGGATGTGATGGTGATGGCTCAAGATGAGAGGATCATGAGGCTCTAGGTAGAGCTTCTAGAGAGGGAGCATCATCATAATATTGACATAGCACACCTTCGGTCTCGGCATAGGTATATCGAGTCTTTGGAGGATAGGTTGATGGAGCATCATATTCCACTTCCTGATCCTCCTACCTCATCTGTATATGAGGTTGCTAGGCATAGCTCTAGGTCTAGGGCTCCTTCTAGGTCATAGGGGTCCTCTTGGAGGGCTTAGCTAGTGCTTAGATGCACTTTTTGTATATGAGCCTTGGTGCTCCATTGTATGTAGCCTTTGGGCACTCATTGTATATGCGATATTTATACATATATACATGGATTTTACTTTTGTGTTATGTTTTTGTGTGGATGCATTTATGTATATGGATGATTAATGCAAGTTATGGAATGCAAATGTTCTAATGATCATTTATAGTTTAGATTTTTCTTGGCCATGTTCTAGCATTGTTGTTTAATCAGGGGCACCAAACTTGGTGGCGTATGATGTGGATGACTCATGAAATGACATGGATGTTGACATGGAAGAAGATATGATGAAAATATGGATGTTGATATGGAAGAAGATATGGATGTTGATATGGAAAACTGACTATTTTGTAGAGACTCAGACATACTAGTGGTATCAAACAAACTCACTAAAATTACCTAATTCCTCTAGGACCAAATGTGTGTGCAATGAATTCATTTACCGAATCAAGAGCATGGTAATGACTCGAGGTAATCAAGAACCAATGTGTGTGCAAGTGAGTTCATTAACTCATCTTGAGTAAATTGGGGGTGACCTATTATGGATGAAACCAAGAAGCTAGCTTGTCCGTATGTGCAGTCAGAGGTCTCTTTGAAAGAGATGTGTCACCACGCATGAGCGTACTCCACTGCCAATCAAGCATCTATAGCTTCGGTGGAGGCTAACTCCATAGTCCAAGGATTTTGATCTCTTAAGTTTTGGGGATGACTACTTAACCGTCTGATTGGAAATGTAGTACGATCCTTACAACCCAATGATCAATGGTGTGTGATGAAATATTTAGAGCTTTGGGGAATCAGATTCTCAACCTAAGTGTGATGAGAATTGTACCCTATCCTTACTACTCTATCTTTTGAATTTGGAAGCAATTGTGATAGTGGTGAAAACCACTATTTTTGTGGACTATGTTGCATGATGGGACTAGCAAGGAATACCCTTTTCACTTCGAGGTTCAAACCAAGTATGGTGTTATCCCTCTTTGACACAAGATGTTTTTAAGATGTGGAATTGTGTTTGGTTCAAGAATGTTTTGGAGTCAATTCCTAGAACTCAAGATTTTCTTAGTGAAAATTGTGTCTTGGTCCTAAAGAAAACTTGACATGTATTTTGGAGGTTGCTTAAAACACTAGGAGTGGCTGAGTGACCGAAAACACCTAGGAATTATGGATATGTGGTTTTGCAAATGACAATTTGACTTGGTGGAATGGTGTGAATGATGTTGTGAAGGTGCCCCTGATTAAGGCAACATGACTTTATTGGACCAATTAATACCTTGAACTGAATAAATGATCCCTAATATGAGATGTGAAATGTGGATGGAATGTATGAAATGCAATTTTGTGAAATGGAGTGTATGCATACAATTGTTTTGAAATGAAATTTGTGCAAATGAAATGCAATATTTTTGAATGAAATATGTGCAAATGAAATGCAATGTTTTTGTGTATTAGCCATGTATATATACATATATAGAAATCACATTATGCATAGAATGCTCTCAAGTGTATAACATTAAGTGGTTTAGGTTCTTCCTCTCCCTCTAGATTGGAAAGCCTATAAGTACCTTTACCCACTTTTTGAGTGATGATGTATGGACCCAACCAATTAGCCATGAATTTATCATGAAGATGCGATAATGCATTGGTGTTTTGTTGATTCTCTTTAAGGATAATATCTCCTACTTGGAATTCATGTAGATGAACTTTGGCATTGTAAGCATGCTTTAGGTGGTCTTGATAAACTCTTAAATGCTCTAAAGCATTGACTCACCTCTCATCAAGAAGTGTGAGTTGGTCAAGACGTGCTTGTCTAGCAGTGTCATCATCTATGAATTCTTGCAAAGAAATTTGTAAGGAGGGGATCTCAAGCTCAAGAGGCATGATTGCTTCAGCTCCATAGACCAATGAAAATGGTGTTGCCCCAGTAGGCATGTGGATGCTTGTTCGATAAGCCCATAATGCCAAGGGAATTTTTGTATGCCAATCTCTATGATTTTTGTTAACGAGTTTCTTGAGAATAGCAATTAAGGTCTTGTTGGTAGCCTCAGCTTGTCCATTTGCTTATGGGTAATAAGGAGTCGAGAAACTATGTTGGATGTTATATTTCTTGCAAAGTGCTCGAACATCCTTGTTCTTGAAAGACTTGCCATTGTCGAAGATGATTTTCGAGGGAATACCAAAATGACAAATGATATGGTGAAGTATAAACTCCACAATTCTAGGTCCTATCATACTGGTTAAAGGAATTGCCTCAATCCACTTTGTGAAGTATTTAGTGGTTGTGATGATGAATGTATGTTGTCCCGAGGAAGGAGGTGAGATTTTTCCAATTAAATCAAGACCCCATTGTGAAAAGGGCCAAAGGCTTTGAATAGGTTGTAATGCTTGTGATGGTACATGAGTTAAATTAGCATGCTCTTGACATTGCTTACAATGTTTAACATAAGTGCAACAATCTCATTCCATGGTGGGCCAATAATAACCCATGCATAGAATACACTTTGTGATAGCCATCCCACTAAAATGACCACCACAAGTACCATCATGAGCTTCAGCTATGGCTCTTTGTGCCTCAATAACCTTGAGACATCGAAGGAGGATTCCATCATAACCACGTTTATACAACACATCCCCCAAGAGAACAAAATGAGCTACTTTTTGCTTGAAAGTGCATTTAGAAGTTTGAGACATGTCAGATGGGAGTGTTCCAAACTTGAGAAAGGCTACTATTTGGCTTGACCAAGGCTCATATGGATCCGAATGGATAAAGCAAACATCCTTTTCATCCTTAGATTCAGCATGGATAATTGTAGATTTAGATATTGTAGAGATAATTAGAGGTTGTACCTCTCCTAAGGAGTCTTTTGGAATCAATGATCCAAGAGAGGCCATCACATCTACAAATCTATTAGTCGAACATGGCAAACTATCGATTTCATACCATTCAAATTTAGATAGCAATTTCATTGCTACTTCATGATAAAGCTTAATGGTAGGTTCTTTACATTGGTATTCTCCATTGATTTGCTTGACAACAAGTTGAGAATCACCAAATATCTTGATATGCTTTATGCCCATAGCTATAGCTGATTGAAGGCCTAAGATTAAGGCTTCATACTCTACAGTGTTGTTTGTGCATTGGAAGTCAAGTTTGAATGATAAGGGGATAGGTACCCCCTAGGGTGTATGAAACATGACTCTAGCACCTTGACCTTTCTTGCACTTAGAGCCATCAAAGAATAGTGTGATATCGATGTCTTCCTCTGGAATGACATCTTCTTCTTGTTCGGTGATAGCAAATACCGAATCATATGGGAGCTCAATAATCAAGGGATGATCACTAGGTAGTGGAGCTTCCACAAGTTGATCGGCTATAACCTGACCTTTAATGGATTTTTGGCTAATGAACTCAAGGTCAAATTTAGTAAGAAGCATTATCCATTTAGCGGTATGGGTGTTATTGTAAGTGTGAGACATCATATAATGCAGAGGATTTTCTCTAGCTATGACATATGTTGTGTGGCTAAGCATGTAATGTCAAAGTTTCTTAGTGGAAAAAACCACTTCTAAGCACAATTTTTCTACATAAGCATATCTGGTTTCATAGCTTACCAATGTTTGACTAATGTAATAGACAACTTGCTCTCGATTTTCTTCATTCTTTTGTGCAAGCATTGTCCCTAATGCAAAGTCCATTGTTGAAACATAAAGATAGAAGGGGACCCCTAGATGAGGAGGAGCTAAGACTGGCAGAGAAGCTAAGTATTGCTTAATGTCATCAAAGGCTTTTTAGCACTCATCTATCCAAGAGAATGGCACCCCCTTTTGTATAAGGTGATTGAATGGCCTGCATTTATCAGAAATTTGTGCAATGAAATGATGGATCGATTGGATCTTTCCTTGTAAACTATGCAATTCCTTTAAATTGGTTGGGGGAGGCATCTCCATGATAGCCTTGACCTTGTTTGGGTCCACCTCAATGCCTCTTTTGGAGACAATGAACCCTAGTAGTTTGCCAGAGGTAACACCAAAGACACATTTCTTGGGGTTCAACCTTACATTATGCTCTAGAAGTCGGTCAAAAACTTTCTCCAATACACCAATGTGCTCTTGTCGAGTTTTGGATTTTTCCAAGAGATCATCCACATAGTCTTCGATAATCTTATGCATATAGTCATGGAAGATGTATGTCATGGCACGTTGATAAGTGGCACCTACATTTTTAAGGCCAAAGGGCATCACCTTGTAACAAAAAGTTCCCCAAGGTGTAGTGAATGTTGTTTTGTGTTGGTCATCAAGATTTATTCGAATTTGGTTGTATCCTAAAAAACCATCCATGAGGGAAAGCATTTCATGGCCAGCGTAGGTGTCGATAAGAGTATCAATGTTTGGGAGAGGAAAATCATCCTTAGGACATACTTTGTTAAGATCTCGAAAGTCAATGCAAACGTGTATCACCCCGTTAGGCTTGCGAATGGGAACCATGTTTGAGAGCCACTCAAGATAGTCAATGGGTACAATGAAACCCACATCTAATAGCTTTTGAAGCTCTTATTTGACCAAGAGGGCAATGGTAGGATGCATCCTTCTAAGTTTTTGTTTGATCGACTTAGCATCAGGATGTAAGGTGAGATTATGGACAACCAACTTAGGGTCAAGACCAGGCATGTCTTTGTAGGACCATGCAAAAATTCCCTTCTTCCTCTTGAGGAGAGCAATTAATTGCTCTTGTTCATATTTGGATAAGCTTTTGCCAAGCTTGACAATTTGGGGATTGTCGGTATTTGAACTAAGGTTCACATCGATGGTATCTTCAATGGACATGTGAGAACCTTCCTCAAGTTGATGGGGAGTTGGGATTAGATGAATGTCATCTAAGATGTCATCAAACTCTTCTGACTTATCCTCATCTACGTCTACTTGGAAAACCTTGGGGTTCAAAGGTGAAGGTGAAGGTGAAGGTGGAGGGGATGGAGGAATGTAGTTGGATGAAGCCCTTAATAATTCCTCGGATAGGAAAAACTCAGAAAAGGATGGTGGTGAGGAAATCTGATCCATATCAATAAGGCTCATGTCAATAGGAATTGGCTTTGCCAAATCATATGGATTATAGAGGGGGTGAATAAGTCAGTAGGATTCATGTTGACTTATAGGGAAAATGGATGAGGTGAAATGGATGGGATGGATAGAGCCTAAGAACCGATGCTAGGACCTTGGTAAACCTGGACAACAACAAGCAACACAAATAAATGCACTTAACTAAATTCTATATACATGAAATGCAAAAAAAAATGTTTTTGTTTGTTTTATGTTTTTCTTTTTTTTTGCATTATATACATATGTTACAATTTTGGCTGATGAGATGGATTAATGAGATGGAGGTGGTGGTTCACCGGTAGGTTCAGATCGCTCTTGTGGAAGAAGCAAGTGAAATATGGGCTCATGGATGGGGAACATTCTGAGATAAAACTCATCTTGTTCGGTATGGGGAATGATGGGTTTTGATTCCTCATCAGATTCATCAGAAGCTATCGACATGAGGTCGAATTCTTCATACATTTCCTCATCAGAGTCATCGAGGTGGAGGGCTTCTTCTTCTAAATTTAGATTAAGCCTTTGGAAGGCTTATTCAAAAGAAGAGATGGTGGGAAGTGGGTGATAACCTAGACCTGAATGGTCATGCACTTCTTGATATGGGACATCAATAAGCTGAGGCACTTCCTATTCATATCGGCCTAAGCCATGTCTTTGCCAATTATGTCTGTGAAAATAGTGGGATGGAAAACCCATCATTTGTTGGATATTGGTAGGTGGTGGTTGTTTGGGTTCTTCGGGAGGAGTAGGATTAGACAAATATTATGTCCCCCCATACACAAAATTTATGTTGTTAGGCACTGAACCCATATTGTATACCACTCCTATAGATAAAGGTGGGTCACATGGGTGATCAAAATCCTTAGTAGTTGAGATATTGAGTGGTGTGATTGTGATGTCTTGGACCACATATTCACCAATACTAGGGTTGGTGAGGTGGACCTCAACTTGGGATGATGAGGATGAAGTGGACATGGGAGGCTCATGGTTGGCTAATGGCTCGGATGATGGGGAAGATGTGGGTATCTCACAGTTTGACAATTCAACTTGTGAAATGATAGCTGATGAAGGTGGATTTGGTTGTGAAGGAATTGTTGTGGCCAATGAAGGGGATGATGATGTGGATGGCATAGATTGAGTTTGACCACATGTACATGTAGTCAATGATGATGAGGATGAAGGTGTAGAAGTGGATGCTTGGTTGGAATTGGTGATGGGAAGCTCTTCAAGAATGGGAGCTTTTGATGAAGGATTGGATGGGGTGATTGATGATGTGGTGGATGATGTGAGGAAAAGGTGGGTAGAAGGAAGCATGGATTCATAAGGATTCAAGATGAAGTTGCAATACTTAAATGGCTCAACATCCATTGGTATGCAATGTACTTGCCCTTCATGTACATATTTCAAACATTGATGTAATATGGAAGGGGCACATCTCATTTCCCTCATCCAAGGTCTTCCAAGGAGTACATTGTATGCCATGGATCCTTCTAAGATGTGGAACAAGGTATGCAATATTTTTACCCCTACTTCAATGGGTAAAACAATAGTGCCAACTATAGAGCAGAGAGCATCATTAAATGCTTTCAATGTGAAGGTGGATTTGGTTATATGAGATGGAGGAATATTGAGATGATGGAGGGAAGATGTGGTGATGATGTTAATGGAGGAGCCAGTATCAATTAAGACTCTTTTGAATGGCTTCCTATCTATTTTAGCCATTATATGCAATGGAGGGTCCACTGATTTTGATGAGATTGGTTTAATCTCAAAGTCATAAAATATGATGGAAGGCTCCATGCATGTTTGAATACTCCCTACAAAGTTATTAAAGGCATTGGAATCTTGAGATTGAAGTTTGATGGATTTTAGAATATCCATTAATGCCTCATGATGTTGGGGAGATTGTTGAATTAGGTCATAAATAGATAGTTTTGATGAAGCTATTTTTAAACTCGTGGTTAATCGGCTACTCAGAGAAATGATTGGCCTTTGGGGGTGGTTGATGGGATGACTTGATGGATTAGAATGATTGGGAATGTGGATTGGTGGAGAAGGATTTGGGGAAATTTGGATGGGTGGTGATGGAACAGGTTGAGACTCCCTTGCTTGTGAATTCATGGGTTGTTGAATGGGTTGTTGTTGTGCATTTTGTCATTGTTGACCTTGGGTTACCACATGAATGGCACCTACAAAACCTTGGTACTGTTGAACATGGTTAACTTGATTGGGAGGGGTCTTGATGTTAGACCCTCCCATTGTGGATTGCACCTCCTCATGATGAGGAAGTGGTGTTTGGAAGATACCAAGATTTTGGTTTTGTTGAGCTAGGGGGTTGTCAAGCTTGATGGCCCCCAAGTCAATGAGGTCTTGTACTATATCCTTAAACACATGGCAGTTATTTATGTCATGCCCATTTTATCTATGATAAGGGTAAAATAAATGTTCCCTATAGTTTTTACCATGTCTGGTGGGATCATCTGGTTTGACCTCAGGCAAAGCAAGTCTATTGGTGTCATACAACCTTCGAAATATGGAAGCATAAGATTCAGATAGAGGGGTGTATTGATGATTTTGTCAAACAGATTATCGATGTTGGTGATTCTCCATAGTTGGCATTATGCTTTGCATAGATTGGGTTACTGAGGGTACCGCATGATAGGCAATTTGTTGTGGTGGTTGTTGCATTGGTTGTTGTTGAGCCATTACCGATTGGCTCATGACCACTTGATTGACATGATTGGCTTGATTGGTTGGATTGGCCTATGTTGATTTGGTTTGGCTAGAATAATTATTTTTGTATTGGCCCTTGTTTTGCCATTCCTTTTTTCTTGGCTTAAGTATGCCTTCTTGGATTTTTATCTCTTCGATGACACTAGCTTGGGCAAGAGCTTCCTCAAATGAGTGATATGTTTGCAATTGAAGCATCCAAGAAATAGGTTTTAGGCAACTCTTAGTGAATAGCTTAATTAGCTCTTCCATTGGTAGGGTGAATGGCATTTTGGTTATGATGGCCCTCCAACGGTTGCTAAAATCATAGATAGACTCATCATCATGTTGTCTTAAACCATAGATATCAGATAATGAGACTTTATTTCTTACATTAAGGGTAAATCATTCAAATAATTGGTCAACCAATTGTTCGAAAGTATAAATACTATGATTGGGCAATTGGTTATACCACTCTATGGCATCTCCTCCCAATGTCTGAGGAAATGTGTGGAGCATGAGAGCATTATCATTTTGAATTCTGAAACATGAGTGCATGAATGTGCTCACGTGCTCTTTAGGGTCCTCAATCCCTTTAAATTTGTCAAACCTTGGTACCATGAAGTCTGCCGGATATGGCGGTGATGGTACCGAAGGGTGAATTGGTTGATTGATTAATTGATGTAAGGTTGGCTTCTGGTTATTGTAACCAAGAGTATGTTGTATCAAATTATCAATCTATTGTTGCATAGCCTTGATTCTAGGGTCTTCCCCAAGAATGTGAAAGCCCTGAATCACTTGATGATTCTGTGATGGGGTGGAAATATGTTGTGGAGTGACAAGATGATGATGGATAGGCGGAGTGGATTGGAATTGAGGTTGATGAGATTGATTGAGAAATGATGGTGATTGTTGAAAAGGGGATAATGCATGAGGACTATGGTTGGGTTGGCCTATGGGAATGGAATGGGTATGGGTGGATGGAGGTATAGGGATGGAAACCACCAAATATTGTGGTGCCCATGATTGAATTTGTGTGATGAAGGTGGGTTGAGTGGAAATTGGTTGAGGCCTAGGGTTCACTTGAACTTGTTGTTGAGAAGTCTACCGCTTCTTAAGCAATTTGTTCAAATGTTCCCATGCTTCATTAATTTCCATATCATCATTGGAAGGTATGGATGAATATGGAATAGATGATGTGGATGGGGGACAAGTGGCAATGGGAATTGCAACTTGATTTGATGAAATGGGCACTTGTGAAGTAGCATTGACTTGTGCTTCATACAAGGGGTTGGTATAGGTGGATATATATGATGTGCTAGGAGCACATGATGGTTGGGGAATGGAGACATGGGATGAAGGTGCAACTGATGCCTCAAAAAGAGGGTTAGTGTACACCTGGGTGAAGTTGGATGGCTGGGAAGGAATAAGTTCCTATTGTAAAGAAGGATCTTGATCCGGGATATTATGGATGGGTTGTAAGACATAATTAGCCGATTTGTAGAAAGCCTCTACTTGGGCCATGTCTATGTGGGTAATATTATGGTCAATTGTAGGTGAGGATGATTCGGTTTGTGGAAGATATGTGGAGGTGTATCTGTGTAGGACATCATTAGCCTGCATAGTGTGTGATGGGCCCGTAAAAAAATCTATGCAATCTATCTGAACCACACTGATGGGATTTACCATAGAAGTGGTAGGAAATGAAGATGAACAATCCATAGATGTATTGTTTTGGTTTAATGCTTTCTTTTGATTTCTTGTTAAGACCATAAACTACTAAACCAAGATATATATTATGCAATAAAATGAAATGCAGAATTGAAACTTCACAAGAATCAAAATAAACAATCAATGCTAAGTTTGTTCAACACATGTGTCTTACCTCATTCATTGATTATCTCATTTTAGTGTGAATTCATTTTTTTAGATTTTGATTTTATGTGTTTCAATGTGCTAATCTGAATTAGAAATGGGTGAAGACTAAGGCTAGGCTAGGGCAATGAGATTCTTGTTGGTGATGAAATCCAACAAGTTTGCTCGGGGGTAATCTAAGGTGTCTAGGGTAGATATTGGTGGATGGAGATGAAAGCCACCATCACCAGATCTCAAGCAGTGATTGGTGATGAAATCCAACCACTACTATTTAACGTGAAACGTGAAGTGTGTGCAAAATTCCTTTTAAAGGTTCTATTTTTTATGGTGCACATACAATATTAGAAACAACTGATTTCACTAGTCTAAATCAGAAGCCAACATTAAGAGTATCAATTTCTCCAAAGGATGTGAAGTACACCGCTTAAATCCCTCTCTAAATAATGGGGGGTTCATCCACTCCTCCACCTGGAATCACCCAATGCGGGGATACTTTTGACACACTAATGATGTTCCTACTTAGATCAGCAAAAGGAGGAGTTTCTAACCCTACAATGCAGTCTAATTTATGCAATTTAATAATTCACATGCAACCAGAATGCAAGATTTTTCAATTGCAATACACCAGAAAACCAAAAACTTTAAATGGAAAATGGAAATGTGTGAATGAATGCAATGACTAATCTAATGCCTAGAATGCAAACTAGAATGATTGTTTTTACCAGATTTATTAGTGATGTTCTTTTTAATCCAAAAATCTAAAAAAACGTAAAATGCCAGAATACGTAAAAACAGAGAGGTTAGGGTTTGACAGTAAACTTACAAAGAAGCCTATGTTTTTGTTTTAACTCTATGTAAAATACCCCTGGGTATTTTTGGATGTCCCTCGAGCATCGTAGGGCATTCGTGCACCTTCTGCAACTTTCAATGAACCTTCAGAAACCCTAATACAGCAAAAATCGTGTGATCTATGCTTTTGAAAACCCTACAAGATAAGACAGAAAATAACAAGTTAGTCAACAAAGTAAATCAAAATGAGAAACCCTTAGGGGGTCCCACCATGATCGCCATTTGTAGATGCAAATCGAACAACACCAAATAACTAAACTTAAATAAATGAACAATTAAAGCAAGATAAACACATATGATTGCACAGAAATAAATTTGATTTTTATTACCGGGTGGATTTATGATATTACAACCAAATATGCCCTAGATTGGGGTTTTTACAAAGCTTTATTGCTCAATACAATAATCTCAATATGCTAGGGTTCTCTAAAACCCTAGCCAACAAATCAGGGTGGTGTCTTCACGCTCGATCGATCCCAACAGAAGTGAGTGGGCTTCAGATATCCTTTGATTGGACCACTCCAGCTTAAACAGTTGCTCAATGCTTGTATATCTCCAGACCTGCACATAGAGAATGAAAAAATAGGATTAGTAGTAACTGTGAGGGCTCCACTATGTGAGACCCTCAAAAATCAATAAAAACCCTAAATGCCAAATAATAAATTGCATACAAATATGGAAATAATGAAATTAGTATAACAATAAAATATTTACCTTGTGAACTTGACATTTTTTTATCTATAGTCATTGTTGTAGGAAGATGGTGCATGGATGCCCTAGCGACACTCGAGGGTTAGTAGGGCTGCATAACTCTAGTCTGAAATGCCCATGGGTGCTCGATGGTAGCAGAGAATACCCGTGGGTGCTCGAGGATGGTAGAAAGTGCCCAATGGTGCTCAAGAATAGGAAGCAGGAATTCGATAGTAGAATATGGGTGCTCGAGAGTAGCGAAGAGGCATTCGAGGGTTGAAGCAAGGTCTGTAGAAGCATATCTGCTTTAGGTGAGGGCTACGATGATGGATGTGGCGATGGATGTAAGGGCGAGGGCAAGCGAAAGTGAAGGCGAGGATGCGAGGGACTCAAGAAAACTTAGGATTCCAAGTTGCTTAGAAAACTTAGGGGTTGAGCCATCAAAATGACTCCTATTTATAATCTTCCCTAGGGCACGTTAGGGTTTCAATGACATAATTTGTGCGATCAAGATTAAAATGTGATGGAGGGTGGAGATTAAATCTGGGTAGGTGGCATGGATTAAGGTGGATGAATGGCTAGGATTAGACCAAGATGGATGGTTGAGATTAATTTACACATATATATACACATTTATTAAATATATATATAAATATAATATAAAATATTAATATTTAAATATATATTAAACAAATATATATAATATATGTAAATAATGGGTAAAAATGGTGGGAAGACCTGGATGGACGACAAGTGGCTAGGATTTGGTGTCTAAAAGTGGATTAAGGTAAATATCACCAACCACAAAGGTTGTCTAAGTGAGTACCGCTCTTTGATTACCAATAATATTTTCCTAGGGAATAATTAATGAGAAATCATCCATGGTTTTACCTCTAAATGAAAACTCTTTGTATACTCTCATAGGGTAAAATACTACTAATAAGGTGTGGAGTCACTTACACTTTCAATTGGTGACACTCTCAAATTAGTTACACTAGGGTTCCTAGGGTACTCCTTAAAATGAGTTTTAGGGCAAGTAATAGCCCAAGTACTTCCACCAGTTAAGCGATTAATACTTACACCTGATCCTACAAGAGGTAATTAGCCTAATACAAGCACTTATTAAGAACCAAAATTTGAATCCAATAGTGAATAGATAATTGAAACTTCTATAGTGGAATATGACCCTAAAAAATCCTATGGTACTGAAGTTTCTACAACAAAGCATGACCCTAGAAAGTGCTTTGATACCAATTTTTATGAACCTCCTTGCTCAATCATAGGAATTAGTACCAATTTATAAAATTATTAAAAATTCATACTCTCAATGAATATAAGAACATCCATATATATGTTGTAAACTCATTAAACTAGTTCATGAACAACTCATATAAGATAAAATATGTAAAATATTCAATTCGCTCAATTAACAATCAAACCCTTGAGGTAGGACAACACCTTACAAAGCTCCTTATTGGAAGGAAGCCACTCTTTGATTCAATTTGAGATATATACAATATTATTCTCTCCATCCCCCTCTATGATTTTTTGTCCATATTTATAATGCCCAACTACCTACCACTCCCACTTATCCATACATCTAGGATAATTACATCTATTATAATATTACAATATTATCACATTAAATACTTATCTTGGGTATCTAACATTTGCTTGTAATGTCACTGTAGTAAGAAAGGAGAGATCACACCTAGATATTATGCAAAGGATACAACATGCCTAGAAAATTGGTCCTTAAATAGTAGTTTTTAATATTTAGCTACAAATCCTAATAGAGTGTCTCATCCTCCTCTATGGAAGGTAGAAAACTAGTGGTCAAGGTCTTTGGTTACAAGGCCAAGAAAGAGGGATAGAGCATAATAAGTTTGTGTGTTGTAGTAGAAATAAATGCATAATGCTAAAAGTTAAGTTAACCAAAGTACATAATGGTAGTAGAATATTTTATAGATATTAGGTGATAAAATGAGGATATGAAATGGGTATCTACTATGGATTAAAAAAAATTAAGCCAATAGTTGAATCACACTATTTTTTGAGCTATAAAATCGCAACCATCAATCCAAATAATGTATCATCTTATCCTAGGTATTAAAAAATATTGGAATCATGAGTGTACATCAAAAATCATAAAATTCAACCAATGTCTGTGATCCCTATTTAAAGTAGTTATCTTAGCACTATCAATTTTTAGGATTTTTAGGATACATGGTTTGGCAAACATGTATCAACACATCCTTCAATTGTGACTCTATCCTTATTTTAGGGGTTTGGGAAATTTATTGATTGGAAAAAATAAAGAAATGTGGTAGAAAGGCAAAAACTAGGTGAAGAAAAAAAACTAAAACCACTAGCTAAAATGGCTTGCTATTGCCGTACCCAAAAACTAACAAATTTCATCCACCCCTCCCATATATAGGATGATGAGACTCTTCACCACTTACAAAGTTAGTTGTTAGTGCTCCTTTTAAAAACACATATTGCCCATCCCTAAGGACTATGGGCAACACTATAAGGGATAGCCACTTTTGAATCCTTAGAAGAAAATTAAAAAGAGCAATATACAATAGTCAAAGTAACAAAAATGAAAAATCAATTCTTTAAACCAAAAATAAAGTTTATGTTAGTTTTGATTCTACTATCTATGCAAAAGAGCAAGAATCCTTGAAATAAATAGTAGAAAAATAAAAATATAGGTAAATTTATGAAATTAGAGGAAAACATACTTGATACTTATTTGTACATGCCATTGAAAATTTTGGCCAAAATAAATTATTTTTTACTTGCCCCAGTCAACTTGAAAGGAATCTACATGTAAAATTGCCCAAAGCACTAAAAATATTAACTACACTAAAAAATTTAACTGAGTGTGAAATGAGCAAAAACAAAGTGACCAAGCAAGTTAAGAGAGGTAAAACCCCTAAAAGAAATATCCCTATAAAAATTGACAAAATATTATGTAAAAACCCATTTTTACTGTAACATATTCAAAATATATATATAAGGGGTAAAAGCTTGAGTTTTCAATTTCATTTTCATTCACAGTCCTAGAGTCTTAATTAGTACCACATGCTCATAGAACCTTCAACTTTAGGATAGATATAGTCGATGGTAAGTATACATGGGTGCAGTGCTAGAGAGGTGGGTCTCTCATCTTTTCTTTGTGTTAAATTCAAATTTTGGCTAAAAATGAACAAAAACTAGGAAAATAAGGCTAATGAACAAACACTTAGGCTAGCTAGGAAATAGCTAGGACAATGCAAAAAGCACCATTAAGAATACCATGTAACCTAAGTGGTGGGGTTCACACAAGATAGCCAAAAATGGCCCAAATGTGCACTAAAAAATCCAAATTTTGATATTGACCATAATCACCATTTTTAGAAAAGTGGTGATTATGGTCAATCATGATGATTTTGACCATAAGCAAAAAAATAGTAGTAATGGACCAATGTGAAAATTGTGACAAAAGGGAGAAATCTTGGACACCTGTAAAAAAATATAATCATGGTTGAAAGTGATCATGGAAAAATATGGTAATCTTGGCCATGTGCTAGAAAGAGGAAATCATGATCTTGTGCAAATAGAGGAGATGATAGCATTGATTGACGATCATGGTCAAACAAAAAAATTTAGACTAAGATTCCTTCAATGACTTGGCAAGGCAAAGTCCAAGGCTAAGTTTGGGGTCAATGCTAGGATAATGATGATATAATTACTAGTGGAGAATCTAACATAGATCAAATATAATAAGGCCACCTATGGAAGCACAGGGAGCCCTCCTAGATGCAATAGTGGTGGCTATAATAAGGGATAACCCCTTAAGTGTAGGAAGAGTTATGCCAGTATGGTCTAGACCAAGTATATGAGATGTCCTATATTCATCCCCACTAATATTTGTATTATGAGATCATATCATGCTCTTCTAAAATACAATAATCAACTTCTTTCTTTTAGGATAATACTTGATTAGGTCATTGAGATTATGGTGACCCTAGAGGATGTGTATTTTACCAATGGATCTACCGATTATTACACAAACATCATGGATCATGATCAAGGAGGAGATATACCTAATGTTAGTAGTGAGTGACTAAGTAGATATGCCTAGATAGAAAGCAAACCATTTTTCTAGAGTAGATCCACATAGCTACTATGGTACATTTTGTGTAACATATGGAAATACTACTCTTTTTCACCTACGTATTTGGATCCTACTCCTATTTTCCTACATGTTTTATCACAAAAGCATGAATAGCATCTTGGCATTGCTTATTTATCCACTATACCTAGTCTAAAGGAGGGTGACATAGGACTAGAGAGGGGTTTTGCCTATGGGATAACATTACTATATTTGCTATACCATGGCATGTATTGTATTCAATATTGTTGAGCCTAGATCATCAATCCAATTTTTTTATTATAGGCAAATATTTGTAAGCATTTTGATATGTACCATTCCTTAAGATTGGCCTAGGATATATGTCTAGGTGAGATGCGAGCAAGAAGGTGGGGATATTTTATAAGAGTAATATAACCATAGTTTCCACCACTCACTTGAGCCCCATGGGGGTAGATCATCTAAACCCTCTATCACCACCTATGATAGACTAGCCACTATGACATGCAATAGCTCACAATGGTTAGGTAGGTGATCATAGTCTACAATCATTGGCCTAAGGTAGAATATCCTCAAAGGATAGAGGAAGTTCTTGATAGTTTGGAGAAACACATCTAGATGGAGTGCTTCCACTTCCAGACCCACAATAGAGACACGGGATAGAGTGGGTAGTAGATAGGATGACCAGAGCATCATAATCATAAGGTCATCATCACAAAAGATAAGAGTACAAGAGGTATATATACCATAGAACCTAATGGGAGCAAGAGGTAATCACTAGGATCCCAATATATGTTATCCTATCCAATCATACACCTATTAGATGCACCATCCCCTACACCAACATGGAAGAGGAATAAACTATCTAAAGCAACACAAGTAGAGAATAGTGTAAATGAGTCTCTAAGGGAATATGAGGTTATGGAGGATGTAGTAGTAGAGGATAGGATAATACAAGAGATTACCCCAAAGGAGGGAGAGAGTTTTAAGAAGGATATAACATAGAGGATATATATGTCTATGAGGTTTAAGTGGATATGTTGGGGTCTGAAATGATATCAAGGTGATCTTGAAACTGTGACTATCATTTGCAATAATATGGAAGGTGTGAACTCACTAATAATAGCTCAAACCCCAACATTGGATGAATTAAATATTGCTTTAACTAAACCTCTATAGCAAGCTAGTATAATATTCAACTAATTAAGTGTTGACACATTTAAGCTTAGTTAAATGTGTAAATATAGGGATAGAAATGGGATAAGGGTTAGAAAGTATTGAATGAATAGTGGTTGGATAAATCTAACATCATATAAAACTAAAGGGTATCCCTTGACAAATCACATTTCTATTATTCCACACTTGAGACTAACAACATTCAAAACCAGTGATCTTCATCATCCAAGAATAGAAATATACTTCAATAACTATTTCAAACATCTAGGGTATTAACAATCCAAATAGCATAATTAGTTTAACACTCTGACTAACAAAAAAAGTTATTTCCAAGCATATATTTAAATACGAATCATTCCAAGGTGCTCTAAGTTAGCAATACAATATCAGCATAATAGACTAACCATAGCAGCAATAGCAGATATGACTTCACAGATCAAATCTTCACAAGTAAATAAGACATATTCCTAAGGAAAACATCCAAGTAATGCTCCTTCTATTGATTTACAAAATAATTTATAGTAGTAGGGCAAGAAAACACTTTCGAGCTGACCCTTCTCAATGAGGGTTCAACCTCTATTTATAGTTTGTACAATGAAATTGAAAAATTAAAAGCATTAGAAACATTACAAGGAAGTTGGAGTGCCAAATTAGTAAGCTTCTGAGGTGGTAGCCTCTTATTTGTTTGAATAAAGAAGGGGAGTTGAGCTCCCTAAATATTATGCAACTTGGTGCCTACAACTTGCTCGGCCTCTCAAGATTTTTGATTGAAGACTAGGTAAAGGCATGATCAAAGTCATTCATCATTCTTGTAGTGATTGCTCTATCGTGGATCTACAATTAAAATAGTTCTTGGATCTCGATCCCACGTCTCTTCATCTTCTCAACCCTTCTACTTTAGCTAAAGAATGACTCAAACAGTAATCCATAGTATTACATGGATTTGTATATTGCTTTTATATATCACTCAAGTTTCACCAAGCATGGATCCTTGATTTGCTTTTGAACGTTCCAGATTAGATCTTCAAAAAGCAATGTTAGCACTCAAAGTGATCATGGATTTAAACACTTTATCACTTTCTACAGTATTTAACTTGCTCCAATCAGGGGGTAATTCCTTTATTAAAATTTTATCAACACTTTGTAGTGTTGAAATCCACTCTTTGAAACTCCACAACATCAAGTTTGACCACTTTGATCATGGAATAAAACATGTGTTGTACTATGTGGAAAATAGAACGCTACCCCAGGTCACCTTTTCAAAATCTGTGATATCAAGCTTGCACCTTATCCTACGGTATATAAAATTGCTTCAGATACGTGGAAAATAATAATGTGTCATGCCATGCAGAAAATAAGCCACATTGTTGCTACTTTGGAATTCTACGCTTTAAATCTGGCATAAGAAAACTTCAAACATTTGCAATGCATTAAATGGCATAGCATTTGTCTCGCATGAAAAATAGCAAAGTACTTGCTTTACACAAAAAATAAAATGCTTTTATGTTGCATGAAAAATAATATTTTCTTACCTCCTATTGGGAAAAATATTGGTTAGTTTTCTATGGTTCAAATCATTGCCTCCATTTAATTTGTCAACCTGATATAGCTCATAAATTTGTGAGTAACCCTGCATAGTATATGCTTGTAATATTCCTTTAATTAGATGAGTCCCTTGGATCCTATGATTTGGGGGGGTGTTTTTGTTTCATTTGAGTTCTTGTTCATCTTCCAAACCACTTAATCTAATTTGAACTATCAAAGAAATAACTAAAATACTTTAAAATCAAAACTATACACTTGCTAGAAATTGATAAAAAATAAGGGAAATTGCAACTTTAAATTAAACTACAGAAAACAAGAAAAAAAACTTAAATAATAGAAAATAGGAAAAATAAGGGAGGAATACAGTTGACAGTGGGCCCATGCTTCTAGAATATTTTTTTCGTGTTAAATCATACATCGGATGCTAGTTGAATTTTATTAGAAAAACTCAAATGTATTTTATTGAAATGTACAACAAGAATTTACAGAGAAAATCCAAGATCTATTTTTTAGGGTTGGCCTGTATATTTATAATAAATGTGACCATGCCCTATTACATTCTAAAAGCAAATCAATTTTTTATTTTGTTGTTACAACAATACGTAGGAATAAAGGATATTAAAGCAAAACATTAACTTAGGATTTATTCAGCGTATTCTATATCTAAACACAATATGTATGATATTTTTCTTTACCCAATTACAATAAGTTTTACGTGATTACTAAAAAGTAGATGACATATGGTCATTTATGTTTTCCTTGGTCTGCATCCATCATTGAAATCGCTTTTGCATTCATTGTTGAAATCGTCTTTCTATTCTGCCAACAACAGGTCATCCCACTGTAATTCTGCATCAATGGGAATCAGGTGCCTTATATGTAAAAGTCAAGAACCAAGTGTTAATATGGTATTCTGATGCCTAATGGGAATCAGGCATCTGACATTCATGCACCAAATTGGAATCGAGTGTCTAACAGTTAAGCATTGAATGGGAGTCGAGCGCCTAACTTAGCGCTTCATCACTGTTTTGTTGCAGATATTTTTACCTTCAATTTTTTCATCATAAATGAAAAGTGCTAAGTACAAGTGAGACCTTGATATAAACATGCCAAAATACCATAAAATCCATTGCATTTACACATAATCCACTCAAAAACAAATATTAGACAACATACGTAATCTAATGTTAAATACAAATAGAATTTGCATAGAAACACATATTTCTATGAAAATAAATGTCGCAATATATATGGAAATTTTGTACAAAAAATGAGCATTTTTAGGGATCATCATCCCCCCATGATTAAGGTTTGGCACACCCCTGTACCACTTTATACTGGTAAATACCAATTTTATTCACAACATTCCAGTATGTCTTGATTGTTTCTTTCCTCTTCTTTGCAGCGGCCTTGGCTTTTACCTTATCCTTGGGTTTTTGCCCTTTTAGTGTTTTGCGAGTGGTTTTCTCCTGTTGCTACTATCTATGGAACTTGTTGAACCGAACTAGATGACTTGGCCCTACTCCTTCACCTGGTTGTTCCTTTGTCCAAGCTTTCTTTCCTTTCTCAATTTTCAAGTAGTAGCCAGTAAAAGTGGAGGTATTCTTCTAGAATGTAGGCTTAACCATATTTCAGTATTCATGGTGAAGAAGTAAACATTCTCCCACTGGTACTATAGATTCATAACCAAACAAGATGTTATATTTATTAGAAACCTTGGCCTTGGGCAAACTGGTCATCGCTAGGTCAATTTCAGCATCATCCTTAGACTCTACTTCTTCCACCAAAGGGGTTTTGCTACTTGTTGCTCGATCTGCAAGAGGTACAAGATCTAGTAGTCCCATATTTATTATATATACCTTCATATTTAAAGGTTTATCATCTATTGACCCATACAAGTCCCATAACTATGTTGGTCGAGCAACTTTAATTTTTTGTCGAGGAGTTTTGGATTCCTCTCTAACCTTTTTTCTAGTTTCCTTGGCTGCTCTATTAGAGGCTTTCTTACACTTATTTTTACATACTTTGATATCTGCCTTAATTTTTTCAAACTTCTGTCTCTACTCATCAAATAGATTCAAAGTATCTGCCTATTCCTCATCAAAATTCATGCCCAATTCCTTTAACTATGTAGTTCTTGCTCTGGTCATGGGTCTTCATTGAGGTCTCTTTACAACCTTCCTCTTTGGTCTCAACTCTTTGGGTTGTCTTGTAGGGCCTGTAGGTATCTCATAAATAGGGGAATTTCCCTCTTCTATTGTTCCTACTACTAGAGTTTCTTTTTTTACCTGAAGATTTTTAGGCTCAATCACTACATTTCCTTCTGGTTCCTGGTCTGTAGAATGAATAAAATATTGGTATTTTACAACCCCTTGATCCTCATTTGTGGCCTTATCTGAAATATGAGACTCTTCAGCCTCAATTTCATCTTCTATCTTCCTCTACAATTTTTTTTGAAAGTTGAGGTTCTTCGACCTCAATTTCATCCTCCTGGTTTACCTCTGTATCTATAGAGGAATAAGATGTTAGGGACTATCCCATATCAACTTCAAGACCCTAATCTCACCCTTTTTCTACAGAGTAAGCTCATGAATGGGTTTGTTCAACCTCCATTACTTCATTTTTTTTCTACTTTGCTTTTGCATGTGATTTTAGGGATGATTCTTCATTTGCGCTTTCAATAATAATTATGGGGGTCCTTGCCTAAGAATTAGGGCTCCCCTGTGTAGACATATTTCTAGCAAAATCCACCAATTAGTCCCTTGCCTCAACTTCTTTGCTATAATTTCTTGCATCTTACCAAAAAGAGCCAAAGGAGACTATTTTCTCCTCAGAATCTGGAGAGTTAGTGGACACATTTATAGCCTAGTCAGTTTGCATCGTTACTTCTACCCTGGTTGGCCATCCAACCTTAGTTTGTTGGACCTGTAGTTATAATTTTGATATTTTCTATTGTAGCTGATTGATGGTCCTATATAGTTCCTACAATTTTATTGCAGCTACTTTTTGAGACTTTTGAAAAAGAGCTTGCTCTTCCTTGTATTTTACCTCCCAAGCATAGGCATGTTCTTTCAATATCTATAGCTGCTACTGCAGATCCTTTATCTATATTTCTTACTAAGGAGTATGACCCTTGGATAAATCTTGAAATATGTAGGCAATGAACTCATCCTTTTTTAGCTCATCAATTTTTGCAGCATCATATGATGAGCTAGAAACCACCATAGACACCTTCATCCTTCTACTTCTGGTTCTAGTAGAAACTGACATGAAAGTAGGGCTTGACAAACTGTGCCCTACCTCATCATCAAATTGAGGGCTAGTAGGGGATGAAGCCTATTCTATTTCTCATGTATATTCCTCAGGTAAGTATGTAGACGCCATCTCTACTTGCTCTATAGCCTTATCATCCGATCAATCATCCCATTTTGGAACCTCCACTTCTTCCTCTACCCTCAGAATTGCATTATTTCCCTTAGCTTCCTCAACTGTCATATTTCTATGTGACTCAGCATATCACACCAAGGCCTAAATTAGGCCATGGTGAGCCAGGGCAGATGTTGTGTCTACCTGGTACCGTCTAGCTTCATCATTGAGTGCACATGTAAGATAATGGGGGACATTGATTGTATCCCCATGTAGTATATGGTTGATGAAACAAAAATGGTTAAATTTTAGTTTGGAAAGCCTACTCATACAAGTGAAGAACTGGATAATATGCTCGAAGACCAACCTCTATAGCTCAAGGATGTGCTGGTTGGACAAACTAACATGCATTAGGTACTATGTTGGGTGCCCTAATACTCTTTGCATGTAGGGTTATCCTCCTTATATGTACATTCCCGTATTTGATTAAGACTTGTTACCACAATAATGTATTCTTTGATGACTGGAATTTCTAGTCCCTATATGTGAACAACTTTGTCCCTCATGGATGCCTTAAATTTGTTAGCCACTTTAGTGTCCTGGTTCTAGCTAACCAGATGGTAGTATTCCAACCACCCAATGACATCAAATTACGTTTGTACATCCTCATTGATGTCTAAAAAAACTATAGGCTCACTCTTTTTCAATCGATGGCTAGTAAATTATCCCCCCACGGCAAAGTTCATATTTCTATCACCTCTGAGTTTTTCTTATAGTAATTCCTCACACTCTGGTTTCATTCACCTGCAACTCTATTATTTTCTTGCATAGATTTTTGCCAATGCATGGTTTAAATCACTTGCATCCATGAACACAGGCACCTGATTACCATAAATAGAAATAATTATGGTTATTTGTACAAAGTCTCATTAAAGTGTGTGATGTATTTTACGTAGATGATGACTATGACCATTTTACCCAATAAGAGTAGTGACACGTGAAAAAAATTCCAAGTGGAGAGAAATGGGTGGTTGCTAATTCAATGAGGATTGTGTCGGCACTATTTTATAGAAAATATACCTATGAAAATAATATGTTTAAAAAAAATAAATAAATAAGCATGTACCTGTATTATGTTTCATGCATGTAAAATGCACAGACACTCATGGTGCACTTGCATTGGCTGCTTGATGACGACTAGGCATTCTAGAACAAAGAATGATAGGCATATTTCCCATGCAGTGAATTTCTATCTATTTTAACTGGTTCTCAGTTGCTACCATTTGATACCTTTGAGAATTTTCATACATTTTTAATAAGAGGTTAGAAAAACACATATTCTCGGGACGACAAATATCCCCTCCTCAAAAATTATTTACTAATGACTTTGTAATATGCACAAATCTTCAACGTAAAAATTTAAATAATTTTATTCGTTGAAGTTTAAATGATGCATGTGGGTGAGATGTTGATGTGGCTTAGACCACTCTCTAATGTTGAAGATTATTTTTACAAGGCACAAATACCCATGAAAATAGAAAGTAGGTGTCTTTTGCTATGTGGAAATCAGGTGCGTTCTTTCGAATCAAGGCACGCAGGTGCTTGGAAAATAGAAAGCAAACACCTTAGCAATCGGGTGTCATGCTTAATATGGAAAGCAGACACCTTTTGCAAGAAATCGGATACTGTAATTAAAGCAAACTTTATATAAAACCCTTTTTTCTTTTTAGAATATGTCCAAGAAATTAGGTGTTGCTTTCTCAAAAATAGAAGTCGAGCGCCATTTCCTTGGAAAAATAGGGATCAAACATTGGTCTGCCAGAAAACCGAATGCAAGCGCATTTTCATTGTCATACCAGGAGTCAGACACCTTTTACTATAAAAATGATAATTGGGTACCATTTTCTCAAAATATAGGAATCAAGCGCCTTCTTTTGTAAAACAGGAATCGAGCACCATTTTATCTAAAAATAAAAAATAAGGCACCTTTCTCATTAGAAAATAAAAATCAAGTGCTCCTTTATTTGAACATCTGTTGATATATCCACTAGTGTACACTTTCAATTTATCAAGCCTTCAATATTTTGGTTTTGAATAACAAGTATAGAATCAACATCTGCTACCTAAACCAAAATTCGAGCATTTTTCTTCATGAAGACCAAAAACAAACACCCAAACACTTGTTCAGATATGGTTTTCCCTGTCCAAGTGGCGGTGATCTAGTTCTACTAGAATTTAATCTCCTAGAATTTGGAATTGCATGGGTTCATGGATCCTATGCTTGTTAGGCCTAGGTTTCCCATGTTGCCTAACAGTTTCACTCAAGGCATCATTCTTACAAAATAGAAATACAACTAAAGAAATAAAAATGTAGAACTTTTGAAATAATAATTGTTTTTGGATCATGTGGACTAAATCCACATATTACTGACTCTTTTTAAAACTAGAATCAACTGTGGTCTCCCCCATGCCTAATATGTACTTCATCATATAAGTCTTAGACACATGATATGGTCGCTATCAGTGACCATTAACTATTAATATAATGTTGCTACTATCAATTTTTCTAATCCTAATAGCTCCATTATTGATGACTTCAGTCACTTCATATGGCCCCATCCAACACTGCATGATTTTACCTTTCCTTTCCTAGAATTGAGAGTCATAAAATAATGCCCACTCTCCCACTTTTAACTACTTTGTCCTGGTGTGATGATCATGCCACTTGGCCCTTGATCTTTATCTACTATAGAGCATCAAGGTAGTATTCATACAACTAGTTAAGCTACTAAATATATTTCTTTTGTGCCTCATCCAGATTCAAATCTAACTCTACTACAGTTCTGAGATTTTTAATCTCAAATTTTTTAGGCATCATAGCATTTTTCCCATATACTAGCTGGAATGGTGTAAAACCAGTAGTAATCTTCCAAGTGGTTCTGTAAGCCAACACTACTTTTGGTAATCTTGTGGCTCAATATTTCCTATGCTACTATACCATCTTTGTGATAATGTTCTCAAGCTCACGATTGATTACCTCTACTTGCTCATTTACCTATGGATGGTAAGGAGTGGTTTTGTTATACCTGATTTTATATTACTGCATGAGATCTTGAATCATATTTGAAGTAAATTGAAGCTCTTGATCAGTTGTGATCTCCCTTGGAACCCCAAATCTGGTAAAAATATATTAATACAGGAAGTCTACTACAGTCTTCTCTTTAGAATCATGCAATTTCTGCACTTCAACCCATTTATTCACATAGTCAGTGCAAACTAAGATATACCTCTTACCTACTGACTGTTGATTAATAGGTCCTATGAAGTCCACCCCCCATTTATCAAATGGCTCTGTGCACATGTGGTTGGAGTGGCATTTCATCTCTAATAGTAGGTTTGCCCATCCTCTGACATTGATCACATTGGCTCACATGATTGGCTACATCCTTGAATAGTGAAGGCCAATAGTAACCAGCATACAATACTTTGTATGCAGTCCTTTTTCGTATAAAATGGCCACCACAAGGTTCATTATGGCAAGGCTTTAGTATTTATACAATATCATAATGAACAAAACATCTTCTCATGATCTAATTAGGCCCTATTTTAAATAGGCATCCATAAATCGATGAGAAGTCTACACTTTTCTCAATTAAATATTGCTTCTCATGTGGTGAAAGTGTAGGTGATACTTTACTAGTGGATAAATAATTAGCCATATATGCATACCATGGAATATGTTCATTTAGAGCAAAAAAATTTTCATCTAAAAATTGGTCATCTGTAGTTGCATGATCTGGAGATGTTAATCTAGATAGAAAATAAGCTACCATATTGTCCTTTCCTAGTTTATCTATGATTGTCACATCAAACTCCTGCAAAAGTAACAACCATGTGATAATCCTACCACTAATTCTAGGTTTTTTTGTCAGGTATATAATAGCTGAGTGACCAGTGTGTACAAAAACCTAATATCCTATAATATAATGGTAGATTTTTTTAAGAGCATGTATAACTACAAGAAAATCCTTTTCTGTGATAGTATAATTAAATTCAGCACCTATGATATGTTTACTGACATAGTAGATGGTATAAAAATCATCATCCTCCTTTTGTCCTAGTACTGACCCTATTGCATTATTAGATGCATCAGCATATATGTGAAAGGATATGGTCCAATTTGGACCTCTTAGCACTGGAGCAGTTATCAATTTTTTCTTCAAAGTATTAAATGCTTGTTTACAATATTCTGTCTAGACAAAATCTATATCCTTTTATAACAATGTGCTTAGGGGTTCAACAGTTTTGCTAAAATCTGCTATAAACCTCCTATAGTAACCATCTGATCTAAGGAAGCTACGAATATCCTTCTAAGTTTTGGATGTGGGTAGGTTTTAAATAACTTCTATATTTTTCCTATCTACCTTGATTTCATCTACAGATATATGATGTCCTAGAACTATCCCCTCCTACACTAGCATATAACATTTCTTATTACTCAAGGATAGATTAGTATCCTCACACTGCTGAAGTGTTTTCTCCAAATTTTTTGTGGCTTCTTCAAAGGTTTCACCATAAATGGTGAAAGCATCCATATATACCTCCACAATTTCTCCAATAATATCAAAGAGGATGCTCAAAACTACCCTATGGAATGTAGTAGGTGCATTGCATAGACCAAAGGGCAAAACTTGGTAAGCAAAGGTTCTCCATGGACAAGTGAATGTGGTCTTATCTTGATCCCCTTCTCCTATCTAAATTTGGTTATATCCATCAAATCCATACAAGAAATAAAAGTACTTATTACCTTATAAGGTGTCAAGGACCTAATCTATAAAGGGTAGGGGTAAGTGGTCTTTCTTGGTTGCTTTATTCAGCAACCTGTAATCAACACAGATTCTCCACTTGACATTCTTCTTGGGCACCACCACCAAAGGTGATTCCCACTCACTATCTGAAATTGGGTAGATGAACCCAACTGTGAGGATGTTTTGTAATTTAGCTTTGATAATATCCTTCATATTTTGATACATTCTTCGTTGTGGTTGTCTTATCAATTTTATTTCATCTTCAGATATATTCGATGAATACATGTTTTAGGAGCTATTCCTCTCATGCTTGAATACTCCCAAGCAAAGGCACCTTGATGTTTGACTAATTTTTTTCTCAATTTTGTCTACTATTTAGATGTCAACCCATCATTTATGTTTAATACTCTCCTAGGTGCAACTTCTATTTGCTAAATATTGTGATCTCTACCTCCTACTAATGGCTATTTTGGAGGAGGATAGGAGGGTTCTCCTTGGAAAATGTTTAATATTACCCTATCCTCATCACTCTTATCCTCCAATTCATAAAGTGCCATGATGGATTGAATCATTTATAGACCACTCATATTTTGGTTCTCACATTCAGGTTCTCCCAAAAAAATTGCAAATTGTGTAGGTGGATGAACGAGCAGATTTTTTACATTCTAACCATCATAAATGGTCATTTGCCCATTTCTACAACTTATGTAGGCATCAACTATTTCCAGCCAAGGCCTACCTAAGATGAGTGGAAAACCATCTAGTCCAGACTTGGATTGTAACACTAATAAATTTTTTGGGTACTCCCATGCATCCACTAAGATAGTTGTCTTCCAGTATTCCTTCAAGGAGTACTGTAGACCTGTCCGACAACTGAAGGACAATTTTGGTTGGTTTCAAATTAGGTAAATTGAGTTTCTACATAGTTTTCTTTGGGATGATATTAATGGCAGCCTCCAGATCTACTAATGTATTGGGTAAAATACAGCCCCTAATTTTTATAGTTAAAACACGGTCTCCTAGGTCTGAATATTTGAATATTTTTGGTTGTAGGTATTTCCTATCATAAGATTAGCTAGTTTTCCTACCAAATTAATTTCCTATGTTGGTTTTATTCTTGGTTTTCTTAGTAACATATCTCTTATGGCCTTACTATAAATAGGAATGTATCTTATGGCCTAAAAGAGAGGTATTGTGATTGTCAATATTTTCAAACTAGAAAGAATATAAAATTTTGGATGTATTGGCTTCTTGGGTTCTTGCAATATTTTTGGAAAAGGTGGAACCCCTTATTTTTTATTTATAGTTTTTGATTCTATAAGAGGTGATTCCTATTATACTTATTCTATAAGAGGTGATTCCTCTTTTTCTAACTCTGTGATTTCCTCCTCTTCTACTAGAGGAGACTCTCATACACCTACTTGTCTACCTAACCTTAATTGTATTGGACTGCAATCTACTTTGATATTATACATGGGGTACATCTTATTCTCTATATGGTATGTTGGATATGGTATGTTGTTTGGATTAGAAGTAGGTTGTGCTGGCAGTTGAGCAAGTCTCAAAGCAAGGGAAGCTGGTAGACTTGGTTGTACTGGGGTTGGTGTAGGATGCTATGGAGTTTGGCTCCACGTATTCTAATTTCTCCATTGCTATCCAGGTTGCTCGTATGACATCCTTGGTTAGGGATTATAAGGATTTTATCCTTGGGAAAATTGATTCCAAGGTTGTTGTCCCCACCATCCCATGTTGGGTAGCTAAACTTGACCTTGGTTTTGATAATTGCTGCCCCCATAGGATGGCATTCCTGCTGGCATATTATTTCCCATAGGAGACTGTTGCCAATTTCTCATATTACCCATGAAGTATACCTCTATTACTTCAAGTTCCTCTCTAGATTTTGATAAATGCAGACACAACTTAGTTTTATGATCTTTTTGACACACATCGCACACTCTAACTTTGTTCTTAGGACATTCATTTTTGGGGTGCTTTCCCCTACATTTAGGATAGAAATATGCTAATTTTGCCTCATTTTCCTACTTTTTTTGAAGTAGGAGGGTATCCATTTGGAGTTCTAGAGATGACAACATCTCACTTTTAAGGTCTTCAAGCATATTCCCTATTTTTTTAAGTGATAGTGGTTGATTGTTTGATATTTCTAGGGATTAACTTACCCTCAATTATTGGATATCTAACATTTGGTTTTGATAAATATCCCCACCAAAAATTATGTTTAAGATTTCCAGAGATTCATTTGTAAGCCCTTTTAATAATATACTTCTTAAGGACCTATCTCCTAGTCTTTCATGGGGAGATCTTTGCAAATTAAATCTAAACCTATCCCAATATTCCTCTAATGATTCTCCTTCTTTTTGTGTCATATCCAAGACTTCTTCCCTATAATCCCTTGCTTTGCTAAATTTCTAATACAGATCTAGGAAAAACAAAATCATGTCTTCTCGGGTAGTTATCTATTTATTCCCCAAACTGATGAACCAGCGCAAAGTTGAATCATCGAGAGTGGAGGGAAACAATTTAAATTTTAAACATTGGTCATATAGTCTACCGACCTACATAGAACATCAAATTTGAAAAGGAATAGGTTGGGATATTCTGTTGGAAGTCCTATAAATATTGGAAGGTGGGTAGGGGAGATATGTTTCATCATGTATTCTCCTCTTACCTCTTATATAGGGAAGTTAAAACTAATTGATGCTTCTTCTCCTATTTTTTCCATCTTGTCTCCTATTAAGGTTTCTACACCTAATGCGGTTAGGGCAACTTTCAACACTTCAATATTTTTTTTCTTATCCTTTAGAAGGATTACTAAATTAGTGGTTGAAATAGTCTCTTCCTCAATTGCTTGCCAACATTGAAGGTTCAGTAAATCTTCCTCAGATTGAACTCTTTCTATCTCATATCCTTCCCTAATATTTTGTTGGACTGTTCCAGAAGGATCTTGTGTAAACAATGGATTTTGAATCCAATGCATAGGTGTAGATGGTGGTGGATAGGTTTCAATATTAGGATCTAGCATAGCTGTAATAGAGGTTTTTGGAGAAACTACATTTATGTTCTTGATGAAATGATCATCCGGTCTTCTAATTCTAGGTGGACTCATATAAAACTAAATGAAGGTTCTATAGTAACCTAAACTATTTCTAACATACTTTATTTAGAATAGGAAATTATAGTTGTCTACTCCTCAGGAATGGAACCAAAATGTTGGGCAAAACATTGGTTAGTTTTCTATGGTTCAAATCATTACCTCCATTTAATTTGTCAACCTGGGATAGCTCGTAAACTTGTGAGTAACCCTGCATAGTATATGCTTGTAATATCCCTTTAATCAGATGAGTCCCTTAGATCCTATGGTTTGGGGGGTGTTGTTTTGTTGGAGTTCTTGTTCATCTTCCAAACCACTTAATCTAATTTGCATTATCAAAGAAATAACTAAAATTCTTTAAAATAAAAATTGCACACTTGTTGGAAATTGATAGAAAACAAGGGAAATTGCAGCTTTAAAATAAACTACAAAAAATAGTAAAATAAACTAAAATGATAGAAAACAAGGAAAATAAGGAAGGAGTACTGTTGAGAGTGGGCCCACACTTCTAGGAAATTTTTCCCACGTTAAATCATACAATGCTAGTTGAATTTGATTAGAAAACTCGTATTTTATTGAAATGTGCAGTAAGAATATATAAAGAAAATCTGAGATCTATTTTTTAGGGGTGGCTTCCATATTTATAAGATATGCGGCCATGCCCTGTTACATTCTAAAAGCAAATCGATTTCTTATTTTGTTGTTACAATAATACGCAGGAATAAAGGAGATTAAAGCAAAACATTAACTCAAAATTTATTCAACGTATTCTGTATCAAAACATAATATGCCCGATATTTTACTTTACCCGATTATAATAAGTTCTACATGATTGCTAAAAAATAGATGACATATGGTCATTAACATTGTCCTTGGTTTGCATCCATCGCTAAAATCGCATCTGCATTCATTGTTGAAATCGCCTTTCTGTTCTGTTGATAATAGGGTATCACACTGTAATTTTGCATCAATGGGAATCAGGCACCTTATCTGTAGATATCAGGAAGTAGGCGCTAAAATAGAAGTTGAGTGCCTAATGAGAATCATATGCCTGACATTCAAGCACCAAATGGGAATTAGGCACCCAATAGTTAAGCATCGAATGAGAATCGAGCGCCTAAATGGGAGTCTGACACCTGACTTAGCGCTTCATCACTATTTTGCTACAGATATTTTTACCTTCAATTTTTTCATCATAAATGGAAAGTGCCAGTTCCAAGTGGGACCTCGACGTAAACATGCCAAAATACCATAAAATCCACTGCATTTACACATTATCCACTCAAAAAACAATATTATATAACATACGTAATCTAATGTTAAATACATATAGAATTTGCATAGAAACACATATTTCTATTAAAATAAATGCCGCAATATATATGAAAAGTTTATCCAAAAAATGAGCATTTTTTAGGGCTCATCACCTCCACTCTTTGGATTTTTGCAATGATAAATTTGGCTAAACCAACCACAAAATTTATGAAAGCAATTCAGCATGCGGAATATAGCATATAGTATTTCATCCGCTTCTTTGAATTTTGCGACTTGAATCGCTTGCAAGCCCACTTTGACTAAGTTGACCATGGAAATTTACACTTATCGTGCCCTCACAAAAAATATCATTATTTTTCTACCGTACGAAACATAACATAGCCTTCAACTTTGTTCTTCAAATTCATGGTTTGATTTACGTGCAAGCCAACATTGTCTAAGCGAACTACAAAAAATAACACTTGTTGTGCCTTCATGGAAAATAACATAGAGTTGAGCTCCATGAATTTTAACACTGCTTTGGATTAAGTAGAATTTAACACTGCATTGGGGTCCAAGGTATTCTTCAACACTTAGTCAAATTTTTCAAAATATTTGCTATGTGGTATTTTGGACCTACATTCTACCGCCTTTTAGGGAGATTTGCTTACAAAGCTTAAGAACTCAGAGTCTTATCCATTGGGTATCAAATTTAAAATAATATGGATTAATGGTAGCAAAGCAAAATGAATGAATTGAGTGGGTTTTTCAAGAAAAATATGAATGAATGAAATGGAGGGAGAGAAAACTATGTTGTAAAGGGGGTGAGTGCATGAAGTGAAAAGAAGGATAGAATAGATTCCAATAATCTACAATTTATGCTTCATAGAATAACTTCTCTATGACCATCATTCTCTCAAATATTTGTGAAGATGCTTAGAATAATACTGTTCACATAGAAATCATGCAAGAGGTAAAAGTAGATCATATCTGCAAAGAACTACTCCTTCCATAAGTTGGGTTGCATGGTTGTGATTGAGATAATCAATTTCTTATGACATTTTATAAACTTGATAAAAATACAGTGCTCTTCCTCGCAACTCAGTGTCATGACCTTCACATATCTTTTGTGGGTTCATGCCATTTTGTTTTCTAACATTGTCAGAATCAAAACTATTCACAAAAATATTTATTTTGAAGCAAAATTTTATTATTCTTGCACCATTTACTAATGATCCTATTCTTCAATTTCTTGCACTTGCACATTCTTATCGTCTTCTATATTATCTTCCCCTTGGTCACCCTCTTCTTGATGCATTTTCTCATCATACCTTTCTTGTTCATCTTCACAACGTTTTCATTATCCTCTTCTTCAACTTCTTCCTCCACTTCCTTTTCTCCATCATTCTCCTTTTGCTCTACATCTTCTTAAAATAGCTGAATCATATGGTCCAATGTCTTTAAAGCTTTGTTCCGAGCAACTTGGGTAGGATTGGATATCTCCATAACTTGTTGATGAATAAAATATAGCTTGGTGGTCTTATCATAAGATATAGATAGCCCCTAGTCTACCATATCTTCCATTAAATCTTTGAGTCTGGTCAAGTCTTTTATCAGCTGGGTTACTCAACAGGATCCTGCCATGCATCAATCTCAGATTTATTTTGTATAATAGAACTCAAGTTAGCCTGAAGCTCTTCATTGCTCAAGAGAGATTTCTCATCATAAAAAAATTCTTAGAAGCCATACTGCATTATTTCTTGGTTTATGTCAATAATATTCTACAGTTTGCTTTCAATATTGCTTTTTAGCAACCATCCTTTCCAAATCAATCCATTATTTCTAAGAACAATTCTGGCTGTGTTCCAATATTTGTTGGGAATGGGCTTAGCAAGCTCACTACATCTTGTCTCAGACAACTTGAATATTCTCTTAGCATGAGGTACCATTGGTTGTATCTCCTTTGTAACCTTCTCCAAGTCTTTGTTAGTGTCTTGCAATAAGTGGCTAGCCTCATGTTAGGATTAAATAATAAAACACAAGCAATAAATAAACACAAAAATAAAATATAGAAGAATAAGCAATACAAGAGACACATATTTACATGGTTCACCCAATGTGGGCTACATCCACAGATAAAATAATTAGGCCTTATTATTCCATCCAGCAAATCTCGAAGGGATACAACTTACATAAAATCCACCGTACTTCCTCTTTGATCTCATAATTACAGTCTCTCTTCCTTCTTCACTTCCTTCACAGCCTTCACACTGCAATCTCCAATGTCATACAAAATCCTCTTATAAAAAAAGGGTTACAATTTTAGGGTAAATCATTAAGACCCCAAAATAAAAAAGAATTACTATTTTTGGCAAATTATATTTTCTATCATAATTTGCCATTTTTAGTAATTACTATTTTCAAAAAATTATTTTTCATCAAAACAATTTCTGTTTTTAGTAATTACTATTTTCGTGAAATTATTTTTCATCAAAAAAATATGTTTTTAGTAATTACTATTTTCGAAAATTATTTTTCGTCAATTTTTTTCGAAAATAGTAATTCACAAAAAAACTCGGATTAACATGCAATTTGACACACAATTACATAACATCCATATCCTTTTGTAGAGTGGATCCAAACGTGGCTAAAATAGGACCTCCAAATTAGAATCAGGTTCCACAACCAACACCTCATCCATGAAGTCAATTACAAGCTGAATTCCAAAGCACTTCTCTATAATCTTATTAGACCATATCTCTTTCTTGACTTGTTTCACATTGTCCTTGGAGAAACTTGCAACTCTAGTTTTCTCAATTTGGATTTGTTGCTACGGAGACAATATTTTTTTGGCATGCTTTTAATTATGCTTCTTTAACTATTCATTTTGAAACATGTCCTGCCACTTTTTAGCTTCATTCCTTACAACCTTTTCCACTTTCTTCTGATCATTAATTTTGGCTTCTATCTTTACAACCTTCTCCAACTTTTCATATTTCTCCCTATAGATGTCACTTTTCACATACATGGTCTTCAATCCAACTCTAGCTTTGAAAAATTAATCCTCTAAGACCAATTGGGAGATGTATTCAATTTGTTATACCAACTGGTACTCTTCAACTATCATGTCCTCTTCTATATTACTGCCCATAGGAGTAAGTTTGATCTTCATCCTCTATCTAGCCACTGGATTAACCATCATGGATTTTCTCACTCGAGTAGCCCTCTTACCCTAATAATTTTGAGTCTTCAATGAAGCACTCCTAATATTATGTAGAGAGGCTACTATTGGATGACCAGTGGAAATAGAAGCTATAGTGAGTGAAGGAAAAAATGGTATCTGCACAATTAGAAATAGTGTTGTGATAATGGTAGAATTTGTGTTTACAGTAGGTATTATAGCTATGATTGAGATTGTAGCTGTGAATGTGGGTGGAGAATTTGGAAGTGACAACCCTTCTATAGGTATGGATGATGATATTGTTGGAGGATGTTGAGTATGATTTGGAGATGATGATAAGGGAATTTGTGATGAATGTGGCGAAGATGAAATGGAATGAGATGATGAAGGGTTATGAGGTGGTGATGGTGGTACTATTTCCTCTTGTACTTGAGAAGGGGAGGGAGATTTATTTGAGGAAGAAGGAAGAAGAGGAGAAGAAGAGATAGAAACCATACTTGTGTCTACAAAAGTAGATAGCTTAAAAATATCATTGATACTTTGTTGTTGCTTATGTTGAACCAATTGCTTTATTTTTGAGATTGGTAGTTGTGTAGTAGATTGAGCCTCATCCAATTTTTATTTCTTAGTAACCTCCTTTTCAGCCTCCTTCATTGAGTCTTTTGATTTTCTCTTGAACACAACAGTAGTGGAGGTTTTACCTTTTTGTGAACTTTCTTGAGGTTGAGGGGATGGTACTACAACTTTTTTGACAGAAGGATCTGTAGGTTTAGAAAAGGATCATGTAGTAAACTTATAGGAGTTAGATCTATAGCCTCATATTATTTCTCCTTTTTATATTTTGTGGGGAATGTGACCCTAGAGCCATGCATTTAGGCCTTTTCTCCACCTGGATAATTTTTACAGTCCCAGATTCATTTGCACCAAGGCCTCCACCAGCATATCCCATATTTTGTATTAGATATGTCCCTACTAGGTATTGTTGTGCTTGCTTTGGTGGAGGCTCAAATATGGACTGTACCTCTTTAGTAGCTAGTGATGTAGTTTTTGGATTGCCAATTTGTTGGAGAGTTGAGGGAGAAGGAGTGTTAGGGGGAGTTTAATTTTTCTCTTGCTTCTTGGTTTCAAACCTTTTCCCTTTAGTCTTACTCTTTTCAAGTTTGCTTTTCTCTACCTTTCTAAAGCTTAATACCAAGCTTTTAGTTCCCTCGGCTATCCAATTTTCATAGTTTTTATCATATCTTTCCTCAAAATCATGATCAATTGTCTTACCATACTTAGACGCTATGGTGTTGTTTTCAACTCTTATTTTCCACCATTCCAAAATTTTGCCTTCTGACCAACCATAGGTTTCAACATTTTTTAAATCTTTGGTTCTTTGAGCTCATATCTTTTATTATGTTCAAGGTCATAGTTGTAGGCCCAAAATGGCCACATCCTTAGAAGGCATTAAAAATTTTATTCTAAGGCATGAAGTCCCCATTCCACATATTTTCTAGTGTATTTTGGAGCGGATCCGCAACAATAGTTTCCTAATCCGCTCAACACTTAGTGTATATTCACCTTAAACAAGTTAATTTTCATTCCACTCAATTCACAGTGTATTTGGAAGCAGATTCTAGGTGAGTCTCGATTATGCAAAATTTTTGGGTGATGATGATGTCAGCGTAAAAAGAAGTGTAGAATGGCGATCATGGTTGTTTTATGCATGCTTTGAGAGGCTAAGTGTTGACGATTTCTCATTCCACTAAGCCCCAAGAGTATTTTGATGTGGATTGGTAATAAAGACAATTTTGCACTACTTCCAGACCGAAATGATGACAAAGCTCATTTTATACGACCTCCGATGCGAAATGGAGATAAAAGGATTTTTGAACTACTTCTAGTGCGGATTGGCGATTCTGCACTCCACTTAAGGGAAATATGATGTCATCATACTTTTTGTGCAGATTACAATTTGCTTAATTCCAAAGAAGAGAAATAAGGCTAAGTGAGTATATTGATAGTGAAATGCAACCCGCTCACTTCTTAGTTCACTTTATGCCAAAATTTGATTTCATAGAATCAAGGCCACCGATAATGACATCAGCAATTACAAAGTGTGGAATGGTATTTTGGTCTTTCCCCACAAATTTGCAGAGTATTTTTAGAGGCTTAATTGCAGCCATCCATGATGGACATCAACAACTTAGAACTTGCTAACATTGTTGAAGTATTTAAAAGTGATTTCTTACCAGACCAAAGAGTAGTCAGTTGAAGGGTAGGAAGATGAAGCGTCAGAGGGTTTCCAAGAGCAAGAACTAGAAGCAGTTGCAGATCTGCAGTAGAGCGAGATTCCAAGAATGATCGATGGATTAGATGTGGTCTCCAACGGCTTAAATGCCAACTACCATGAATGAACCAGCAAGTTGTAGAGAGCCAAGCTACCATGGCATATTACTAACAATGGATTTCTCGGATGTTGTCAACTAGTAAGATAATGCTAGTAAAACTCTCTGCTAAGCTGTAAATGTGTAATCTTTGTAATATCTCCTTAATATTATTTCATTTACAAACTATAAATAGAGGTCGAAACCTCATTTTTAAGGGTCGGCTCTAATGAGTTTGCTTTCCCTATTGTAAATATTCATGTGAGCTAATGGAAGGAGCATTACTCTGATTTTTGACTCAAAATTTGTCATCTTCATCATCTTGTGCAAGAGGTTCGAAGCTTTGAGCTACATTTCTGTTAATACTTTAATGGTTATTTCATTCTATCTTATTGGATTACTAGTTGTGAGAGTAGTTGAAATTTGTTCATGGTTAGATATGTATTGTTAGAAGGTTTATTTCTTTTAAATCTAACTATTGGTCTATTCTACTCATTTGGATTATCGATGTTAGATATTGGAATTGCTTTCTACAATATATCATTTTTTATGTTTTAACGTATGAAAATTTCATGGGTTTGGGTGTTGTTAATCTTGAGTGATGGGACACTAGAAATATCTTGTGGGAGCTTTTTGTTGTAGTTACCTATGTTGTTAGCCTATCCGGCCACTATTTTTCATAATATCTCTAACCCTAAACCATTTCTAACCCTTATCTCAAAACCTTATTTGAGCTTTAATTGTGTCAACGCCAATTTAAGTTGACAAGGAACTAGCCTACTCTGGAGGTTGGATTGAAGTTGCCTTTAGTCCATCCAATGCTTGAGTGTTGAGCTGTGACTATCAGGTGCATGCCTGGATAGAAAATTGGAAGATATATAGTTGCAGTATCAAGTAAAACTTGATGTCAATTTGGTGCCCAACAATTTTTGGTAGGCTCGGTGGGACCTGTTCACAAGGAACATGAAAACCCATCATATGAGATATTGTTTTACCTCTACCTGGAGGAATCAAGATTTGGTGAATTGTCTTGATCTTACTAAGTGAAGAATAGAAAATTCATTTGGTGACTCCCTAGTCTTTAAACCTAGAAAATAATTATCCTTGTAGACCAGTGTCCTTTCATGTATACCAGGTCTTTCAAAAGGAATAACCCTGACTCATTTTTCTATTATGAGTTACCTTATAGAGGATCCACTATTATAAGGAATTTAAACCAGGATTTTCATTCTAAATAAGATCTTTATGAGGAAAACCCTACAGTTAATCCAACAACCCCTCTAGAAAGACCTACATCTAGAAAAATGGCTGGAAATGCAACCCCTAATCAGGAAAATGTACCCCCAGCTTAGCCTTTGTAGAAATACCATAGCTGGAGCATAGCTTGTCCTCTCATATTAGCCCATATGCATAACATTCCTTAGGTTGTATCTAAGTCTATTCCCACTTATGATAGAGCTGGAAAGACTGCATATGAGCACTGTTAGGATATCTTGAATCTAGCAACAATCCATAATATAAAGAATGAGTATGTTATTGTGAGTATCATAGCCTTGTCCTTTAGAGGAAAGATTTTACATTGGTTTAGGACTCTTGAGGATAACACCATCACTTCATGGGCAGAATTGGCTGAGCCTTTTATGGAAGAATTAAATGAATATATAGACCCTTTCTCCTTGCTTAACCAATTCACATCTATGTAGAAGCATCAGTAAAAAATTATCTCAAATTTTAATTTAAGGTTTAGCAGAACCTGGAAAAGAATTCCCCCTGCAACTATACCAGCTGCATGCCTTGCTTATATGTATTATATCAGAGCTCTTGGATTAGAGCTAGATCTATAAACCCAAAAATTTGAGGTGGAAATATTTGTACAAGTTTATAACACAGCAGTTCATGCAAAAAATGTCCTAATTAATGTGGGGAGATTACATCCCAAATTTGTGCTACCTTACAATCTAGAAACCACTAATGTCCAAAGCCAAGCTACTACTTCATCTTATATGGACCCACCTAAATTTTCATTCCTATGTTCGTATATGGCTCACATTCCTCATCCAAAAGCACCAATTGTTGTAGTTCCTAAAAGCACGAGGATACGGAAGCAAACAGAAAGGGAAATGTAACGCTAAGTCCTACGAACGAGAATGCATGAAAAGAGGGAAAACAAACGAATTGAAATGAGATTTAAAGAAAAATGTAAAAGTGTAGCCCTTTATTTTATTAATTTTCTTGATATCAGGTTACAATGCGTCTCCTCCCTTTTCAGGGGCTGGGAGCGTTAAACATGGTTTTGTTACACCACAAATGAGATATTCCCCTTTGGGATCTTCCGCGTGCCCACATTGAAAATGGGCAGACCAAAAATTGTCACTGCTTGTGTTAGTGCATCTATAGTTCCTTTTTGTCCCTCTAGTTTCAATACCCTATGTTCAAAGAAACAGTAAATGGATAGTAGCACCTACGGATGGAGGGAAACATGCGATCCCCAAGGCCTACGGTCAATGCATGCATAAAATGATCAAAATGATAACTGAAACATATCAAAATGAGCTGAAAATTTTATAGAAGTAGGAAAACATTACCAGGAACACACTGCAAAAGGAACAATAAAGAAATCTGCCACATATTTCTAATCACTCCGGGATGGGATGATTAGGACTGTCATAAAATGTCAGTAGGTGACCTCCTAAATGTCCCATCCAGGGGCCTCCAAAACACCTACAAAGTTGGGGTTAGACAAAAAGGGACATTTTGGGATGACCCAGATGGTCAGATTTTGCATATTCATCCTTGATCATGTTGTATCTGATGATGCTCCATGTATGTTACTGAAAGTAAGAAATATTGAAAGCATAGTCAAAACTCATCCAAATGACATGAAATTTAAATGACAGCATATGTAAGTGACCTAGAATAAAATGCAAAAATAATAGTATGGAAATATGCCATATATTTCTAATCACTCTAGGGTGGGGCGATTAGAACTGCAGCAGTGTGGGGGGCGCCCAGGGGCAATACACCCATCGTTTAGGGCCCGATTTCAGCACCAATCCACTTGGGATGGGTCCAAAACCACTTATGGGGTTGTGTTGGCAAATTTGGTGGGATATTGTGGCTAAATGTTTGGGTTTTGGGTCTGTATTGTGCTTCCAATAATCACCCAATAACCTCCCTTCCAAAAGAGAGATCAAGGATGTAAGAAGCATAAACGATGGGTGAGGGTGTAATTTAGCAGCACTCCATTGCTCCAAATGCTCCTGATATCTCCTTCTTTTTGGGTGAGAAGACTCACCATTTTATAGACCCAAGGGTCTCTTTGAATTAGCATGCAGAGGTGCCACTTGGCCATCATGCCTTGCCAGGGGGAAGAAGATTCCTCCCTGATTAAGGGCTCCATGACTGCTCCTATGACTGCCTCTTTGAGCTCAAAAATGCTCACTCACGCTCCATTTATTGAAGGAGGCATTAAGTGGCAGATCTGAGATACCATTTGTCAAGGTTTGACCTTTTGCCCATCAAACCTGCTATTCGCCCCACCCTGGGGCGAATACTACTAAACGTCCCAGGGTGGGACAAATACCAGTTTGTAATCATCCCATGGTGGAACGAGTAGGGAGCAGAGTTCCTGAAAGGTGCCAAATTGACCTCTAACCTTCCAAAACTATTGTGAGAGTGGTTAGGACCACTGTTTAACCTTTGGGGGCTGCCCTAGGGGCTGTGTATGTCAATTCGATTAGTGCTTGTCGTCACGTAATTGGATTGGTGTTGTTTTGGTGTCTACAGTTCCTTTCCCTCAACTCCCTTCTTAGACTCCTCAAGATCTCTCTGCCATACTTGATATACAAAATATGTTGAAAACTCTTAGTAACAAATGAATTCAATGGAAAAGAGAGAAATAGAGAGGTCTTGACAAAGAATATTTCTATATGTGAATAAAGATAAAAAACTTGGCCCTAGTAACAATACTGGGGTCAGAGTAAATGCAGCTTATGAAGATCCTGAGTGTTCTTTAGAGATAAGCTTTGTAAACATCTGGTGTCTGGTATATAAGGATTCACAATCTTGTGTTATGTATCAACACCATGTCCAAAAAGCTATGGATCAATCAGAAAGAAACTAAAAAGGAAGGGTAAACATGCTATGGCAGCATGACCAAATAATGGTTGGGAAAGAGCTGGATGAGGATGGACCTATCATTTTTTTGACAAGGTCTGGTAAGAAAACACTGCAAGTGGATCCATAGAATATGGGTCAGTTCCAGGTCCCCTCTCAGAAAAAGAGTGATCCACCTCCCCAAAGCAGTAACACTTTCCCTATTCCATAGACTAAGGAAAAATAAAATAGTCTTCCAAGATATTTGAGAAATAAATTGAGGGAGACATAATAATATCGAAGTATGAGGCTCAAGAGAGGCTTATATTCCCTTCTATCACCAAAATATAGAGAATAGAATCCACTCAGCAATATAAGAGAAAATATGGTGAGCTAGAAAGAAGACCTGAGAGACCCACCTTGGCTAAATTTGAATACAATATTATGGAAGAAATGAAGAGAATACCATAAAAAGAAAGTCTATATGACACCCTCTTCATTCCTAGCTAGATTGACCTGCTAAAAGCTTCCTTGAACAAATAACCACAAGAAAAGCAGGCCACCATAATTCTTAGTATGCCTTCTAAAAAGAAAGAAATATCCCCTATTTTTTTAAAGAGTAAACCCCCTCCTTTCTATATCTCTCTGAGAATGGAAGATTGGGTAGTTTAGAATTGTATGATTGACTCAGGGCCATTTACTATAGTTATACCTAAAGAAATTTACGATGATATGGGTATGGAGTATACCCGATCCTACCCTGGAGTACTGCAATTGGATGGAACACCTGTAAAAATAATGGGAGTAATCAAATATGTTTTAATGAGGCTACATAGAGCACTGGAGGTGACTATAGTACAAGAAATAGTAGTGGTTGATCTAGAGCCTTATTTTAGCTTATCTATCAAGAGATTTTACTACAAATTTAGGTGGATGTATGTATATGGATTATTCCAGCATGGTTATTTCTTTCAAAGGAAAGAGAATAAGGATAACACCTGAAAAACCTGTGTCTTACCACATTGAAAAAAATTGAAGGAGACATGTGCAATCTCACTCCTCTTGAGAAATTTCAATTAGTGGATAACTTTGAGGAAGTAGAAATCAAGGATGAGCTACCTTTCAGAAAGGATTATAGCCATTTTGGGATAGGTATGGGCACTTACAGTATTTATGCAGAATCAAAGAAGAAAGTTCATGTTATATCTAATCAGTCTCTGAGAGAAACAAAAATATGGACCATGCACTTTGATGGTAACATATGTAGAAATTATGTTGGTGTTGGTGTGGTGCTACAGTCCCAATCATAAGGGACAAAGATTTGTGCCTACATATTAACATGGGTATGCACCAATAATGTTGTAGAGTATGAGGCTCTATGCCTTGGACTGATGCAAGCAAAAAATATGGGCATTAAGATCTTGAACATATATGGCAATTCTGAGTTGATAGTAAATAAAGTAAGAGAAAGGTGTAGTAGTAAGCATCATTACCTGAAAGCATATAGAAATAGGGTATGGGATTTAATGGATTCCTTTCATGCCTTAAATATAATTTTTTTTCCCAAAGGAAATAATACTTTAGCATACTCCTTAGCAGTGAGGGGAGATAACTTTAACCCTTCTAGAGACATACGAGTTAAGAAAGAAAAGGGTATCAAAATTATTTAATTCCTATGGTACCAGATAAGAAAAATTTCTAGCAGGTCTTTGATAGTGATGAGAAAATCATTGATTTTCTTGTGAGAGAAGCCTATCTATCCACTGTATACGAGGAAAATCTAGAAGATATTGATCAACAGGATGTTATTCAACTTAAGAACAATCACATACCTATATAATTGGTCACTCTAGAGAGCTTGTTTGAAAATTAAGACAAAAAAAGGATCAGATCCATGGAAGTCATTAAATAAGTTGGAATAGAAAAAGAAAAAAATTCAAGGTTGTAATCCTATGTTCTCCAGAGGAACAGGAGGATATTAAAGCTTTATGTATGAAGTACCAAGATATTGTGGCTTGGTCATATGAAGACCTCAAAGTATATGACAAAAAGGTTATCTAACACACCATTGAGCTAGAGTCTAATGCCAAGCCATTCAAGTAGAATAAAATGCATGTAAATCCAAGGATTGAAGCCATAATGAGAGAAGAGTTGTTGAATTTATTGAAGGCTAATATCATATACCCAATTCAAAATTCAACCTGGGTAGCTAACTTGATACCTGTGAGGAAGAAGAATGGTGATATTCGCATGTGTGTGGATTTCAAAAATCTTAATCAGGCATCATTAAAGGATCACTACCCCCTTCCATAGATTGATAAAATATTAAAGATAGTGGCAAGGATAAAAAGGTTCTCATTACTAGATGGCTTCTCTGTATATAATCAGATTTGGATGAAGAATGAACATCAGTATAAAACAACATTCACCAAAAAATGGGGCACATTTGCCTACTAGAGAATACCTTTTGGGTTGTCCAATACGGGACCCAAATTTTAGAGATCCATGGACTATGCCTTTGGGGAACTGATTAACAAGGTCATTCTAATATATTTGGATGACATGACTATGTTTTCCCACAACAATCATGACCACTTTGCATGCCTAGAGCAAGTTTTCTAGAAGTGCAGGGAATTTGGCATTTCCCTTAATCCTAAGAAGTCTTTTTTTATAGTACATGAGGGAAATTTGCTAGGTCATGTGGTCTCAAAATAAGGTATGGCCATAGATCTAAACAAAATAAAATCCATTCTTGCTCTTCCAATGCCTGTGAACAAGAAGGCCTTGCAGTCCTTCTTTGGTCAAATAAATTTTATCAAGAAATTCATCTCTAACTTTGCATAGAAGGTTAGACCTATATCTGAACTACTAAAGAAAGATGTAGAGTTCAAATGTACTGAAGTAAGAAAGCAAGCCTTTGAGATTATCAAGTAGTCCATTGCAATAGTTCCAATGCTAGTCAATCTAGATTTTAGTAAGGATTTCATCCTTTATGCTTTATGGAGCTAAGGAAAGTTATGCATCAGTGCTCACCCAAAAAATGATCAAGGTGAGGAGCACCCTATTTATTTTGGATCCAGACTCTCCATGATTACCAGGTTAAGTACAATTTTATTGAGAAACAAGTATTTGCTATAGTAAAATTATTGAAGAAATTTAGGCAATACCTGGTTCAAAGCAAGATCTTGGTTTATGTTATTCATCCAAATGTAATAAGTTTTATTCTACAAGGTGAATTAGGGGATAAGAGAGCTAGTTGGATCACTAAAATCCAATACTATGATATGTAAATCCATCCTACCAAAATGGTAAGAGGAATATCTCTATGCCAAGGTCTGACAGAAGTAGCATTCTCAGCAGAGGTAATAGCCTGTCAAGCAATAATATAAGATCATATTGAAGGATTGCATTCAAATGAATTAGACTGGGTAGATCATATGGTCAAGTATTTTCAAACTAGAGCATACCCTTCTGATATTAATGCATCACAAATAAGAAGATATAGGTTGTAAGCTTTGAAGTATGTCTTACTTCCAGAGGGCCTGTACAAAAGAAACCTTGATGGAGTTCTCCTTAGGTGTTTAAAAAATGATCAACAACAAAAGGTCATAGAAGAGTTCCATGGAGGGCTATCTGGAGGACACTTCTCAAGCAGAGTTACAACTTTGAAAATAATTAGAGTAGGCTATTATTGGCCTATTATATTTTTTGATACTTTCAAATTCACTAGAGCCTGTGATAAATGCTAGCGACATGTAGGGAGTACAAGGAATGCTTCTTTCCCCCTTAAGCCAATACAAGTGGAAGAGCCCTTTCAACAATGGAGACTGGACTTTATAGGGGTTATTAACCCTTATTATTTAGCTGAGTGTAAGTACATTCTAACTACTACAGTCTACCTCACCAGATGGGTAGAAGCTATTCCTACCAAGAAATCAAACCAGGATGTTGTGATCAATTTTATGGAGAGTTTGATTTCAAGATTTGGTGTTTCGAAAGCCTTGGTGAGTGACAATGGACCAGCATTTATAGGAGCCAAGTATATTGATTTTTCTAGCAATTATGGCATCACCATCAAGAATACTTCAAAGTATTACCCTCAAGGGAATGTACTTGTAGAGTCTACCAACAAAAACCTGTTAAGGATTTTGAGGAGGTCACTAGAGGGGAATAAAAGGAGTTGGCACCTAATGCTGGAGCAAGCTTTGTGGGCATATAGAATTATTGTTAATAATTCCATCAATACTTCTCCTTATTCCTTAGTGTATGGCAAAGAAGTAATGTTACCTGTCCATTTGGAGATTTTGGCACTCAAGTTGATAAACACAGAAGAAGAATCTAAGGAAAATCTAGTGGAAACAAGGCTGACACATCTATTGTAGTTAGAAGAGAAAAGAACTCAGACCTATGAGAACTTTCAAAAGCATTCAGGGGACATCAAGGTATGGTTTGACAAGAAGGCAAGATTCATAAAATTCCAGGTTGGAGACTTAGTACTCAGGTGGAATTTTGAAAGAGCTAAATCAGGATATCATCAAAAGTTTGATTCCTTTTGGGATGGACCTTTCAAGATAATAGAGGTTAAAGAGAACAATGTTTTCTAGCCTGAAGATCTGGAGGGAAATATACAGCCAATTCTAGTTAATGGTTTATATCTTAAACTCTATTTTTGATTGAAATATAAGCTCATTGTAATATATGTACATACTTTTTATCATATTTCTTTTTGCACTTTGTATCAAGTTTTTTTGAAAGCATGTTATAATAAAAAAAGAAAAAAAATATTTGCAAAAAATAAGCTAAGTGTTTCCAAGGATACAACAAGTTTTTATTTCGCACTCAAATACACTAAGAGGGAAGAGGAATGATGAGTGACCTCCAATACGCATTCAAATAAACCATAGCGTCAGTGGAATGATGCATGCATTATATTCTCTATGCAAAAGGTCTAAGATGGTAGTGGAATAATGAAGGCTTTTAATCCATCGATTTCAAGTCTACTTTTGAGCGAAGGAGAAATTTTGCATCGTACCACATTGCAAAAGCAAATGCTCATAAATAAATGCTCATATTTCCCATACCTCTAGAGGAATAAAAAACAAAGCGACATCGTGAGGGTATGGAGCATGTTTGAATTTTGCCCAATCAAAAATTAGAACACCACCTCCAAGCTGCCAAAGGGAATGAATGTGATTTGAGAAGTGTGCCAATGGGTAATTTGTGCAATAACCATATTAATGGTGGAGGACATGTATGCATAAGAAATTAAAAATGCCAAAGCACATAATTTTGCTCATTTAACAAATATTAGTGTTCATTGATTGAAAGAAAGCAGAACGATAGCTAAAAACATCTGTTGTGAATTCCAGAGAGAATTTAAACTATTCACAAATATGACCTACGAAGATGTTCAAGAAACTAAAAAACCATTGAAAGAGGTAGTGGGGCACTATATTGACAAAGTAGAAGTTGTGCTAGACACATATATGGTCCTCATAGAGAGAACAAATCTCAGAAGGAATATCAATAATAGATCTAAAAAGGGAGCAGCTCTGTCGACTCAAGGTAGATTTTATATTCTTTCCTTATTGTCCTTTTACATTTACAATTTTGTTCATCCTTATCAAGATTTAATAGTAGCTATCATTAAATTTTATGACCCAATGGCAAAAATAGTAAAAATTGCTAGAGGAAAAACCCTATTCAACATCACTACTGCAAACTGTCAGAAGTTTTTTTTACCATAGGAGAAGAACCACCTGTAAGGCCAAAAGAGTTTAAAACAACCACCTACGACGAGTATTACTCTTTGCAGAATTGAGCTTACCATGGTGAGTCTTTCAAAAAATGGGTCTATAATCAACTCAAAGACACTAGACCCAAAAAAGGGTTGCCCAAGGTTCCAATCCCCATTGAACAAATTCACTAACCCAGAGCTATTTTCTATGTTAGCTTGTATGGAGGGTTTGAACTTTAATAAAATGGTGAATGATTGGAAAATAGTTGTTGCATACTACATTTCAAATGAAAATATGTATGAGTAAAATGTGGATGAGAAAGGCAGTAGGGTTATCTATTTTTACTGGTCGGCTTTCCTTGCTCAGAGAATGCATGAGCAATTTGTGAGAATGAAAATAAGCTTTTATGCACCTTGTTTTTGGTATTTCTCAAGCCTGGTCTAGTTGTCCTTTGTTGCGGTAAGAGACATGATACCCTGGATTCCAGTAAAATATAAGAGTGACCAAGGAGAACCTATGCCTATTTATTATTGGACTTCTCATATGATAAGCACTGAGTCTTTTTATATATTCAACTCAGAATTCTTAGGGCCAACATTGAAAATAATGTATGGAGAATGCCCTAGGCTACCACCTTTGGCCAAAAAATTAGTAAGAACAGAAGGTGCAAGGAGGGAAAATGGTACCTCCTAATAGAGGGTACAATCATTATACTGTATGGTTTTATGGGTAAGCCTTTTCTGCTACCCCATTTTGTTACAGATAGGCTATTCGCCTTAGAATACTTAAGGCAAGCAAAATTTATAGATTTGAGCTATGGCTCTGGGAGAAAAAGGAGATGTATGTTGACCTACCGCAATGTTGACGACATAACTATTACTAAGAAGTGATAGGGTGAAAAAATTAACCAATATCAGGATAGGTTGGGTCTGTTTTACATTCCTTAGAGATGGATTTATGATCCAGATGATGTATTCTATAAAAATAACATAGCCCTAAATGGAGAAAAGGCCTACAAATTTGAGAAAAAATCTTGACCTCATTTGGAATAGGGTAGAAATAATAATGAAAATGCTCTTTTGGAGTGGAATGTTTCCAAGATGGATCAACTTCCTCCATGGTTGGAATTTTATAAATAAATTTTTGATTTTGATCTACACAATAATGTAAAACATCGGTTGAAGGAGTCTACCATAAAATAAGTTGAGGATAAAATAGAAAATAAAAAAGACTCTCAGTATCAAGAATCTACTAGTGATGAAGCAGAGGGAAAGAAGAAATGGAACAAAGCCAAAATATCATACTAGTGGAGGATGAGAGTCGAGATTGGTAAAGAAAAATCCAAGTTTGGATTAAAAATGGATGGTGATTTTTCTAAAATGTATGATGATAACGTCACAACTTGGAAGCAAAAATACCCAAGGAATATAGTTCTAATCTATAAGAAGTCACAAACTGGGTCTAGTTCCCCATCCCCACCTTCTGAAGAAGAAGTTCAAGAAGAGGAACCTAATACAGCATTGACTACTACTAAAATTCTAAAGGTTTTTCAGCCTATAACTCCAAATGGAGCATAGTTGATGAGTAAGATGCACTATTCTGATGAAAGTGCTATCAGTACACCAATCATAGAGACAATAAGTAGGCCCAAGTGCCTAGCCCTGGGTGGACAACCTTCAAATACAAATATAAACAGGAATAAGAAGGATGAGAACTTTAGGTTTACACCTCTAAGTTTCACCATTGCAGCAACAATGGAATGTTTTGAATAGATATTATAGGAGGAACCAGTACATGAAGGATTATCTGAAGAAGATATAGAAAGTGAGAAAGTCACCATGCAGGTTTATAATAGAAAGACCAAAAGGGGATCAAAAATAACTGAGAAAGAGATTTCCAAGAAACAGAGGTTGGATAAAGAGGAAATTGTTAAAGAAACAATTGTTTTAACTGTGGAAGAATTGATACAACAAGTACAACAGTAGATCACAGATATAGCTCCACAACACCCTACTTTAGTAGGTGAAGGCATGGTCTCTAATACCTCTTCTCCTCTTTCTCCTCAAAATTCCCCAAGGAAATATCCCTCTCTTTCTGAGCAAGAAATTGAAGCTAAGGTGCCCTCTCCACCTCATAGTTCATCCTCTGTTTCATCAGTCACTACTGAGGTGTAAACCAACCCACCTCCTCCAAGGTCACCTCAAATTCCACCTTCATTATCTAAAGCTCCCCCTTCATCATCTCCCATAGTTCCATCATTTCCATTACAACCACCTCCCTCATCTAAGAAGCAAATTATTTTGGGTACACCCACTCACCCATCTGTGAGTCTTGCTTCAGTTTCCATGAGTCTGCTAATTTCAACAATAGCAGTGGTTACAAATTCCACTATGGTCATATATTTCTGCTATAGATACTTATTCTCAACCATTATCAACTATTGATTCTAGCATACCTTGTGGTCTATTCCCCTCTTCCTACGAGTTACCCTATCCAAGCAATTTTGCAAAAGGAACAGGAAGCTACACAAAAAATTCAAGATTTTTTGGTAGAAAAGTTGTCCAAGCCTTCCAATAGGATGGCCACGAAGAGGAGAAGCATGTTTGTTGATCCATTTTCAAGGTAAATGACATCAAGATCCATGATTCCCCTTGTGATCAAAACTGATACTAAGATGACTACTCAGGATTATCGTATAGAACAGTATACAAAATATATTGAGAAGCTACCTACAAAATATGAATTTGTCATAGCCAAAAATCACTTAGAAACTTTTTATGTGAAAATTGACATATACCAAGAAAAGGTGGGTAGGTTGGAAAAGCAAATAGAAAAGCTTAAAAAAACCATTAACAATCAGAAACAAGTGGAAAAGGCTCTGAAAAAGGAAGATAAGAATTGGCAAGAGAAGTTTCAAGAAGCTAATAAGCTCAAAGAGCAAATAGAATGACACAAGAAGAAAAATGAAGAATAGGCTAAGGAAATACAGAGTTTGAAGCAGCAGCTCCAAATTCAAAAGGCTAAATATTTAGTTTTTTCCAAGGTTGGACTAAAGAAAGTGAGAAAAGAATTGCTCTTTGAATTTCTATAGAAATGCTCAGGGCCACAACTTATCATTGATTATTTGGATGATGCCAACTGCATACTCCAAAGCATTCATAAGGATATGGATAATTTCATTAGAGAGCTACAACCTATGGTGATTTATATTGAGCAAATTCACAGGCTGGTGGATAGTAGACTCAATGACTATGCTAAGCCAATTCCTAATAAGGAGTGGAATATTGCTAGAATTGTTTCCAGAATTATGGTGAAGAAACACAGAGCACTCCAAAAGGCTTGGCTATTGTTTGACAAAAATGAAGGAGTGATCAAGGATGTAGTGGATATTAATATGGAAATGATTCAGATTGGTTTCATAGGATTATGGATGGAAGACCACAACTTTCTATCAGTAGAATAAATTAAGAAGAGTACTGGTGAGAGCTTACAAGAGGAGTTTGAAATTGATGCTCTAGAAGAACCAATTGATCAATATCAAGCTTCACAAAAGATTATTGATTTTACTAGGCTCAAATACCTCATGGAATACTTGGTAAAAAAAGGAAGTGCTGCTAATTATGAAGATATTGGTGAACTACAGTACATTTTTAAGCAGTTGAAGGAAACTTCCAACCCCTCTGAAGCAACTTGGAAACAAGCCCTGCAAATTTTGAAACTGATGGTGCATCTCTTTGGTCATAGTGCATAAGAGGAAAATAAATAATAGACCTCACCTGAGGAAGAAGTTGAGTAAGAGCTAGAAGATAATGCTGAGGAAGAGGCCTAGCAAGAAGAAGATCTAGATAGAGCTGCAAACTCTAAAGGGGCACAATCTTAGAAATTTTTGTTTTGTACAAATGTAGTCATGTAGAAGTTTTGTATTTTTTTTTATTTATTTTTATTCTGGCATTGTCATAAGGAAAGAATAAAAGCATAAGGTCAGAAAGAGGCAAAAAATGAGTTTTGTGTGAAGGCATTTATATCATGTATTGTAAGAAGGCTTTGTAAGGAGAACATAGTTGTGTTTTGATGAAGCATTGGAGTAGTTTCGCAAGAGTGGCACAAATATTAATGTTTATGGCATAGTATCCATGTGAATAATTATCCTCTAGGATGTATGAAGCATGGTCTCGATATGAACATTTATCCTTTAAGGTGTTCATGAAGTTTTTAGAGGGTAGTGTTCATATGGAAATTATTCTTTAAAGCATTTTTGAAGATAAGAATTTTTTAATCCTGATGCCCAATGGATAAGACTCTGAGTTCTATGGATTTGTGAGCAAATCCACCCGAGAGGTGCTAGAATGTAGGCCCAAAATGGCCACATCCTTAGAAGGCATTGAAAATTTTATTCTAAGGCATGAAATCTCCATTTCACACATTTCCTAGTGTATTTTGGAGCGGATCCACAACAAGAGTTTCCCAATCCACTCAACACTTAGTGTATTTTTACCTTAAACAAGTTAATTTTCATTATGCTCAATTCATAGTGTATTTAGAAGCAGATTCCAGGTGAGTCCCAATTCCACAAAAATTTTGGCGATGATGACATCAATACGAAAAGAAGTGTGAAATGGTGATCATGGTTTTTTTTTGCATGCTTCGAGCAGCTAAGTTTTGATGAGTTCTCATTACGCTAAGCCCCAAGAGTATTTCAGTGCGGATTGGTGACAAAGACTAATGTGCACTACTTCTAGAGTGAAATGATGACAAAGCTCATTTTATACTACCTCCGATGTGGAATGGAGATAAAAGGATTTTTGAACTACTTCTAGTACATATTGGCGATTCTGCACTCCACTTAAGGGAAAGATGACATTATCATACTTTTTATGCAGAGTGCAATCTGCTTAATGCCAAATAAGAGAAATAAGGCTAAGTGATCTAATTGATAGCGGAATGCATCATGCTTGCTTCTTAGTACACTTTATGCCAAAATTTTATTCCATAGAATCAAGGCCACCGATAACGATGTCAATAATTAAAAAGTGTGAAATGGAATTTTGGTCTTTCCCCGCAAATTTGTAGAGTATTTTTTGAGTTTTAATCACAGCCATCCATGATGGATATCAATGACTTAGAACTTGCTAACATTGTTGATGTATATAAAAGCAATTTCTTGCTAGACCAGAGAGCAGTTAGTTGGAGGGCAAGAAGATGAGGTGATGGAGGATTTCTAAGAACAAGAACCAAAAGCAGTTGTAGATCTACGGTGGAGCGATCTTCCAAGAATGATCGATGGATTAGATGTGGTCTCCAAAAGCCTAAATACCAATTGCCATGAACGAACCAACAAGTTGTAGAGAGCCAAGCTACCATGGCGGATTACTAACAATAGATTTTTTGGATGTTGTCAACCAGTAAGATAATGCCAGAAAAACTCTCTACTGAGCTGTAAATGTGTAATATTTGTAATGTCTCCTTAATATTATTTTAATTACAAACTATAAATAGAGGTTCAACCCTCATTTTTAAGGGTCATCTTTAGTGTGTTTGGTTGCCCTACTATAAATATTCCTATGACCTAATGGAAGGAGCATTACTCTAAATTTTGACTCAAAATTTGTTATCTTCATCATCTTGTACAAGAGGTTCAAATCTTTGAGCTGCATTTCTATTAATTCTTTAATGGTTATTTCAATCCAGCTTATTGGATTACTAGTTGTGAGAGTAGTTGAAATATGTTCATGGTTATATTTGTATTGTTATAAGGTTTATTTCTGTTAAATCTAACTATTTGTCTATTCTGCTAATTTGGATTATTAGATATTAGAATTGCTTTCTGCAATATATCTCTATTTATGTTTTAATGTATAAAGATTTCATGGTTTTGGGTGTTGTTAATCTTGAGTGATGGGACACTATAAATAGCTTGTGGGAGCTTTTTGATGTAGTTTCCTATGTTGTTAGCCTATCTGACCACTATTTTCATAATATCTCTAACCCTAAACCTTTTCTAACCCTTATCTCAAAACCCTATTTGAGCTTTAATTATGTCAACACCATTTTAATTTGACAAGGAACCAACATACTCTGGAGGTTGAACTGAAGTTACATTTGGTCCATCCAATGCTTGAGTGTTGAGCTATGACTATCGGGTACATGCCTGAATGGAAAATTGGAAGATAGACAGTCGTAGTGTCAAGCAAAACTTGATGTCAATTTGGTGCCCAACAATAGTCTTGCACATGTTCATAGAAATCTCTCCATGGTGGTAGGGGTTCCATCTTACTAATATTTCATTCAAGTGAGGAACTTTCCCTATTATTTCTATGTTTTTCAATTGTTGGCCAAGTAGTCTTCTCAAATTTAGGGGTCTTTTCACCATTTAGGGCCATGAGTTTTTCTACAAATATATCAACTAGATCATACCTCCACCTTTGTGGGAGTTGGTAGAGTCCTAAATTTTCTAGGTCCTGGGTGATCTGTTCATATTGACCCTTTCTTGTTATAGTGATATCATCAATATTAATGGGATAGGCAACTTTTCCTTTCCTCTTTATCCCAATACCAAATTTATGATCTATGAAATCTACCTATCTACGGTATTCTAATACAAGCATTCGGCTGGTAACATAATGTTGTAGCAGGAATGGCTTCTTTGTGAACCCATGCAACCTAATGACTATTTCCTCGATCGAAACATACCATAATCTCTCTTTAGCTTCCTTCTTCTACAACCACTCTTTGACTATAAGAGCAAGTCTAGGAAATTTTCCATGCATTATTTCTAAATACGATCCCAAAAATTCTCTATTAAAGTTGTAATAGGGCTATGTTCTGCTCAAAATCCTAGTCTAATGATAAATTGGTATGGGATTTCCATCATTATCCTTATTTGAGATTGTTATTCAAGGATTTTCTTTTCTAGTAGCACTGAGGAACATCCAAGCCAGATGAGAGCAATGTCTAAAATAAGGGGTTTCAAGGTTTTTCTTCATAGCCACTAGCTACTCATGTATTTTTTTAACGAGAAAATTCGGCCAATTAAAATATATTGGTTTGTTATTATCATTCCTCGTGGGCCTCCTATACATTTTCTCATTGGAAATACAATACATTGTAGTTATCTGCCAATATCTTAAATAGAGGTTAGAATCCAGGCCTACTAGTATTGCTAACATAGAAAATAGGTTTAGGTTAGAAAAATATTTTGTGGCAATTGAGGTCCTGAGCAAGATATCTCTAGATTTTATGGTTTTCAACTGCTTATATACCCAATCCCTAAAATGAACTCCATTCTCACTATAATTTTTTAGAGTGTAATACTTATCTTGCTCTTCTGTATCAAGAGGCTTAGGTTTTATAGGAGTAATTTCTTCCATGGCAAAGAGGTTGCAATAGAGTTGTTCAGTTATATGAAAAAGGATTTTACCTTGGGTTGTTTTCGCTACTTTGGCCCTAGGGTCATAAAATTTCACTATTGCTGAAACTAACTCTGGATATGGATGAACAAAATCATAGACATAAAAGGATAGAAGAAAGTGAAGAGCACTAGTACCTTGTAATAAAGTGGTTGTCTTAGCTCATAACTGCTCTTGATATTTTACCTGAGTTTGTCTCTTGTTTTCCACATTATCCTACGTGTCTGCAATTGCCCTAACTTTGTCTATGCATTTCAAATTTTAACCCTTTACTGGCTGAGCGGTCTGTTTTGCAACTTTTGGTCCCATTCTTACAAGAATTGTACTAGGGTAGCTCTTCATATGCACAACAAATTCACCCTCCTTCATAGTTAGAGCTTCAGTAAACTTCAGTGGAAAGGTGTGCGAAATAAATTTTCATCTGAATTTTAGCTTTAAATAACATCTCATGCATCTTCCTCCATTAATGCAGTAGCTAAATGATCAATAAATTTGCATGCATTCAAATGTACAAATTGGTGGCAAGGCATCGTGGCTTGTTATTGAAGCTCTCGATACTGATTGGATGGAGCTCTTAGAAAATTATGACTTGTGACTCACTGGCACTCCTTTTTAGGTGTATTTACTTAACTTTTGGTCATGGATTGCAGCATTTAATCTCATTTTAGCTTCTCTTAACACGTCACAGATTTTAATACCTTACGTATTTATATGAGTCATGGATTAGCAACATGTCATAGATTTTAACATATCATATATTTTAACATGTCATTCTCCTTCTTCTTCTTCATTGCTAAAGCAAAAAAAAAACAAGAAATGAAACTATAATACAAATATGTACATATATTACATAGGAATAAGCTCTTTACACAAAATGCAACTTGAGGTGATAACCATTGACTGGGATCGGCTGCATAGTTCCATTTTGATCTTGAAGCTGAAGAACATTATTATTTCTTACTTCAACTATCTTAAATGAACCTTCTTAGAATGAATAAAATTATTGGTGATTGCCTAGCTTGGACTTCTCCATATTCCACTTCAAAACCGAGTCACCCTCTTTGAATTTCCTAAATCTTGACTTTTTATCAATCCATCCCTTTGTATCCATAGAGTGTTTATGGAAACTTTCATATGCTTGGTTTCTCTATTTCTCTAGTTGCAAGAGATGCATTAGTCTAGTATCTACTAGATTTTGATATGCTTCATGACCTTAGTTAGCTCATTTTAGAGCTAGTATCTCAATATATGTGGGTAGAATGGCTTCTTTACCATATACTAATACATAAGGGGATGTCTTGATAGAATTTTTTATAGTAATTATGTTTACCCATAGAGCCTACTCTAAGAGAAGATTCCAACTCCTTTTGTTATCTTATAGTGCTCTTTTCAGGATCTTGAATAGATTTTTGTTAGTAGATTCTACTAGTCCATTCGCCTGGGGGTAATATTTAGAATAATTATTTAAACTTATGCCATATTTTCATGTAAACTCGATGTGTTTCATACCTATAAAATTTGGACCATCACTTACTAAGGCTTCAGGGAGACCAAACCTTCTCATTAAGATTTCCATTAATTCAATTACCATATTTTGGTCTGATCTTTTGGTTGGAATTGCCTCAACCCATATAGTAAAGTAATTTGTAGCAGTCAAGATATATTTATGACTTGCTGAGGAGTTAGGATTTATAACTCCAATGAATTCTAATCCCCATTGCTTAGATCAGCTTCAAGTGAAAAGAGGTATTTTTGTTCCTCTGTACATATCTTTGGAACTTGTTACATGCTCTTGTTACTTTAGAAGTGTTATCAAAGATAGTAGGCCAGTAATAACCTACCCTTATAATTTTTATAGTAGTAATTTTTCCTAAAGAATGCCCCCTAACAATCCTTCATGAAATTATTCAATGACATTTTGCTTATGATCATCTCTCAAGCACCTTAATAGGATTCCATCAAGATTCTTCCTATATAACCCCTCTGGTAATAAAACATACTTCAAGGCTTGAAGCCTATACCTTCTTATTTATGAAGGGTTAAGATCTTGAGGACATACCCATGATTGGAAGTAACTTGTCAACTGATCAACCCAATTTGAATCTCTTAAAAAACTATCCTCACTCTATTTGGATGCTAATGGCTGACAAGCTAAAATTTGGTCTGATACTACTTTTTTTATCATTCCCTAACATAATGCTTTACCTTTGACTAACTTGGTAGTATGGATTTCTACATGATAGAGGTATTCATTATCAAAGAGAATTTCTAGTGTAATTATACACTTAGTAATATGATTGTTCTTCAATTTAATAACATATTGTTGATCTATTTCTTGAGGGAGTTATTCCTGCACACTAGATAAACAAGCTTCTCTCATTACAAATTCAATAATCTGATCATCACTCTCAAAAAATTGCCAAAAAATTTGCTTGTTTGGTACTGTAGGCCTAAACACTAAATTAAATTTTTATCCTTTGATGATCCAAGATTCAAAGAAGGGTTAAAATTAGAACCCTTAATATCTATAGAATCAACCAATATATTATGTTTTCTATAAATAGAGTGAATTTTCAAAGCATCAAAGGATTCCATCAAATCCCATACTCTATTCTTGTATGATTTTAAGTAATAGTGCTTGTTGCTACACTTCTCTATGACTTGATTGAATACTAGCTCTGAGTCACCATATATATCTAATATTTTGATTCTCATACTCTCTGCTTGCATCAATCCTATCATAGAGCCTCATATTCTACAACATTTTTAGTGCAATACCATGTCAATCTATAAGCAAAACTTTTCATACCTTTTGAAGGAGATTTCAAAGTTACACAAGCACCAACCCCATTTTTGCACCTTGCTCCATCGAAATGAATTGTCCATATTTTTTACTATCTCAATGACTAATTAGATATGTTTGAGCTCTTTTTCTCAATTTCAAAAGAAATTTTATAATTATCCATACCTGTCTCAAAAGGGTTGTAATCCTCTCTGAATGGCAACTCATCTTCTACTTCTAACTCTTCAAAGCTCTCTACCAAATCAATCTCATATAGAGCTAAGAGGTTACACATGTATTCTATTTTTCAATGTGATAGGAGATTTTATTTTTAGGTGTTATTCTTATTCTCTTACATTTGTATGGAATCATCATACTAGAGTAATACAAATACATATAGCCTCCTAGCTTAGCAATGAATTCTCTAGAAAGACATAGATCAAAGTAAGGCTCTAAGTCCACCACCATAATATATTGTACAATAGTTACCTATGGAGCTCTATGTAGCCTCATCAGCACATCCTTAACCACTCCAATGGTCTTAACTAGTGTAACATCCAATTGCAAAACTTTGAGACAAAATATGTATACTTCATACCCATTTTATTGCAGACTACTTTGGGCATGACTATTATTGAAGCCCCTGAATCAATCATATAGTTTTGGACTATCCAAACCTCCATTATCAAAGAGATATAAAAGGGAGGAGGTTTCTTCTTTAAGGATGCAGAAATCATCTCCTTTTTGTTGGAAGGCATGTTGAATATTATGGTAGTCTACTTTTCTTGAGAATTTTTACTTAAAGAAGCCTTGAGCAGATCTATCTGACTAGGGATGAAGAGAGTGTCATAAAGGTTGGCTCTATAAGGAGTTCTCTTCATCTCTTCCACAATTTTAAACTCTAAATTTTTCAAGTGGACCTTTTCATTCCTTCTCTTTGGTTCACCATACTTCCTCTTGTATTGTTGTGTAGCCTCAATCCTCTATATTTTAGTGATGGAAGGAAACCTTAGATTTTTGTGTGCTTTATCTTTGAAAATTATTTGTTCTTTATTTTCCTTCTCATACTATTTTGGAGCATTAATCCCCTTTTCATGGCTTCTAGGGACTACATCCTTCTTTTCAGTTGCTTGTGGAACAAGGAATTTATTAGTATTCTACAAGGGTATTTATCTTCTCTTATGAGAGGGGACTTGAAACTGACCCATTTTCTATGGATCAACCTACAAAGTCTTCTTTCCAAACCTGATCATGACAACAATTGTTTCTTCTTCACAAAATTTTTGTCCGACCATAATTTATTCTGGTTGCCATACCATATTGAATCTTCCTTTCTGATTCCTTTCCACTTTCTCCATAGCCTATTGCACATGGTGTTGGTACATAACACAAGTATATGAATCATGAGGATCGTTGCAAACAAGACACCAAACATTTACCAAACTAGTCTCAAGGGTAAATTCTTGATCTTCATGATTTGTATTAACCATGTGCCTTGCATTAATGCTACTTCTAGGCTTCTAATATCTGTTAATGTATGGAAATATTTTCTTTTGATATCTCTCCATATCTATCTTTTCCATTGCATTTACCTTGTTATTGATTATTTTCAAGGTATTCTGAATGTCAAGCAATAGGATGGATTCTTGGGGGATTTGAGAAGGGAGTGGTGGAAAAGAATTTAAAGTAGATGTTGCTTTGGGGGGAGTAAATGGATCCATTTTGGGGAGTGGTTATGACAAATAAGGCAGATCCATATATGAAGATGTAGCTACTTTAGCTTGAAATTGAGGGATTTTAGAACAATATGGCATGATTGTCTTTGGAGGTATTAGGTAACCTTCCTACATTGAGTAAGATATTTTTTGCTTGTACGATATTGTATACTTGGGAAAAGTAATATATTCCTAAATATTATATTTTTTGCCCCAGGTCTAACCTAAGGGTTCTAATTTAATACATGAAATCAAGAAGGGCAGTTGGTCTAGCTTTAGGGGGTATCCTTTTCCATTATCTACTAAGCCATGGGTTAAAATCAAATATTAATTCTTGCTGATGTTTTTGCATAGATGTGAATTGGTTCAGGAGGGAAAATGATCGACAGATTGATTGAATTCTTCTACAAAGGGAAAAACTATTTCTTCCCATGAATTGATGTTTTTGTCCTCTTGGGTTCTAAACCAATGCAATTTTCTTCCTCTAAAGGATAGAGCAAGAATACTAATGATAACATATTTATTTTTAACATTGTGGATGGCTGCTAAGTTTAGTATATCCTAAAAATGCTCATAAGTGGGTTATCATGTACCATCATATATAGGTATAGCTTTGTATATTACTTGGATAATATCATGCATGTTAGTTAGTCCTAAAGGACCAATGGTATCCCAATTAGGGTATTTCTATTGAGCTGGGTTCACGTTTACTTGTTGTTGTCCAACCATGTTTACTAAAATTTTTAATGGAGTTTGACTCAGGAGAAATGTTTTATTAGTGGTTTTTGAATCTCTTTGATGGATGAATCTAGGGATAAGCTTCTTGTATGCCTATATCTCCTTGATGATAGCTCAAAGATGAAAAATATTTTTAACTATTCCTAGCACAAGACCTAGTAAACATGAAATATTAAGGTACTAAAAGGTGGCTTTCTAGGTTCTTGATCTTAGGGAGTCACCAAGTGAATTTTCTTCCACCACTTTGTGAGGTCAAGATAATTCATTAAATCTTTATTCCTCTAGGTATATGAAAAATGATAACTAGTGGGTGAATTAATGTTTTGTAAATAGAGTCCCACCAAGCGTGCCAAAACTATTGAGGTCTGAAATAACACCAAGGTGATATTGAAACTATGACTATCATCTGCAATAATATGATAGGTGTGCACCCACTAATCACAACTTAAACCTTGACATTGGATGAATTAAATATTACTTTAACTCAACCTCCATATTAGTTTGGTATACCTTATCAATCAATTGAGTGTTGACTCATTTAAGCTTAGTTAAATGTGTAAAGATAGGGATAGAAATGGGATAAGGGTTAGAAAGTAATGAATGAATAGTGGCTAGATAAATCTAAAAATATAGACAACTACAGGGTATCCTCTGACAAATCACATTTCTAGTAATCCACACTTGAGACTAATAACATTCAAAACCAGTGATCATCATCATCCAAGAACAAAAATATACTTCAAAAACTATTTCAAACATATAGGGTATTAACAATCCAAATAGAAGAATTACATTAACACTCTGACTAAAAAAAATAGAATTTCTTTCCAAGCATATATTTAGACATGAAGCATTCCAAGGTGCTTTAAGTTAGCAATCCAATATCAATAAAATAGACTAACCATAGCAGTATTGGCAAAAATGACTTCAGAGATCAAATCTTCACAAGTAAAGAAGACACAGGCTTGAGGTAAACATCCAAGTAATGATCCTATTGATTTGTAGAATAATTTATAGTATTAGGGCAATAAAACACTTTAGATTCAACCCTTCTCAATGAGGTTTTGACCTCTATTTATAGTTTGTACAATAAAATTGAAAAAATAAAAGAATTAGGAACATTACAAGGAAGTTGGGGTGCCAGATTAGTAGGATATTGAGGTGGTAGCCTCTTATTTGTTTGAAGAAAGAAGAGGAGATGAGCTCCATGATTATTCTGCAACTTGATACCTACAACTTGCTCGACCTCTCATGATTTTTGATTGAATATCAGGTCAAGGCATGATCAAAGTCGTTCATAATTCGTGTAGTGACTTCTATATTGTGGATCTATAATTAAAATAGTTTTTAGATCTTGATTTCATGTCTCTTCTTCTTCTCACCCCTTTCACTTCATCTCAAGAATAAATAAAAAATCAATTTGTATAATTACATGGCTTTACATATTACTTCTATATATCACTCGAGCTACACCAAACGTGGACCCTTGATTTGATTTTGAATGGTTTAGATTAGATCTTCAAAAAAAAATGTTAGCACTCAGAGTGATCGTGGATTAAAAAAATTTACCATTTTCTACAGTATTTAACTTGCTCCAATCTAGGGGTAATTTCTTTGTTAAAATATGCTCAGCAATTTGCAGTGTTGAAATCTGCTCTTTGAAACTCCACAATATCAAGTTTGACCACTTTGATTGCGGAATAAAATATATGTGTTGTGCTACATGGAAAATATAATGCTACCCTAGGTTGCCCTTTCAAAGTAATTCAGTGCATGGAATATAACATAGCATTACATCTACTCATTTTAATTCTATGACTCGAATCTCTTGCAATCCTGCTTTGACTAAGTTGACAACAAAAATTTACACTTATCGTGTCCTCACAAAAAATATCACTATTTTTTTTGCGTAGAAAATAACACAACCTTCAACTTTGTTCTTCAAATTTTGCAGTTTGATTTGTGTGTAATCCAACTTTGACTAAGCAAACCATGAAAAATAACACTTATCGTGCCTTTGAGGAAAATAACATAGAGTTGAACTCCAAAAATTTTAACACTGCTTTGGGTTGAGTGGAATTTAACATTGCATTGGGGTCCAAGGTATTCTTCAACACTTCATCAAATCTTTCAAAACGTTTTATATGTGGCCTTTTGGACCTATAGGATACCAACAACATAGAGGTCTTATATTTAGAGGAGAAATACCTCACTTAATAGTCGGGCAACCCAAGTAAAATTATCCTCTTAGGTAGCTAATTATTGCTTTTTATTTTCATGGATAGTTAGATTTAGCATAGCATTATAGTACATGTTTTTCTTGTGACATGATAAATCTAACAATTTGTATTTCTCATGTGATTGTAGAGATGTCTCAAAAGTGGAGATAGATTATTATAAAACTATAAAGAGTCACCTTGGAAAGCATCCTAGATTTTGATAAGCCTTCCACCACCATCACCATCCCAAGCTATCCCATCATAGTTGTTAGTCAATATTTATAGATGGGTCTATCACCTTGGCACTATTTTGATGTAGGTGTTAAAAGGAGACCATAGGGCTTGTCAACTATGTAAGATTGAGCTTGAGTTATAGCTACAATAGGAGGTGATATACTGAGAGCATAAATTACAATAATAGTTGACTCAAGCATAGTAGGATATAGCATTATCCTAGGGAGAGCTAGTGGGGATGAGTATGTTTGTCTCATAAAAATCCTGCTTAGGTACCTTCCAGACCACAACACATGGACCCAACACATAGTTTGAGGTATGTAGGGGATGATTTCTTAGCCATAGCCCCTAAATATTATATGTGACATCATTCTTTGTAGACACCTTAGAAACCTCAATAGTATGTATATAGGATTCTTTGGTTGATGGGGCTATGTACTCAAGATATAGGGTAGCTTAGGATAAAGGTATTCAATATCCCATGTATCATATTGTACTACTATATACCATATTTTATCATATATATGATATTCTCCCTTTATTATAGCATTTAATTTTATAGCATTCAATGATTTATCTACTAATTGTGATATGTGCTTAGGATTTATGTAGCATTTAATGATATGCCAATTTATTTATAACATGTACTTATTTTTTTATTAGCATTTGATGATATGTCATTCTTATGTTTTGAGAGCACATATGATTTGAGTAGCATATAGTGGCATCCTTTATATTTCTAAGTTTCATAGAGCATAAATGATTTGAATAACATTCAGTGATATTCTCATCATAAAATATCTTCCTCTAGTATTGGCCATGCATGATGTTATATTCCAACCTTACATTCCATTGTAGTAGTCAGACTACATATAATATCTAATGAGTTCCAAGTACTGATAAACACACTCATCACAACAATGGGGTAGCCCAAGAGTATCCTACTTACACTACACATGGATGCAAGTATATGTCACTCAGCTATAAAATAAACTACTATATAGGCATAAATGAATATATAACCTGGTAATTATGTCCATCCACTATTGCATGGTGACCTAGGTGAAGCCAACCTATGTTGCACATGGACACAAATATGTGTTCCCATGGCAAACTCATGCTTTGTAGCTAATGATGAGTGTGTTTTTCAATAAAGCACACCCACTATGATTAGGGAAGAGAAAAATAAAAATTAAATGAATAGTCTAGAGAGAACCTATGAAATATATAATCCCCATACTCCTACTACAATGGTACGATCTCACACACTATAGCATTTGGTCAAGCACACTGCTCAACAATGCACCCTTGCCACTGTAGTAGGATACCCAATAGTGATTGGTGGGATAGATGGATTGAACTTTAATATTTTTTATTTCATTAAAATTAAAATAAATATTTGCTTGGTGTATCGATCACATACCATATGGAAGGTATTAGGGGTTGATCTAAGAAATTTGCTTTATGGAACTTAAAACATAAAATAACTAAGAAGACTTTGAAGATATCATGGTGTCCCTTACTAGAAAAAGCAACGCCATGATTAAGGGAAGAAAATAAAATACAAATAAAGCTAGTAGCAATAAACACCAATAAAAATGAATGGAAAACACCAAGCAACTAGCAAAACAAGATGCAAACTACACAAAAAAAAGCAAGCAAAGGTAAAAATTAACCCAATCCAAGAAAAAGAGAGCTAAAAATCAAGGACAAATAGGATCACTACTTAAAGTGGTGATCTTAATCATGAGAGATAAAACATCACAAAAGACATTATGATGTGCCAAAACTAAATAATGTATAAGACCGATGCTCACAAATAGACACTTAAAGCAATAAAATTGAAAAACAAGACACCAAAATCAATAAGCAAATTAAGAAAATATAGAATATACAAATGGGTAATGAAAGGTTGGCACATAAAAGCATTTGACATGCATGGAATTGGTGGGTTCATCTAACTCAAATATATCCATCATTTATAATTTCATTGCCCCATATCCAAATGACTATTTGACAGTATATGGACCAAGCCATTTCTATATAAAAAATTTATTGTACTTCTTATGCATATTATTGAGATTGAGGACAAGGTTCCCTACTTTAAAATCATGATGACATAATTTTTTATAGTATTTCCTAGCAACACAACCTTTATAGGCTCTATTATGCTTAAGAGCATGTATACACCTCTTAGCAAGAGTAGTCAGTTCAGTAAGATGATCTTCTTGATACTTCTAATGGTACTCATCATGACAAACAATTCTTCAAATAAATATGCAAAGAAGATAATTCAATTTCAAGTGGTAAAATAGCTTAATGCCATAGACTAAATAAAAATGGGTTTCCCTTATGGATGTCCAAATACTAGTGTGATACACCCATAATATGGGATCTAACTGTAGTGGTTCACCACTACCCACTTGTGACTAAGGAAAAACCCTGATAACCAATGGTTAGAGTTTTGTCTAAGTCCATGGATAACAAGCTCAAAAAAATCCTACTGATTGGGACTTCTATAAAGGTCCATTTGATGGAAATCCCAATAGACAGCCAAAAGAGTTCCAAAGGAGCCTGCCTTCAAGATAAATCTCAATATTGAAAGTTTTGTGAGAGATAATAAAATGTGACAAAGGAAACTTCCAATAAATTTGTAAGAAACTTTGGAAGACCAAGCAGACATGAATGACTAAGTCAAATCAAGTGGAAAGAGTAGGTAAGCTAAATTAATGACTTCTATGATTGAAGAGATGAAGATCACCTATTCAAAGATAACCTTAGTTATTATGTTGGACATGAATTCAAGAAGTATGGCTTTGATAGTGCTACATTTATCATTCATTATTATAAAGAAATTACATCATTCAGTGATCATAATCCCAAGGAAAAGTAGATGGTATTGTCAAATCTATTTGTAAACAATTTTGGAGGGAAAATCCTCCCTTGTAAATCTATAAATAGCAGTAGTATTAGCTTTGTAAAGGATCGACAAGTTTGCAATTCCATGTATTTGTAGGCTTTCCTTTCATTTCTCTCTATAAAAATAGTTGTGGTTCTTGAGCAACTTATGGGTAATTTTGAACCCCTACTTCTAGCACAATCTATGTAAAAGTTTACCTGCATTTATATATACATAAAATCTTATGTATATTTTTTGGCCTTTGCCTACATAACCATGGATGTGTATGTATGTGTGTTTGTAATATTTTACATGAATATTAGTTGTGTTAAGTGTATGTGTGTGTGAGGGGCTTGTGCCTATTTTTGGACTAAGTCACTTATTAGCTTGGCTCTCCTACAGGACCCACCTACTCATATATGCATATAATTGGTAGATCTTGATTGCTTTTCATGATGACAAGGAGAAGAATTTTTCACCAATGGCACATAGCATTTAGGCCTATTTTTGTAGGAATATCTTAGAATATCTCTTCGTGCATCACCCTCTTTTCCTTTTATTTTTTGAGTTTGCTTACTTTTGTGCATCCCTTTTCCCTTGGTAGTTAACCTTGTTAAAATTCTTGAAGGCCCCCAATTGAGCTGAACCTTGTGCTCTTAGCTATGGCTTGTTGTCTCACTTTGATGCGAGGTGTAATTATCTTAGGCAAGGACAATTAGAGATGACAATAGTTTAATGGCATACCCGGTGGGACCCTAATAACACATCATTAGTCCTATAATCACAATAAGGAGTACGATTGATACTTGATGAGGATCTTAATATGTTCCTCGCTTACTGAAGTGCCTCTTTCTCACCTGGAAACTCTACTCCAAAAAAACACCAAAACAATTCATTTAAGGTACCATACTGAGGTTGAGGTGAAGATCTCAATCTATATATTTTCTAGAAGCAAGAAGCCCCATTCACCTGAAAACTCCACATCAATAGAATAATCCCAAAGGTATATAAGCAAAATATGTTGTTAAAATTTGTTATCATATCTTATATGGCTACCCCCTTAGAACATATCCCTTCATATGAGGAAGTATTAAGCCCTTATATCCCTCAGTAGCAATCTAATAGATGGAATAAGCTACCTAAGTACATACTGGTAATATTACTAGAATACACTAACAAAGGTTAGAGCACACCACTAGAACACCTCAAGGAACTAGTATTTATATACCAGACACATAATATAGTAGAACAGGAATTGACCTTAGGATTGTTGGTGGTATCTCTTAAACGGAAAGAACTTGAAAAATATGAGTCTCTCCCTCATCGTCCAGTCACATAATGGGACTAATTGACTTTAATTATCATGAATGACTTTATCATAGAAAAGGAGCCAATTGAAACTAGAGATGATCCAACCCAAAAGGAGGAGGAAACAATTTTCTCTACCATCATAATGAGCACAATAGCCAAAAAAACTCTCCTCAACTAAAGAATGATGAATAAGAGTACAGTGGCATTATAGAAGAAATGGTCATCCAAAGCCACCCAAGTGAGGAGGTTGAAGGGATCAAGCACAAGGTGGCCATAGAAACGACATCAATACAAACTAGGCCAAAATATTTATTCTCCCCACTTGTAGTAGTCTATGAAGAAATAATATTACAAGCAAAAGAAAATTTAAATAAGCTCTCAAACCTTTCATGTTATAAAAGAATAAAAATGGTAGGATGACTCTGCTATGATGCTAGAAAAGACAAAAAAGGAGGAGCCAAATCAAGAACTGGAAAAACCATGATCCTTGGTAATTGCAATAAGCATAAGCTTTAAATATTAATCCTAATATGGGACCTTGGTCAAAGCATGTGTGAATTTTGGAGATGTCGACTAATCAAAATTTGTGTCTTCTTGTTAAAAAAATTGGGGACATGAGTAGTGGCACACAATCCAAGGTACACCAACCATAGAGCAATGGATAAAATTTGAAATCAAGAAGCTTCCCCACCAAAAAAATGGGAAGGAAAGCTAGTGGCTGAGCAAAAAAGATTGCATTAAATGATGCTTTAGAATATAACCTCGCAAATAAGGACTAACAAGGAATATTGTGGAAATAATTTAATCTTGGAAGGCATGAATATGCATTTAGACACTCCTAAAAGAATATGGTATTCTCTGAAAAGCAAGCAAGGAGCAATAAATGCAAGGCATGTGGGGGATCATAAAAAAGGAAGGTTAAGAGTAACAACCTCAAAAGATAGACAATTTTCACTCCCTATCTAAAGCCTCTACAATTCATTATTTTATAGAAGATAAAATTCATTATCAAGCTCAAAATTATGAAGACAAAGGATTCCTATGCATAAGAAATGCTAGAAGTACCAATGCCCACATATTCCTCTAACATCAAGGTTTTGATGGACATAGTTAAATATTGCGCCAACCCTGAAGTATACAAGGGAACTAGAAACCTGATAATAGATGCTTACAAACACTTTATAGCTAGTATACCTTCGAGCTTCAAATCCCAAATATGGACCAACTTTTTGGTGTAGTACATGGCAACTAAGGTAAATTTTTGTTATGAACTGGTAAATGCCTATGTAGAATGTTATGACCCAAGTGCCCATGAAATTAGGGTTGTAAATAAAAAATTCAAAGTAATAATTGATGGTCCTAGCATTAGAATAATTTTGTTACCAGAAGGCCAAGTACATGTCAATGAGGAAGAAAAAAGGGCAAATTTTGACAAATTGTCATAGAATGAAAAAATGGCATTCTACGGTCATAATATGAGAAGGCAAGGAAGAGTGATCCAGTCACACAAAAATGCATTCCCATTGACAATTTAGTGAAGGTACAAATGATGCATTGATCAAGATGGTATTCCATTTGGGATAATAAAATTATAGAACTATCAATGCAGCTCAATTGGGAATTCTACAGAGAATGAGGCAAGGGGTAATATACCTAGATTTAATCGAGTTGATAGCAAGCCAAATCCAATAAGGCCTTTGGAATTTCCATTCAATGCAAACATTTAGAGGCCAAAAATTTATAAGAATGCAAGAATTTTGTAGAAATAATAGTCCTAGGGAACTAGTTTTTTGTCGAAGAGGGAACTCTGGTTAGGATGCATAGCTATAGCTACCCTATTTATTTGCTCTTGATATTTTTCCTTGATAGAGTATTTGTCTTATAAGTCTTCAAACAAATTGATACTTTAAAATTCAAACATGGTAGCAAAAAATAGAAATCATCATATTACTTACCTCCTCTTAGTGCATAATGGTGCATAGAAAAAGGGAGCTTCCCTAGCAGAAGCTAAGTTGAGAAAGCTAGGCCTCGAGTTGGTAAGACACAAGTTGTAATATGACCTCGAGCAAAAATTTTCTACATATCTTAATGGGATAAAAGAGAAAAAGGTCATGCATTAGCAGAGGCCTAAAATTGAAAAACTCAAAAGCCCTAGGGATGAAACAATAACCCATCCTCTCACTAAATTAACCAAACCTCTAGCTACCCTAAAGTCTTATGAACTCTTCTATGAGATTAAGGGTGCTTTAAGTCCCTGGAATAAATTGAAGCAAAAAGACATTGAGGAATTAAGAAAACAACACTAGAATATGCCTAAAATAGAGGTATGGTGGAGGATGAGGTAGCTCACTAGACAAAAAGAAACTAAATTTGGCTCAATAAAAGAACATATAATGTTCAGTGAATTGTACAATGAAGAATATTGATATGTAGAAAGATCCATGACTACAGTCTCGTGAAGAAGGAATAGTTGGTGAAACACACAAAACAATAGGGGAGGCAACAATAGAGCAAGAGAAGATTTTAAAACTATTGTCCAACCCTTTGGGAGAAACTGCAAGCCATAACACTTAGCAATGGAGGGCTATACCTTCTTCATCTACCCAACAACAAGCATTGCCAAGGCCATCTGATAAAATACCCCAAAAGAGGAGGGATAAATAAGAACACATAGAAATGCCTAAGGAAAATAAGAAGCAAATGCATGATGGGGCAAAAAAAGAAATATTCAATAATAGGATATTAAGTAAAAACCATGTCTCCCTCAATACAATTAGAGAAAGGTTCCAAAAGTCAAGAAGAACATCTCCTTTGGAAAAGGCCCAAAATACCTACCTAAATAGGTTGCATTATCCTCAACACACTCAATTACCTATCCAAAGCAAGAGGTAGGGCAGATGATGTCTTCTTATATAAGTTCTCCTCTAGATTCAGTACCAGCTACACCAACAAGCCGTAAAGCACTCCCTCAGTTGATAAATCCTATGGAGGTATTTCTCTCACCAACTAAAATTTTAGGAGGAAGTATCAAATAATCTCGAAGCCTTCACCCCATGGCAAAAATTTCAAAAGGTCAAGTAATAGATGACCCAATATAATCAAGAAATACAAGCTCAACAAGATCAACATATTACCACTACCCAAGTGGACTTCCATTTTTCTCCTCAAATAATATCGTTAGTACTTTTAAGAAAAATTCCACTAGTGTCTAACCCCTTTTTTAACCCCTTTTTATTTTTCTTGTGTTTTCTTTTGTATGAAATTTTAACTCTTAGCCCAAAAATAAGGTGATTTTGAGTTCTCCTTCCAATAGGCTAGAAGACCCTTGTGAGTAGTCAAAATTGTAGTGGTTTACACCTTCCCAATTGTGACTAATGAAAAACTCTAATAAGCAATGGTTGGAGGTTTATCTAAGTCCATGGAGAATAACCTCAAAAGAACTCCCAACGATTGGGACATCTATAAAGGTCCATTTAAGGGAAGTCTTGATTAATGGTCAAAAGAGCTCCAAAGGAACCTGCCTTCAAGATGAATGTTGATATCAAAATTGTTATGAGAGATAGTAAAATGTGATGGAGGAAACTCCCAATCAGTTTGCAAGAAATTCCAAAAGACCAAGCAGACATGAATGACTAAGTCAAATCAAGTGGTAAGAGTAGATAAACTAAATTAATTTCCTCTATTAAAGAGATGAAGACCAACTACTCAAATATGACCTCTATTATTATCCCAGACATACATTCAAGAAGAAGTAGGCTCTGATAGTCCTATGCTAATCAGACATTATGATCAAGGAAGTGCATCATTCAATGATAAAAATCTCAAGGAAAAGTATATGGGATTGTCAAATCTATTTGTAGATAATTTTGGAGGGAAAATCCTCCTTTTTAAATCTATAAATAATAGTAGTATTAGCTTTGAAAAGGATTGTCAAGTTTACAATTCCACATATTTGTAGGCTTTCCTTTTATTTCTCTTTGTAAAAATAGTTGTGGCTTTTGAGCAGCTTATGGGTAATTTTGAACCCCGACTTCTAGCACAATCTATGCAAAATTTTACTTGCATTCATTTATAAATGAAAGAATTTGTATATTTTTAGCCCTTGCCTACAGAACTGTGGATGTGTATGTATGTGTTTTTGTAATATTTTACATGAATATTAGGTGTGCTAAGTGTGTGTGTGAGGGGTCTACATCTATTTTGGACTGAGTCACTTATTAGCTTGGCTCTCCTATGGGACCCACCTACTCATATATGCATATAATTGGTAGATCTTGATTTCTTTTCACTATGTCGAGGAGAGGAAGTGTTCACCATTAGAAAATAGCATTCAAACTTGTTTTTGTAGGAATATCTTAGTGGATATCTTGGAACATCATCCCCTTTTCCTTTTATTTATTGAGTTTGCTTACTTTCTCACATCCCTTTTCCCTTGGTAGAGTAGCAAGTGCCTTGAAGATCACATCTTAACAAGGATTTGACCTTGTAAAAACTCTCAAAGGCCCCCGATTGAGCCGAACCCCACGATCTTCGCTATGGCCCATTGTGTTATTCTAATGTGAGGCATTTATGGCTTTTAATGCCTTAATTATAATAGAAATCTAACATGTTAAATATCACAGGATCAAATATAATATAGCCACAATACAATAAGGTCAAGATAATAATATGAGTAAAATAATATTAGCAAATTAATATGTAGAGTAAGGCTTATAATAACTCAAATAACATTCAATAACAAACAAAAATATGAAATTAAATAGCCTTAATCATTCATATACTATGCATGGGGAATGACTTACAATATTAATTGGTAAAAATGTATGTAATCTTTATTATTCCACTTTCTATTACAAATATGATAAGAACTTTCTATATAATGTAATATGTAAAAGTGAAATAATATGATTCTTCTATGGAGTGCTATATAGCTATAGTAGTGTGACTCTTTAGATAGTTGACTATTCCTTTCCATATGCCAAGTCTCATGATTCTTGGCTTCTCTACTTGGCACTTGCATACATGATGAACACTTGACACTATTATGTATGCACACCTAAACATGACTCTTACCCTTCCATAACTTGCATACCTTAAATATGGGTTGCTAGTTGATCAACTGATGGACTTTGTTTTGTTGGATTAGTTATTGTAATTTTTGTCTTGGGGCCATTTAGTGCAGTGTTATTTTGTTATAAAAGGTTTAGGGACCCTTTCAAACCCCTTCTTGTAATTAATCAAAAAAAAAACTTATACACATTAACCTAAGACACTTGTGCATATATTTACATTACATATTTGCACTCTTACATATAATACACTTGTGCACATAGACTCAACTTACACTTGCACACTCACTCACATGACACTTGTGTATTTCCTACACATTACAACTTTACATGATACTTGTGCATATCCTACACATTCACACTTACATAAAAGGGAATATTACTCACACTCTAAACTATGACTCAACCATAATCTATTATTTACAATTTTACCATTAAGGTACCATGGGGGTACATTAGCATGTACCAAATAATGTAATATACTCCAACAAGCATGATTGTCCTGGATAGGGATAATCAGATTCGACAATGATAACTTTAAGTTCCAATATTCCTTTGATTTCTTAGCTGTCTTTTTCAAATTATTTACCAAAATCTTATTGTTGGATTTGGCCAAACCATTCCATTATGGATAATAAGGTGTGTAAATGGTGTTGAATCCCTAATTTAGAAGTCAATTCCTGCATTTCTTTACTTTTTAAAGGAGTGCCATTGTTAGAAATAAGGGTAGATAGGACACAAAAGCAAACACATAATATGATTAAAGATAAATTTAGATATGATGAGGATTGTTTAATTTGTAAGTGATATCTTCCACCCATTTGGTAAAATTATTTATGGATGTTATAATGAACTTATGTTCATTTAACAACACAAGAGAAATAGGTCCTACAAGTTCAAGAGCCCAAGTGTAAAAGGGCCAAGAAGACTCGATAGGATGAAGAATTTGGGTATGGGCATGAATTTCATCTTTATATAACTAACATTTATTACATCATTTAACTTTATTATTAGAATTATCTTCCATTTTTGGCTATAAGTTATCCATTTTTAATAATTTATATCATGGAATGACCACTAAAGTGTCCTCTATAGTCACCACTATAAACATCAAAGAGAGCCTTAGGCACTTTGGTGTCTACAAGGCATCATAAGGGGACAAATTAGTAAAATATTACAAGATCCCACTAAGAATAACATATTTAAATGCTTTGGATATTTATTGGGAGGGTCCCGGGGGGAGAGGGGGAGGGTCCTGCTCCATCTCCCTGCTCCCCCTCCCCTAGTTATTGCCTAACCCCTGGCTCATCCAAGGTCATCCTAATTTGGGAATGCTTTGTAGTAGATGATCTCCTTGGGGGAGATCCTTACCCACTTTCTGCTCCTTTCCTAGTAGTTTTAGGGTTTCCCTGCTTGAGTCCTTGGCCTGGTGCATCCCAGGGTTCTTCTAGGGTTTCCTGCATGTTTTTGGGATCCCTTCCTTGATCTCCCTCAGGATTTCCCTTGGGGTTTTTTGTAGGTTTTTTTCTTGGATCTGATTCCTAGGGCCTCCTCAATCGGTGGTGGTTGCATGTTGGGTTTTTTACTGCTTCTTGGTGCATCCTATGAGGTCCTCACGGCTACAGGGTTGGTCTGGGGGGTCCAGTTTCCTCTTTTGCCTATGACTTCTCTCTAGGATGCCTTTGGTTGTTATTGGTCTCATCCTTTTGGATAGGGCCCTTTTTAGTTTCCTATTCGAAGGCTTCTTATTACTGGATCTACTGCTTGGTGGACGCCCAGGGAATTTTTTGGCATTGGGGGTGGGCCTCTTCCTATGCTTGGGTTGTTCCCAGTCACAGTCTCAATTCCCTAAAGCTATTCATGAGCAAGTATGGGGGGTTCCTGGTCCTTTTTGCTGGGGTTCTTAGGGTTTCTACTACATATCTTGATCTTTGGGAGAGGACCCATGATCAATGCATGCAGACCCTATCTCCCCCAGGCTAGGCTTTTGAGGATGCTATCTTTGTGCTTGCTATCGCTTTCACCTGGGATACTTAGGTTTTTTTATTGGTTCCTATTTAGGGGCTTCTACCTTCTAGTCCTACTTCTCAGTGGACTCTTAGAGCATGTTCTTGGCCTTGGAGGTGGGCCTCCTCCTATTCCTAAGTTATTCCCAGTCCCAGTTCTAGTTCCCTGGATCCATTCTTGAGCGAGGATAGTGGGTTCCCATGCCTTTCTGCTAGAGTGGTGGGGTATTTATTTTGTATTTTTTGGTCTAGGGCTGGATATCAGTGTGTTTGCAATTTTTGTCCCTCCTTCCTCCTTCAGTTTTGGTTTCTAGGGATCCTTTCTTTGCACATGTTGTTGTTGTCCCTGGATCCTTTTGGCTTTCGCATAATTCTCCTTGTCATGCACGGGGATACCTTGGCCTATAGATATCCCTAGTAGTGTTGTTCCACTTTACAGGCTCAAGAGGAGGCTTCTTGTTGTTTTTCTCTAAGGATCCTGATACCATTTCCTAGGTTGTCCCGTTATTGCGCCCTAGACTGTATCTCGTTGCTGCTTACTACTTTGCTCTCGCAACTGTTTGATGCTCTTCTAAAATTTCCTACTTCTAGTTTTTGGGAAGGATATCTGGTTTCAGGCTATTATTTGCCTTCTTGCTCTCTCTACTCATGTCTGGGTAGGTGCATTGTATCCTCCCTCGGGAGGATCCCAGACTAACAGTAATGGTAGGATGGTGTTTTTGCAAAGTGGGTCTCACTAGTTGGTACTAGAATCTGGTCTTTCTTCTAGATCAAGGGTTTTTTTTTGGTTCCTTCCATTTCAATTTATGTTTATTTCCATGTACTAAGGCATTGCCTAAAATCTCGATGCTATGGCCCTTTTTGTTATAAGGTTTTGGGATCCTCTTAAAAAACCCAATTTGTATATAAACTTAACTTAGAAAAAAAATATATCAAAATGCTCTCTTATGTATGCAAGCTCACTAATTTTATTTATCCATAGGGGAATAGGTTTGATTATCAAGGAAGCATAAAATGTCACCATACAAAGGGTCATCATGAGGGATTTGGTAATTGATAGGATTAACCTCAATTATGTGCATACAAATTGGCATATAAGTGACAAAGATTATAGGTTCATTATAAAAAATTTACCACAAAATTTATTTTGGTAATATTTTCATATGACATGAATTTTCTAGCCAAAGTTACTAAGGAGTTGACCTTGTAATTTTTCCACTTTGAGGAATTCCTAATAGAAAATGATTCAAAAGCATTGTTTAAATTGTAACCAATTGATGGTAAGGGATCAAGTAGGAAGCTATGATAGCATACTCACCATATATATGATGGACCACAATCTGGGAGTCTTCTAGCAGTCTAATGTGTTCAACATTCATATGTTGGGTGCTTAGGAGCCCTAATATTAAAGCCTTGTATTTTAGCACATTATTAGTAATGCCAATAAAATTTAGGTGAAACGCCATGGGAATGGCTACACCAGCTAGAGACTCAATAAAGACATGAATTCCTGCCCTCAGTTCATTTTTTGCTCCATCAAAGTAAAGGATCAAAGTTTTGGGGTGAAGCTCCTAATTAAACTCATGAGAAGTAGAGATTGTATCAAATTTGACTTTGGCCTTGGCATCATAATGTCTATAAATAACCTCATGAGACTCTAAGAGACCCTTTTTTTTTCTTAGTAAGATCATAAGGAACAAACTCGTAAAAACAATTGGATGCAATGGAGGAAGGAAACATGACAATGTCATCAGGAGCGTAATATATAACCATTATGTCCTCATCATATAATACCTCTTTTATGGGTTGTTTAGTGTCAGAAGCTACCACCAACTAGTCTACAATCACCTAATCTTTGACAAATTTTTATGTGGTGATATAAAGATCAAAGTATTACATCATAATGATCCATTTTTCATATCAAGGATCACTAAGGATGTAAGGTTTTGTAGTAGGTATTTGTATTAATGACCATATAAGTTGTCTAATATAACATTTAATGTGTTAGTTTTTTACATACAAAGTAGATTTCTAGGCAATATTTCTCCATGGAAGTGTATAAAGTTTCTATTGGAAGCATTGTTTAACTATTATAATACACAACATACTCTATTTTTTTTATCTTGTTAAGTAAGGACTACTCCTAAATAAACCTAAGCAGTTGATGTATATAGAATAAACAAATCACTTGGGTTGAGTAGGTGAAGAGTTGAGGGTTGTAAAATAAATTTCTTGAATTCAAGAAAGGTATTATCATAGCTTTCATCCCATTTTAATTCAATATATTTCTTTAACAAATGATTTAGCAGATAGATTTTAAAATCTAACTCAAGTATAAACCACCTAATAGATTTAAGCTTCTCCAAGAAGGTTTTCATATATTTAATGGTTCAAATGGAAGGACTAATTTTAATGGCCTTAATCTTATCCTGGTTGACATTTATGCACTTATGAGACACCATAAATCCTAGTAGCTTGTCATAGTAACACCAAACACACATTATTTGGTATTAAGTCTAACCTTATAGTGATTTAATTACTTTAAAATGATACAAAGGTTAGTTGGGTGGTCAATCCTCTTCTTAGACTTACCTAAGAAATCATCCGGATAATATTCCACTATATTTCCAATCAAGTCATAAAACATGGTTATCATGGTTGATTTATGGGTAGCACCAACATCTTTCAATTCAAATGGCATGACAACATAATAGAATGCACCCCAAGGCATCATAAAAGTTGTTTTAGTTTGATCATAAAGGAAAATATAGTATTATGTTATATGTTGAATAGGCATTCATAAGGAACAATATTTCATACCCTGGTATAGAATTGACAATAGCATAAATAAAGGCAAAGATATATTATCCTTAGGACAAGCTAGGTTGATATTTTGAAAATTATAGTAGACCTAGATAATATTTTTCTTTCCTCTTCGTATGAACAATGTTAGATATCCATCCCAAATAGTCAATCGAACTGATAAAATTGGCATCTAGAACTTTTTGATTTTAATTTTACGTAGGTCTTGAATGAGATGAGATAACCTTCTTTGCTTTTTTTAGATGAGAGTGGCATGCTCATAGATAACAATATTGTGGACAACCAAATCCTCATCCCTCCCAGGCATGTTAGAATATTTCTAGGCCAAAACATCCTTATACTCCTTAAGCAAGGTAGTAAATATTACCTACTCTTTGTTAGATAGGCTAGCTCTAATTTTAATTATGCATGGTTTCTTAGGGGTACCTATGTTAATATACATAGTAGGTTCAACATTCATGACATTGGCTTCTTCAAAAAGGTTTGGAGTAAGGGGAATACTATCTAATTCAAAACTAATATTAACCTAGCAAACATAATTAGAGCACCTGCACCACCCATATTCAGGATTGTAAAGAAACCCTCTTTTATGTTACTCTTAAAGGATATTTTCCTCTCTAGTATATAAGAACTCTAATATGGCTTCATAATTGAGCAAAGATGTGAGAAAAAGGACATTATTAAGGATTTGCATAGTTGGTTACTCTGGATGCCTCTTTCTCTTAATCATAGATAGGATGTGAGCATGTGACTAAGAAGTAAGAAATATAGGGATGTGAGGACCATGGTATGGTAATAATTATTTGCAAACTCTCCTTAAAGCATTAATGGAAACTTTTTTTTTTAATTTAGAAGAAAAATAAGCTTCAATAGTACCTTGCTAGACAAGAGGGAATACAATCAATCAAACTATCAAGCCACTTGTCAAATGGCCTTTCTTAGCAAGAAAATATTTACAGATATAGAAGTAGCCTAAAAAGGACAATAATGCATGCCTGGGCATTCACTATATCTCTTAAAAATGAAAGAAATTGGGATCACAACATTAATAGGTAATATTATATGTAGAGCAATTTCATCAAAAATATCAAACAATCTACGCACAATAGGAGTCATACAAGTCAAATAGTCCTCATGAACTACCAAAATAGCCATAAACCTACGAAATAGTTTTTTTTTGCTCAAACAATTCCTCCCAATTACTAATTGGCTTATCTAACATCAAATACATGCTTCCTTCTATTTGCACATTATTATCCTTATTTTTTATTCTATCAACTTCATATTTTTAAAAATGTTGTGCTTCCTTCTACTTGCACATAATTATCCTTCTCCTTTCCTTATGCTAATTTCCTATAATTTTTAAACTCTCTCTTTACTTGCTCACATAATATTTGTTTCCAAATAAAACTTCAAATTCTATTCGTGTATATTTATAATTATAGTTATGTCTAAATTTCATATGCCAAATTAGAGGCATCCCCTTGCAAGAAATACCAAATCTTAGATTTTCATTCCAGCTCAAAAATATTTAAAGAAGAAACTTTCCACTTCATCAACCGTTCACTAGTGTTACTATCATCCTCTGTAGTGAATATTTCCAACTCCATAATCTCAAATCCTAAAAAAAAAAAAATCCTCAAGTATCCTCTATTCCTTTCAATAAATAATTAAATTTGCACTTAAAATAGCAATTTTTAATGACCTATGTACTGTGTACTTCTAACAACGGATAACGACCTACTCTATGGGCTTTTTTTTCTTATATTTTTTCTAGATTAACAATTGTTAATGGCTTGTAGACTATGTACTTACAACAACTAAAAATGGTTTGCTCTGTAGACTATGTTTTTTATAGTCTACTGCCAAATTATGCACCTTTTTATTTACAAAATACTACCAATTTGTGGACTTTTTTTCAGACTACTACCACACTACAAACACCTTTTCTTTTACAAACTACTACCAACTACATATTAGGTATTGTTTGCACTCACTTGCAACTTTCTACTCTATTGAAGCTATGGTACTATTGCAAACTATAGAAACTACCATTGAAACTATTGGTGAAGTTGTTGTTGACACTCATATGGATCTTAATGGATGAAACTCCGACAATGAACTAAGCCCCAAACTATGGTTTCCTAAGGGATTAAGGTAAATCTTACCAACCACAAAGGTTGTCTAAGCGAGTACCACTCTATTATTACTAATAGTATTCCACCAAGGAATAAATGGTTAGAAACAAGCCATGGGTTTACCTCCAAATGATAGTTTTTTGTATTCTCTCTCAAGGTAAAATACTACTAAATAGGGTGTGGAGCCAGTAGCCCTTTTCACTAGCAACACACTCAAACTAGTTACTCTAGGATTCCTAGGGTTCTCAAAATGAGTTTGAATGAAAATGTTAGTCTACATAATTTCCTCAATTAAATGGTTGGGACTTTCACTTGATCCTACAAGAGGTTATTAGCCTAATGCAAACACTTATTAAGCATCAAAATTAAAATCTAAATTGTGAACAACAAAATATGGTCCTATAAAGTGCTTTGAAATACTGAAGCTTCTATAGTGAAATATGGCCCTGGAAAGTGCTTTGAAATAACTGAAGCTTCTATAGCGAAACACAACTCTAGAAAGTTTTCTAAAATAAATAAATCTTCTATAGTGAACATAGCTCTAGAAAGTGCTCTAATACCAATTGGTATGAGCCTCCTTTTCTCTGGTACCAATTGTTAAGAACCTCTTTTCTCATCCATAGAAATTAGTACTAATGTGAAGAAATATTTAAACCTTTACTCTCAATGAATATAAAAGCATTCATATATATATTGGAAAATGAATAAATTAATTTATGAATAATTCATAAAAGAAAAAATATGCAAATTACTCCAATTTATTCAAAATATTAATTAAACCCTTAAGGTAGGGAAACACCATACAATACTCCTTATAGGAAGGAATCCACTCCTCACTATATATCAATATGATATCCAAACACATATCATATTCTTATCTTCATCATATAATATGAGCCTCTTGCCTACATTATATAATACTCAACTACCTGCCACTACTGCTTATCCACGCACATGTGATAAATACACTTGTTTTAATATTATAATATTAATTTTCTATCTTATGTAATTAACAAATAGCATAAATGGTTGTAAGAGTTTTCTTTATGACTTACAAATATTTGTCTTATTGATAGACATCTAGAAGCCCTAACAAAAGGGGTGGTTGAGAATTATAGGGCATGTGTAGATTCTTTTCTTTCTTTGATGGTCAACAATAATAGAGATCTCACCAATGAAGAAATCTTAACACTATATTCCAAATTCATTACCAATGGCATTGACTTTATAATTACTACTTGACAATGGGCTAATGCCCAATATGTTGGTAAACTAAGAAATCCAGACTAAGTTATTTGATGAAATCATGGAGGTTTTAGGGAAAAATAGATCAATAAAAGAGAAGTGCATGTAAAGGATGTCATAATTAGAGATGATGTTAAAATAGATGCTATGAATATTGAGAAAATAGTAGTGTATAAGGATGATAAATTTCCCATTGGGGTTCAATAGAAATGACAATGAAAACACTAATGAAAACCTCATCAATAATAGTGAGTTAGGAGAGGTGGATGTCTTAGTAGAGGTACTAAGTTGAGTGGAAGTGTAAGTGATGGACTTATTAGTTGCACCAGTAGTGGTGCTAGTTATGGTGATGTATAGAGTGGAAAATCTAGGCTCGATAATACTCTCAAGATCAACAATGGCATTGAGCTTGATAGTAGTTCCATTCTAAATTAAATAATACCAAAAAAAATCTAAAAATTATTTGATGTGATTTATTTATCATATTCCAAGTTGGCATCAAAATTCGACTGCCTAAGTTCAATTAAACATATTCATGCCACAATGCTTATAAGTTGGATATCCTTCATATATTTATAGACTTAAATATTTCTAAAATTGAAGCAATTAAATATCTTAAACACACTACAAAATTATTTATTACTCATGATCATGGCTCCTAAAATTTTCCTTATAAACATTTTTTTTCTATTGATAAAAGCAGGGTTTTGAGAGGGTCTCATATGTTGTTACAAAATAGCTTCATTAGCAGATTTTACATCATAAAAACTTCAAAATATTTTCTACTGATATTAGGTTGGCAAGGTTTGTTCCCTTTTACAAAATAATAAGCTTACTTAAAGACTAAATATAATATACAAAATGTAAACTTCATATCAAAATTGAGCCTAAACTCTACACAACCAGCAATAACATTTCATGCCTAGCATAGAATATCTAATAGAACCTCTTGTAGATACAAAAATCTAGCCATTCATCATCCATCCAGGCTTTCCCACCATTTCCACCATCAAAGCATAGCCAATTTGCCCACTATCCCTATTTTCCTGCCATTTTCGATCATTATTCACATTTATTTATATTTATTTATTATATATATATATATATAAATATAATATTTTATATTATATTTTAATATATATTTAATAAATATGTAATTATTTAAGTGAATTTATCCCAGCCATCCAATTCCATTTAATCTTGACCACTCATTTACATCAATCCGTTCCACACCCTAGATTTATTATCTACCCTTGGATATGCTTTAATATCAAACACACGATGAGTATCGTTGAAACCCTAGAATTCCTTAGGTTAGATTATAAAAAGGAGCCATTTTTATGGCTAAAACCCTGAGTTTTCCTAAGTTTAGAGTCCTCTAAGTCCTTGATTCCTCTGAGTTCTTGATTGCCCTAAGTTTTTGAGTTCCTTAAGTGCTTAAAACCCTTAAGTGACCTAGGTCACCTTGCACCACTTCTGCCATCATTCTCACTCATCGTAACTCCCCATCGTCATCTCCATCTTTCCTCCCTCGTCGGATCTTCTTCTGTAGAATAATTCCTCTCAATCCTAGGTTCCCACGGGCATTTTGTGCAGTCATCAAGTGCCCGCAGGTGTTTTACACTCCCACTCCTGAAGTCCCCCTAGCCTTCGAGTGATGCTAGGGCATCGTTGTACCGATCCTCTGCATAAAATTTCTTACATAAAAACATAGTACGTAAGTAAAACATATCTACTATTTCTTATTTTTATGATTGTGCTTTCTGTTTCTGTTCACTATACTTACAACATCTAGTTAGGGTTTGTATTATTGCATATAGAGGAACTCACACTGTGGAGCCCTCACATATACTACTAACTATTTTTATGTCATTGTGTGTATATTTGAAGGTGCTATATCAAATTCTGGAGTGGCCCAGCCTTGGATACCAAATAGCCTACGCAACCTTGTTGGGTTCAAGATGCGCTTGAAGACACCATGACCTTACTTATTAAGGTTTTGAAGAACCCTAAATTGTTGTAATATTGTATCAAAAGGATTCAAGGATCTAAACTTGTAAACAATGGAGTTTCTAGGCTCCCCCATCAATAAAAAATTTATTCTATTGTGCAATATTATGTTTCCTTGCATTTTATTTTGTTCAAAGCATTGTTTGTGTGTTGTGTTTTGCATCTTTCAAATGGTGATCACGGTGGGACCCCCTAAGGTTTTCTATTTATGATTTATTTTACTAATTTTCTTTCTATTTTCTATTATCTCGTAGGTTTTTTAGAAGTGTGAATCTCACATATTTTGCCAGATCTAGGGTTTCTAAAGTTTGCATAAGTTTGTAGAAGGTGCACGAAGTGCCCAACGACATTAGAAGGCAATCTAGAAATGCCCAAAGGTGTTCAAATCCATTCATAAGTATCCACGGGTGTCTCAGTAGCATTCAAAAGCACCCAAAGGCATTTATAGAGAGTTAGGAGCAAAAGCACAGGCTTTCCAATAAGTCAACTATTTAAAACCCTAGTTTTCTATTTTACGTATTTTGGATATCTACTGTATTTTTTAGATTTTAAACAATAAAATGAATCATCATTAAGAAATCTGTAAATGAATGCATATTATTTTACATTTTTATATCTGCATTCATTCACATATTCGGATTAGGGTTTTTGTTTTCTAGGTGCAAACTACTACATTTTATCTGCATTTGAACTAAAAATTGCATAATCTAGTGTTGCATCTTAGGGTTAAAGACATTTTCTTTTGTATATCTAAGTTGGAACAATATTAGATTGCCAAAAGTATCCTTGCCAGTTGGTTGATTCTACGTAGAGGGGTGGACGAACTCTCCAATTGTTATTTAGACATGGGGTATTAAGCAATGTACTTCACACCCTTTGAAGAACTTGGCACTCTTTTGTTGGCTTCTGATTTAGGTTTATGAAATTAATTGTTTTTAACATTGTTTATATGCAATAGAAAATATAAACCTTAAAAATAATTCACACACATTAGGATTCACATAAAACAGTAGTGGTTGGATTTCATCACCAACCATTGCATGATATTTGGTGATGGTGGTATTCATCTCCATCCACCAATCTCCACCCCTATCCCCCTTAGGAATACCCTCGAGCAAACTTGTTGGATTTCATCACCAACAAGAATCTCGTTGCCCTAACTTAGCCATAGATTTTCACCTTTGTTTCATTAAGAAAGATTAGAAAATCAAAACACACAAAACTGGCACATAAAATGAATATACATTAAAAGGAGATAATTAATAAATGAGGTAAGCCACATTAGTTGAGACTTAGTATTTTTTATTTATTTCCTTAAGCATTCCAATTTTTTTGTTACATTTGGTATTTTAATTTGCATCTTGATTTACTTTTCTTATGGTATTAACTAGAAATCAAAATAAATCAATAAGTCAAGAAAAATTAATGGAACCTTCATCCACCTTCCCTACCACTTCAGTGGTAAATCCCCTAAATGTGACACAGGTAGATCTATCTGCAGGTCCCTCACATTATTTACCTTCGACAACCTTCCACATGGCCATGCCCCAAGAGGAGTCAACTTATCCTACAATTCCCAACCACATAACCCATATATACATGGCAAGAGTAGAATCCTTCATGAAGTCTTCTAATTATGCTTTAGAGTCTATCCCCAACTCACCTCGATAGGATTTTTCTTTACAACAAGATCATATCTATTCCCAACCCCCATCCACCTTTACCCAGTGGTATACTAACTCTCTTTTTGAGGAATCAGTTGCACCTTCATCCCATACATCCATCCCTCAACCTTTAGGTGCTCCTATCACCTCATATACCTCCACCTATACCAACCCTTTGTATGAATCACAAGTTAATGCTGCTTCACAAGTTGCCATACCTAGTGTAACTTGTATCCAAGCCACATATTCCATACCATATACCTCCATACCCCTAGCCTCTAATAGATATATTAGTGAAGCATGGGAACACTTGAACAAATTTCTTAGACAATGTTAGAATGCTCAACAACAAGTACAAGTTAACCCTATGCTTTTACATAACTCTACTCAAACTACCCTCGTCAAACAAGGTCCATCATGGGCACCTCAGTATTCGATAGTATTTATCCTGGTTACCCCATAAATTCATATCATTACCCATCCTATTCCCATTGGCCAGCCTAGACATAACCTTCATCCATCAACATCATTCCATAATTCCCCATCCTTTCATTAGCAATCCCCATTCATCATATTCCATCCAATTCGCCTAACCATCAATACCAATCTCCTCATCAGTTGATCACTCCACAACATCTCTCCACACCTCCACAATCTCATCAGGTAATTCAAGGCTTTCACATTCTTGAGGAAGACCCTCGAATTAAGGCCATGCAAAAATAAATATTTCAATTGATGCAATTCACTCCTGGCTTTTCAAATCAAAAACCAACTTTACCAACCCCTCCATATCCAAAAAATTTTACAGTACCCAAGTTTGATAAATTCAATGGAACTGAGGATCCCAAAGAACATATGAGAACCTTTTTTCATTCATGATTCATAATTCAAGATGATAATGCTCTCATGCTTCAAAATTTTCCTCAAAAATTAGGAGGGGATGCCATAGAATGGTACAATCAATTGCCAAGCCATAGTATATATACTTTTGAACAATTTATTGACCAATTCTTTGATCGTTTCATCCTAAATATCAAAAATAATATTTCATTATCTGATGTCTATGCCTTAAGACAACAAGATGATGAATCTATCTATGATTTCGAAAACCAGTGGAGGGTTATCATCACTAAATTACCATTCACCCTACCAATGGATGAACTAATTAATCTATTCACCAAGAGTTGCTTAAAACCCATCTCTTAGATGCTCCAACTAAGAACTTATCAATCCTTTGAAGAAGCTTTAGCTCAAGCTAGTGTCATTGAGGATATCAAAATCCAAGAAGGCATCATTAATACCAAGAAGAAATAATGGCAAAACAAGGGCCAATACAAAAGTAATTATTCAGACCAAAAAAAATCAACACAGGCTACCCCAGCCACACAATCCAATCAAGTTAATCAAGTGGTCATGAGCCAGCTGGTAATGGCTCAACAACAACAACCTGTGCAACAAGTACCATAGCAAATTTCCAATCATGCGGTCCCCTCAACAACACAAGCTCTAATAGTTCAAAACACAGTGCAACCTGTGGAAAATTTTCTCCAATGATAGTTTATCTGATAGAATCACCAATATACTCCACTAGATGAGTCATATACCTCTTTTTTTATAAGGTTGTATGAGATAAATAAACTTGCTTTACCCAACATTAGATTGGATGATCCCACCAAACATGGTAAAAATTACTAGGAATACTTATTTTTGCCCTATCATAGGTAAAACGGGTATGACATCAACAATTATCATGTATTTAAAGACGTAGTCCAAGACCTTATTGACTTGGGTGCGATCAAAGTCGGTAATCCCCTTGCTCAACAAAACCAAAATCTTGGTATATTTCAGACACCACTTTCTCATCACAAGGAGGTGCAACCAAACATAGAGGGAGCTAACACTAAAACTCCCCCTAACCAAGTCAACCATATTCAACAATACCAAGGGTTTGTAGGGGCCATCCATGTGGTCACTACAGGTCAAAAAAGTAACCAAAAAAGGCAACCACCTCAAGCAAGTATCTCACAATGCTCTACATTGCCACCCATCCAAGTTTCCCCCATTCCATAATCACCCATTCATATACCTAGTCAATCAAATTCATCAAATCCACCCATCAATCGTCCACCCTGAACCGTCATCTCATTGAGTAGTTGGTTAACCACAAGTTTGAAAATGGTATCCATAAAATTGTCAATATATGAGCTAATCCAACAATATCCCCCACATCAAGAGGCATTAATGGATATTCTAAAATCCATTGAATTGTAATCGTAAGATCCTAATGTCTTAAACAACTTTGTGGGGAGCATTCAAACATGCATGGAACCTTCCATAACATTTTATGACTTTGAGATTAAGCCAATCTCATCAGGATCAGTATACCCTCCAGTGCATATCATGGATCTAATTGATAAGAATCCTTTCAAGAGAGTCCTCATTAATATCGGTTTCTCTATCAACAATATCACCACGTCCACTCTCCATAATTTGAACCTTCCTCCATATCACATCATCAAATCATCCTTCGCCATCAAAGCATTCAATGATGCTTTATGTTCCATGGTTGGCATTGTTGTTTTGCCCATACAAGTAGGGGCTAAAACGTTGCACACAATGTTCCACATATTGTAAGGATCCATAGCATACAATGTACTCCTTAGAAGACCTTGGATGAGGGAAATGAGATGTGTCCCCTCTATTTTACATCAATGTTTGAAATATATCCATGAGGTACAAGTACATTGCATACCAGAGGATGTCAAACCATTTAAGTATTGCAATCTCATCTCAAATCCTTATGGGTCCATGCTCCCTTCCACTCATCTTTTCCTATCGTCGTCATCCAATCCATCCACCACTCCACTAACCTCTTCATCAAGGGATCCCATTCCTGAAGAGCTCCCCATTACCAAGCCTCAACCAACAGCCATACCCTCATCATCATCATAAATGACTACATGCACATGTGGTCATAACCAGTCCATGCCATCAATAGCATTGTTTTCCACATCATCATCAGCCACTCCACAGCCTTCCTAATCCAATCCATCTTCTTCGCCTAATGTCTCACAAGTTGAATTGATAGATTGTGAGATACCTCCATTTCCACCCTTTCTCGATCCATCGCCTAACCATGATCCTCCCATATCATCCCAAGTCAAATTCCATCTCACCAATCTTGGTATTAGTGAATACATGGTCAATAACATCACCATCACACCCCTCACCATCCCTAGTGCTAAGGATTTTGGTCACCCACGTGACCCACCTTTAGTAATAGGATTAATCTACAATATGGGTCCAGCTCCAAATAGCATTAATTTCGTATATGGGGGCATTGATTCTTCATCAAATAAAACACCCATAGAAGAACCCAAAGAACCAAAACTTGCCAATATTTCAAACATGCAGGGATTTCCATCTCGATATTTCTACATTGTCAATTGCCAAGGCCATGGCCTAGGATTGCATGAAAATGGTATGCATAAACCTATCAATGTTTCATATCAAGAGGTGCATGACTGTTCTAGTCTAGGTTTTCACCCACTTCCTACCATATCTTCTTTTGAACAAGCCTTCCAAAGGCTTAACCTCAATTCAGGAGAAGAAGCCCTCCATCTCGATAATTCTAATGATAAAATTTATGAAGAATTCAAGCTTATATCGATTATTTTGGATGAATCTAAATAAGAATCAGAGCCCATCATTCCCCATACCGAGCAATATGAGTTTGATATCAACATGTTCCCCATCCATGAACCCATTTTTCACTTGCTTCTTCCATAAGAGCGAGCCACTCCTACCGATGAACCACCACCTCCATTTCATTAAACCATTCCATAAGCCAACTTGTAACATATGTACACAATTCAAAACAGTGGTTATCACCACTACAAAAAAAAAAAAATTAAAAAATAAATCAATCAAAAATAAAAAACATATTTGCTTTCTTTGCATTACATATGTAAATATACCATTTAATAAAATATGTTTTGTGTTGCTTTTTGCTTTCCACATTAACCAAGATCCTAGCACCGGTTCCTAAGTTCCATCAATTCCATACAATATTGTTCACCTTGCCCATAATTCAACATGAATCATGTTGATTTATTAACCCTACTCTGCAATCCATACGATCTAGCTAAATAAATTCCAATTGACATAAGACTTATTGATATGGACTGAATTTCCTTGCCTTCAACCTTTTTTGAGTTTGTCTTGTCATAGGAACTATTAGGGGCTTCCACCAACTACATTCCTACCTCCCCTCCGCCTTCACCTTCGAATATAAAGGTATTCCAGGTAGATATAAATGAGGATAATCCAGAAGATTTTGATGACATCTTAGACAATATTCATCTAATCCCTACACCCCATCAGCTTGAGGAAGGTTCCCACATATCTATTGAAGATACTATCGACATGGACCTTAGTTCAGACAAAGATAATCCCCAAATTATCAAGCTTGGTAAAATATTATCACCTAATGAACAAGAGAAATTTATTGCTCTCCTCAAGAGGAAGAATGGTATATTTGCATGGTCATACAAGGAATGCCCAGTCTTGACCCTAGTTTGGTGGTCCACAATCTCACCTTACAGCTTGATGCTAAGTCGATCAAACAAAAACTTAGGAGAATGCATCCTACCGTGGCCCTCTTGGTAAAAATAGAGCTTCAAAAACTCCTAGACATGAATTTCATAGTTCCTATCGATTATCCTAAGTGGCTTTCAAACATGGTACCCATTCGCAAGCCTAACAGGGTGATACACGTATGCACTAATTTTTTATATCTTAACAAAGCATGTCCTAAGGATGACTTCCCTCTACCAAACATTGATACTCTTTTTGATACCTGCACTGGCCATGAAATGCTTTTACTCATGGATGGTTTTTTAGGATACAACCAAATTCAAACAAATCATGATGATGAACACAAAACAACATTCACTACACCTTGGGGAACTTTTTGTTACAAGGTGATGCCCTTTGGCCTCAAAAATGTAGGTGCCACTTATCAACGTGCCATGACATACATTTTCTATGACTACATGCATAAGATTATTGAAGACTATGTGGATGATCTCTTGGCTAAATCCAAAACTCGACAAGAACATATTAGTGTATTGGAGAAATTTTTTGATCGACTTCTAAAGCATAATGTAAGGTTGAATCCCAAGAAATGTGTCTTTGGTGTTACCTCGGGCAAACATCTAGGATTCATTATCTCTAAAATAGGCATTGATATGGACCCTAATAAGGTCAAGGCCATATTAGAGATGCCTCCCCCAACTAACTTAAATAAATTGCATAGTTTACAAGGAAAGATTCAATCAATCCATCATTTTATTGTGTAACTTTCTAACAAATATAGGCCATTCAATCACCTACTATAAAATGAGGTGCCATTATCTTGAGCAGATGAATGTCAAAAAGCCTTCGATGAAATTAAGCAATATCTAGCTTCTTCGCTAGTCTTAGCTCCTCCTCATTCGGGGGTCCCATTTTATCTTTACATCTCAACAACAGACTTTGCATTAGGGATAATGCTTGCACAAAAGAATGAACAAAATCAAGAGCAAGTTTTCTACTACATTAGTCAAACATTGGTAAGCTATGAAACTAAATATGCTTACGTAGAAAAATTGTGCTTAGCAATGGTTTTCGCCACTAAGAAACTTTGACATTACATGCTTAGCCACATAACTTATGTCATAGCTTGAGAAAATTCTTTGCATTACATGATGTCTCACACTTACAATAATACCTACACTGCTAAATGGATAATGCTACTCACTGAATTTGACTTGGAATTCATCAACCAAAAATCTATTAAAGAGCAGGTAATAGTTGATCAACTTGCAAAAGCTCCACTACCTAGTGATCATCCCTTTATTATTTAGCTCCCAAATGATTCAGTATTTTTTGTCACTGAACAAGAAGAATATGTCATTCTAGAGGAATATGCCAATATCACATTATTTTTTAATGGCTCTAAGTATGCAAAATGTCAAGGTGCTAGAGTCGTATTTCACACACCACAGGGGGTACCTATCCCCTTGTCATTAAAAATAGACTTCCAATGCACAAACAACACCATAGAGTATGAAACCTCAATCTTAGGTCTTCAATCAGCTATAGCTATGAGCATTAAGCGTATTAGGACATTTTATGATTCTCAACTTATTATAAAGTAAATCAACAAAGAGTACCAATGCAAAGAACCTACCATTAAACTTTATCATGAAGTAGCAATGAAGTTGCTCTCTAAGTTTGATTGGTATGAGATCAATAGCTTACCATATTTGACTAATAGATTTGCATATGCGATAGCCTCCATTGGATCATTTATTCCAACAGAATCCTTTGGAGAGGTACAACCCCTTATCATTTCAATGGTCTCTAAATTCGCAATTTTTTGTGCTGAATCAAAAGATGAAAAGGATGTTTGCTTTATCCAATTGGATTCATATGAGCCTTGGTCAAGCCAAATAGTAGCCTTTATCAAGTTTGGAACACTCCCATTTGATATATCTTGAACTACCAAATGAAATTTCAAGCAAAAGGTAGCTCATTTCATTCTTTTGGGGATGTATTGTACAAACTATCGAAATAAACGAACACTCTTCCATTGATTATAACAAGTTTAAATAATACAGTGAGTGCCCAGATTAGCTCGTAATCTTAGGATCTAATCAACAGCTTAGGTCTTCAAATAAAAAATTAAAAATAGACCAAATATTATTACGCTAACAATAGCGTAACTAACCTAGGTAGTTAACTAACTACCCTATATAAATAAAGTAATAATAAGAATTACTATAGTAAATCTAACATCCCCCCTTATTACATTATTTATGTAATTAAAAAACTACTAACATCCCCCCTGATTACATCATGTGGTAATACAAAGAGAGCTGCGAAACAATTCAAATTTGACACGTGCAAGTGCCTTAGTGAAAATGTCTGCAACTTGAGCATTGGTGGGAATGTGCTGAAGCTGAATTCGGTGCCTTGGAACTTCGTCTCGAATGAAGTGACATTGTGTGTCAATGTGCTTGGTTCTTTCATGATGTATTGGATTCTTGACAAGATTCAAAACACCCATGTTGTCGCAGAACAAGTGTATTGGAGATTTTGATGGAAGACCCATACTTGTTAGGATGCGACGCAACCATATCACTTCGCACACAGCTTCACGTGCGGCACGATATTCTACCTCTGTTGATGAAATAGCAACCACCTGTTGCTTCTTGTTGTGCCAAGAGACAGGACCAGATCCAAGATGAAACAAATATCTTGAAGTTGATTTACGGTCATCATATGATCCAACATAGTCGGAGTCCGTGTATCCCTGTAAGAAGAATTTGTTGTTCCTCTTATATTCTAGGCCATATTCCATTGTGCCACGGACATAGTGAAGAACGCGCTTTGTTGCTTTCCAGTGTGTAGTCTTAGGCTCCTGCATGAACCTCGAAAGATAGTTGACAACAAATACGATATCTAGCCTAGTGTTGGTCAGATATATGAGACTCCCAATCAACTGGCGATAGAGAGTACCATCTACCTGAGGTGAATCATCATATCGCGATAACTCGAATTCTTGTTTCCATCGGAGTTGACATTGGCTTGCAATCAGTCATGCGATATTTTTCCAATAGGGTCTTGGCATATTTTTTCTGAGACACTTTGATGTAGTGCTCCTTCTGGCTGACTTCCGGACCAAGACAATAATGGAGAAGTCCGAGATCCGACATCTCAAAATATTGACACAAGTCTCTTTTGACAATAGAAATCATTGTTTCGAACTCCCTGTAATGAGCAGATCATCAACATAGAGTACAAGCAACACTATTTCAGAACCCTATTTCTTAAAATAGAGGTTTGCATCTGACGGACATCTCTTAAAACCATGCTGCAAAAGGTGATGATCCATTTTTATATACCAAGCCCGAGGGGCTTGTTTCAAACCATATAAGGATTTTACCAATCTGCAAACTTTTTGTTGTTGGCCTTCCACTTCAAATCCTTTCGGTTGAGTCATGTAGACTTCTTCTTGGATATCACCATTTAGAAAAGCACTCTTGACATCCATTTGGTGTACTTTCCACCCATATTGCGCTGCCATAGCACAAAGAACTCGAATGGTTGTCATCCGAGTAGTAGGTGCAAAAGTTTCCTCATAGTCAATGCCTTCTCTTTGAGCATAGCCCTTTGCAACAAGTCGGGCCTTATGCTTATCTATTGTACCATCTACCTTATACTTAACTTTATACACCCATTTGCAGCCTATGGGCTTCTTTCCGTATGGCAGATCGACAAGCTTCCAAGTTTTGTTTTTCATCAAAGACTTATACTCTGCATCCATAGCAGCCTTCCACTGAGGCTCACCAAGAGCAACTTGCACTGATGCAGGTTCAAGATCATCTATGGAAGACATAAATACCCTATCACTATCAATATCCATATCTTTTGTATCTCTCTCTGGATCTACAAAAAGTTCCTCAAAATATTGACACAGCTCATCAACCCCAGTATTCTCTGTTGCAGCTTTCTCCTGTCGAGCCATGTTGCGAGTACGAGGCCTATCCAATGTCAAATATGGTGGAGTGGATAGCTTAGAGTCTTTGATTGTATTTGTATACCACTTTGGATTCTTCTTCTGAGGTGTTGAAGAAGATGAAGACGGACCTCCAACTTTTGATGAAGGAGATTTATCAACCTTAGGTTCCACAAGGTCTAGGTATACATTTGATGTGGGTTCTGATGTGAAAGCCTCATCAAAAACTACATCTCTACTGATGTGTATCTTCTTGGTTAAGGGATCAATCAAATGATAACCCTTAGAGTGCTCATCATACCCAAGAAGAATACACTTCAATGTCTTTTCATCTAGCTTCTTCCTTTTCTCTTTTGGTATGTGCATGAAAGCTTTACATCCAAAAATGCGTAGATGAGAAATGGAGGGTTTCCTACCACTCCATGCTTCCTGTGGAGTCATTCCTTGTAGAGCCTTTGTGGGTGCCCTATTCAACAGATAGACTACTGTGGTGACAACTTCTGCCCAATATAGTTGCTCAAGACTAGCTCCTGTGAGCATGCAACGAACCATTTCCATGATGGAACGATTCCTCCTTTCAGCAACTCCATTTTTCTGAGGAGTATAAGCAGTAGTTAACTGTCGTGTGATCCCATTTTCTTTCAAGAACTCAGAGAATTCTTTAGAGGTGAACTCCCCCCCTCGATCTGAGCGGAGGGTCTTTATAGAAGTCCCTGACTCCTTTTCAACAGATTTCTTGAATTGCTGAAAGAAGCCAAATGCTTCAGATTTCAGTTGAAGAAAGAATACCCACATATTTCGTGAGTAATCATCTATGAATAACTGAAAATACCTCTTACCCCCACAACTTTTGGGAGTGAAGGGACCGCACAGATCGGTGTGAATCAACTCCAGAGGTTTCTTTGCTCTTGTAGAGCTCCTTTCAAAAGGCACTCTATGCTGCTTTCTTGCCAAGCAGTCAGAGCAAACTGGTAAAGTGGTAGAAAGGGAAGGAAGACCTTTTACCATTTCATACTTACTTAATTCAAGTAAGTAACCAGAACTCAAATGTCCATATCTCTTGTGCCATAGGGAAGTTGCCTCCTTTGTAGAGACTGTCATGGCTACATGTGGAGTAGAGATAGCATCTAAGGCAAATAAGCCATGCTTATATGAAGTAGTGGCAATGTTCTTACCCCTCCTGGTAATAGAACAACACTTCTTGCCTCCCTCAACACTAAAGTTCACAACCATATTTTTGTCCAGAATTTGTGTGACTGACAACAAATTGTTTGCCAATCCTGGAACATAGAGAACTTTGTCAATCTGACACTTGCCATCAAGAAGAGTGACTAAAATAGTACCTTCTCCCTGAACCTTGTAGGTTTTATCATCAGCAATAGTGACAGGTTTGCCCTCTTTGGCCTCAAAAGACTCAAACCATGATTTGTCACCAGTCATGTGCTTATTGGCTCCAGAATCAACATACCGGATAGGATCCGTCTCGCTTGGACACTGTGGTAGTCATGAGAACTTTATGGGCTCTCTAAAAATCCGTGTCAAATCTTCAACAACAACATTCACTTGTTGTTTGTTCTTTTGTGGTTTGTTTCGGCCTTTCTTTTTTGATTGTTTATTCTTATGCCAACATCTGTTTGTATCATGACCTTCTTTGTCACAGATCTTGCAATATCGCTTTTTCTGTTGAGGTTGTTGAGTTTGTTTCCCTTTGGAATCCTTTTGTGAATTCCCTCCCTTCTAAAAATTACCCTTCTTCTGGTTCTGCCCTTTCCTGTTGATGTAGAGGGCAGTGTTAGAAGAATCATCTCGCTGTAGTTGGCGTGCCTCCTCCTCTTGAAGCATATTAACCAATTCTACAAAAGTAACTTTTCGTTGTGACACCCGAAGGGAAGTGATCAACACCCGAAAAGAAAGGGTAAAGCTCCCAATACAATTGAGGTAAGGAGCTTATCATCAACTGGTTCTCCTAAAGAATTCAACTTTGCTTTCAATTCAGACACTCTGCAAAGAAAAAATTCAACTGTCTCCCCTTGCTTCATGCTTAGACTGTGTAATTGAGATTGAAGGAATAGAATAGTGGAATCATTCTTTCCCTCATATATAGTATTAAGGGCATCCCATGCCTCTTTACTATTTTCATAGTCAACAATATGGGGTTGAACTTCATCAGCCACAACAAGCAAAATGAGCACCTTTGCTTTGTTGTCTAGCTTGTCAAAGTCTTTTTGAGCAGTAGATGGAGTTGTAGCACCAGCAGTAGATGAAGGTCTTGTTGTTGCTCCAGATACAACATCCCATAAGTCATCCATGACTAGGATAGCCTTCATCTTGTTTTTCCATGGTGTGTAATTAGGACCTTTCAACAACTGATGAGAATCGGTCATTAATTTTGCAGACATGGTGAAGGTTCCTTATAACACCAATTGGTCCCCCTTTCGATATACCTTTTGCTAGGCCGTTATACCGTACAAAATACCCACCCTTACGTGAGGGAAACTATAGGTATTTAGAAAGATCAAAAAAAATCACCCGCCCTTACGTGAGGGAAACTATAGGTAATTTTTAGAGATCATACGATACGTGGAACTTAAGCAGTATTGAAAGGGAATAGTCTTGTTGATGGCACCTACCATAGAAAGTCTGCAATCCTCATGCGTGGGGCGTAACTTCCCCTAAACACTTTGGATTTCAGAACTTTCATCAGGATTTACGCCTAAACACAAGAACTATTAGGGTAATGGATGGAGTAAAAAAATGCAAAATGGCAAACTTATCTCTCCCCGACGATTTATAGAGAACAAGCTCAGACGTCGTTTTGGCAGCTATATTAGGCGGCGGATACAGTAGCGCAATCACGACAGCTTTACCTGTAAGTGCTGGCCAGAGGTATCACAAATACCGAATGCTACAGTGCAATAAATTGCACGGATGGGTTTTAATTATTTCGGGGACTTAGGAGTGAATTTCATTTTAACTTTTAATGTTATAGTGCAAAAAATGAAATATGCAACATACAACATAAAAGTGCCCACAGAAATAACCCACTAGGTGTCGGCGCAACCGAAAATGCACCTTTACAATAATGCCAAATTTGCTTTTCAAAAAATTACTCACGTTCCCCCTTTGATTTTTGGAAAAAAAAATACCCCCGTAAAAAAAATCTCTTAACAAAGCATTTTTTTTATAATTATTATATATTTTTAAAGTTAAAAAAATAATAATTATAATTTATATAGTTTAAAAACTATGAAAATATAAATTAAAATCAAATTTTAATTTATATAGTTTAAAAACTATTGAAAAATAAATTAAAATTAAAATTTTAATTTAACTAAAAAATAATAATAATTAAAAAAAAACTTTAGAATTTTTTTTTTTACCTTTTTTCTTTCCAAGGGGGAGTCTGCGGGATTTGAACCCCCGACCTGCAGGCTCCCTGAGCCTTACCGCACAGTCCACCACCAGGTGGACTAGCGGGCTGATCCGAAAGGATCAGGGACCCCCTCCTATTTGAGGAGGGTCCCTCAACCCCTTTCCCCTGCACGGCCGCTTGGCCGCGGCTTCCTCCGTGGCTGGTGGCGGCGGGAGGCCCGCGGCGGCGTCCGCAGCAGGTGGTCACGACGGCCAGTGCAAGGCGGCCGCGGCCGCAGTAGATGGCCGCGATGGCAGGACGTCGCGCGGCTGCTCGCCGTCGCAGGTGGCCGTGGCTGTTGTAGGTGGTCGCGGCTGCAGCAGGCAGCGCACGCCGCCTGCGTCGCATGTCACGCGCGACGTAGGGGAGGGGGTGGTGGCGTGAGAAAAAAATCATGCGGGAGGGGTGGCGTGATAAAAAAAATTACGCAGGGGAGGGGCGGTGTGGCGCGGCCGCGCATGATAAAAAAATCACGTCACCGGAGGGAGGCGCGCGTGATGAAAATAAAATCACGCGCGAGGGGGGGGCGCGCGCGTGATGAAAATAAATCACGCGCGACGTCGTCGTGGGGGGAGGGAGGGAGGGAATTGCATGAAAAAAAAACACGCGCAGGAGTGGCGCAGCGTAGGTGGGGGGTGGGGGGGTCTGAGTTTTTTTTTTTTTAAATGCGTGCACAGAAAAAACACGCACAGAGAAAAAAAATTTCTCAGACCAGCGTTGGAAAAAAAATGTGTGTATCTTCCAGCAATCTTCCGCTTCCTCCAAAAAAACTTTTGCTTTTCTCCAGGCAAGACCAGCTCTACAAAAAATGTGTCGCCTCCTCTCTCTCTCACCCTTCTGGCTCTGATGCCATGTTGAAATAAACGAACACTCTTCCATTGATTAGAACAAGTTTAAATAATACAGTGAGAGCCCAGATTAGCTCGTAATCTTAGGATCTAATCAACAACTTAGGTCTTCAAATAAAAAATTAAAAATAGACCAAATATTATTACGCTAACAATAGCGTAACTAACCTAGGTAGTTAACTAACTACCCTATATAAATAAAGTAATAATAAGAATTACTATAGTAAATCTAACACAAACATGGTTATGATGGAATCCTCCTTCATTGTCTTGAGGCTAGTGAGACTCAAAGAGACATTGTTGAAGCCCATGATGGTACTTGTGGTGGTCATTTTAGTGGAATGGCCATTGCAAAGCGTATTCTATGCATGGGTTATTATTGGACCATAATGGAACGTGATTGTTGCACCTATGTTAAACATTGTAAAAAGTGTCAACAACATGATAATCTAACTCATGTACCATCACTATAATTATATCCTATTCAAATCCTTTGGCCCTTTTCACAATGGTGCCTAGATCTAATTGGAAAATTTCACCTCATTCCTCAGGACAACATACTTTCATCATCAGAGCCACTGAATACTTCACAAAGTGGGTTGAGGCAATTCCTCTAACCAATACGATAGGACCTACAATTATGGAGTTAATTCTCCATAATATCATTTGTCATTTTGGTATCCCCTCAAAAATAATTTCAACCAATGGTAAGTCTTTCAAGAACAAGGATGTTCAAGCACTTTGTGAGAAGTATAATGTTCAACAGAGTTTCTTGACTCCTTATTACCCACAAGAAAATGGATAAGTTAAAGCTTCCAATAAGACCTTAATTTCTATTCTCAAGAAACTTGTCAAAGAAAATTATAGATATTGGCATACACAAATTTCCTTGGTATTATGGGCTTATCGAACAAGCATCCACACGCCTACAGGAAAAACACCATTTTCATTGGTCTATGGATGTGAAGCAATCATGCCTCTTGATCTCAAGATCTCATCCTTGTGAATTTCTTTGCAGGAATTCATAGATGACGACACTGCTAGACAAGCACGTCTTGACTAACTCACTTCTTGATGAGAGACGATTCAGTGCTTTAGATCATTTACGAGTTTATCAAGACTGCCTCAAATGTGCTTACAATGCCAAAGTTCATCTATGTGAATTCCAAGTATGAGATGTTATCCTTAAAGAGAACCAACAAAACACCAACGCATTGCCACACCTTTGTAATAAATTCACGACTGATTGGTTAGGTCCATACATAGTTACATAAAGAGTGGGTAATGGTACTTATAGACTTGCTAGTCTAGTGGGAGAGGAATAATCCAAACAACTTAATGTTATATACTTGAGAGTATTCTATGCATGATCTGATTACTATATATGTATATATATACATGGCTAATACACAAAAACATTTCATTCATAACATTGCATTTCATTTGCATTCCCAAAACAATGCATCCACTAATGTCATACATTGCATTTACATATATATTTTATATTTAGGGATCATTTATTAAGTTCAAGGTCTTAATTGGTCCAACAAAAGTCATGTTGCCTTAATCAAGGGCACCTTCATAATGTCATCCACAAAATTCCACAAAGTCAAATTGTCATTAGCAAAGCCACAATTCCATAAAATTCCTAGGTGTTTTCGATCACTCAGCCACTCCTAGTGTGTTAAGCAACCTTCAAAATACATGTCAAGTTCTTTTAGGACCATTGCACATATACACTAAGAAAAATATTGAGTTTGGGAACTGATTCCAAAAATATTCTTGAATCTAACACAATTTTCACATCTTAAAAACATCTTGTGTCAAATAGGGATAACACCATACTTAGTATGAACCTTAAAGCGAAAAGGGTCATCCTTGCTAGTCCGATAATGCAACATAGTCCATAAAAATAGTGGTTTTCACCACTATCATAATTACAAAAATAAAATAAAGAGTAGGAACAAATCCTTTACAAAAACTCTAAATCTTTTACCTCACACACCACTGATCAATTGGGTTGTAAGGATCGTACTACATTTCTAATTAGACGGTTAGGTAGTCATCCCCAAAACTTAAGAGATCAAAAACAAAATCCATGGACTATGGAGTTAGCCTCCACCGAAGCTATAGACGCTTGAATAGCAGTGGAGTACGCTCATGCGTGGCGACATCTCTTTTAAAAGAGACCTCTGACCACTCATACGGACAAGCTAGCCTCTTGGTTTCAACCATAACAGGTTTACCCAATTTACTCAAGATGAGTTAATGAAATCACTTGTACACACACTGGTTCTTGATTGTCTCGGGTCATTACCATGTTCTTGATTCGGTAATGAATTCACTACACACACATTTGGTCCTATAAGGATTGGGTAGTTTTAGCGAGTTTGTTTGATGCCACTAGGATGTTTGAGTCTCTGCAAAACAGGCAATCTTCCATATCAACATCCACATCTTCTTCCATATCAACATCCATGTCTTCTTCCATGTCAACATCCATGTCACTTCACGAGTCATACATCCCATATACCACCAAGTTTGGTGCCCCTGATTAAACAACAATGCTAGAAAAATGGTCAAGCAAAGATCTAAACTATAAATGATTATTAGCACATGTCATCTTGCATTAATAATCCATATATTGCATCTTGCATTAATCATCCATAACATCTCATATGCTTTAATCATAAACATAAACATACATTCCATAAAAGCATTCCACAAAAAGCATTCACACAAAAATATGACACAAAACGTAAAATCCATGTATATATGTATAAATATCGCATGTATAATGAGTGCCAAAATGCTATATACAATGGAGCACCAAGGCTCATATACAAAAAGTGCATCTAAGCACTATCTACATCCTCCAAGAAGACCCTTGTGACCTAGCAGGAGCCTCAAACCTAGAAGGAGCCCTAGACCTAGAGCTATTCTTAGACTGGCTATGCCTAGAACCCTCGGATGTAGAAGAGGTTAGAGGATCAGGAAGTGGAATATGATGTTCCATCTACCTATCCTCCAATGCCTCGATATATCTATACTGAGATAGAAGGCATCGTATGTCGACCTCATGTCGACGCTCCCTCTCCTCTATCTCTACCTATAGAACCGCAATCCTTGCATCCTGCTCCACCATCTTCTACTTCAACTATGCCCACTCCTCGCTCTGGCCTAGGGGTACATATAGAACCTCCTTCATCTCCTCACTATCTTTGTCATCTGCCCCAACCTTGGGTGCCTACTGCGTTGCATCCTTCACCTTCTACCTTCAATTGTCATGACAAAGGTACCGCTAACTCTTACGAGCATCCTAGGTCCCCTCACCCTAAGTCTCTGGGGTACCCTCATCATGGATCTCCTGGATACCCTCATCCCTAGCCTCTTGATTACCATCCCCATCAACTGCTCCTCGAGGTGTTACCCACAATGGTTGAACCGTGAACCATGCATCATACTTCGCTATCATCCTTACGTTCTCCACATCTTAGATGCCCACCTCATCATCATCCCCCAAGGCTACCCTCCATATCTCCATGCATGGTAACCCTGTCTCCTCCTGATGCCTCCTATATCACACTGGCTCATCAGGAGCATCCTACCTCAACCTAAACTAGTGGACCACTCACGAGAACTGGAAGTACTCCACCTCACTCCAATGCCTCCCAATCACCCACCTACCCTGATGCACTTGTTGTAGATGCTCTCCATCCCCAGTCCACTAGACACCTAGCCATGGCCTCCACACCACTTGGGTGAATGTCAATCTAGCCCATAGATCGTTGTACCACTGACTCGTCCTCGCTAAATGACTCGATTGCACCTCCTCCATCAATGCCCATCACCTAGCATAGGGCTACTCCCTACAAAAATCCCCCGCAGGCAAGCCCTCTAGTCGAGCAACTCTGACGTGCTCCCATCCCTAACATTGTAGTAATAAGATGCACCCCAATACCTTCCACCCCTACCTCATCACATCATATAGCTCTCGGTACACCTATGCTAGTAAGGTAGGAGCCTATACGTACACCTACCTCATCATGAACGTATCGCTTACCATCCCTATCAGGTTTCAAGGGAACCTGCACCCAATATTGTTTGAGGCCACAATGTTGGCCAACACAAACATCACAAAATCTCGAAGGGGATCTAACTCCTTGTCCACATACATGGACAAATAAGGTATACCTTTGCTCTCCACCTTCACCCCCTCCCATGCATCTCCAAACATCCACCTCATCTTCGTCTTCCAATTGATCCCAACCTCAACCTAGGCCCCCTCCATTAGTACCTTGAGGATGCGATATACATCCTCTAAGGTAATGGTCACCTCGTCTATGGGGAGCTAAAACATCTCCCTTTTTGCATCCCACCTCTTTGTCAGGGCAGAGAGGTACCCTTCATCCACCCTCACCACGTCCAGTCGGGCTACCTCTGCTAGCCCCACCTCCCCTAATAGCTCCCACTCATCTCATGTAATCGTCTTCCTCATCCCAGGGATGTAAGGTGAAAATCGGTGCTGAGCCTCTAAAAATCTATTTTGTAGCACAACACAAAACATTTGTTAATAATTCATAAAAAAATAAAATTAAATAAAAAAATAAAAAAATAAAAACTTTGCACAATACATAATAAACAACGGGTTACCTGAATCACTCGCACCCCAGCCATTCGTACCCCAACCGCAACCTCGGCCCCCACACCAAATCCCTCTATCGCTATAGCTTTTGCACTCCAAATACCTCACCTCACCTCACTCCTCACTCACCCTTCACTCCTAAGATGCAACTTCTCAAACTCTGTAGATGCACAAATGAGCTTCAATCTTGCACAACAAGTTATTTATAGCTGCTTCAGGCACTTTGAAGTACCCATGGGTGTTTCTTGGTGTGTTGAAGCACCTACAAGCATTTATATAGATCGTAAGCACCCATGAGTGTTTCGCGTTAGCATTTACAAAAGCCAAATCAGCATAAAATAGTAGATGCCCCCAACCAAATCACTCTAAATTTCACTCACCAATGCATTCCATCATTTTATCAGGTTTTATGAAGATTATAACTAATTTTGATGCATAAATCTCATTTGCGACCACATTGACCAAAATTCACCAAACAAATTTCAAAAGCATCTAAAACAGCCATCATTTCGATATTTGCCAAGTTCACATAACATGCAAGGGAACCTCGTATCTAATGAGTTATTCTACACACTCGACGATTGCAACGATTTGCATCCATGCAATTTGGTAAGATGAATAACCTACCATAAGGACACTTGGTCATTTTCATCATTCCATATCCTCTTGTTTGAAATCACAATCACATTTGGTACTTCACATTTTGAGTGAAACCTTGCCAAGAACAATTTGCACAAAAGCAGTCATTGATGTCCTTTTCGATGGGGTATGAAAAAATGGATAATTAATATCACATCACTCATTCATTTGACCATAGTCACAATATAGGAAATCCCGGTAGGTTAAGTGGTTCCATGTTGGAATTAGGCGAAGAGTTTTCCACAGTCACTACACGGCCCCTACGTTGACTTTATCATCCTACATCTTCATAACCTACATACTCAATGACACCAATAAGGCATTTTTTTCAGTAGCATCAAATCACCCCAAAATTTTGGTTACCCACATTTGGTTTTAATTTTTTCACAATGGGATACATCTTAAATGATCATGGCATCTACATTTGGCAAAAATCCCTTCATCCATTGGGGTAAAAATGGTATCACATTTTACATCATTCATATCATCCTCATTACATCACATTTTCACAAAACCCTTCATCTGTTGGGGCAAAAACAAACACATTTTTCAACAACCCCTTTTCCATCGTTGGGGCAAAAATGGTATCAAATTTTACATCATTCATATCATCCTCATCACCTCACATTTGCACAAAACCCTTCATCTATTGGGGCAAAAATAAATACATCATATCACATTTCTCACCAACCCCCTTCCCACCGTTGGGGCAAAAACGGTATCACATCATCCATCATTCATTTGCACAAATTTTTCAATTGGCTCATGAGATTCATCCGTAACCTCATTCACCAATTGAGGGGGTAAGCTACACAAAACTCCGAATTCTTTTATTCTTTTGTCTTCAAGTTTATCCTCCACATCCCAAGAGAAGTTGCTTCTGCACCTGGCCAAAACAGGTGTCTCGTATTTTTGCACTGCATTGTGTTTCATGCAACGTAGTACAAAAGGGGGCATTTGTAGACACCAAAATCTAGCCATTCATCCTCCATCTAGGCTTTCCCACCATTTCCACCACCAAAGCATAGCCAATTTGCCCACTATCCCTATTTTTTTGCCATTTTTATCATTATTCACATTTATTTATATATATTTAAATATAATATTTTAATATATATTTAATAAATATGTATTTATTTAAGTGAATTAATCCTAGCCATCCAATTTTATTTAATCCCTACCACCCATTTACATTAATTCGTGCCACACCCTAGATTTATTATCTACCCTTGGATATGCTTTAATCTCAACCACACGATTAGTGTCATTGAAACCTAGCATGCCTTGGGTTAGATTATAAATAGGAGCCATTTTGATGGCTCAAACCCTAAGTTTTCCTAATTTTTAGAGTCCTCTAAGTCTCTAATTCCTCTAAGTTCCTGATTACCCTAAGTTTTTGAGTTTCTTGAGTGCTTAAAACCCTTAAGTACCCTAGGTCACCTCACACCACTTTTGTCGTCATTCTCACTCATCGTAACCCCCCATCATCGTTTCCATCCTTCCTCCCTCTACATAATCCTTCCTCTCATCCCCAAGCACCCACGAGCGTTTCTTGTAGTCACCAGGTGCCCGCGGGCGTTTTACACTCCCACTTCTAAAGTTCCCTCAGCCTTTGGGTGATGCTAGGGCATCGTTGTACCGGTCCTCTACATCAAATTTCTCACATCATAACACAATACATAAGTAAAACAAATCTACTATTTGTTATTTTTATGAATGTGCTTTATGTTTCTGTTCACTATACTTACAACATCTAGTTAGGGTTTTTATTATTGCATATAGAGGGCCTCACACTGTGGAGCCCTCACATATACTACTAACTATTTTTTGTGTCATTGTGTGCATATCTAAAGGTGCTATATCAAAATATGGAGTGGCCCAGCCTTGGATACCGAAAATCCCACTCAACCTTGTTGGGATCAAGACATGCTTGAAGACACCATGACCTTGCTTATTAGGGTTTTGAAGAACCCTAAATTGTTGCAATATTGTATCAAAAGGATTTAAGGATCCAATCTTGTAAACAATGGAGTTTCTAGGCTCCCCCCATCAATGAAGAATTTATTCTGTTATGCAATCTTGTGTTTCCTTGCATTTTAATTTGTTCAAAGCATTGTTTGTGTGTTGCATTTTGCATCTTTCACCTATAAACAACAAACAACAATATTTGATTTGTAACTCAACTCAAAACACTGATAGATTCCTCTCTACACAACAAACATAACACTCAATCTATAAATCTTGCATAGAATTTCTATCAAAAATATTTACATGGCAAGCAACAACACTTGATCTATAAACCTAGCTCAAAAAACTTTGACAAAAACCTTTTCATAACAAGCATCATCTTGACCTTTGTAAATATTGTGATCCTTCAAAATCCCAAATTCTTTATTGTGAATGCAATTCTTATTTGTCCCTTCCATTATTACTTTAGTATTTTTCTTTTTCCTCCAAATTGATCAAATTTTGTGGAAGAGAGTTTGGTGGAATCCACCTATTATACTCTTCTTTTAGTGTTCTCCAATTTGCCAACCAATTAACAACTTTATTTCCTTCTCTATATGTATGATTTATTTTGATCTTCTTAAATTGCCTAAGCATCTAATCAACCTTTTGAATAATTTCACTTACCTATCAATTTTAGTTTTTTCCTTCCTTTAATACTATGGATTATATTCAATAAATCCCCTTCCACTACCAACTTCTTAATTTTCATATCTTTTGTTAGCTTGATTCCTTCATGTACTCATCCAGCTTCTACTACATGATTGGTTATTATCTCATAAAACTCAGCATAAGCCCCCATTATAACTCCCTCTACATTTCTAATGACATCCCATCCTGCTTTCCTTGGGTTACCCTTTGATGCGCCATCAAAATTCAACTTCATCCATGTCTCCTTTATTTTTTTCCATCTTATTTATTTTCTATTAATAACTTGTAATGAATTTTTCCTTGTCCTGTACATGTCTATCATTTTCTTGTTATTCTTTCTTCTTTATTCTCTAGTTCTTTCTACTTTCATGATAGAGACATTGTCACTAGTTATACCATTACTTCCCTACATAATTATGTATATTGATCTTCTTTCATTCCTAAACACTCTTCTATTCCTTTTTAAGCCATATTCCCTAAGCAAAGTTGAATGGTATTAAATCCCATATGGTATTTAGTTTATTTCCTTTGAATAGTCTTTCCCATTGTTGGATCTAGTCCAACGTGGTTTTTGGCATCACCCAAAAAATGCCTAATTCTTGCATTATCCCTAAAAAAAATTCCATTGAAAATTTACATAGCAAGAAGATTTGATTTACTAATTCTTTCTCCTCACACAATGGACATCTACTGATTATTTAAAATCCTCTCTTTCTAAGGTTATCCATCGTTAATATTCTATTTTGGACTTCCAGCCATATAAACATTATAATTTTTGGTATTGCCTCTTTATTCCATATTTTTCCCCATGGGAATCCGTCCTATGGTTTTACCATCCATACATTATAGACTAATCTAACATTAATTTCACCCTCTTCACCATTTCTACATGTAATGGTATCTTTCTCCATTTTATTACTCAATAGGTAAGATCTTAGTTTGAGATTGAGCATCTTGTAGACTTCTTCATTTTGAGAATTACCCTCCAAATTCTTCCATCCTATGCTTCCTTGTTTTCTCTCTATCAATTCCTATATTTTGTTTCCATATTTAGATTCTACTTTATCTCTAATTATTGTCATTTTGATATCCTTAGCTAATTGGACATTCTCCATCCATGCATCATCCCAAATATGCACTTTATCTCCTTTTTCAATTTTCCATTTTGTTCCTCTCCATAGGACCTCCCTACCTCTTACTATATGATTCCAAATTATTGATCCTCTATATGGATCTTCAATTGTTAAGATTCTCTCTCTTTCATTGCTATCCATATATTTATTGTTTAAATCCTCATCCACAATGCCTCACTTTCCTGCATTATTCTCCATCCTAGTTTTATTGTCGGTACTTTATTCATAATATTTATACTTCATAAACCTAGCCCACCTTGTAGTCTTGGTCTACATACCCTTTCCCATTATACTAATGGAATTCTATTTTTCTCATCTATTCTTGACCATGGAATCTCTTCTGAATCCTTTCCACTATATTCACTATTTTATTAGGAATGTTGAATATTGATAGCAAATACGTTGGAATAGATTGTAGTGTGCTCTTCAACAATTGCACTTTCTCCACTTGACTTAGGAGAGAACCTTTCCAACCCTCCATTTATTTTTAATTTTATCCACTAATGGATCCCACATATTTTTGTTTCATGCTCCTAAGAAAAGAGGCATCCCTAAATAGATGGTTGGGAGATATTTTATGCTACATTCTAATATTTTGGATATTTTCCTCCATTTATTCTCTAGTGTGTTTATAAAAAATATCTTACTCTTCTCCAAGTTTATCTTTTTTTGTGATGCTTGCTAATATAATTCCAAGATTTTCTTTATTCCTTTCTTTTCCTTCATAGTTGCTACCCCCAATAAAATTGTGTTATCCACAAATTAATGATGGATAATTGCCTCTAAGGTCAAGCTCGATTTAAGGCCTATAATATTTCATAATTTTTGAGTTACCTTTAAACATATTTACAAAGCCTCCAGCATAATAATGAATAAGTATGAAAATAGCAATTCTCCTTGCCTTAACCGTCTTTCATTTCTAAAAACCCTCTTTCATTTCTAAAATATCCAACTAGACTACCATTTATTATGATAGATAATTTGGGGGAGGAAATACAAATTTTCACCCAAAATCTCCACCTTTTATTGAATCCATATTTGGCCAAAACTTTGTCCATGAACTTCCACGATACTCTATCATATGCTTTGTTCATGTCCAACTTTAAAATAAATTCCTTCTTTACCACTTCTTAATGTTGAATGGAGTACTTCATGGATTATGATTAGTCTATCCAAGATTTGTCTTCCATGGACAAATCCCCCTTGTTTTGATATTATATTTGGAAGGATATTTTTCAACCTTAATGCTATCACCTTAGTGATGATTTTATAGATGGAATTACATAAGTTGATTTGTCTATAATCTTTTGAACTTTTTATTTCTTATTTTTTTAGAATTAAAGCTATAAAGGTATTGTTGTATTCCTTGAGAACATTACTTGACCTCAGATATTCTTACACTACAACTAATATCCTCTTTTACTATCCTCCAAAAGACTTGAAAATATCCAATCTAGAATCCATTGAAAATATCCAATCTGGAATCCATGTGGTCATGGAGCCTTTTTCTCTTCTTAATGAAAATATAGACTCTTCTACTTCTTCTTCCTTTACTTCTTTCATAAGTCTCTTATTATCCTTATTTGTGATCATTCTTGGGATATGATCTAATATTCACTCAATGGTTTTTATATCTTCTTCCCTCTCATATGCAAACAATATTTTTGAAGGATATTATAGCCTCTTGTTGTATCTGATCAATCTTTTCAGTGAGACGACCATCCTCCAATTGTATCTCCCTAATATTTGTTAAGTTTCTATGCTTTATGGTCAAAACATGAAAAAAACTTGTGTTCTTATCCCCTTCCTTTAACCATTCAATTCTAGATTTTTGCTTTCAATAAACCTCTTCTCTTGCTAGTATGTTGTGAAATTCTAATTACAATTCTTTCTACCTCTGATACAATATTGCATCCATTCCCATATGACAAATTTCTTCTTCCAATTGTAATATTTCTTATTTAAGGGTTTCTTTTTGTTTACATATGTTTCCAAAGAGCTATTTGTTCTATACTATGATTTTGTTTTTGACATTTTTCAATCTAGCTGCTACCAAATACATCTTTGATCCCTACAGTGGATAATTCCACCATTCCTTAATTGCTTTAAAGATGTTTGGGTGTTGTAACCACATGAACTCAAACTCAAAATGCGTACTAACCCTCCTTGCTTTCCAATATATCTAGAGGACCAATGGATTATGGTTTGATCCTGATGTAGGTAACATAGTAAAAGAATGTTCTAATCTATCCACATATCATTCTAGAGATAGGAGCACTCTATCTAGCTTCACTTGAATAAGAATATATCCTAGTCTTTTATTGGTCCAAGTAAATTTTGCTCCATTTACCTCCATATCTATCAAACCACTCCTAGATATGAAGTTACTTATGTCTTCCATACTTTGTGAGTATCCTTGAATTCCTCCTTTCTTTTCTCCAGGTATAAGTGGAGTATTTAAATCCCCTACTATCAGCCACTTGATTCCTAGTACGCATTCTCTTATTTGTTCCAATTCCTTCCACAAGTCTTTTGTTTCCTTGCAATTATTGGGTGCATATATATTTATCACCAAATAGATCATTTAACTTGTTTTGACTATAAACAGTACAATTAATTGATTTCTCCCTTTGAACATTATCTCTACCTCCAAAATTCTTAAATTTCACATTGTTGGTAAGCCTCTTGAGGTTCCTATTGCTTTTATTTTCTTGTTGTTGCCTTTCTTCCAAATACTTTGTATAACTCCTTCCCAAACTATTGCTTTCATTTTAGTTTCTTGAAGGAGTACCTTTGGTTGATTATCTCTTATCATGGATCTCACCAACCTTTGTTAGGGGCATTCATTCCCCTAGCATCCCATATTATTGTTTTTATTTCACCTTACTATTGGTGGGATTCTACCCACCTAAAATTATTCTTGATTGCTTTCCCTCTATTAGATATTTCTTTGTCTCTTTTCTTATTTTCTCCCCTAATGAAGGTCTACTCACCTTCTTCTTTGGTTCCAATCCTAAATCTAGATGTTTCTTTGCACTTCTTGTCATTTTCATATTTGAACCTTTTTGATTTCTTGTCTTGCTTGAAAATTCCTCTTTCTTCTTCCACTCAAGATTGGCTTTCCTATACTTCTCCCTCTTTTCTCTTCCTCATAAATTTATTCCAAATCTTCTTCAACTTATAATTAATTAATATTATACTTATAAATTATTCCACACAACTTTATTTTGAAAAATATATAAATGATTATATAATATAATTTACAATTGAAAATATCTTTCACATAACCCCAATTTCATTTCCTTGACACACAATTATTATCTATCTTTTTTTTTTTTAAGTGAAAACTTTTATACCAATCTTAAATGTTTTGATGCAATTTAGATCTAAGGGCATACCTTGGTGCCTTTAGGCTTGTTGCTAGTCTATTTATAGAAGAAAGACGGCAGATGATGAGTCATGATCCTAACAAATAACGTCTATCGATTGTATTTGAAAAACAAAAAGATAGTGGTTCAATTATGGCAACAATGTATGAGGTAAGAAGAGTGATGATGGGATAGATATTAAAAATATACCCAATGTCAACAACTATGACATTTAAAAAACATTAAAAAAAATTACATAACCAATAATTCCCTCTGAGACGGACCGTTATAATAGAAATTATGGAACTACTTGGACTTATTGTATTTATACTTTTGGCGTCAACCACTATTGGTTTTAAAACTGTTCTGAGTCTCGAAAAGCCGAGAAGAATTAATAATGATTACGATAGGAGATACAGATGGTCCAATATTACTCTGGCTGAGACTCAACGTTAGAAAAGGTGCATGGAGCCCAGTGCTGCATTATTTCTTGGTATCTAATGCCCGTCGAGAAACGCTAAAGCTGTGAGGGGACCCATCAAATGTACAAATTGAGTGGTAAGCATGCGACATTGTTGTCTTGTTCATCCTCTATTTCCTCTACATTATTGCATTTTTCTTCTTTTGGTCAAATCCACCTCACATCCACATTTTAATGCAACGACGGACAAAGCATGATACAGTGTTCTTCTCGATTTCACTAGATGAGAATGGGTCCGGTGGACCCAGTACATATTAATGAGCCGCTTGCCAAGTTTTCTATATGGTGAAAGAAAGAAGAAGGCGGAGAAATGCTAAACACAGTTATTTTGTATGTTAGATCTCCTCGTGGGTGTTACCTTCTATAGTTCTTGTCTACTCATGGAAATTAGTACTTGATTTGGTTTGACTGAAGCAACAAAATTATGGATTTGGGTGTTTTGCCCGGTAAAATTTCACCAACTTGATTGGTGTAGGCAAGTGGAGGTAGACAAACTTTCACCTCGTTGAAACATTATGTATATATGATTATTACACACTTTTGTTTTCCAATACATTTCCATGAGAGTATGATTGTAAACACTGTTTTAAGGTCTCAATTTTGTAGTGCCTGAAACCACATTAGCTATCGCTTTAAAGTCGAACCAGTGATAGTAATTTTAATGGACCATCTGTAACCGCGTGGGCCTTGTGCATCGTCCCACATCTCCTTGGTAGAATAACACAACTTATTTTAAACTAGAAAAAATGGGAGAGTTATTAAATTCTATGGCTGTTGTTCGGATGAGCCAAGATATTTTTTCACCTCTTACAACGACCAGTCATAGTCCTATTCTGCTAAAGTCTGTATTCGTGTAATGGAAGCGTCCTTCTTTATGACTTGAATTTATGTGAATGTACTCTGTACGAGCTAAAGGCCCTTCTAAGAGGGTGGCTATCGCTCAGCCACAGACATCATTAAGTTCAATGTGCATCTGATTTCCAACATCAATCACTGCAATTGAAGAATCTGTACATGTGATTATGTCAGGTTTCTTGTGTGGTCTTAAATTTCTGTGGACTAGCTGAACAATATAACAATGGCTTTTGTCCAAATATCATTTGATACACAAAAATAAATACATTGATGTGATGCAGAGTCTGGTATATGATCGTCTTAATACCATTGATGCAGGCAGCAATACTTTTAAGTTCCTCCGGATGGAATTTTTGCATCTTTGGTCACATTAGAACGAATATTTCTCTTCAGCGTATGTGTTCTATTTATGGCCATAGTTGCAGGTTTCAATGGCATTTACTTGATTTCAGCTGCATGCTTGAAATTGCTTGTTTTTGGGAACAAGAGAGGGCATAAACCATTTTGGCTCATGAAAAATGGGTTGCCAAAACTGCTGAACAGGATATATAAATTAAATAACCTAGTGTATGATTGAATAGTATCACGTGTAACAGAGCTGATTCACATTTATGTTATGATGGCCTGCCAGGCCCATCTGAGTTGTTAGCGGACAATATAATATCCTCGAATCAAAATTTGAAGGAAGCATTTGCAAACCTTCTAATGAGCCCCCCATTAAATTACCGACAACCATAGAAACAGGGTCTCAAGAAAGATGCATGATACCAGCTCTCTTTTATTTATTTAACAAAAAAACATGGGTATTAACAATCAGAAGCCAGCAGCTTGTGTGTACACTGCTCCCAAAAGGCCACCGATTACCATTACTTATAGAGTGCTCTCTACATATTCCAAACCAAAAAGAATGATTAGCAATATTTCGTCCATGGTTAGTCTCTTCTTCGTCGGTAACATTGACCGTCCAGTTATCAGAAAATGCTATGTTAAGAGGCAACGCCATCGCTTGGTCCTCCTCGGTCATTGTTAGATATATATAAATATATATATATATATATATATATAGATGATGAAGTAAGAAAAATTACAAAGCATACTCAACACCTAAAAAGGGAAAAACACTCAACAGCATTGGCGAATAGAACACGCAACTGCTTGAGCCCAGTGCCTGAGCCTAGTCTTCACATGCTGAGGATTGTCGCCTGCAGATAATTAATCCCTCGAAAATATTAATCAATAACTACATAACCCTCTGCATGCAAATGCCTCCAGATAAATACTTGAATTCGATTCTAAGCTGCATGAAGGGTTCGGATTAGATTATATACTACAGAAAATGAAATGCTACACAACATTTGTGGATTTAACACCCGCAAGAGTAACGAAAAACTCAAATCAAACAACCCAGTAGTAAATAAATGGTGTGGAATTACCTGGACTGGCGATTCTCCAAGTGTCGCAGAGGGGGCTCATGGGACTGCCAGAGGCAGGGACGGATCGATTGAGGGAACAACAAAGCGAAGGAGTCTTGGATTTTCGACAGCCGATGTACTGCCTATTGACCGCGTAATACAGGTCGAGTGCCGGTAAAGTGTTGCAGAGACGGTGATCCTCCTCTTCGTAACTAAAGCGAAAGCCTAAATCTATGAATCCTCTGAGCTCGTCCAAATCCTCGTCGGTGAGGCTTCTGGCTCTGTGTCTGGATTTCACGCCATCAACCGGCCAGCAACTGTTACCGTCTGTTCCGCAAAAAGAAACGCTCCGTTCTACGCCCCTACTCTTTCTAGAATCCTCTTCTTCTTCTTCTTCTTCATCGTCGTCATCGTCATCAAACCAGTCTTTTTTCTTTAGCCACGCTTCGTCGCAGGAGGAGTCGCTCGACCAAGGGCGTTGCTTCGTCATCGTTGCTTTTCTTCTCGTGCCATGGGTTGCCATGTCCACGGGAGAGGAACGGTCGCTTCTTCTTGCCGGGTTTGGATCCCGGAATTTGTCGGAGCCCAGTTTTGCGGGGGCCTCCACTGATATTCCCCGCTTAGGTTTGTTGTCCTCAACTGTCGAACCCAGATCCCCGTCCGACCAGTAATACTCAGCATTCGGCGGCTCCTTTTCCTCGATTTTTGCCATTGTCGCTACACTCACTGTAACTTTAGGCGTTTTAAAACCGGCTGGACGGATGTTTTTTATATGTTGCGCACCTTCTTTAGCCCAGGGATCATATTATTGCTCTCTCTCTCTGGGGCTCTTTCCTGCATTTCTTATTAATATTCCGCACTTGACGTGAATTCGCTGCCGTTCTTTTTCAAGTCATTTAACGCAAAAGATTAGAATCCGTCGTCATGGACCTGTGATTGACGTCTGTCAAATTTAACGTCTTTGTGGGTTTCCTTCGTGCAGAGGTAACCTTTTTATCTTACAATCACGCGGTTTTCACAATGTGGGTCGCTTTCAGTTCATGATGTCGACAGTGATTGCATGTGAATTGGCGGAAAGCTACTGGTTACTGTACATCGTTTTTGTTCCCTCCTCTTTCCTTTTCCTTCAAGTGAATAAAATATAGCTTTCTTCGATAGAGATGCCCAATTCCTTAATCTTCATTTTTTTTTTTTTACTATGTTTTAAGTTTAATAACTCATTTCTTCCAAGGAAAATAACGTTTTCTTGGAGTGTCCGTTTCATAATTGCAATATAACCATTGTGTTTTAAAAAAATTACGTACATAAAAGTTAACCTGCGAGAGGAAATTACGTTGTGATATTTTATGTCGACATATGGAAATATATATATATATATGTTGTCAAAAGTGCTAAACATCTAAATTCCTTCATACAATGATATACCTCCACATTGCATAACTTTTTTCACTTTAGACTTCTCTTCAATAAAACTGCCACCTAAACAAATCGATTTAGACATAGAACTAACAATGAACATTTGGCAAACTTGAATGATTTCATGTTAGGTGTGGAAGGGTTGTTAAAAATATATAATTTAGTTAGATAAATAAAAATTTAACCTAAAAATTAAAAATTCTAATTAATTTTCAAAAGCCGGCAGAATTTTTTTTGTCTAAAAAATTTCCAAAGCAAATTGTCAAATATGACGCGGGGGACCAAAAAAATAAAAAGTCGGTTTCCAAACACGACTCCCACTGTTCAAAATGAACAGACAAATAACAACTTCGAATACCGACATCACGTTTGACGTGAAATTGCGAGGCCTAGCGTGGACAAGCCCGGCAAATTCACGAATATTTTTCCCTCGCGATTCGGCGAGAATCACTTCGCATATACTCTTGAAAATATCTTTCCGTCGTCGTTTAGGTAATTTAATCTTTACATTATTATAAAAACCTTCGTCCACTAACAAATCCACGGTAGTTGACCTGTGTGCCAGCTACTCAGATATTTCCTAGCATTTCGTTTTCACATCAATGAACGGAAAGAAAAGCAACGTTTTTGGAATTGCGGTCGCTTCCCCTTGAAGTAACCGTTACCGTCGGGGGCGAACTTCCAAGTCCTATCTTCCGATGTGCGGTAAGCTGCGCAAAATTCCTTTTATTATGTGGAGGTTCGGTGTCTTGTTTACCTACTACGACGGTTTCGTAGCCCAATGTTTCGAAGTCCCGTCATTTAACGGAAGACACGTGTGGCTTGTCAGGTAGCTGTCGGTCAGAAACCCTACTCTGACGCTCAGAAGACCGACCAGTCTCTGAGAGGCCCTGAAATTCTGCAATTAAACAATTCATTTTCGTCTCCCTTTCCGAGAGCTCCGCGTGGCACGCATGCGGGGCCCATCAGAGGATTAGGTGGTAGGTCTCATCCAGTCGGAAGGTGACCCTTTCATATCTCGATTTAAAGTATATATAATTTAATTTAATTAATGTTAATTAGCTAATCAAGTCCGTGCCTAGGGCTCGACACACGATACAGTTGGTGTAACCAATAAAGGCGTCGCTCACTGTTATTTATGCCCCAGCCTATTTAAGGCTAAGGGGGACTGTATTTGTGTTTGTGTTTGGAGTGGCTTGGGGATGGTCCCAGGATCCATGATGCATGTTCCATAAACAACAAAAAATAATAATGATATGCTCTATCCTCCAATTTCTCACGTTAGATAAATCTCTCTCTCTTCCATTATAAGTTCTCTGGATCTTACCTTTCCTTCACACATATGGTGGAAGGTGGGTCAATCATTCCGTTCAATATTTTACATCTGGCGACTAGTTTGCTTGCCAGCGAAGGTAGTTAGCCGTTTAGATTTTCATTCAGTCTTTGTGTTTGTCAGTGTTTCAATCCTAAACTTCTCATATCTACCGAGATAGGACAAGTAATTACAATGATAACATTTCTTTTCTGAGATAGGACATAAAATGATAACATTTCTTTTAAACATGTGTGCGCTCTCCTTCCTTTAGAAAGTATAAAGATAGCCATCCATTGTGTAGGAACATAAATGCAAGATGCCATGCAATGGCTTCTGCCAGCCTAATGCAGAGGAGTTGTACATATGATTATCCTATCATGAAATTATATTGTCTAAGATAGCACGAGTAAACTACGTAATTGCCGGTGCTTTAGCAAGAGCTACAGCCGTCGAGGCGGACATGAGAGCCACCTTAGTTGCTGCTTTTGTCAGTCATCCTGGGCAAGACCATCAGTCTCTAAATTAGCAACCTTGCAAGAGAAGAGAAATTCAAATTTTGTTACTGTTGGTTAAAGCCTTGTTTTGGAGAGTAAGATTTCGGAGAATCTTTTACGTATCGTAGAATTGGATTCTTAAAAAGTTTTAGAATCTATAAAAAATGATGAAAAATATAACTGACATATAACGGAGTTACGATTTCTCTAATATATTTTTCTAGTATACACAAAAATAAAAAAACAAAAAAACCTGTCATTTAATTTAATTGTGAAGTAAAACATTATTTTTTATTTTATTTTTTATTTTTAAATCTGGAGGGTCGGTTTTACATAGAATTTCCTTTGTCCCCCATTTTTTTTATTCTCGTTAAGTTCACATTATCTCTTTTATTTAATAAGCAATGCAATCTGTTATCCCTCTTGATCTAAAGTGAATTAGTACATAAGATAATTGAAGGCAAACTCCATAATTTATCCTATTTTTGAAGCAAAAAGGTAAAATAATAAGTTTTCAGAACAAAAGGACTCTAAATAATGAATTTCACATAGAGTGAAAGATCTGCATGTGGTTGTGGATGTCGCAAGTATTGCTTTTCAAACGTACATGAATACTGCATAACTCTTTCTCGCAGCCAAGAACGGTAGATATCAAGACAAATCAGATCAAAACAAATATATATAAAATGGTATCTTAAATCCATATGATCCATCCATATATTGTTAGTGTCTACTACAACTTTAGTAACATAAGGAGAGCGGGGTAGAGAATTGTGTTAGAGTAAATCACTATATAAAATATATTTATATAGAAAAGCAATTATAGTGTTTCAAACTTTAACAACAGAATTAAATAAAAATAAGACAAACACACACAGAAGAAGAGACAACGATTTTAACATGGTTCACCCAATGTGGGTTACATCCACGGAGAATTTTTAGTCCTTCCTTTCTCAATCCAAGCAATAGAGGGTTACAACCTACAACAAACATCTCACTGTAATTTCCTCTCTATATTTCCAAGGAATCAACACAGTGAATTTTTTTCTTAACTTCTTTGTTTTTTCTCACAACTATATATAAGAAAAAAACAGAAAAAACAAACTGCTTTTCTTAATACATTCCAAGATTAACATTGAGTTCCCAGCATCTAATTTTGGGATAAAAACAAAAAAAAACTTTCCCTGGTCGTCTCGTTGTAAATCCGGAAACTTCCTCTCGGTAAACTAACGATCGTAAATCTAGAAACTTTCCCCGCCCGTCCTGCAGTAAATCCAAAAACTTTCTCTGTTTAGCCTCCTCATAATTAGGCTCAATTCCTAACAATCTCCCACTTGGAGACTTCCATTGCACCATACTGCAACCAAGGACTGAAAAATTCTCATCATGGCCTCTTATTCCTTAAGGGCAACTGAAGTTGAGCAAAAACTCAACTTTTCTCTTGACACCACTTTTGTAAGCATGTCGACAGGATTTTGTGATGTGTGAACTTTCCCCAATTTCAAAGATCCATCTTCTACGACTGATCTAATGAAATGATACCCGAGTTTGATGTGTTTAGTTTTTGAATGGAATGTCGAATTCTTCGCAAGGTGTATAGCACTCGGCTATCACTCCACAACCTATTATCCTCTTGCTTCTTCCCAGTTCTTCCATTAGTCTTTGCAACCAAACCATCTCTTTTCTTGCTTCTGTAGCAACAACATATTCAGCTTCAGTGGTTGAAAGGGCAACTACGTATTGGAGTTTAGAAATCCAACTAACCGTTCCTCCTCCTATAGTAAAGATGTAGCCAGTAGTGCTCCTTCCACCATCAAGATCACCTACCATATCAGAATCTACAAAACCTTTCAAGCATATATTAGAGCCTCCAAAATTCAAAGAATAATTTGAAGTTCCTCTCAAGTACCTGAGTATCCATTTTACCGCTTGCCAATGTCCTTTTCCTGGATTACTCATAAATCTACTCACTACTCCCATTGCATGGGCAATATCTGGTCTTGTACAAACCATTGCATACATCAAGCTTCCAACCGTCGATACATAGGGAACCTTAGCCATATGCTCTTGTTCCTTTTGTGTCTTGGGACACAAATCTTTGGTGAGTTTGAAATGCTTTGCCAATGGAGTAGCAACAGACTTTGCATTGTTCATGTTGAATCTCTTAAGCACCTTTTCAATGTATTTTGCTTGTGATAATTTCAGAGTGTGACTCTCCTTGTCTCTTGTTATCCTCATACCAAGGATTTGTTTGGCTTCTCCCAAATCCTTCATGGAAAAGGATTTAGCCAACTTCTTCTTGAGCATGTTTATATCTTGCATATTTGTTCCTGCAACTAACATGTCATCCACATACAATAGCAAAATAACATAGTTACCATTTCCAGCTTTTCTTAAAATATACACAGTGATCACTTTGACATCTTTCAAACCTTTGATTAGCCATGAACTTATCAAATTTTAAATACCACTTGTCTAGGAGCTTGTTTTAACCCATACAAGCTCTTTTTCGGTTTACATACCCAATCCTCTTTACCTTTCACCCGAAAGCCTTCCGGTTGGTGCATATAAATTTCCTCCTCCAAATCACCATGAAGAAATGTCGTCTTCACATCCAATTGCTCCGGATACAAATTTTCTATAGCTATAAGACTCAAAATAGCTCTAATAGAGGTCATTTTTACAACTGGAGAAAAAATCTCATCAAAATCAATACCTTTTTTCTGAGCGAATCCCTTGACCACTAGTCTTGCTTTGTATCTCTTATGCCCTTCATTCTCCTCTTTAATCCTATACACCCATTTATTGGTCAACGCTCTTTTACCTTTGGGTAGCTCAACCAAATCCCAAGTTTGGTTGTGGAATAAAGAGTCCATTTCTTCATTCATTGCAAGCTCCCACTTATTCCTGGTATCCATCCGTAATGCTTCCCGAAAACATTCGGCTCACCAAAGATCGGTATACAAAACATAATCAGAGAAATGTTGAGGAATTTTACTTATCCTGGTAGATCGTCTAACAACACTTTTTGGAGATTTAGGTGCTTGTTGTTGCTGCTGTACATTTTGATCTTCTACCACTTTTGGAGTTACCTTTTCTATGTGTCCATCAAGGTCTATGTATTCAGCAATTTCCTCTTTCTTTTTCTTTCCCTGCAACCGATCTTTATACAAGTTTTTTTCATTAAATATGACATCCCTACTTCTAATGACTTTTCGGTTATCACAATCCCATAATCTGTAACCCAAGCCATCAATACCATAACCAATAAAATAGCACTTTTGGGCCTTAGCATCTAACTTATTTCTATTCTCTTTGTCTATATGCATAAAAGCCTCACATCCAAATACCTTAAGGAAAGAATAATTTACTGGTTTACTCGTCCAAAGCTCTTTCGAATTCCTCCATCCAAGGCACTAGACGGTCCTCTATTAATCAGATATACTGCAGTATCAACAACATGAGCCCATAAAAATAATGGTAAGCCTGCATGTATTCTCATGCTCCTAGCACGCTCCATGATGGTTCTATTCATTATTTCTGCAACCCCATTTTCTTGAGGTGTTCTTGGAACTACCTTGATTCTTCTAATTCCATTTTTAGAACAAAACACATCAAATTCTCTACTGCAATATTCTCCACCATTATCCGACTTTAGACACTTTAACATTTTTCCAGTTTCATTTTCAACTAATGCTTTCCAATTCTTAAAGGTATTAAAAACATCACTTTTATTCTTAATGCAATATATCCATGTTTTCCTTGTTGCATCATCAATAAAAAGTACATAGTAAGAGGAACCTCCAAGAGAAGTTACCCGAGCTGGGCCCCAAACATCTGAGTGCACAAGCTCCAATTTCTCTTTCTTCCTTTCCTTGCCATCCTTGAGAAATCTAACTCTCTTTACTTTACCATAAAGACAATCCTCACAGAATTCCAAATCAATCTCTTTTAACTTAGGCAATAACTTTCTTGAATGTAAAATTTCCATACCTTTTCCACTCATATGGCCAAGTCTTTGGTGCCACAAAGATGCACTCTCACCTGTAGAAACTAAATTCATGGAGCAAGTGAGAAAAATCGGTAAGTAAATAAAGAGTACCCACCAATTTACCTCTAGCTACTATCAATGAACCTTTAGTAACTTTCCAAGCATTTTCTCCGAATGCAACCGTGTATCCTTCACCATCAAGCTTACTTGCCGATATAAGATTTCTCTTTAAATCCGGTATGTGTCTCACCTCTTTAAGAGCCCATTGACATCCATTTGGGGATTTAATCAAAATCTTTCCAATACCCACGATTTTACATGGTTGGTCATTTCCCAATAGAACCCGTCCATAATCTCCGAAACATAATCTATGAAGTATTCCTTATGTGAGGTAGCATGGAATGAAGCACCCCTATCAATTACCCAATAATCACTATTTCTATCAAGAGATAATATTAAAGCATCTTGTAGAATTTGTCCAGTAATATTGGCTTCTGAAGTGTTACCATTATTATCATTACCTTCATTTCCATCACCCTTTCTTTGCCAAAAGTCCTTCTTGAGATGACCCTTTTTGCCATAGTGCCAACACTCGTAGATTTCCTTTTCTACATGATTTGGATCTCGCCTTTGGATTTGCCACGATGTGAACTCTTGCCTCTTTCTCTTCCTCTTCCTCTATTCTCAACAGCTAAGGCGGTGCTAGATGATTCTCCCGTGGTTTTTCTTCTCATGTCCTCACCGAGTATCACACCAACCACATCATCAAATTCTAATTTATTTGAACTCGAAGCAGAGTTACTTACCGCCATTACCAAACTGTTCCAACTTTTCGGAAGAGAGCATAATATTAATAAGGCCCTAATCTCATCATAAAAATCCAATCCTACTGAATGCAATTGATTAGTGATAGTATTAAATTCATTTAAATGATCATGCACAGATCCTCCTTCACTCATTTTCATGTTAAATAACCTTTTCATTAAGAATACCTTATTTGATGCTCATGGTTTCTCATACATCTTGGCCAACTTATCCATGACTCCCTTGGTAGTCTTTTCATCGAGAGATGTTGAAGGCTACGGTGGCTCCCAAGCACGGCCTCACAGTACCCAATGCCTTTCTATCAAGGAGACTCCACTCCTCATCAGACATAGATGAAGGTCTCTCTATTTCCCCCTCAAGAGGTAAGTAAAGATCCTTCTGGTACAAGTAATCCTCCATTTGCATCTTCCAAAATTGAAAATTTTGGCTATTGAATTTTTGAACTCTAGACCTCCCTTCTTCCGCCATTGCTCCCACTTGATCCATAAATTCTCCTTCTGTCAAGTGCACCCAACAAAACAATCGCTCTGATACCACTTGTTAGAGTAAATCACTATATAAAATATATTTATATAGAAAAGCAATTATAGTGTTTCAAACTTTAACAACAGAATTAAAGAAAAATAAGACAAACACACACGGAAGAAGAGACAACGATTTTAACGTGGTTCACCCAATGTGGGTTACATCCACCGAGAATTTTCAGTCCTTCCTTTCTCAATCCAAGCAATAGAGGGTTACAACCTACAACAAACATCTGCTGTAATTTCCTCTCTATATTTCCAAGGAATCAACACAGTGAATTTTTTTCTTAACTTCTTTGTTTTTCCTCACAACTATATATAAGAAAAAAACAAAAAAAACAAACTGCTTTTCTTAATACATTCCAAGATTAACATTGAGTTCCCAGCATCTAATTTTGGGATAAAAACAAAAAAAACTTTCCCTGGCTTTCTTGTTGTAAATCCGAAAACTTCCTCTGGTAGACTAACAGACTGTAAATCTAGAAACTTTCCCCTCGCTCGTCCTGCAGTAAATCCAGAAACTTTCTCTGTTTAGCCTCCTCATAATTAGGCTCCATTCCTAACAAATTGTGCTGGAAGGATTGCTGGTCATGTCCCCATCCATAAATTGTTAGTGTCTTCTACAACTTTAGTAACATAAGGAGAGAGGGGTAGAGAATTGTGCTGGAAGGATTGTTGGTCATGGCCCTAGTGGTGGTGGTAGAGGCACAGAACCTGGATTTGGATTTAGTGACTTTGACCCGGGTAGAGGCTGAGGCAGTTGTTGGGGTGGAGGATTTGGTGGCAGAGGACTCGGACATAAGGGTGGTGGAGCTAGTCCTGGTTTCACTGAGGTAGATGGCCTTTGTTGGCAGGCCCGAATAAATAAAAAATGGCCCCTCCATTTTTATGTTTATTTTAAAAAATCTCCCTAATTTGTTCCTTTATTGTCTTCTGGGTTCTATACCCTTTTTCCTATTTTTAAATTTGCGAAACCTCAACATTTAATGGCAAATTTTAAATAAGCAACTTTCATATTTGAGGTCACATAGACCATGTTTGGGTCTCGCGGAAGTAATTAAAATCTTTCATTTCATTTCATATAAAATATTTGGTATACAATCTTACCTTCTCACCTATGAATAAAAAAAAAAAATTGCAAATTTTAAAATAAGCAAAAATTTATGATAAGGCATTGAAAATAAAAAATAAAAACATGTTCCAGCCGGGACACTTTATTGAGATGTTGTTAGTGTTTCATCTTGGTAACTCAGTTTGGATTACAGGAAGGGAGGTCCCCTATTGATATACTTATGAAGAGTGTGGTCCCAATTGTGTCATTTATTGTACTTGACATTACTTTAAAATATATATGTATATAAAACATGTGATAATATTTTTATTTTGTATAAAAAAGGTAAAATATTTTCCAACCCTTTACTATTGAAGGGTATTATTAAAATTAACTTTTAACCCTTCAATTTTGATCCATGATGGTCATGGTAGGAGCTATTATTGACAAGTTGGCAATAGGCAACTCCAGTGCTATGGTGGGAGCTTATGGAATTGTTGTTGGGGGCATGAGAGTGGTGGTGGGTGCTAGGTAGCCTTTGAGGACCTTCATTCGATCCCTATCATTATCATTCTTAAAAAAGCAATCAATGTTTATATTGATCATGGTGAGGCATGCATGACACAAAAACTTAGCATCATCCTCGCCATTGGAGGAGTTTAACCACTTGGGTCATGGAAGAGTTTAACCACTTGGCTCATGGATGACCACAATGACCTTGTAGGGTGTAGGCATATTATCATCATCCTCTTCACCTTATGCTTTTTCATATAGTTTAAACTTACCCATTTATCCATATTTGCTCAATAATTCCTTATAAAGCAACAACATTGCATGTAAAAAGTAGATTAAAATAAAACATGCATATTTTTTTATTGAAAAAATCAAAGAACAAGAACGACTTACCCATATAATAAAATTCTCATCTTGGGAGAGTCTCTTTGTTTTGATGCACTTGCACCTTGTCAACAACTCCAATAGAATGACCCCAAATGCATAGATGTTGGTTTCTCTAAGACCACATGTTGAAAGCACTCTAGCACTAGATACTTCTAACACATTGAATAATTTGTTAATTAATAAACTATCTCCTCTCCTTTCCTTTATAAATGGGCCTTGAAATATTTAATCAAAATGAATCATTTAATGGCATTTGTGAATTGAATACTTTGGTTTTACCTAAAAAATGACATTCCCCATCTTGCACAAGAATAACATTGAGGCTTTCAACCTCCACATTGCTAGCCCAAAATCACATAGCAACACAACCCCTATTGAATTGATTTGGATCAAAAATTTTGAATATAGAAAAATGCTAAGGAAACCCAAAATGAAGACATAATTTTATATTTCATTGCATTAGGTCGAAGAATTTCAAAAGAATTTAAAAAAAAAAAAATTATTTCATTGCATTGAGTTGAAGAAATTCAAAAGAAAGAAGGAATTACAATCATAAACTAAAAATATAATAATTTACTTGATTACCTTGGTTGCTTTCTTGGATGGCAAAAGAATATTAGAAGGATTAATGTTTGGGTGCACCAAATATTTCTTGGTACCATGGTCCAAATGATCTATAGAATGGTAATCCTCGTCGCCACTTACAGCCTAGTGGACCATGACAGACACCTCTTCCCCTTCGTGTCTTCATTACAAAAGAACAAAAATGAGCCAATAAAAGAAACAACAAATGAATAGAATGCTTTATTTTTCTTTATCATGAAGATGGTACTCAAAACTTTTTCTAAAGATAAACTTATAGACAAAGAAGAGGTAAAAGAGTTGATGCAAAAGCCCATGGGAGGCACCACATGGTGATTCTTCAAACCGATAACAATGTCGAACTCTCTATAGAAATCCTTACCCACCTCTTTGAATTTTCCATGATGACAGTGGCAAAGTTTATCTTATAGCGATGCAATTTGTGCATAGTCATCTAGATTTGACCCAATAGAGAAATGCAAACATTTATTAGATGCATAATAAATTGAGTCATATCTCGCATTCATTAATGCAATTGCAAGTGGACTAATCCTAAATGTTATTATCACCAAATTTTATATCTTTAAATTTAAAAATCAAACTTTAAAAAATAAAGCATTTATTGCTACATTAAAAATTTAATAGAAATTGACAAAAACTTCAATTGCTATTGACTCTTAGATGTTAATAGTCACAATAGCATGTCTTCAACAGGAATAAAAATATAGTATTTTATTAATTATTACTGTAATAGCTTGATATTTCTATTCAAAAGTTATTTTTTCATCCTATACACTAAATACTTACACTATACACCAAAGAATTACACTAATTACAACCAATCCATGTGAAGTCACTCTCCAAAAAGTGTTAATAAGACATTTTTTAATATTATTATCAAATATCTTATTAAATAGTCTTTAATTAATTTAAAAGCATATATTTTAGGTTTGTTTTTTAAAGTAATATAGCTCATTAGAAAAAAAAATCACATTTAATTAAAAAAATATTGAGATTTGATAATAATAGTGTGTAATATTTTACAATAATTAAGTTTAATGTAAACTTAGGATAATCATCATATTAATATTAATACACAATATAATCACTATTTTATGTGCAATGTTTTAAGTAACAAACCATTTCATATAAAATTAATATTCTTTATTTTCATCTTATTAATGATTTTGTTTGAAGATGGTTAAGTTCAACCAAAAGAACATATTATATAATACTAGATCTTAGATATTGGGAACTCATGCAAGTATGATTTTAACATTTGATGCACAATCACAAGAAGAGAAAGGAAAGAGAATGCAATATTTGTATATGCATGATCTAAGAATAAATCCTCAATTCATCTTGAACATAGTTAAAGAAGGATTTAAAATTTTGGGGATGTAGTAAAATAAGCTTCCTAAGTTTCTTCGATAAGTCTAATATATCTTCAAGTTTTTTTATTAGATATAGAAGGGATTTTGAAAGGGTTCCCGAACCTTTTACAATAAGATAAGCCCTGCAAAACTTGGCCTAAAACTAGCAGTACCGGGATAAGAAAAATTATAAAGCACTACAATTGACCATCCATCACCAAGTGAACCAGCTACAACTTGATACCAAAAATAAAATTAGAACAGTGCTGGTGAGCCCCCTAGCCAATTAACACTCCCACCTGGCTGCGGATAAAACCTTTATTCATAAACATTAAAATCTTATAGAGCATCAAGAAGAATGCATTGCTAAATCCAATGTCTCTCCAAACAAACAAACCATTGAGACTTATACCCAGGTTTACCATAAAGTCAACGTGGTAGTTTCCTTCTCTGAAGATATGCTTTATCTCCCTATCCTCTCTAGCTTGAAGAATCCACCTAGATTCCATAATCACAACCTCAATGTTCCAATTGAGGACTGAATCACTTTTGACCAAGTTTATAATATTAAGTGAGTCTCCTTCAATGTAAACTTTTTGGTAACTCATCTTCTTCGCAAGTAGGAGACCTTGGTAAAGGGCTCTAGTCTCCACAATATGGAAAGTCTGGATATCTAAGAATTCAGCATACGCTAGTAGAAGCCCGCCTTTTTCATCTCTAAGCACCCCACCAGCACCAACATTACGGGGATTATCCTTTGAAGTTCCATCAAAGTTTAGTTTAACCTAACCCAGAGAAGGAGGTTCCCACCTCACAAGGGCTCAAGGATTAGGACTAGGAAGACCAACAACCCTATTGCTCTATTGAAAGTCAATTTTCCTTTCGAGCTCAGCCTCCTCAAATTTTCCCTCCTCCAAAGCTAGAGAGGACGCATTCTCTAGGGTGGAAGCCAAGGCTTTGGCACAAATAAATGTAGGATCTCTTTGGAAGTTTTTAAAATTCTACTATTTCTCTCCTTCCACACCCACTAGAAAAGATGCGATAAACAAAATTTCCAAAAATATTTTAGCCTTAGAGATTAAAAAGGAGATGACCATTGAGCACAAACATCAACAAACAGACTTTGCACCACCCAACTCAGTCCCAAAAAATTAAAAACAGAGTTAAGAACTTTCATAGAGAAAAAATATTGAAAGAATAGATGGCTTGTTTGTTCCTCATTAGCACCACAAAGGTAGCATCTATTCGGTATTGACCAACCTCTTTTTTTAATATTTTCAATGGTCAAAATATTATTCTGAGTTGTCAACCACAAAAATATATTCACCTTTGGTATTAGACCATTAAGCTAAACTTTGAAAGGTAGGACCCACGGAGGAGTCATGACAGCCAGCAGATTGTAGGTAAACTTGACTGAAAAGGATCCATTATTTTTCCTTGCCTAAAAGATCTCATCCTCTTCATTTCTTTATTTAATGACCCAAAACTTCAACTTATTAGCAATTAGAATCCAAGCTTCAAGTTTAACATTATTGAGAATAGATTGGTCTAACAATTTTCAAACCTTCAGCCCATTGACCACCTTGATAAAGTCATCCACCTTAGACCCAAAGACCAATTTGGTCATAGGTTCCAAACATGCCAGATTTAGAATTTGCACAAGGGGCTGGTCCATCGACCAAATATATTTCCATAAATCAATCTTGATTCCATCACCCAACATCTACCTACAACCTTTGGAGGCTAGCACCCTTGAATTTTGCAAACTAAACCAAAAGGCTGAACCAAAAGTTGACGAATATTAGCAAGCAAAAAAGTCTTCTATCTCAAGTATTTGGCCGATACAATGTTGACCCAACTAGTTTCAGTTTGATTTACCAACTTCCATCCATGTTTTACAACCAAATCCTTATTCCTTTTCCTGATATTACGAAGACCTAAGCCACCATCATTTTTAGGTCTCCAGACTTGCTCCCAACCAACTAAGTAAAATTTTTTCTTCTGATCAGACCCGAACCAAAGAAATGACTTTAGAATATGTTCAATTTTTAATAAAATCTTGTTAGAAATTCTAAACATAGATAAGAAGGTTGGAATTATTTGAAGAATAGATTTTACTAGGGTAGACTTTTTGGCTTGACTGAGGAGGGATCCTTTCCACCCGACCAGCTTCCTATGCAATCTTTCCACCATAGGTTCCCAAAGCGAATCTCAGATCCTACCTTTAAAAAAAGATTCCAAGGTAAAGAGATGGGAAGACAGCCACCTCACAATCCCAAGATGTAAGTAATTATCCTGTACCTTTCTAAGGGGGTATTCAGAAATAATATTTTGCTTTTTATATAAATTATCTTTTTCCTAGTTGAATTTTTAAATACATCCAAGATTCCTTTTAGCACCTTTACTTGGGGAATTGAAGAAAAGAGGGATAGCAGAACATCATCTGCAAATTGGTGATAAGAAATAGGATCCATTGACAAATAGGGCTTAATACCTTCCACAAAGAATTCTAACTTGATATCCCTACCTAGGGCTTCTACAACTAAGATATAGAGGTAAGGCGACAAGGGGTCCCCTTGGCATATGCCTCTCAGACTTGAAAAATAACTTATTAGGGACCCATTTATTAATATCAAAAACTTGGTGAAAGAGATACAAGCATGGACAAGTTTTATCCAACTTTGGCAAAAACCAATTTTTTCCAAAACCTCTAAAAAAAACTCCTACAAAACCCTATCATAAGCCTTGTTCATGTCTAAATTGAGGAGGAGACCAGCTCTGCCACTTTTATCAGTTGAATAAAGAATTATTTGGAAAAATATGATACTATCCAAGATCTATCTCCCTAGCAAAAATCCACTTTGGGTTGAATCAATCAAAGTTGGAAGAAAATGTTTTAATCTGTTAACAAGGGTCTTTGTCAAATTTTATAAACAATGTTGCATAAGTTGATGGTTCTAAAAGCATCAATGTCCTCTGCACCAACAGTCTTGGGAATCAGAGTTAAAAAAGTAGAATTCACTTTGAACGAGATATGATTGGTGGTTTGGACCTCCCAAAGGGCATCAACAATATCCTTCCCCATAATATGCCAATACTTCTAAAAAAAGAGGGGGGAAACCATCAGGACCTAGATCCTTCATTCCTTCCATCGTAAATATAGCAGTGTTGACTTCCTCATCATTGAATGGAGAGATAAGGGCTTGGTTCATATCAACCATGACAAGGTTGGAAATGCTACCAAGCATCTTATTTTGGGCTTCCTCATTACAAATATCCTCCACCCTGATGATATTTTTGAAAAAAGCCACAGCCTCAGCTCTTATATCTTTAATGTGAGTAGCACTAGATCCATCAGCTTTTTGAATTTCTCTAATTCTATTGGCACTTATGTGCTTCAATGTCATGATGTGAAAAAACTTGAAATATTATCTCCCTCTTTTAGCCAAAGCTCCCTGGACTTCTGTTTCCACAAAATTTCCTCCTTGGCAATAGTGTTATGAAATTCAACCAAAACCTCATTTTCTCTGTATATGATCTCTTGAGATTAATTTCAAATTCTATCTTAGATTTAATAGCTTTCAATTGGCTTTTTAGGTCTTTCTTCTTTTGCAAAATATTCCCAAAAACCCTTTTATTCCATTCTTTAAGGCCACTTTTAACAACTCTAAGCTTTGCTGCAATTTTGGAAAGGTCGAAGCCTTAGACCCATGTCGACCACCAGTTTTTTATTTTAACTTCTAACTGATTATGAAGGCACCACATTACCTTAAATCTAAATGGCCTGGGAAATATGGTTTCTTCCTAGGTCACTTCAAAATATAAGGGGTTATGGTCGAAGCCAATTTTGGGCAGAGATTAGAGAGACAAATTTCCAAACAATGGAAGGCACTCCTTGGAGACAAGAACCATGTCCAACCTAATTTGGATGAGCTGGTTACCCACTCTCCTATTGCTCTAAGTATACCTTGAACCCTTCAACTCAACATAAAATAGCTCATTGCCATTCACAAAATTTGTAAAATATTCCATGCTTTTCAATATTGGAGAGTTTCCTCTTTTTTATCTAAAAAAATAGAGAAGAATTAAAATCCCTTGCTAGGCACCAGGATTTTTGAGAAAAAATCCTTCTCATGAAACTCAAAGTTTACCACAACATGTTTCTACTAGACCCAGAGTTTGGTGCATACACGTTGGTCATAACCCACCTTTTATTACTTTCTATGTTGCAGAAAAGAATATTAATAATATTATCCGAGGAATAAATTACAGAGCCCTCAAACTTGTTGGCATCCTAGAGACAAAGGATCCCACATAAGAACCATTAGTTGGGCTTGCAAAAAAATGGGTTTCTTTACAAATCCTTTTTCTAACAACTTCTATATCCTTACCATCCAACTTGGGTTCTTGCAAAACAAAAATATCAAGTAAAAAAAATTTATACAGGGAAACGACCACCCATTGTTTTGAAAGCGCATTCAGACCCCTAATATTCCAATAGAGGCACTTCATTTATGGGATTTGGAATTAGATTTGTTTCCCCCAAACACCCCATGGTTACTTGTTGGCAATCGAACCTGCCTAGATATAGGTTTTCTAAGTCTGCAGTGCCCTAGCCTGCTACTAAGCATTGAATGCCCGAAATAAGGAGATGTCCTCTGTGGAAATCTCCAGTAGGGTTGGTTCTAAAAATAAAAATGGGGGTTTGGAGATAAGAGATAGAAATATACTAAAAGAGATGGGAAATTATGAAAAGGAATGGGAAATGGTCGAAGGCCAGAGATTTGGGGTGATGGACCGGAAGCATGATAGACAACTTATCTATTTGAACCAACAACAATCAAAACAATGACTTGTAACAGAAAACAATATAAAATCCTCAGAACTTATGTAAACTCCAGCAAGAATTCCAAAGACCGGTATTTTATCAACAACAAAATCCAGAGAACAGAATTAAGCTGTAAAATAGAGACACTAGTTTAATAGAAATCATAGAATAGAAGTCATACATAGATATTGAGAACTCAAATCGTAGCCAAAAGCCTTTATTTTGGGAGCAGATTTCAAGTACACAACTGCTTTTTCTAGCAAAATTTATTCATGATGTGTTACAAAGAAGAGATGGTTTATATAGGAGAAAGTTGCCGCTTGAAAAATCAATTCCCAACCACTTTCATGACAGGCTGATCCTATTCCGGTGATAGCCAAAAATAGTCTATACTATCCTTAATGACAAATTAGCATTAAAAGCAGAAGGTTCCGATGAAGACCCCAAACACCTGACCCAGAAATATAGATAACTTGACATTGAAGTTAGAAGTTTATGGTGGTGATGAACGATCAGATGGTCTTGATGGCAGCTCTCGAGTGATGAAACGAAAGATGCATTGTGGACCTATCCTTTAGTTTACTAGCTCCTTCTAACAAGATGTCACCGATCCTTTTAAACAAAGCACTCCCTTATGGAGCACTTTTTAGCGAAGTGCTTCCAAGTAGAATACATTCTAGATAAAGCGCTATGCTGACCTATCATTCTAAAACCTTCTGGAGGGAGCCACTTTAAAAAAAGCATTGATTTTACTTATACTTCACCAACTAAGTCTCTTAGCCTCTCAACTACTTCCCGAGGAAAAGTCTTGCAAAACACTATTTTATGAAAGCGCTCCCTTGTGGAGCCCTTTCCAACAAAATGCTCCCTTGTGGAGCGCTTTCCAACAAAGCACCCCTTGGCGGAGCACTTTCCAACAAAGCGTCCCCTAACGGAGCACTTTCCTTTTGAAGCAAAGACTTGGTCAGTTAAAAACTTCTAAGGGGGTCATTTTCTCTTTAAGTGTTGATTTCATTTGTACTTAGCCATATTATCAATCAAACTCACTTACTTAGCCTTTTAGGCACATACGACAAGTATGGAAGTATCTCTTTAACAAAGCGCTACCAAGTGGAGCGCTTCTTAACAAAGCGCTCCCAAGTGGAGTGCTTCTTAACAAAACACTCCCAAGTGGAGCGCTTTCTGTTTTAAGCAAAGGACTTGGGATTTTGGAGGAGCTTGAGAGGAGTCCCTTTCGGGCAAGCTTGGATTTCATCCTTAGTAATTTTATCAACCTTGCCAAACTAGCTCCCTAACTATTCTAAAAGCAACCCTTTAGCTTAAAAAAAAAAGACATTCGATCAGAAGAGCTGGAAGTGACAACTTAATCATTTGATTGCCCATGCTAAAACATATACAATTTTGCATGCAACATACTGAGCCAAAAACGTAAGAGAAGTACAGAAAAGCTAGAAAAGTACAAAAAATATTAGAAAAACTTGTAATAGTTCATCCATAGTTTTATGAGGGAAAGCTTTGGAACAACCACACCTTAACCATATTTTATGGAAAAAAGGAGTTTTACAATGAGTGCTTCCACAAAACCATATTTATTATGCATTTTTACAAGGTGTGTCAAAACTGACAACACATCTGGTGGCTCGCAGGGTATTGAGCCTATCTCAATGCAAAGATCCCAGGCCTTATCCTTGGGCTACATAGTCATATTTCTTATCTGGGTATTCCTACTCTTCTTTGTCGCTTCTAGAAGATTTTCCATATTCTTGTTCCTCGCTATCTTCAGACTCTTCATCTGATTCTTCTTCCTGCTCATCGGATTCTTCTTCTTCTGAACCAGATTCACTTTCTGTCTTACTTTCTTCTTTCAGCGGGGGGTACTGAGGAAGAAAATGGTCCAATGACCTATTTAAAATATGCTTATATATAGTAGAAGCATCAACCCAATTCTCATAAGAATATGGGGGGTACTGAAGGAGCTCAAAAATAAGACAACGAGAAGTCTTGATATGCTCAAGATCAACGTGGACCAATACCCTATAAAACTCCTTTAGACAGGATTCAATTTGTGCATACATGGTCATAAGCATAATGATCTGTGCATCTGAGTTGGAGGCATTCAACATATGCAAGTCCAAAGGATTGTCAACAAAATCAACCCACATGGGTTCCAACTCTTTTGTTGATAGAGAAGGTCATTCTGGATCTATGAAACCTGAGACCCCAATGTCAATGAGGGCATCCAAGTATCGTAGCGCTATTTGGCGCTCTTGTAGAAGCACATTAGAGAGCAGGCAGGCCCTTTTAGCCAGTTCAACTTTTGTGAAAAAGTAATGCAATGTAGTCCTAGCAATAGATAAGGATCGAGCTAGATCACTCATAAGCTCTAGATGGATGGGCGCATCCTCCATTTTCTTGAGTTGGGTAGCCAGGTCTAACCAGTAATTAACATCCGCTTGAGCTGACTCCAAAGTCAGATTTCTAGCGTTGATAGCGTCATGTGCCTATTTGAATAATTTGAGGACCGTGATTCCCTTTGCTGCCCTTTTGAGAAAATCCCTTAAAAAGTGTAGGCGCATCTCCTGCAGGCGCTCGTTAGAAGGCATATTATGTGGTTCAACTCTTTGCAACTGTTGGGCCTCTAACTCATTAACTTGAACCTCAAGGCGATGCTTTTTTTGATTTGCATACGCTATCTCCCAGATATGGCGCACGTTGGACTGCTCATAATATTGATTTTACAGATTAAGCCTTTGTACTTTACCTGTTAATTCTTCAATTTGAGAATTTAGCTTTTCAACCTGGTATCTTTTCAATCGTATGCAGCTCCATTGACTCAGGATCTAGAATATAAGCTTTATGTGTTTGCACCAAAGCTAAGGCCTCTCTCTTTCTACGATATTTGAGCCATTGTATAGAATTTTTCTTGGCCCTGCGAACACTTTCAACTACAATTAACTGCTATGTCAACTCTAGCTCTGACTCTAAAGGCTCAGGGACCCCTAATCCAAGAATAGGTGTTGATGGAAGGAATGGGAAATCGGGTTGTAGATTCGACACCATAGAGGAAGCTAAGAGGGAAGTGATTGCGCTAACCCTCGAAAGAGTTTGAGTTTGCACTATAGAGAGAGTGGGCTTAGATGTTATGAAAGCGGATGAATCAGACCAGACAGTGGGAGTTGAAGGGGTGGAGGAAAAACCTTAGTCAGAAGTGCCAAACATGCAGGCAGGGGGAATCTATGAAACCCAAGGGGAAGAACTGGTTGAAGCTGAGACTGTGAAACCTATATAGGATAGGGATGGGAAAGTTGACGATACAAGTGTGGCAGAAGATGAAAGAGATGACTGAGGAAAAGAAAAGCTTTGTTGGCTTGACTTAGTTGGGGATGAGCTCAACACAGGGATCACAAAAAAAGGTACAGTGGGGACCGCTGAGGCTGCTGCTATAGAGAATATAGATACTGGTATCATTGTAGTCATGTCAGGGATTGAATAGGTTTAAAATAGTGATACAAAATGTAAGGTTGAGGGAAAGAAATGAGAGCAAGAATTGAAAACATACCTTCAAGCCCCATGGAGGAAGGAGTCGAGAGAGATTATTCCAACGTTTGTATTTCTCTCTTTTTTTGCATAGCACACTAGGGTAAACTTTGTTTGCTTTCTCATTACTTGGAGGTCCTTGAATGAAAGCTTGTCCCACGTCCATAGTGCTTTGTTCTTCAATCTGCCCTATTATGAGCACTTCTTGAATACATTCTGTTACAGACACTTCTAGAATAGCCACCTCAATTTTAGCCTTTTGTTCTTCAATCTGCCCTATTACCTCTTTTGATATAGACACCTCTGCTACAACCACTTCAGTTATTTTGCTCTTTGGGTCTTCTTGAGAAATGACAAGCTCCAAGTCAGCCGACTTTTGCTCCTTCATCTACCCAGCTATCTCCATCATAGTTGTTTTGCTAGGGTTTGAGGAAGGAATTGGAGCGCCTTAGTGCACAACCATACCAAAAGGCTTTTCAGGCCTAGTTCATGGTTTTTTCATGGTTTTATGTAAAAGAGACACTTCAGTTTTTCTTTTTTATGGAGCGCTCTTCTTTTTAGGTGCTTGCTCAAATGAGAGAGGAGCACCCATGATAGCTTTTTTTTCCCTAGCGGATCATGTCGTGGATGTGTCAAATCATCCACATCATTAGGATTACGCCCCACCTTGGGTACTATATCGATGAAGTAAAAGGGCCTATAAGTGTCAATCCAGTCATCATAGAGAACTGAAAACTGGTCATCATTCACTAGCTTTTTAGTCGTAGCTTTGTCTTGGTGCACCCTCATGATCCACCATTACTATATTTTGTGGTCTAACCATTTTGAGTGCCTGAATTTTATAGCACTCTTGACAAATATGGGTAGTTTCTGCTCTTGATTCACCATGGAATTATACTCAATATCCATTGTGTAGAAATCTAGCCAAGGCGGTAGCGGCTCCATCTCGTCCACATGCCATTTAAGCTCCAAACCAAGCGGGTTGTTGTGTTGTCTCTCTATGTCTGAGCATGGGAAAGAATGGAAGGCTTGTACCTTAAGGTTGTTCTTTATTATACCAAGTGGGTCCCATTTCCACCGATGGAGCAACTCAACCAATCCTAACTAGGAAAGTGTCATGGTCAGAACTACATTCTGACCGCTCTGAGTGATCTTGACTTCTCCAAAGTCAAAAGGGGTGGAGACTATGACTTTTCTCCCATGACCCCTTCCATACTCCTCATTAGAGTGATCTATCTGGCGAGCTACTTCCAATGCAAACTAGAACGGAGTGGTGTAAAAAGGCAATAAAAAGGGTTTTTGTGAAAACCCATAAATTTTGATGACGTAACCTTGCGTAAGGAAGAAGGTATCTCCCAAATTTCGTTCAACCAACTCCTGGCCTCAGCTCAACCGAAAAACGCTCATACTTGCCATAAATTAAACCTAATGCTAGACCCAAAAAAATCTGATTAAAAACATAATAGGACTTACTTCTAGAAAAATTATCCGTTCATAAGTAAACTGGCAGCGGCTTTCCTTCGTGATCTATCTGTTGTTTTTCTACGAAAACAAATTTTTCATGCTGACTCCAAAAAAAGAGCCACACCATCATGGAAGAGAGTCTAAACTGGTGGTCCTGATCATTGTGAAGAAAAGCTAAGGAGGCATGCAGCTGCCTTGAGATGAATTCGGCCCAGTCATAATAAACTGGACTGGAGCCTGACCTGGCTTTAGAAGGAAAATTATTTGGGTTATCTAAAATGGCCTGTGCCATAGAAACCTTCTAGTTAGTGACCCACTCATCAGTTACCAATCCTATCACCCATGCCAGGATAGAGTAAATCTTAGGCTATGAAAATTCAGCCAAACACCTTGGGAGTGCAGGCAGGTTACCAGTTACCACTGTATCCTTCAACTAGATCGACATGAAATCTTTCATCCAGGACATAGGCTGATATCTGAAAGCCTCTTCATTGGTGTACAACCCTTGTAGAACCACTCTGTAAGGGTACGCCTCTCCATTGGTGAAAGATTCTCGGATAGACGCAGTAGTAATTGTAAATAATGGAACTCCATTCGCGTCTCAAACTGTCCATGACAAAGGATCGTAAAATCTAGCCACTATGTGAATAAATTTTGGGGTAGATGCGAACAGGAGGGCACATGTAAAAATACAAGTGCGAGTGGTACACATCGGCCAACAAGTTTTCAACTGGGCTTCTATTGTATGCTTCCTTAACATCCCGACACAACTGCTCCATATCTCTGCTTGTCACCAGGCAGTCTCTATATCGAAGGAAAGGGTGTTGTGGAGCCTCCAACTCTTTGATATTTTTCTTTTTCTTATTTCGAAGCTTCCTCAAATCTAACGGTTCTGCAGGTATGGCTTCATTTTTAGTTTTTTTATCTTTTGAATCCTTCTTTCTATGTTTTTTCTCCTTTAGCGCTTCTACGATTACTGCTCCCCCTGTTGCTACTGCCTCTTTTTTATCCATGGTGGTCTAGTGCTTCAAAAAAAAAATTGGTTTATGTGTCGCAGTGAAGAGTTTCAAAATGATCTTGAAACTTTCTGGTATACTATGTTTTTATAATACTTTTGTCTAAAACTACCACCTTTAATGCAGGGTACCTTCAATTAATACCAAGGTAAACATACATGCAATCGGGTGCTTTCAACTTTCTTCATGCAGGGTTTTTTTCTTAAAAAACTAAATAATAGCGGTGGACAAGGACATATCCACGAGGCGCCCTATCATTAGCTAAGAAGGGTGCCCGAAGATCTGAAGAAAAAAGGTCAATTTTGGTTGACGGAGGATGAGGAATGTTTTGATTTGATGGGGGTACGACCCTTTCTCTTTTAAAACTCGTGCCAACCTAGGGTTTTGAAAATGACCTTTCATGATACACAGATCTCCCGACACTTGGAAAAATATGAGTGGACAAAAGGGGAGTACAATAAGGGAAAAAATTATACTAAGGGAAAAATTTAAAATGGCTACAAAATGGGAGCGACTCCTAATGAAGTCCCCCCAAAATTCATTTATTTATTTATTTATTTTGCGCTTTCGGGCAAAGCACTCCCTTGTGGAATGCTTTACCTTTGGAGCACTCTCCATGTGGAGAGCTCTGGCTTTGGGTAAAGCGCTCCCTTGTGGAACACTTTGCCTTTGGAGCGCTCTCCATGTGGAGCGCTCCGACTTCGGGCAAAATTCTCCCTTGTGGGATGCTTTACCTTTGGAGTGCTCTCCATGTGGAGCACTTCAGCTTCGAGCAAAGCGCTCCCTTGTGGAACACTTTGCCTTTGGAGCGCTCTCCATGTGGAGTGCTTTGGATTCGGGCAAAGCACTCCCTTGTGGACCACTTTGCCTTTGGAGCGCTCTCCATGTGGAGCGCTTCGACCCTTTTTTTTTTTTTTAGATACAGATCATCTCGAGACAAACCTCTCGGCCTATCGTGTGAGATTTTATTTCTGACTATCTCATCTTGGCTGCAAAAGCCCAGTAAAGGATTTATTGAAAAAAATTCTCTAGACCTTCGAAAAACCTCTCAGCCTACCTCATCCTGGCTGCCAAAGGCCCAGTAAAGGTATTATTGAAGAAAATCCTTCCTTTCATTTTTCAACTAAGCTTAGGGAAAGAAAACACTAACCTACTATACAAACAAAAGGGACTACATATGAGAAATACCTGATCAGCTAGAGAAGAGTGTCGGGCCTTCGTGGGTAGTAAAATTTCAATAAAAAATTGTTTACTAGAAGCGGGAGCACAATACCTTCCATGTATTCCAGTGTGAATGAATTTATCTGATGAACACCAGAGACCCAAAATGGACCCTCCCAAAAGGCATCAAAATTTTCATGGTTTCCTAGCTTTGATTTCTTCATGTTCCATTTCAAAACTAAATCCCCAATGCTAAAAACCCAGTCAAAAGTTCTCTTGTTGAACCAGCTCTTGGTGGTTTCAGCGTGCTTGGAAAAGACTTTGTACACCTTTTCTATTTCTTCTTCTAACTCCACTAATTGTGCCAACCTTGCATCCATCGGACTGAAATGGCCTCCTTTAATGTCAAGCAATTTAAGAAGCTGTAAGGCCGGTAGTTCAATGTGTTTAGGTAAGACCGCATATTTATCATACACCAATGAATAAGGTGAAGTCTAGATAGACCACTTGATGGAAATTTGATCAGCCCACAGGGACTGATTCAAGAGTAGGTTCCAGCTTCTTTTATTTTTCTGCAAGGATTTCTTCAAAATTTGCAACAGGTTCTTGTTTGTAGATTCATATAACCCTTTCCCTGCGGATAATAGTTAGATGAAGTTTTTAAATAGATTCCATACCTAACCATGAATTCATAAATATTTGCACCAATGAAAGGAGAACTGTTGTCTGAGACGATGGATTTCGGGATTTTTAACCGAGTGATCAGACCTTCAAGGAAGGAGATGACCACCTCCTGGATCGCTTCTTTGGTCAGAATTACTTTCGACCATATAGTGAAGTAGTATGTAGCCATCAAGATATATTTGTGGCCAGCAAAATAATTGGGATTGATGATCTCGATGAAGTCCAAACCCCACTGTTGGAATGGAGTTTCCACCTGAATGGGGTGAAGAGGAAGCGATGCATTCCTAACCCTTCCTGAGTAGCGCTGGAAACTGTCATAGCAATGGCTGGCTTTGAAGGTATTCAAAAAGAGAGTGGGCCAATAGTAGCCTGCTTTGATGATTTTTAGTGCCATCGGTCTACCAGCAAAGTTCCCTCTCAAAAATCTAAAGTGAAACTCTTCCAGTATCTTAGTCTTTTTGGACTCTTTAATGCACCTTAAAAGGACTCCATCATATTTTGATAAAAAATCCCATTGGGCGTCGGGACATACCTGTTAACTTGAAGGTGGAACCTTCTTCTTTGCGAGGCATCGAAGTGTGAGGGGCATCGACCTATATCAAAATATATGATCAGGTCTTCTGTCCAGTCTGAATCGCTAGTGGATGGGATAGCCAAGTTGTTATCAAAATTTAAGCTATCTAAATCTGGAATTATAGCTTCAGCCGTAGCGTTCTTGGCTAACTATTGACAGAGCACTCTACCTCAGATCAACTTGGTAGGGCGTATCTCGATATCAAACTCTTGGATTTTAGTAACCCATCTTGCCCTCCTATTCTCCAACTCACCTTGGATGATGAAGTTTCGGACGTCAGGGTGTATGACATATATGATTGTTTTGCTTTGAGACACGAAGTGCCTAAAATTTTGGAGAGACTTCATCACCACATGTACCTATCGTTCAATAAAATTAAACTTCTCTTTGTGAGGTTGAATGATATGGCTGAGAAAAGTGATTGGCCACTCATCTCCATATTCACCTTTCTGGGTTAAGACAACGACATAACTCTCAGGCTCTTCGATCGTGTACAAGATGAAATATCGTGAGTAGTCGAGATTAATAAGGATATGAGCTTGAGCAATCTGCTCTTTAATCTCCTGAAAAGCTTACCTCCTTTCATCAGTCCATTTGAATTTGGTTCCCTCTTTTAAGAGTTGGGTCATTGGCTTTATCACCTGGGCAAAATTGGCGATGAACTTCCTGATGAAGTTTATCTGTCCAAAAAAGGACTACAGGGCTTTTTTATTTATGGGAGGTGAAGTTCAGAGAAGCATTTTTGCTCGAGCTAGATCAATTGTTAATCCTCTTTCAGAGATAATATGCTCGATCAACTTTCCTTCTTTCATCGCAAAGATTGGCTTTTTGGGGTTGATGGAGACCCCAAACTCCCGATATTTTTCAAAAACTTATCATAAATGTACACCATGTTCTTTCCACTTATGAGAAAATACAGTCATGTCATCTAAGTATATTATGATGACATGATTGAGTAGTTCACCGAAAGTGAGGTCCATCACCCTTTGGAAAGTAGCCTCGACATTTGAAAGACCGAAAGACATCCGTTGGTAGGCGAAAGTACCCCACTTGGTCATGAATGTAGTTTTATGTTGATCTTCATCATTAACCCATATCTGGTTATAGCTTGAGAACCCGTCTAATAAGGAGAACCTTTGTGCTCCCGCCACCACATGAAGGATCTGATCAATATGGGGTAGTGGGTAGTGATCTTTGAGGAATACTTGATTTAGATTTTGAAAGTCTATACACAACCGAATATCGCCATTCTTCTTCCACACTAGAACCAGGTTAGCTACCTAGGAAAAATTCTTAATAGGGTATATTATCTTAGCTTCGAGCATCTTCAACAACTCGACCTTCATTAGAGTTTCAACCTTTGGATTTACGGGTCGTTGCTTCTGTCTGAAGGGTCTAACACCCTCTTCTAACTTGATGGTGTGTTGGATAACACTCTTGTCGTACCCATTTAGGTCTTAGTAACACTAGGCAATGATGTTGGGATATTCTTTACACACAACCTGGATCTGCTAAAGTTCTTTGACTATACAATCGGTCCCTACCATGATGACCTTCCCTGATTCTAACTCCAAGTTGATGAACTTCATTTGGTCCACCTTGATCTTATGTCTGATAGGCCTATCATTTCTGTCGAAGAGGCTTTCTAATGTGATCAGGCCTTTCAGGATATGATTGTTTTTTAACTAAATCAAACCTTTATGGTCTTCTTCATTCAAAGCCCACTATTTGATGGTTATCACTTCATTGACGAAGAAGTTAACAAGTTGTTCATCATTTTCGAACACCTACCAATGGATTTTTTTATCAGGACTAGAAGGTCGATAAATTAATCTTATCATCTTTAGTTTGTGCATCATGTGATCGACTGGTGAAAATCGGGCACCGATGGAAGCTATAACATCATCCAACTTGTTATTTCTCTTGAAATGGATTTGATGTTTAGCGCATTGAATAAATCAAACAAATTCCATACCTTGTTGGGATACGCTTTTAGGTAGTGATGTTTGCTGACACACTTGCTGGTAACTTGATTACAGATTAACTCAGAGTCCCTGAAAATCTATAGTTGTTTGATTCCTAGCTTCTCATATTTCTTGAGTCTGAGGCACAAAGCCTCATACTCAGCTACATTGTTTGTACAACACTAAGCTAGTATGTATGAGTAAGTCTTTTGTTCACCGGTTGGGGATATGAGAGTAATTCTTGCACCTACACCATTTTTACATTGGGCGCCATCAAAGTATAGCTTCCAAAGCTGGTCTAAGGCTGAGGGTGCTTCTGGGTGTTCTTGCTTCTCTTTCCCAGGCTTAGTGAGTGTGTAGCATCCTAAGTCCATACCATTAACAACATTGAAATCCGTTAAGAAGAAATTATCCTCTAGTTGGAGTTCATCCAGAGCTTCTTCCATCAAGTCAACTTGTATTTCTTTCGCCATCAAGTTGACAGAGACTGAGCTCTTCTCGTCATCTTCAAGCTTCTCCACATGAAAACCAGTAGGCTTCTCATTGAAGAGCTTGAATCTTCTTCCTTTGAATGGGATCTCTAGGTGGGTGTAGTCGAGGGAGAGGTAGCCTCCCATATTCACTGTGAATTCTCATGAAAGACACATACTAAAATATGACTCTAAATCGACTACCATGATCTCTTGTATTATGGTGATTTGCGGTATTCTATGGAGTTGGATTAGAACATACTTGGTCACTCCTACTGTCTTTACCAGAGTTCCATCTAACTGCAACACCCTAGGGCTGTTGTGGGTGTACTCCATACCCATGATTTCATAGAATGATTTGGGCATGATGGTTGTAGCGGTTCCTGAGTCGATCATGCAGTTATGTATGACCCACCCCTCCATTTGAAGGGAAAGGTAAAATGGCGAGGGCCTATTTTTACCTATGGCCGAAGCTGTTAATGGCTGAGAATACACAATCTGAGTTGGCCTATTTTTCTTGTCTTGAGCGGACTTGAGATATTCCTAAAGTAGATCAACTTGACCTGGGAGTTGAAGGGCATCATATAGGCTTACCTTAGTGGGAGCCTTCTTCGTTTCTTCGACTATACTGTATGTTGAAGTGGCGGGCTCTCCTGCTTCTTTTATAGTCTCGCAGATCTTTTGATATTATTGCATCGTATCTACCCGTTGACATTTAGTCAACGAGGGATATCGGAGCTTCTCCCTCACCTAGTCTCATGCTTAGGATAGTTGCTGAGAAGCTATAGCTTTAGGTTGAAGGACTCTTTCTCTAACACAAGGTGGTAGGTGGTCCTTTGACAGGTCAAACTGATGAACGATTATCGTCGAATCGAGAGCTTTCACCTGGGGCTGAGCTCTAGTCCATGATTTAGCTACGATCTTGGGTGCCAGAGGTACTTTCAGTGAATCCATCCAAATTAGATCTACCTCGATAGGCTTCTTCCCTACCCTGGTAAGAACAAAAACTTGCTCAGCAGATGATGTCATGAGATTCTGACCAACTTCCTAGATCATATTTACTTGTTCATAGGGACTGCCAGCCAATGTCTACACATAATTTAGATGTACCATGCAGTCTTCATTATGTGGATCGTTGCATGTGGTACACCAATACAAAGAATCAGAGGTGTTGGCCTCTTCGATGTTTATTACTATTGAATTTCACTCATGTTGCCTGTGAGTGCCAGCGGTTTCTTGATCTTTAGTGATCGGGGGAGGAGGGAATATCCTCTTATGAATCATCCTATATTTTCCTTATGGTGCTCATATGGTTTGCCACCATCTTCATGTAAGCCTTAACTTTCGATAGATCTTTAGCTTGAGCTTCGATCACAGCAGCTTGGTTAGCAGCTACTTGACTTGGAGGCAATGGGGCCAGCATTGGTGGTGCTGGTAAAGCTAGATATTACGTTGGAGTGGGTAACTAAGAAACAACAGGAACTTTGTATTGAGGCACAAGCATAGGTTGATACTGGGGGTGCGTATTCCAAGATTTACTAGGATGTGTTTGGGATGCAGGAGGAGCGGATACGCTCGAATACATATTCTGGAGGAAATTCGGATAAATCGGGATCGTCGCCTTAGGAGGTAACTTCCTGATAGCTATTAGGTTGGCCTCTACCATCTGGGCCTATTTGTAGAGAGCAAGGAATGTATTGATATTAGCATGTCAGATTTTGATGCTGATATCTGAGTGGAAAGCTCTTAAGTAATCAAACGTGGTCTGCTTAGGTGTGGGTCGAAGACCGTCTGTGACTCTTTTCCAGGTTCTTGTGAACCTAACATTGAAGTTGTCTATTTCTTCTTAAGGATGCCTTTGAATAGTAGTAAATTGGTGTAACAGAGAGAAGGGGTCCTCTTGTTCATTAAATCCCCTTATCAACTATCCATCCAGCTGGTCCCATGTAGTAATGGTGTCGAGCGGGAGCGATTGGTACCAATAAAGAAGCTTACCTCTTAGTGAAAGAACCAAAAACTTCACCATGACATCTTCGTTGGTGATTTTATGGATGTTCGCTAGTCTTGTAATGTCTTGTATGTGCTCTTGCACCGTATTTCCCATGTCGTCGTAAGTAGGTAGAGTTTTCAAAGCTGAGGGTGGCGTCATGTTTTGAGCTTGTAAGGCAAGCGGTTTCGTATGGTTCCAAGTTGCAAACTACCTAGGCAGAGCTGGCTGTGCCATGTGGGGAGGCAGATTTGGTAGAAATTGCTGAGCCAAAATGGTCAGAACACTCAGAGCACCTGATTGATCATTCAGTGGAGCCGAAGTATACTGATGATCCAAAGAATTTGATAGATTTGGAGGCAAGCTGGTCGTAGTGCTGTTAGGAGTTGGATTTTGTGAATGAATAACTTCTTGTGATGACGTCTTAACAAGTGAAATGTTTGACCCAACCACCCTAGTATGTTCTCCTAAAGCGTCAATGTCAAGCTCATAGAATTTGGGTTCTTCTTTTGTATTTCTAGCTTTCCACCTTGTACGCATGAAGGAGTGAGCTTTTACATTGGTCTACGAGATTTGGAGCTATTTTGAGTTTAGCAGAGTCGCCAGATATTCAGATTGAACAATACTAATATGAACATCACTTCTTAATACTGATAAAATGTGGAACGTTCGAGTCCCACCGGGTGTGCCAGAAACTATTGGTAATCGAACCGGCCTAGATACAGGTTTTCTAAGCCTGTAGTGCCCTAGGCCCACTGCAAAGCATTGAATTCCTGAAAGAAAGAGATGTTTTCCATGGTAATCTCCAGTAGGGCTGGTTCTAAAAATGAAAATGGAGGTTTGGAGATAAGAGATAGAAATATACTGAAAGATATGGGAAATTATGAAAAGGAATGAGAAATGACCAAAGGCCAGAGATTTGGGGTGATGGACTGGAAGCACAATAAACAGCTTATCTATTTGAACCAATAACAATCAAAACAATGACTTGTAACATAAAACATTATAAAATCCTCAGAACTTATGTAAACTCCAGCAAGAATTCTAGAGACCAGTATTCTATCAATAGCAAAATCCAGAGAACTGAATTAAACTATAAAATAAAGACACCAGTTTAATAGAAATCATAGAATAAAAGTCATACACAGAGATTGAGAACTCAAACCATAGCCAGAAGCCTTTATTTTAAGAGCAAATTTCAAGTACACAACTACTTTTCTAGCAGAAGTTATCCATGATGTGTTACAAAGAAGACATGGTTTATATAGAAGAAAGTTACCGCTTGAAAAACCAATTCCCAACCACTTTCATGACGAGCTGATCTGATTCTGGTGATAGCCAAAAATAGTCTATACTATCCTTACTAATAGCTTAGCATTAAAAGTAGAAGGTTTGACAAAGACGCGAAACACCTGACCCATAAATATAGATAACTTGACATTGAAGTTAGAAGTTTCTGGTGGTGATGAATGATCAAACGGTTTTGATGGTAGCTCTCGAGTGGTGGAATAGAGGATGCACTGTGGACCTCTCATTTAGTTTACTAGCTCCTTCTAACAAGATGTCCTCGATCCTTTTAAACAAAGTGCTCCCTTGTGGAGTGCTTTTCAGTGAAGTGCTCCCAAGTAGAACACATTCTAGATAAAGCGCTATGTTGACCTATCATTCTGAAACCTTATGGAGGGAGCCGCTTTAAACAAAGTGCTTATTTTACTTATACTTCACCAACTAAGTCTCTTAGCCTCTCAACTACATCTTGAGGAAAATTCTTGCAAAACACCCTTTTATGAAAGCGCTCCCTTGAGCGCTTTCCAACAAAATGCTCCCTTGTGGAGCGCTTTCCAACAAAGTTCCCTCTGGTGGAGCGCTTTCCATCAAAGCACCCCCTGGCAGAGTGCTTTCCTTTTGAATCAAAGACTTGGTCAGTTAGAAACTTCTAAGGGGGTCATTTTCCCTTAAGTGCTGATTTCATTTGTACTTAGCCATATTATCAACCAACCTCACTTACTTAGCCTTTTAGGTGCATACGACAAGTATGGAAGTATCTCTTTAACAAAGCGCTCCCAAGTGGAGCACTTTCTGTTTTAAGCAAATGACTTGGGATTTTGGAGGAGCTTGAGAGAAGTCCCTTTTGGGCAAGCTTGGATTTCATCCTTAGTAATTTTATCAACCTTGCCAAAATAGCTCCCTAACTATTCTAAAAGCAACCCTTTAGCTTAAAAAAAAAAGACATTCGATCAGAAGAGCTGGAAGTGACAACTTAATCATTTGATTGCCCATGCTAAAATATATGCAATTTTGCATGCAACATTCTGAGCCAAAAATGTAAGAGAAGTACATAAAAGCTAGATAAGTACAGAAAAGCTTAGAAAAACCTGTAATAGTTCGTCCATAGTTTTATGAGTAAAATCTTTGGAACAACCACACCTTAACCATTTTTATGGAAAAAAGGAGTTTTACAATGAGTGCTTCCACAAAATCGTATTTATTATGCATTTTTACAAGGTGTGTCAAAATTGAAAACATTACTCTGGCAGAAAGATTCTGACTTTAGATGTCTTACTCCTACAACCTTTCCTTTTTCAAGTTTGAACAAAGCTTGAGATCCATTCACAATCTCAGAATCGATTTCCCTCTTCCTCACAAACTTGTTAGGGGGCTTTCCTAACTTCTTCTCGATTCCCACATCCACATTGTCTTTTGTTTATCTCTAGGTTTTAGGACCAAGAGAACCTTTCTCTAAATAGGTCTTTGGGGAGCTAATCAGAGATCCTACCTTAGGGGTAACAAAATGAATCATAAGCTCCTCAAGAGCAAAACCAATACAAATCCCATCAAAGGAATTATGAAGAGACTTAGAAACAATGGTTTTAAAAATGATATTTGACTGATATACCTCAGTAGCACCAATAATTGAGGCTATGTTCTTCTCCTTAGATGCATTCTTGATCACCACTAGGTTGGCTAGGGTCAATTCCAAGGGTTGTGAAACCTCCTCTACTAGATCCTTCAGCTTTTGAACCTCATCCATCTGGGGCTAAGCTTCTCCTTCCCCCACCTTTGAGAAATTACCACCCAAATCCTTCAGTAGGACTTGGTCTGATTTCTCTATCTAGATCCATTCCATTCTTACAAATATCTTTTCCTTCTTTGATTTTGCCTTGAGGGGACATTGGTTCACCTGGTGACCCAATTTTCCATAGACAGAGTACCAGGTTGGCTTATTTTGGTAAACAATGAGCTGGTACCAAGTACACAAGAATGAGATAAGCTTGATAGAATAGGGAATATCTTCCTTTGGATCTTCCATAATACACATTCTTGCATACACCATTCTTGATTTAGCTTTAGTTATTGGATTGATAAGAAGGATATCCCCCATAGCCTTGGCCATACCTCTCAACACATCTTCATCCCAAATATAGTTTAGGAGGGTAGGGAGATGAACCTGTAAAGATATAAAGTTAACCCTTTGCATATGAGGATTGAAATCATATTCTAACTTCCACAAAAATAGATCTCTTTTACCATAGAATAAGGGGTCTCCCCATAGGATACGATTGCATCTTCCATATAGTTTAATGTGATATAAAAAAAGTCTTTAGGGACCGCTACAATTTCCATGGAACCTAGAGGTTTTTTTGCTAGCACCCATATTCGAATTGAATCCAGGTTTGGCCTCACTCCCTGGAAATTTCCCATAAGGTCACAATTGTCATCGCCCATGGTAAAATTAATCAGTTCACTTGGGATGCTAATGGTATTTCCCATAAGGTATATATTGCAAATAGTTTTGGAGAAGGTCTCCCTTGCACCTTTAGATGTCATCGTAGTATGCAAAATACCAAGGCTTGAATTTTTAGGGGAAAACTATGGACCATGCGAATGGGACCCAACCTCCAACTTACTGTTTGATGGCCCATGGCTTCCCAAAGGACCTATGAAGCTAGTATTGGGACCTCCTGCAGACACACCATCTGGCCAACCTAGAACTACCACATTTACATCTAAGCTAGCCACCACCCCCACATATTTTGAGAGCTCCCACTACTATTTTGAAAATTCATGCAAATCAGATTCAAAGTCTCTCACTCACACCCTTTCCCATCCTAATCGCCACCATTCAAATTCTAGCTCTCACTCCTCCATCACTCCTCCATCAAAACCTTTGCCATTTGACAAGTTGATATACATGAGTTTTTTTAAAATGATGACACAAATCCTAGGTTTCCTATGTACACAAAAAAATGGAAAGAAGATACAACATAGTTGGTATTACTATTTGAAGAATATTATGATGGTTGCTATAGATCATGAGAGTTTGAAACACCTCTTTGATCACATATGTATACAAAAATTATGATAAATAGATTAGGGATTTGGCTCAACCAGACCCTTGGTGCATTTAAGCTCTTGTTGAATATTGGTGAAAAAAGAAATTAATTGTTATAATAAGAAGATAAGAAACCAAGAGATGAAAACCTTGATTTAATGGTAATTTTTTATGTTGATGATTCAACTCCTTATAAATAGCACAATGGCCAATGTTGTTATGGTCATCCTAAGTACCTATTGGTGTTTTCAAAACAATATAAGAGAAAATATGAGACAACATATATAAATAAAGTAATACAAATACATAGTAATATATTCAATGTTGGCTTTTAATCCATATTATCTTAGGTCCCAATATTCTAGATCTTGAGTAGACTCAAATATAAGAGCAATCAATATATAAGTTGGCCAATATAAATTATAATAACATTCAATAAAATATCAAATATGAATATAAAATGGTCAAAATCATTCATGCAATAACATGAAGAACACTTACAGTAGAATTGCTCAAAATATGCATACAAGCTTCAATATTCATGCTTGAATGTTTCATACATTTTCTAGACACGATTTATTGAGCTTTGTCTCCAACATATAACCTTATAAATGTGACTCTTCAATACTTGAATCTTGCACTCATCACTTATCTGAGAGTTACAATATTTCCTATTTTTACATAAGATAAGCCTCACATGTCCTTTGGCTTCTCATCTTGCCACTTATATACATGACTCTTGATTCTCTATTTACTTGCACACTTAACTCTATTTACTTGCACACTTCTACATGACACTTACACACTTCTACATGCACACCTAATACATGAAACTTGTGCACTTTCTCACATTACATATTTGTACACTTAATTACATGACACTTGTGCACTTTCTCACATTACACACTTGCACACTTAATTACATGACACTTGTGCATATCCTACACATAAACACTTACATAAAAGGAGAAATTTAAATATTTTTCTAAAATATAGACTCAAATCCTAATATATTACATATTCACATTTATACCACATAGGTACCAGGGGGATACATTAGCATGTACCAAATAATGTAGTATTCTCCAACACCCCCTTATTACATTATTTGGTTATTGAAGAATTTAGTCTTTAATATTTATCTTCTCTTGGATCTTGTGTTTATTCATTGCCTATGCCTATAATATTTGTAATGTATTCTTGTACTATGCCTAATCCATCTTCCTATTTTCTGTCTTTATAAAAATTCAAGCAATTTATCATTAATCTGATATTGAGGTAAAAGATGATTTAATATTTCTTTTGTTCTTGTTTTGGCATTGTACTAATCCTAATATCCATAAGTGTGGGTGAAATTTTTGATGCGTTCACCTACATGCCCCTTTTGATAGGCAAGATGATTGAAATAATATTTTGGATCCAAATTTATAATAACCAGGCGATGGTTGCTAAGGAGTCCAATGAAGTCATGATAAAACCTTTTTAGGGATGGGCTAGGTTGTAATGAAGGCGATGGATGCATGACGATAAGATATGAGACGAGAATCTAGCACTGCAGCAAAGATATCTAATTTTTGGGTATGGTAGAGAAATGGGTCTCCATGGGGAAATACAGCGGGCCCCAAAAGGTTGTCGCAAGTGAAGGATGAGGTGATTCCTAAACCCCTACTGGACCAACATGTAAATTGGGATAAGTATTGCCTTCTATGGATAAATGTGTATTCTTAGAGCCTAGGTAGACCTCAAAATCCTACCATTGATATGAAGGATGGAAGTGTGGGTTCCTTGAAACCCATAAGGAAAGTGACGGGTGAAGAAATGGGATGCAAGCGAACCTTGTACAGATCCCAAATGCCCACCATGAAAATATGACATAAGCTGCCTAAGTATAGGATCGGGTGAAGGATTGGGCACCCCTCATCCCCCTATGGATTCCAAAATCACACCCAATATGGAAAGTGATGTGAAGCCCAAAAACCCACCCTAAAGAAGATGAAGCATAGCGAGTAGATTTTTAGGTCAATAGACAGCAATGGGTGGATCCCAAAAGTCTACCTATCATGGAATGCTTACCACATCAAAGGACCTCTGCAGGAAGGAAAGCAACTCCCCATTTATGAGGATGTGTGATGGGTGGATGGAAATAAAGAGGTTTGATGTTTGTTCAGTGGATGGAAATAGGTTGAGTCTTGAATCCATGGAATCGGTCAGCTTAGATAGGCCTAACAATGCATTTGATTACCATTTCCATTTGGAAGCAGGCGAATAAATTTATGATCCATCATATTAATTAGATGAGGTAAAATTGATCAAAGGTCTAGATTCAAGCTATACTGCCTACCTCCTTTTGGAAATCGCCTTCCATCACAGACTGTAGAATATTAGAAGATATTTGTATCATGGTCGCCCTCGTTGGCACAACCACATTGTCTCATCCACCACCCACCATATTGAATGTAGCATTTATTGTAAAGTCTTTATATACTAGAATGCAAGTCATTCTACGCGTCAGATCTTTAGCTATTACAACTCATATGTAAAGTTTTTCATTCAAGAAATGCAAGTGTATTATTGTTTGGTCTCCAAGTAATCTCTTAAATATGTGAGGATTGAATGTTTATTTTTTCTAAAGCTATTTGAATGGAAATGCTTTAATTCTACAATATGGATTTCATGCTTTTCATTTAGTAGTTCTAGAATTTGCTTTCAATCAAGTGCGATGGATGTTAAACAAGGGTAGGATTGGCTGATCTATTAGGTAGTTTTCTTGTGCTTCTTGCAATGGTTTGGGTTTACTCTGCATATGTTTTGATGCGGCTAAATTTGTCCCTTTTGAGTTCTAGCTTCAACTCTGTTTGCTTTCTTTTAACCCTCTTTTCATAGACATATTTAGCTAGGACCCCTAGGAGTCGACCTTCTTTGAGGAGTGACATGTGCAACCCTCTAGGCTGTGCGTTCACTCAATGTTGGTCAAGCGTCATGGGCATGAAAACCTTTCCATTAAGGCAGATTTTTGACCAAAATTTTTGGCACACCCAGTGGGACTCTTAGGTCTCACCCCTTTTGCATATAGAGTCTGGTGATACTTTATTTTAAAATATCTATGTTTTGTTCACCTGGTGACTCTACTTGGGATCAATCAAGGCCTGTGATTGTTTGCCCTTCTATTTTATTCTAAAATATTACTTTCCTGGAGGACTCAAGGTTTGATGAGCAGCCTTGACCTCACTATTAGAGAAGTTATGCTCATATGATGACTTCCATCTCAAGGAAGAGCCCAAAATTTTTAAAGGATAAATACCTCAAAAATATCAATGGCTCAGTGTCATTACCCTCAGTGGAATGATGCAGGCCCTTTGAATATACCAAATCTGCATGGCATCCCCAAGGTAGCTTTGAAGACCTTGCCAAGTTTTGATGGCATAGGAAAACTGCATTTGAGCATTGTCAATATGTGGCCTCCTTAGCTACGACTCATAACATCACATATGAAGATGTGATGATCAGGTTGCTCACCCTTTCTCTTAAAGAAAGTGCATTGCTATGGTACAAATCCTTGGAAGATGGAAGCATCTATTCATGGGTCAATCTAGAAAAGGAACTCATTAGCATGTTTGATGATTTTGGAGATCCTTTTTTATGCTTAATCAATTCCCATTCATCAAACGTGATCCATAGAAAAATGTTATTGACTTAAATATCCATTTCAAAAGGATGTGGAGAAGGATCCCCCTTGAGTTCCAACCATACCTTTCTCAAGCATACATGTTCTACACTCGAGCTTTCGACTCTAACATAAGCCTTATTATTCAACAGTTCAGATAAATGAGGTTCCCAAAAAATTTTAAGGATACCATATGAGCCAAAAATATACTAATCCAAGTGGGTAAGTTACCTCCAAGAGAGGTTTTCTGTCCACTTCACCCCTTCATAGTTGCATTGCATGCTACACCCATCGAGGATGCCAAACAACACCTATATAAAGCAATGATGGATGATGTTATCATCACTCCTCAGAAAAAACAAGAAATGTAGCTAAATATTTAGATGTTTACTAAAGAAATTAGAAATATTGAAGTATAGTCCTTAGAAACCCACCTCAACAGTTGGGGGCTAACTATGCAGTAGCCTTGATCACCTGCCCCTCTCTAGAAGATAGCAAAAGCAAGGATAGTCTTGGATGGGATGGTATAGCCAAACAAAAATGAAGAAAGCGTGGATGATTCAATATGGAATTTAGATATGCTCCTTTCCAATGATGAGTTTCAAGAAGATGGAATTGATATTCATCATGAGATAAAAATAACATATCATGTGTTGAAGAATATGGTTGCTTGCAATGCAATACAAGGGTATGACCATCAGAAGAGCACAGATCTGGTAACATCCCAACCTGAGGGATATGTTAACCAACATGCTTTCCCCTCTATGGAACTAAGTGTGGAAGCAAGAGGCCAGATACCCTTGCAAAATTTCCCTCCATAAAACCCATCTCTACATCACAAGAGATTAGAGGTATGTAAGAGGTTGTACTTTTTGGCTTTTGATGCTAAGCAGAGAGTAGAGAAAACAAAGCAATTTCAATATTTATTCAAAAGCTCTATCCCTATGACAACAAGGACAAGAGAGACTTTTTTGGCTTCTAAAAGGGTCAACATGATAGACATCTCCCTAGGAGGAGTTCCAAGGTTTGATGATGCATACTTGTATACCAAAAGACCCATATTTAATGCCCCAGAAAGTCATACCTCCTTTATATATATCACTTTGGTTGGAGAAATATATCTTACACAATTGTGTGATGGATCCATTGGCCAAGGTCTCAGTCATGCCTACAAAAATTTGTAGAAGTTTGGGACTTAACCCCAGAGATTTTGCTTTTCAGGGGAAAGTATTTAAAAATATTATGGACTCTATCTCAGGTCCCTATGTTGATAGGTGGGCATCCAGACTTGCATGTCATATGCTCCCAATGGATAATATCAACAAGTATAAAATCTTCACATGTTACCCTTGGAAATCCAGATCACATGAAGCAAGGTTGGCAATACTCATGTAAGTAGGACAATACGCCATGCCAATATGGACATGAAATTATAATCTCAGAAGGTTTCTAAAAGGAAGGATCTGGACTCACGTGTTGATATGAATTTCGAACAATCTGTGGTAGGTCAAGCCTATAAAAATGAGGTACACATCCCATGAGCAACTAGGATAAATATTCTATATATAGTACCCCATACATAGCTACAAAAATTACCAGGAAATATGAGCTTCAAAGCATAGCTAAAGTTGAGTGTTCTCATTGTGAATGGCGATAAGCAAAGTGAGTCCTTGTTGGATTGTGTCAAAAATAAAAACTGCACTAAGATGGATAAGTGTCTTTGGCATTCTATCTATTCTTGAAGTATCATTGGGCTTTAGTGGGGTATGTTTACGAGGATGTGATATGTGGAGATATCCCATGGATTGGAAAATTCGTCATGACCTCATCATGAGATAGCCCTAGGATTGCCTCCTCTTTTATTTTGTTACTTTTTGCATCCTTTTCATTTTTCTATTTTTCCCCTATGCTTGTTGTCACTAACTCCTCTGGTTAGTTATTCTTGTTTTCTTCCTAGTTTTGTCTCTTTCCATCCCTTTTATTCTTTTGTGTGTTCTTGTTTTTGTTTCCCACCTTTCTCTCTTCTTTTGTCTTTTTTCTCCCCTTTGGTCCCCCTTTTCTTTTCTCCATAATATTATGCCCTATTGTGTGTGTAGTTCCCACCCCATCACCCCACACCTTCCTTTATTTTGTAGTCTCTCTCATTTACCTTTTTTTTGCCTCTTCTATCCTTTTCTTCTCTCTTCCTCCATTTGAAAGTGCTTTTTGCTAAAATATGGCTTTCTGGATCCTTGTTTCTACAAAGTAAAAACCCCCTATGAGATGCCAAAAGTGTGGGTAAAATATTTGATGCATTCACCCATGCACCCCTTTTGATAGGCAAGATTATTGAAATAAGGTTTTGGATTCAAATCTATAAGAACCATGTGATGGTTGCTGAGAAGGAGTCTAACAGAGTCATGATGAAACCTTTTGAGGGATAGGCTAGGTTGTAATGAAGGTGAAAAATACATGATGGTAAGAGCTAAGACGAGAATTTGGCACTACAACAAAAATATCTAAGTGTTGGGCATGGTGGAGAAGTGGGTCTCCATGGGGACATACGACAGGCCCAAAAAGGCTATTGCGAGTGAAGGATGAGGTTATTCCTAAAGCCTTATCAAACTAGCATGCAAATTTGGTTAAGTATTGCCTTTAATGAAGAAATAAGTATTCTTGGAGCCCAGGTAGGTCCCAAAATTCCACCATCGATATGATGGGTAGAAGAGCAGGATCATTGACACTATTGGAAAAATGATGAGCAAAGATATGGGATGCAAGTGGACCTTGGCCAGACCCCAAATCCCCATCATGAAAATACAACACATGTCACCTAAGTACAGGATTTTGTAGAGGATTGGGAACCCCTCATCCCTATAGATCCCAAAATCATACCCAAGATGGAAAGTTATGCGGAGCCTAAAAACCCACCCTAAAGAATGTGAAGCATAATGAGCAGATTTTCAGGTTGATAGTAAGCAGCAGGCATATACCAAAAGTCCTCCCATCATGGAATTATCATCACATCATAGGACTTCTATAGGAAGGAAAACAATGCCCCATTTATGAGAATGTGCGATGGATGGCTAGAAATAAAGATGTTTGGTTCCCATTCAATGGGCGGTAGTAGGTTGAGTCTTGAATCCATGGAAATGATTGGCTTCAAGAGGCCTGACAGTGCATTTAATCACAATTTCCTTTTGGGAGAAGGTGGATAAATTTATGATCCATCAAATCAGTCAAATGAGGTAGAATTGATCAAAGGTATAGATTCAAGTTGTACTGCCTACCTCCTTATGGCAGCCACCTTTCCCTTTAGACTATAGAATATTAGGAGATATTTTCAGCATGGTCGTCCTCACTGACACAACCACACTATCTCATCCACTACCCACCATCTTGAATGTAGCATTTATTGTAGTCTTTATATACAATAATGTAAGTCATTCTAGGCATCGACTCTTTGGCTATTACAACTCATATGTAAAGCTTTTTTATTCAAGAAATAAAAGTGTATAACTGCTTGGTCTCCAAGTAATCTCTTAAATGTGTGAGGATTGAATTTTTATTTTTGATAAAGCTATTTGAATGGAAATGCTTTAATTCTGCAATCTGGATTTCATGCTTTTCATTCAATAGTTTTAGAATTTACTTTCAATCAAGTGCAATGGATTTTAAATCAGGTCAATATTGGTTGATTTGTTCATGGGTGTGCAAACCTTTTCCATAGGGTGGATTTTCGACCAACAATAAGCTCTTCTTCTTTCCTATATTGAACTTTGAACCATTTAGATTTATTTTTTATAACTCTTGGAATTTGTTTTAAAAATATGACTTTGAAGAAAATTGTCTCATCTCATCAATTTTTTTTTATAAGTTTTCATAATTGTTTTATTTATAGCGACAAAATGTTGGAGAATTGATTATTTCTTCCACAAATTTTGCATGGATAAAGATTCCAACATCTTGCTTCTACATGCCCAATTCTATTGCAACGATTACATTTCAAATGATTATAATATTCATATTTATATTTTAGTCCTTGCTTCCAAATCACAGTTTTGGAATCGTAATCGTTAGTATTCTTGAAAAAATAATGCAACCATTGATGCAATATTAAGGACATTCTATATTTATTTTCTTCATAAATGAGTTGCATATTTTCTAATGATGTATTGTTTTCTACTTGAATACTTATTATATCCATAGTTTGAATTTTTTTTGAAATAGTATTGCTTATTACTCCAAGATATAATCAAATTGCAATTTCAATAATCAAATATTTTTTCCAAAAATAAATTTGCAAATTTAAATTTTTTTAACTTTTTGTAGTAAACCTTTTATCTCCCTACTTTATTAAATTTGTAAATTTTCTAAGTCTTCAAATTTTAAATTTTCTAAATATTAAATTTTTTAAAATTTCCTTTTTGGAGTAGAAATCCTTCTCTCCAAAATCAAATAAATATCATTTTTTTCAAAAATCGAATTTTTGAAATAAATTGCAAACTTAATTGCAAATATAAAATATCAATAATCTTCAAATTTCAAAATATTAAGGTTGAAGTCCTTTTAACTCCCACCTATTAAATATAGTGTGGTAGAATTTCTTTTTTCTCCATATTTTAATTAAACTTCCTAAGGTTCTTAATTCATCAAATATAACCTTAGTACTATATTCATGCACCAAATAAAAACTAAGATAATATTCCTTACTTTTAATTCTGCCAAATTAGGTATTTGTTGACTGTGTTGTATTAGAAATAAGAATGCTCCAATGTAACGTTCTCCAAGGAATTTAATGAATGTAAAACGTTCGCTACTACACCACTCTAGTTTCTCATACACTTGTCAAATATTTGGCAAATATTAATGATGCTCTTTACAAATGTATTGAAAAAATTCACTACAACTTTCACCAAGATAATTTAATCTTCTCAAGTTGTAGGATTTGTATACCAATTTGCATAGCATGGTTAGAACATTTTGGTTCGATTAATGCTGCTCTACACTAGCTCATTCTAAATTAGATGTTTTGGCTTCAATACTATCCTAGTTTGATTCAGATAGCTTAGCACAATCTGGTGATGATTGCACTACTCAATACTTGGTATTGCTCTTGCTTTAATGGCTCTACTCAATACATGGCACTATTCTAGCTTTGATGGATTTTCTCAATGTTGTGATGTTGCTCTAGCTTTGGTGGCTTTGCTCAATGCTATAACTCTTCTCTAGCTTTTGTGGATCTACTCAATGATATGACACTGCTCTAGCTTGATGACTCTACTCAATGCTTTGATGTTGCTCTAGCTTGATGGATCTACTCAATGCTTTGATGTATACAACACCTTTTGGTGCTTTAATATATTTGTTCACCTGATCATGAACCTTATATATGTGTGTGTGTGTGTGTTTGTATGCACTTGTGTGTGTTTGTGTGTGTGTTTGTGTGTGTGTGTGTGTGTGTGTGTGTGTGTGAGAGAGAGAGAGAGAGAGAGAGAGAGAGAGAGAGAATTCTTTCATCCTCCAATAATATAATAGTTATTAAATACTTTGTCCAATGCAATATATAAGAACATTTTTTTAATGTCCTTCAATAATCTAAAATATTTTGGACACTTCATCCAATGTAATTTTTATGGACTTTTTGTCCTACAGTAGTGGTTTTTGAACCACAATAATCTTCTTATGCGAGTCTTTTTTTTTTTGAGAATCCAAATAATATCAAGGTGACTTTGAATGTCCCCTCATGTCCAAATTTCTTTAGAGTTGGCCCTTGCTTTTGATTTGAGTCCTTGTCTTCACTAGTTTTTGAACCAAATGGATAGACTTAAATAATATATTAAAAAACTATTTTTCAAGCTTTTTCAAATATTGGAAGCTTTGCAATAGCTCCCTTTCATATATCAATCTGTAAATTTAAAATTTGCAACAATTTGAGTCTATGTTTTCTTCACATGACTCTTAATATAAAATCACACTAAAGACATCATTGGTAGCAATAGAGTCTACTCAAAGTAGCTCAGATACCATTGTCGGCTTTGAAGCCATATTATCTTAGGTCCCAATGTTCTAGATCTTGAGTAGACTCAAATATAAGAGCAATAAATATATAATTTGGCCAATATAAATTATAATATCATTTAAGAAAATATCAAATATGAATATAAAATGACCAAAATCATTGATGAAGAACACTTATAGTAGAATTGCTCAAAATATGCATGTAAGGTTCAAATTCATGCTTGAATGTTTCATACATTTTCTAGATACATTTCATGGAGCTTTATCTCCAATATATAACCTTAGAAAGGTGACTCTTCAATACTTGACTCTTGCACTCCTCACTTATCTAGGAGTTGCAACCTTTCCTATTCTTTACATAAGACAAGCATCACATGTCCTTTGGATTCTCATATTACCACTTGTATACATGACTTTTGATTCTCTATTTACTTTCATCCTTAACTCTATGACACTTGCACACTTCTACATGACACTTAACACTTCTACATGCACACATAATACATGACACTTGTGCACTTACTCATATTACATATTTGCACACTTTTTTTAATGTTTTCATCACCACATAGTGGTATTATAACAAATTTTTGATATTATCCATATGTCGTTTGGTAAGATTCAAACCTACATATCCTCCTTGAAATGTTGAGGAATCTAACCGAATGAACTAATACCGTTTGATAAAAAAAAATATGAGTTTACACGAGCTTTTATGAGGGGTCCCAATCCCCTCATATTAAGTGGTGTTTGAACCTTATGCCTCTCAAAGAGGGGCCAACGACCTTACCACTATAGTAGGCATGCAACTTTCTACATATTTGCACACTTAATTACATGACACTTGTGCACTTTCTCACATTACACACTTGCACACTTAATTACATGACACTTGTGCATATCCTACACATAGACACTTACATAAAAGGAAAAATATAAATCACACTCCTAAACTATAGACTCAAACCCTAATTGTACCATAAAAGTACCATGGGGTTACATTAGCATGTACCAAATAATGTAATATTCTCCAATATTCAATATGAGAGATAATGTTTGTAAAATATATTTTATAATCAAATCGACCTTGTTTAATACCTTCCAAATTTGTAGGTATTTGATGGCACTAACAAAGTCACAATTGCATAAATAGAGGTGTGACCAAATATTGATGTTAGCTTCTATGCAACCAAAGACTAAGATCAAGGTTTGTAAAAATTCTTTTCTAGACCTTGAAACTTCATAAAATATTTATCGACAACCTTTAAATTAGATAAAATAAATTCATTCAAAATTGAGAAATATAAGATGATAAAAGTTAATCAAATGCTTACAAAATGCATGGATTAGACATTTAAACTAAGATAAAATTGACACAAGAAATTGCAATATAAAAAAATAAGAAGATTCATTTTTTTGGCTACTAAGATGCAAGAATGAAGCTAATCCAATATTTATTGTTAGATCTCTAACTTTATAAAATATTTTAGTGTAATTTTGACAATCTTCCCTTGCAAATTTCACCTTCTCACAAAACTCCCCAAAAAATAACCAACATTCTTCTACTTTTAGATATCTTTTGCCCCAATTTCATTTTGTAATATTATATTACTTCTTTCTTCATGGTTCAACCATGACTAAGGCAATTTTTGACCACCAAAACTAGGATTGGACACCACATAGACACAAAGCTTGAAACTAGATGAAAAAGTGATTTTTACGCTAAATTTGGTTTTTAATTTTTTTTTAACATTGTTGTGTGTTGTTAGTAGACTTATGCAATGTTATTACATGTCATTAATGCACTTGCACAATGCTATTGATAAAAATTACATGCTATTGTTTTAAAAGCAACAATGCTTTCGTAAAATGCCTATGTTTTTGTCACTATAGAAATTTTTTAAAAGATGGAAAATGAATGGATTAGGAATAATATAAAAGCAAATTGATATTTTTTTATTAGAGGTGAAAATATGGGTTTTTTAAATGGCCCCAACCATTTATACAAGAAACCAAATCCCTCAATCAAAGTGGAAAGTAAAATCCCAAGGGTAACAATTTACAACAAACTTATAAAATACATCATAAAAACAACACAGGAAACAACAAAATATTCAATACAAATAGTTATAGCTCAAATAAACTACATTCAAAATCAAGAGGTTGGATGATCCTAATTGCTCTACTTCATTTTGGATTTGATAATAGCAACTTCCATGTCTTCATCCTTCTTTATCTGAACCACTAGAATATACAACATAAAAACAACATAGGAAACAATAAAAAATTAGTACAGAAGTTACAACTTAGAGAAAATATATTCAAAATAAAGAGGTTGGATGATATTGATTGCTCTACTTCATTTTGAATAGGATAATAGAATCTTTCATATATTCATCCTTCTTCTTTATCCGAACCACTAGAAGATACAACATAAAAACAACACAAGAAACAATAAAAAATTTAGTACGAAAGTTATAGCTTAGAGAGAATACATTCAAAATCAAGAGGTTGGATGATTTTTATTGCTCTACTTAATTTTGGATAGGATAAAAATAACTTCCATGTCTTCATCCTTCTTATTTATCTGAACCACTAGAAGATACAACATAGAAAACAACAAAAAAATTAATACGAAAGTTATAGCTTAGAGAAACTACATTAAAAATCAATAGGTTGGATGATCCTAATTGTTCTACTCCATTTTTGATAGGATAAAAACAACTTCCATGTATTCATCCTTCTTCTTTATCTAAACCACTATCTTTAGTTCCTGCCAAGTATCCATTCTCTTCTCGCTAAATTTTCACATTATCATAGCTGAATTGATTATCTAGGCCTAAAGCTGAAAGCACATGAGGTGGATATGAGCCCACCCATATGTCTCCTTCATAGTTTTTTACTCCTAGATTAGCCAAATAATCAACAAATTTATTCCCTTCCTTGAAAGTATGCATGATTTTCACCTCTTGAAAATATTGAAGCAATATTTTACTATCCCTTATGATTCCTTCCATGGTCTAGCTTGGTTCTCCCTTTCCAAGAAAATAGTTAATGATGTTAAGGGAGTCCCCCTCCACTACTATCTTAGGAATGTCAAGTTGAGCCAAGAGCTTGATACCAGTTATCATTGCCTTAGCTTCAACCACATGACTGGTTTGGGTCACATAATTCTTTGAGTAAGCTCCTATCATATCCCCTTTTAAATTTCTTATCACACCATCTTCCCCATATTTTCTTGGGTTGCCTTTATAGGCCCCATAAAAGTTAAGTTTCACCTATCCCTTCTCAGGTTTCTTCCATCTGGTATTCTTTCTTATGTCCTCCCTCGACTTACGGTCATCTTCAATATTTAATTCTAATTTCCAATTATTAGCTATCTCTTTCTCTATTTCCTTATTAGCCCCTTCCTCATGCTTACTTGTTATCAAGTAATCCTAGATCACATTCTTATTTCTAAAAAAGATATATTTCTCATCCTTGTAACTATCTCTAAAAATCATGTTATTGCACTCCAACCAAATACCCCAAAATAAATGAGCTAGGGATATATTCCATAAATAAGTGAGTATGGAACTTTTGAAATGGGTGAGTCATTGTTCAACAAAACTAAAGATAGATTGAGGGACAACCCAAGAGCATTCAAAGGCTTGAAGCATTAAATGAAAAACCTTCCTTGAGAAAGAACAATGGATAAAGAGGTGTGAAATCGATTATTCATCAACTTTGCACAAAGGATAAATGTTCAAAAAATAGAAACCTCTTCTTATAATATTTTTTGTTGTTAAGATTCTATTTTGAAGGACTAACCAAAGAAAGAATGCAACTTTATGAGTTAAGTATTTTATCCAAACTCTATTGAATGGGAATCCAGGAAGGTCCTCATCCCTTGTTAGCAAATAACCTAGCCTAGATGAGTAAACTCTTGTTGAAGTAGGGGCCTAAATGAGAGCATCTTGAGTGGGGCTTATAGGGATGTAATAAGAGAGGAAAAATATTTTGACAGAAGACAACTAGTGTTGAGTTTCTTGATCAACGATAAGAATAGAGATATCTTTCCATCCTATCATTAGTCCTTCTTCTAAATAATCACTAACCCAAATGTCAAATCTTAACTTTAGGGGTTCCATGATCTACCTGCATTCCCACCAAGCATAAAGGCATTGGTTAGCTACCTAGATTTCCTCCCAAAATAAGATGAAATTGTTGATCCGTAATTTCTATTTTAATCCTTTAAATAACAGAGGCCTTGTTTTAATTAATCCACTCTAGAAAGATAAACTAGAAGGTGGATTTTCACATCTAAAGAATGGGTTGAAGGATTATAAATACTTAGCTTTGATGATATTGACCCAATACATTCCACTTTCTTTATTGATATTAATGACAAATAAAAAGTCATTTGAATAGAACAAATGTTTGAATTATGGTTTTGTATTTATTTATGAATGGCATTGATTGCAATGGTTGGATATTTGGTTGTATATATGTCTACAAACACTTGAGATGAGGGAAATATAGTCATATATATATTGGAAATAGTATTGCTAGTCATAGGTACAATTTATTATGATATTTTGTTTTTGCAATGAGACTTTAATATATGGCAATAATACCCAAAGTTGAGTCTGATAGACACATTTTGAAAACATTGATAGATAGTATTTGAAGACAAATACATTTTAATTATAAATATGAGATATGGTTGTCACTCTAGAGGATGTGTGGTATATCTTTTAGGTGTTAATTAATGCAGTCCCATTAAGGATGAGCTAGATACAATGACAATGCTTAGAGATATTAACTAGGGATCTAATGTTCTCGCTGGTGTGATTTGTCATTGATGTGAATATACCTTATTTGGATAGACACATTGAGAGTTAGGAGGAATTATTTCATTGATCTCTGGTGTGATCATGGTGGATATTAGAGAGAGGATTTTTCCATAGATGTGGAATAGATAATGGCTAACATGGTCGACCACTAAATAGTTTTTTCTAGGGGGACAATTATTTTGACCAAACTATATCATGAGTTACATTGGGTTGTCTATAGGATAGACAAGAGTACCCATTGTTATGCCATTCTTCAAGTTTGGGCATGGGAGCAAATAATTATTATCCAACTACTAAGGTTTCCCCAAATATATTAATGATCAAGAGGTGAGTTAAGTGCATAGGTGGGCACATTTATTAGAGGTAAGACACATGACTCTATAGGGGAAATTTGGAATTTGCTCACAAGTAATTGGACAACCTATGAATATAAGATATCATTTGGTGATATTATAGATGACACCCTATCTAACATGAGGACATGTATTAGATTGTTAGGGTTAGGGATAGGTGATGGTTTATCATCCTCTATAGAGATCAATATTTGTTTCAATATAAGCATGTGGGATGATAATTTGAATTACAACAAGACATGACTCTCAATATAGTATGGTATTTATAAGCATGGAGGGAGATGGGATTGTCAGATTTGTTAGATATAGACTTGTAACTAGAGGTAGATGCTAATTATTTATTACTTCAATGTCTTGGGTGGATGATGTTAGGTGTAGTGACTAGTATCATTAGCAGTATCTAGACTTCTAAACTAGGAAGGTAACTATCCCTATGATATGCACCATATAATACACAAGGATTGGGAGGTCATGAAGATAGATAGGATAGTTAATGATAGACCTAGTGTAATAATGGTGGCAATTATAATAGGAAAGGGAGGTTTAACAACTATGACACAACTGTCACCAATAAGACAAGAGGTTATAGGGGAGATGGTTTGACCCATGTAATTTTGAATAAGATATAGTTAGATGTCCTTATGTAGAAGTAAAAATAATTGGTAGGTCAAATTACTGATCCCCAAGAAACCATAGTGTCATTGGTGGTTGAGCAAGACTAAAGGGGTGTAGATAGAGATAACTTGGTAATGGAAAATTTTGATGCTTCAAAAAATGGGTGAATCATAATTTTTAAAGAGTGAATCACTATTTTTGAATTTAAATGATTTTCTACTTGGGGAGTGAATTGTAACCTTAGTGTAGTATCTAGGCTACTGCTTTATAATTCTAATAAAGTATCTATAGAACAATGGATTTTGCAAACCCAAAAACAACATCGTAAAACAATAAATGTTTACAAACTTGACAAAATTTGTCTAAGTTTCCAAGGTGGGTCGATTTGCTCAAGTGTTGATTTGCTCGAGTCTCAATTTTTTCAAGTTTCAATTTTCTCATAAGTGCCAATTATCTTTGAGGTATGATCTTGCAAAGTAGATCAATTAGATTCTAGAAGTGAATTGCTAGCAAATGCTAGTGAATCATAATTAAAGTTGAGTGATTCACTCACTTTCTAGAGAAAATTGCTTGTGATCCTATGGAGGGGTAAAATGAGTGTAGACACTAAGAAGAATCTTTGAAAATGAAATTATTATCTTTTAGTGGTGTACTAACTCAATTTGAAATCCTTCTAAGACTATTAGAGACATATTTAGAGATGTAACATTTGGTGGTGCATGATTTTGTTAGAGATGCTTCAAATATTTACTTTTACTAAGAGTAATAATTTCTCACCTTGGTTAACTTAAGGGCAAACTCTAACTATAAATAGGAGCCTAAGAATTCACTCTATACATCCTTAGACCATGAGAATTTAGAACTACACTTTATGAAACCTACATTATGATTTGTACCTCATGAGGTTGTTAAGAAATTGGCAAGTCCTTATGTATTCCTTCAGTGGCATTTCCCTTATAGTATACTAAGTGCATGGTGATTGAGCCATTGCCCTTTGAACATCTTGTTATTAACTTATAAGTTTCATATTTAATGAATGAGAGAATATTGATGTTATTCAAATTCTCTGGTGTTGATTGATCACTTACACTTTCTCGTTATGTTTTAAAATCCTATCAATTTGAATCAATAAAACCATTAATTTGATATGCATGCTTATTTTCCACACTTTACTTTTCATGTCATTAGTGTAGGGGAATTGGGCTTATTATCAGAATTAGAGGGGCTTCCATAGTCAAGTCCTAGGTTCATTACTTCCTTTATTAGTCATATGTAGGAACGACACCTTGAACAAACCCTAATGGAGAGGGATAGAATAATCCCCTATCTAGACCTGCTTCATGGTTTTTTCCACAAATTTGAACAAGAAGGAAGGTATGTTCATCTTATTTTGGTGATGGATATGGTTAAGAAAAACTATGTGAAAATTCCTAACAACAACAAACTGGCTATCCAGAGTAAATAATTGCATAATGGTAATTACCACCTTGTCCCAGGGAGTTGGGAGGGATTTTCTGAGGATGTCATTCTGAAACTTGTCAATATTTCCCCTTGACCTCTAAAAATCTTCAATTATTTAGTTAGAGAATGATTTTTCATGTTGATACATTTCCTAGAAGTAGGCAGGCTAGAGACTTATGCAATGAGGGGGATGCTAATGGTGAATTCGATACCCCTTGCTCTAAATTTTCATTCTTCCCAAAAGTGAACCAAATATATAGATAGATCCTTGTCATAGCCATTGAATGTTTTTAAGAAGGATAAGAATCCATATTTTTCAAAAATTTCCCACACTTCCTTGTCAAAAGATAATTCAGTTGGTTCAATCTTCTTCTCCTCATCACCCATATTTTGCTTCCATGATTTTTTGCAATAGTTGAAGCCATGTCAAATTTCCATAATAATAATACTTTGAATTGGGTATTCAAGTGTGGAAAGGGATGCATTCAAATCCATCATGCAGTCCTAGAATTTCCACCACATCCACCTTGGGGACATCCCCAATCTAAAGTACCAAGAGAGTTTTGAAAAAGGGCTTGCCAAGTCAATACTGAGAAACAAGAAAATGGGTTTCCCAAAACCAAAACACTCTGTAAAAAATCTAAGGGAGGGATCAAAAAATGCTAACTCCTTGAGCTTAGCAAGACTTGATTCCAATGATGCATGAACACAAGAACAAGGGCCCCTAAACAAATACCAACTCAACAAAAACAAAGACTGGTCTAAATAACAATAATACAGGCTCACTCAAGCAGGGTGGGACCCTAAAAAACTAGGTGATGCCAAAAAACCTCCTAAATCCTATATCAATGATAAATGTCAACCCTAGTTGGGTGGGTTTGAGACAAAACTAGCTCAATACCGAATAACTCCACTTGAATATACCACCCAAACAAACTATCCTGCATAGGAAGAAAAATTTTAAAATTTCTCCAAAGGTAGGAAAGGTTGAAACAAAATTCAAACAAGGGACACTCCCCTCAACATCCTTAGGGAGAAAATAGGAATTAAGGTTCATCAAAAAAAGCATTTTATTCCTCCAAGGAGAGAAGAGAGAGGTTGTAAGGTAACATTTTCCTCCAAATTTTAAGGGCTTCCTGAAGCATACCAATATTATCCATGGAGTTCGCCACCCTATTTCCTTGTACACGTGATTGATATGGAATTCCTCAAGAAGCTGAATATTCTTTTTTGCTTTCCCTATGAGATTTTCAATGTTCTAACTAGGAGGTTGAGTGCCTTTTATGGAATTAATAATGTTCATAAAGTCTTCTTCTATAATAACATTTTTTTATATTTAGGGTTTCAAGAAGAGCAACTCCTTTAAAAATAGCTCTAGCTTCAAGGAAGTGGTAGATTGAATCCCCAAATTTTTTGCAAAGGTGATAATAATCTCTCCTTTTTTATTTTTATAACACCTTCCACCCCTAAAATCCCAATATTCTCCTTAGTATTCCCATAAAAATTAAGCTTAATCCATCCTGGGGATGGTGGAATCCATCTGACCTCAGATCAGTCTATCTTTCCTAGATCCTCCATATGATTTTTCTTATTCAGGAGGTCAAGACTTTTGGCCAATATAGTCTTCCCTACACTTTCCCATTCAAAGTTGAAGGAAATAACAAACATTTTCAATTACAACATCAACAATTTTGAATCCTACCCACTCAAGGTTCTTTTTCACATTCTTGAAAGCTCTATTATTGCATTCCTTCCAGACACCCCAAAGGAAACGGGGAAGACTCAAAAACCAAAGAGTGTGTATCCTCACACTATTGAAAGGAGGGATCCATTGACAACATAGATAAACAATGTTATTGGATGCCATCCAAAAAACACCAAAAATCCTTAGGAGAAAGTGAAATACCTCCAAAGTGAAGGGACAATCCAAAAAAAGATGATGAATGTCTTCCCCTTTGACTTCACAAAGGTAGCATCTATTTGGGATGGTCATTCCTCTTTTTGGATATTATCAATAGTTAGGATCTTGTTTTGAAGAGATAGCTAGAAGAAGAAATTTATTTTTGGTATGATATTTTTGAACCAAACATATTTTCTTGGGAACCAATCTTCACATTCACCCTTCTCTAGGTAGTATGCTGATTTGATTGAGAAAGGGCCATTTTCCTCCTTTCAAATTAGAGAATCACCAATCTTAGAGTACGTAATGAATTAGGTTCTCAAAATTCTAGAGAGTTCTCTTATAGATTCCTCCTCCAAGGGATCCAAGCCCTATATTTGAATCTATTTCCACCTTTTTCTCCTTTCTATCACTTCTATAAAGACCAAAACTTTGGGTTCAAATATTTAGGAGGAAACTAGTTCCAGAAGAGCTAGGTTAGGAATCTTGTAAATGGGAGAATCTAGTAACTAAGGATCTTTCCAAAAGTTAATTTTGGACCGATTGCCTAATTTCCATCTGATCTCCTTTTGGATAAGATTTTTTATTTTAAGGATACCATTCTAGAAAGCTAGTCCAAAAGGAGGATTGAGATACTCAAGAAAATTCCCTCCCTGCCTCATGTATTTACCAATGAGGATATGAATACATTCCAAATCTTCTTGTCTAAGGAGTTTCTAGCCTTGTTTAGCCATTAAATTCTTGTTCATCTGTCTAGTCTTCCTAAACCCAAGGCCCCTATGTCTTTTTTGAGCACACTTGCTCCCAAGCAACTAAGTGCAGTCTCTTTCTTTCTTCTATTCTAGACCATAGGAAGGTCTTTTGGATATGCTCAATTTTTTGATAAATATTTACTAGTAATTTGAAAAGGGACATAAAAACACTAGGATACTTTGAAGAATAGATTTGATGATTTAGGCTTATAGTAACACGTATTAGTCTTCTATATTTTTAATATTAAATAAACATTGTTATGTGTCTTTAAATATACCAAAATTTTATGTTTCAAATTATATAATCTTAAGGTAATTAAATTATATATTAAGTTTTAATTTTAGAAATATAAAAAATAGATCAGTAAAAAGAGAGTATAAAAAATACATCAATAAAAACTTTTCAAAACATGTCAAGGTTTATGGAAAAATAGACTATACATCTAAAATAAACATGGTCTTGTTCAAGGAAAATACAACTTCTAAATAATTTCATATACCTATTTGAGTATTTTGGCTAACTATTATACACAATTCTAGTTCATTTGAGCAATTATTGGTATGTTAATATTGAGCTTATTAATATTTGAATTAAGTATATCAATACCAAACTTGTAAGCCATAAGAAAAATATAAAATTATGTAAATATTCTCCTCACTTCTTTTGATAAGTCCCTATTAAATGCAAAATATTAAAGTTGGAATTTAAAGTAAAGCCAAAGATTTTATACTTTCAAGAATAAACTAACTAACTAAAGCAATTCTTCAATCTAATATACCACAAATGATTTAGATTAACTTCACTAAAAGTTTCAATAATCAGGTTTTCAAAAGAAGATAAACTAACCAAAGCAAATTTATAGGATGGTTGGCATTAAAACATGGTTAGGAAATCATCAAGGAAACTTTTCAAACTTGCTTAGCAACAAAACATGACTAAATATGTGATTTACTATATTTGGTCACTCATATACATTACAAGTTAAAGGACATAGACAAAACTTGATCAAGTGCTTTCTCAAAAGTAGCTTCTAATGTTAGGCTCTCCATGCTAAAATATTAATAGAGGATCCAACTCTAGACTTTCATATATTCATACTCAATACCAATTGGGATCTTTGAGCATATATTCCTATTTTTTATTCATGTTATGGGTTATAGTAAATTGAGTAAAATTATATTTATATAGAACTTTAACAAAGAATGTTGATATGCATTGACCAACATGCTAATGTTAGTCCTTCAAAATTTTGTAGACCAATGAATATACAATTGAACTTACAAATCTACATTTACTAGAATTGTTACCAAGATCAAATTCTCATGAGAATATGAAAGAGGAAACTAGCTCTTAAGTTCATTCCAATATTTTCATCTCTAATAAATGATATTCCACAAGTTCATGAAATTTTTAATTCCTCTTTTAATTAATATAGGATTTAATGTGAAATAAATCCCATCTAAGGAAGAATAAAATAATATTATATAGCACTTAAGATATCACTTGGAAGGGAAAAATATAGGGATTTACTTGTTATTGTCCACATAGGATTAGGGTGTCCATCAATGCTCAATCTTGTTTCCTTGACCTCACCTTTCAATATATTATCTTCCAAAGCCATTTTTGCTACAATACCCAACACTATGCCTATTGGTGTCCCACTATCTCTTTTGACATGACCATAGAAGACCCATTTATTTTAATATATTAAGTGGAGAGTAGTAAGATATGGATTTAAAATTTAACATTGGAAGATATATTTAAGACATCAATGGTGACATATATTAATAAATCTAAGTTAGGTGCTCATGAAGGATTTGGAATATGTGAAAATAATCCCAACAAAGGACAAGACAAAAAGCACACAAATATTAGGATGTAAATGGTTGTATATAATGAAATAATAACCTTATTGGTGGAGATAAGTGGATGAATCTCATTAGGAACAACCAAAGAAGGTAAAACTATATTTAGGAAAAATTAAAATGGAATAATTTCCAAATAGATGAAGTTAAGGTAAAAAGTAGTGGAGGAAATAAATTTTATGTTGTAAGAAATAACCTCATAAAGAATGAAGAAAGGGTGTGGGGTTAAAGGAAATGGTATAGAGGAAGTGAGTTTCACATTGGAGGCAATGAATTTAACCAAAGAGGAGGTAGAACAAAAAGGATAGGTCTAAAGAAGCAATCACTGCTGCCAATGATTCCTTATGAATTGTTATATGAGTTTATAAGGGGAATGTGTTCTTAGATTTTATCTCCCAAGGAAATTCTATAAAGGAAAAATCAACCTTGTTACCAATTATTAGATGGGGAAAAGGATTAGATATCCATAGAAACATATCCACTATAGGAAATAGAGTTACAAAATACCCATTATGTTTGAACATATCTAGTGGCCAACCATGACAAATTTTGAAAATGAATCCTTTATTAAACTATATAATTACTTTATAATTTATATAGTAAATACAAAATGAATATAAAATCAACACTTATTCAATGATCGTTTGACAACTACATTATTAGAAGAATTTATCAAAGCATATTCTATGTTTACATAACTTTTATAGAAGAATATAAGTTAAACATATAATGGATAAGGACATGATGTATATAGAGTGGTTTTAAATAGTTTTCTTTACGTAGATGTTTCTCGACATATAAAGTACAATATTGTTAGCATCAAGTCATTAGAGGCTTACAACTACAAGTACACCTACTAGGCCTAGACGTATGGTATTCAAACCATGGTGTGCATTTTATCGCCTATTGATATCATGAATTCCCTTAGTCATAGGTATTGTTTCTATAGCTATGATAGTCATCCCCCATCAAAAGGAAGCTCCTCCAATGGCTCACAACCTTGGGTTTGAATTCTACCCATTCTAAAACATTTTCATACTTAATCATGGTGCACAATATGAACAACTAATTCCTATTGGAAAAAATAATAATAACAATAAAAGTGAAGTATATTATCAACTAGAATGTATATTTATACTAGCATGACCTAACATATTATTACGCAAGTCGTTGATTAGATAAAATCTAAGGCATGGGTTCCTGGTTATGAGGTTAAACAAATTTGGCACCAACTAAATATTTTTCAACATCTTGCTTTATTTTATTTTATTTTTTATTATGATATTTAAAAATGAAATGCCATAAAATCCTGGAGCAAAATATTCCAATGTCATAGGAATAATACATTGGTACAACGTTATCATATATTGATACAATGTTTTTCTTCTTTTTTCAATGAAGTAAACCTTTTGTAAAATACCACATTTTTAAGGAATGACATGTTTAGCTGATATATGCAATAAAATTCAATGGAATTGTGTACATGGTGTCATGTTTCACATTTTTATTAAATCTTGACAATGGATTTTACACTTTTAGTTTGTAATGTATCTTTCCACATGCTTGACTAGAAAAATTATATTTTTTAATGGAGATGCTAAGAAAAAAATCACCTTGTGTTTTCCCCCTCTTAGCCAAATAACTTTGACTTACTATACATGTACCTGCTATTCAAATATTTCAAACTTGAAATCCAAATTTGCAACCCTAGTTACCTCTATAATTTATTATGTTACGTGGTTTCTTTTGGTATCATTGCTAGTTTAGTTACTAATAAGTATTTTTAAAATTGATTTAACTACATCATTTATTTTGTTAAGTTTATACCCTCTAATAAGATGGTCTTTAAATCTTACCTAACCTTTATAGGTTTATTAAAGATAGCTAACTATGAACATGTGGAAAATAAGTAGTTTTTTACATTGATTTTGTTTTAATGACACTCCTAAATATAATTACAATAAAAATAGTAAAATATCAAACTTTAAAACTCAATTTATGTTTATTAGTTTTTAATTTAAGAATGAACATAATCTTTATCATATTTGATACCTTTTTTGAGATGATATTATTTATAATAATATTATCTTTAAGAATATATATTTTTTGGTAAGTTAAAATTTTTATTAAAATGGGGTATTTGAAAGGCGCCCCAACGCCTTGTACAACAAAGGATCAGAGAGGAAAAACCTTCGAGGAACCCAAAAAAGGAACTAAAATAGAGAGGCAAACAGTCACCAAACCAGAAAGGACAAAATCCTCTGAAGGAAAAGAACAAAACATGACAGGCATACAGCCAACAAAACTAAAGAGGATAGAAACCTCCAAAAGAAAGGAACAACATATGAGGAAAAAACTACAGAAGCAAGAGGACCAGCAGGCCAACTCAAAAGGGTGCGTCAGTCTACATTGGCGATGCAACAATAACCTCTAGCATGGCATCCTTCACATCATCATTTAGAGCATCCTTTGGGGCCTCGACGCAAGATTCCTTCATGATTTCCATGATGTCCTCGTATTTAGCATCAACTTTGACGTTAGAAGGTCCCTCTACAATAGAGATGGCAGGAATATCCTCTAAAGCATCATAGAAAAATAGAAGGTTGAACGCTTGACGTTGTTCCTTGAGCTTTGAAATTGTCTTTCCAATAGCCACATGAGCACATTCCAAGTGGTCAATAGTAACAAAGGTGGCATGGACAACAAGCTTATGTAGGTATTTTTCAACAATACCTTACACACACATATATATTTTTGAAATTATCTTTAAGAATATAAATAAACTATTATCATCTAGTTTTACACACACACATATATACACAAATTTTAGTAATTAAAAATATTAATATTAGATAATATATTATTGTAAGAATAACAAAAATTACAATAGGTTTTTATTATAGATCCTATGAGTACTTGTTCAATAAAAAAATGAGGTGTAGATGATTTGCCTATGTTAGGATTTGGAGATGTGTGATGTTAAGGCATGGACTTCGTAAGTTCTTTAGGCTCTAACTTAATTTCTTTAGGATTAGAGTAGGATTTATTTTCTAGTGTTTTGATTAATTTACAAAAGGGATAAGGGGTCAAGGTGGCCTCATCAAACATGTCATTTCAATATGCCTTAGTAAAATCCAATTTAAATAAATCATTCAGAAAAATGGTAGTACTATGAGGGTAGGGAAGATATAAATAGCACCAAAGCCCATCATAAGAAAATCTACATGTATGGAAGCAATAGAAGGAAGTTTTGATATTAAATCTAGAAATACAAAATATTAAAGAAAATATAGAAATTTTGAAAGGAAAATTACTTATTTTCTAATTCCTAGGGACTCATACCTCCATTAAGGATATTTGGAGTGGGTAGCAAGAAGATGAAGAATTAAATGGGCATACAAAATCATAGTTTACCCAGTGGTTTACTTCATAGTTACTTTATGCAACAAAGAATATTGGAAAATAATAGTTTAGAAAGGCCCTTGGTTATGTAAAAATATCAAAATATATATGAAATATTGGTACACAAGATTTAAATCTGGAAAAGAAATACCTCTCAAGGCCTAGTTTGAATTTACCTCTATGAACTACTATATGAATGTTTCTCAATTTATGTCTTTAATTTTATTATAAACTTCATACAAAATATTATTGACATGGAAAAGATAATGTGAGCCACAAAAATGGAGAACTTTGCAAGAATTTGCATTGACCTAGATCTAGCCAAACCCCTGTAAAGAATGATCACAAAGGAGATGAAAAGCCTATCATGCACACAAAAGTAGATTACAAAAATATACTATTCTATTGTATATGTTGTTATGAGTATGGGCATATATTTAGAGATTGCCTAAAGCTCCCAAAACTTATCAAAAGAAATTATCGGTTCAAGAAGCCATATATATAATATTTCAAAATCCTAAATGTAAGAAAATGGTTCTACCAAAGAGTGGGAGAAATATTTTCTAAAGATTCAATTTAAATCTTAAGCAAGTATGATGGCAAGCCGGGATTCACACTAACAAATTCACAGTAATTTCACAGAATTTTGTTTTTTTCATTAAATTTCTTAATACAGATATACAGCAGTCATTCCAGGCATACAGCTTCACTTCCCCCAATCCCGAACTTCACCATCCCTTTCCCATACAAATTTTCCCCGTTTTAATGTGGTCTCGGCCTTCCCTGCAATTAATGCTCCCGCCCAAAGACCAATTCGAATTTCATCTTCCCTCCGTTGAAATTTCAAGATTTTCCTTTCCTTTTGTTTTCTGCCATAAATGGCAACTGTCCGATCCATCCAGAGCCTGCATTCATGGCTTCCCATACCCTGCACCCGCCGTTTTAATCTGACCGTCTTTAAGTACCGTTGTCTCCGCCATTAAGTCTTTCACCCGTAACTACGGTTTCTCCGGAAACAACATTCCAAGATACTTAAACTTGGTCGACATCTATATCTCTCTCCTCCGATTACGTGGCCCTCATCCTTTTGATCTGTTACAAGTGTGTCTCCACGTGTCAAATTTAACTCTATCCCCCACCGGTCGTGTTGCCTTTAAGACACGTGGCAACCACGTGTCTATTTCACCCTGTCCGACCGTCCGCGTGTTCACTTCAGTTTGACCTTTTCTTGGGCCGCGATATCGTGACATGTCGCGATATCGCGACCCAACTGACGTCCGCCCTCAGCTTTGAAACAAAGTCGCGATATCGCGACGTCGCGATATCATGACAAAAGTACGTCCTGCACTTGTCTCTGCCTTTGACGTCGCGAAATCGTGACGTGTCACGAAATCGCGACGCGTCACGATTTCGCGACTCCAACCCCCACTCCTTGCAACAACTTCAACATGGTCGCGATATCGCGACGAAACTTGCTCCGCCTTTGCTATAGCAAATGAGGTCGCGATTTCGCGACATGAAATCGCGACATGTCACGATTTCGTGACCTCACACCAAATTTTGCCTTAGTTCCTTTAACAACTTCCCTTTCTGTCTTACGACATCTCCTTCCCCGAAAAAGAACCAAATTGCTTCAAAAATACAAGAACTTTAAAGAAAAATTAAAAGATGCAAGATTGCTCATACTTTCACCGGATGCTCCTGCATCAGACACCCGGGGTAGATTAGAAGTGACCCTCACTTCTGTTTTGTTGGGGGAAGACCCAATCGGTCAACCTCCGCCTCCGATACCCAAGTTGCATCTTCAATAGGCCTGCCTTTCCACTTGATCAAATACTCAGTATACTGTTTATTCCTGGTGCTTCTGCCTTCACGAGTATCCAATACTTCCTCGGCCTCATCTGTGCTTGGAGTAGATGCTGGAATTTGCCATAATTCTGGACTTTGCATTTCTGTACCTTCTCCCTCATGATATTCCACTAAATCTGAGATATTAAAAATTGGTGAAATATCAAGCCAACTTGGCAATTCCACTTCATACGCATTTCCTGACTCTCGCTTTCCCAATATTCTGCATGGTCCAAACCTTTTCATTTTCAATTTATTATAAGTCTTGGCAGGAAATCTCTCCTTCCTGAGATGCACCATGACCTCATCTCCTACCTTGAACTCCTTGAACCGCCGCTTCTGGTCCGCCCTCTCCTTATATTGAGTATTCATCTTCACAATTTGTTTCCTTACTTCTTCATGCAGACTTTTCATATGTTCTCGCAAATTCTTCTCGCCTCGGCACTACACTTTTCTTTCCCTGTCCAACTTTCTCGGTTCGGACACATTCCTCGGCCGTGTCCATATATTATCCGGAACGGAGATTTATCCGTGCTTTTATTAACCGAACTGTTATACGCAAATTCTGCCTGCGGTAAAACTAAATCCCATCCCTTGGGCTGATCTCGCTATCAAACACCTCAATAGATTACCCGAGGCTTCGTTCACCACCTCTCGTCCGTCCGTCGGTCCGTGGGTGGTATGCGAAACCGAATTTCGGGTCTGTTTTCATCTTCTTCCACAGAGTTCTCCAAAAGTATCCAACAAACTTGGTATCTCTATCGAAACTATGCTTCTTGGCAGACCGTGAAGTCTAACCACTTCCTTGAAGAACAACCCTGCAATGTGAACTGCATCACTGGTCTTTTGGCAGGGGATAAAATGTGCCATTTTGGAGAATCGATCAACCACCACAAATACAGAGTCATTTCCTCTTTGTGTCCTCGGTAATCCAAGGATGAAATCCATGCTTATGTCTTCCCATGGCCTCTCCGATACAGGTAATGGCTGGTACAGTCCTGTGTTTTGCCTTGCACCCTTTGCCATCTGGCATATTCTGCAACTCTGCACAAACTTTCGCACATCTTGCTGAAGTTGTGGCCAGTAGTAATTTTCCTCCACCAGTGCAATGGTCTTATCCCGACCAAAATGCCCAGCCAGTCCTCCGCTGTGCTTTTCTTTGATCAAGTTCTCCCGCATAGAGCTCCTTGGAATGCATAATTTGCTTCCCTTGAACAACATTCCATCTTGGATTAGGAAATCCAACCATTTTGTTCGGTCCACCGTAACAGGTGTTAAGCAAGCCTTCCGAAGCTTCGCAAAATCCGGATCTGCGAGGTACAAACCCTTCGGTTCTTCAAACCCCACTACTTCCACTGTCAATCTAATCGGCAAAGTCCGCCTTCCGCTCAAGGCATCTCGCAACTCGTTCGACTTCCCACTTCGTGCTTCAAGCACAAAGGTATAACTTTGGAGGAACTCCACCCATTTCATGTGCCTTTGATTCAGTTTTGTCTGACTGTTAATGTATTGCAAAGCCTGATGGTCAGTAAATAGAACAAACTCCTTTGGCAATAAATAGTGTCTCCACTTTTTCATAGCCTGAACTATAGCATAAAATTCTTGGTCATAGACCGAATACTTTTTCCGAGCATCATTTAACTTCTCACTAAAATAAGCAACTGGCTTGCCTCCTTGACTCAGTACAGCCCCTATTGCACTGCCACTGGCATCACAGTCCACCTGAAATACCTTGTTAAAGTCTGGAAGTGCCAAAACAGGCTGTTCTGTAACTTTTCTCTTTAATGTATCAAAGCTCCTTTCAGCCCCTGATGTCCATTTGAACTCCTTTTTATCTCCCCTCATTGTCTCTGTGAGAGGTGCACAAATACTGCTGAAATTCTTTATGAACTTCCTGTAGAAGCTGGCCAAACCATGAAAAGATCTTACTTCTGTTGTGCTTCTTGGGGTAGGCCATTCAATGATGGCTCTTACCTTTTCGGGGTCCATTTTCAGTCCTTCTGCTGAGATTACAAACCCCAGGTAAACCAATTCTTTCTTGACAAAATTACATTTTTTTAGATTTATTAATAACTGTTCTTCTCGCAGTTTTTCAAAGACCCTCCTGATATGCATCAGGTGTTCCTCCAGGGTCCTGCTGAATATCAATATATCATCTAAATAAACAATAACAAACTTTCCCAGGAACTCCTTCAGTACTTCATTCATCAGCCGCATGAAAGTACTTGGTGCATTGGACAGCCCAAATGGCATGACCAACCACTCATACAAGCCCTCTCTTGTCTTGAAGGCTGTCTTCCACTCATCTCCCTCCCGAATACGGATCTGATGATAACCGCTTTTTAAGTCAATCTTTGTGAAGTATTCAGCTCCACTTAAACAGTCCATGATATCATCCATTCTTGGCAACGGGAATCTGTACTTAATAGTGATTTTGTTGATGGCCCGTGAATCTGTACACATCCTCCATTCCCCATCCTTCTTTGGCGCCAGCACTGTAGGTACTGCGCATGGACTCAAACTTTCTCGAATCAGTCCCTTTTCTAATAATCCTTGGACTTGTCTATTTAATTCCTCAGTCTCCACAGGTGTCATCCTGTGTGCAGCTTTATTTGGCAAGCTTGACCCCGGTACTAAATCTATATGATGGCTAATTTTCCTCACAGGGGGTAAACCCTCAGGCACATTGTCCGACACAATATCTGGAAATTCCTCCAGCAGATTTAGGACTTCTGCTGGGGTATCCTGGCATTCCTTCCTCCTAACTCTAGGGATTATTGCATAACATAAATGTTCATGCTTCAACCCGTCCAGGAACTTCCTCCCCTCAACTAAACAGACTCTGGAATTGTTACATACCTTTTCATCCGCATCCTTCAAGGGCTTTAGTTTATGGCGTACACCATTTTTTGTCAATGAGTAGGTGTTGGCACGGCCATCATGCACTGCACTCCGGTCAAACCGCCGGGGCCTTCCCAAAGAACATGTGGCAAGCATCCATGGGCGGGATGTCACACAGGACCTCATCACAATAATTTCCAATGTTAAATTTAACGAAACACTGCTCATTGACCAAAGCTTCGTGGTCCTTCTGTAACCATGCGACCCGATATGGGTGTGGGTGCTTCTTCCTTTCTAACTATAGCTTTGTAACCATTTCCTCAGAAACCAGGTTATCCGTGCTACCATTATCAATAATGATATTGCAAACCTTGCCCGCACATTTACATCTGGTGCGGAATAAACTTCTTCTCTGGTCCGTGTCCTTCTCCTCATTCAACAGGACTCTTCTTACAATCATTGTTTCTCCCCTCTCCGCTTCTTCGGAATGCTCAGACTCAGCGTCTTCCTCGGCCACAGCAGCTCTGGCCGGACCCTCAGGCCTCTTGTTCGTTCTTTCCCGGTGTTGTGGGCACTCGAATGCACGATGCCCTTCTTCACCACAATGGAAACATGTTCCACGGAATACTCCCCTTCCAAATCCCCGTCCAGATCCACCCCGTCCTCTTGGGTAACTGTTCTGGTCTCGGGGCTGATAAACATCTTCCTCTCTTTGATCTTGGTTACCACTGGCTTCACCAGTCTTCTTCGGGTCCTTATACTTTTCTCCACCGGTCCTCCCACCGGCTCTTCCACCACGGCCCCTTCCTCTTTGTTTGCCTTCAAACCGCCTATTCAGCTTTTTCTTCTACCTTTAAGGCAAACCGATAAGCATCCTCAATGGTGCTTACCCGAACTAGGCTCAGCTCTTCCTGGATGCCGAGTCTCAACCCATTGATATAACGGGCTACCTTTTCCTTGTTTGCCTCCAAATGCCCTGTTCTAATAGAAATCTTGTAAAACTCTTCGGTGTACTCTTGGACGAGCTTCTGTTTGTCTGTCTCAAACTCTGCATCTTTCTTAACAGATCCAACTCGTAGTCTATCGGGATGAACTGTCTTTTCAGCTTCTCCACCATTTTGTCCCATCTGGTTATTCTCTCCTTCCCTCGTCTGTTCCTCTCCAACCGTATCCCCTCCACCAAATGCTGGCATGACCCTTCAACTTGGTCTTAGCAAATCTGACCCGATTAGGGTCCTCAACCTCCTCGTACTCGAAATACTCCTCTAAATCATTTATCCAATCAATTACTTCTTCTGGATTCAAGTTACCCGAGTACGTGGAAACCTCCATTTTTGGTTGCTTTCCAATCTGAGAGATGGCCTTGTATAACCGAGCTTGTGCAGGGTCCATAGCCTCTTCCTCCTCCTCAGATTGGTCTTCCTCTTCAACTTCGTCCTCACTTTCCTCATCCCTTTCGGGCTCGTGCCTTCTGCGTAACTCCGCTTGTAGGGCTTGAACTTGCCTCTGCAAGGCTCGGAAGTCTTCGGACAGAACCACATTTCCTACTCTGCCACTGTTCCTTCGTGGAGGCATTGTATTTTATTTTATTTAAAAAAAAAAAAATCTTTCCTCCCACAGATCCTGGTGTAACTGCCTCTCTCCGGCGATCTGCTACACACTCAGGAGCTCCCGCTCTGATACCACTTGATGGCAAGCCGGGATTCACACTAACAAATTCACAGTAAATTTGTTTTTTTTCATTAAATTTCTTAATACAGATATACAGCAGTCATTCCAGGCATACAACTTCACTTCCCCAATCCCGAACTTCACCATCCCTTTCCCATACAAATTTTCCCCATTTTAATGTGGTCTCGGCCTTCCCTGCAATTAATGCTCCCGCCCAAAGACCAATTCGAATTTCATCTTCCCTCCATTGAAATTTCAAGATTTTCCTTTCCTTTTGTTTTCTGCCATAAATGGCAACCGTCCGATCCGTCCGGAGCCTCGCATTCATGGCTTCCCATACCCCGCACCCGCCGTTTTAATCCGACCGTCTTTAAGTACCGTTGTCTCCGCCATTAAGTCTTTCACCTCGTAACTACGGTTTCTCCGTAAACAACATTCCAAGATACTTAAACTTGGTCGACATCTATATCTCTCTCCTTCGATTACGTGGCCCTCATCCTTTTGATCTGTTACAAGTGTGTCTCCACGTGTCAAATTTAACTCTATCCCCCACCGGTCGTGTTGCCTTTAAGACACGTGGCAACCACGTGTCTATTTCACCCTGTCCGACCGTCCGCGTGTTCACTTCAGTTTGACCTTTTCTTGGGCCGCGATATCGCGACATGTCGCGATATCGCGACCCAACTGACGTCCGCCCTCAGCTTTGAAACAAAGTCGCGATATCGCGACGTCGTGATATCGCGACAAAAGTACGTCCTGCACTTGTCTCTGCCTTTGACGTCGCGAAATCGCGACGCGTCGCGATTTCGCGACTCCAACCCCCACTCCTTGCAACAGCTTCAACATGGTCGCGATATCGCGACCCCTTCGCAACTTAAGACTCGGCCAACCCAACCGTCGTGATATCGTGACGTCGCGATATCGCGACGAAACTTGCTCCGCCTTTGCTATAGCAAATGAGGTCGCGATTTCGCGACCTCACACCAACTTTTGCCTTAGTTCCTTTAACAACTTCCCTTTCTGTCTTACGACATCTCCTTCCCCGAAAAAGAACCAAATTGCTTCAAAAATACAAGAACTTTAAAGAAAAATTAAAAGATGCAAGATTGCTCATACTTTCACCGGATGCTCCTGCATCAAAGTAGCAAGGATGGTTCTCTTCCCATGGACAATTATGCATTTAAAATGGATATAAACAATATAATAAATATATGTGATGGACTTTATAGGAGAAATGGTGATGGAATTAATGAGAATTGAATAGGTTTTTAAAGTCAATGAAAGTTTGAAAGAAGACCTTTTACCTAATAAATTATATGTAAATTCAAGACAAGACCAAAAATTGAACCTTTAGTTTAGTAGCAAAAGGTCATAAGATACTAGCCCATAGAAAAGATGTAGAAGTAGCAACCACGAATTATGCAAAAGGAGATATGCCTAAAGTAGTTTTAGGGTTACATACACAATTAAATGGTATAGTAATAGAATAGAAAAATTATTATCCTACATAATTAAGATTATTTTTTAGATTAACAAGATAGATAGCCCCTCTAGATAAAGGATGCTAAAGGAAGCTATTAGCAACCTAGGGGTGGATATTATTTTATCACAAAAGAGTAAAATTTTAGTAGAATCAATGGATAACTTTCTCCTATCTATTATAAATTAGCTAGTATATTAGTTTTTTACTATAAGGATTAGCAGGGGTTCTAGCCATTTGTTGATACCTTGAAAATCTATTATTGAAGATGCATAGACTTAAATTAATCTGATCTCGTTCTAGTGAGCTATTATGAAGCATACACCTTATTTGATCTTACTAACATAAATGGAACTACTATAAAGGACAATAAGAGTGCTCTAATATTAGAATAGGTATGCACAAGGAAGAACTATCTCAATAAGGATAGATTCTTGAAGGGAATTCAACTTAATCCTTAAAGCATTTAAAAATAATGGATATTTGGTATCTACTTTAGATATAGACTAATTAGGAACTTCTAAAACTCAAATTCAACTATATGATATTTACATAAGAAAAGGCTTCTTCATATTGACCAGTATAAGGAATAAAAATGTATTACCATGAAAAGCTTATACAAATTCATGATAATATTTGTTGGACATTTTGAGGAGTGTTTGTTGTCATTGATGTCAAAAGCATTGTTGTGCTATGTTCGTCATCTTTGAGGACATTAAGTGTTTCCTCCAAAAGCAAGAAGGTCTTGAAAAGCAATAGGTTATAATATTTATTTTTAAATATTATATACCCAGGAGGGTTCAAAGAATAAAGAACCAAGGAAGGAGAAGCAAAGTCAAATTAAATAATAATATTTTATTATTATTATTTTGGATCAAAAACCGAGTTTAAAAAGATTAAGGATCAAGTTGAAAAGACCCACAAGAGGATTTAATTTAAATTAAAATATTTTAATCTTTGATTAAAATTTTAATTTAAATAATAATGGATGCTAAGGTTAAGTTAAATATTTATTTAATATTTAAATTAACTTTAAATATTCGAATTCAAATAAAATTTGAATAATCGTCGACGTGGGAACAAGCTAAGGGTTGCATATAAATAATGCCAAAGTTGGCATTTGGAAGATCATCCATGCGATTTGTATTTTGGCTCGTGCAAAAGAGAAGTGTAATTTTTGCATGTGTATTCGAGCAAAGGAAAGGACAAAGGGTAATAGCCTCCAAAAAATATTCGAAGTCCCTCATAGCTGAGTTGGCAGCCAAGGGCTGCGTAAGACACGTGTTAGGCGCCTGGTGCAGGTTCGAATCCCGCGCACGCCATTTTGGTTGAAGGAGGTTCACATTTTGAGTTTGCACCATTCGAGGGAGAAGGTCAAAGGCACGCTCATGCCTTTTGGCTCTTGTGGAGCCACGCAGCCTAGTTGGTGGGTGCGAGCGCTATGGAAGCGCTTGGGGGAGAACCAACGGCGGTTCGAATCCCGCCAAGGCCTTTTGGGCAGCACTATTGAGGTATGCGCATTGTGAGGTTTGATTTGGCTTGCGAAAAATAAAAAGGGAAAATATTTTTTGTTTCAAGGGTTTATGTTGATTAAAGTTTTTGCATAATTAATTTGATTATAAGTTGTTTAGGGGAGTTAAAAGGGAATGCAAAACTTTGATTTCTGGATTGAATTTTTAAGTGTTTAAGGAGTTATAAGGGAGTAAGGAAAGTTTATTTTTGAGATTCAAGGGTGTTGGAATATTATTTTAAAAGTTGGAGATTATAAGGTGTATTTGGATATTATTTTTGTATTGAAGAAATATTTTTGAAGAAGTGTTAGGGTGATAATTCTTGTCATCTAACCTTTGTGCTTGGCAAGGAAAGTGGTTATAATTGAGACAGGTTTTGAAGTCTAATCTTCATCAAGTAAAAGGTATGGGCATATTCTTCCTTAGTTGAAATAATTGATTGGTTGAGATTTTCTGAAAACAAGATTGGAGTGAAAAGGATTTGGTTAAGTTTTCCTTTGTGAGTTTGTTGAGTTGATGAGTTTTCTGAAATAGAAGTAAATGCTATAAACCTTGTTTGATAAGCATTGTTGGAGATTTTGAGTGAGTGAATGCATATCTCATTGTTGTGTGATTGAGATCCCTTGTTGTTGAGTTTGAATATTGGATTAGGGTTTGAAAGATCATGAGTATCATTGTTATATGAGTTATAAGCATTGTTGTTGAAGTGGTTGGTTGAGTGAAGAACTTGAACTAGGGTTTGCAAAGATCATGAGTATCATTGTTATGTGAGATTGTTTGATAAGCATTGTTGTTGAAGTGATTGATTGAGTGAAGAACTTGAGCTAGGATTTGCAAAGATCATGAGTATCATTGTTATGTGAGATTGGTTGATAAGCATTGTTGAAAATTGAGTGAGTGTTATAAGTTTGATGGTTTGTGAAAGGTATTTATTGAGTGATTGGTTGAGTAGAGTTGGTTGAGCCTAGTCAAGTGGATGTGTTGAGGTGATAGTTCAAGTTCTATGAAACAAATTGTTCTATATTCTAAATTGATTTGAGAAAGTGATTGAGTGTTTATGAGTGTGAAACATATTGAGTCTCTAACAATTCTCTATATGTTTATGGTAAAAAGAGATTGAAAGTTTAGTTTATGAGGTGAATAGATTCTAAAAAATTCTATATGTTGAAAGAGAGAATTAAAAGGATTGAACATTGTTGTGAATGTGAAGCATATTGAGTCTCTAACAATTCTCTATATGTTTCTATGAGATTGGACAAGTTCTAGTGAGGACTTGTTGAGAAGTTTGAAACAAATAAATTGACAAGTTCTAGAGACGCTTAAGGACAAGATTTGGACAAGTTCTAGAGAGGACTTGTGGATAGATTAGTGTGAGCTTTTGAGAAAGCTTACAAGGAAGATTTGAGATAAGTCTTTGAGAAGACTTGTGAGTAGAGTTGATTGATTTATTTGTTCAAACCTTGAGTTAAGGTTTGGGGTAGATCCAGCAGAGTTGATTTGTGATTAAGTCAAGCTTTGTGTTAAGGCTTGAGGACAGAGATTGAGGATAGATTTGTGCTAGACCAAAGGACTATGTTTAGTGCAGATTTGAGGATAGATATTGAGGATAGATTTGTACTAGACCAAAGACTATGTTTAGTGCAGATTTGAGGATAGAGTTTGGTGAAGATTTGAGGATAAGTTTGTGCCAGACCAGAGATAGAGTTTGAGCAGATTTGTGCTAGATCGAAGGACTATGTTTAGTGTAGATTTGAGATAGAGCTAAGAGCAAGCTTTGGAGGTGATAGAGTATAGAGGATGATAGTCTCTAGTGGATAGAGATCCATCAGCCAGGGTAGTGAGGATAGGTCTTCTGAGTGAGGATAGGAGTCTTTAGTGGATAGAGATCCATTAGCCAATGTAGTGGAGGTAACAATTCTTCTAGAAGATCACCAGCCAGAGTAGAGGAGAAAGGAGTTCTCCTATGGATAGAGATCCATGAACTTGATTAGGGGATTGGTGTCTCCTTTGGATAGAGGTCCATAAACATTGTAATAGGGAAAGGATTCCCAAGAGATTGATTGAGAAAATTTTAGTGAAATATTTTCTCCGTGGAGTAGCCCACATTGGGTGAACCACGTTAAATTGGTGTCTCTATTGTGTGTGGTGATTTATGCATTGCTTTGATTACTATTGTTGATATTGCTATCTATACATTGCATAATATTGATTGGAAAGAAAAGTAAAAAGTGGTCTTATACTGTTCACCCCCCTCTCAGTATAAGCTTGTGTTCTTCAATTGGTATTAGAGCGGGTTCCTTCGAAAGAGTTTAACAACTTGAAGGAAAAGCTTACAAGAACACAATGGATTCTAAGAATGGGTCCTCAGATAATTCAACACTAGTATTTTATGGAAGCGATTATGTATTTTGGAGTATGAGAATGAAGATCCACCTGATGGCACTTGGCAATGAAATTTGGGAAGTAGTTGAAAATGGATACATACCACCAACTACTCCACCTATAGATAAATATGGTAAGCTTCTACATCATTACAATTCAAAAGCAATGAATGCAATTTTGAGAGGTTTGCATAGAATAAAGTTCATAAAAGTTATGCATTGCAAATATGCAAAAGGAATTTGGGATAAGTTGCAAAGCATATATGAAGGAGATAAAAGTGTCAAAAAGGCAAAGATACGAAATCTCAAAGGACAATTTGAAGAATTAAGAATGAAGGATGAGGAAAACATTAGTGCTTATCTACTTCATGTAGATGAGGTTGTTAATGCCATGCAAGGACTTGGACTTGAGATTGAAGAATCGGATGTTTGTGATAAGATCTTAAGATCTCTCCCAAAAAGATTTAGTGAAAATATTTCTGCTATAGAAGAATCAAAATATGGTGATTCTTTGACAAGAGATATGTTACTTGGTATTCTTACAACTTTTGAGATAAGAACAAAAGAGGAACCTAATATCCGAAAGGAAGCAACCTTCAAAGCTACTAAGAAGACAAAGGGCAAGAAGTCAGATTCAAGCAATGAGTCATCCAATGATGAAGAAGCAAATTATGGCAAAAAGAATAAGGATTCAAGAAGATTTAAAGATGCAAAATCTGTTAGATGTTTCAATTGTGGAAAGTATGGTCACTATGCAACTGATTTTCAAGAAGCTAGAAATGGCAATGATGAAGAAAAATAGGATCATAAGAACAGGGAATCAGAAAAATATAGGTACCAAAAGAAAGGCAAGGATGGACAAGGCAGACAAGGAAAGAAGTTCTTTCAAAGACAAAAGAGGAGCTACTATGCAGACAAGGCAAGTAAGTACTCAAGTGATAGTGATAATAGTTTCTCAGATAATGATAAAGATGAAGTTCTATTTCTGATAGAAGAAAAAGAAGAAGTTAAGAAAAGGTCACCAATAATTCTCAAGTGTTTTAGATGTGGTAATTTTGGACATCTTGAAGATAGTTGTACAAAGAATGGTTTTAGTTTTAGTGATGATGAATATGAAGATACACTTGAAGGACCAGAAGAGAATATTCTAATGGCACTAGAAGAAGAAGGAGGTGATCCTATAGAAGACAAGTCAGAAGAGAATGAAGATGTTTTCAAAGGCAAACAAATAGAGGAAGAATCAAAAAAAGGAGAAGTTGATCTTGAGGGAGAGCTTATTTATGCTCTTAACACATTAAAGAAGGTAAGAAAGCAAAACTCCCAACTTAAGCTTCAGTTTCAGGAATGTGATGAAGAAAGAGGAAAGCTTATAGAGGATCTAAACAAGTCAATAGCTAAGACAAAGAAGTTCAAGGATAAGTTAGAAGCAAAGGTCTTAGAATGTGAGAGATTAGAACAAGAAGTAGCTCTACTAAGGGAAGAAGTAGAAAAGTCTAAGGATAAGCTACACAAGTTTGGAAAGAGCTCAAAGATCATAGATAAGATGATCAAGGTACAAAGACGATCAACAAACAAAATAGGTCTTGGTTTTGAACAGGCTCAAAAGAAATAAGAAGAAGAGTCAACCTCAAGTTCTGAAGAAGAAGAAACTTCAGAAGAAGATAGTGTAAGAGAAAGTGAGACTTCTGAGGATGAGTTGGACAATAGAAAGTTCAACAAGGAAAGGAACAATGCACAAAGGAGAAACATATGGAACAGGAACCAACACATAGTAAAAGAGACTAAGAGACCAATGAGGTCAAGGCAAGGAAATTTCAATGGATGATGTTTCTCATGTCACAGATTTGGGCACAAAGCTTCACAGTGCAGGACACATGAAAGACAGGAATATGGGAACTTCAGGAACAGGCAGTTATTTCATGGGTATTGCTACTCATGTAATCAGTTTGGTCACAAGGCAATGAATTGTAGGGTTCATGATAGGAATAGATATGGCTTCACCAGGAGAAATCCCAAGATATTTGCACCTTCAAGGAATAACAATATTAAGTGTTACAAGTGCAATAATGATGGACATACAACAAAGTGGTGTAGAGCAGATATTCCAGAACCAAGCATGAACAAGAATAGGAACATGAATATGGACATGAACAGGAATAGGAACATGGACATGAACAGGAATAGGAACACCAAAAGGAACCAGAAGGATCAAGAGAAGAAGATAATGGACAAAGATAAAGATCAGTGCTTGATGGGAGTAGAAATACTCCCACCCCAGAATTAACCACCTCAAGAGGAGGTGGGGGAGGGGCTAAGCTAAGAGTTTCATTCTTAGCCCCGAGCCCCAAAGGTGACCCTTTGCCATTGATGTCAAAGGGGGAGAGATTTGAGTAAGGGGGAGAGATCTAAGTTAGAAGGAAAGCATTCAGTCAGGGGGAGCAGTTTCCCAGGGGAGCAGAAAAAGGTCAAGGAAATGGTAAAAAGTAATTGGGTTGCCATCAATGACAAAGGGGGAGATTGTTGGACATTTTGAGGAGTGTTTGTTGTCATTGATGTCAAAAGCATTGTTGTGCTATGTTCGTCATCTTTGAGGACATTAAGTGTTTCCTCCAAAAGCAAGAAGGTCTTGAAAAGCAATAGGTTATAATATTTATTTTTAAATATTATATACCCAGGAGGGTTCAAAGAATAAAGAACCAAGGAAGGAGAAGCAAAGTCAAATTAAATAATAATATTTTATTATTATTATTTTGGATCAAAAACCGAGTTTAAAAAGATTAAGGATCAAGTTGAAAAGACCCACAAGAGGATTTAATTTAAATTAAAATATTTTAATCTTTGATTAAAATTTTAATTTAAATAATAATGGATGCTAAGGTTAAGTTAAATATTTATTTAATATTTAAATTAACTTTAAATATTCGAATTCAAATAAAATTCGAATAATCACCGACGTGGGAACAAGCTAAGGGTTGCATATAAATAATGCCAAAGTTGGCATTTGGAAGATCATCCATGCGATTTGTATTTTGGCTCGTGCAAAAGAGAAGTGTAATTTTTGCATGTGTATTCGAGCAAAGGAAAGGACAAAGGGTAATAGCCTCCAAAAAATATTCGAAGTCCCTCGTAGCTGAGTTGGTAGCCAAGGGCTGCGTAAGATGCGTGCTAGGCGCCTGGTGCAGGTTCGAATCCCATGCACGCCGTTTTGGTTGAAGGAGGTTCATGTTTTGAGTTTGCACCATTCGAGGGAGAAGGTCAAAGGCACGCTCATGCCTTTTGGCTCTTGTGGAGCCACGCAGCCCAGTTGGTGGGCGTGAGCACTATGAAAGCGCTTGGGGGAGAACCAACGGCGGTTCGAATCCCACCAAGGCCTTTTGGGCAGCACTATTGAGGTATGCACATTGTGAGGTTTGATTTGGCTTGCAAAAAATAAAAAGGGAAAATATTTTTTGTTTCCAAGGGTTTAAGTTGATTAAAGTTTTTGCATAATTAATTTGATTATAAGTTGTTTAGGGGAGTTAAAAGGGAATGCAAAACTTTGATTTTTGGATTGAATTTTTAAGTGTTTAAGGAGTTATAAGGGAGTAAGGAAAGTTTATTTTTGAGATTCAAGGGTGTTGGATATTATTTTAAAAGTTGGAGATTATAAGGTGTATTTGGATATTATTTTTGTATTGAAGAAATATTTTTGAAGAAGTGTTAGGGTGATAATTCTTGTCATCTAACCTTTGTGCTTGGCAAGGAAAGTGGTTATAATTGAGACAAGTTTTGAAGTCTAATCTTCATCAAATAAAAGGTATGGGCATATTCTTCCTTAGTTGAAATAATTGATTGGTTGAGATTTTATGAAAACAATATTGGAGTGAAAAGGATTTGGTTAAGTTTTCCTTTGTGAGTTTGTTGAGTTGATGAGTTTTCTGAAATAGAAGTGAATGCTATAAACCTTGTTTGATAAGCATTGTTGGAGATTTTGAGTGAGTGAATGCATATCTCATTGTTGTGTGATTGAGATCCCTTGTTGTTGAGTTTGAATATTGGATTAGAGTTTGAAAGATCATGAGTATCATTGTTATGTGAAGTGGTTGAGTGAAATAACTTGAACTAGGGTTTGCAAGATCATGAGTATCATTGTTATGATTGTTTGATAAGCATTATTGTTGAAGTGATTGATTGAGTGAAGAACTTGAGCTAGGGTTTGCAAAGATCATGAGTATCATTGTTATGTGAGATTGGTTGATAAGCATTGTTGGAAACAGTTGAGTGAGTGTTCATAAGTTTGGACTAGGGTTTGTGAATAAGGATTATTTCATTGAGTGATTGGTTGAGTAGAGTTGGTTGAGCCTAGTCAAGTGGATGTGTTGAGGTGATAGTTCAAGTTCTATGAAACAAATTGTTCTATATTATAAATTGATTTGAGAAAGTGATTGAGTGTTTATGAGTGTGAAACATATTGAGTCTCTAACAATTCTCTATATGTTTTTATGGTAAAAAGAGAGATTGAAAGTGATTGAGTATTTATGAGTGTGAAACATATTGAGTCTCTAACAATTCTCTATATTTTTTAGGGTAAAAAGAGAGATTGAAAATGATTGAGCATTGTTGTGAATGTGAAGCATATTGAGTCTCTAACAATTCTCTATATGTTTCTATGAGATTGGACAAGTTCTAGTGAGGACTTGTTGAGCATATAGGAAGAGGATAAATAATTAGTGAGGACTTGTTGAGAATTGGACAAGTTCTAGTGAGGACTTGTTGAGAAGATTTGGACAAGTTCTAGAGAGGACTTGTGGACAGATTAGTGTGAGATTTTGTGAAAGATTACAAGGCAGATTTGAGATAAGTCTTTGAGAAGACTTGTGAGCAGAGTTGATTGATTGATTTGTTCAAACCTTGAGTTAAGGTTTGGGGTAGATCTAGCAGAGTTGATTTGTGATTAAGTCAAGATTTGTGTTAAGGCTTGAGGATATATTGAGGATAGATTTGTGCTAGACCGAAGGACTATGTTTAGTGCAGATTTGAGGATAGAGATTGAGGATAGATTTGTGCTAGATCGAAGGACTATGTTTAGTGCAGATTTGAGGATAGATTTTGGTGCAGATTTGAGGATAGGTTTGTGCCAGACCAGAGATAGAGTTTGAGCAGATTTGTGCTAGACCGAAGGACTGTGTTTAGTGCAAATTTGAGATAGAGCTAAGAGCAAGCTTTGGAGGTGATAGAGTATAGAGGATGATAGTCTCCAGTGGATAGAGATCCATTAGCCAGGGTAGTGAGGATAGGTCTTCTGAGTGAGGATAGGAGTCTTCAGTGGATAGAGATCCATTAGCCAGTGTAGTGGGGGTAACAGTTCTTCTAGAAGATCACCAACCAGAGCAGAGGAGAAAGGAGTTCTCCTATGGATAGAGATCCATGAACTTGATTAGGGGATTGGTGTCTCCTTTGGACAGAGGTCCATAAATATTGTAATAGGGAAAGGATTCCCAAGAGATTGATTGAGAAAATTTTAGTGAAATATTTTCTCCGTGGAGTAGCCCACATTGGGTGAACCACGTTAAATTGGTGTCTCTATTGTGTGTGGTGATTTGTGCATTGCTTTGATTACTGTTGTTGATATTTCTATCTATACATTGCATAATATTGATTGGAAAGAAAAGTAAAAAGTGGTCTTATACTGTTCACCCCCCTCTCAGTATAAGCTTGTGTTCTTCAATATCCACCTATATAAAGGATAATATCACTCTTAACATATAGGCACTCAACTAATCATGATCAAATAATTGGTCTATTTTTCTAAGGATTTATATGGACTCTCCCTCCCCCTAGTGATCCCTTTTTTGAGTAGTGAAAATTTGGTATAAGAACTATTATTTTCATAAACAAGGTAATGTTGGAGCTAATCCCCTATCCAAAGGGTACCAACTTAGTTTTATGGTAAAACTAAAGTTCTTTAAATATAATCTCAAATATGAATTAAGGATTTTAAGTACATTTAAAAAAAAAAAAACTTTTAAGATACATAAATGAAGATGATTCATGATAATTTTGAACTCATGAAATCTTCAAAGGCCTTCTAAACCAAGAATTCCATCTTTGATACTTGTATAATAAAGATAAAATTATTTGGATACAAAAATTAATATTGAAGCGACTAAAGGAAGGTTATTGCATGACCAATTTATTCCATGAGATTATTGGTCAATTGATGATCTTAAAAAAATCTAGAAGTAATGGTCAAAGAGAGTAGGATTAAAATAACATAAGAATTTATTTACATAGTCACTTCTAATACCTTCTAAAGAATTGTAGAGTTTTATATGAGGACATCCAAGAGAAAATACTGTGAGTAATCCCTATAGTCATCAAGAAACACCAAAATAAATCACTCGTGGGTAATATTTTGAGGAAGGGATGAAGGAATTCATCATTTCCATGGATGAGGATAATACATTAGGTCTAGATGACTTCCTAAAAAAATTCATAGATTATGGGATGTAATGGGTAAGTATTTGGTGAGTATTATGGAGAAAGGGAGAATGAAAAATAATATGCTCAATTTAATGAATTATATATTCTTATATTTAATCTCTAAATATTTAGAATCCCTCTTAGTTGATATATTTATATTGATTACTCTATACAATATCGTTTATAATATCTAAAAGGTGTTAAACTAAAAATGTACTCCTAAAATTAATTCAAAGGAACAAGGGATATTTTATCAAGGGTAGATAGGTTTTAGGTGGAATCATTGTCACACATAAGATCATTCATTAATTATCCTAGAATAAACAAATTGGTATGACCATAAAGTTGGATATATCTAAAGCTTATAACAAGGTGAATTGGGAATTTTTGGATAAGTCCTTGAGAAATTTAGTTTCTCTAGAAAATATACAAGATGGGCTAGAATCCTTTAACTTCTCCCAACTTATTTATATTGTACAATAAATCCTCTCAAGGTTCTTTAATATTCTTGCAAATATTGATATAGGATCATCCCATTTCTTCATACATTTACATCATAATGATTGAAGAATAAGTAAGGAATCTAGTGAAAGCATGCTTAGGATAAAATTAAAAGTCTTATGGGTGTCTTATCATTTATTAGCAATTTATCACTAACAAATTTTGGATGATACTCTTCATACAATTTTTTTCATATCTTCAATAAATTAGGACTATAAAAAACATTCTTCTAAAATACAAGCAGGACCTAAAGATAGGTATTACCAAGAGGAAATTGAAGTCTTTCTTTATTGGTATACCATTATTAAATCATAAAATTATGGTGAGAATTTTAGGTTTTAAATTGACCTCTCTCCTTAATCTTTATTTAATGATTCCCTTTTTAAATGCTCTAAAAGCATTAGTTTTAGCATATGCTATTGGATAAAGTAGGGAATAAGTTAAACATGAAAGGTAAATGGATTCCATGTTAGAGTATAATACATAATTTGGGTTATGTAAATATACCATCTTTGGTACATAGCTGGAGTAGGAGTTTACTTTAGAGTGAAGTAAGTTAGTTACTTCAAGTATTGTAATAAATGTACAAGTGTCAATGTGCAAGTTGTAAATGTGCATGTAGTCCACATGTACATAAGTCCTAGGTAGAGTAAGGGCCAAGGAATCTATCTTCCTATATAAAGACCTCATAGTGAGTGTTTTAGGAGAGGAAGTGAATATAGAGAGTGTGTGTTATAGTTTAGTAGTATGGTACAATGTAGTCCTTTCATATCTGTGCATGGAGTGTTCTTGTCCTCCATTATATAGCATTGTACTATTTTCATCACTTTCATCAATGAAATATTTTTGAGTTATTTGTATATGTTCATCTTATTAATTTTCTATATATTATTGTGCCATTAGTTTACATTCATCTCATATTAGTTATGTTACATCTTGTGGTCATACTACCTCCCATCAAAATCTAATAGTGGTATTAGAGCACATGGTAGATCAGACAGAGAATAGGGAGGGCCACAAGTGAGACTGAGAGAAATCCAAAAATATTATCTATAGAATTTCTAACATTACATTTGGCTAGAGTATTTCCATAGGGTTATAGGAAAACTCGTGAAGACTAGGACTCGGTGTGGATTCCACTAGATTGACAAATCAACTAGTGAAGATTAGTCATCTCTAGATTTAAGAGAGTTATACATTTCAACTTATAACAACTAGTTGCAGGAAAAGGAGATTCAAATGAGTTGGGAATCTTCCTACATATATCTAGGAAGAACATATTTATTAGAATAATTCCAGCACGTGCGGCAACAAGTAGAAGACTAAATATTTCAGAGACCTGAGAAAAGGTCCCATTACTAGATATGACAGAAGAAGAAAAGGCCATAGTAGCCTTACAACTGATTCAAGAGACTCCAAAGAAGAGTCTAGAATAATATTGGAGGTTGGTGATCTCCATTAAATATTATAGACAACAAATTGGAGAAATCAACCTGAAGGAGTTGAAGAGACCCTTAGAAGGTCTAGTTACAAAACTTATAGTTTTGGAAGATTGGAGGTTTGTGATCTCCATTAAATCCTGTAGATTGTAGAAGTAAAGAAGGACCAGTAAGGTCCTTTTCCAAAATTCCATAAACAATAGATTTTAGAGATCCAAGAGGAATATCTCATTACCAACATAGCAGAATGTTGAAGGAGAGGTCTCATTTGGAAGACCAGAGAAGCTACGAGATTGAAGACCTTGGTGAGGTCTCAAGGAGAAACAAGGAGAAGGCTTGGAGAGCCTTAGTTCATAATTTAAATATGGTCATTAAAGGAGTTCCTAGGAGAACTCATTGGAGAAATCTACTAGCAAGGAGAAGCTACTAACATAGTAGAATTTGGGATAATTTTTGCCATCCGATAACAAGCCCAAAAGGAGAATAATTTGGCATGGATTGCCAAATTTTGGAGGAGATTGTTGAAGACCTCAAGATATTCAGATTCTTGAGAAGAGAGTCGATATTGAAGTTAGAATTCAACAAGGAAGTTTAAGGAGATAATATCCTAACATTACTACCAAACCTGAAATGTTTTAAGATTTCCATTAGAGGCTAGAAGGCTCATTCAAAGATAGGGGTTTGTTGAATCTTCAATAAAATACTAAAGGGTTCTTGAAGGAAAACTCAGCTATGATTTGGGGGAAATACCTACCAAATTTTTGAGTTTCAAGGACAACATTTTAGTGTAGAAATTGACTACAAGAAAGCAACAATTGGGACAACATTACTAGCTATAGAACTTTAGATCTACAGAGAGCATTCTGAAGGAGAATCAAAACCACCATACTATAGTTTCAAGCAATAATATAGAGGAGTTACTAAGATGTGAATTGGTGAGTTAAGGAGTTGTTACGGATAGCCAAGAAGAGTTGTAATATCATCAAGTCAAGGGTAGCAATTTGGTGAATCAAATCACCAAGACATCCACCATCCTCAGGAGTTATTAAAGGTAAGAAACTTGGGTGCATAAGGTTCATTAGTTGAACTTTAAAACTATGGTTTATTTAGAGATTCATTAAGCACCATATTAAGTGAAATTTGTAAGGAGTGGATTCATTTTAAAGTCTTCAAAGAGAGTGCAGAAGGAATTTATTTTAAGGTTTATACCTACACATTAAAATAGGAGTTAGATCATCTTCCTATTATTCAGTTACAACAAAGAAGACTATATTAAGTTACAAAAATTATAGTGCATTTAGGAGAAATTACTAGTGCATGATTTAAGGTTCATTTGAAGGAGTAATAAGGTGAAATCAATATTGCACTATACTAGTTGTTCTTAAAAGGTTTTTTAAGATGCACTGAATACATCAAGTTACAGAAATTCAAGGTGCACTAAGTATTTTAAGTTACAGTGAAAATTAGTGCATACTTTGAGTTACCTTGAGAGTTCATTATTACTGCACTATACTTTAGTTAAAGTAAACAATAGTGTAAAGTTAAACCTCTTGAATAACACATTAGTTGCATACTTGGATTCATTCTTACTAAGTTATCCAAGTGCAGAAATTAGAGGTTAGTGTTGTCTAGTAAGGAAGGCAACATTTTCTCTCAAGAAGTTATCTTATTAGAGAAGTTAGAGAGTCTTGAAAAGGAGACTTTTAGTCCAAAACTTGGTGCAAGTTAAGGTATACTATCTTAACTATTACAACTATATTTATAGTGATAAATGAGCATCATTCTTTTCCTTTAAACAATAATAGAAGGACAAAAGTTATTGCCATTAAAAGGCATTACATCGACCAACATTATACAACCATCAAGCGGCCATAACATCAATGTCAAAGGGGGCAGATATCTAAGCAGAGAAATTGAGCCATCAAAGGCTCATAAGTTGGTGTTAGAAGGTGTATAGAATCACCATATTAGTGCCTACGTAATAATATCCTACAACACATAAAGAGAGGCATAGCACTCAGTGTAAGGTAGATATCTCTAAGGTTAACCAAGCACATATTATATAAAATCAAGAGGCAGATAAGGGATACATTACCCAACTAATCACATGGACAAAATACCAGTGAAAGCTATTAAAATCCATCATCGATTGGAGATAAATCACCAGCTAGGAAAGGAGCAATCGAAGAAACCATTTATTGAAGCCATATCATCTTCCAAGAGGGTAGTTTTGGAGCATCCTAGAAATGCCATAGCTAGAGCCAACCTTGAGGAGAATATAGTCATCATTTGCTAGAAAATGCACAAGCTTACACTCATTGGCAAGAAGGAGAAAAGCGTTGAAGCCAATATTGCACAACTTGCACCCATTGGAGAAGAAATATTGAAGGAAAGGAGACATTGAAGATGTCCTCACATGCAAGTGATACTTGGTGGATCAAAAGAGAGCGTTACATAATGCTTGCACAGGGGGAGAGCATCCGAACAGTCATAACGCTCATCTTGGAAGTGTTAAAGGTATATTTAGAAGGAGTGAAAGGTGTAATAATAATTTCAACCAACCGAGAGCATTGAAGACTCATTGACCAACATTTTAAGAGACTATAAAATCTATATGTCATCCTCAATTTTGAGCAACAAATACACCAAGTGTCAAGAGCATCAATATGTTACAAAGAGGATAACAGTGTATCCACAACGAGTTGAAAATAGTATCCATATGCAATGAAAGATAAGTGGACTACATTAAAGGATCGGGATCAAGGTTACCAAAAAAGGTCAAAGTAGCATTAAATAATCACTACCATTGTCATACGTCTACCATTGAAGGAGAGTAGCGCACAGTAAGACAACATCCAATGTTCATTACTTAGGAGTTGGAGCATTATAAAGGTAAGGGTTTTACCTTAATCAAATTGCTTTCATTAAGGAGGTATAATGAGTATAAATATTGAAACTATTCTATTATTTACCTTGGAAATAATAGCAAAATCAACCATACATTTGAAAGCAAAAGTAAAGGAGATTTATATACTTAATAGTTTAATATTTGCAATTAAAAAACCATAGGAGTTATAAGGGTTTCTACTTGGAAAATTAAATTCTATTATTGCAAATATTATTGTTTTCTAATATTCCAAATTAGGGAGTTATAAGGTATACTACACCAAAAATATATTATTGGAATTTAGAAAAATTAAACTATTAATATCAAGGGCTATAAAAAAATTCTTTATTTACTTAAAGTTGGAATATATACTTAAACTTATCTCGTACTCATACTATAGAGATAAAAGAAATCTAACTATAGAGAACTTAAAAACTAAGTGTATAGTTCATTAGGAGAGATAAGGTGAAATAAAAGTTGATTATTGTTATTTACAAAATATTACAAAATCAACTCAAAATGTGAACTATTATTTACTAAGTGAAGAACACAAGCTTATACTGAGAGGGGGGGTGAATAGTATAATACCACTTTTTACTTTTATTTTCAAATCAATATTATGTAGTGCATGGATAGCAGTATCAATAGCAGTAATCAAATTAATACACAAAATACCATACACAATAGAGACATAGATTTTAACGTGGTTCACCCAATGTGGGCTACCTCCACAGAGAAAATATTTCTTCTAAATATTTCTCAAATAATCTCTTGGTAATCCTTCCCAATTACAATTTTTATGGACCTTTGTCTAAAGGAGATGCTAATTCCCTAAATCTGGTTTGTGGATCTCTATCCACATGAGAACTCATTCTCCTATGCTCTGGTTGGTGATCCTCTAGAATACACTGCCTCCACTGCACTTACTATGGATCTCTCTCCACTTGAATACTCCTATCCTCACTTAGAATACTTGTCCTCAATGTCCTGGTTGATGGATCTCTATCCACTGGAGACTCTATCCTATCTACTTTGTCACCTCCAAAGCTCTATCTCAATACTGTACAAAACACAGTCCAGTCGATCTAGCACAACTTTACTCAATCTCTTGCACTAAACATAGTACATTTGGTCTAGCACAAATCTACTCAATATCTTGCACTAAATATAGTTCATTTAGTCTAGCACAACTCTGCTCAATCTCTTGCACTAAACATAGTTCATTTGGTCTAGCACAACTCTGCTCAATCTCTTGCACTAAACACAGTTCATTCGATCTAGCACAAATCTTCTCAATAGGTCCACTTAGAACCTATCCAATTATGCTCAATAGGTCTACTCAAAACCTGTCCAATTCTGCTCAATAGGTCCACTCAAAACCTGTCCAATTTTTCTCAATAAGTCCACTCAGAACCTATCCAATTCTGCTCAATAGGTCCACTCAAAACCTGTCCAATTCTACTCAATAGGTCCACTCAGAACCTGTCCAATTTTGCTCAACATGTCCACACAGAACATGTACAACTCTGCTCAACAGGTCCACTCAGAACCTGTACAACTTTGCTCAACAGGTCCACACAGAACCTGTATAACTCTGCTCAACAGGTCCACATGGAACCTGTATAACTCTGCTCAATAGGTCTACATAGAACCTGTACAACTCTGCTCAACAGGTCCACATAGAACCTGTACAACTCTGCTCAACAGGTCCACACAAAACCTGTACAACTCTGCTCAATAGGTCCACACAAAAACTGTACAACTCTGTTCAACAAGCTCACACAAAATTTATCCAATCTCATAGAAGCATAAAGATAATTGTTAGAGACTCAATATGTTCTATACTCAATACTCAATTAATTTCTCAACTCAATCTCATAGAAGCATAAAGAGAATTGTTAGAGACTCAATATGTTCTATACTCAATACTCAATTACTTTCTCAACTCAATATCATAGAAGCATAAAGAGAATTGTTAGAGACTCAATATGTTCTATTCTCAAAGCTCAATCTCAACTCAAATCAGAATATAGAATAGTTTGTTTCATGGAACTTGAACAACCACATCATACAACCACTTGACTAGGCTCAATCAACTCTACTCAACCAATCACCTCAAGGAACAACCCTTTCTCACAAACCCTAGTCCAAGCATATATCAACCAACTCAAAATGCTTCCAATAATGTTCAACAACTCTCACATAACAATGATACTCATGTTCTTTTCAAACCCTAGTTCAAGTTCTTTGCATAACATCTCACTTCAACAACAATGCTAATAAAATATTCTTCATATAACAATGATACTCATGATCTTTCCAAACTCTAACTCAGGTTTTTCACACAACCAATGGCTTCAACAACAATGCTAATAAAACAAGGTTTAATCACAACTCTCAATCCAAAAAACCTTGAAGCATTAAACCAACCACTTTCGAAAAGGAAACCCTAATCAATTCCTTTTCACTCCAAACTTAATTTTCAATCAAGCCAATCAACCAACTCAATCAAAGAATAATTTTTCCCATACCTTTTCTTGAAGAGTAGTAGTCCTCACAAATCTGCCACACTCACAATTACTTCTTTGTATATCTCAATAAGGGTTAGAGAATATTTTTCTTCAACAAAATATATCACAAGAATAATATCAAAATTACACCTTATCACTCCAACTCAAATAATAATCAATATCCTCACAATAGTCAAAAACCCTTAATTCAAAATAACATACCATCCACAAAGTCTTAACCTTTCAATATTCCACAATAGCAATTTAAGACTTTAAAAATAAAAACAGAATTCTCCTTATAACTCCTAAAGGTAATTCTCAACTACCACACTTTAATATAAAGCAACCTTTCCAAACTTCAACCATAAAGCAACCTTATACCTCCAACTTAGGCTTTAAAACAAAATTAAACTAAAAATGTTACCTTTGCCTTTGGAGAGTTTCGAACTCTCAATGCAGCCCACGCAAATGTCTTTGCCCACGGTGCAAACCACCACATGAGCTACACGCTCGTTGGGAAGGAAGAAGCACCTCGTGCTTCAAAACACTATGTCCTCCTTTGCCTTGCAAAAAGTACGCCTAACTATTGGCACTAACACACCCACCGAAATGCTTCCGTCGAGATTCGAACGTTGTCCTCTTGCACACAAAACGTAAGCTTTGCAACCCACTTGCCACTAGGCCAACGTGCCTAGTTGGATCTAGACCTTCCAACACTTTCCCTTTTGTTTCCTTTTGGTGGCAGAATGAACACGAATTTCGCTGCTTTATTCTCACGAGCTCCTTTGATTAAATTGCATGCAATCTAGAATTCGAGCAAGGGTAAACTTAATGCCTTTGGGCATAGGTTTAAATATCAAATTTTTTCCTTTGCATTTAAAACATCGACGCTTCAAAACGTAATGATGTTGGCGAGGAATATAACCCTTTGCAACATGCTTCGAATTTCCTTTGGTCTTAAACCCAACCTTTGGGTTTAATAATATATCTTTGGACTTTATAAAACCCATTTTTGCCTTATAAAACATTATAATAAAAATTATAAATGTTTTTATTTGGGTTTTCACCATGGCACTTTTAATATTATAATAACCAATATTATAATATTAATCCTTCGATAAAGTACCTTTAATATTTATTTATAAAATTTAAATTCATGCTGAATTTAAATAATTTATAAAATAAATATTACAACTCCTTTTTAACCTCTGTCTTTTGCACTGTTTCACTCGATATTTTGCCTTCTTGCTGGATATCAAATCACCATATTTGTCCCCTTTATTTCCTACTGAAATTACTGATGACTTCATCTGGTGACATCAATGACAACTTTGACTTAGGGACTCAAAATTTCCAACACTAAGCACTTAAGCTTATAGCTTACTCCAAACTAGGAAGTTATAAGGATGTCTACTCCAAATAACACATTAAACAATGTAATAAGAAAAGGAGCAAATAAAATACCAACATGGCTTAAAAGCATGATTTATGATTCAGAAAACTCAATGGAATATGCAAATGAAAGAGAAGAATCAATAGAATGTAAAATAATTTCTAAAAACCCACAAACTAATAGTTTTGTGAAAATCAATTCTCCAGGCAGATCTTCTAATAAGATAGTAAAGAGAGGTGATGATAATAAGTATCATATTCAAAAGGTAGAAAAAGAATATTGATCAAGAAGATCTCATATAGATCTATGAAAAAGGTGAAGTTAGAATAACTTCAATTGTACACATTTGGTTCAGCTATTTTATCAAAGAATTACATAAACATGATATTTCGAAAATAGATAACAAAGACATTGGGATATCTTTACTATGCACCTACTACGATAAATATGGTCATGAGAAGGTTAACTGGTAGAGTTTCCATCCATGAAAATATTGTGAAATAAAATATCATCCTTCTTATTATTGTTACAACAAATACAAATACTACAAAATATTCGAGGAGAAATTAATATTCATATTAGATTGTTTCTTCCAATATATTGTTTCAAAAGCATCCAATAACAATGAGCTCAAGCTTAAATTTTGTGAAGATCAAGAAAATAGGTCATACAGAATATCACTGAATAGGAAAGAAAGCAATTATGATCTAGTTATGACTTGCAAAATTATGAGATCACTAGTCCATCAAGGATACTTAGAAGACTACATGGTCAAATATTCTTCCAAACACTCAAAAATAACAAAAGGTAGTGGAATAAAAATGACAAGAAGAAACAACACAAAATTCAAAGTAGAAGAAGAAGAACTAGACCAAGTTGAATATTATTCTAAAGATAAAGATCCATATTGAAGACTAAAGTCTTCAATACCCAAATAATGTAATATAGGGGGTGTTAGAGTATATTACATTATTTGGGTTATGTAAATGTACCATCTTTGGTACATAGCTAGAGTAGGAGTTTACTTTAGAGTGAAGTAAGTTAGTTACTTCAAGTATTGTAATAAATACATAAGTGTCAATGTGCAAGTTGTAAATGTGCATGTAGTCCATATGTACATAAGTCCTAGGTAGAGTAAGGTCCAAGAAATCTATATTCCTATATAAAGATCTCATAGTGAGTGTTTTAGGAGAGGAAGTGAATATAGAGAGTGTGTGTTATATTTTAGTAGTATGGTACAATGTAGTCCTTTCATATTTGTACATGGAGTGTTCATGTCCTCCATTATATAGCATTGTACTATTTTCATCACTTTCATTAATGGCATATTCCTGAGTTATTTGCAAATGTTCATCTTATTACTTTCCTACATATTAGTTTACATTCATTTCAAATTAGTTATTTTACATCTTGTGGTCATACTACCTCCCATCAAAAGCTAACATTCCAATGGCAAGAAGAATCCTACTTTTCAACTCTTTTCTACAAGTAAATATGAATTATAGTTGTCTATTCTAAGATTCTCAAGGAAATTAATTAGTAGGTTAGAATGATTTCAAATAAATTATATTTAGAAAGACAACAATATAAGAAGAAATTTACTCTAATTGTATAGAATAAAGTGACCAATATTAATTTGTTTGAGGATATAGATATTAAGAACTATACTATGATAAATCTTTCTCTTCTAGGTAAAATATTGTGCAAAGTTAATTTTATAAAAGGTAAACCATGAAATTCCTTTTTTCTTAGGAAATATTATCCATTTCAACTTACAAGTGATATCTTGTTTTAAGGAAATATACTAAAAGGGTAACTATTTCATAAAGTCTTTAACAAGCTCGTAAATTAGTCTTATCCATTGAAATATTGGAAATAGAAAAAATTATATTTTTGGATTGATGCTTGGATTGATAAAGACTCTTTGGTATAATATACCACACTAGAGAGGTGGATCCTCTCAATTCTTTGTCCCGAGGATCAACGATGTATAAATATTGTATTAGCCTAGAGTGAAAAGATATCTTAGGGAGGAAATGGTCCTTTTATTGGATGGATCATTAAGGAGATAACCAAATAAGTGCATATTTATGGATTAATCCTAAAGGGTTTTATTTTGACAAAGAAGGACAATATATCATTTTACAAGGCTTCAAGGAAAAATATGATTATCAAGTTAAGGAAACCTATGAGGAAAACATTGTAGCCTTAAAGGAGAATCAAAATATTGCATCTTGAAGATGCTCTAGTCTAGTGAGGCTTGGTGAAAAGCAAAAATCCCATACCTAATTACCAACACATGGAAAACTTGTTGCATAGGATCAACTTAGGATAAGGTACTTTCAAGACTATTCTAGATGCACTCTTCATAAGCATTATGAAGAAACTCTATAACAAATCCTTCTACACTACTTTATTGTTTATGTAAAAAAAAGAGAATTTGCATGACATTTAATGGTTTATTTGGCCATTCCTAATGTCGTTTTGACATGTTCAAAGCTTTAATTTTATACCAATAATAAACCATTAAAAATATTAGGAAATCTATGTTTGACTATGATAATGTGGAAACTTGAATAGAAGGAAACAAATAGACTTTCTAGATCAAGTGTCCCCTATTAAATAAAATCATGTTCTTAGTTAAGAAATTCAATGGAATGTTTAGATATTTGTCCCTTAAGATAGAATACAATCAAATTCCTTCAAATGACAAAAATAGAGGAATTCAAAAGGGTTGTAAATTCTTTAGATTATATCCTCCAAGATAGATTATAAAATTATCAATTCACCTAGATGGTAGAAATCAACACAATATTGGATCAATCTCAATCATGATGAGGCAAATAAATAAAATAATGTTCTATCAATATCAAGATACATTTCAAAATATGATTAGGCATTAGTACTAGGGATGGAAGCCCTTGGATAATGTTTAGATTTAAATAATTTAGCAAAAATAGAACCCCAATTTAAAGGGACTTATACGACCAAAAGGATGGACAAAAAAAGTGATGGTTAAGGGTGTTGGAATTCAAAATATTTTCTAGAAATGAATGAAAGCAAAACATTCAATAAAATATTATATGTAAAGCAAAAGAAGGATAAATAGATATTTGGTTGGAACTTGTAGGCACCATAAATAACACTATATCCATAGATAATATTACATAACACTTAGAGTGAGAAAATGAGGATTAGAAAGGGCTACTTATAATAGAACAAAACCCTTGTACATGATAAAGTTTAAGCTACGCTGACATAACAAGAGGGCTATAGGTTAATTACAAGTTAAAAATAGGGTTTACCCATAATAAGGTTAACCATATCCCGTAGGGATTACATAGTAAAATATTATAATTAATTAATATATTGTAGAATGAAATTACCTTAGGCCTATCCAACCCATCATAAAATTTTAACCTTGGCCATGAAACAAATTACAATTTCAATGCCCTCCACAATCTGCACTAAGAGGCCAAAGAGAGGAGACATTAGTAACAATAATATCACCCTCCATAGTGGATGCTCCAGTGGGCCTCTATATTTTAAGGTAGAATCATCTAGATCCCCCCATCCTCTAGAATCTACTGCTATAAAAATATTTCTTGCATAATAGTTCCCTTGGGCTAGACCATAATCACCACAACCACTATTGGACACTCCTATACATACAAAAAACACTTTTTCTAGGAATTCAAATGAATAAGAGAAGTCAATATCATCGTCTCCATTAAATATAATCCTTCAAAATTCTATTTTCATAAAAGGTATGTCTTGGAGGAATAACTTTTCCTCTTACAACATACATCACACTTTTTGAACACTTCCTCTTTCCCTTGGGCCACGTGATTCTAATCACCAAAAGAGGATTTGCAAAAGCCTGCCTAAAATAAGAGCTATAAAAAAATTCCAAGACTACTTAGAAAATAAATAGAATAAGAAAGAGATTATGAAATATTAGATCTTCATGAATAAGCTGAGTCAATTGCCTAAATAAGGAAGAGATATTGACTAAAGTACATCTTATATCCTTTTCTTGCAAGCCTCCAAAAGACTCAAAATTAGCTATAACTATCACAAATCCATCTACATCTCCCAAAACCTTAAGCAAAATATTTTTATTTGACCAAATACCATAACTTTATCCATTAATATGAGTGTCTAGGGATTTGTGATATATTTTACACAATCGACCCCTAACACTACAAGAAGTCTTTCAACTAATTCCATCAGTGCATAGAGCTCAAAAAATCATGTGATTTAAAAAATATAGGCTCAAAATACTTTTATATGTAAAAGATATGGCCTCTAAAATTTTTACCCTAATGGACCCTAAAATATTAAAATTAAATGCTTAAACCTTCAGGTTGCAAGTGCCAATCCTAATCTACCTCTTGGTGAAATCTAATTTGTTGTTGTGCTCCAATCCTACTTTACCACTTTAGCTCCTCTAATTTTCCTAATCATTGTCACTTGCCTCCACTTCATTGGTCGAGCATACACACACACACACACAAAAGAATTATGGTGCATGAAAGCCCCACATTGGTCAATACATCCATCTTGTTCAAAATATAAATAAGTGCTCTATGTGAGATTCATATATAAGTCTCATGGAACCAAATCACATCCTATTGGCCAAGATATCAATGTGTTTTTAATACATCTACTCCTCATAAATAACAAAACAATCATATTTAGCACATTGACTATGCAACAAGTGCTTGACCTAGATATTTGAGCATACAACCAACTTCCTATAAACATATTTATGAGCACAATATGGCCAATCAACCAAGGCTAGTAGAGGTTGCTCAAATGGTGATTCCCCTATACGAAATGCCTCCTAAAACCTCTACCAGCAAAAAGACTTCATCTAACTTGAATGTGATACCTCCTTCCATGATCATCCAAGTGATAACTCCTCTAGCCATTAATACATGTTTGTCATTCACAATCATAAAAGAATAGCATGGTAAAAATATGTAATGTTATTGTAGAGTCATTAAATGGTGCCTCATACCTATGACCAATGGTAGTCTTCACAAAAAATAGTGATCTTCCATCCAACTCAACTATCAGTTGGTGGAGTAACCTTAGTGCATCATCTCCATAGAGCATGAAGTGCATCCCTCCCAATAGAAATGATGTGTATGGAGCATTTTTTTAATTTAAAAATGGTACCATATACCTATCATGCATCCAATATTATAGCTACTCCATGAAGGATTTGATCCATTTTGGATGCAAAAAAAAAAAAATGTCGAGAGATCTTTGATAATAACAAGGAACTAGAGTAGGCAAGAGATCTCCAATAAAATTAAAAAGGTAATTTGGAAAATAGGTGGAATAACCTCCTTTCTTCTTTTGGCAAAGATCCTTATGAAGCAATGAGAGAAAAATTTCCCTAGAGTTTCGAAGAAAAATTGAAGGCACCAAATCATCTTTTTGTGTGACCAAGCAATGCCACTTCACATCCACTCTTATACCATGTTGGAATTCACAATATTTTTATAGAAATTAATGAAAACAATACCTTCACTCAAATATTATATAGAAAGAAAAAATGACAAAAGAGAGATTTGGTGGGTACCCATAGACACCATAAATAACTATATCCATAGATAATATTACATAACACTACAATTGAGAAAATGAGTTGGGGGTATTTGTACCAATACCAAACTCCTATTACATAATAAAGTTTAATCTAAGATGACATAACAAGAGGGTTATAGACTAATTAAAAGTTATAAAGAGGGTTTAGCATAACAAGGTTAACCATGTCCCATAGATATTACTTAATAATTACAATTAATTAACATATTGTACAATAAAATTCCCTTAGGCCTATCCACTACATCATACAATATAGCCTTAGACATGAAGTATATTAAACTTTCAACAAAGGATGACTCAATATTAGTCATAAACTGTCATGAACCTCCCTTGGTAGACTCTTCATTGGATGAATTTATGTTTTGCTATGTTGTTTTATGGATGGAGTGACTGGCTATTTCACGACTTGTTATACAAAACTTATATTCTCTGGAAACATGACATAACTGATTAGTGGAATGATTAACCATTTTATATTTAAGTCTACAAAATATATGTATATATGCACTTATTTTAAGGATTATGATATTGCTAATAGATATGCACTTTTGTAGAGATAGGTTTTCTTGTAAGCGAAAGAATGGATTAACCTTTGAAAACGAGATATTAGGAAATGTTCGATTGGGTTATTTATCGAACAACTTGGGCTAACATGGATAATTGTCCTAAAATATATAGTTGCATAATATAAATTTTACATGAAGGAAATATATTAAAGTAGATAAAATTAGATGTTGCATCTTAATCTTATTTAGATAAGGTCCAACTGTTAGATTTATTGCAAGGTGAATAAAAACTAGAGTTATTATGTATTTTAATTTTTAATATATATTAAAAGTACTCAACTCTTGACTATCATATTTGCTTTGGTTTAAAAATGGAAGGACACAACGATGTTCGCTTGTGTTTGATTAGGAACAAACAATTAGATTTTTACATTTCTAATGAGAATGTTTATTTTCGCACATCATGGGAAGAAATGTATATTGTTTGAAAATAATGTTGTAATGAAGGATTTAACCTTGGCTTTTGACAAGGAATAGCACCCTATATTAGGATGGGTTGATTGTTTATAATCAACTAGAGCTTATTCTCAAACACATATCTTTGAGTTGGCTATTTGGTTTTTATATATATTTATATATGTGAAATTATTGTGAAGGCCACGTCATCTCCACTATGGTTGGCTAAGTAGTTGGTCGGATCATGTTTCAGTAGGGGTTATGGAGAACTTAATGTTCCCACTAACATTCCCATAGATGCAGAGGGGAATATGGAAAAGGTAAAAATAGGAAGGATTCGAGGGGACAGGATTTTTTAGATCGGGAAGAAAAATGTTGGTCAAGGAGAGAGAAAACGAGGTTGTGGATACAGGGACTATTCTCTCAAGTTATTACAGTTTTGATTGGTGCATTTGAGGTAAGCCTCGAATAGCTTTTTATGATATTTTCTAAGAACTTAAAATGGTCTTTATGTAAACATTAGCTACTAAAGTAGGTTTAATTTAAAGATTGTCATTTTAAACCTTAGTGATGATTTTGAGAAACCATATCTGTGCATGTTACCGTGAGATTTGGGAACCCAACATATATTATTGGTTTTGTTTATTTAGATTCAATAAATCTTTATTAAAGCTAAAGCAATCTATAGCCATTGGAAATCAGGACTACCGGTTCAACGTATGGAGAAATCATGTGTAGTTTATTCAAATTTCATGTGAAATAACATTTAGACACTAAGACTTAAGTGAAGAGTTAGTCATGGAGAATCATCTAGGACATCTCAGTTCATGTTAAACTTCATCTAGCTCGAAGATCGAGTGGTTGTGATTTAAATCTTGCAAACCTTGTAGTGGAACCTAAAATCGTTAAGTGGGTAGATCCAGTTTATTGTTTACCGAGCATTTGAACTTATGTGGTTGAAAATTGATTGTTTAGGTATACAAGCTGTTGTGGATTGGAGTCTAAGTGTTTAGCTTATGATCGTGTAAGGTTAAATCACAGTGCTATCATATATTTTGTTGCATCTTACCATGATTTTAGTAGTCTATGGCTAGCAAAAGATCTTAAACTTGAGATAATAATAGCATGCATGATGCAGTAGCTATTGACTAAGCCTTAACTTAACCTACCTCTACCAATCATGGTTTCTTGGTATTACGTATATTGGTTCCACATAGAAGAATATTTTTGTGTCGATAGCAAATGTAGTTACTTTGTTGAATGGAGACTCTATTAAGGGTAAAACCATTCTAGTTAAGTAATATGGCTCATTAGAGTGGTAGCAGCATTTGTTAATAAATAGACTATGGATATTGCCAATCCCCATTTGATCTACATCATCCTCTGAACTATAAGCATTTGTAAAATGCTTTTACCTGAAGGAGAAGTCAATGTACTTCTAGTTCTTACTGAGGTGTTTTGATTTAACAATGTTAACTTCTATGAAACAACAGACGTAGTCTTGAAATCCAAGTTTTACCATTGTTGTAATCAAGGAAGTCTGAGTGATTCACCTTGGATATTCATATGGGCAACAATATCCTTGTTATTAGAAATTGACAAGTTGTGATGAATACTTGTTGTAGATGTTTCCAGTTTGCAATTTTATTTTTGTAAGATAAATATTGATGTTAGGAGGGCTTATTAGTAACTGAGTCACTTGGATGTTAAACAATTTGATGTCTTTTGGTAATACACTAGAAGCAGGATTATATGGAAAAGTTTAGGAGTTAGACTTTAGGGTTTTCTTTAAAATGTGGATATGTTAGAATGATAAAGGATGCTTTGGGTGTCCTCGTCATAGAAGATTAATTACATAATTATTCTTACACGTGGTTATAAAAATGTGGTCTTTTGTGCTAACATATGATAAAATTATTTCCTATGTTGAGATAACGGGCATCAGGACTTGCTTTGCTTAAAGGGTTGTGTTAATTGTAATGTGGATTAGGAAATTGATTCATATTGTATGGAATCAAGAAAAGAGGAGACTTATATGTCAAAGGGATGACATTATGGAATGTTCTTCCAATGTCTATTACCAATCCTTATGAGATTAATAAAAGAAATGGATTTTAAGTCTAGGTTTATTCCCCATGAGGGTTCCCAAGGTATATGTGTTGTTATGGGTTTATTTATGGACTCACTTTATTTATAAATGTTGTTGATTCATAAGTGGATGATTCTTTTTACTGTTATAGAATTAAATGGGAAATTTAATATAAAATTTACTTCTAGTAAATGTGAAGTAATGGCTTGTAATGGTCCTCTAGGGAATAAATTTAAATGTTTTTTATGGTAAAGCTTGTTATTGTAATGGAATTGGATTAAGTTATAAATCAACATTGTAATTGAATAGGACTTAAATTAGCATTCTTTAAGTAATTACCTATTGGCATTATTCTAAAGCAGGTTAATGGAGAGTTCTTCAGATAGATATTTTACCCTTAAGGAAATACAATTAATAATCTTATCTTATTTAGGTGGATGAGGTTAATGAATGGTTATTCTCGTTTAAAGTGAGATGCTAGCAGTGAGTTGGATGGTGTCCTTATTTCAAACATTGAGCAAGACCCAATGAGTGAGGACTAGCTCATCAGTATGATGAGATTGATTGTCTAACTTAAATGCTTAGTACACCTACATTAAAAGACATATGTTTGGTATAGATATTTACATATTTCCTTCATTGGCCAAAAGGAAAAGCTAACCTTTCGAAAGGAGGATATTGATAGCTTAGTATTTTCCTATGATGTCTATCCATAATGGGATTCATATAGCTCAATTAAGGAACACTAAGATTGATCCAACCTTAGACCTTTTACCTTGAGGTATATAAAAAAGGGGAAGTTAGAGAAATTGGGTTGTGAAATTTGGTATCAGAGTGCGGTTCGTAGGGATGTAGGCTTCCTTGCATAAGAGTAGGTGATGGTGTGTATAGGATACATGCCCATGTGAGGGTTACATTTTCAAGATTAGATGTTCTGCTAAAATAAAACCCTGACTGCCTTGTTAATATGATTGAGCATATAGGTATTAGTAGAAAATCTAGTTTGAAGATGTAATTGTGAACTGATTCCTACTATCTCTCCTATGTGTGGCCAAGGACAATGCCACCCAAGAGAAGGAGAGGGAGTGCTGCCCCATCGACGAGGCAGACACGACAAAATAATGTAGAGGTTGGGACCACCGATGTAGGTGCAAATAATCCTAGTAATGAGAGGGAGGATCTCTCCACAATAGTTGCCCTACTTAGGGAACAGGTGGAAACATAGAAGCAACTGTTGGAGGCTATAGTGAATCGAGATTCACAAGCTGGAAATTCTAGAGTGGAAGACAAGAGAATGAACCCCTTACAGAGGCACAATAGGCTAGAATTCGACTAGAGGTAGAATTGGGTAAGGATATGAAGCATCTAAAATCTTCCAAGTTCAAAGGAGAGGAAGATGGTGATACAATTGAAGCTTGGCTGAAGGAGATAGAGACTTTCTGTAACATGAAGAACTATTCCATTGGCACCCGAACATCTTATGCCACTCTACACTTATAGGGTGTTGGCTTGGATTGGTGGGAAACATTCAGTGAGGAAAAAGGAATTGAGGCTGTAGTTGATCTGAAATGGGAAGAATTTGTAGTAGCTTTTAAAGAAATATTCCTCACCGAACATTTTTATACCAAGAAATTTGAGGAATTCACCAAACTTAGACAAGGGAATAAGATGGTGGAGGCATATTACCAAAAATTTGTCAAGTTGTTGAAATATGTGCCCACGTATAATGAGAAAATGAAAGTCCATAAGTTCATTCTAGGAGCAGATCCTAGAGTAGGGCATGAAGTGAACATGCGAGAACCTAATACTCTTCAGAAGGCCTATGATCTAGCCAGGAAAGTTGAAACTTATCTTAAGCCTCTACTTCGACTATGAAGGGGCATCTGAGCAGGATAAAGAGGCACTGAGAAAAAGAAATAGTGTAGGGTTCATGAAGTGGGAAAGGGAGCAAGCAAACAAGAGTTCCCCTAGACAGGATAGAAGGAATGACAGGAAACAAGGGAAGTTTAGGAAAAGGTTCAAAGGGAAGAACCATAATCCTAACAATCGCAACAATGGGGATAATAGACCACCACCGTAGGGTCAGGCCAATCCTCCATTAGCAGTAAAAGCAGAAGAAGGATAGAAGCAAAAAACTCACCCAGGACCTAAGGATGGATGCTTTGATTGTGGTGGACCACACTATGCCAATAAGTGTCCATACAGAATAGGGTAGAGTTCAAAGGGAAAAGAACTCACCCACAAGGAACCTGCACACAAGATTTATGCAACGATAGGAAGTCAGAATCTGGAAGGGCAAGCCACTCCACTACTGATAAAAGGTAAGATATTTGGTAGAAATGTTAAAATTCTGATTGATAGTGGTGCTACAGATAGTTTTGTTTCCACTAGCTTAGTTAAAGATATACCAGAAAGGCCAAGAATCTTGGCACATGGGTGGAAGGTCGAGTATGGTTCAGGATAAACCTACTCTGTAAATCAGTGCTATCCCATGGTAGAAATTACTCTACCTAGTGGTATGACCATTGGATGCCTGTACGTAGCACCATTGTATGCATTTGATGTAGTGCTAGGAATGGATTGGTTACAAGCACATAAGGTTGTAATCAATTTCTAGGATAGATGGATTGAGTACTCAAAATATGGTAGGAAAGTACAGAGGGTGTACAACCTGCAAGGGGCTTTTCGACCCCAGATCCTCTCCGTAATGCAACTTAAGAAGGCAATGAAGAGAGGAGGAACAATTTATGTAGTGAAGTTAAATGAGATAGAAGATGAAAAGAAGGAAGAGGTGTTTGAGAAACACCTAGTTCTTCAAGAGTTCAGAGATGTATTTCTAGAGGATTTACCTAGATTACCACCTAAACGTGAATTTGATTTCACAATTGAACTTCAACCTAGAACAGAGCCTATTCATAGAGCTCCTTATAGAATGAATCTGATTGAGATGCAAGAGCTAAAAGTGCAGTTACAAGGATTATTGGAGAAGGGATTAATTAGATCAAGTGTGTCACCATGGGGTGCACCAGTGTTGTTCATCAAGAAAAATGATGGTTCCTTGTGACTATGTATAGATTATAGGATGTTAAACAAGGCAACCATTAAAAATAGATATCCTCTACCTAGAATTGAAGACCTCTTCGATCAGCTTAAAGATGCCACTATCTTCTCAAAGATTGATCTAAAGTTGGGATACCACCAATTGAGGATTCAAGAAGAGGATACCCATAAGACAACCTTCAAAACTCGTTATGGACATTATGAGTTTACTATCTTACCTTTTGGTCTATCAAATGCTCCAGAAGCATTTATGAACTTGATGAATAGCATTTTTAGGAAGCTTTTGGACCGATTTGTTCTTGTGTTCTTAGATGATATTTTGATATATTTCCAAAATAAGTCAGAGCATGATAGACACCTTAAGATCATTCTGGAGCTACTAAGGAAGAATCGATTGTATGGGAATTTATCGAAGTGTGAATTTTATGTGTCAAAAGTGTAATATTTAGGGCATATTGTATCAGCAGAAGGGATCACGATGGATCCTAAGAAAATAGAAGCTATACTGAATTGGTTGTCACCCAAAAATGTGATGGAAGTCTAGAGTTTCATGGGTTTGACTAGATATTATAGGTGTTATGTGAAGGACTATGCCAAGATAACCGCTCCAATAACTAACCTTCAGAGGAAGGGAAAAGAGTTCAAATGGATGGATAAATGTGAGGGAGCTTTTGATCTGCTCAAAAAAAGACTCACTACATCTCCCATACTAAAGATACCAGACCCTCAGGGTAGTTTTTCTATGTGTACAGATGCATCATTGGAAGGTTTGGGAGGAGTGCTCTCACAAGATGAAGTAGTGGTAGCCTATGGATCCAGGAAACTGAAATGACATGAGGTCAATTATGCAACCCATGATCTAGAATTGGCAGTGGTGGTTTTTGCTCTCAAAAGTTGGTGACATTATTTGGTAGGGAGACCCTTTGAGTTGAGGATAGACCATCAAAGTCTGAAGTACATATTTACTCAACCTTTGCTAAATGCCAAGTAGAGAAGGTGGATGGAATTTCTCACTGAATATGATTTTGGCATTGAATACATCAAAGGGAAGGAAAATAAGGTTGTCGATGCACTCAGTAGGAGAAGACACATAGTTGTCTTGTCTCGCATCCATATAGACTTGATGGAACAAGTTAAGGAAATGCAACATCAAGATGTGTTTTGCAATCAAATTCGAGAAAAGATGGAAAGGAAACCCGATGAAAGTAAGGATTTCAACATCAAGGATGGTTTCTTATGCTTTAAGGATAGGGTAGTAATTCTTGAGGCCGATGATTTGAGGAAAATGATCATGAATGAAGCACATAGATCTCCATATTCTGCTCACCCAGGAGGGGCAAAAATGAGAGAGAATATGAAGAAAACCTTCTACTGGCTAGGAATGAAGAGGGACATAACTGAATTTATCGCCCAATGTCTTGAATGCTAGAAAGTAAAGGCAAAAAATAGACATCCTACAGGACTATTGTACCCTCATGATGTACTCAACAAAAATGGTAGGTGATTTCGATGGATTTTATTGTAGGGTTGCCAAAGACCTAAATTCCAACATGATGCAATCCTAGTTGTGGTCGAAAGACTGACCAAGGTTGCATATTTTATACCCAAAAATACCAAGGATGATATCATGGTTGTGGCTAACAGATTTTCCAAGGAAATATTCAGGCTTCATGGTTTTTTGAAAGTGATCATTTCAGATAGGGACTCAAGATTCACATCCAAGTTTTGGTAAGCTTTACATCGTGCCATTGGCACTAGGTTAAACATCAGTTCTGCATATCACCCAAAAATCGATGGGAAAACTAAAAGGGTGAATCAAGTGTTAGAGGACATGCTTTGCATGTATTGTATGGATCAAAAGACCCAATGGGAAGATTACCTACACTTGGTAGAATTTACCTACAATAACGGTCACCATTCAACCTTAGGCATGGCACCATTTGAAGCTCTATATGGTAGGAGGTGTAGGACACCATTATCTTGGGATAATCCAGAGGATAGGGTTGTGCTTGGACTAGATATGGTCAAAGAAATGGAGCAACAATTAAGGATGATCAGAGAAAGGCTTAAAGAAGCTACAGATCATCAGAAAAGTTATGTCGATCTTAAGAGGTCACCAAGGGAGTTTGTTGTAGGTGATAGAGTGTTTTTGAGGGTGAGACCAAAGAAGAGTGCTATTAAGTCCACAAAACTTGATCCATGTTTTGTTGGACCCTTTGAAATTATAGAAAAGATTAGTCCTATGGCATACCGACTTGCCTTACCACCCAGTCTATCAAAGATTCATGACACCTTTCACATATCTTTGCTTAGAAAATATATTGCTAATCCTGATCATGTGTGGGACTTTTCTAAATTGCAGATGGTGGATCCGGAGGCTATAGAGGTTCGACTAGTAAAAATCCTTGAGTTTCATTCCAAATCGATGAGGAAAGGGACTTTGGAGCAATGCAAGGTCCAGTGGGACCGCTACTCCGAGAGAAATGCTACTTGGGAGAAAGTGGCAGATATGCAGAAATATTTTCCTTATTTGTTTGAAAATGCTATGTAAATTTTGTTTATGTTTGAACTTTAATGAAACACAGAGGATTGTGTTAAGCCTAAGGGGGGTAGGATGTCATGACCCTCCCTTGGTAGACTTTTCATTGGATGGATTTATGTTTTGCTATGTTGTTTTATTGATGGAATGATTGGCTATTTCATGACTTGTTATGCAAAACATATATTCTCTGGAAATGTGATATAACTTATTAATGGAATGATTAAGCATTTTATATTTTTATTCTACAAATTATATTGTATATATGCACTTATTTTAAGGATTATGATGCTGCTAATATATCTGCACTTTTGTAGGGATAGGTTTTCTTGTAAGCAAAATAATGGATTAACCTTTGAAAACGAGATACCAAGAAATTTTCGATTAGGTTATTTATTGAATAGCTTGGGCTAACATGGATAATTGTCCTAAAATATATATAGTTGCATATTATAAATTTTGCATGAAGAAAATATATTAAAGTAGATAAAATTGGATGTTACATATTAATATTATTTAGATAAGGTCCAACTGTTAGATTTATTACAAGGTGAATAGATACTTGAGTTATTATGTCTTAATTTTTAATATATATTAAAAGTACTCAACTCTTGACTATCATCTTTGCTTTGATGTAAATATGGAAGGACACAACAATGTTCATTTGTGTTTGATTAGGAACAAGCAATTGGATTTTTTTTACATTTCTAGTGAGAATGCTCATTTTCGCACATCATGGGAAGAAATATATATTGTTTAAAAAGAATGTTGTAATGAAGGATTTAACCTTGGCTTTTGACAAGGAATAACACCCTATCTTAGGATGGGTTAATTTTTTATAATCAACTAGAGCCTTTAAGAGAACAATAAATGATCTCAAACACATGTCTTTGAGTTGGTTGTTTGATTTATATATATATATATATATATATATGTGAAATTATTGCAGAGGCCACATCATCTCCACTCTGATTGGCTAAGTAGTTGACCGCATAATATTTTAGTAGGGCTTATGGAGAACTTAATATTCCCACTAATATTCCCAGATATGTGGAGGGGAAGATGAAAAAGGAAAAAGAGGAAGGATTCGATGGGAGAGGAGTTTTTGGATCAGGAAGGAAAACGTTGGTCAAGGAGAGAGCACAGGAGGTGGTGGATACAAGGTCTGTTCTCTCAAGTTACCACGGTTTCAATTGGTGCATTTGAGGTAATATTTGAATAGCTTTTATGACATTTTCTAAGAACTTAAAATGGTCTTTATGTAAACAGCAGCTGCTAAAGCAGGTTTAATTTAAATATGGGCAGTTTAAACCTTAGTGATGATTTTGAGAAGCCATACCTGTGCATGTTACCATGAGGTTTGGGAACCCAACATACGTATTGTTGGTTTGGTTTATTCTGATTCAATAGAAATTTATTTAAGCTAAAAATATCTATAGCCATTGGAAATCAGGACTACCGGTTCAATGTATGGAGCATTAATGTGTAGTTTATTCAAATTTTAGGTGCAATCACATTAGATACCAAGACTTAAGTGAAGCATTAGTCAAGGAGATTCATCTAGGACATCTTAGTTCATGTTAAAATTCATCTAGAACTCGAAGACCGAGTGGTTGTGATTTAAATCTTACAAACCTTGTAGTGGAGCCTGAAATCATTAAGTGGGTAGATGTGGTTTATTGTTTACCGAGCATTTGAAAAATTGTGGTTGAGAACTTATTGTTTAGGTATACAAGTGGTTGTGGAGTCTAAGTGTTTAGATTGTGATCGTGTAAGGTTAAATCATACTGCTATCCTATGTTTTGTTGCATCTTACCATGATTTTAGTAGTCTATGGCTGGTAGAGTATCTCAAACTTGAGATAACAATAGCATGCATGATGTGGCAGCTATTGACTAAGCCTTAACCTACCTCTATCGATTGTAGTTGATTGGTATTACATATAGTGGTTGTTACACATAGTAGAAGTATTTGGTGTGGATAGCAAATGTAGTTACTTTATTGAATTGAGACTCTATTAAGGGTAAAATTATTTTGGGTAAGTAAGATGGCTCATTAGAGTGGTAGCAACATTTGTTAATGAATAAACTATGGAGATTGCCAATCCCCATTTGATCTATGTCATCCTTCAAACTATAAGCGTTTATGAAATGCTTTTACCTAGAGGAGAAGTCAATGTACTTCTAGTTCTTACTGAGGTGTTCAGATTTAACAATGTTAAGTTCTATGAAATGACATACGTAGGCTTGAAATCCAAGTTTTACCATTGTTGTAATCAAGAAATTCTGAGTGAATCATCTTGGGTATTCATATGGGCAACAATATTCTTGCTATTAGAAATTGATAAGTTGTGATGAATACTTGTTGTAGACATTTCCGGTTTGTAGTTCTATTTTTGTAAGATAAATATTGATGCCAAGAGGGCTTATTAGTAACTGAGTCACTTGGATGTTAAACAATTTGATATCTTTTGGTAATACGCTGGAAGCAGGTTTATATGGATAAAGTTTAAGAGTTAGATTTTAGGGTTTTCTTTAAAATGTGTATTTTATGCTGGAATGATAAAGGACGCTTTGGGTGTCCTCGGCATAGGAGATTAATTACATAATTCTTCTTACGATTGGTTAAACAAACATGGTATTTTGTGCTAACATAATATAAAAGGAGTTCTTATATTGAGATAACGGGCACCGAGGAGTGCTTTGCTTAAAGAGTTGTGTTAATTGTAATATGGATTAGAAAACTGATTCATATTGTATGGACTCAAGAAAAGAGGAGACTTCTATGTCAAAGGGATGACATTATGGAATGTTCCTCCAATGTATATTACCAATCTTTATGAGATTAATAAAAGAAATGGATTTTAAGGTTGGGTTTATTCCCAATGAGGGTTCCCAAGGTATATGTGTTGTTATGGGTTTATTTGTGGACTCTCTTTATTTACGAATGTTGTTGATTCATAAGTGGATGATGCTTTTTACTGTTATGGAATTAAATGGGCAATTTAATATAAAATTTACTTCTAGTAAATTTGTACTAATGGCTTGTAATAGTCTTTTAGGAACAAATTTATATGCTTTTTATGGTAAATCTTGTTCTTGTAATAGAATTGGATGTTCTAAATCAGCATTGTAATTGAATAGGACTTAAGTTAGAATTCTTTAAGCAATTACCTATTAGCATTATTCTAAAGCAAGTTAATGGAGATTTCTTTAGATAGAGACTTTATCCTTAAGAAAATACAATTAATAATCTTATATTATTTAGGTATATGAGGTTAATGAATGGTTATGCTAGTTTAAAGTGAGGTGCTAGCAGTGAGTTGGATGGTATCCTTATTTTAAACATTGAACAAGACCTAACGAGTGAGGACTAGATCATTAGCATGATGATATTGATAGTCTAACTTAAACACTTAGTAAACCTATATTAAAATACATATGTATGGTGTAGGGATATGCATATTTCCTTTGTTTTCCAGAAGGAAAAGCTAGACTTCTAAAAGAAGGAGATTGATATCTTAGTCTTTGCCTATGACATCTATTTGTAATGGGATTCAGATAGCTCAATTAAGGATCACTAAGATTGAGCCAACCTTAGACCTTTTACATTAAGGTATATAAATAAAAAAAAAGGGTTAGGGAAATTGGGTTGTGGCATAAACTTAGTTAAGAAAGGTATAAGTTACATTAGCAATTGTAGGATTTTATAACTAGAAAATTTTTATGAATTGACCAATTCAAGGAAACAAGAAATAGCCATGTTTATAAAAGTGCTAACAAAGTGGTAGATTATGTTTCCAATTTAGGTTGTTATAAAAATGTGAAACAATGATGAGTAGATAAAGTGTTAGTTTTATGAATAATTAGACTTGTTAAAGAATGATGCATGTCCCAAATAAGGAATTTGTGGGATAGACAAGATACCCAAGACTTAATAAGACATTGAATAATAGTTTTAATATTGATTCAAAAGATATTATCATGACAAGAAAGTTAATTCACTTTCCTTCTTTTCTAATTATTAAAGTTGATTGGTCCCTCAACTTGATCAATGAATCATTAAGGCAAAGATATGTTATAGGCATTGTCTTTCTCTTAGCACAAAGAGCTTATACACTTCAATAATAACAAGAGCATCATTAGTTAGGTCCTTAAGATGAAAGGGTCTAAAACAAAGTGAAAATAATTCCGTGTCTACTCATTATTTGTATACAATAGCTTTATTTCATATGGACTCACTCGATGCTAGTATGAGGTATCCTCCAAAAGGCAAAAGGTGGTTGCACTTATAATTTATTTTCTTTTTTGGGAAAAAGGAGTTGTACTCAAGTCTCCCACCCTTGATAAATCACAAATCTCTCCTTTAGAGCTTGAGATCTTATAAATAGATTCAATTCTTATCTCAATTGAGTTGCTATAGCTATATACCTACATATTTTTTCAAAAAATATATATAATTTCTTGATTTTTATTTTGTAGATCTTCTTCAATTTTATCTGCAAATATAAATATTTCAAAATTCAGCATCCTTCTTCTTGAAAATTTCTTGTAGAAGCCTTCACAATACCAAAACTCCACCTCTACTAACTACACACTACACCTTAGTAAAGTAATATTTTCAACACTTTGTGCTATCATAGTTTGTTTTATCAGATCTAGACTATTAGTTTCCTTCCTGTAGCATAAGTGCAACCACAATATTTGTAATAAATAGTTTATATGAAAACACATTTATGTTATAAAATACAAAAAATATTACCAATGGAAAACGTTAAAATAAATCTTAATCATTATTTGATTTAGGCAGTCAACATTTTATTATCAGCTTCAACTGAACTTACTACTTTCTTTAACCATGGAAAAGAGAATTTAACTTTATGATCCTCTACTAAAATCATTCTATTGGCTACCCTATTTGCACATTTATTTCCTTCCCTTAATGTATGTGTAAACTTGATTTATTTAAACTCTATGGCAAGGTATTATATTTCCACAATGATCTCTTGTATGTTCCATGGAGCCTTTGCTTTCCTCAAAATTGCATTTATTACTATTACATGTTTTTAACCCTTCCAAAGCTACCCAAGCTTCAACTTCATTATTTGTCTTAAATCCATTACTAAAAGTGCATGTGACAAAATCTCACCCCTATTATTTTTAATTATTCCTCTTCCTCCTATTGGTCCTAGATTTCCTTTAGATGCTCCATCAAAATTCAATTTGACCAACTCCACTTTTTGTGGTTTCCACTTTATATTATTTATCTTTCTTTTGTTTCTCCTATACCCAACATCATAATTCCATTTGATGAATTGACTCCATCTATCAAGGCTCTCTACTTCAATATTAGGATTGGGTGAGGTGATAGGGTTAGCTTAGACTCCTATATGGATAAATAAATATTCCTTTTCATTACCTCTAAACTACTTTTCTTTCCTTTAAATTTTATTTTGTTTCTTTATATCCATACAATACAAAGTACTATATCTTTCGATGTATCCTAGATTATCTATAACGCCTCACTTTCATAAGTGCTCTGCCATTACTTTAACCATTCTTCAATTCTGGAATTCATCACCATGCATTTACCAAACATTTTAAGAGTTCATTTCCATAGTTCCCAGACTATTGAATAATACCCCAAGATATGGTCTATACTCTCCTCTTTTTTACATAGAACACATTGTGATGGGCTATGAAAACCCCTTTTCATAAGGTTATCCCAAGACAAAAAAAAATTCTAACCTACTAGTCATACAAACATTTTGACTTTTAGAATGCTCAATCTAGTCCAAATATCTCTCTATATTTTTGTTGTATTTCTATTTTATTAGTTATTTACATTATATCCACTTCTTGTTATGTATTCTCTTGTGATATTCAACTCACAAATTAGCTCCCCTCAAAATAATCACTATTGTTATATTTTTGCTCAACCACCTCCTAGCAACAAAAATCTTCTTTCCATTTGTGTCTTTCTTCTTAATCCTTGTGCATAATGTTTGAAAACCTATCACCATATTTATCTTTAAGTAATCTAATCCATGGTTCTTTAAAATTAGATCTAGATTGAGTGGTTTTTTACTACACCAAGTATCCAACCAAATAGATTTGTTTTCTCTAGTTCCCACCACCTATCTTAGACCTTTAATCACTAGATCAATTGATTTTTTAAAACCGTTCCATAGTGTAGAACCATCTGGTAGTGAGAATGTAGTAAATATTAAGCTTGGTCCATTGGGCTCAATGTACTTAGAATAATTCCTGCCCATTTTCTTTGACTCTCTTTATACAATCTTTAAACCACTTTTCCCCTTAGAGCTAAGTTTGCATATGTAAGAACTCTTAAATCAAGACTTTCCCTAGTTTTATCATTACACTCCTTTCTCCATTTCACCAAAGAAAAATTCCTTTTATCATGTAATCCTGACCATAAAAATGATTGCACATTATATATTAAACATTATTCTATCGATTTTGACATAATATACAAGGACATAATATGTTGGAATGACCTGTAAGACTAATTTAATTAGTTCCACTCTTATTGCTAATGATAACTATCTACTTGTCCATGTTGGTAGTGTATTCTAAACTTTACTTATAACTAGATTCCACAATTCTATCCTTATTCTCCCCTCAAATAATGGCATCCCTAGATATGTTACTGGTAAATTTACCTCCTCCATTTGAAATAACCTACACATCCCTACTTTGATTCTAGTTGTAGTGTTTAGGAAGTAAATTTTGGATTTTGTCCTATTAAATTTTTTCTTGGATGCTCCTTTATATTCCTTTAATAAGTTATTCAAATCTCCAGCCTCATTTTTCCTTGCCAACCCAAAAAGGGTTGTATCATCTACAAACTATTGATGGGTGATGTTGTTTACATTATTACTAGACTTTCTGCTTACTAGCCCATCTTTGTATGCCTTCTTTAAGTTCCCCCCCAATACCTTTACGATAATAATGATCATATATGGCTATATAGGATCTCCCTATATAAGACCCCCCTTGGATTTAAATGATTATGTTACTAGCCCATTGACTAGCACTGAATATGATACCATAGAGACACAAGCTTTAATCCATCTAACACATTTATTCCCAAATCCAAACTTTTCTAATACTACAAAATAAAAATACCATTTAGCCCTCTCATAGGATTTATTTGTATCAAGTTTTCATTTCATTGCTCTCTTTCCTAGAAGTTGTTGAATGCATTACTTCCTAAGCTACTATGATCTCATCTAAAATTTGTCTTCCTTTCACAAATCCTCCTTACTCTTCTAAAATAATTGTCTAATAGTTGTCTTAACTAAATTGCCATCACTTTGGATATTATCTTATATACCATATTACATAGGCTTATAGGCCTCAATGAATCAAGCAATTTTGTATCCTTATTTTTTGGAATCAAGGTAAGATATGTTGTATTTATTTTATAAGGTATGTACCATTATACCCTAGATCGTTCCACTATCGCAAATAAAAAATCCTTCGCTACTTCCTAGTTATGATGATAGAATGCTACTCAAAACCCATCCAGACCTAGGGATTTATCCTTATCAAAAGAGAAAAGAACTGAATAAACTTCTTCCAAAGTAATAGGCTCCATTAGTTTGCTATTGTCTTCATTTGTTATAACTTAAGGTACTTCTTGTAGTAGTTTATAATTAATAACTTCAATCTCCTCTAATCCTAGATTATTTTGGTAATAAAGCCTTGCCTCCTTTTTTTATTTTGTTGAGCAAGGTGCAGCAACAGTATTGTCATTGTTGTCAACACAGTCAGATAGATCTGTTGATGCAGTGGACAGAAAGTTCAAAAGCTATTCAGATGCAGAAGACAGGAGTTCAAAGGTTATTCAGAGTATGTACAGTGATTTTCCAAGAAGACCGAAGTGGCCCATATGCAAAAGATCAAAGAAAAAAGACAAGTAAGAAAAGTGTCGCGATATCGCGACATATACAACAGGCAAGAAAAACTATCACGATTTCGCGACATGTTGGAAGAGAGAGAAAAAGCAGGAAAAACTATCACGATTTCGTGACATGTTGGAAGAGAAAAAGGCAAGTGGAAAAACTGTCGCGATTTCGTGACATGTTGGAAGAGAAAGAGAAAGCAGGAAAAAGTGTCACGATTTTGTGACAAGTTCGAAGAAAGAGAACAAGTAAGAAAAGTGTCACGATTTCGCGACATGTCGCATTTTTGCGACTAAAATAGGAGAGAGAAAGTAAGTTTGAAAAGTGTCGCGATATCGCGACATGTCGCATTTTCATGACAAAAGAAAGAGAGGAAGCGTACGGAAGCAGAACTATCATGATTTCATGACAAAAGTAGAAAGCAAGACTTCGAAGTAGAAGTGTCACGATTTCATGACAAAAGCAAAGAAGTAAAGTACGAAAGTGAAGTGTCACGATTTCATGACAAAAGTAGAGAAGAAGACTTCGAAGGCAGAAGTGTCACGATTTCATGACAAAAGCAAAGAAGCTAAGTACGAAAGCAGAAGTGTCACGATTTCATGACAAAAGCTAAGTTGAAGACTACGGAGGTAGAAGTGTCGCGATATCACGACAAAAGCAAAGTCGAAGTCTATGGAAGCAGAAGTGTCACGATATCACGACAAAAGCAAAGACGAAGTATACGGAGGCAAAAATGTCATGATATCATGACAAAAGAAAAGACGAAGTCTATGGAGGCAAAAATGTCATGATATCATGACAAAAGAATAGAGAAAGCGTACGGAGGTGAAAGTGTCACGATATCATGACATGTTGTATTTTCATGGCAACAACAACAAAAGAAGCTATAGAGGCAGAAATGTCATGATTTCATGATAGGTCATAAATGCGCAAGTCAAGAAGGAGAACCCGACTGAAATGAGAAGTATGACAGTGGACCGACATCACTACGACATTTACAGGGGTAGTTATAGAGTGATTTCATACTACTAAAATACGAAGAGTGATCAAAAGTCAATATGGCGATTACAGGGTCTGTCCAGAATGAAATCATCAAGCGATGGATAAACCGAACATCTTCTTGAGTTGAAGCCGACGAAGACCGATGACAACCGACTAAAATTAGGGTTTACAGTTGTTATGAAAGTCGACTAAGATTAGGGTTTTCATCATAAAAAATATTGTTATAAAAGGAGGGTTGTTTGGAGAATTGAAGATGTGTCGAAGGTGTGTGAAATACGGTCATTGTGCATAGAGAGCAAGTCGTGTCGAATCGTGCTAAGTGCAAAATTTGCAAAGAGAGCAGAGTGCACAAAAGGGAGAAGATGATCGTGAAGTTTGACTGTAACGAAGCAGAGTGTGCGAAGTGATTACGCAGAGAGAGCAGAGTGCGCAGAGAACGCAAAGGTGAAGAAGACCAATCAGGGTCTTGCAAAAGCAAAGGTATCTTACTATCAAACTTATAGATTCAAATTGAAGTCCAGGTTGTAGCTTGGCATCAGGGGTTGGTGCTCCTTTCTATTGGTGCAGATAAATAAGGGGTTGGTGCTCCTTTTTGTTGGTGCAGATAAATAAGGGGTTGGTGCTCCTTTCTGTTGGTGCAGATAAATAAGGGGTTGGTGCTCCTTACAGTGGGTGTTGGTAAATTGATTGTAAAGTTGGTGCTTTGCAAAGGCTGGATTTGGATGGTAGTCCAAGCAGTCAATTTTTGAGGAGTAGCCACATTGGTGAACCTCGTTAAATCTTGTGTTGTGTGATGCTCTTTTGTTATACTTGTTGTATCTAGTAATAAGTTTTAATTGTTGCGGTATTAAGAGCTATAAATTTAAGTTTAAAGAGCTACACCGATTCACCCCCCTCTCGAGTGTCATTGTAAGACTAACAATTGGTATCAGAGCTAAGTTCCTATACAAGCTTAACCGGCTAGGGTGATCTTGGAAGTAACACAATGGCAGGTGGTGAAGGCTTCTCATCAAACAAAGCACCATTGTTTGATGGATCTAATTACGCATTCTAGAGAATCGGGATGCAGACATATCTCTGTGCTTTGGGATACGACATCTGGGATTCAGTAGTTAGTGGATACACAATACCCATCACTCCTCCAAAAGAGGTTGACGAAAAGAAACTGTTTGAAAATAACTCAAAAGCAAAGAATGCTATCATGTGCGGATTAGTAGACAAGTGAACTAGTAAAGATCATGAGCTGTAAAATGGCAAAAGAAATATGGGACAAACCGAGGAGTATTCATGAAGGAGACGATAAGATCAAGGAGGCCAAGTTACGGACACATCGAGCTCGGTTCGAAGCATTAAAGATGAATGACGATGAAAACATTGAGGCATATATGCTGAGAGTCAATGGAATCATTAATTCAATGAGAGGACTCGACGAGGATATCGAAGACTCTGCCATCGTGAAAAAGGTATTAAGATCTCTTCCTCAAAGGTTTGATTCTAAAGTCTCAACGATAGAAGAAGCTAAAAATCTAAATTATTTTAGTATAGATGAGATGTATGGTTCTTTGACTGCATATGAGATGAGGATAGGAAGATCTAAACCCACAGACGGAGAAGCGGCTTTTAAAGCCCTTAAAAATAAAAATGCAAAACAAGAGTCCGAGGAAGAAGAGACATCAGATGAAATGGAAGCAAACTTTGTTAGAAAACTAAAAAGGGGAAAAGGAAAATACAGAGGAAAGCTACCGTTTAAATGTTTCAACTGTGGAGGCGTTGGGCATTTTGCGACTAAATGTCCACTTAATGAGAAGAACAAAAATGATGAAGGATCGCACCAAGAAAGAAGTGACTGGAAGAAGAAAACGAATTTCAGAAAAGGCAACTTCAAGAAGAAAAGTTTCATCTCCGGGAATGCCGGTTCATCGGAAGACAGCTCCGGTGAGGATTCGAAGAGGAAACAGGTGAAGCTCTTTTCATGGCATTTGAAGAAGTAAAATCAGAAAAGGAAGAAGGAGTGAACTCTGAAGTATGTGGTGAAAACCCTGAGGCTGAAGTAGATCTAGAAGGTGAGTTGATCTCTGCACTTGAAGAGTGGAAAATAGAGAGGAAAAAGAATAAGAAAATTTCAAAAAATCTTGAGGATGCAAACGAAATCATAACCAGTATGAAAGTACAGATAGAAGAATACAAGAAAATATCTGAAGATCTCGAAGTACAAATTACCATGAAAATAGATTATTGCTGCAAACTAGAAGAAGAGAATGTTGGTTTACGGACGCAGATAGAAGAGATGAATCACAAAATTAGTTGCTATCACAAACGCGAAGAAAGTTCTATGAAGTTGGATAAGATTATAAATGACCAAAGGCCTACAGGCATCAAATTTGGTCTGGGTTTCATCGAAGGAGAATCATCAAATGGATCAAAGGCCAGAAATGTAGAATCCATAAAGAATGAAGATAAGAAACAGAGTTGATCAAGGAAAAACGTCTCATGCAAAAGAAAGCAATAATGCCAGGCACGAAAGGAGAATTGACAATGATGGATTCACCAATGTCACACATCAAAGAAGAAGAAGACCTATGGCTCCTACGACAACATGGCAAAGACCATCACCCAGGTTCAATTATCCCTTTTCTGGTTTCTGTTTTAAATGCAATGGCTATGGACATAAAATCTCAGACCTGCAAATATAATGTAAGACCAAGGAATTTCACCAAGTAGAAATGCTTTTTCTCCTCCGATGAATTATACGAGTAGAATGTTATAACTGTCATAATTTTGGGCACATTGCAAGAAACTGTAGAAGTACATTTGCATCAAATCAGTTTCAGGGAAGAAAATTTCAACCAAATAGGATGAGACAAAATAGAAAACTTCTCGAAAAACATGCACAAGCTATTGATAAGGGAAAGGCAAAACAAGAGCCCAAAACTACTATCAAAACGGAGTGGAAAGAAAAAGAGCGACTTAAGGAAGAAAAGGAATCCTTAATCGTACAAACAACATTTAAAGCACAGAATAAATATGTACCATGGATACTTGATAGTGGATGCTCCAGTCATATGACAGGTGACAAACAAAAATTTGAGAAGTTACAGAAATATGAAGGTGGTTCGATAAAGTTTGGAAATAATGATGGAGCTAAGATAGTTGGCAAAGGTTCAGTTAAAATTAGTGACGAAAAAATTAAGTCGGAAGAAGTCTTGTTTGTGGATGGTTTGAAACATAACTTGTTGAGCGTAAGTCAGATTTGTGATAAAGGTCATGAAGTAGTTTTTAAGAAGCAGGGGTTGTGAAGTCGGAAAAACAAACAGTGGAAAATTGATAGCAACTGGATCAAGGACATCCGGCAACCTCGTACACGCTCTCGGAGACTTCAGAAGGAGCTTTTTTTATTGGACGGGAAGAAGAAAATTGGTTGTGGCACAAGAGACTCGGTCATATCAGTTTTGATAATCTAGTAAAAATCAACTCAAAAAGGGCAGTGAGAGATATTCCCACCATAAGCAAACCTGCAAACAACATTTGTGCTTCATGCCAAAAGGGGAAGCAAACTAGAGTCACATTCAAAACAAAAGAGTACTACACAAGCAAACCTTTGGAACTAATACACACTGATTTATGTGGACCCATGAGAACACAAAGCATAAATGGTGACAAATATTTTATGTTGTGCATTGATGACTATTCCAGAATGACATGGATATTTTTCTTGAAGCATAAATCAGAAGCTTTTGAAATGTTCAAGACTTTCAAAAACCAAGTTGAGAATGAAACAGGAAAGAGGATCAAATGTTTAAGATCGGATAGAGGAGGAGAATTCATTTCAGAGGAGTTTACGAAGTACTGTGAAAAATACGGTATTAGGAGACAATTTTTAGTAGCCAGGACACCTCAGCAGAATGGAGTGGTAGAAAGAAAGAACAGGACAGTGGCAGAAATGGCACGGACTATGTTGGTTGAAGCGAGTAGCGAGATAGATTTTTGAAAGAATCAGTCCATACTGAGGTGTATATCCAAAATAGGTACATGCTGAGAACACATGAAAGCAAAACTCCTTATGAGTTGTGGTTCGGTAAAAGGGCAACAACAAAATACCTCAAAGTTTTTGGCAGCAAGTGCTACATCAAAAGAACTGAAGATAATCTTGGTAAGTTTGAAGATAGAGCGGATGAAGGTATTTTTGTTGGTTATTCATCAAAAAGCAAAGCTTACAAATGCTACAACAAGAGGCTAAAGAAAATTGTGGACGAGTGTCGATGTTAAATTTGATGAAGGTAGAGAACGAGTAATTAGCTATGAAAAGAACTACCCAATTTATGAAGAGGTTATTGAAGGAGATGAGGAAAACGAAACGGAAAAGATACAAAAAATTGACTCAGATGATTTAAGTTGTGATTCAGAAGTGGAAGAAAATAAGAAATTCAAAACAGGCAAGTGGCAGAAAAATCATCCTAGAGAGCAAATAATTGGAGACCCCAAAGTTGGTGTTCAGACAAGAAGAAGAGTAGTAAGTAACTACTCTCTATTATCCAAACATTGAGCCCAAAAATGTTGTTGACGCAAGCAAAGATGAAAGTTGGATGAAGGCAATAAATGAAGAATTAGATCAGATCGAGAAAAATGAAACTTGGGAGTTAGTACCTAGACCTGCAAATAAAAATATAATCGGGACTAAATGGATTTTTCGAAACAAATTGAATGAAGACGGACAAGTAGTCAGAAATAAAGCAAGATTGGTATGTAAGGGTTATGCACAAGTTGAAGGCATTGACTTTGAGGAAACTTTTGCACCAGTAGCTAGACTAGAGGCAATTAGAATGTTTCTGGCTTTAGCAGTCTACAAGAATTTCAAAGTTTATCAAATGGATGTGAAATCAGCATTTTTGAATGGGAAACTTGAAGAAGAGGTTTATATTGAGCAACCGGATGGTTTCCAACTTGGTGATGATCCCAACTTGGTTTGCAAGTTGAAGAAAGCATTATATGGCTTAAAACAGGCACCCCGAGCATGGTATGCAAGGCTAGACAACTATCTCACTCAACAAGGGTTTAAGAAAGGTATGGTGGATAGTAATTTGTATGTCAAAATAGAAAATGGGCATCTTATTGTTCTTGTTGTATACGTAGATGATATCATATTTGGCAGCAGACAAAGATGAGTCATGTAAAGATTTAGCAAATAAGATGCAGAAAGAATTTGAAATGTCAATGATTGGTGAACTTTCGTATTTCCTCGGGTTGCAAGTTAATCAAAATAAGAAGGGCATATTTATTTCTCAAGTTAAATATGTGAAAGAGATGTTAAAAAAGTTCACAATGGAGGATTGTAAGCCAGTTAGCACTCCCATGACGACAGGTTGCAAGTTGAGCAAGGATGACAAATCTCCACCTGTTGATCAAACCATGTACGAATCTATGATTGGGAGCTTATCGTACCTGACGACTACCGGACCGGATATTTTGTAGGCGATATGCATGGTAGCACGATTTCTAGGCTAATCCCAAGGAGACTCATGTGACAAGAGTGAAGAGGATTCTTCGGTACCTCAAGGGTACTATGGAGTATGGGTTATGGTATCCGAAAGGTAAAGACTTCACCCTTATTTCGTATTCAGATGCAGATTGGGCGGGAGGTGTCGATGACAGAAAGAGTACCGGTGGAGGTGCATTCTATCTTGGAGACAGATTGGTCGCGTGGCACGATAAGAAACAAGAGTCGGTTTCTTTATCGACAGTAGAGGCAGAATATATTGCAGCGACAACATGTTGTACGCAGGTATTGTGGATGAAACAAACCCTGAAAGATCTTGGTATTAGCTTCAGTGAGCCAATATCAGTTAAGTGTGATAACACCAGTGCCATTAACATCTCCAAGAATCCGGTTATGCATTCACGCACAAAACACATTGCTATCAAGTATCACTTTTTGAAGGAGAAAGTTGCGGAAGGTGAGGTTAAGTTGGATTTTGTTCCAACTACAGAGCAAGTAGCAGATATCTTCACAAAACCATTGCCCAAGGAAGTTTTTGAGTACCTTCACAATAAATTGGGAGTGGTCACACTTCCCAAGAATTGACTAGCTACAGGGATCACATTCTCAGGGGGAGCATTTAAGTATTTGATTATCTTTTTGCTCATGTTCATGATTTTTGCTAAGTGTAATAAATTTTGCTTGAGAATGTTGTGCATGGACTCGGGGGAGTCTGCAGTAGCCCTTTGGTATTATTGTCAAAGGGGGAGAAGAGTTACAGGAAATTGCACATGTGTTGCCAAAAATTCCAAAGGGGGAGATTGTTGAGCAAGGTGCAGCAACAATATTGTCATTGTTGTCAACACAATCAGATAGATCTGTTGATGCAGTGGACAAGAAGTTCAAAAGCTATTCAGATGCAGAAGACAGGAGTTCAAAGGTTATTCAGAGTATGTACAGTGATTTTCCAAGAAGACCGAAGTGGCCCATATGCAAAAGATCAAGAAAAAAGACAAGTAAGAAAAGTGTCGCGATATCGTGACATATACAACAAGCAAGAAAAACTGTCATGATTTCGCGACATGTTGGAAGAGAGAGAAAAAGCAGGAAAAACTGTCACGATTTCGTGACATGTTGGAAGAGAGAGAAAAAGCAGGAAAAACTGTCACGATTTCGTGACATGTTGGAAGAGAAAAAGGCAAGTGGAAAAACTGTCACGATTTCGCGACATGTTGGAAGAGAAAGAGAAAGAGAAAGCAAGAAAAAGTGTCACGATTTCGCGACAAGTTCGAAGAAAGAGAACAAGTAAGAAAAGTGTCACGATTTCGTGACATGTCGCATTTTCGTGACTAAAATAGGAGAGAGAAAGTAAGTTTGAAAAGTGTCGCGATATCGCGACATGTCGCATTTTCATGACAAAAGAAAGAGAGGAAGCGTACGGAAGCAGAACTATCACGATTTCATGACAAAAGGAAAGCAAGACTTCGAAAGCAGAAGTGTCATGATTTTATGACAAAAGCAAAGAAGTAAAGTACGAAAGAAGTGTCATGATTTCATGACAAAAGCAGAGAAGAAGACTTTAAAGGCAGAAGTGTCACGATTTCATGACAAAAGCAAAGAAGCTAAGTACGAAGTAGAAGTGTCATGATTTCATGACAAAAGCTAAGTTGAAGACTACGGAGGCGAAGTGTCGCGATATCACGACAAAAGCAAAGTCGAAGTCTATGGAAGCAGAAGTGTCGCGATATCATGACAAAAGCAAAGACGAAGTATACGGAGGCGAAAATGTCACGATATCATGACAAAAGAAAAGACGAAGTCTACGGAGGCAAAAATGTCATGATATCACGACAAAAGAATAGAGAAAGCGTACGGAGGTGAAAGTGTCGCGATATCGTGACATGTTGTATTTTCATGGCAACAACAACAAAAGAAGCTACAGAGGCAGAAATGTCATGATTTCATGACAGGTCGTAAATGCGCAAGTCAAGAAGGAGAACCCGACTGAAATGAGAAGTATGACAGTGGACCGACATCACTACGACATTTATAGGGGCAGATACAGAGTGATTTCATACTGCTGAAATACGAAGAGTGATCAAAAGTCAGTATGGCGGTTACAGGGTTTGTCCAGAATGAAATCATCAAGCGATGGATAAACCGAACATCTTCTTGAGTTGAAGCCGACGAAGACCGATGACAACCGACTAAAATTAGGGTTTACAGTTGTTATGAAAGCCGACTAAGATTAGGATTTACAGTCGACTAAGATTAGGGTTTTCATCATAAAAAATATTGTTATAAAAGGAGGGTTGTTTGGAGAATTGAAGATGTGTCGAATGTGTGTGAAATACGGTCATTGTGCACAGAGAGCAAGTCGTGTCGAATCGTGCTAAGTGCAAAATTTGCAAAGAGAGCAGAGTGCGCAAAAGGGAGAAGACGATCGTGAAGTTCGACTGTAACGAAGTAGAGTGTGCGAAGTGATTGCGCAGAGAGAGCAGAGTGCGCAGAGAACGCAAAGGTGAAGAAGACCAATCAGGGTCTTGCAAAAGCAAAGGTATCTTACTATCAAACTTATAGATTCAAATTGAAGTCCAGGTTGCAACTTGGCATCAGGGGTTGGTGCTCCTTTCTATTGGTGCAGATAAATAAGGGGTTGGTGCTCCTTTCTGTTGGTGCAGATAAATAAGGGGTTGGTGCTCCTTACAGTGGGTGCTGGTAAATTGATTGTAAAGTTGGTGCTTTGCAAAGGCTGGATTTGGATGGTAGTCCAAGCTCAATTTTTGAGGAGTAGCCACATTGGTGAACCTCGTTAAATCTTGTGTTGTGTGATGCTCTTTTGTTATACTTGTTGTATCTAGTAATAAGTTTTAATTGCTGCGGTATTAAGAGCTGTAAATTTAAGTTTAAAGAGCTACACTGATTCACCCCCCCTCTCAGTGTCATTGTAAGACTAACATATTTCACTTTGGTCTTCATTCCAAACCCCTTTTGCTGATTTAATTCTACTAATTCTGGATGTTGTTTTCTGTAATATTGCAATCCTATGAAATAAAAACTTTGTGTTTTTATCTCCTTTTAACCAAGTCTGTCTCAACTTTAATCTCCAAAATTTATCTTCCTTACTCAAAATATTATGATACACTAAGCAACTCCCTTTCCTCTAAGCTTGGATTATTGTGCCCACCTTTTTGGAATTTTGAAAGTTTCTCTTTTAATTCTTCTTTCTTCTCAAAAATATTTTTTGAGAGTGTACTTGTTCCATTCTTTTAATATATGTGATATTGATTTAATTTGTTTTGGAAGTGTATAAATTCCATTGTTTCCTAAAGAATTCCATGTTTGTGCTCTCATATCAAAAAATTGAGGATGGTCTTCCCACATCTACTCATATTTAAAATATAATTTTTTTTTATAATTCACTTACCACCATTTTAACTCTAATGGGCCAATAATTTAAACCAATCCTTGTCAAGGTATTAATTTCAGCACAAGTCTCTTCATCTAGCTAATGATATGAGAGTATGCATTTGTCTAATTTTTTCTATCAAATTCTCATCTGTACTATTGTTAGTCCATGTATAGATAAAGAGTTGTTTCATCTTATCTGAAATTTTAAATGTTTCTTTGAAAAAACAATTCTTCATCCCTATAAATTAAAATGATATAAAACCCATTCTAATTCTTGTTTTTCCAATTACATAGGAGAGTTGGTCACAACCACATTATTTTTAGTAACTGACAAGTGCATGGTTCAAACCACATGGACTGCTTCCACCAAACCTTTTTTGTTTTGTTATTGTTAACCCGACGTGAAGGAGACCACTAGTAAAATCCGTTTCATTATTGTTAACCTAGCATGAAAGAGACCACTAGTAAAATCCATTCTAATTCTTGTTTTGTTATTGTTGACCCGACGTGAAGGAGACCACTGGTAAAATCCATTCTAATTCTTGTTTTTCCAATTACATAGGAGAGTTGGTCACAACCATATTATTTTTAGTAACTGACAAGTGCATGGTTCAAACCACATAGGCTGCTTCTACCAAACCTTTTTTGGTTTCATTATTGTTGACCCAGCGTAAAAGAGACCACTGGTCGATTCTAATTCTATTGAATGTATTGGATTCTCCCACTCCTCATCTAGATAGATATGTATTTACGTGGGACGGAATAAATAGATGAATTAACTAAATTTACGGAAGTCCCTTTCGAAAGTAAGTAAATACATATAAAAGGCAGTTAAGTTTTGGAATCACAACGAGAAAAGACGGGGTATTTTGGCCATTTCGACACCCATTGCCGGTGTCCTTTTCTTTTAACCTTCCCCAAACAATGGCGTGAGGCACCTCACATCGTTGAAATGGCGGTGTCAATGGTGAAGAGCCTGCATACGTATTCCCACAAAATTCATATGCATGAGGGCCGTTTAAATGTCAATGTCAGGGGATTGACATACCTTACGTCAGATGTGATATCACCTCTATTAAAATCTCAAAAATGTTACAAAATTTCCAGATCCCCCATATACATATATATAGTAGCCAAGTTGGCAATCCTACCTACGCAGATGGATTCTGCTATTTCCAAGGTTACAAACATATATTCGCTTCACCGACCTAAATACGCCTCACCTTCTTCTGGATGCCTCCAAGCACTCTTTTAAGTGGAGGTCCACATGCTTATAAACGCCATAAGGCCTTTCCGGACCAGTACGTAGATATGAAACTCTGTTGTTCCGATTTTGTTCATATCAAAAATACATAGTACACATGAGGCTTTGAAGCTTAATTTAACTTATTCATAACCATTGCTTCTTCCGTGAGGATATCGATATTCACAAATACCTCTATGTGTCTCATCACACATCAGAGACATAAATATTTGACAAAGAACTTGATTGAGAGAATATATCTTGAATCTTGAATATTGATTGAACGTGATAAAATTTATTGTAATTAAGGTAAGTTTTCTTTCATTTAATATCTTGAATCTCATTTTTTTAAACGTTAAAAAATAAAAAGAGAATATATTTCAAATTATATCATACCATCTCTGTAATAGGTAAATGTCTTTTTCTTTCTTTAAAGCCATTGGAATTATTTGCAATAAGATATCTATGACAATTGTGATATTCTTATCCATAAAATTGTCATGATAATTTCTTTCATTTCTTGTATGAAAATGATCCTATAAACAAAATAATTTTATGATGTAAAATATCATAATTTTTTTTCTTTCTTCTAATTGTACATTCTATTCCAAATCATTATTCTAAATATTATTCAAAATAGTAATAGATAGGGAATATTCATATAGGATGTTCATTAGATTGATTGATGAATAATAGAAAAATTATATATATATATATATATATATATATATATATATATATATATATATCATTTTCTACAGATTCGGTGAACTCAATAAGTTCTGTTCTCATTTGCTCGTGATCCGAACGATAAAAGGAGTGAAACGATCATTGTATAATGAAAATACAATGACCATTGTATATGTATATTCACATACAAAAATAAAGGAATGTAGATAAAAATAGGATAATCATGATACAATTTATACAATGGATCATTGCCAAATAATTCTTACTGATACCAGACAATCATTATAATATGGAATGGATTATTGAATCTGTCTCAAATTCTCAATTGGATTGGGAATCTCGATCCGTACAAGTTTTGAGGAAAAATTCCATGAGGTTGAAGGACGCTTAAAAGGAGCCACTCATGCACACCATCAAATTCACAATGGTGAAATTGAGGGAAAGGTTGGTAGTTTTGGACATACAGAAGAGGAGACACACAATGCTCTTTTCAATAATAATGCCCCATATAAAATGCCCAAGCTTGATTTTCCCAAGTTTAATGGCAAGGACCCTAATGGTTGGTTGTGTCGAGCGGATTAGTATTTCAAACTCCACAATGTCCCCTAATATTTATGGATCACCATGGCATCCTTTAACTTTGAGTCTAAAGCCCTTCAATGGTATCAATGGGTGCAACATATGACTCTTGACCTTTCTTGGGAAGAATTTGAACAACTACTCACTCATTTTGGCCCTAGTGAGTATGAGGACTTTACAGGAGCTCTAACAAAATTGAAGCAAACCTCCATTGTTCGTGAATATCAGACTCAGTTTGAGAAGTTGGCTAACTGAACAAGGGGTTTGGGTGAAGGATTCTTTTAGAGTTGTTTTATTAGTGGGTTGAAGGATGATATCAAGGCCAAGGTAAAAATGTTTAAACCACAATCCATGATGCAAGCAATAGGGTTGGCTAGGTTAGCAGAGGAAAAATTTACTGCTCAGAGGCATTTGTCTAAATTTCCATAGGCTAGACCCCCAATCCCATTCAAGGCCACATCTAATCCAAGGAATAAATCTCCAACAATTAAGCGATTGACTAGGGAGGAAATGGAAGCCCGTAGAGCACAAGGGTTATGCTATAATTGTGATGAGAAATATTCTCCAAGGCATAAATGTGTACAACAAAAATTGTATTTGATGGATATGGATGATTCTACAACAAATGAAGTCCTCGAAGAAGAAGAGGAGCACTAGGATGAAGGCAAAGTACAAGAAGAAACTCAACCAGAAATTCCAGTTCATGCACTAGCAAGAATCTTGACCCCTCAGACTATGAAGGTAGTAGGATATTTCAAGGGGCAAAGAATCATAATCCTTATTGATTCTGGTAGTACACATAACTTTATTGATCCACGAGTAGCTAAGCAAGCAAACTGTTACATACATTCCTGCAATTCTTTTGAAGTCATGGTGGCCAATGGAGGAACATTACCTTGTAAAGGAAAATGTCAGAATGTAAAGCTAAAGGTTGGGGAATATGAACTCAAAACTGATATGTTCACTCTTCCCCTAGGGGGATGCAATTTTTTAGGGGTATAATGACTCTACACTTTGGGAATAGTAGCATGGAATTTTGCTAAATTATGGATGCAATTCACTCAAAATGAGAAGCAATACACTCTCTATGGCTCACCTATGGGATCCACTCAGATCATTAGCTCAAACAGAATGGAGAAACTCTTTAAAAAATCCTCACATGGGGTAGTGGCACAGTTGTTTGCAGTCTAGACACAAAATACTGAAGATCCTGAACAGCAAAGTGACTTGCAAATACTTCTGACTAAACATGATTCTATATTTTTGGAACCCAAGGGGCTACCTCCATGGCAATCCCATGATCATGCAATACAACTTGTACCAGGGAGCTTGCCACCTAATATTTGACCCTATAGGTATGCATATGCATAGAAATCAAAAATTGAGAAATTGGTCCAGGAGTTATTAAAAATAGGGGTAATTCGACCCAGTGTCAATCCCTACTCTTCACTAGTGCTATTAGTACAAAAAAAGGATGGGTCATGGCAGCTATGTATAGACTTTCATGAACTCAATAAAATCACCATCAAGGATAAATTTCCTATTCCGATGATTGATGAGTTACTCAATGAGTTACATGGGGCTAAATTTTTCTCCAAGTTGGATCTTTGATCTAGATACAACTTGAGGAAGAAGACATCCCGAAAACAACATTCAGGACCCATGAAGGTCATTATGAATTTTTGGTCATGCCTTTTGGCCTAACTAATGCACCTTTGACTTTTTAGAGTCTCATGAACAATGTCTTTCGTCCCTACCTATGCAAGTTTATTTTGGTCTTCTTTGATGATATTCTAGTTTACAATCACACTTGGGGAGAGCACCTACATCATCTGGATCTAACTTTGCAACTCTTGAAAGAGCATCAATTTTTCCAAACAATCTAAATGTTCCTTTGGAATGCAAGAGGTCAAATATTTGGGTCATATCATCTCATAGGAGGGGGTTAAGGTTGACCCAAAAAAAAATTTTGGCTATACAAAATTGGCCTAAGCCTCAAACTCTCAAAGTGCTTCAAGGATTTTTGGGTCTCACTAGCTACTATCGATGATTCGTCCAAGGTTATGGTAAAATAGCAACCCCACTAATTGCCATGTTAAAGAAGAATTCATTCATATGGACAACACTAGTTGAAAACACCTTTCAAGATCTCAAGGAAGCCATGACTTCTACTCTAGTGTTAGCTACTCCCAAATTTTCCAAACCATTTATAATTGAGAGTGATGCTTTGAGCCATGGCATTGGTGTAGTATTAATGCAAGAAGGGTGACCCCTAGATTTCACTAGTAAGGCCTTATCTGGAAAAAATCTAGGGAAGTCCACTTATGAAAAATAAATGATGGTCATTCTCCATGTCATCAATCATTGGTGACCTTACCTCATTGGGTGACATTTCTCCATTAAAATAGATCATTAGAGTTTGAAATATTTTTTGGAATAGAGGGTATCGACTCTAGCACAAGCATAAATGGGTTTCAAAATTGTTGGGGTATGATTATGAAATTGTGTACAAAAAGGGGAAGGAAAATATTATGGTAGATGCCCTTTCTTGTCAGTTTGAGGATCAAGGCACGTTGTGTGCCATATCTTCCCCACTTCCTCAATGGGTCACCCAACTTTGAGAAGAGGTAGCCAAAGAATCATCCTTGCAAACTTTGAGGGATCAACTCCAAAGGGACCCCAATTCAAACACTGGATACTTGTGGGATGGACAATTGTTGAGATATCAAGCTCGCATTGTGGTTCCTAAAAATTCATCCATTCATGAGGACATAATGAAGGAGATGCATGCTTCACCCATAGTAGGCCATTTGGGTTTTTTAAAAACCTATGAGTGGGCTAAATGCTCATTCTATTGGAAAGGAATGAAAAATAACATTCAAATTTTTGTGGTTGAGTGTGAGATCTACCAATGGATGAAAGGAGAAATGGTTTGTACTCCAGGCACTCTACAACCTTTACCAATTCCGAAAAATGTATGGACTGACATTTCCATGGATTTTATTGAAGGGCTTCCAAAATCAGGAGGAAAAACTATCATTCTTGTGGTGGTGGACCGTCTCTCGAAGTATGCTCATTTTTGTTCCCTAGCCCACCCCTACCATGCCTCCACCATTGCCCAAATATTCATGGACTCCATTTTTGTCTCCATGGTATGCCAAAATCCATTGTGTCTAACCATGACCCTACTTTCACCAGTTGTTTATGGCAAGAATTATTTAAATTGTAGGGTACACAATTGAGAATGAGCTCAGCCTACCATCCCTAGATGGATGGAAAAACAAAAATTGTCAATAAATGCTTGGAAACTTACCTCCATTGTTTTACTTGAGCATCCAACCCAATGGGCCAAGTGGCTTCCCTTGGTAGAGTGGTGGTACAATACTTCATTCCACATAGCCACTAGACTAACTCCTTTTGAGGTAGTTTATGGGTACCCACCCCCATCACCTTCTTCATATGTTCTAGGCAAATCCAATGTCTAGGTGGTGGATTTGACACTTCAAGACTATACCAAACTACTATAGCAACTGAAGGAAAATTTGGCTATGGCTCAAAATAAGATGCAACAACAAACATATCAACATTGTTTAGAGCATAGTTTCAATGTAAGGGATATGGTCTTCCTTTGACTATAGCCATACAAGCAAACATTAATGCAACTCCATGCTCACTAGAATATTGCAACCAAATTCTATGGCCCCTATCAAGTAATGCAACAAATTGGACAAGTGGCCTATAAGCTCGCTTTACCATCTTTCAGGATCCATCTAGTCATACACATCTCTTGTCTGAAGAAGGTCCTTTACAACCACATTCAGGTCTAGTTGTCACTTCCCATGTTGTATGATGAAGGTTTGGTCATCTTGGTTCCTAACAACATTTTGGACCGAAGAACCTCCACTCTTTGTAATTCCACCATCACTGAAGTCTTAGTCCAGTGGTGAGGCTTAAGTAGGACAATGCCACATGGGAATCTCTTCAACAACTCCAACAATAGTTTCCTCATCTCCAACTTTGAGGATAAAGCTTCTTTAAAGGGGAAGGGCATGTTAGGACCCTATCCTAACATCATTAATAATTTTATAGTCATGTGGTACATTGGGCACCTAGGCTTATGAGCCCATATGATGTAATCATTATTTATTATAAAGAGATGTTATATAAAGATGTAATAGTTGTTATTTAGGAGTTACTAGCTCGAGCCCCCACTTGCACATGGATGAGAACCCTTGAGTGTTAGGGTTAGGGTTAGCTAGAGTCTTTAAAAGAACCAAGGGGGCAAGAGGATGGATCATCTCATATTTTCATATTGTAACAAAGCTTTACTTCTAAGGAGATAAATAACTACGCCACCTAGTCACTTAGGAGTGGACATTGAAAGAAGAGACATCAAGAGAACTAACTACAAATCAGGTGAAATCTACAAAAAGTAGTTATATTTTGTAGGCATGCAATGACGACGATGAAGAACTCCACCACCCTTAATATTACCACTCTACAACTAATCTTTGGTAAATGTGTACTACATAATAGTGATATCCTATTTTTAGTCCTACATTAAATTAATAATGGGTGACCATAGGAATATGTCCAAACCATCAATGATGACAGAATTGTTGTAAAAGGATGAACTGGTAAAAATCCTCCGATTCATAGGCTAGCTGGAGTTTCACTAGTTGTTTGACGAATTTGACATCATTCTCATGGAGGAATTTGTTAACTGCCTTAGAGAAGGAAAAGTAGCACCCAGAGATACCACGCTAAAGATAACACCTGAAACCCTGAGTGGGATTTCTTGAATTCCCTATGTAGGAGAATGATTTTTTGAATCATGGCCTCCATTGCACAAAGTTTTCAAATTATTTGTGAAGGAGACCTTGAACTTGAGTACAAAATGAATAATAAGAATGTATGTAGGGACATTAGAAGGACCAATCTACCGAAACCCTAGGATACAATTATCATCTGGATCATGCGATATTTCACTTGTGACCACCAATTTACCTTAGTTTCAAGGCAACATTTGAACATCTTGATGCATTTATGGTATGGAATTGAAAGACCAAAACTAAGAATAGACCTACCATTCTTTTTGTGTTCTTCCTTACATTCAATGGCTAAACAAGTTAAGGAGGACTTAAGACCCTTGAGGCATCATGGCCTCACAAAAATCATTTGCAAAACCATTTCCTATGATAAGAGGAAGGAGGAGGAGGAAGGAGGAGGTTTATGGCGGGCATTCTTGGACAATGGATTGTGTGCATTGATGAGAGCTAAGTGGGAAAGTTCTAAGAGAACACAACAGATTTTTGTGACGAATAGCTCTCAAAAGTAGTTGCAAGCCAAGATAATATCAAAAGAACAGGGATCTACTCTAGAAATTTCAAAGATGCAGGAGAAACAAAGAAGTCAAAGGCAGAGTGTGAAAGCACAAAGCATTGGTCAATAGGATACAATCTATACCGCAAAATAGGAGGAAAAGAAGAATGTTGGTGAAAGGAGTATACCACAAGAAGTTATTATAATTGATGAGAAAGAGACAAGGGTTAAAAACCTAACCCTTAAAGAAAAATTGGAGGTACAATTGAAAAAATTGGAGGAAGTCTGAAAGATGTTGCAAGGAAGGGACACCCTACTCACTCAATTGAAGGAAGAAGTAGCGAGCCTCAAAGAGCAGCAGAGGTATACGAGGAATTCAAAAACCCTAGCAGCCACAAAACATGAAGATGGCTTGAAGGATGAAGAGAGACCTTTAATTGATTTCATACTCTAATACTTGAGAGATAATGCAAGGAAGAAACCAATTACGAATGAAATTGTGGACCTAAGCAAAGCATCCAAACTAGTTACAAAAAGTGCTCAATAACAACAAATGGAGGTTACGAAAAACAATTACAATAGGTTGGAGACATAGATTTAAGGGTTCATTTCACACCAAGATCAAGAGGTACAAACAAAACCCTTAGACATCCCCAATCTTGTACCTACCTGGAACAAAGAGTACAATCCCTTAAACCCTTGAAAGAGAAAAATGAACAATTATAAGTAGACCTTGCTAGGCTACAAACAAATTCGAAACAACCAGTGACATCATAGTACAAATATTACAATATCGATAGCCAACAAGGGTTTATAGCTTGTTTTTACAGGAGCAGTTCTTTAGGTGGTAGTTCCTCAAGCTCTATTCCAAATTATCACATGCCTTGAAGACACAATAGGATTTTTTAGAGACATACATGACTAGCACTCTTATCTAAAAGAACCGACTTTGTGAGTTTTTTGTGCACAATTATGTTGTGGTAGAGGATTACACATTCATGTTCAGTTAAGAACTTTTATTTCTATGATGTACAATCAAATTCACCATAGAGACAAGGTTGTAGAATATGCAAGAAAGGAAAGCACAATGGGATTGCAGATAAGGTATGAGTATCCTAATGCTTAGGAAGTTGTCTTGGTACCTAGAGTTAATGAGTGTGAGCAACATTAGGCATCAATATGTGACTCACCTCAAGAAATATAGCTTGTTTTTACAGAAGCAATTCTTTAGGTGGCAGTTCCTCAAGCTCTACTCCAAATTGTCACATGCCTTGAAGACACCATAGGAGTTTATAGAATCATACATGACTAGAACTCCTATGCAAAAGAACCTACTTTGTGATTTTTTTGTGCACAATTATGTTGTGGTAGAGGATTACATATTCATGTTCAGTTAAGAGCTTTTATTTCTATGATGTATAATCAAATTCACCACACGGACAAGGTTGTAGATTATGCGAGCAAGGAAACCACAATGGGATTGCAGATAAGGTATGAGTATCCTAATGCTTAGGCAATTATCTTAGCACCTGGAGTTAATGAGTGTGAGCAACATTAGACATCAATGTAGGAATGTATCAACCAATTCCAAGGATTCTATAAATCCTATTTTGGGAAAGCCAAAGAATCCTGTCTCACCTACCAATCTCAGTTGGTCATATCATCAAGCATTATCCGTTGTTTCTACCATTCAAATTCTTGGGTTTAGGTGGATTGGGATGAGATAAAGGCCCCCTCTCATCATTAGCCCTATGCCTCAATATGACACTACAGGGTCCCCAATTTACTCAACATTCTTAGTTTAGCATCATGACATGAGGGAATGTCAAGGTTATTGTACCACAGATGAGAAGTTTATCCTAGAGATGGTTGATGACACTGAATTGAGTGTCAATTTTGAGAGGACATTTGCGTGAGGACATACAAACACTTAGGAATAGGGGTATGATGAGGCCCAAAATGCCTCATCTAATAGTTGTTTTGAGACGTTCTTTTGCTTCTAATTGAAACATATGTATGACTAACATTGGACTTTTGCATAGTTTAGCATGATATTTGAGTTAGACAAATTAAAATAGGAGAATTGCATTTCTTAAATTATTTTGGGTTAATTTTTGTGTTTCCTTTGGTTATTTTCACTAATAATTTTAAGATGGCAAAGAGTCGTTTCATACCGTTGGTTTTGAAGCACTTTCTTGTGCTTTGGATGTTAGATAGGCTGTAAAGGTATGTGTTAGGACCGAGGAGCTGCTGACGCAAGGAATCAGATAGAACCCTTGTTTTGTGTGAACTCCAGCTGGAAAGAAGTTGCCATGACAACTAACATCCTATAAGTTATGTTTACCAAGGAGATTATTTCACTAGAATTAGAGCATGCTATTATTAACACACATGGCTTTGTTTTGTTGATTAACCAAAACTATTTCCAGGAGTAAAAGTTGTTATCCTCCAAAAAAGACCAATGTGAACTCATGGTGAGTATTAGTTTTGGTTGTTGTAATGTCCATTTGATAATCTTAAGTAAAAGTGGCCAACAAATGGACAATATATTGTTTACGTTTGTTTATAGTAATGACCCCGTCCGTTGGTAGTGTCAAAGTAGTTAAAATGATGTTTTATAAATAAGCACCTTGACAAAAAGGGTTGGAAAATATATATGTGGATGTAACAAGCAAGTGACTATTGTAGCGAGATTTTAGTTATTCAACCTGCAATTAAGAGTTTGTTTTATTAACTTGTATTTTTGCATGGTTTACAAGTTTTTAATTTGAGTTAGTTTTCCCATTTATCAAACGAGGAGCACAGGCCCACTCTCACGCTAATAAAGGGCTATTTATTGTTTTTTGTAGCGTAGCATTGTTATTGTACTTTTGTAATATAATTTATGATTGTTTTTTGCATATTGTTATAGTAATGTTAATTTCCACACTTTCTTGAGCATTTTTTGTAGCAATAGATATCGGTAGATTTGAGAGTGTAATTTCAATTTTGTTCGACTTTACTTTTTGTTATTGTTTTTCCTACAAGATTTTGATTGTGTTATGTTGTTCTATTCCATTCAGTACTACTTTAGTTCCCTTAGAAGCTTAGGAATCCATTTTCCAAAACGCCTCTTATAGTAATTAGGGCATATAGCCAAGGACACCACCCAAGATTGACCATTTAAAGTGAATGGGAATAACAACACCCATCAATTAATGCTAACCATATCCAAAGAATCCAACCAAGGATAACCAAGAACAATATCCACATCATCCCTCTCAATGGCATAGAAATTTGATTCTAAAACATATTTATCCATAGTGATCTTCAAATCTTGGAAAATCTAAACATTCTTACCCTCAAGCTTTGTCTTTAATTTTCTTTGCTTAAACATACAACCTCTTAGCCAAAGCAATATTAATGAAATTATATATTTTTATAGGGTTTATAAAAATAATAACCTTTTCCTTATGGATGTAGCTAAAACCTACAAAATAGATTTTTTAAATTCAAACATTTTTTCCTAATTTGCTTGGCTTATCTGACGCTAAATATGTGTTTTTCTTTGCACGCATATTATTATTATTTTTCATTCAATCTCCATTTGCTTAAAAATGCAACTTCAAATTCTTCCCATATGTATGAAAAATTATGTTCATATTTAAATTCTATATACCAAATTGAAGCTTTCCCTCACAAAAAATCACAAATATTATATTTCCGTTTCATCTATGAAAAATTTAAAGAAAAAAATTTCCACTTCATCAACCATTCCCTAATGTCATTATCATTCCTTCCAATGAATATTGACAACTCCATGACCTCACCCAAATTTAAAAAAAAAAAATCAAAGTAGCTAATGTTTTAAACTATAAAAAATTATTAAAAATAAAATTTCTCAAATCTCATCTATTCCTTTCTTTAAACAATTAAATCTACAAATTTTCTTCAAAACAAATTAATTGACAACTGATTTGCTTACTCGAATTGAGATACAATTTTTTTTTCTTAGACAAATTTTCTTCAAAACAAATTAATTGGCAACTGATTTGCTTACCTGGATTGAGAGATGAATTTTTTCTTTAGACAAATTTTCTATGCAACCAAAAATAACATCAGTAGCCCAACTTCAAACATCCATAACTCCCTTAATACTGAGCAAAATTTGATAAATGACAAGTTGTTTTTGTAATACTCAAATTCATCTACACAATAGTACAAGAATCTTCTACTAAAACAAAATATATGAATTTTTTTCTTTTGAAAAACAAGTTCGCGCAACCAAGAAACAACATTAATGACCCAAATTCAAACAACCATAACTCCCTCAATACTTATCAAAATTTAACAAATAACTAGTCATTTTTGTAGTACTCGAAAATATCTACAAAATGGTGTAAAAATATTCTAAAATGACTACTAAGAAAAAACAAATAGCTCCCACAAGATAAGACTTTATTTAGAAAAAATTGCCCTAGCTTTGCAATCCACAAAAAACACAACCCCTACTTTGAGAAAATAGTCACTCTGATACCACTTGTTATGCACCTCAATTCTTATTAATAGAATATCATTTAACATTAATGCATAAATATCATCCATCCATCCACATAATATTCCAAAAAAAAAAATCCGCACAAAGATAAACATAGATAATACCCTTAAGGTAGGGCAACACTATTATTACTCCTTAAGGAATCACTCCAACTCCGCTCCACTAGCTAAAATTATTTACAAAGAATACGTGATATGACTTGCTTACAATGAAAATATTCCTTCTTTATATAACCTCGTCCTAAACCCTTTCTCTTATCCCACTTATTATTATAATCACCCTTGGGTTATGTGTGACCCATGCCATAATACCCATATACAATATAATATTATATTCCCCACATTCCTATCCTTTGGTACCTAATAGCCACTCTTGAGAGTATCCGTAAGTATAAATATGAAATCCTAAGTTAGTATACCAAACCACCAGAGTGGCATGCCATCTTCTACACAAGTGAACGACTTTGACCAAGATATTAAAATGAACCATTAAAAGATGGGGCACTGAGAAAATTGGGGTATATAGCTAGAAATATCCTAGCATGGTAGAGGATGAGATATGAGATGAGCACAATTACAAAGTCTACAATAGATAGCCTATTCAACAATGAGTGCTTTGCCATATGGGATAGAAGGTACCCCAAAAGTGCAAATAGGGTCAAAACTATCAATGAAGTACTGGTAGGTACCTCTACCTCTCAAAGATCAAAAAAGAAATTAGTGCCCAAAATCACCATCTCTACTACATCAACAACATTGTAGTAGTCATTTCGGCGATAAGGTAGACAAGAATCAAGGGACAAAGGGGTTTTGAGCGATACAGGTCAATGTTTAGCAAGGTTGTAGCGGACAAAGAACAATAACAAACAACCCAACTGGAACAAGGGGAAATCCCTCGAAGAAGCTTCTTCCCGAGTTAAGAAACAATTACCATCTTGGTCACTATTGCTACCACTATCACTTCCCTACCACCATCCACTACTCCCTCTTCTTTCTCTATCAATTCTTCAATTCTCACTTTCCCTTCCCAATCTTTAGTTGCACTTCTCACCCTCCACTAGTGTAGCTCATGGTTCTCTAAAAGGCACCCCATCTCCAATAGTTTATGTCATGGTCAAGATCACACCTATCACATCATTCCCATCGCCTACAAGTACTTATGGTTGGTCTCCTTTGTAGAAGAAAGCCTAGAAAAAGTAGTTGAAACAATTGAGCACATGGAAGAATTATTCGTAAGGAGTGAGCCAAGAGGTCCTTAAACTCCTCTCATCAATTACAATGATACAAGCACAACTACCCGAGATGGCTCGTAAGGACCTAGTCAAAAAATTAAGGAAAATCCTGGATGTCCAAAGGAACCTCCAAGCTTGCAAAGATAATCTAGCATCGTGGAAAACCCAAGTGCATGAAATGAATAAATAGATTCAAATATTGGTTGCTGCTAGAATGCTTAATATATTTGATCGACAGATGCATATCTTGGATGATGATATATATGATGCTATGTTCAAAGGAAAGAGCCAAGTTGATAAGGGGGATGCAATTGAAATCTACAAAATGTTGGCGTTGATATATGCCAAGTTGCAAGAGCTAATTAGAAAGCAGTAGAATCCATATGAAGATCTGACAAGAGAAATGGAGGACCTCACATCAATCCAATTGCCAAGTGATAAAGAATGACAAAAAATATTGGGATTGTTTCCTTAGAAAAGTAGATAAAGAGAACCAAAGTTTTGACAATTTTTTTGTTGAGGTCCCAATTTTGTAGATTTCATCCCTAGGGATAAAGGTAGGATTTGGATCTCACGACAATCGAGCTTGGCACTCCATGAAGTTGCCATATATGTCATACATCAACACTACCTTGGGATTCACAAATTTTGAAGAGCATGTAGAAAAAAAATCAACTAGTGGACACTCACAAAATCTCCCAAAATTTGTCTGAGTCTAGCACAAGTACCCATTTGCTTACAAAAGAGACTGATTGGTTTTAAGGAGTGATCTGCTAGCAAAAAGGGTCGATTGGCTATCAAGTGCACTTCAATTAGGAACTAGCGATTCGCTTGCAAAAGCAAGTGATTCACTCACTAGCTAGAGTGAGCCGCTCAAAAGGTCGTAGGGAGGTAAATTTGAAGACATGGATCCCAAGGCAAATCTTTTGGAAAGCAACATTTTGGCATGTTGTGGCGCACTAAGTCATTTTTGAAGCCTATTAAAGGCAATATTAGGGGCATGTAACACTTGATGGTGCATTGTTTTGCTAAAGATACCCCAAATATTTACTTTTACTAAGAGTAATTGTTTCTCAACATAATAACTCAAAGATAAACTTTTATCATAAATAAAACCCTAGGGCTCTATTGTAATCATCCTTTGACCATAGGAATCCAAAGTTACATTCTGTAAAATCACATTGTCCTTTGATCTCACATGATCGTAAGAAATTGACATGTCCTTATGCATTCCATCACACCACTCTGGTTTGCTAAGTGCGTGATAATTGTGTTATAGCCCTTTTAGCCCATCTTGTCATTTGCTTATCATTTTCATAATTTTTTGAATGGGAGGACATTGATAGTATTTGAGTTCTCATTTACTAATTGATCACACATTTTCCTCTCTACTGTTTAAACCTGTACTTGCTTTGAATAATTTGCATTTTTAAACCTTCATGCATTCTTTTTTTTTTGTATTTTATTTTTCACACTTTATTTTCTATAGTTTACTTTAAATGTAAGTAATGTAGGTTAGCATAGGAGCATTACGTGAGGACAATGGAGGGCCGACGTAAGTCTAGAGGTTGGAAGAAACCATTGACAATCTCTTCTAACTTTTTTCAAACTAGAATTGGAATACAAATCTTAAGAAGTCAAGACAATTCCCCGATTCAATGGTTCTCAACTAGAACATCCATACTTCTAACTAAGACATAATTACTTTTATTTAGAGCTTTCATAAATGACTATCCTTACGTACAACCTAACTTTTTCTTGTAAGAATCCTTTACTTTTTAGATTTCTTTGGAAATCTAGAAAAAAAAAGAGGTCGTGCTCCCTACTCGCTATATATGAAATTCACATAATTAATCACACTAATATATATAAAGTTAATTGATTAATAATAATATTAGACCATATTTTTTTTCGTAGTTGAATACATATGCAGGTTTTGAAAAGGCCTCAAAACCTTATTACAAAGCGATTACAAAAACCATCAAGTCTGAAGACCAACAAGGAAGGTCAGGGCATGCCACTAGGGTGATTCTGAAACCGAACAAGCAAAAGCTAATCAACAGGAATATGGTCCTAATAGGACGATTCCAAAATCCGAAATTTAAAATTTAAACTCAAAAAACCACCTGAAATATGAATTGGCAAAACCACAAGCAAAGAGTAATCCTAGCAACCGACAAAACAATAAATTCAAAACTTAACTTTAAACGTAGATTCTCACCCAAGAGGGCCGAGATGGAATCCTGCCCATAAGGGGTTTGAAAAACCGGAAACCAGCAATAACGAACAACGGAAAAACCAAATTTGAAAAACCCGTCTAATGGAAGTTCGAGAAAAGCAATAAGAACAAAAAATCCCACCAAAGATTAACCATCAGATAGCAACTTCAACATAGGCGGATCCCATCCAGGAAGACACAAGACCATCACAGACTGACCCAACAAGAGAATCCTATCCGAATGCACAGGAAAACCAAACTAGTCCATTACACCATATTTGTTTTATAAATAAAACCCATTAATGTTAATTTTTTTTATTTTTTTGAATAATACTTTTTATACACAATTCATCACAAAGATTGAACATGGATCATATCACCAATAATGCAAGAGGCATCCTTACCATGCTCACGCAGATCCCATTAATGTTAAATATTATATTTAAATATACTTATTTTTTTAAATAAAGCCTACTTGTGTTTCCTTTATTACGCATTAAGCATATAGAAATAATAAATAAAGGTATGCCAACTAAATTTGAGAATGATAACAAGTTAAAACTGAACTAAAGATAAAACGAAAACTACTTAAAGTAAATAGAAGTTGTTGATAAGGATTAGTGGATTGGTAAGACATTGAACACTCAATAGGAATAGATTTAGGTCAGGGTTAGTGGATTGGTAAAACATTTAACATTTATCAAGAGGAATTCAAGAGGAGATCCAGGTTCAAAGCTCGGAGCATAGATTTAGGTCAGGGTTAATGGATTAGTAAGACATTGAACATTTATCAAAAAGAATTCAAGAGGAGATCGAAGTTCAAAGCTCGAAGCATGTTCAATGTGAGGAAAGGTAGTAGTCTGACTTGAATCCATCGAGTGTGCATCAGCTTAATAACGGTAGTACCAATTCTAAACCATCGAGGTCTCTCTTACTCCTAGACGTACCAATGCCAAGCCATCGAGGTCTCCCTCACTCCAATTTGTGTTTACCGAAGCAAGATAGGGAATATAATGGTAGCACCATGATTTGACACTATGATCGAAGGCAATGCGACTTGACCCTGTAACCAATTGTTAAAAAGAAAAGGTAGTTGCCGAGTCCTCTCTATATATATCAAAATAAATAAATAAAAGTCCGTGCCATGGTATGTGGTTGATATTTCAGCTAAATAATTTCAATTAAAATCACGTGGAAAGAGACCCCTATTACTATGATCTGCAAGTGTGGCCTTAAGTTGTGTCATCATTATACTTAGTATTATTTAAAAAAATATTAAAAAAAAAAAACAATGACAGTTTTTTAATCCTCACTATTTAAGTAAAGAGAAGACAATGACCCTAATTCTTTTTCAATCCTTCTATCGAGCAAAATAAAATTAAAAAATAAAAATCACATATTCTACAATTCTTCGCTTTCCTATAAAAAAATTATTGGAGTTATCGCAAGTTATGTTTTAAAAAAATTGCAAAAGTGGTTGACATCTCCTAGAAGATAATTTATCTGTAAACATCAGAGGTACAAGGTTTTATATGCTTCATGGGTAATTTATAGATGCACTGAAAGAATCTCTTTTTCAAATAAGATCCTACAAATTGAGCTTTCCGTCAGTCCCATCTGGGGGCAGCTTGGGTAAAGGAAATAAGATTCTCCACTCTTAAAATCCACAAGCCTTGTTAATGTAATTAGGGTCCTTTCTCAAGAATTTGTCATTTGCTCATCAATGCCAATTACATTATGTTTCAAATTTAATACTTTTTAAAGTAATGCAATCTTGGCTTTTCCACTTGTCATATGGATATCCCCTCTTTCACAATGATCATGTTGTTTTGAAGTATGCATTCTCAAGCATGCTCTGCTAACAACTTCCAATAATGTCTTGTAATCATTATTGTGCTTTTCTTTCAGTTTCCACTATGAAAGTTTGCTCAAAGTTTATGTCACCTGTACATGATAAACTTGCTATCTGCTGAATTTTGCAAGTGAAATTGAGGCTACTTGCATCGAATAAGCCTCACCTGCATCTTCAATATTAAGGATCATATAGACTCTCCTTCCTTCTTTATCAACACATTCATACATGAAAAATATTGAAATTACTTATCTAGATGCAGATTTGCCCTTTATGTTTAGTAAAAATGAATAGACTAACGATGATGTCAACTATATTATACGACTTTTTCTTGCAGTGAAGTAAGTGGCTAGTTCTGCTGAACGCTAGGTCAACAGGGTGTTCGAAAGGCGAGAGCAGCTCCTAAGCTCGTGATTTCAGGGAAAATTAAGAAGTCTACCATGAAGTGGGGCTTATTTAATTTTCGCTGCAGGTATAGCCCAGTAAACTTAGAAGCCTTTTGCGGCAATGTGTCTCCATAGAATATCACACTTCAAAGTTTAAACTCATCTACACCCTCTTTACGGGAGGAGTAATTACGGCTCCATGAAATTTTCTGTTGCTTCAAGTCATACATCAGGAGTGCACACAAGGCACCACATTGCAATAAAAAAGCTCTAAAACAGCTACTGAAATTATTTGTCCTAGGAAGTGGCAACTCTTTCTTTTTATGAGTGATTCTATATAACTGTCAACTTCCTGGGGCCTAAAACTTGCAATAAAAGTCCCTTCATGGGACAGCCTTTAAGGTCATTCACAGTAGAGCGACCAATAATAAGGCTTACAACTTTAAAAGCAATACGAAGATAGATAATGTGTACTAAACCACTATGCTGAAATCCTGAAGGTCGTGATAACACAAGTCAATGGAGAAAGATCTCTTTTCTGACTAACACTACTATCAGATTTCTTTTACATTAAAAAGATATTAAGAACAAATATGATGCCACAAATATGATGAAAAATTATGACATCCAGGCTATAGAGTCAATAAGGTGCTAGACGGGGAACAAATTTGTTGGATCCAAACAATAATGCCTTGCCAACTATGAAAAATGGACATAAAAACTTAAAGACGCCAACCACTGAGTGTCTAATTTTAGAAGGGGACTCCTGCACAGGCAATTGCATAGAAAACAGTCATCTGAATCGTGGTGACTGTTTCAGAGGCCACCTGCAAAATATAGTAAGTAGGCTTACTGAAGGAAGTTGTCTCGGTCCCTGACATAATTTACCACAATGGACCCTTCAAAATCATCAAATCAGTAAAGAATGCACTATAAAAAGGTTGAGCATTGCACTGAAATAGCCATTCCAAATCTCATTTATACAGATCATAATCTCTCTAATCCAGATACTCATCCAAGTTTGCTGGCACACAACACTAGCAGTTTTTTTACAATTTCACTAAGAACTTCCTTAAAATTCAAATCTTGAAAATTCAGTTTTCAACTGGGGCTGCCCAACATGTCATGGAAAAAACAAACCTGCTTGTCCTCAGTAGGAAATTGAGCTTGTAATTCCTGCTTTCCATGAAAGAAGACATCTGCAATTATCTTCTGTTTTGATTTCCAGCCACCACAAAATCTACTTAGCAGGGCGTCTGGTTCCAGTTCCCAAGAAGGAAAGTAAGTTCGTTATTTTGCATTTGGATCTGTGTTTGCCAGAACTTCAGCTTGAAGTATCACCAAAACTTTCGTATTAATTCAGACACTATCTGTCCAAAACCAGCAAAACAACCCTTATAAGGACACCAGCTATAGCCCCGTGGCTTAATGCATACTTTTAACATAATATGTTTTTTTCATCTCTCAGTTATGTTAGGTGATATTTTAGTTCTTTCTCTTAGAGGACATTTTACAGGCGATGCACCACAGAAATCCTAAATGCATTTCATGTCCTACGGCATTTTAAATAAACAAATAAAATTGAAAATTAGAGGCCAAGAGAACAAACTTACGGCCCATTTTGTAGACTACACAGATTGTTCCAACTCTGACGGAATGTTGAAATTTTCCAAACCATGGCTACTGATAAGTATCCCTAATGCTATCCAACTGAAATTTGAAAAGATACAATGATTCTCAGGCACATACTTCATCTATGTAACAGCCTGAAGAAGCAGGTGCTTCCTTTTGACATATTAAATCATTAGTCTCTGTACTTGCAAAACCTTCAGTGCAAAGGCCTGCATTTATTAACAGTGGCAGAAACAAAATTTCAATTTATTCAAGCATTGAAATCGAGATTCAACATCCGCCTCAAATCCTTGGTAGCAGAGTCTGCATCCACAGAAAAGCCTTGTATTTGCAGTTTTCCCCGAGGAAGAGAAAGAGGACTGGATTCTGGTGCATCCCTCGTAGGAGAAGGTGGTGCCGAGTGGGATCCAGAGGAAATCACAGCGTCACCGAAGTCATCGTTGTTGTTTGGAGGTAACGAGGCACTTCTCATTTCTCGCATGGAGAACCGCGGAAATGGTAATGAACTTGGAGGAGGGGAATTCACGTACGCAGGTCCTGCCCAGTTCTCTGTCACATAAGCATTCCGAGGAAGTGCACAAACCTCTTTCCCTCCATCATCAATGCTGAGAGAACCCATGGCTTCAAGAACCAAACCACCTTTCGAATCCAAATCATGATCCACAAAATTCTCGACTGCCTCCGTATCTGTTGAAACTTTGTCCTCAGCTTGTGAGATCTGACCACTTTCTTTCTTCTGAAATCCACCCCCGTTAAACTCGGGCGTAAAGGAAGCTGAGCTTTCTCCTGATTCCTTCTTTATATGGCCTTCAAAATCTGGTTTAAATAGAATTCTTTCTTCAATGTCGCAGCCACAATGCATTCCATATTCATGATCTCGTCCCTTATTTCGAGGATTGTTGCGCTTACCGCAGTCAATGCCGGAATCATAATTGTTGAATTCATTCTCAAGGATGTTTGAATCGCCATCAGGACGGGCATTAGAAGTGGAACCATCCACGTCTGCCTCACCTCCATCTTTCTTACCATCTTTGACATTTGTAACCGTTGATTGTAGAAAAAATTTTACCGCAAAATCTGACTTCGGAGGCCGTTTGAGAACGGTAATGCCCTTCCCGTCCGATGAAGATTCTCTGGCGTTTTTGCTTCTTCCCCCACCACTTTTCACTGCAGTCACCACTTTCTTCACAATGTTCTTCTTTTCGTTTGTGGGCCTGTGGGAAGCTGTAAAAAATGGCTTCTCCGGCCCAAACCTGCCTTCATTTTGTGACTTCGGTGTCCCGCTATCAACCAACTTCCATTCAAAAAGAGGTTTTGGTGATCTGTTGTCCACCTCTTTGCCAGTTTGCCATGGCCGTGTCCTTTTATGATCATCGAAACCGCCATTCACAGAATTGGGAGGACACGACGGATGATGCCACTCGGGGAAAATCCCATGTTCAGGTGAGCGGGGAGAAGGAATGGTCGCACTTCTGCTTCGAAAAAGAGGAGCACCCCTTCCAGCGTTGGGAATTTCTTGAGCGCCCACTACAGAAGGCGAACGAGACAACAAGCCCTCAGGCATGCTGTGCCACCTACGCCCCCTTGGTTCACTCTCTGCTGGGTTACCTGCTGGGAAAGAAGCTAAAGTAGAAGATATCTGTGAACCAAGGCAAGGCTGAGTAGAGGGCAAAGTAGCAGGGGAGGGCGACTGATAGGGAAATAACGGAGGATGCGGTAAGCCAAAAACACCGTTGTTTTTAGGTATTTCACATTCTGGCGAAGGAGGAGAAAATTGCCGGCCAGGCCTGTCCCGAAAGGCATAGACAGGGGAAGCCTGTACTCCATTCACAGAGCAAAATTGCGAATTGTTTCCAGGTGGGAAAGGCAAATTGTTAGCATGCATAAACTGTAAGTCGTTTACAATAGGAAATTGGAGATGATGATTAGTAGGTGGAGGAAGGATTCCATACGATACAGGGGCGAATTGTTTCTGAGGAATTTTATCGTTAAATATCTGTGGTTTCAACAATGCACTAGCTGCGTCGGCACGCCTTCTTTGTGTCTCAGGATGGTTGGCATTATATTGCACTGTCGCCAACTTTCTGTTCTGCTTCTCATATTCTAGAGTAAATTGATCACCAGGAGGAAGGACCACGGTTTCCATGACTGCCGCTCTTGTAGTATATTCTCCTCCAAAGAATTAAGAGGGAAGAACTTGATCACCGCGTCAGCTACGATCGGTACAGGGCTGGCCATCCCATATAAAATGAAACATGACAACTCAATCAAGAAAAATAACCTAAGCTGATTAAGCTCAAGCAACGTAGCTACTATGTGTCTTCTAAAGTTGTAAATAAAACTTCATTACGATCTAAGCAATTCAGCTAAAAAAACAGAGAGAAAACAGAGAGAGACTCGGTGTCAACGTACCTAATTTCTCCGTTACAACTATAGAAGATTTCTTTTTTCTTTAAATTGATGCTGTTCACCTCTCAGGTTCAAGTCTCCTTGGCTTGCCGATCAAGAAATACAAAAAGTAGACTCTATAAAAACGACAAGCTACTTTTGTATTGCAAACAGAAGATGTACAAATGTTGCACTGTTCGCACGCGTCTTCAGCTACAGCCTTCTGAGATTCCGAAAATGGAGAACACGCGGCGTCTAGGCCTAGCTTTCGTGCACAACTCAACTTCCCCTGTCAAAAACGGAGAAGTTTTCCGTCGTTAGCTACGTTCCAAGGTTTCGAATTTATCCTCAACACAATAAAAAATAAAAAAAATAGTAAATTTACTTATGACAAAGACCAAAACTACTTTTATTTCCACAGACAAGATCCTTTTCGGTCAATTTAAGCTCGGGGCGACGTGCGAAGACATTACAGGTAAAATTTAGGCCCGATATGAGACGAAAACACGTCGAATTCATTCAGCCTTTAAGGATGAGAAAGTAAACCTCTGGAAATCGGCGGCTGCAGCTTAAATTTCAAAATGAAATAAATCCTTTAAAGATGTAAAATGCGGAAGCGCGCAGATCCATTCAAGCCTTCAAAACGCATATCGTCCGGAGGTGACGCGAAAAATTCGCAAGATCACCAAGATTTCAGGTCCTTTTGGTATACGTCGCCTTCGCCGCCAAAATGCATAATTTGACAATCTCGACGCAAAAACTCCCTTCACAAACTATAAAATAGGGCTGCAGCTCGCTTCCACACTTCATCTAGACATCCGCCGCTAGACAATCCACGATTTCTCTAAATTTCAGCTTCCTAAAAAACTAATTTAACACGCAACAACAGCTAAATTTTCCTAGGACGCTTAGGCCGTCAAATCCGAACTACCTGGGACAGAAACGTAAAGAGATTTTTACAAGTTACAAGAAATTACCTGATTCGGCCGGTCAAAACGCTCCTAAAAACCAGGCGTTCATTTGATTTGATTTGGTATAATATTGATCCAATGCAAGCGTAAGTCAAGTGAGACTCTGAAGCTCTAAAATGTCTTCTCAGTTGTTTCAAACCCTCGCCATTCCCACACTATAAATCTTCCTGCAAAGAGCGTTAAAGTCACCCCATCCATCGAACGGCTGACAAGCATTCGTTCGCTTTATGATGACATCCACCGCCCGATAGTCTCAAAGAAGGGATACTTTACCTAGATCCTCCTCTTCCTCCCAGAGCCCGCCGACGGCGACCACAGAGGTCAGTCCTGGTGGACCTTACTCTCTTTATTTCCCACATTCGACCCCATCGGACGACCATGCGTTTCCCAATTTTCCGGGACCCACAGTTACCCTTGGATGCAAATGATAACAGGAGTGTCGCCGGTCATGAAAATGGTGACAGAGTCCGAAAGTGAGAAAGAAAGAGACACGATCACATAATTTCCGGCACGATATTTGATTTTTTGATAAAAGAAGAGAAGCAGCTAAAAGACTTTGACGTGCTACTTTTCTATTCCGCGCTCAACTTTTCTAAAAGTAATCTCCTTTTCTTTTAAAGCTAAGCTTTTTCTTTTTGCGTGACAAACCGCTGCCTGCCTTATCGTCTACATATATATCTCACGCATCTTCTCCTTTAATTTTCGAAGCATAATATCGTGTCAATTTTAATTTTTCGGTGTTCCTTTTTCTTTTCAACCTTTATCTTTAACCTCCACGAGCATATCATCATTTTTAAGAGGTTTTTTTAATGTTAGCCTTCAACATGGGTTAGGAATTCAAATGAGTAGATTATTTAAAAGAGATATTACTGTTTAAAATTTTCAAATATTTAATATAATTATATTTTATTAAAAATTTATATTTTAAAAATGAGTAGAACATTTACGTATTGCAGTAAAATTAATAATAATAAATGCCGACCAAAATAAAATTTATTTTTTAATATATAAAAAATAAAAAATATTATTAATTGTTTTTTGATATATAAAAAAAAAGTAATATTATTGAATGTTTTTTTATTAGGTATTAGTCATGCACAACAAGCCAATAAAATTAAAAAACAGAAAACTGATTTTATTAATTTTTAAAGTAATTTTTTTTTTTTTTTTTAACATTTGTATGGTTATAAATTATATGAGAGGACCATATTTTATAATATATGATTATTTAATTATAATTTAAATTTTATGGTTAAATACTTTATAGTAAATGAAATAACATAATTTTTAGGAAAAATCTATTTTAACTTTCCTTTCATTTAAAAAAATAATTAATTTTTTTTGTTTTTATTAAAGTTCTAGCTAATTTAATCATTTAGGTCTCTCACCGCCTACGATAAAGACATGTAATGAGATACATTTACGGTATTGAAATAGTTGAAATGTTAACAAAGAGTCATGCGGTAATTGTTCAAGCTTCAATTTAATCGTGTAATGTTTTGCTTGCTTCTCTTGTTTTCATTAGTGTTTTTATCATTTTAACTAGTTTTCTTTGCAACGTTAATGTAGTGGCCATCATCATTGCTTTGTGCATAGATAGCGTCGTTCAACGGTGGTCACAATTTTCGTTGTTGGATTGGTTGTAGCGCAGTTTTCAACAACGGGTATAGACTGACATGGGCGGCTAGCTCGTAGATTTCACACACATTGTTATTAACATCTCTATTGGATCTATTGTGACCCCAATCAAGGGGCTCTTTATCTTCTTGCTGTAAAATTCCTTTTATAACAGAAGGTGTAAGGCTCCTTAGTACCATGCTTCAAAAGTATTGTAGTAAATTTTTACATTGTTATCGTTCGTTTACTCTTTTCTTTAGTCGTCATAAGGATCTCAACATTTTTACTATGTAATTATATGTACTAACTCTGCCTAGGTGAGGGGCTTCTCCTTTTATTATGACAGTCTCTCAAGTCGTCGCTTCATTGTTTAGTGAAGTCGCAGTTGCTAAGAACCATGACATCAATCAATAGACTCAAGAAGTTTGTCCCAAGGGTTTTTCATGAGGTAATTCTTTTGTGTCGGACATAGTCCTGCTCATGCAGGATTTTGATAAAGCCTATAACTAGCTTGAGAGTCTCACCCTCCTTGGGTATTTTCTAGTGAGGATTCCCAGTGACTCATTAATCTATCAATGGATTCAGCAAGTTTGGCAACCATATGGCATAAAAGTTGACCACATTTAGAACCTTACTAAAGGCTTCTTTCATTTCCAGTTTGTTGAACCGTAGCATGTCATTGCGGTTATGAGCAAAGGTCCTTGGTATATTAGAAATACCCTTTTAATTCTTTAGCCCTGGTACTGTAATTTTATGGTCTTTGTTGATGTTTCCCTATGTGTCCCCGTTTGGGTGGAATTATCAAGACTCGCCTTGCCCCTTTGGTCATTCTTGCCACATCTTGTCGTACCCATTGGCAAGTATGTGTGCATGGAGCCACAAAAATTATATGTTGTGTGGTCATACAAATGCATCTACATTCTCAAAGGACCTTGAGGACTCTATTGATATTCAGGTGGGTGAGACCCATTTTCAACAATGGATGGTCTAATTAAATCTTTCCAACACTTGTTAACGTTGTCAGTCCGCAGCTCACAAGATAAAAAACTACCCTCTTATGGATATTTGATTCAAAAATCGAGCTCCTATAGAAGCGTCAGCGCCTTCAACTGTAGTTCAATCTACCCCTCCTACTCGTGGAGGGGAGGAATGGACATTTTTCACCAGGAAAAATGGTAAACGCAACCGACTATAGCCTTCTATAGGAGCTAGTAAAAAGAAGTTTGTATTGGGCTCTCAACCAGGGAGCTCTCATGCAACTACTACAAAAGGAACATTTGTTTCTCCTCCTGCAGGTACTTGTAATGGTAATACCTAACAAGACTACCTGACTCCTCAAGGCTTCTAGATGGCTCAATCATTGGCTATGTCAGAGTTCATCCCCTCAAGCAGATGCCCTGTATATCCTCCTACTTTGTCTAGCGAAGTTCCTTCATGAAACCCTCATCGCTCTCGAAGTCTAACTAGGGAGTCCTCGAGCGTCCTTCTGGAGAAGCAAAGACAAACGATTTTTTTTGAGAAAAATTATTATAGGTTTCTCATGAATATCTTTGAATCTTTGGTGGATTTTGAGGACTCTGTAGTCATCGAAGGAAATATGCTCCTTGATTTTGTCTCATGAAGTGCATGTCTTGGAATGTCAGGGATTTGACAGATCCTGTGCGGAAGTACCTTGTGTGTTAGGGTCTGGATGACTTCAAGATCAGATTTGACAATATTGATATTTTATGTCTTCAAGAAGTCAAAGTAACTAACTTTATTTTGTCAAGTACTTGCTCCTTTCTTTGGCCTTAGGGCCACACCTTTCATACTATTCATGACACAAGCAAAGGAGGGGTAGTCCTCTACCCTTCAAAAACGTAGCATTCCAAGCTAATCTCTTAGGGATGTAACCCTTCCAATCATGTCGGCTAGGTTGTGATGGACATTGATGGTCATCTCCTTAGTGTGCTCAATATGTATGCGTCTAACGATGTTAGTGACCATTATGAGCTTTAGCGATGGGCGACACTCTCTCTTCCCCTATTGTTTGGTTGCTCTGTGGGGACTTCAATATGATTGAATTCCTGTATGACAAGGTGGATCTTCTTCCCATGCAGTGGGTCATCGAGAAAAGAGAAGCATGGTTTTTCATTAAAAAAAGTTGGGATTCTTTGACCCCAATAGTTGCTTCTTACCCTCTTTGTTATTTTTTAATGCTTGGTTCACGTGGTCTAACAACCAGTAGGGTGAGAGGCATGTACTAAAAATATTGACAGAGCCATGCTCTCAAATTCTAATATTTTCTTCTTTGAGTAGCCCTCGTCCTCTTCCCCCTTTGTCTTTGTTCGCCCTGAGCTCTGTTTGTCTAACCATTCTCCCATTTTCTTTTCCATCCTAGTTTCTTCTCCCCTTCCTCTTTCTTAATTGCAATTCTACCTTAATATATCTATTCTACACCACCCCATGTTGAGAGTCTATGTCATCAAAATTTGGAACCTGATCCCTAGACTGAAAGGGGTCTTCAACTAGATTGATTGGTGGAACGTTGCTACACAGTGCACTACCAAATTTCTAAGCTCGCTGGGGTGCAAGATTGCCAAGCTTCGATGTTGCTCCAAAATTGCTCTCAAGCAGGAGTTGAATGTGGCCTCAACTCAATTGTAATCCAATCATTTCAATGAGGAGCTTCAGAGGTACCTTATGGTTGTCAAACACCAATTTTTTTTGGTGAAGCACTATGATGCCAAAGGGGCGTAGATCAAGGCGAGGTTGTATTGGCTTAAAATTGGTGATAGGGTAACCAAGGAGTTCTTCCAATGCTTGTGTCCTCATAATCAATTTTTAGGTATTAAAGCCCTTAACATTAACGAAGAGCCATTTTTGAGCTCCCTCATATTCTCTCCACTTTTGAAGAACATTATTTGACTATGTTTTTGGCTCAAACTCACTCCCCTTAATGTGACCAAGCTCTTAACTCCTACCACTTTGTTGTCCTAGTGTGACTTTTTGAGCCTCAAAGAGTTGCCTGTGAAAATGTCCTCTCTTTGAAGGATCTGGAGGAAGCTCTTTCTCAGATGGTTGACAATAAATCCCCTAGTCTTGATGGATTCTCTTGTGAGTTCTACAAGTCCCTTTGGGACACTATCGGGCCTAATATTCTTAAAATTTATTAGAATACCTTCTCTAGGGATTCTTTGGGCCCTCTTATTAATCAAGGGATTATTAAATTTATCCCCAAGGCTAGTGATCCAAAAATCATCAACAATTGGAGGCCTATTACTCTCCTTAATGTTTCCTATAAGATCATCACCAAAGCCCTAGCTTTGTGCATCCACCATCTCCTTCCCATCATTGTGTGCTCGAAGCAAACTGGATTCATTTGAGGTAAGTTCATCCTTGACAACATTATTACTATCTAGGAAGGCATGAAGTGGGCTCTTAATTCCAACCAACGATCCCTATTCATAAAAATCAACTTTGAGAAATCCTACGAGAGGATCAATTGGTCGTTCATTCTGGCCATGCTTAAATCTCTTAGTTTTGGGCCCTCCTTCATTAGCTCTATGGAGATGTTCACTAAGGCTTTCGATATTTTTCCATTAACAAACACAAATCCTCAATCATTAGGCTCTTTCGTTCCATTCGACAAGGCTACCCACTGGCATCATCCCTATATGTCCTCGTCGTTGAGGGGTTTGACTATTTACTAGCTCACTACGTCACTTAGGATTCTATTCAAGGAATTTCTCTCCCCAAAGATGCGTCTCAATTGATAAATGGTCATTTTGCTAATGATTCTTTCCTCACTCTTATTGAGGATGAAGGTTTTATTCAGCAGGTGCTTGCTTGCCCAGACACTTTTTGTCTCAATTTTGGATCCTCCATTCAATGGAGAAAGACTCAATGTTACAGGCAATCTCTTGACCTAATGCCCCACTGGCTTAGTCAATATTAGTGGAGGATCATCCAGAGGGGAAAATCTTTCATTTTTTAAGCATTCCTTTTGCCTTTAACAATTTTGGGTCAGAGATGTGGAAGTATGTCATTAATAGGGTGGAACAAAAACTTACCTACTGGTCCACCAAGAAGCTCTCTCTCGTTGGTAAATTCTAAATTTTCTTGAAAGTCCTTGTAGCCATCCATGCTCATTAATATTCCTATTTATTCCCATCTAAAAAGTGCTATAAGAAGCTTGATAAGATTTTACGAGACTTTTTATGGTCCTCTTTCAATAATGGTTTAGGATTGTATCATGTTTCCTGGGAGTATTGTTGTCTCCTTAAAAGCCACGGTGGGTTTGGCATTCTTTATAGCCAACATCAAAGTTGGGTCCTCTGTGTTAAATGGTCATTAGAGCCCTTACAAGCAATGAGGCCTAGAAGATTCTCATCCATCACTATATCTGTGAAGGTTCCTATTTTGGTCATAAGAGTTGGAGGGGTATGGTTTTCCATTCCTTCCTTGTTGTTCTTGTGTCTATCAAAGTGACAAGATCCTTTGTCATCAGAAGCATTTGGAAAGCTTGGGAGAGTGTTAATCCTTTGCTGAGATGGAATGGACAAAGCTTCTAGATGAAGAACATAATATTATACTAAGAGGGGGGTGAACAGTATAAGATCACTTTTTACTTTTCTTTACCAAATAATATTATCCAATATAATCAATGGCAATATCAATAGTAGTAACCAAAGCAATGCACAAATCATCACACAATAGAGACACCAATTTAACGTGGTTCACCCAATGTGGGCTACTCCACGAAGAAAATATTTCACTAAAATTTTCTTAACAAATCTATTGGGAATCCTTTCCTATTACAATGTTTATGGACCTCTATCTAGAGGAGACACCAATCCCCTCAGCTGGTTCGTGGATCTCTATCCACAGGAAAACTCCTCCTCTACTCTGGTTGGTGATACTCTAGAAGACTAATACCTCCACTACATTGGCTTGTGGATATGTCTCCACAGAAGAACTCTATCCTCACTCATAAGACCTCTGTCCCCACTGCCCTAGCTATTGGATATCTATCCACTGGAGACTACTGTCCTCTACTTTGTCACCTCTAAAGCTTACTCTCAGCTCTGCTCAATATTTGTCTCAAATCTATAGTAAATATAGTCCTTTGGTATAGCACAAATATGCTCAATATCTGTCTCAAATATGTACTAAACACAATCCTTCGGTCTAGCACAAATTTGCTCAAACTCTATTTCAAATCTGAACTAAACACAATCCTTCGATCTAGCACAAATCTACTCAATATCTGTCTCAAATCTGCACTAAACATAGTCCTTAGGTCTAGCACAAATTTGCTCAATATTTGTCTTAAATCTTCACTAAACATAGTCCTTCGATCTAGCATAAATATGCTTAATCTCTGTCTCAAATCTACACTAAACACAATCCTTCGGTCTAGTACAAATCTACCCTCAAATATATCCTCAAGCCTTAACACAAAGCTTGATCAAATCTGCTAGATCTGCGCCAAGCCTTAACTCAAGGTTTGAACAAATCAATCAAATATGCTCTCAAGTCTTCTCAAATACTTATCTCAAATCTATCTACAAGTTCTCTCAAGAACTTGCTTAATCTCTATCTCAAATTTGTCCAACAAGTTCTCACTAGAACTTGTCTAATCTGCTCTCAAGTCTTCTCTAAGACTTACCTCAAATATTCTCAACAAGTCCTCACTAGAACTTGTCCAATCTGCTCAACAAGTCTTCACAAAGACTTACCTTAAATCTGTTTTGTGAGCTTCCACAAAAGCTCACACAAATCTATCTACAAGTCTTCACTAAGACTTGTTTCAAAACTGCTCAACAATTCCTCTCTAGAACTTGTTCAAATCTGATTATAATATTCCATAAAAGCTCACACAAATATGTCCTTAAGCTTTCACAAAAGCTTACTCAAATATGTCCTTAAGTCCCCTCTAAGCCTTACTCAAATATGCTCAAAAGCTTTCACAAAAGCTTGCTTCACTCTGTCCTTAAGTCCCCTCTAGGACTTACTCAAATTTGCTCACAAGCTTTCACCAAAGCTTGCTCAAATAAATTACAAAACTTGCATACAAAACTCAACTCAATCTCTTACAAAAAACCTCTTTCAATCCCACAAACAAGTTTCACACAGAATATTGTTTAACTTACAAAAACATATAGAGAATGGTTAGAGACTCAATATGTTTCACACTCAATATCTCATAGAAAACCTCTTCAATCCCATAAACAAGTTTCACTCATAATCTTGTTAAACCACAAAAGCATATAGAGAATTGTTAGAGACTCAATATGTTTCACACTCACAAACACTCAATCACTTCCAAACTCTTTTCAAATCAATTTAGAATAAAGAACAATTTGTTTCATAGAACTTGAACTATCACTCCAATACTTTCAATCAATAATGCTCATCAACTTCAACCAACCAATCACTCAATGAAACAAAGCTTGCTTACAAACCCTAAACAAGTGTTTCACAATGCTTCCAACAACTCTCACTATGAATCTCAATCCTTGACTCAAGATGATTCCTCATTCACATAACAATGATACTCATGATATTTTCACAAACCCTAATCATGCACATGAAGGTTTACTCAAATATTTCCAACAATGCTTATCAAAAAATCTCACATAACAATGATACTCATGATATTTCACAAACCCTAGTTCAATATAGTTCTCAATTTCTCACTCAAATGTTCTCACAAACATTCACCAATCATGCACATGAAAGCTTACTCAAAAATTCTTATCAAACAAACCTTTTCACTCCAACTTATATTCAGAAAACCTCAATCAACCATACACCTCATACAAAGAAGAATGTGCCCATACCTTTTTGCTTTTATGGAGATATGTCTTCAAAACCTGTTTTACTCTCAACCAAAAACTCTTTTGAATTCCAAGTTAGATAGTAACAATCTACCTCAAAACTCTCCACTGGAAAATTCACTTTAATCATGCAAGAATTACAATGCAATGTTCAATCTTAAATACACCTTATCACTCCTACTTCAAAAATAGCATCTAACACATACATAGCAATATTATTCCTTAATTACACCTTATAATCTCCACACTCTTAAACACTACTCAAAACCCTAGATCTCAAATTAAATTGGCAAAAATAAACTCCTCAAAAATGTCCTTATAACTCATTTCTCAAAAATTAAATCACTTCTTTAATATGCTCAAAAATGCAAAAATTAAACTTTAATAAAACACCTTATATTTCCCTTTAACTCAAAAATTCATGCCACATTAAAAACCTTAGGAGCAAAATTTAATTAAAAAATTAAATACCTCTATTGCCCTTGACAAGATTCGATCCCCCGTTGCGCTGCCACCAACGCCCTAGCCATGGCCCAACTGTCGCGTGAGCTAGGCACTCACGTTGGTAGACAAAAGCGTCTTGTGCACTTTGTATCCTGTGTTAGGCACCAAAACCAAAAGGACCACCAACAAAACACTCCCAGGCCTGCCATCGGGATTCGATCGTGGGACCTCCCGCTTGTCAATGCTTCAACGCACAACCACTTACCGCTAGCCCAACCACCAGGTTGGTAATGAGGCTTTAAGCCTCCACTATCTTATCCCTTCGATGGCCACCGAAACTATTAAAAATATTATCCTTTGTCTTGCACACAGATCGCGAAAATTCGCAGGCACTAACAATATTAATTGATCGAAGGTAGGAGCTTAGGCAACCAAATGCACATGGTATTTATACCATTGTGCCATCTCCCTTTAGACGTCTGTGGAGGGGGAAAATACATATGACGTCGAAAATTAAACCTTTTGCCCTTATAACCCTAACCTTAGGGTTAATTAAATTATAAATTAATTTATAATGAAATTATTATAATTAATTTATAATTAATTTAATAACTTTAGGTCTTAACATTAGACATTTAATATTATAATAAAGTATTATAATATTATTTGTCTTGGGCCTTCCTATTGCTCCTTTACACCTTATCTGACCACCTTGACTATTATAATAAGAGATATTATAATATTATTTCCCTTAGACCTAGAAGCAATCTTTCTCTTGCACTACTTACTGAAACTAACTCTTGACATCCTTCCTTTTGCACTGCTCACTGAAACTGACTCTTGACATCAATGACAACAAAACTTGCTCATTTTTCCAACACTAGAATGACCTCTCCATCAACTAGATGAATGTTTTATGGTCGTCTGTCATCACCTACTAGGGTTATCCACTTACGTAGGTTTCTTGGGCTCATTCACTTAGATTTTTTTGCAAGCGTAAACGTGTGCGGTGCATCTTTTCTCATCCTACCAAGGATTGCCTCCCTTGGGATGACTTTAGAGTCAAATTTGGGCTTAGGCACTCTGAAAAGGATACTTTTGATACCATCAAGGCTACTCTCCCTAACTCCATGTTTCATATTTTTTTGTGTTTTTGCAGCAACCTTGGTGGAAGGACTGAAAGTGGTATCCAGACACTCTACGAAATTACAAGGCTTGTTTGGGGTATGGTTGGATCTCTCCTTGCCTCCCCATGATTGATAAGCTCAATAAATGGTGGAATGTCTCTTCCCCTTGGTGTGTTTGGATGTGCAAGTTCCAGACTACTTGGGCTCCTTTCTTGGAGCCCAAGATTTCTTGTTTTTCTTGGAGTCTTCTTCATCAAGAGCTTCTTGTTGGGGAGCATCTCCAAAATTTAGGCATCCCCAACCCTTCTTGTCTTCAATCTGAGGACTTTTTTCCATATTTTTTGGGTTTATGCTTGTGCTCATTCTCTTTGGGAGTGACCTTTTTCCTTTTTTGGATCCTATACTTGTGCCACGTTTGAGTGGAAGCATATCATTTTGGGAGACCCTCCACCCTTGCAAGCTATTTTCTTTGAAGTGTGGCACTTGTTTCGTATGGTGGCCTTGTACAACATATGGAAAGCTAGAAATGATTGTATCTTTGGTAAGTATTCTTCCTCTCTTCACATATTTGCTTTTGAGAAATCTAATATTATTTCATTTGTGTATTTTCAAATTGTGATTTAGGCCAATAAGGTGGCTATGGAGCTCTCTCATCTTCAAGAGTTGATTGATCATTAGGAGAATGCTCCATGCACAATCAGTCGGGTTTCCTCCTAAGCAGGATTATCCCCAAAGTCAGTCTAGGTCTAGGCAACATCGTCACTCAACCCCAAATCATACTCCTACCCCAGATTAAGGTCCCCCTCCTTACAGAGCTAGCCTTGGTAACCTAACTACCCCTCTCTCTCTTCCCCAACTCCTTGGTTGAACACTGGAACAAATCGGATGCTCTGGTGTTTGCTACCAATTAGGACTCATTTTCTTGTGGCTAGGAAGATGTTCCCGATACTTCTTTTGAGCAGGGATGGGGTTTGGTGTTAAATATTCCTGATGATAATGTTGGGTGGGATTCGGTCCTAGTGGCGGCTAAACCCACATAATGGATCTTCACCATTATGAGGATTCCCTTTTTTTGTTTTTGCTCTTGTGGCTTACACTCAACTGCCATTTTTAGTTTGTAATCATTTCATTATGTTAGCTAGTTGATAGTGTTTGCCTATTGGTTCTGTAAAGCGATTTTGATTAGCTGTTAGTTGATTTCTTGGTTTCTTGCATTGTTTTAATGGTGGTGGTTTTTTGATTGATGGTATTGGCCACATGGTGTGTTTATTTATCTCTTTTTTTCATTTGTAAAAATATGTTCTTTAATACTTTAATATAAATGTTTTTTTACATAAAAAAAAATCACTTCACATGAAACTCGGGGATAGGCCTTCTATCAAAATTTTATATGGAAATAAGTGTAAAAGGAGCAAAGCATTGGAATAACTAATCCCAAAATAAATTCTTGGGCAAAAAGTAACTACCAGAATCTAGTAATTGGATCCTCGAAAGTTGAGAGGCTAAAAGAAGGTAAAACTAAAATGTCGACAAGTCTTAGGACCTACACCATGCACAAGGCTCTGGTTGCTGGAACTCTAGGTAAATATTAGTAAAGACAAGCACCAATAAGGCCCAATAGAGGATCCATAGAAACGATTATCTAGGAGGCTACAAATACAAGGATGGGACCCACACAATTTAGACTGACCTTGGGAATGGTGAAGAAGCTTCTCTAGTAAGAAAAGGTTGGTTTATAAGTGCCACCTAAGCCTAAGTTTTCTAAGAGGGAAAGGCTTATTTAATGCCACTTTTGAATGGGATCACCTAGTTTGCAAAGCATTTATTGCCATGAGATCCTAAATCGGCCTTGAATATACCAAGATTGAATGCAACATGGCACCTCAAGCTTGATGGTCAAGAAGGATGCAGGGTTTCCTGTTCATAGCCATAAGAAGGGAATTTTGAATATCAAATTTTGAATTGGTTTCAATATCAAAGAGGGTAAGAAGAATTATATTTTCATGTATATTACATGACGTTGGATATATTATTTCATTCACCTTTCTTTTGTGTATCAATCTAAACTCTAGTCTTGAGTCATTGCGTGTAAAGGACTTCAAATCTCTTTCATTCCTAGTATGATTGTAGAGTGCTTATAAACATATATAAAAAATCATGACTACTAAATATTTTTTCTTGGTATTTGTGTGTATGCATCTCCACGTAGAAGGTTGTGACTAATATCTATCCTCATTTTCATAGAGTTAATGGATAATTATATTGGTTTGAAATTGTATTCACTTTTACTATCATGTTTTATGCATGTTTTCACTAATCCCATTGATATTCAAAAGGAATTTATAATTCTTGGTGGATTGCAACCCATAGTTTAGACTAGTTAGTTTCATTACTTTCCTCCTATCCCTCTTCCTCAAACATAACCCAATAGATGGCTAGATTAGGAAGTGAGCACCAAATATTACATCATAACAAGGAGTCAACCTTAATAAAAACCTCAGAGGTTGTACTTGGAGTCATGTCCCACTCTCCTTGGACTTTCATACTATGCCCTCCTCGTGAGGCACAAGCACCAGATGCATATGACAATTGCATTGAATGATCACCGTGCTTGAAGCATGAAACAACAATTTTACTGACACACCTTGTGGGAAAAATCACAATAATCATATTACTCATCATAGGTATTCAATCAAGATTCTAGTGAAAATATTCACTTATTGGCTTACTAAAGCATGATCAATATTTCATCTCGTGACTCCATTAATCGAAGAACTTGTTAAGTCATGACCCCATTGGAAGAAGATAAACCTATAAATTTATGATCTTTAGATCCATCACAAAGTCCAATACAATAGTAAATCCACAACTAATGTTGCCCCTGTTAAATCATAGTCATAGAAGGAGAGGTAGACCGTAGAACATGGCCACACCACAAAACCCATAAAAAAAGGAGGTTATCAACATGGAATGATAACGGCTCACTACAACCACCGGTCCCACTAGCCACTTGGGATGAGATTCTGGTCTTTGCTTCAAAATCCTTGTCATTCTTCATCAGAGAAGATGGAACAACTCCAATAGAGCATCTTCAGCATATGGTTAATCTATGTGCACTTTATAATATTGGAGAGCATAACATGGTTCTAAGGTTACTGGTTACATATTTTTAAGGGAATGTGTACAAGCAGTATATCTCACTTGCTTCACATTCGATCATTGACTAGGATCAGCTTGCTAGCTTGCTTGCAAAAATATTTGGAGAGAAACCAGATGGAGTATCCCTCGTAGAGTAGTTTTTGGCCATCAAAAGAGCTCCTATGAAAGCCATGGTTGACTTTAATACCCAATTCTATAAGACCTGGTATAGAATCCTTAATGAAATTACACCACAACCAGGTATGGCCTTTATATATTGTCTAAAAGCTTTTGATTCATATATAGCTATGATGGTAAACTCTAGAGGGGGGAACACTTTGTTGGCAACTTATGAGATAGCCACCCAAGCTAGGAAGGACCTAATATAAATAGGGAGGCTAGCTCCAAGGACCCCTATGCATTTCTTTTTGAACATTCAGCCACTGTACCAACCACCACCTGTTGTGCAACCTACCACTTTCCAACCATCTATCATGAATTCCATTCTAATATAGATACCCTTTTTGCCTTAGATTCAACCTTTTATCAATTCTCAAGCTTCAAATAGGGAGGAAATGAAAAAATTAATGAGATTGATGTCTAGTGAGCTTATAACCCTAAAGCACCAACAAAATACCCCAAGGTTCCCTTACCAAAGTTATTCAAAACCTCTTTCAACTAGGTAACCAAGGTTATTGAACTCCTCCAAATTATTATCAAATGTATTCATTGTAGCCTTTCCAAGAGTTCGATCAACCTTGACCCTCCAAGCAATAAATCACACTCATACCAGTCCCCTTGCAATAGTCATCTCATAAGCCAATCACAAATATTGTCCATGCTTGAAACAACTACATGGAAGACTATGCTTAGCAATACCCTTATCTAGATCCTTATTGTTACAAATATGCCAACCCTAATAGGTCACATATTCTTTAACTCAAACCAACTACTTCAAATATGTTGTGCAAACGCTAGGGCAAATTCATCAAATCTCGATCCTAGATACTGCTCTAAGCACAAGTATTGGACCACCAAAACAAACATTGGTGACATGGGATGAAGGTGAGATCTACACAATTTTTGGTAAGACCGATGTACCAGTAGGCAATAGGCCACTAGTACAATATAGTATTCTCATCAAAGGTAAGAAAAGAGTAGTGGAAGAGGAACGAAATGTAGGTCAAACAATCCCAAGTGTGGTACAAGAGACTAGAAACCCAAGGACCAAACCACCTTTGAAGGACCACCAAACAGAGCAAGGTGAATCATACAAGAACTGGTCAAAGCCTTAAATTTGGTAATTAAGAGACCAAAATCATAATGGATGGCTAATAATGTACCTAAGATTCAATCACTTGAATCATTTTATATGGTGGAGCACCTAAAGAAGTCCACAATTTCCATACCATTTTAGGATGTCATCACTTAACCAAAATAGATGAAGCAACTGGAGGAGACCCTAGGGAGGCATTAGTTGACTGGAAAATAAAAGGTATCAATTATTCTACAAATATCTATTCTTGGTCCTAGTAGGCTGAAACCCCTACCTTTGTACTTGACACTCACATGTGAAGATAAATTGATCCATGATTACCTAGTGGATTCACAATTAAGCACTTCGCTGATGCATTAGAGAGTGGTTGATGCATTATGTCTGGCTTATTAGTTGGTAAATCAAGGGATCATACAACTTGATGGGATTCCAATTCCAATAGTCTATCTTATATGGGATCTCTCTCTTACCCTCCACTCCTGTTCAAATGTGACTGTTACCTAGGATGTGGTAGTAATCGATTTATCAGTATCTTTTGGTATATGTCTCTCCCATGAATTCATAGGTAAAATTGGAGGATATCTATATTTGGACTGGATGCATATGATTTTGAGAAATCGCTATGGGACCAAGCTAAAAATACCTTATGAACTATTTCACATTCACCACATGGAACATGTGTTGACAGTCAAGGCTAAGGCAAAATAGGTGTTCCTAATAGAAGAAACTTGGTATGAGTCTAAGCTACAAATAGATGAAGTTCGTACTTCAATTCTAGAAAAATGGATGGATGAATGGGCCACTGAGATGTGGGAATCTAACCCATATGATACCCTCAAGTCAACTAGGATAGGCACATACCTGATCCAAGAGGAGAGTTTTTATTCCTAAGGTAACCAAGGTTTCAAAAGATCTGATCAAGATTTGGAAGCTCTACTTTGATGGGGCCAAGCAAAGGACAACAACAAGAGCTGATATGTACCTAGTGTCACTTAAAGGAGAAAATATCCTTCAAGCATATCATTTATAGTTCAACTATTTTAGCAATGTTACCAAATATCAGATGTTGATACACGATATCCAAATGGCAATAAAAAGAGGGATCAAATTTTTATAAATATGGAGATATCAAGCTCATTGTCAAGCAGGTCAGATCCTTGTGCTCTACTAATAATTAGTTGAAGAAATCATACAAACATAGAGTTTAGGATTTAATGGAAGCACTTGACATGATCAACCTATTGATAATTCCCCAAAATCTAAACATAAACACCAACTACATGGCGGTCATTAGAGTCCAATTTGTTTCAATAAAGTATCTACGAAATAACAATCAATATGTAAAGGTCATTGTAAAATTGACCATGCTAGATGATGATAAACACTGGCAGATATTTGATGGTGATGAGCATAACATCTAGTCTATCCAACAAGAAGCAAAGTTTATCGAATAATTAGCATCAAAGATCTAGGAAGCTTGTGGGGTGCAAACCATCCAACTCAAAGACAATAAGCTCCTCAAGGGATTAATCTCCCATGGATCCTTATTCAACCCGGGTGACTATTTTGTTGGAGGTATTATATTATTTGGTACCTTGAGTACCATTGTAAATATTTATATTGGGAAATGTAATTATTATTTAGTATGTCAAGTTGTGAAGTGTGAAATATAAGTGAAAAGTATCATTTGTGTAAGTATATAGTTGTGTGAGGTGTCATGTGTGCAAGTGAAGAGTCATGAGTGAGAGCTATCATATATATAAATTATGATTATGATTTGTCAAGATTAGAAGTAGGAAGTTATGTAATCATGAGAGACTTTATCATTATCTAGGAAAGACATATGAAATGTTTCATATCCTATGAGTTTGGGGAGAGCAAAAGTTAGGTGTATTGAAGACTCTCATGTAAGGTTAAATATTGATGACAAAGGTCTATGCTATAAAACAATTTTGTACGAAGAATGATTTCTTATCAATAAAGCTTTCTAATTTGTATAAAGTTGGTATTATTGTTATTGAATGAGATTATATGCATGTGATTATATGATCCTAGGAAATATAAACATGTGATATTTGGACCCATTTGCTAACAATGGTATTAAAGCCACTTTAGTAAGCTCTATCTAGGGTGGATAAAGAGGAAGATATTGTAGAAGTTGATTGGAGAATGAGTGGATAATAGCTAGCACCAAATTCTAGTGTGAATTTGGAGTGAGAAGATTAGAGGAGAGGAAGAATAACAATAAGATAACATAAGGATCTATTAGAGTTAAGGAGAGAGCATGAGATTTGAAGTAGCAAATTAGAGAATGTTTGAAGGAGAAATTTAGAGAATGTGAGAGAACGAGAGATATTAGAGTTGAGGAAGGAGAAAATGAAAATTTGGAAGCAACTGATTGGAGAACATTTGGAGGTGAAGTTATTTGTGGAGAGAAAGGGAGGAGTAAGTTGAAGTCATGATCGAAAGTAAAACGTATTTTTGAAATAGAGATATTGGAGGAATGTTAGACAGAGCATCATAACATATTTGTGGAACAAAGATCTTGGAGGAATGTTGGATGAAGAAGAGAAATGTGCGATAGATTAGAGTAAATATCGATGCCAGAAGGACATCAAGAATTTGAAACCTGAGTGAGCGTAGAAGAATTAAGAAGCATTAGAAGGATGAGAGCAAAAATACGTGAGCATTGATCATAAAGCATATGAGTAGGACAACATTGAAGTTGTAGCAGTAAAGGTGGTGTAGACGTAATGCTCGAAATGTTGATGTAGAAGGAAATTTTGGAATGTGAGCATTTTGTATAACACCTATTTTATGCCCTAAAGCAATTAACGCAAAATATGAACTGAGAAGTAAATATGATACTATATTGAGGTAATGCAAGTTTGATTAAAAGTTTTCAAGCACATTGTTTATTTGAAAGAAATTTTTTTGTTGTTGGGGAGTTATAAGGTATTTTTTAATTAAAGGAAAAAAGTGTTGGGAGATAAGGCATTTAAAAAGAATTTTAAAGGAATGAATTAAATGAGAGTTATAAGGAAATGAAATTATTTGATAAAGAAATTTGATTGCAATTGTGAAATGCAGAATTGGGGAGATAAGAAATTTGAAATTTGAGAATTTGATTGATGAAAAGTTTTTTTAAGAAGGAAGAATTTGAAATTAAATTTAGGGAGTTATAAGAAGTGAAAAATGAATTGAATTTGAAAATTGAAATTGAGAATTTGAAGAATAAGAAGAAGATTATGAAATAATGATTGAAGAAAGTAAAATTTAAAATTTGAAAGAAAATTTAAAAAATGGGAGATATAAGAAAAAGAAATTGAAGCTTAAAATTTGGGAGTAATAAGGAAGTCGACATCAAAGGAAATTCATTTTTTTTTAAATGAATACATCAAGAAGATCATATAAGTTTAAAGGACCAAGTTTTATAAGATCAAATTTTAAACACAAAAATATTGTCATGGGCATGTGGCAAGATATAATAAAACTGAAGAAATTTAAACAAAACAAAAAATAAAAGATGATGATAATTCTTGGTATATTGATTCATGTACAAGTCATCATATTATGAGAAATATTTATTGGTTTGATTCAATACAAGTGAAAACAAATCTACCAATGAATATGTCAGATAATAAAGTTTACTATGTATAGAGATCAGGAAATGTCACAATTAGTTTACCATATTATGAGTGTACATTAGAAAATGTACTTTATGTCCTTGGCATAACCAATAGTCTTATCTCACTATCTTAATTGCTTGATATAGGAAGAACTATGGAGTTTAGATATATTAATGGCAATAAGAAATGTCTCATTAAGAGACAAAATAAAATTAAGGCCATGGGTTCCTATAAGAGTGAAATATTTGCATTAGATGTGGTAGAAATATCACAAAAAAAATTAAATTAATTTTTACCACAAGAGCAACATCAAAACAAATATTATATTGAACATAAAAAATTTATTGCAAAATAATATAACTTCTCTAAAACAATAGAGAACAAGCCAGTGGAACATAACCAACATCATGAGCAGTGTCAAAGGCAAAACTAGAGAATGAAGACAAGAGTCAGAGATTGGAGGCAAGAAGCCTTCACACCAAATAATTTAATATGGGGGGTGTTGGAGGTATTACATTATTTGGTAAATTGAGTACCATTGTAAATATTTAGATTAGGAAGTGTGTTTATTATTTAATATGTGTCAAGTTGTGAAGAGTGTTTGTGTCATGTAATCAAGTGTGAGTTATGAGTGAAATGTGTCGTGTGTAAGTGAAGAGTTGTGTGAGGTGTCATGTGTGCAAGTGAAGAGTCATAAGTGAGAGGCATCATATATGTAAGTAAGAATTATGAGTGTGATGTGTTAAGATTAAAAGTAGGAAGTTATGTAATCATGAGAGACTTTATCATTATGTAAGAAAGGCATATGAAATATTGCATCTCTTGTGAGTTTGAGAAGAGTAAAAGTTAGGTGTATTGAAGAGTCTCATATAAGGTTATATATTGATGATAAATCTCTATGCTATAAAATGATTTTGTATGAAGAATGATTTATCATCAATAAAGCTATCTATTTTGTGTAATATTGTTGTTATTGTGATTGATTGAGACGCATGTTTCCATTCCCATCTCATGCTCCACGTCATTGTCTCGTCCAACCAAGAACCCTGCTGCCACATTTGTCACATTCAGTTGCAGTCCCACACTATTGAAACACCACGTGTGTCGTAGCCTATTGCAATCACACACCACACCGTTGAAACACCACCACCACCAATGTTTTGCTCAAAAATTGTAAAACGTTGTTGCAAGAAATTGGCAACAGTTTTGTGACATATTTTGACAAATTTGTGACAACAATTTTGTAACTAATTTTGACGATAAATTTTGCGACAACAATTTTGTGATAAAATTTTGTTGACAATTTTGCGATTATTTTTTCTGCAATAAAAAGTTGATGACGATTTTGGCGTCAAATTGTTGACAACTTTTCGACAAGAAATTGTTGACAACTTTTCGACAAGAAATTGTTGACAACTTTTTGACAAGAAATTGACGGAAAAAAATTATTGATAAATTTTGACAACAATTTCTGACAACAAATTCGTGATAATTTTTTATGCAAAATTTTGCCGATAACTTTTCAACAACTTTTGTTGATGATTTTTATGAGAAAATTGATGACAACTTTTACGCAATTTTTAATGATAAATTTTCAGCAATTATTTATGACAACTATCAACAACGATTATGCAAATGACCGATGGAAGCATATCTCAAGACCCCAACCTCCTTTTGATGATTAATATCACCAACCTATGTCAAATCACTTCAGTGCGTGCATATTAGACTTAGTTCAAGGATCTCATCAATCGCACCAAAGAGTTAGATGAATCATTTCTCATAAGTTGCTTTGTCAGGGGATTAAGGGAAGAAATTAAGGAGGTGGAGATGTTCAATCCTTGCACCTTGATGCAGACCTTTGGATTAGATTTTTTAGCCAAAGACAAATTTAATGCTCAACGTCAATTAGGAAAAACACCTATTGGAAAATCATAAACCGCTTACGCTACCCTAGAACGTAACCTACCCTTGTCGATTAAGTACATTAGTATGAAAGAAATGGAGGCATGGTGGGTGAAAGACCTCTATGATAATTATGATGAGCAATTTGGGTCCCACCATAAATGAGCTAAAAAAAACATTGTATTTATTGAATATAGTTGATCCTTATCATTCCATAAAAGGAGAAAATGAGGTAGATGTGCAAGAAGTGATTGAAACACCTGATCACAACCATGAAGACAATGAGGTCGATGTGCAAGAAGTGACTGAAGCACCTGATCACAACAATGAAGAAATCCTTGAAACTTCCTCCAATGCTCTCGTAATTTTTCCTCCTCCAAAAACTATGAAAGTTCAAGGGTCCTTCAAACATCAGAATCTTATGGTGCTCCTTGACTCAGGAAAACCTCATAATTTCATTGACCCATGTGTGGTGAAAAAGGCTAATTGTTATATATGACCTTGTCATAGCTTTAAGGTGGTGATTGGTACTGGAGAAAAAATTACCTGTCAAAAGAAGTGTCACAATATCAAGCTCACCATTGACAATTACCACATAAAAAGTGATATATATGTGCTTCCATTAAATGAAAGTGATGTTGTTTTAGGGGCTCAATGGTTGCAAACACTCGGGGTAATACTCTAGGATTTTGCAACCTTATGGATGCAATTCATAGTTGGTGATCAAACATACACTCTAAATGGACTACAAAAAATTCCTCACAGATAGCGCATTCTCATCACATGGAAAAACCTATTTGAAAGCAAGGCAGAAAAATGAACACACACTTATTCTCCATTCAATCTCCAAGGAAACAATAGGAAGAGTTACCATCACTTTTGACACATCATGCCAGAGTATTTATAGAATTCCAAGGATTGCCCTCCACTGTCATCATGGTCCTACTATTCTTCCTAGTAATCTACCACTAAATATTCAACCTTCAAGATATCCTTGCCTACAAAAAAGTGACATTAAACTTGTGCAAGAACTTGTGCAAATGCTACTTGGAAAGCGCTTCATCAATTTCAACAACAATATCCTTAGTCCCAACTTTGAGGACAAAGCTTCTTTCCAAGAGAGATGACATGTTAGGATTCTCCATCCTAACATAATTCTATTGATTAATTAATTATTTATTTATCTATTATTATTCACATTTGAAAGGTTACGTCCTTCCACAATAGCCTTAGAATAGACATAAAGGTTAGGGTATATAGTTTTAGGAGATCATAGAAGAAAAGAAATAGATTAGAATTTAAATATTAAAAGGAGGGAGCACCCTATAATGGAAAAGCGATTACAAGGGATCCCCCTTTGAGTGGCCTACGATTCTAGTTTTACATACATTAATTAAATATTTACAATAAGACCTTGGGGTCTTACCAAGTTGTAGTAGGTAGATATGGTTACTGAGATATAGAGATAACCAAAAAAGTGTTACGGATAGGGAAGGCATCTATTTGGGAAGAAAATAAAAAGCTCATCAATCTATGCCATAAGTATATCAAAGTAAGGGCTTGGAGCTACAAGGATATAAAAGAAGACCTATATGCCAAATCAGTAAGGCAAAACCAGAAGCCAATAAACCCTAAGATAGATACCCTCACAAAGCAAAAGCTTATCAAGCTTATAGAAGCATGGACCATATACCCACTCAAGCACATCACTCATATATCCAAACTAGTTTTGGTCAAAAATAAAAATGGAGAGATATGGTTGTGTGTCGACTTCAAAAACCTCAACTAGGCATCATTGAAAGACCACTACTCACCCTCTTACATGGATTAAATATTGAAAAAAGTGGTCGAGCCCAAGAGATTTTCCTTGTTAGATGGTTGCTCAAGGTACAGCTTGGCACTCAAATAGGAAGAATACCATAACAAACCATGTCGATGTACCAAGTTTAAAGCTATTTGAAGCAAGTCGAACATCATCATAAAACTCAAAGCAAAGAACACAATCGAGATTTCCATGCTAAAAAACAATTGCTCCCAATCCTAGGTAATGGGATTTACATAAAAGTGTATCCCTACTAAAAAATACAAGGGCTAATCCTCTATCATAAGCAAAGATGATCATGAAGTGACAATAATATCTAATCAATCCTTCATACAAACTAGACTAGTGACGTATACTTGAAAATCATCCATTGTAAGCAAAATTTGCAAACACATCAATCTCCTATAAGTTTTTGATAGGATGATGCCACCCCAAATATTTAACAAGCCCCTCCATTGGTCAAGTTTATGCAAAATAGTTCAACCTCAGGTAACACAAATAAGATAGTTATTTTTGGCATTCATTACAAGGTCAAGATGGGCCATCAACTAGAGCCAACCCCAAAATCAAACCACTAAAGGGAAAGTTGCTCAAGAAAGAAAATGCAAAGTCTGATCGACCTGATAATTGAAAGATGGTGCCATGAAAAATTTCCAAGTCCTCTTCCACATGACATGCCAAAGCATGAGTCTAAAAGAAGGTACTAGTCATCATGCATGTCACTTCAAATGGTACTTTGATAGGAAGTTAAACATTGATTGTTTGATTGGTCTTAAATGACTAAGATGCCAAAGCTTCCCTGACATGATGAAATCCCTGTTAAGATCAGTCACATCCTAGTGGTAAAAAATCAAAATTAGCCAATCATAGAAGAGTGTGGCATACAAACCAAGAGACTTTGATAACCCAAATAATTGATCCACCCATCTTGGCCAACCAAGAGAGAGGAGAAATTACATGTGCATGGAGCAACACCAGCTATAAAATCTATTAAAGTAGTGGCCTCCTGAGTCTTCCTCATTACACATTAGAGGTCACAAGATATTAAAGCCCAAAGCACCATTTAGAAATAAAAATAAGGAAGTTCTAAAGCATTTCTTAGCCATAGTGGAAGTAGGAAAGAAGAATCTGATTGCTCAGGCAATGCAGTCCCACACCAAAAAGGGCATCCCTACTGATTTTGAACCAGTCAAGTTATCAATCCTCTTGAAAACAAAGCAAAAAATGTAGTGGATCCCAAACTATCCAAAAACACCAAGAGTCTAAGAGGATGCACATTTCAAAGAGCTTAGGGGTAAAAATTCAAGCCCTTACCCATGAGAATCTGAATGACCCTTGTAGCCAAAGACGTGGTACCCCAAGTGCACTAGTACTACAAGTTTATAGTTGTGTGCACCTTGCACTATCATGTGCAACATGAGATGGTCATAGGTTGCACTAGGTGTTTCAAGGTTTTAGTCTCAACCAAAGCAATACGAGATGAGATGTGGTGCTTGCCTCAAGGGAAGCTACCATGTCAAATTCTCCCTTGTATTGGGTACTTTTTAAGAATGATGCTTATGATGTGTTGAGTATGGTCTCATTTATTTTTGGCATAAACAATAATAAAAATGTAACATAAATAGGATTGGGATTCATGCTCACCCTAAGGCATACATCCCAAGATAGGGAGCTAATATTGGATTTTAGTGCTTATATAGCCAAACAAATCTATGAAGGCCTAGAAAATTTTGACACAATTCTAGTTTTTAGGTATAAGTCATACCTTGCACATATTTCACTAGATCAAAACCCCTTGTTATATAAGCACCTAAACCTAAAGGTAAGAGATAAGGATGGCCATAGACAACCTGCATCTTCTTGGATGGGAGTCCTTTTATCAGACTTCCTCCTTCTACACGTTTGTGTATAGGTTCTTGATGCTAACCTTGAGCAGCATAATAGGAACTAAGCCACAAAATATTTTATAAGACTACTCCCATAATATACAACATGATTATCAAGGGGATTGGTTCTTCCTAAATAATTATACTATCATCAGAGTGCATATATTTTCTAAACTAGTGTGGTTGTTTTCAAGGTACTTAACTGAGAGAGTATTCGCCCTAGAGATATTGAGGTAGATTGACATGGTGTATATAGGGCCAGACAAATCAAGGTCAACTACTACAAGTTATTGATAACTCTAAGGGGAGTGTGCCAAATAATTTTTTTTTGTATCCAATTGGAGGATAAGCTCAAAATTCTAGGTCTCAAGATGCTAGAAGAATCCTGATGGTTTGACCCAAAAAGTGTATTCTAGGTATGATTGTACAAGAAAATGAATGCCAAAAAGTTCAAGCCCTTGATGAGACCATAAATAGAGATCTACCAGAGTCATAATGAGGGTTCTTGTCCACTATTCAAGGAAGAGGATTTCCTATCTTATCCATCAGAGCCAGAGTCGTCATTTAATTTATACAAACCCAAGTGTGCAATAGATCTTAGAAACAAGATCACCAAAAACAAGAAGCAGTTATAGCAAAAAGCTACTATGAGGAGAAAAATAGGGACTATTAGATCTACCAACAAATCAAGGATAACATCAATGCTCAAGATAAATGTGAACTACCTACAGTTTAGTGATAAATATGATTGATGATGATTAGGATGAGGTCAAACAAGTACTGTTGGTTAGGCAACTATGCCAACTAGAGAAAAAATAAAGGCCTACTCTAGACATCATCCAAGTCCTAGAAATACCATCAAAACTAGAGATAAGCATCGTTGAGGTTCCTATTTCAAAACCCTTGGTTTTAGCCAGTCTAGCCAAACCTGCACCACCATAGAGAAAAATTCATAGGCAAATTCAAAGAAAAATAAAAGACTCAGAGAAAAAATAAAAAACATCCTCGAACGACAAGAAACCCTCAAAGTTAAAGAGGAGCAAAACCTGGATTAAGGAGATGTATCCACCATCATTAGGAGAGATCCCTAGGGAAAATTCATAGGAGCCTTAAGGACCTCTTAAAGAGATCCTACCATAATCGAAAGATGTTCTCCTATTGACCCAACCATCGTTTGCTTTACCACTACCATTTCCATTCTAAAATCTCTTGAGCATATCATCCATTATTATACCCATATTTATTGTCCCAACCACCCCACCCTCTCTTATTATTTCCCAACCACTTCAATCCACCATGGCCTCCATTCCATCCCCAAGTATCGTATCCACCTCCATTGCTCTCACTCTAGCTAGCCAACCTACCCTATTTCCATTCCTATAACCCTTGTTGTTGTTGGAAATTTGAGCAAGTTTTGTCGTTATTGATGTCAAGAGGTTTGATGTCCAGTTTGTCTTCATTGATGTCAAAAGGTTGATTCTCCAAAAAACAAGGAAGTTGTTAAGGGTATAATATTTATTTTAAATATTATATGCCTAAAGAGGCCTAAAAGGTAGAAGACCCAAGAAAAGGGAAGCAAGGTTAAAAAGAAAATAATAATATTATAATATTTGGGCAAAAGGAAGAGATGAATAATAATAGGGTCCAAGGAATCATTTAAAAATATATCCTTGACAAAGTCCATTGAGCAAGGTTGGCAAAGGTTTTAATTTAATTTATTTAAATTAAAATATTTTAACCTAAGGTTAAAATTTTAATTTAAATAATTAAAGGCGCCAAGGTTAAAGTTTAAATTTGAATTTGAAATTCGAAAGGGCCAACGTGTTGTAATGCAAAGGAAGTGTATTAATAGGAAATACTTTTCATTTCCTAAGTTACCAAGCAATTCGAATGCCTACGTGTGTAATATCTTGAGCGCTGCATTTTTTGCAAAAGGGAGAAGAAGCTTGTAAGATTTTTAATTAAAAGGAGGCAGCTATGTTTAATATTCAAGGGGCACAAAAAAGATATCCCAAGGTGCTTGGTAGCACATACGGTGATCAAAGGTGTGGCTAAGGCATTGCAAAGAGAAGGTTGTGGTTTTGAATCCCATGCGATTCATTTTTGGCAAGGAAGAGAGGAGTTTTCATTTTTTACCAAAATTCGTGCGACAACAACATAAGGGAGCGTGGACCTTGGTTCATGTGTGGGTGTGTAGCCCAAGTAGAGCTTAGCCTTGGACTAAGGCACTGTGGTAGCATAGGTCGCAAGTTCGAGTTTGGTCACTGGTTGTTGGGTGTTGGTCATTGAAGAAGTGCACAAACGTTTTGGTGACGTGGGCTAACAAATAAGGTATGCACATTTGATTTATTTTACCAAAGGTTTGGAATGCGGAAAGAGTTTTGAGGGCACGTGATAATTAAAGAGCATGTGTTAAATGTATAGGGAGTCATAAGGGTTGTTGAATAATATTTTATTTTGGTGTTTGAAAATAAATAAAAATATTGGAGATTATAAGGTGTTAACAAAGGAATTTTGTTTTATGTGTTGAATTTTGAGAGGATTGTAGATTATAAAGTGTTAACAAAGTAAACTTTGTTTTATGTGTTGAATGTTATTTTGAGAGGATTGGAGATTATAAGGTGTTAACAAAGGAACTTTGTTTTATGTGATGAATGTTATTTTGAGAGTATTGGAGATAATAAGGTGTATTTGAGATTTGATATTTTATTGTATATCTTGAATGGTGAAATAATTGTTGAGGAGAATATTTGTGTGGATATTTTGAGATAGGTTGTTGCTATCTAACCTAGAATTGGCAAGAGGGTTTTGTTGTGAGTAAAATAGGTTTTTGAAGACATATCTCCATCAAAGAAAAAAGGTATGGGCACACTATATTTTTTTTAGAGTGTTTGAAATGAATGAAATATAAGGTGGAGTGAAAAGGATTGATAAGTATTGTTGGAAATGTGTGAGCAAGTTTAAGTGCATCTTGTTGATGAATGATTTGAATTGAGATAGAGATTGAGAAATATTTGAGTTAGGGTTTGAGACCCACATTGTGATTTTGTTGGAAGTAGTGTGAAACACTTGTTTAGGGTTTGTGAGTAAGTTGTGTTTCATTGGTTGAATGATTGAGTGAAATTATTGAGCATTGGTTTTGAGTGATATTGAAAGTGAATGTGCAAACATTAGAAATCAGATTTGTGAAAGCGATAGACTTAATTATTGAGTAGAACATATTGAGTCTTTGATAGAGTACATCATTATCTAATGTTTCAGAGGTTAAAAGAATTGTGAATAGAATATGTATAAACTACTTCAAGTTAAAGGAATTACTTTGAAGATTAGACAAAGCAATTGATAGCATTGTGTACAAGATTTGAGATTGATTGAGCATGTCTTGTGAATTGTATTGAGCATGTGTTTGAGTACATTTGAGACAAGTCTTGGTGAAGACTTGAGAGAAGATTGAGCAAGTTCTTGAGAGGATTTGAGAGTAGATTTGAGGTAAGTATTTGTGAAGACTTGAAAGCAGTTTGAGCAAGTTCTTAAGAGGACTTAAAGGTAGATTTGAGGTAAGTCTTGAGAAGACTTGTAGGTAGATTTGAGGTAAGTCTTGGTAAAGACTTGTAGGTAGATTTGAGCAAGTCTTTATGAATACTTGAGAGCAGTTTGAGCAAGTTCTTGAGAGGATTTGAAGGTAGATTTGAGGTAAGTCTTGATGAAGACTTGTAGGAAGATTTGATGTAAGTCTTGGTGAAGACTTGTAGGAATATTTGAGTAAGTCTTGGTGAAGACTTGAGATGGCATTGAGAACAAATTTGATTGATTTATTTGTTAAAACTTTGTGTTAAGGCTTGGGGTAAATCTGAGCAGAGTTGATTGGTGATTTTTTCAAGTTTTGTGTTAAGGCTTGGGATATATCTGAGTAGAGTTGATTGGTTATTTGATAAAGCTTTATGTTAAGGCTTGAGAACATATTTGAGGATAGATTTTGGTGCATATTTAAGAGTAAATTTATGCTAGACCTGAGACAGAGTTAGAGAATATTTGTACTATATCGAGGATAGTGTTTAGTGTAAATTTGAGACAAAGATTGAGTAGAGTTGAGAATAATATTTGGAGGTGATAGAGCAGAGGATAGAAGTCTCTAGTGGATAGAGATCCATTAGATAGGGAAGTGAGGATAGAGGTCTTCTGAGTGAGAAAAAAGTTCTTTTGTGGAGAGAGATCCACAAGTCAGTGTAGTGGGGGCAAAAGTATTCTAAAAGAGCACCGACTAGAGCAGAGGAGAAAGAGTTCTCTTGTGGATAGAGTTCCATGAACTAGAGCAAGGGGAAAGAGTTCTCCTATGGAGTGTGATCCATGAACCAGCTGGTAATATAGAGTTCTTCTATGGAGAGAGATCCACAAACTAGTTGAGGAGATAAAGGTCTCATGGATCAAGTTCCATGAACCAGAGATAAGGGGAAAGAGTTCTCCTGTGGAGAGAGATCCACAAATCAAAGCATAGGGGATTGGTGTCTCCTTTGGACAGAGGTCCATAAACATTGTAATAGGGAAGTGATTCCCAAGATATTTGTTGAGAAAATTTTAGTGAAATATTTTCTCCGTGGAGTAGCCCACATTGGGTGAACCACATTAAATTGGTGTCTCTATTGTGTGTGATGATTTATGCATTGCTTTGATTACTGTTGTTGATATTGCCATTGATTATATTGGATAATATTGGGAAAGAAAAATTAAAGTTTATCTTATACTATTCACCCCCCTCTTAGTATAAGCTTGTGTTCTTCAGTTGTTGCCCTCAAAAATTCAATTATAAACATTTGACCCCCAACCCATCACTTCCATTACTGAGTTAATATCTCATCTCCAACAAGCTCGAGAGTGTTAGCAATCTAATACTATCCACAAGATCTTACAATATTTTTAGTATAAAATATTCTCATAAATTCATACATTCAAACTATAACAACAATGAACAATAACATAATGCATATCATTAATAAATATCTACTTTAAGCAATGCATAAAATGCAATGCTTATTCAATCCCAAATACAATATTTTATCTTCAATATATACACAATGGATATGGGACTCTTCTCATTCATAGGGCTCTTGAACTTTACGCTTACACAAACCTTTCATCTCCTCAAACACACGAGAGATATAACATTTCATATTTCTCATATGAGAAATATCACATAATAACAAATATTAACTCCACATATCCACATATGACAAAGACTCTCATGATTGCACATGCTTAAAGATACAACTCCACACTTATTACATGCCACATAACTCACACTTACTAACATGACACCTCACTTACATAACTCACACTTATTTACATGATCCATGATATATCCTCATACACTCTAGACTAATCTATTTACATGACTAAAATATTTACATGGTCCTTGCATTAATATTGCAAGGTACCAAATAATGTAATACCTCAAACACACACAATATTACATTATTTGGTATGAAGGCCCCTTGCTTTCATGTGCTTTCATCTTCTTGTTGCATTTTGTCTTGTTCTAATTCTAGTATTGATTTTGCTTCAGAATTTGAAGTTGTTCCTTTGAGTTATTACTTGTTCCTCTCACACTTTTCAAGAAGTCATCACAATAATATAATGCATGGTTTATATCATTACTAACTATCATACAACTTCTCAATTTGATCCATACATTCATTTTCTGAATCTACATTGTCAAGAATTGACATATTTGTATATTTTTTGATGAGTTCCCTATGAATTATTTCATTCTCTTACTCGTTGGTGTTCTATTTTCTTGTATTTCTTGGACCAAATTTCCTCTTTGATTTTTCTATTTTGGATATCATTGTTGCATTGATGATACTATTGAGTAGGTTAATATTATATTTACTGGTATTTTTGAAAGGATATATGCATTTTATTTAAAGAATTATATTTATAATAACTGGTGTGATGACCTTATTTGTTACATATGTGACAATATCTTCTTTTCCATTCTAGTTGATGCTATGATAGTGAAGCAGTATTATTTGACACCTTTTTATTTGAAATAAGAGCATTGTTTTTCATTTCATCTTTGGCTTGGTTTTTTATTTCATATTCTTGAAGTATGTTGACCAATTCATCAAAGGATACAATTTTATTTAGTACTTGAAGAGAGTGACTAATGTCTTAAATGTTTCTAGAAGTGCTCTTAGTGTAACTTGAACAAGAAAATTTTCTTCCACTTTCTCTCCCATAGTTTGTAGTTTAGATTTCAATTCTACTACCCTTCGAAGAAAATATTCTATGTTTTCTCCATCATGAATTTTAGTGAATATAGTTGTGATTGCAAGTGTAAAATAGTAGCTTCATTTTTTCCTTCAAATATTGTGCATAAATTTTCCCAAGCTTGCTTCAAATATTTAGCCTTACTTATGTATGCTTGAATATCATTTGATATACCAAATGTTATTAGCATAAGAGCCTTTGCACCTTAATATTTAAATCTCTATCTTCCAACTATATATTTTGGAATGGTTTTCTCCCCATTTACTTCCCAAAGTTTTTCAACAATAAGTATTGATCTCATCTTATTTTTCCATGGGGTAAAATTAGGTCCTTTTAGTAGTTGAACTTTGGAAAGGAAAATCTTTGTATTTGCCATAACAATAATTTTATTTGTTGTAGAAATACTTTTATCTCCAAATTTAACAATTATTTTATTCTTCAATTATTCTTTATTTTCTTCAAATTCTTATCTTCAATTTTAAATTTCTTTCTTCACTTTCAATATTCCTCTTTCAATCATTAATTTCTTTCTTCAATATTCTTCAAACAATATTTCTTCTTCTTTCTTAATAGTCTGCTTCAATCTTAAATTTTATTTTTCTTTCTTCAATTTTCAAATAATATTTCAAATAATTCTTTTCTTCAATCATAAAATTTCTTTCTTTAATATTCTTTTTCAATCTTCAAATTGATTCAATAATATTTTTTTCTTGTTCTTTCAATTTTTGTTCAAATTTTTATTTCATTCAATTAATTTCTTCTTATAACTCCACTCAATTCAATTCCCCTTCACTTTAGTTTAATCTTCTTCAATTATATTAATATATTCTTATTATAACTCCTTAATAATATTTTCTCTAATAAATGCCTCTTTAATCAAATATGTAAAATATATTTCTTCACTTTATATTCCTTCAATTTACTTATGTGTCCTTTTCATTTGAATAATAACTAGAGGAAAAAATATAATGCACCTTAGAAAATTAATCCTTTTATTATGACACTTCCAAATTAGGGCATATCCCATGCAATTTGGGTGTTTTACCTTTATGAGCATTATACTTTGACTATTTTGATCAGTCTAATCTCTACACCTTTACCTAATGTTTATTACAACTTCAAAAAATTGAATTATTTAAGCCTTTGGATCTCATAGCCCTAGATAACATTCACTTTCTTCAACTTGCACATTCTACATTATGTCCAAAATCCCTTCTTCAAATCCTACACATAGTTTTCCATTGTTTGAAGTACTCTCCAGCTATGCTTTCATAGGGTTGTCATATCTGTATCCAATTTTTTTGGCTCTTATAGTATTTACTTCCTCAATCTCCAACTCTTATACTCTCATAGACAACTCAGTGTACAAATACTACCTATCCCCTATAAATGTGAGCCTTCCTTATATAAGGCTTGGCTTATTTCCAACACATTATTCTCATTGTTTATCTTCTATAATTGTGGGCCTTCCTTCCACAAGGTTTGGGTCCTTTCCAACACAATCTTCTCAAATGTTATTTTTCTCAACATATGTTCACTATCTCACTAAGCCCTACCAATGTTGCTATGATACCATTTTTAGAAATCCAATACTATCCACAGGATCTCACAATATTTTTGGTACACAATATTCTCATAAATCCACACATTCAAACTATAACAACAATGGATAATAACACATTAAATATCATTGATAAATATCTACTTTAAGCAATGCATAAAGTGCAATACTTTTTTACTCCAAATAAAATACATTTTTTTTAATATATACACATTCGATATGTGACTTTTCATATTCACATGACTCTTGACCTTTACACTTACACAAACATTTTATTTTCTCAAACACATGGTAGATATAACACTTCATATTTCTCATATGAGAAATATCACATAATAACAAATATTAACTCCACATATCCACATATGACAAAGACTCTCATGATTGCACATACTAAAAGATACAACTCCACACTTATTAACATGACACATAACTCACACTTACTAACATGACACCTCACTTACATAACTCATACTTATTTACATGACACATACTATATCCTCACACACTCTAGAATAAACTATTTATATGACTAAAATACTTACATGGAACTTGCATTAATATTGTAAGGTATCAAATAATGAAATACCTCCAATAGAGAGTATGACCAACAATATGCACAATAGGAGATAGAGTGGTGGGTAGCGTAATCTCCCATCTCATAGACCACGCTTGCCTTCCTTCCTCAAAAATATGGGCTAAGCATATTTAATTTTATGCCCATCATTTTCAAGGTAGAAGGAGAGATGTGGGCTCAATATTACTAAGTATCAACCATCAAACTTGGGTTCAAGACTAGAGGAAAGGATCGAGTTCTCCTAGTAGACAAACAAATTGGTTACTCATGACTATAGGACGGTGGCAAGAAAGATAGCAGGGAAAGAAAAATATTTGAAAAAGACTAAGAAAATTCTTAGAACCTCCTAGATTAAAGTCAAGGTGTTAAATGCATAGAAGGCCCACCTTATAACAAATTTTGAAGAAGTGGAGGCTATGTTGGAAGAATAGAAAAGGACAATAGAGCTAGAGCAGGGAAAAATGATATTGAGAAAATATTAGAGGTTAGCCAAGTACTCTAGAGAGGGGTTGTCTAAGAAGCTGAAGATCTTCTTGTATTTGAATGTGTCCAGGTGATATCTTCCCTAATAACTAAGCCTAAAAAGGATATCAAAAATATAGAAAGGACTACTAACCTAATATTTTAGTAGGCATAAAAATTCAAGGACATCATAGTACGAACCGACCATCATCTGTGGGCTACGATAGAGATTACCAACAAAGACACCATAACCTATAGAATCATTGAAGTCCTAGTAAGCCAACAAGAAACATATCGATGCAATGAGTTGGTTAAGGCCCTAGCCTTGAGGATGGAGTATTGTAAGGAACACATATTTTTATTGGTATAAACAAGACTCCCTTCTCCTTGGGGCCTCAACAATGAATTGCTTTTAGAGTTATAACACAAGTAGTGATTGGACCAACAAGTAGACATCAAAGTGCCATTGGATGCATCCATCAAGGACAAGGTAAACTTAGTTGTGAAGCCTATATTATCTCACTCATTTTTCTTCTATGTATCAATTTGGTCTGGAGCCTTGAGTCATTGCATGTATAGGCCTTTGAGCCTCTTTCATTCTTGATATGATTGTAAAGTGCTTATAAACATATATAAAGAGTTGTGACTACTAAATATTCTATCCCAATCTTTGTGTGTATGCATCTCCATGTGGAAAGTTGTGACTAATATCTATCCTGGTTTTCACAGGGAGTTAATTGATAATCAATTATACTAGATTGAAACCATGTTCACTTTTATTGTCATGTTTGATGCATTTATTCACTAATACCATTGATATTTTAAAGAAATTTGTAATTCTTGGCACATCTTCACCCATAGTTAGGATATTTACTTTCATTTATTTCCTTCTATCCCTTTTACTCATACATAACCCAATAGATTAGGCTAGATTAGGAAGCGAGAATAAAAAATTACATCATAACAAGAAGCCAACCTTGATAAAAACCCTAGAGGTTGTCACTAGAGTCATGTCCCATACTCCTTGGACTTTCAAATTATGCATTACTCATGAGGTGTAAGCACCAAATGCATCCAACAATTGCATTGGATGGTCACCATGCTTAGAGTGTATAACAAGAAGTACCATAAATGATAGTCCATAATAAAATTTTGTCAAACAAAATCACCTTAGACCTAATCAAAGAAGAATCAATCAATTATATATTTTTTATTAGATGGAAGAAACAGTTTTGAAAGTGTCCCTAAAACTTTACCAACCAAGAGATTAATACATCCAAAAGGACAAGCATAACCAAACAAACAAGGAACAACCCCCACCAGGGGTTCAAAAGATAAAATACTACAATGCTAAGAAGAAGAGAGAAAGACAACAACACCCCAAGGAAACTAAATATCACCACCAACCCTGTTATTCCTCTTCCTCATCTAAAATATTGACCTCTTTCTCATAATCCTTATGAATATTTTGAAGATTCTCCATCATCATAGTAACTTCATCTACGTATGTAGTAGCCATTTTGATCATTCTTCATAGGTAACTTAGCAAATATTTTAATATCTTCATAGCATTTTTGGGGTTCTAAGTGGATCCTATGTTTTCAATGGTCTTTTTTATTTTTCCATAGGGACTCTCCCATGAGATCTAAGATTATTTCTCTTTGAAGGAGTTGAATCCTTTGAATCCTTCAAGTCAGGGATTATATGTATGGACTTATCTAGTTTCACTGATCTTGACTTTAGGTGCTTAGAGTACCTCATCATTTCCTCATTACTTTTGGAGGCTCTTGGTTGTTTAGTTTTTCCCCCTTGTTACTTTTTTATTTCAACCTCCTATTTATTTGAAGAAGCCTTGTCCATAGAAAAAGTGAGTTCAGAAGGAATCAAGGGTGGGGTTCTTAGCTCCTTATTCTCATAATTCTTAGGAGGATTAAATTTATTTGTAGCTTCAAAGGGGCTTCCAAATTCAAGATCAAGGATTATCCACCCACCTTATATCATTTTTTACTACATGTTCAAATGCCATTATCAATAGCCCTTAGTGGAGAGGAACCATTGCATCACCTCTTTGAACCTGTAAGATCATATGTTCAATTGACGTGAATAGGAAAGTAGGGATACTCATCTTCTTATTATGACATAGATGATTCAAGAAGACTAGGTGAAAATTCCTCATAATTGTAAAGTGGTTATTGAGAGTGAATAACTCCATAACTACAATGGCCATCCTATCCCATGATGTTAGGAGGGAATCCCATAGAATTCCATTATGGTATTTGTCCAGGTTTTCACCTTTGCATTTGAATATCTTGAGTTCCTTAGCAAAGGAGTGTTTCTCCCTATTTATGAATTCACTGACAATAGGAAGCTTGGAAACCTCTGAGATAAGAGTAATGGAAATGTTAAATTTTAGATCTTTTGTTGTGACTCTGTTGTCTTGCTACGAATGCATAATTTAAATGGATTAATTTTTGATCATATCCATTAAATTTTTTAAGGAACTTGAGGAGCCCCCTATTTTCTAAAATTTCCCAAACCTCATTGTTAGGAGTAAAGGCCAAAGTCTCCACTCTTTTTAAATATCCCTCATGATCTAATTCCTTACCTTGATACAATTTTTGAGAGCGAAATGAAATTCACTAAATAAAATTGAGCTTGTGGGATGAATAAACAGAAAGAAACTAGAAATGAGACTATTTTTATCCATGTTCACTCCATATTTCAACATGAAACCAACATCCAAAAGCTTCCTTGAGCATTAATAGGCATACTTCCCAAACCAAGATTTCATCTCTAGAAAAATCTTGCAACTACTTTGAAAAAGACCTCAATCTAGAGCACGAGAGGCTACACCAATAGGAATTCAGGGAGATACTACATAGAAAAGATAAATTCATGATCACTTTGGCATCTTCATGATTACTGTGCATGTTAGAATAGAAAGGCTCAATAATAGAAAGGGGTGGCCTGAATCATGCTAGTATGAAAGATAAGGGATGTATTCAAGGGCTGCCAACACACCTTGACCCTCTTAATTTGAGTAAAGAATGTGGATTTTCTCACTATCCAAAAACTCAAGAGTCGAAAAGGAATCCTCCAACCTAGAATATCTCCCTTGAATAATCCAAGAACAAAGGAAGGAATCAGGATCTATTTGGGGTGGTATTAGAATCTCTCTAGGAGAGCTAAGTGAGTACTTGGGGAACCTTTCCTTCCAAATGGTAAGGTCTTCCCACTGAATACCAAAATTAGCCAAAAAAATTGCAACTCTTTTTCCTTCCCTACAAACATGTTTGATTTGAGATTCCACAAGGATATGAACTTTTAGCTTTTGATATAGTGTGCAATGGGAGATAACAATCAAAGATGCATAATAATATTAAAGAAAGTAAATCTACGAGATGACTGGAATATGCTATAAATAGAAATGATGGAAATGAATACAATGTAGCTATGGAGGAAATGGACACTCCATGAAAAAATCTATTGGACTATATTGCACCCATCACCAATATATGGTGATCTACAAAACACTATGCTACTACCTACGAATATACTTTGAGGTTCTATGTTTGACTTGTTACAATGAGGCCCTTTTTATATAGGAAGATAGGTTCTTTGGCCAACACTCTACCTACTGTGCAGGGGATACCTTGCACATTGACACTTGTGCATTTATTACATTTCATGAAGTAACTAGATAACTTCCCTCTAAAGTAATCTAATGTCCTAAGTATGTACCTAGGAAGGTACATTTACATGACCCAAATGTTTTAATATAATCTATTTCTAACATGAACACTCCTTTTAGATTCCTCCACTACTTTTCTAATGTTCCAACTGGGGGTATGGGAACCACTTAAGGAGTTGATGATATTTAAAGAGTCTCCTTCAATGATTACCTTTCTCCATTCCAAATATTCAAGAAGATCAACTCCCTGGAAAATGGCTCTAGCTTCCACAAAGAGACTGGTTTGGATTTCCAAGTTTTTTGCAAAGGTTAGAATAACTTCACCTTTTTCATTTATAAAAACACCTCCAACACTAGTATTCCCTGGGTTCCCTTTAGAGGCCTCATAAAAGTTGAGCTTTATCTAGATTTAGGGAGGAGGATTCCATATAATATGAGATTTGTTTGTTCTTCTTGGTTTTTACACCTACCTATTTCCAAGGGGAAGGTCTATATTTTTTGCAAGTATGTTCTCAACCTCAATGTCCCTAAATTTAGAAAAGGAATGCTTGAAATATTTTTAATGATAACATTACAAATTTTGATTCCTACTAAGATTGTATCCCTTTTGCTATTCTTGAAGGCTTTGTTATTTCTTTCCTTCCACACACCCCACAGGAAATGGGGAAGGCTTAGAGACCATAGGTTTTGAAGTATTTTTCTAAAGAAGGGAGGGACCTATTGCCCACATAAATTTGATATGTTGGTGTCACCCAATAATCCCCAAGATTTCTCATAAGGGATTGAAAAACTTTCAGGGAGAAGGGACACTCCATGAATAAATGATTAGAATTTTATTCTTTCTTCTCAGAATGGTAGCATCTATTCAGGATTACCATTTCTCTTTTCTTGAAAGTTTTCTACGGTGAGGATATTATTATAAAGAGCTAACCAAAAGAAAAAATAATTTTAGGGATAAGATTTTTAATCTAAATTTGATTTCCAGGGAAATAACTTTTTGACTCACCTTCCATCATGAAGTATGTTGTTTTCATAGAGAAGCAACCATTTTATTTCTCTTTCTAAATCAAAGAATATTCATATTTAGATTTCTTTATTACTTGAGTCCTCAACTTATCAAAAAGAAATATTTCAGCTTCCTCCTCTCTTTGATTCAGGTCTAGAGCAAGAATAACTTTCTATATTTTCTTGCTATCATCCACTTCTATGAAATTTGCAACTTTGGATCCAAAAATTTGGTGGGTTTTGTGTTCTAGGATTGTAATATTAGGAATATCAATCATTGGAGTATTCAACAACCATAAATTATTCTAGAAGTCAATTTTAGGTCCGTTGTCCATATCCCATATAAGCCCTTTTTGAATAAGACTTTTAGTTTTAAGTAGATTGTTCCAAAAAGCTGATCTTGAGGGAGGATGAGGGTCTTCTAAAAAGTTCCATCCTAGCTTCAAATATATAGTAGAAAGAATATGAATCCACCTTGAATTTTTCTACTTAAAAGAATTCCAACCTTGTTTAGCCATTAACGCTTTATTCATCTACTTCAATTTCCTAAATCCCAAACCACCTACTCCTTTTTTGGAATAGACTTGCTCCTAGGAGACAAGAGGGATTCTATTTTTTTCTTCTAAACTAGACCAAAGGAAGGTTTTATGAAAAAATTCAATTTTATGAGTAACCTTCATCGATATTTTGAAAAGAGACATGAAAATGATAGGGATACTTTGGAGAGTATATTTAACCAATTGAGCTTTGCCCACTTGACTGAGAAGAGTCCCTTTCCAACCTACAAGTTTCTTTTGAAATCTTTCTAAAATTGGGGACCAAATATTATCTTTAATTTTACCTTTGAATAGGGGCATTCCTAGGTAAGAAGAAGGAAATTCAGCTATTTCACATCCCAGAATCTAGGTGATCTTCCTTTGTCTTTTGAGAGGAGTATTAAGGAAGAAAATTTTACTTTTAAGAAAGTTGATTTTCTACCCAACCACTTTCTCATAAGAATAAAGGATATTCTTATTTTCCTTAGCCTACAAAATAGAGGAATAAGTGGTTAAGAGGGTGTCATAATAAAATTATTGATGGGTGATCAATTCAAGGGAAAGGGATGGCTTAATTCCTTCAAAAACCTTTAAGGCAGATGCAACTTTTAAAGATCTACCTAAAAATTCTACCAGGATAATAAAAACATAGGGTTAAAGAGGATTTCCTTGATGCAGGCCTATGGAGATCTTAAAGTACCCCGTAGCACCCTCATTGATGATGATCGAGAACATAGCTATCGAGATACATCCCTTGGAGAGGTTGATCCAACTTTGGTGGAATCCAAAATTGGTCATAACTTTTAATAGAAACTCCCAGGATACTCTATCATATGCTTTATTCATGTCTAGCTTTAGAAATGGACCTACTCTTCCACTCTTATACACTAAATGAATGAACTCATGGACTGATATGATGCCATCCAAGATTTATCTTCCCACCAAAAACCCTTTATTGGAGTCAATAATGTTGGGAAGAATCCTTTTAATTATGTTTCCTAGAACTTTGGTTAAGATCTTGTAGATGGTATTGCAAAGGATAATAGGCCTAAAATATTTAAATTCATTGGCACATACAAACTTATGAGTAAGGACCAAAAAGGTAGAGTTCACATCTTTTGGAATATGACAGGTTCTTTGAATCTCATAAATGGATTTTTTCACATCTTTCCCTATAATATGCCAATTTTTTTGAAAAAATAGGGTTGGAAAACCATCCGATCTTGGGGATTTTTCACGAACCATAGAGAAGATAACATCCTTGATCTCATCCTTCTTAAATGGGATAATTAAGAGGGAATTCATCTCATCCAAAATTAAGGGGGAGATGTTGGGAAGAATATTCCTCTTTGGTTGTTCCTCCCTTGCATCTTTGGATCCCAATAGAGTTTCAAAGAATTCACTACTTCTACCTTGATTTCTATGATATCCTCAATTTTGGACCTGTCTCCCTTCACCACCTCCCTGATTTTGTTAGAGCTCCTGTGTCTTAAGATAGAAACATGAAAAATTTAGTGTTACGATCTCCTTCTTTTAACCATAGGTCTCTTGATTTTTATCTCCAGAAGATCTCCTCACAAGCCAAAGTGTTATGAAACTCCTCCATGATAACTTTCTCCCCTTTTCTAGAATTTGTTGTCAGGTATCTTGCTTTTGTAGAGGACTCAATCTCCTTCAACTATTTTCTCAACTCCTTCTTGAGGAATATGTGTTCAAAAATAATTTTATTCTAGTATTTCAAATTAGCTTTTACAAATATGAGTTTTTTAGCTATTTGGAAAATTAGGGGGCCAAAAAACTTTTGGGTCTACCATTATGTTATCTTAGATTCTAGGTTAGGATGCTAAATCCACATAGCTTCAAACCTAAAGGGTCTAATGATTTTTTTGGAAATAGGGAAGGTCTCAATCAATAGAGAGTTATTATCTAATCCAATTTTGGGGAGGGTTCTTAAAGAAGCATCACCAAAGGAATTTAGGCCTTCCTTGGAGATCAAGACTCTACCCAATATAATTTGGATCAATTAATTTTCCCCTCTCCTGTTACTCTAGGTAAATTTATTTTCTCTCAGGTCCATGTTCATCAACTCATTAAAGTTCAAAAATTGTGTAAAATCTTCTACTCCATTTGACTAAATTAGGTTGCCCCCTCTTTTTTTCAAACTGATAAAGAGAGGAGTTGAAGTCTCCTACCAAAATCCAACATTCAATTTTATAGGCCTGCCTCATTTGACCAAGAGTTATCCACAAATATCATCTCCTTGAGATAGAGTTTGAAGTGTAAATATTGGAAAGGACCCATCTACACTTTGACTCCTTGTAGAAGAAGAGAATATTTGTTAGTATGTCTGAGGAGGATATTACTATACCTTCTACTTTTTTAGGGTCCTAAAGACATAAAAATCCCACTGAAGCACCATGGGCATCGCTTACTGCATACTCGACATCCTTCCAAATAACTTTTTTAACCCTATCAACATTGTTTTTTTCCACCTTTGTTTCTTGAAGGAGGAGGATCTACGGTGTTACATATTTACTTATTGAAGCTAGAAGTCTTTGCTTGGGATGGCCATTTAATCCTCTTACATTCCAAGAGATAATATTCATTTTTAGGGTTTAGAGTTTTATTTCTTTCCTTTCTCCAAAGTAGGAGGAAAAAGAGTTATGAAGGAAGCTACACTAACCAAAACTTCTTGAAGGTCTTCCTCTCTCTCTAATTTTAGGGTCCTCTAAAATCCATTTACAATATCTATTTTTGTTTCCATTTCTTGATATCCCTATTGGAAGGTTTACCAACCTTACACTCTATGCCAACATCAACACTCCATTTTTTTTTATTTCTTGTAACAGGACCTAGGGTGATAGTTTCTTTCTCCATTTTGGATTTTCCTTTAGTAGAAAATCCTAGAAATTCTTTTGAAGATAAAGTTTCATTTCCTAAAATCTAGAGTTCAACAATTTTAGAATCTAAAGTACTTATTTCTAGAATGTTTATTTCAAACTCCATTGAATCTTAACCTAAAGTTAGACATTTAAAATAATTTCTCTAGAGGGAATTTAACAAAAGAATTCTAGAGGAAGATTCCATAGAGGTTACCTAGGTGACTATTTCTATAATTTTTCGTTATTAAACTACCAAAGGCTCTTTAGAGTCTGGTGGGCCATCATAGGTTTTTTGGATGATAGGAGATTCTATCAAAGGGGCAAGCTGCTAGAGACTTCCTGCAACATAGGAGGAGATTATTCTATCGATTCTTTCAAGATCGTATGTGTAGAAGGGTCTTTTAATTCTTTTCATGATCAACCTTTTGAAAAGGTTAGAAAATATGACTAAGTGTCTATTATTTACAAGCTCAATATATAGGCTCTAAATTCCCAAAATACATAACAAAACCCACTAAATCATGGATTTGATTCCAAAATCCTTAACCATAAGCTACAAAAGTGCAAAGGAGAATGCACGTAACTTCTAAGCTAAGATAGAAGGGAAATATGCTAACTAGAAGATCCTTTAGCTAACTTGAAGTTCACACTACCTACTTTGAGTTCACACTTCCTAACTAACACTCCAAAGTGACAACTAGAAGACAACTAGTGCACAGAAGTGTATGTGAGAAGGAGACTCACTTACAATATTAATTTGCAAGAAATAAACTATGCAAACCTAGCTAGGAACTACTAGAGGGGTCATATGAGATATTAAACATCAATCCTCATCATGCCTCACCATAATAGAAGCATTGGCCTCCAATGCTTTCATAAGAGTAGGAAAGTCATGGGACATATGATGAAAAGAAATCCAACGAGCCTGATGCGGCAGCTGTCCTCGTCGAGCCACAAGATATGATGTGGTAGAACCCTGGCTAGTCTGTTGAGTCTTCATGTCATAGATCTGATTGGAATCCAATGGTAATTGAGAATCAGGAACCATGTCCACAAGATGACTGATAGCTGGTGCGATCTCCAATGTAGAGTCAAAGTACAACTTCAAAAGATCTACATTGATGACATCATGAATCCCCAAGTGTGCGGGATGATCAAGGGGGAAAGCATTATCGAACACCTGCTGAAGGATAGTATAAGGTCCATAGCGAATCGGTTTGATTTTACTATGAGTCTTATCAGTAAAACACTGCTTGTCAAAATGCAACCATACTTTGTCACCAACCTAAAATGGATGAGGAATTCGATGTCGATCCATGGCCTTTTTCTACTGCTGCTGTTTCTCTTGAAAAATCTCAATCACCTTTGATTTAAGATTATGCAAGTGCTGAATAAATGAGTGTGCCTTTTCTTGCTCCTTCTGAAGATGTGAAGTGATAGGAGAAGGCAAAGACAAAGGTAACTCATAAGGTGCCAAGGGCTGAAATCCCAAATAAACCTCAAAATGTGAGTGACCTGTAGAAGAATGTAGTGCCCTATTGTAGGCATGCTCAATATGAGTGAGACTCAAGTCCCACTTTGTTGGTGAAGTGTGATGATAGATTCTAAAACTTTGCACAAGTGTACGGTTTACCACTTCAGTCAACCCATCGGATTGTGGATGATAGGCAATGGAAAAGTTAAGGGAAAATCCCAAAATTTTCCATAAAGAATGCCAAAAGTTACCCACAAAGCATGAATTACGATTTGATATAATGTTGGTAGGTAGACCAAAGTATCGCCAAATGCTAGCAAAGAACAATTGGGCTAAGTCTACTGCAGAACTTGTCTTGTGGCATGGAATAAACTTAGCCATTTTACTGAATATGTCAACCACCACGAACACACAATCATGTTGTCGCACTGTCATGGGAAAACCACTAACCAAATCCATGGAAATGCTTTCCCAAGGACATGAAGGAATAGGCAAAGGAATGCCTAAGCTGTTAGCTGGTTTTGAGCGACAACAAACTGCACACTGTTTGAGAAATCTCAACACATCCCTTTGCATTTTAGGCCTGTAGAAAAATATTTGCAAGTGATGAAGTGTTTTGTGTTTCCCAAAGTGACCACCATAAAGTGTTGAATGAGCTTCCTTAAGAAGTGACACTCTTGGCTCACAAGGAAAACAAACATTGTCAAATTTGTAAAGAAGTCCTTCTTTGATGTAGAAATCTTGGAAAGGATGCAAATTGGAAGAAGAAGGTTTACTTACTTGTTCAAATATTTTTCCAAAATCAGGATCTTATGAATATTGATTAGGCCAAGTATGAAATCCCAAGTGTGAAGTAGAAATTACTATTAAAGCAAGAGAGGTAGGAGGCCTACTCAAAAAATCAGCAATAGTATTACTCTTCCCCTTTTTGTACTTGATCACCAAGTGAAATTGTTGGAGGTAAGAGGCCCACTTCATATGTCTTGATTCTTCAATTTTACTTTGAGATTGTAGGAACTTGAGAGGCATGTGATCAGTGTGTACTATTGTATCTTTTCCCAAAAGATAATGTCTCTAGTACTTGATAGCTTGAACTAATGCATACAACTCCTTGTCATATGTAGAATAGTTCAACTTAGCAGCAGAAAAAGTTTCTGAATGATAAGCAACTGGATGACCATTCTGTTTGAGCACAACACCTAAAGAAACTTTATAGGCATCCATTTCAATCTCAAAATGTTGAGAGAGATTAGGTAAAGTTAACACAGGTGTTGTACAAAGTTTCTTTTTAAGTTTCTCAAAGGCAACCTCTTGGATTTTCTCCCAATAAAATGGAACTTTAGACTTAGTGAGATAATGCAATGGAGCTACAAGGGTGGAATATTGAGGAATGAACTTGCGATAAAAATTTGCAAGCCCTAGGAAAATCCTTAACTCGGTGAGAGTAGAAGGAGGGGACCACTTAAGTAAAACATCAACTTTAGTGGGATCTACCTGAATTCCACTTTCACTAATCACATAACCAAGGTATGAAATTGAAGTATTGCCAAAAGAACACTTGGAAGGATTGGCATATAATTGATTCTTTGCAAGAAGATCAAGTGTATGATGGATATGCCCAAGGTGTTCCTCCCAAGTTTTTGAGAATATCAATATATCATCAAGATATATTATTACAAATTTGTCAAGTACATCACGAAATACATCATTCATCAACCTCATGAAGGTTGTAGGAGCATTTGTAAGACCGAAAGGCATGACCAACCATTCAAAGAGGCCCATATTCGTCTTAAAAGTTGTCTTCCATGTATCCTCAGCTTGGATACGCACTTGATGATATCCACTTTTGAGATCTATTTTTGAAAAAAACTTAGCTCCTTAGAGCTGATCTAATAAATCATCAATGCGTGGTAGTGGATATCTATTCTTTACAAAAATTATGTTCAAAGCATGAAAATCAATGCACAATATCCAAGTGCCATCAAGAATAAGCTAAAATTGCAAATATCATTAGTTGTTTACAAAGGAATGAAATGACAAGTTCTATAACTCATTCTGCTGCAGCAAAATCAGAATAAAAACCTGTTGTTAGTCCTCCTCCTAGGTCTGGAAGTGGCCAACCTCTTTGTCTAGAAGAAGGTATGAGTCTCTCTCTCTCTAGATCTTACTCACACTCATTTACAAGCAATATGAAATAGAAACAATATACTTTATTGATTCAAGAACATGATTACAATAATGCTGCTGAAAACTGTTACAGGACTATAACAGTCACTTTCTGATTATCACCTATTATTCTCTGATTTCTCTATCTTCTACTCCCCTTACTCTCTCTACTTCCTAGCTCAACCTGAATGGGAGCCATATTTATAGATGTCCTAAGATTTACTAACAAGCTGAGAATATCTCAAAAAGATCTAATCCTATTATCCTGCAACAATTCCTGGTTTTATCCTAGAAGAAGATCACACTTTGATCTTTCCATAAATGGTGGCTTTGGTCGGCAAGGACGGCAAAGTCAGATCTGAGATATTTCCCTTTACCCTTTTCAATCTTTATTTCCCTTTTTCCATCGTCAGAATTCGGTCAACAAGTCAAAAAGCACATTCTATTTTCATTTCGAAGATAAGTGGCTCATTTCGAAGATACTGCAATTCTCATTTCGAAGATCCGCTCATTTCGAAGATACTACAGTTCTCATTTCGAAGATCCGCTCATTTCCGAAGATACTACAGTTCTCATTTCGAAGATCCGCTCATTCCGAAGACACTATGTTTTCTCATTTCGAAGATATCTGTTCATTTCGAAGAGACTTCGAAATGAACAAATGTGGGCTCCTTAAATGATTTCTTCTGCATTTCTCATGTGGGTTACTTCTCAGGATCAGATTCCAATGGTCTTCATCTCTTTTCACATGTGAATTCCATGCCTTGCCATTCATTGGCAGCTGGCTGGAATTTACATGGGAAAACCTAGTTTTTGTTGCACAGTAACAATTTTCTTGAACTATTGCCAAATTTAGGTAAAATGAATGCTTGAGACATATCAAAACATGATTAGTGAAATGTTGCTATTAATCTAAGCATATCTCATTTTAGCAAGTCATAACAAAACAACATAAAACTTATACAAAAAGTTGTAAAAATCAGAATATAGTATTTCAGATACATTCATCATGCAAATAGTTAATACACAACATATTGAATTAACTTAACTAGCATATTAGATTAAACATAAGAGTTTATAGGCAATTTCAGTGTTCAAAACATGTTATGATTGAGGCATTTCCAGGCCTCATCATTTTCCCCCAACTTATATTGATGCATGTCCTCATGCATTCTATTGGGCTATGGAATCACATATGTCCATGGTCAAATTCCATGACCTGTAGAACAACTTCTTGCCTATATAAAATCCCCTGTTCTTCTGAAGGTCCCTGAGCCATTCTTCAAATTGTTCATCAGGTTGGGCATCTTCTTCAAAGTAGAATGGGACTGGAGTGATGATGGTTGGAGGTCTAAATCTGAGACCTATCCAATTATGTTGCATGAGTTCAATCAACTGTATTACTCCTTCTGCCCTTCTTCTGGACCATTCTAAGTTGATGGGGGAAATGGGTTCTCTTTTCTGCAAAGACATGGAAAGTTCAGCCCATCTGTTTCTACAGACTGATAATGCTGGCACAAAATTGTCATTACAAAAATTGTGGAATCTGTTCACACTAGTCCCTCAAGTTTGTCAAGTACATTCACTTCACATCATCCCTGTTCATCATGGTGAAGTGTTGTCTTGTGATAATGGGGTGATTTGGCTGAATTGCTCTGACTAACAATTCAGCTCTTGTTTCAATCTCCTTATTCTGCCTCTTTTCTTGGTCCCAATAAAATTGATTCTGCAAGGTGGACATGAATGCCCTCAATTGAACATCTCCAATGTAGATCTGTGGATGAAACTCTACTTCTTCTGGAATAAAGAAACTATGTAAAAATAGTTCACACAGGAGATTTTTCTGCTCAAAAGGGCTGTCAAAGTATGCTTCTAGGAAATCTGCAGTGGTGTCCAATTTATATGGAAGATCTGAACTAATCCTCATGACCTGCCATCTGAGGTATTTCTCCTTCAGAATAAGACTGTAAAATCTGGCTGGCCATCTGAATTGGACTAAAAATTCAGCAATTTGACATAAATCAGACACCTTTTCTTTCAATGCCTGAATTTCTGTTTCCTTGGCCTCTAGTTGTTTTGCTTCTAATTTGAATTTTTTAGTCTTAGTGGCAAGCTTCTCATACCTAATCATCCAGCTGGCTATGTCTGCATTGTATTGTTCTAAGGACACAGTATTAGGTGGTCTGACTACAGGTGGAATTCTAGGTAGCAGATCTATCTGAACCCCTTTTTCTGCCACTTCCACTGGTTGTTCATCTATCAATAATTCTACTTGCACCCCCTTATCTGCTATTTCTATTGGGTTGTCATCAGACAGTAATTCTACTTGCACCCCCTTATCTGCTACTTCTACTGATGGTGTAATAGTTTGAAATACAGGGACATCAATAGGAGTACTTACTTGATCTATTTCATGTTGTTGCTTGGACTGTTCCTGTGTTGGTGACTTATCTCCAATGTTTTCTGCTATGCTTTTTGCCAATTCTGAAGCATCTTCAGAATGAAAGGGTGCTTCGGAATGAGAAGGCACATCTTCAGAATGAAAAGGTGCTTCTTCAGAATGAGCTCCTATGTCTACCTCAATAGAGTCATCTACCCTAGATAAATCCACAAGCAGTTGAGCCAAATCATCTTCATCAATGGATACAATTGGCTATTTTTCAGACTATGACAACTTCTCTCTCAATTCTGCCACTTCCTGTTGTAACTCTACAATTTTTCTTTCCTACATCTCAATGATGTTTTCTTTCTCTGAAATCCATCTGGTTTGTGTCTTGACAACACTCCTTGCTGCTCTCAGCTGCTCTGTGATATCTTCCTCCTCTATTTCTACTTCAGAATCAGATGCAGACAAGTCAGCTACATGCAAGCTGCTCAATAACTGGCTCTTCCTCTGCAACATCTATTTGCTCCTATTCAGGAGGCTCTATGAAATTGTCTATAATTGCATCTACTATTTTTATGGCTTGTTGAACTGTAGCCACCTCCAGATTATCCTGCCTAGCCTCTTCCTCAATTATCTATTCAAGGAATTCTAGGAAGTTTTCAGGGGTTGGTTGTATCTCTGTGACATCTGGACTGCTTTGTCCATCTTCTTGTTCTATGACTTGGTCCGCCATTTCCCTCAAGTGGAGTCTTGTAGACCTCCTAGTTCCAGATGCAAACTTCTTCTTTTTGCTCTATTTTTGAGTGACAGTAGGGGTTGTGGGGTTAGTTTCAGATGCTTCTGTTTCCCTTGTTGTTTCTTCCCCTGTTGGGCTAGGTGCTTCATTTCTTTGTTCTGACAAATCAGTTGCTACTTCAGAAAAATGGACCTTCTTCTATTTTTTTGTTCTGCTTCTAGTTCTAGATCCTCTTTTCTTTTGCCTTTTTGCTTGTGAAGTTGAAGGTTCTAGAGCAAGGTGTTCTGTTGCTTCTGTTGGGTGTGTTTCTTTTTCTACAACAGCTTCTGTAGCATCTTCTCAACATCTTCTAGCTTCTGCAACATCTTCTACAGTAGTTGTTTCTTCTTCTACAGCAACATCAATAGTATCTATTTCTTCCTCTTCATCCTCATCTCCAAAAATTACATCATTTAAGGTGGAGTAAAACCTCTCAAAGCTCCTAGGGTTTCCTCTAAAATGGTGTTGGCAAACTAGTTTGATAAGACCATGGTGGCGAAGACTCCCTTTTCCTTCACGATATCTTTTTGCCATGTTTTTTAATTCCTGGTGCAGGTATAGGGGAAGATTTACCCTAACCTCTGGTTGTTGCCTACCATGTCTGAGATGATTTAAAATTTTTATGTGATGCCCTGACAACAGTACATACTGCCCTTCACAGGTTAGAAATTTGATTACCCATGTGGCTACTTCATCCCAGGGTTCCTATAGGCTGGCCCTTTTTACCCCCTTGCATGTGTTATTATGTGTTAAATACTCAGGTGCCCTATCATTTTCTTCCAGAAATTGATTAACTGTGTTTACCAATGTATTTTTGCCAGACCTAGAAATTGGAAGACCTTCTAATGGCAGCTCAATAATTTGACTCAAAACTTTAGGGGTTACCTCAATAGTCATGTCGTTAACGTGTGCCCGGTTGTTTCTGAATGTGTGGGTGAACATGCCGGCCAAGTCTTCAGAGGACCCATTAAATTTATCCAAAAATGGCATAAGCCCTCCATCTTCAAAAATCTGCACCACTTCTAGATTTTCTCGGAGATGGGTGGTATCTGCTAGTTCCATTCTTGTTTTTCGCCCCATTTTCCTATCTTGGTTCATCACAAACTGCTCTCTTCTACCGCTATTCCTCTGTTGGATCTCTGGTTTCTGGTGTTTGCAACTTTGTAGGGTTTGGTTCCAGTTTTCAATTTCCCTATTTTTGTTCTTCGAAATGAACCGTAATCTGAGCACTGTACCTCGTAGTCATTTTGCGTTAGCAAATATGTCTTCAAAAAGAAGAGTGGCACACGTTTCTATTTTTGCTTTGAACACATGTCCATCAATGATTGCGCAGATGCCCTTGCCGTCAGATCCACCTTACTCATTTTTAGTTTTTCTATTTTTTTTTGTAGACTCTCACGTGCATGTTTATTAGCATCAAAAATTGGTGGCATACGGTTGGTCACGTCCTCCGTGATTCTAGTATTTTCCAAATGGGTGCAAAAACAAACCACATTCTGACTGACACGTGTTCCTTTATCGTATGTTGTCAAAAGAATTTTCACTTGATTGTATTTCTTTCCTTCCTTGGATGCCACGTGGAGATATTACATTGAATGTTCTTTTCGAAGATTATAATTTATTGCGAAAACAAAACTTCATTCCGAAGATTATGACTTCATTCCGAAGATTATGACTTCATTTCGAAGACGAGTCTTCATTCCAAAGATCATGCTTCTTTGCGATGTCAAATCCTCATTCCGAAGATAAATCCTCATTCCGAAGACAAATCTTCTTTGAAGACAAATCCTCTTTTCGAAGATAAATCTTCATTTCGAAGACAAATCCTGCTTCATTCCGAAGACAAAGCTTCATTCCGAAGATGAGGCTTCATTCTGAAGACAAATCGTCATTCTGAAGACAAAGCTTCATTCCAAAGACAAATTGTCATTCTAAAGACAAAGCTTCATTCGAAGACAAATTTCATTTCGAAGATAAAGTGCAACAATCTGCTATCATTTCGAAGACAATTTCAATCCGAAGACAACACAACAATTAGTCTGAAGAAGATAGCAGAGCACTTATTTTTGGCATTCTTGTTTCGAAGATTAGGCAAAAATCAATATTCCCATTCTCAAAACATGTTTAAGTATGCCAACTCTTATGGATACCTTTTATGCTAATGGTTAATTGTTATATACTATATACCAATCATTTACAATGAAGAAATGTAAGAAATATATACCTGATTAAAACAAGTTAATGCAAGTTTTTGAAATATGACTGCTTCTGTTGATGTTCTGTTGAGAATTTCTGCAATATTTCAAAACAAGTGCAGTTGGTGAATTTGTACAATGATGGTTCAAAAATTTTCAAGGTTATGCATGCCAGAAAACTGGTTTTCATGCATACCAACCTAGTAGTGCCTTGAAAAAGGTTTTCACTGCTGAGTTATTCATTTTTCTCTTTTTTTTTTTTTTTACCTCTCCTTTTCTCTCTTTTTTTCTTGATTCTGACTATGCCCATGAAGGAATTTCATGATTTCCCTGAAATCATGCCCATGAAGGAATTCATAATCAGAATTTATTCATCTTTTTGTTTTCTATTTTTTTGATTTTTTTGTATTTTTCTGTCTTTTCTTGAAATCCATGATCATGTTGATTGTTTTGAAGTGGAAGAGGAAATTTCTTCCACCTGTTGTGTATCCAAACTGTCAAGCTGCTGCAAGAATTCCTCTTTAGTCGAGAGGTGTATGGTACACCACGAGGCGATGTCCATTCACTACCAACTTTCTCTATGACCCATCAATAGGAGATAAACAGACTGCTCCATTGTCAAATACCTCCTCAATCCGGTAAGGTCCAAGCCATCTAGTTCTCAGCTTTCCAGGGAAGTCTTCATAGCGAGAATCAAATAGTAAAGCCCAATCTCCTTGTTGAAGTTTCCTCTACTGAATGTGACTGTCATGCCACAATTTCCTCTGCTCCTAAATTACTTCAGTTTGGTGCAGAGCATCCAACCTAAGTTCATCCAATGCATTCAGCTGTAGAATCCTATCTGTCTATGCCTGTGACAATTCAATTCCAATTTCCAATGTTGTGCGTAGTGTTAGTAGCTCAAATTCAATAGGTAAGAGGGGCTTTTTACCAAAGACTAGTTCATAAGGTGTGAATCCAGTAGTGGATTTCCAAGTAGTATTGTAAGCCCATACTGCTTCAGGTAATTTATCTAGCCAGTTCTTCCTATGAAAAGCTACTATTTTTGTTAAAATTCATTCTAGTTCCCTGTTTGTTACCTCAACTTGGCCATTTGCTTGTGGGTGATAAGGTGATGATTTTCTATGTTTGATTTCATATAATTCTGTAAATGCCTCAATGACTTTAGATGCAAATTGGGGTCCTTGGTCTATGGTGATAGACCGGGGAGCTCCAAATCTCTGAAAAATCTGAGTATACAAGAAATCAATGACCTTCTCTTCACGAGCATGTTTGAAAGCACGCACCTCTACCCACTTTGTCAAGTAATCAGTGCATACTAGAATATGCACCTTTCCTTGAGAAGGTGGATCAATAGGTCCTACAAAATCAAGCCCCCACCTCTCAAATGGCTCTAAAACCAATTGAGGCTGCAGTGGCATTTCATTTGTATGAGTGGGTTTCCCCATTCTTTGGCATGCATCACAATGCATGATGTACTTTTTCACATCCTTGTGAAGAGATGGCCAATAATATCCTGTCCCTAAGATTTTCCTAATTGTGCTTTTTACAGAGTAGTGTCCACCTGAGGGTTCATCATGACAAGCCCTAAGGATATCATACACCTCATCCTTTCGGATGCACCTACGTAACACATGGTCAGGACTGCACTTAAAAAGTATACCCTTGATCCATTCAAAAGAAGAACTCTGTTTGATCAATTGTTTTTTCTATTTTGAAGTGAAATGTGGAGGAACTTTCCCTGTGACCAAGTAATTGGCTATATCTGCAAACCAAGGTGATTGGACTGATATAGCAAATAATTTTTCATCAGGAAAGGTGTCTTCAACTAATTCCCCTTCATCCGTGTTCTGTAATCTGGACAAGAAATCTGCTACAACATTAGCTTTTCCTGGTTTGTTGATTATAGTGATATCAAATTCTTGTAGCAACAGTAACCAACGAATAATTCTTGCACTTACCATAGGCTTATTCATCAAATATTTAATGGTTGTGTGATCTGTGTGAATAAATATTTGATAACTCTGTGATGTAATGCCTAAATTTGTTGATGGCATAAATTACCGCCAAGAATTCTTTCTCAGTTGTGGTATAATTTTTCTCAGCTCCTGTCAAATTCTTGCTAATGTAGTAGATGGCATAGTGTTCACCATTGTCAATTTGTCCTAATGCTGCTCCAATTGCAGTATTGGAAGCATCAACCTGTATGTGAAATGGTAATGTCCAATTAGGGCCTCTTAACACAGGTGGAGTTACTAATTTTTCTTTAGAGCTTCAAATGATTCCTGACATCTTGCAGTCCAGGAAAATTCAGAATCTTTAGTCAATAGGGCAAACATGGGATTGGCTATTGTGCTAAAGTTAGGAATAAACCTGCGGTAAAAACCAATATGTCCTAGGAAGCTTCTGACATCAGTCTGAGTTTTAGGAGGAAGGAGGTTCTTGATAATTTCCACCTTCTTTGGATCAACCTGGATCCCTTGAAGAGAGATGTGATGACCAAGAACTATTCCTTCCTTCATCATCATAAAACATTTTTTTGGGTTCAAGGATAAGTTGGTATGTTTCACAATGAGTTAAAACTTTGTCAAGGTTTTCTAATGTAAAGTCAAAAGTCTGTCCACATACTGTGAAATCATCCATGTATATTTCAACATTGTTGGTAGTCAGATCAGAAAAAATTGCTAAAATTGCTCATTGAAATGTTGTTGGGGCATTACACAAACCAAAAGGTAAAACCCTATAGGCAAATGTTCCCCATGGACAGGTAAAGGTTGTTTTCTCTTGATCTTCGGGTGCAATCTGAATTTGATTATATCCACTAAATCCATCAAGAAAACAAAAGTATCTTTTTCCAGCAAGGGTATCTAACACCTGATCTATGAAAGGTAATGGAAAATGGTCTTTGTATGTCACTTTATTCAGCTCTCTATAGTCTACACATACTCTCATTTTTCCATTTTTCTTAGGAACTATAACCAATGGAGAGACCCATTGGCTATCAAAAATTGGGTAAATGAATCCTACCTCCAGAAGTTTTTCAATTTCTTCCTTTACAATATCCCTTAGGGCAGGATTCAAGTCTTCTCCGGGGTTGTCTTACTGGCTTGACTTCTTCGGTATAAATTCTGTGGGTACATATATCAGGGTGAACTCCTGACATATCTTTATAGTCCCAAGCAAAAGCATGAACATGCTTCTGCAAGACAACTATCAATTTGTCTTCCTCTTCCCTAGTAAGCCAATTGTAAATGTTCAAAAATTTTCCTGGCTGGACTTCTATTTGTTTTGTATTTGGAAGGACTGAACTCACTTCTTCATACTTGGTGGTTAGGGAGTTAAGAGGACACTGCTGAGATGGGAGGAAATAAGAAATTTCTATTTTATTATTTTTTGATGGAAGCATATCCTGTATGGAACAGTGAGAAGGAAAAATCAAGTGATGGTGCCACCCATGTGGTAGTGAAACAGAGTTTTCCTGTGATAGTACAGATGGTTCACCTTCAGAGTTTTGGTTCTCCTCATTCCTTAACAATTGTTGGATATTTATTGCTTCCTCTTCTAACCCTTGTTCATGCAGAACATTCATTAGGATAGTTTCATTTTCTGAGTTTTTTGTGTCATGGAGGTCTTCTGTGTGTTCCCTTACTACCAAGGTGGCTAGTGTGGAAATAACCTCCTCTGATTCTTCATCTGAATCAGGAAACCATAACTGACCTAAAAAATTGTTGGAGGGTCTTGCAGGAGGATACAGAGAGATCTATTTTAGATCAATACCATTTGAAATAGTCATTTTTCTAGATCTGCAGTCTATGAAGGTCGTTGCGAGTTGCAAGCCAAGGTCTTCCCAAAATTATGGGATATCCATGTGTTGAATTTCTTGGTTGTAAAACCAAAAAATCTGTAGGGAATTCCTAAGAAGAAACTTCTATAGGAGTATCTTCAATGATACCTTCAGGTTTTGCAATTGACCTATCAACCATTTCTAAAACTGTAAATGTGGGGCTGAGATGTTTGAGCTGTAATTGTTTCATTATATCCTTGGTCATGACATTTATTGCAGCTCCTAGATCTACTAAGACATTTGATATTGGTACTGAACCTATAGTAACTGTGATAACTGGACTTCCTGGGTCACTATACTTTGGAGGTACTAGTTTTCCAGATAAGAGATCAGCTATCTTTCCTTCAACCTGAACAGTCTTGGGAAATGCTTTTTTTTTCTTCCTGCTCTTCTAATGCACAAATCTCGGATAGTACTTTTAATCATTGGTATATCCTTAATGGCTTGCAATAAGGGCAATGATATAGTTAACTTTTTAAGTTCCTTAACCAGGTCTGATTCAAAATTTTTTGTTGTGGTATTGAATCTTTCAGGATATGGAATTATCCTTGATGAAGGTAATTGTTATGCCTGTGGTTCTATTTTTTCTTCTTCTTTCTCTATTGTTGGTTCCACTATAACTGGTTCCAAAGGTTCTTGCTCTTCATTTTCTTTGCTTTTATTGGAAATAGGTTCAGGTACAACTTTTCCTGAACGAAGTTGGATGTTACTACAATCAATAACATTGATTTCAACATTTTCTTCGACTTGAGCCACATAGACAGGGGATGCCTGTCTCATGCTTTTTGGATTAGTGACTGATTGAGCTGGAAGTTGAGGTTGTTTCACCTATTGTGTTTGTTGTGGTTGGTTCTATTTTTCTTGAAAGTTTTGAGTAGGTGCAAGCGACAAATGCTGATTTTGACCTTGATTTCTTTGTTGCCTTGGATAGGACTGGTATTGTTGATTCCACTATGGTTGATTTTGCATCCAATGTGGATTAGTCTGATTCTGATTCCAGGGTGGATTGTTTTGATTCCATGATGGATTTTTTTGACTCCATGATGGGTTGTTTTGATTCCATGATGGGTTGTTTTGATTCTGATTCTAGGGTGAATTACTCCAATTTGTTTGTGGCAATTCTTGGGAATTTGTCCATTGAGGATAATTCCAAGGACGTTGGGGTGGTTCTGATTGTCCCCAAGGCATAGTACCAGGATTATGCCCCCAATTTGTAGGAAAACGAGGGGGATTTTGGTATTGAGAGAAATTTCCCCCTTGTTTTGGTCCAATATAGTTGAGTTCCTCAATCTGACTTTCTAACACGAGTTTTGAGTTGTGGTAGCAGGTGGCATTGATCAGTTGAATGCCTCTTTGAACAGATACTACAAATGGCTGAGATAGATGTTTTATTCAAAGGACATTCCTGCAAAGCATGTTTATTTCTACATCTTGGGCAATAAATTGCCAAAGGTTCTATGGTTTTTGCTTTTGCAGACATTTCCCCCAAAGTTGTGTTTAATTGCACTAGAATATCAGTTTTAAAATTTGCAAGTTCCTCTATTAGTTCCTTCACATCAGTGCCATTTGTATTTTTTTTCTTCTTCCTTGCTTATTGCGAGAGTAATTCCTGTAGAGATCCATAATTTCCTCATTATTGAGAGTATTTACATCCCCTCTTCCCATCAAATCCAATACGTCTCTGGATTCATCTTGCAATCCTCTCAAAAATATGGTTTTGCATAACTCTGGTTCTACAAGTCCACATCTCCTTTGAACAAAGGAGAACCTATCAAGATAGTCTTCTAATGTTTCATCATCTTCTTGTTTAATCCTAAATAACTCATCTTTCCTGTTCCTTACACGACAATACTCCTGATATTTGTCTAAAAACACAGTTTCCATTTGATCCCAAGTTCGGATGGAATTTGGCTCTAAACTCATGAACCAGCGTAATGTTGAGTCCTTGAGTGTTGAGGGAAAGACCTTAAGTTTTTGATTGTCATTTACATAGTCATAGGTTTGACATACTACTTTGAATTCAAACAAAAACTGATCAGGATCTTCAGATACAACACCTCGAAAGGTTGGAAGTACTGAAGGTGAAATGGTTTTCATGGGAGAATTTTGTGCTGGGTTCAAACGGATAGGATATTCAAATGTTCTGGAAGGTTGGGGCATATCCTGATCATCTCCTTCATTATGGACATAGCCATGTTGGCCATCTCTATCCAGATTTTTTGCCATAGTTTCCTGTTCTCTGGGAACAGTTAACCCTATCCAAATTTCACTCTCAAGAGGTCCAAGACCCTCTGTTGATGATGAGTCTGATGATTCTTCTTTCTTAGGATGTTCTAATGATGGTGAAACTGGTGATTTTCCTTTCTCAGAATGTTCTAATGATGGTGAGACTGGTGATTTTTCTTTCAATATTTCTGGTAATTCAAACACAGGTGATTCACCCCTTAGGCGTGAAGATCTCCTTAATGGAACAAGCCAGGGATCCTTTTGGGTAATTCTACCTTTTTCATCCCTAGACTTACTCATTCATGTTTACTCTAAAATGACATAAATTATAGGTCAATAGTTGTTATTTTAACCAATTGTTCTATTCAGATTTTAACCTGAATCTTCACAGTCTAGTCTAATTAACAGCTATTGGACTGTTGTTACCTTCTAGCAACACAATTCCCCAACAACGGTGCCAAAATGATGCGTTGTCATTATACACATCATTAATTCTCAATGAATTTGTCAATCCAGGGCTGTGTACAAGGCTATCTACGGAAGAAGGGGTGAACAGGGTTATAACTTAGGTCAATCTAGAGCAACAGGTCTTATTGGTGAAACCGATTGTGTGGGGGATTTAGGACATTCCTATCTCTAAATTGCATGAATTAAACCTTAATCTAAGTTGCAGAATTGGAAACTAATCATTAACTACAGAAATGAAGTCCTAATTACAATTTGCAGAATGAGACCTAATTATGTTGCAGAAATAACAGTTGCAGAATTGAAAGTCTGATTGTAATTGCAGAAAGGAAATCTATTTACTTTTGCAGTAATGAAAATCTACTTCTAACATGGAAATGAAACTGTCAAGGCTCTGTAATAGAAGGTTGTCAATCTTCTGTGCAGGGGTTGACAACAAAACATAAAAATGCAAGAAATTACAGAAAATAGTAAATTCTAGAAATGACAGTCTGCAATAAATTGAAAGCTTTGCTGAAAGTGGGGATTACAACCAAATCATTAATCACAAAACATAGAATAAGCTAAAATTGCAAATATCATTAGTTGTTTACAAAGGAATGAAATGACAAGTTCTATAACTCATTCTGCTACAACAAAATCAGAATAAAAACCTGTTGTTAGTCCTCCTCCTAGGTCTGGAAGTGGCCAGCCTCTTTGTCCAGAAGAAGGTATGAGTCTCTCTCTCTCTAGATCTTAATCACACTCATTTACAAGCAATATGAAATAGAAACAATATACTTTATTGATTCAAACACATGATTACAATAATGCTGCTGAAAACTGTTACAGGATTGTAATAGTCACTTTTTGATTATCACCTATTATTCTCTGATTTCTCTATCTTCTACTCCCCTTACTCTCTCTACTTCCTAGCTCAACCTGAATGGGAGCCATATTTATAGATGTCCTAAGATTTACTAACAAGCTGAGAATATCTCAAAAAGATCTAATCCTATTATGTTGCAACAATTCCTGGTTTTATCCTAGAAGAAGATCACACTTTGATCTTTCCATAAATGGTGGCTTTGGTCGGCAAGGATGGCAAAGTCAGATCTGAGATATTTCCCTTTACCCTTTTCAATCTTTATTTCCCTTTTTCCATCATCAGAATTCGGTCAACAAGTCAAAAAGCACATTCTATTTTCATTCCGAAGATAAGTGGCTCATTCCGAAGATACTACAATTCTCATTTCGAAGATCCGCTCATTTCGAAGATACTACAGTTCTCATTCCGAAGATCCACTCATTTCGAAGATACTACAGTTCTCATTTCGAAGATCCACTCATTTCGAAGACACTATGTTTTCTCATTTCGAAGATATCTGTTCATTTCGAAGAGACTTCGAAATGAACAAATGTGGGCTCCTTAAATGATTTCTTCTGCATTTCTCATGTGGGTTACTTCTCAGGATCAGATTCCAATGGTCTTCATCTCTTTTCACATGTGAATTCCATGCCTTGCCATTCATTGGCAGCTGGCTGGAATTTACATGGGAAAACCCAAGTTTTGCTACATAGTAATAGTTTTCTTGAACTGTTGCCAGATTTAGGTAAAATGAATGCTTGAGACATATCAAAACATGATTAGTGAAATGCTTGCTATTAATCTAAGCATATCTCATTTTAGCAAGTCATAACAAAACAACATAAAACTTATACAAAAAGTTGTAAAAATCAGAATATAGTATTTCAGATACATTCATCATGCAAATAGTTAATACACAACATATTGAATTAACTTAACTAGCATATTAGATTAAACATAAGAGTTTATATGTAATTTCAGTGTTCAAAACATGTTATGATTGAGGCATTTCCAGGCCTCATCACCCTACAACTTACATATATCATTTAATGTAAGTGCATTAGGTAAGATGCATGCTTGGACTATCCTTCTCATATTTCTTTTGATGAGCTATCTTAATTCCCTTCAGTCCATCAAGGGTACACACCAATCCCTACACCTTACATAGGTCTATCTATGTAAGAGCACTAGGTGTATCCCAAGCAAGCTTATTAGTTCATTATCATGATAGGCTAGTCTTCTCAATACTTCCTACTTAGACCATACTCAAGAACACTAAGCCATCATAAGTTTTACCTCCTTGCAGTTAGGATTTTCATTAGGTCCTATACCCAAAATTTCAACCTCCATCATTTGCTAACTACTACATTTTGGTAGTAGTTCATATTAACATGGGCTATTCCTTATGTGAGTCTATATCACAATTATATATTAAATAACTTCTCAAAATTTAACAATAAGTTCTACTTTTTAGGAATGTTGCTCTTAAAATAATTAATCGAGTTTTCTTTAAAACACACCCCACATGCTTTTATTTTTCTCTCTAGAAACCATTTAATAACCTACTTATATCATATAAAGATAATTGTTGAAACAAAGCACATCCATGATATTATAATTCCATAAATAAAAACCTCCTTTTGACATAGAAGAAAACATAGATTCCATTTATATTTTAGTTATAAAACACCATAAAAAGATGTCACATAAAATTGCCATAACAACAAATTTATCCTGGAAAAAACCCTTAAGGGAAAATCCAACCAAAGAAAGATGCTTTCTTTTCTTATTTCTTGAAATCTAAATATTTACATTGGAACAAGGCAATCCTTTCTACCTATACTACCTTGTTGAGAGTCTCTCAGATCTCATAGAATCACATTATAAATAAATCCTTTTAATTCATAATTACAGATGATTTCATAATTTGACCAAATTATTCCATAAGTATCTTTTCCTATTTTCAAGAATCTATCATTCCTGTGATTATTACAAAGACCCATTTTTGGTTTCTAGTTTCACACTATAGTTTCACTATAATAACAAAATCCAGATTCAACATCTTATATCATGGGCATATTACAAGTCATTTGGAACATTGTTCAATAATTCATTACCCACACTCAACAATCTGGTATAAAGGAAACACTTACAGTTTAGGTCAGCCAAAACAATGCACCAAAGCACCCTAATACGAGTACCATTGGTGGTCTTCCAATATATCTCATAATGGTTTATAGCCACACATGATAATTCATGTACACGTAGTCACAACATAACAGATTATTTGCCTAGTGCAAGTATCTCATTTTACTATGTTTTACATTCCCATATGCATTTTGACATCTCATACATTCCTGCACCAAGAAAATACAAAGCATACCTATAAACCAAATTCATCTTCCTATTGGTTTCACTATAGAGAATGATCAAAAGTATCCTTTGGATGGGCTTCTACAGCTATGCCTTGCTCACTACGAGCGTATGAAAGGTTAACTCCAATCTGGATGTCTACAAGTTTCTTTTCTACACCATAGGACAATTTGAAGTCACCTCACAACTGACCAACTCCAAATGGAGCACCTTCCAAAATCTTCTTAAGTTAAAGAGTTCCCAGGTCCTATTACTTTGATGAAAAACTATTCAATTTAGAGTTTGACTCACCCCAAAACCAAAGCTAAAGCAATAGATATCAACACTTATCCAATCATGGCAGAACCAACATTTCTTTTTTAACTCTACCTAGATGAACACCACTAGGTCTTTGTTGACATGTTGAACAACTCAAACCCTACATCAATGACTCTGGTGCTCTTTGCAATATTAACTAATAAATATTACTAAAGTCTTTCTCAAACATAGCTCACCCAACTATCTCCCAGGTAGAATCTAGTCTCACAGACATCATACAAATATCTCACCAATCCTAAAGGTTTAAATATTGAGACAATGCTCTCTCTAAAGGTTGCATGATGGAACATTTCATAGGTTAAAAGCTACCTATCTTTAGTAAAGCCACCCAACCAACATGCATACGTAAACTATCAAACAATGGAGCTATACACAACATCGATGACAAATATACACAACAAGAAGACATTGCCAATCAAAACTAAAGGATTACTTAAGTATACAGAGTCTATGAAGTATACTAGCTAGATGAGATCCCTAGGACAAACATAAACCAATTCCCTTCTAAAAGAAGTAATTCTTTCAAGAAAACAATCTCACAAAACATAGATAATCTCTAGTTCTAACTGGAAACGTTCAACTAGGGTGTCACTTCCATATTCTTGATTTTTAAAAGGAAATAAAACATTTAAAGCTACCTGGATTCTATCAAAAAGCTCAGTGATAGTCAACTTTCGCTATTCACTTCTATCTTGCTCACTGTGAGATCCTTTTTCCTTCACCTCCTCCTTACGCTTTTTTGTTCCCTTCTTGGATTACCCACCAAAATGCACACCAATTTCCATTATCCCCTTCTCCCTCCGTTCTCTTCGATGGCTAGACACTCTCACTCAAGCACTCCTCATGTCCCCTCCTTTCATGGAGAAAAATATGAAGCATAATAGTTGGCTGACGTGCAGTTAGGTTTAGCCCACTCTCCCTTTCACATAGTCCTTACTTGCATTTTATCAAAATTATTATCACTTACCTTACCTAGGTAAATATCATCAACTTAATTGAAAGTGATTCAATGACTAGACTTAACCACACCCAAATTGTTATACTACCATTATGATAAATCACTTCATCTATTGGTATGTTTCCTTCCAAGAGAGACAAATTGGAGAATTTGAACCACCATTTACCATAGTAATGAGCTTCCTTAGTCATTATCAAAATCAAACAAGCAAAAGCGATGATATTTCCTTCTTACCAAATGAATCTCTATTATACCAATGAAACCTCCACTAGAGTAAGACTTTATCTATTTTAAAAACATCTATCTCTACCTTAGGTCATCCCATTTTTAGTGGTTAACTCTTTCTTCCACCAATGAGGAGGCCTATTCCTGTAGACATATCAAACCATTAGCAACATCACTTACTTTCATAAAACATATATTTTGTGGAAACTTAACATAAATAATAAGTTATTCATCAACAAGATTCATCATATTTTCTTGTACATATAGTTACTTGCAAAAGTAAAACATGAAATAACCAGTCATCCCATTGACAAAATATCATATCAAAACATAAAACCATCTAGCAAAAAGTCTGCCAAGGGAGGGTCATGACATCCTACCCCCTTAGGCTTAACACAATCCTCTGTGTTTCATTATAGTTCAAACATAACATAGCAATTACATAGCATTTTAAAATAGGAATGGGAAATGTTTCTGCATGTCTACTACTTTCTCCCAAGTAGCATTTCTCTCGGAGTAGCGGTCCCACTGGACCTTGCATTACTCTAGAGTCCCTTTCCTCATTGATTTGGAATGAAACTCAAGGATATTTATTGGACACACCTCTATAGCCTCTGGATTTGCCATATGTAAATTAGCAAAGTCCCACACATGATCAGGATTAGCAACATATTTTCTAAGCAAAGATATGTGAAAGGTATCATGAATATTCAATAGGCTAGGTGGTAAGGTGAGTCAATATGCCACAGGATTGATATTTTCTATAATTTCAAAGGGTCCAAAAAAATATGGGTCTAATTTTATGGACTTAATAGCACTCTTCATTGGTCGCACCCTCAAAAACACCCTATCACCTACCAAAAACTCTCTTGGCGATATCTTAAGATTGACATAGCTTTTTTGATGATCCATAACTTCTTTAAGCCTTTCTCTGATCATTCTTAATTGTTGCTCCATTTCCTTGACCATGTCTAGTCCAAGCACAACTCGATCCTCTAGATTATCCCATGAAAATGGTGTCCTACACCTTCTGCCATATAGATCTTTGAATGGGGCCATGCCTAAGGTCAAATGATGTTCGTTATTGTAGGTAAATTCTACCAGGTGTAGATAATCTTCCCATCGGGTCTTCTGATCCATACAATACATGCGAAGCATATCCTCTAACACCTGATTCACCCTTTTAGTTTACCCATCAATTTTTGGGTGATATACATAATTGATGTTTAGCCTAGTGCCAATGGCATGATGTAAAGCTTACCAAAACTTGGATGTGAATCTCGAGTCTCTATCTGAAATAATCACTTCTAGAAAACCATGAAGCCTAAATATTTCCTTGGAAAATTTGTTAGCCACAACCATGACATCATCCTTGGTGTTTTTAGGTATAAAATGTGCAACCTTGGTCAATCTATCAACCACAACTAGGATTGCATCATGTTGGAACCTTGGTCTTTGGTAAACCTACAATGAAATCCATTGAAATCACCTACCATTTCTATGTAGGTACATCATGAGGATACAATAGTCCTATAGGATGTCTGTGCTCAACCTTAAATTTTTGATATTTGAGACATTGGGCAACAAATTCAATGATGTTTATTTTCATCCCTAGCTAGTAGAAGGTTTTCTTCACATTCTCTCTCATATTTACCCCTCCTAGGTGAGTGAAATATGGAGATCTATGTGCTTCATTCATGATCATTTTTCTCAGATCATCGACCTCAGGAATCACTACCCTTTCTTTGAAACATAAGAAACCATCCTTGATGCTAAAATCCTTGCTTTCATCAGGTTTCTTTTCCATATTTTTCCAAATTTGGTTGCAATATTCATCCTGATGTTGCATTCTCTTGACTTGTTCCATCAAATCTACATGGATGCGGGTTAGAACAACAATATATCTTCACCTACTGAGAGCATCGACAACCTTATTTTCTTTCCCTTTGATGTACTCAATGTCAAAATCATACTCAATGAGAAACTCCATCCACATTCTCTACCTAGCATTTAGCAAAGGTTGAGTAAATATGTATCTCAAACTTTGGTGGTCTATTCTCAACTCAAAGGGTCCTCCTACCAAGTAATGTCACCAAATCTTGAGGGCGTACACTACTGCTACCAATTCCAAGTCATGGGTAGCATAGTTGACCTCATGCCTTTTGAGTTTCCTTGATCCATAGGCCACCACTACTTCATTCTATGAGAGCACTCCTCCCAAACCTTCCAATGATGCATCTGTACACATAGAAAAACTACCCTAAGGGTCTAGAATTTTCAATATGGGAGTTGTAGTGAGTTTTTGCTTGAGCAAATTAAAATCTACCTCACATTTGTCTATCCATTTGAACTCCTTTCCCTTCCTCTGAAGGTTTGTTATTGTAGTTGCTATCCTAGAGTAGTCTTTCACATAGCGCTTGTAGTATCTAGTTAGACCCATGAAGCTTCGCACTTCGATCACACTTGTAGGCATCGACCAATTCAATATGGCCTCTATCTTCTTGGGATCCATAGCTATCCCTTCAGATGATATGATATGTCCTAAATATTGCACTTCTAACTCATAGAAGTTGCATTTAGATAGATTCCCATATAATTGATTCTCCCTTAGTAGTTCTAGCATGATCCTAAGGTGTTTGTCATGCTCTACCTTATTTTGAAAATAAATCAAAATATCATCCAAGAACACAAGAATGAATCGATCTAGGTGTTTCCTAAAAATGCTATTCATAAAATTCATGAATGTTGCTAGAGTATTCATTAAACCAAAAGGCAAGACAGTGAACTCATAATGTCCATATCGAGTTTTAAAAGTTGTCTTATGGGTATCCTCTTCACGGATCCTCAATTGATGGTATCCATATTTTAGATCAATCTTTGTAAATATAGTGGCATCCCTCAACTGATCAAATAGATCCTCAATTCTGGGTAGAGGATATCTATTTTTAATAGTTGCCTTGTTAAGAATTCTATAATCTATGCATAACCTCAAGGAACCATCCTTTTTCTTTACGAACAAAATAGGTGCACCCCATGGTGATACACTTGGTCTAATAAAACCTTTCTCTAGCAACCCTTGCAATTGTACTTTTAGCTCTTGCATATCAATGGGGTTCATTCTATAAGGAGCCCTATGAATAGGCTCTGCCCTAGGTTTAAGCTCAATTGTGAAGTCAAATTCATGTTTTGGAGGTAATCTAGGTAAATATTCTAGAAATACATCCCTGAATTCTTGGAGTACTAGGTGTTTTCCAAACACCTCTTCCTTCTTTTCATTTTCTATCTCATTTAGTTTTACTACATAAATTGTTCCTCCCATTTTTATGGATTTCTTAAGTTGCATTGCCGAGAGGATTTGGGGTTGAAAGGCCCTTGTAGGCTATACACTCTCTATATTTTCCTACCATATTCCATGTACTCAATCCATATTTCTTGAAAATTGATCACAACCTTATGTGCTTGTAACCAATCCATTCCTAGGACTATATCAAAAGCATGTAGCGGTGCTACATATAGATAGCCAATGGTCGTACTATTGGGTAAGGTAATTTTGGTCATAGGATAGCACTGATTCATAGAGTAGGTTTATCCTGAACCATACTCGATCTTCCACCCATGTGCCAAGATTCTTAGCCTTTTTGGTATATATTTAATCAAATTAGAGGAAACAAAGCTATCCGTAGCTCCACTATCAATCAAAATTTTAACATTTCTACCAAAAATCTTACCCCTTATAAGTAGAGGTGTGGCTTGTCCTTCTATATTCTGACTTCATGTTGTTGCATAGATCTTGTGAGTAGGTTCCTTGCGTGTAGGTTCTCTATAAGTTGGTTCTTTTCCTTTTGAACTTGGTCCTACTCTGAGTGGACAATTTTTAGCATAGTGTGGTCCACCACAATCAAAGCATCTAGTCTTGGGCCCTGGATGATTTTTTTGCTTCTACCCTTCTTCTACTTTCACTGCTAATGGGGGGTTAGCCTGACCCTAAGGTAATGGTTTGTTATTACCATTGTGGTGATTGTTAGAATTATGGTTCTTTCCTTGGAACCTCCTCCTAAAATTTCCCTGCTTCCTATCATTTCTTCTATCATGACTATTGGAGCTTTTATTTAGCTATTCTCCTTCCCATTTCATGAAGCCTGCGCTATTTATTTTCCTTAGTGCCTCTCTACCCTATTTTGGTAACCCTTCATAGTCAAAGTAGGGCTTAAGGTAAGTTTTAGCTTTCTTGGCCAAGTCATAGGCCTTATGAAGAGTACTAGGTTCTTGCATGTTCACTTCATGTCCTACTTTGGGATCTACTCCTAGTATGAATTTATGTACCTTCATCTTCTCATTATATGTGGGCACATATTTCAACAACTTGATAAATTTTTGGTAATATACCTCCATCATCTTATTTTCCTATTTAAGATTGGTGAACTCCTCAAATTTTTGGTTGTAAAAATATTCTGTGAGGAATCTTCCTTTAAAGGCTACTACAAAGTCTTCCCATTTTAGATCAACTGTGACCTCAATTCCTTGTTCCCCACTAAATATTTCCCACCAATCCAAGCCAACACCTTGTAAGTGTAGAGTGGCATATGACATTCGGGTCCTAGTGGAATAATTATTCATATTATAGAAAGTCTCTATCTCTTTCAGCCAAGCTTCGACTACGTCACCACCTTCCTCTCCATTGAACTTGAAGGATTTTAGATGCTTCATATCCCTACCCAATTCTACCTCAAGTCAATTTTTGGCCTATTGTGCCTTTGAAAGGGGTTCATTAACCTATTCCACCCTAGAGTTCCTAACTTGAGTATCATGATTCACTATCACTTCCAGTAGTTGCCTTTGTGTTTCCATCTATTCACATAGTAAGGCAACTATTGTAGGGAGATCCTCCCTTTTGTTATTAGGATTATTTATTTCTACTTCTAGGATTCTAGCCTCAATATTAGTTTGTCGTGTCTACCTCATTTATGGGGTAGCACCCCCTCTCCTTCTTCTTGGTGGTATTGTCCCTGGCCACACATAGGAGAGATAGTGAGGGTTAGATCACAATTACTTCCTTGAATCATTTTTCCTACTATCAACTAAGTACCTAGCTAACCTAGTTATACAGGTAGGGTTAAAGTTCAATAGATACCCTATACATGTAGGTGTAATATTTACATGGTGTGTATCCTATTGCACACCTTCATCCGAGCTTACGAAAAGAAGCCTGTATCCCTACAAACCTAGTGCTCTGATACCAAATGTCACAACCCAATTTTACCCAACTCAACCAAGAGTTTTTTTATATACCTAAACATGGCATGGAGTTAGCTTAAGTTATTTGTGTTCTAGTCTGAGTAACTTAGTCCCTACGTGGATTTGTTTCTCTTATGTTGGAAACACCACAAGAATTACCCATCCCTACAACTTACATATATCATTTAATGTAAGTGCATTAGGTAAGATGCATGCTTGGACTATCCTTCTCATATTTATTTTGATGAGCTAGCTTAATTTCCTTTAGTCCATCGAGGGTACACACCAATCCCTGCACCTTACATAGGTCTATCTATGTAAGAGCACTAGGCATGTCCCAAGCAAGCTTATTAGTTCATTGTCATGATAGGCTAGTCTTCTCAATACTTCCTACTTAGACCATACTCAAGAACACTAAGCCATCATAAGTTTTACCTCCTTGTGGTTAGGATTTTCATTAGGTCCTATACCCAAAAGTTCAACCTCCATCATTTGCTAACTACTACATTTTGGTAGTAGTTCATATTAACATGGGCTATTCCTTATGTGAGTCTATATCACAATTATGTATTAAATAACTTCTCAAAAGTTAACAATAAGTTCTACTTTTTAGGAATGTTGCTCTTAAAATAATTAATCAATTTTTCTTTAAAACACACCCCACATGCTTTTATTTTTCTCTCTAGAAACCATTTAATAACCTACTTATATAATATAAAGATAATTGCTAAAACAAAGAATATCCATGATATTATAATTCCATAAATAAAAACCTCCTTTTGACATAGAAGAAAACATAGATTCCATTTATATTGCAGTTATAAAACACCATAAAAATATCTCACATAAAATTGCCATAACAACAAATTTATCCTAGGAAAAACCCCTAAGGGAAAACCCAGCCAAGGAAAGATGCTTTCTTTTCTTATTTCTTAAAATATAAATATTTACATTGGAACAAGGAAATCCTTTCTACCTATACTACCTTGTTGAGAGTCTCTCAGCTCTCATAGAATCACATTATGAATAAATCCTTTTAATTCATAATTACAGATGATTTCATAATTCGACCAAATTATTCCATAAGTATCTTTTCTTATTTTCAAGAATCTATCATTTGTGATTATTACAAAGATCCATTTTTGGTTTCTAGTTTCACACTATAGTTTCACTATAATCACAAAATCTAGATTCAACATCTTATATCATGGGCATATTACAAGTCATTTGGAACACTATTCAATAATTCATTGCCCATGCTTGACAATCCAATATAAAGGAAATACTTACAATTTAGGTTAGCCAGAACAATGCACCAAAGCACCCTAATACGAGTACCATTGGTGGTCTTCCAATATATCTCATAATTGTTTATAGCCACACATGATAATTCATGTACATGCAATCACAACATAATAGATTATTTTCCTAGTGCAAGTATCTCCTTTTACTATGTTTTACATTCCCATATGTGTTTTGGCATCTCAGACGTTCCTGCACCAAGAAAATATAAAGCATACCTATAAACCAAATTCATCTTCCTATTGGTTTTGCTATAGAGAATGACTAAAAGTATCCTTTGGATGGGCTTCTATAGCTACGCCTTGCTCACTATGAGCATACAAAAGGTTAACTCCAATCTGAACATCTACGAGTTTCTTTTCTACACCACAGGACAATTCAAAGTCGCCTCACAACTGACCAAATCCAAATGGAGCGTCTTCCAAACTCTTCTTAAGTTAAAGAGTTCCCAGGTCCTATTACTTTGATGAAAAACTATTCAATTTAGAGTTTGACTCACCCCAAAACCAAAGCTAAAGCAATAGATATCAACACTTATCCAATCATGGTAGAAACCAACATTTTTCTTTTAACTCTACCTAGATGAACACCGCCAGGTCTTTTTTGACATGTTGAACAACTCAAACCCTACATCAATGACTCTGGTGCTCTTTGCAATATTAACTAATAAATATTACTAAAGTATTTCTCGAACGTAGCTCACCCAACTATCTCCTAGGTAGAATCCAGTCTCACATACATCATACAAATATCTCACCAATCCTAAATGTTTAAATATTGAGACAACACTCTCTCTAAAGGTTGCATGATGAAATATTTTACAAGTTAAAATCTACCTATCTTTATTAAATCCACCCAACCAACATGCATACATAAATTATCGAATAGTGGAGCTATACACAACTATCGATGATAGATATACACAACAAGAAGATATTACCAATAAAAACTAAAGGATTACTTAAGTATATAGATTCTATGAAGCATACTAGCTAGATGAGATCCCTGGGACAAACATAAACCAATTCCCTTCTAAAAGAAGTAATTCTTTCAAGAAAACAATCTCACAAAACATAGATAATCTCTAGTTCTAACTGGAAACATTCAACCAAGGTATCACTTCCAAATTCTTAGTTTTTAAAAGGAAATAAAACATTTAAAGCTACCTGGATTCCATCAAAAATATTAGTGATAGTCAACTTGCTATGCTTCTATCTTGCTCACTAAAAGATCCTTTTTCCTTCACCTCCTCCTTATAATTTTTTCTTTACTTCTTGGATTACCCACCAAAATGCACACTGCTTTCCATTATCCCCTTCTCCATCCCATCTCTTTGGTGGCTAGGTGCTCTCACTCAAGCACTCCTCACATCCCCTCCTTTCATAGAGCAAAACATGAAGCATAACAGTCAGTCAAAGTGCAGTTAGGTTTAGCCCACTCTCCCTTTCACATAGTCCTTACTTGCATTTTATCAAAATTATTATCACTTACCTTACTTAGGTAAATATCATCAACTTAATTGAAAGTGATTCACCGGCTAGACTTAATCACACCCAAATCATTATATTGCCATTATGATAAATTGCTTCATCTATTGGTATGTTTTCTTCCAAGAGAGAAAAATTGGAGAATTCGAACCACCAATTACCATAGTAATAAGCTTCCTTAGTCGTTATCAAAATTGAACAAGAAAAAGCGATGATCTTTCCTTCTTACCAAATGAATCTCTATTATACCAATGAAACCTCCACTAGAGTAAGACTTTATCTATTTTAAAAACATCTATCTCTACCTTAGGTCATCCCATTTTTAGTGGTTAACTCTTTCTTCCACCAATGAGGAGGCTTGTTCCTATAGACATATCAAACCATTAGCAACATCACTTACTTTCATAAAATATATACTTTGTGGAAACTTAACATAAATAATAAGTTATTCATCAACAAGATTCATCATATTTTCTTGTACATATAGTTACTTGCAAAAGTAAAACATGAAATAGCCATTCAACCCATTGATAAAATATCATATCAAAACATAAAACCATCCAATGAAAAGTTTTCCAAAGGAGGGTCATGACATGAATGATGGTGACTCTGTGGTTGAACATCTGAATACTTTTAACATTATGGTAAGTCATTTACACTTTGTTGAAGTAAAAATGCATGAAGAAGAAAATTATATTACTTTACTTTGTTCATTACCTGATTCATGGGATAACCTAGTTATGGCTATTACCAATACTACTACATTGAAAGTAGAGGATATAGTAGAACATTGCTATCTAAGAAAATGAAATGATTTTTTTTTTAGGATTATCATTAGAATGATGCCTTGGTTGTGAGAGGTTATTCTCAAGAAAGAAGCAAAAATAAATTAGGAGAAAGGAAATCGAGATCTAGAGGTAAATATGTTGCTCTAGAAAAATGAAATGCTAGAAGTGTGGTGAAATAGGGAATTTTAAAAGAGACTAAATATCTAAAAAGGTTGATAATAGCTAATCATCTAATGAAGGAACTTCTACAGAAACAAAGACCACAAATGAAGATTCAATGGACTTATTCTTAGCTACAACATGCTCAAGTGAATGCCATGACTCATGGTTGATTAACCCAGGTGCTTCCTTTCATATGAATCCTAATAGAAAGGGGTTATATGAATATAAAAAGATAAATGGATGTGAAGTCTTCTTGGGAGATAATTAGACATATAAAATAATATGTTGAGGCAGAGTCAAGTTGAGGTTAAAATATGGAATAATTAAAACCCTTCCTTGTGTGTTGCATATTTTGGGTTTGGCAAGGAATATGATATCCATGAGTAAGATGAATGATGCAGGTGTGACTGTGGTATTCAATAAGGATAGTTGTAAGATGGTTCATGGAGTCTTGGTGTTGGCAAGGGGAGTTCATACAAGAAATCTATTCAGACTTAAGGCTAACACTGTAAGTATTGATTGCAATAACTCTTCAATTGTAGAGGAGAATAATACAGTAGAAGCAACTTCGAGTATTCCTATAGTGAAGATAATGTTGTGGCATCAACGCATGGGGCATATTGGTGAGAAAGGTTTTTGAACATTAAAAATGAAAGGTATGGTTGAATTAATTTTGATTGCAAATTATATTTTTGATTTTTTTAAGCACTATATTTTTGCAAAGCAAACCCGAGTCAAGTTTCCTAGTAGTGCTACAATATCTGAAGGAATTTTACATCTAGTTCACAATGATGTGTTTGGACCTACAAAAGTACCATCATTAGGTAAATATATCTATTTTGTTACATTTATAGATGACTTTTCAAGAAATACCTGGGTATATTTTTTACAAAAAAAATATGATGTTTTCAATATATTTAAATACTTTAAGGATTTTGTAGAAAATCAGATAGAGAAAAAGATAAAGGTTTTGAGAACTGACAATGGTGGTGAGTATTGCTCTAATGAATTTGAGCAATTTTGCAAGGATTATGGAATAGAAAGGTAGAAAATGACTCCGTATACTCCATAACAGAATGGAGTTGCAGAATGGATAAACAAAAAATTAATGGATAAGGTTAGAAGTATACTAAGTGGTGCAGAGTTAGAAAGAAAATTTTGGGTAGAAGCCATGTTAACTACTTGTTACATCATAAATAGATCTCCTATCTCAACTTTGGTGGACAAGACTCCATAGAAGTGTGGACTGGTAAGAAACCCTCTCAGTCACATAAGGGTTTTTGGTTGTGATGCTTATATGTATGTTCCAAAAGATAAAAGGACTAAGCTAGACTATAATTTTGAAAAATGTATATTTGTGGGTTATAGTATTGGTATTAAAGGATATAAGTTGTGGAACCCATAAACACAGAATATTATTTACAGTAGTAATGTGATCTTTAGAGAAATAAAAGGGCTTCATAAACAAGAAATGCAACCAATAAAAGAACCTAAATTAGTTCAAGTAAAATTAGGATAGGAGGAAGAGCCTATGGTAGAACTGTTAGACTAACCGTTATACCTTAGGGATTTGACTTAGTGGACTAACAACCACCTTGGGCCCTAGGACTAACCACCTTGTGAGGTGTTCAAATACAAATATTGTATTAGAAACTAATACCTCGAGGTTTTGGTGTAACGAAAATTATATAATGGTATCAAATAATCACCCTAGGATCAAATCCCCCTAAGTCGTGTTGAAGAGGGGGTTTTGGACTAACTACTGCACCTTAGGGATTTGACTTAGTGGACTAACAACCACCCTTGGCCTAGGACTAACCACCCTATGAGGTGTTCAAATACAAATATTGTGTTGGATACTAACACCTTGAGGTTTTGGTGTAACGATAATTCTACAAGAACATGGTGCTACAAAAGAAGATGAACTACAAAGAAAGTCTAAAGAGAAAAATTCAAAAAAAAAATGCGAGGATGAAGTTGAAGATGCAAAACCTAGAACTCCAAGTTTGAGAATATCATATCAATGAGAAGACTCCCATAAAGGTATAGCCCTTAAAATATTTGTTTTGCATTTAATATATCAGTTACTGATGAATAACCCAAGATTACAAAGGAGACACTTTAGTCAAGTGATAATAAATCTTGGAAAAGGGTTATGGAGGAAGAAATGGAGTCCTTGGATAAAAATAAGATGTGGGACTTGGTGAAATTACCCCTTGGAAGAAAATTGGTTGGTTGTAAGTGGGTATTCAAGAAGTACAATGTAGAAGGAAAGTTGGAGAAGTACAAGGCTCGTCTGGTAGCAAAAGAATTTTCTCAAGTTGAGAAAATTGACTTTGGTGAGGTTTTCTCTCCTGTGGCCAAACTAACTTCAATTAGATTTTTGTTGGCTATTTTTGCTGCTTTTGATCTTGAAATAGAAAAAATGGATGTAAAGTCAACATTTCTACATGGTGAAATTGATGAAGATAAATGTGTCAACCAGAACGCTTTAGAGTAAAAGGTAAGGAGGAGTTGATATGAAAGTTGAAAAATTCTCTTTACAGCTTGAAGCAATCTCCAAGAATGTGGAACCAAAAATTTGATAGATTTGTTTAGAAAAAGCAAAACATACCCGTGTGTGTATTTTAAACAAGAAGGTAAAAATTTTGTTATATTTTTTTGGTTTGTGGATGTCATGTTTTTAATTGGTAATAGTAAGGAGATTGTAAATTTACTAAAATCTCAATTATCTTCTGAATTTGACATGAAGGATTTGGGTGTTGCAAAATTTATTTTGGGTATGGAAATAATAAGGGGTCATGCAAATAGAAATTTATGGTTAAATCAAAGGAAATATGTTGATTTGATATTACAGAGGTTTAGGATGCATGATTATAAACCAGTATGTACTCCATATCATGTTGGTCAAAAGTCATATATTGAAAAGTATCCTAAAATAGATGAGGAAATTGAAGAAATGCATCATGTTCCTTATGCTAGTGTTGTTGATATTTTGATGTATGCAATGGTCTGTACTAGAATTATAATGCACATGTAGTGGGAGTAGTTAGTAGATATATGTTCAATCCAGGAAAGAAAAATTGGACTACTGTGAAGATGATCTTTAGGTACTTGCATGGAACTTTAAACTATGTTATTTGTTACCAAGAAAATTTTGGAGATAATAATATTGTAAATCTACAACCCCAAGGGCTAGGTGGATTGGTAAGTGCTTGTATGACCAGACATTTATCAAGAAGGCACCTAGGTTCAAACCTTGGGGGCAACCTATTTGCAAATATAGTAGTTTGATTTGAATCCTCTGAGTGTGCACCAGACTGACAATGATGGTACGAATCCCAAGTGATCAGTGGTCCCCTTTACATCGAGTCAACAATAATGAAGTGGAATAGGTTTTGTGGAAGTAACCCCTATGGTTTGAACCCTACACTTTTTAGTTACTAAAAAATAGTGTGGTTGTGACCAACTCTCCTATGTAATAAAAAAATATTGTAAATCTACAAGGTTTTGTGGATGATGACTAGGCTAGAAATATGGACAAGAGAAGATCCATGAGTGTTTATGTATTCAGACAATTTGGAGGGGCAGTAAGTTGGATGAGTAAAAATCAATTAATGGTTGCTTTGTCAACACTAGAGGTAGAGTACATTGCAGTAACTCATGCATGTAATAAGCAGTGTGGTTATAGATGTTGTGTTCAAAAATTGGTCTTACACAAAAGGTTATGAGAAGTGATAGTAAGAGTTAGAGTGTAATATTTTTTGCCAATAATCATGGTTTTTATGATCGGTCAAAACATATTGATATCAAGTACCATTTTGTCAGAGAGATGGTTGAAGGGAATCGGGTGATGCTGGAGAAAGTTGATAAAAAAGAATATTGTTGTTGATTCATTAACAAAGGTTGTAACTACTCAAAAAATTTCTTAGTGTAGAAGATCTATGGGTATGGTTACCCTTGACAGTTGATAATGGCAATTTTTGGCCCCTATGGAAAGTATTCAATAAGTGGGAGAATTTTGGTAATATGTTGAATATTTTCCATGTTATTCTAGTAGGGTAAGATCTAAAAGGTATTGGACACTCTCCATGTATCCTTATTGAGGTTCATGTCTAGGCCGAGCCTTGAGTAGGATTTTAGGGGTGGAAACCCTTGACGAAAGTTTTAGGGTTTCTTAAGTTATTTTTAGACCTATATGGGTTGTTTAGGGTTAAATATTTGAACCCATGGATTTTTACCCATGGTATTGTAAAATACATTCTTGTATTGTTGTTATTTAATTGCACTTGCATCAAGGTTTGAAGAGAGATGAGAGATGAACATTATTGTATTGAAGATGGTTAAGTTTATACAATAAGGAGATATTACTATACTAGTTTTTTTTTATAATGTTTTTCCAACTAAAATATCGTGTTATGTGTGTATCCGTTATCTTCTTTTTCCCTTAGATTTCGTATTCACTATGTTTTTATATTTAGTTTATCAAAGCATTTTTGCTCTTCACTTGATGCATTTCATCTTTGAAGAATAAGAGTTAGGATGTGAAAGATAAAAATATGGAAATTTTTAGTATTTTTGATTTGGAGTCAAGTGACGATAATGGTTCTGAGGATTCCAAGAAGTCTAGTTTTCCAATGACGGGTGAGAATGAAGATGAGGATGATGGTGGGAATACTAAGGAGGAGAAATATTTTTTGAAAGAGAAGGGTCTGGAAGGATAATATGGTAATGATGCACAAGAGAAAGGGAATGAGGATGACGATGATGAAGATCAAAAGGAAAAAATACAAAGCGAGGATCTATCTCAAGCTCAATTCAATGCTTATGATCATACTTCTTTGGATAGGAGAAAAATTAGGCAAAGAAAATGGTAGTATCTAAAGAGGATACCTATGATTTTATCACTATGACTAGCCTAGGGATGAATATAATATTCCTAGATGATTTTGCAGCTTCAGTCAAATGAAGCTCCATTTTTTTAATAGTTTGGATGACCAAATACATAATTTTATAGAATATACCAAATTGAAACTTACTACCTTATCCAAATACAATGATGACATGTATGCAAAAAATGAAACACATAGGATGAAGGTATGGTCTGATCTAGGTTGATAAAAGATGAGGGTTTTATTTGGTTCATCAAATTTTTATCTATGTCCTGTTTTCAGTTGGGTGGTATTAGTGACTGGAATTTTATCCATAGTCTATCCTAGACCATGTTGTTTAATATATGGGTAGTACTTTAGAATAGGTGACCTAAGTATCATCATATTTTGGATTTTATAAGAGGCATATAAGTATGTTTTGAATATGACTTAAGTATTGTCACCTTTTGGAATTTACATGAGGTATATATGTATGTTTTGAAGATGTAAAAGGGTTGAGGCCCTTTCAAAAAACCCTTATTCCAACCATATAAAAAATTATAGCCAAGGCCAAATAATATTACAAATTAAAATATTAAAAATTAATAAATACATTTCACAAAGAAAACTTCTTAGGCCTATCCAATACATTTCATAATATTAGCCCTTGGCCATGAGAGAAGAAATTAGTGACAATAATATATTCCACCATAATGAATGCTCTAGTGGGCCTCTATAGTTGAAGTAGATCCATATGAATCTCCCTCAACATCTAGAAGATGTCTACCTAACTTCAAGAACTCAATTTCAATCCTCTGTAGCTTTAGCAAGCAATTATTTGTTAGAGATCCCTCCCTTTTATAGTATATACAAGTGGTATTCGATTAATTTGTAGACTTAGCATTACCCATAGGAACCTGGGTCTTAGCCTCCATAGATTTCAATTCATTTGTGTGAGCCTATACTTGAGGATTTCACCATAATTCTCCATTGCAACCTGAAAGTGAACTAGGAGAGAAAAAAATTGATCAAGAGTAAGTATTTTGGATTCCAAGAACATAAAAATCAATTGAAATATTAGGTTCAGTATCTAAAAGGAAGGAAGTTGTAAGCTTACTTAAGTGGTAAGGTATTTGGCCTTTCTTTGAGAGGTCCAAGGTTCAAACCCCACTTAGTATGAGGATACTAGGACCCCTCATAAAAACTGGTGTAAAATCATTGAAAAAAATCTAAAAGTTAAGGGAGAGATTAAAAAGGATAATCTGAATGCATTCTTCATCATATTTCTTTTTGCCTCCAAAAGATGCAATATCTACCCTTAAATCCTTGAATCTCAAAATATAGTCCTCAATGTTATCAAACTTAGTTAGCTTGATAGAAGAAAACTCTAATTCCAAGTGAATTACTTTAGTAGTATTAATTTTTCCAAAATGTTCATGCAACTTTGACCATAACTTGATCAGGTTACTCTCTTCGGTGACATGGAAAAGCAATTTTGGTTCAATCAACAAGGAAAATAAACCTAGGGCCTCTTCTACCTTTTGATGTCAAGTTTAATCATTGAGAACCATTGCTTTATCCTCTTAAAAGATGCACCATATATTCTTACTTTGTAGTAGATTGATCATTTTAATTGACTAAATACTATAATTTTCCTATTAATGTGAGTAACTAGGGCTTTATGGTCCATATTACATAATTCAACTCTAATTATTATAGTAGATCCATGAATCGACTCCACTAATGTGTAGAGATCAAAGAATTATGTGATTTTAAAAAATGGGATAAAAATGCTTCCATATGTAAACGTTATGGCCTTTGACAGGTTTTCCCTAATGGAACCCAAAAAATAAAAAATTAAATTCCTAAACCTTAGGTAAAAACATCCAATCATGCACTCCCACTAGGTGCAATATTATTCATTGGTGTTCTCCATTTATATTATCCCACCCTAGTATTCCTATTCCAATTGGATTATGACAAGTGATGCTTACAAATAGGTTAAGGAGATGCATATATATACAAAAAATATATGTGGGGCACCCAAAAATACCAAGTTGGCTGCCATGTTAGCCTCAAATTAAATGCAATAATCCTTCTTTCAAAAAATCACCTACAAGGATTGAACCCTCTATGATTTCACCCAAATAACACTACTCTAGCCAATGATCCCTCGTTACACTTATGGAGGGTTTTTGAATAATGATACTTTGATGCCTAGAGAGAAAACAAAAATATTTTAGCTCAAATTCAAACCAGGGAATGATGAGGTACCAACGCCCTAGAAAGTGTATGCTTTCCAATAAGATACAACCACTAAGTTGATAAAGAAGGCTCACATTTCATGAAAATTGGTGAATGCCATGCCAACCCGATGAACCTTGTCACCTGAGCATGGAACACCTTTCTACCTCTGGTCTCTGATGACAAAAGGGTAGCGATTTGGGTTCAAACATGCGACCCCTCCTACCATAATTCTTAACTCATCGTATAATGACTAGAGTAAAACTATCAATTTCATCCCTACTTTGAGTGCCTTGGAATCAAAGGTGCAATGTGCTACTAAACCTAAGGATGCATGACAAGAGTGTGTGTATAAGAATAGAGGCATGTGTGCTTTTTCAAATTTGAAAAATTAGCACCAAAGGAAATGCAACCAACCAATTTGAAATCAAAATTAGGATTTTAGGTACCTCTAATATGTTTATGTGCATCCCTGATTTTGGGAATATTGATGGTTTATGAATTATTTTGTTTTACAAAGCTTAGGTTTAGCGATAATAAGGTTAACTAAGGCCCGGAAGTATTTTACATAATGAAATGCCCTTAGACCTATCTAAAATATCACACAATGTTATCCCTTGGACATGAAGCATATTAAAATTTCAATAGACTTCTCTTTCCTAGTAGATTGCTTCTTAGACTCGAAGTGATTAGCTCATTAAGTTTGTCTTAGATTTTATTATGTTAGGGGAAATTTCTTAATTGTTTTGAAGTGAATGATTTATGGCTTTAAACTTTGGAAAAAAATAACTCAAAATCTAGCTTAAGTTATTCTTTCACATGACAAATACATATACGATGTCAAATTCAAGTTTTTATGTTGCTTGATTGTTGTTGAAGTAGTCATTTTTGTAAATATTATAAAATTTTGAAGTTTGTGTTGGAGTCATCATTCACAAAGTACCTACATAATTTGAGCATAAATAACAAAATTTTACAATTTTCAAGTCAAACTAAGGTTGGAACTAAAAATCAGTCCCTAGCCTTGGTAAACCGCTCTAGATTCAACCTTTAAAAAATATAGACCTCTTCAAGCTAATTATTTATTGGGTCAAGGTAAATCGCTTGGAAATTCCAAATGAATCACTTGCTTTGAGTGGCATAGCATATTTTCAAGTTTTTGCTCAAAACGGAGCGAATTACTCTAAATCACTTCCTAATATTGACTTAGTGAAATAACTATCATGATTTCAAGCCAATCACTTCATCAATGATAAATGCAAATTTCATACAAAAAATCAATAATTTAATGTAAATGTGAGGAAAAATGAGGGTTGGTCCCACAAGGTATGCCAACAACTATGGTAAAGCAAGGAACTATCTTAACTTCTAGTTAAAGTTTTGTGCTTCCAATCCAGGTTTCAACAAGGTTGGATGAAATTGCTAATGTCCATTAGAGTATATTACATTATTGGGTACATGTCAATGTACCACCTTGGGTACATAACTAGAGTAGGAGTTTACTTTACAGTAAAGTTTGAGTTACTTCATGCAATGTAATAAATGCACAAGTGTTAGAATGTGAAATGATGTAAATGTACATATGTTCCACATGTACATGAGTCAAAGGATAAGATAGATGAAGAGTCATGGGTAGAGTAAAGGCCAAGGCACATATATTCTTATATATAAACCTTTAAGGTAGTGAGAAAATTGGAGAGAATAAAGGATAAATAGTAATAGTGTGAGACTATGGTAGTGAATAGGTACAATGTAGTTCTTCATTGAAAATTTTGGAGTGTTCAAGTCCTCCATTATACTGCATTGTACTATTTTCATGAGCTTTCATTAATGGTATATAACTGAGTTATTGCAGAAGTTTATCTCATTATTTTCCTGCATATTATAGTGCCATTATCATATACTTATCATAGCTTACTTATTTCACATCTTGTGGTTGCATTTCCTTTAATATACATCCTAGAAGAGTTAGAAAGCAATTTTAGCAAATGAAGTATATCCTAGAAGATATTATAAATTGTTTGAGATTTAAACATTACAATATTTGTAAATAATTAATTTTGGAGATACAAGATTTTCAACATTGGAAAAATTGAAAAAGTAAGGTCCGAGATGTAGACCAATTGGTTCATCCAAATCCCATAATGGGGGTGGAATTTCAAGGTTCAAATCTCAGGCCTCGTCGGACTAAACGCTTGTCCTTTTCCTAGTGCTTTCAACGACGTAAAACATTTAAAATGATTGTGGCATGGCGGTTATAGGGGCGGCCTGCGTGAAGATCTATGTGGCGGCTTCCAAGGAGGACATCACAGAATACTATGGCGGCCATAAAAGCTAGACAACCTGCCCGGATTTGTGGCGGCTACCGATTCCACCATGTTAAAAAAAAAAACATTGGAAAAATCAAAATAATAATTTACAAATATTATTACTTTCTAAAATTCCAAATTAGGTAGTTATAAGGTTAAACTACTTCAAATTTTAGTTTCTTAGAATTTAGAAAATTGAACCATTCAAAACTGAAAGAGCAAAAACATTAACTGCTTAGAAGTTGGAAATTGCATTTTACATTAGTCTCTTACATTATTTATGAGACATTAATCCAACTAAAAGGTCTTGAAGGAAAATAACCTTATTAAAACTTGAAGGTGCATCACTATTTATATTTAGCTTTCTACTTACTAATCAATAGGGATACATAAGGCAATACATTAAAGTTGAACATTAGGGAGTCAAAAGGAATTCAACTTGAACTAAGAAAGCTAAGCATACTATCAAGTTTCATAGTGCATTCAAACACTTTCTAGATAGAAGTCATGTTACAAAAATTATAAAATTGAAAATCTCTTAGCAAGGTTGAGTATATACTTAAAACTAAGGAGGTATAAGGTAGTCTACAAATATCATCATGACAACAAACAAATTCATTCTCACTGAATCTCAATTACTTAGAGGACCAAATTACTCTTCATGGAAAAACAAAGTAAGAGCAATTCTAATAATTGAAAAACTTTGATAAATAGTCAAAGGAAGCAAAAGCATTAATGATAATAATGTTTGCAATTACAATCCTCTCTGAAAGGAAGAGTTGTTGTGATGGCAGGAGGATGTAGGCACTGTTCAAGTAGAAGCACAATAATTTAAATATTGGAAGGCAGGAAGGACCAAGTTCAAATTTTTGGAGTGTGGGAGGAAGGTCATGGGGGTAGCCAGGATGGGGTCTCTTCTGATGTTTCTAAGGATGGTCAGCCTGATTCAGATAATGCGATTGAAAAAGTTACCTCTTTCTAGGGGTATGAACCTCCTGACAAAGGAACCATTCCTGGGTCCCCCATGGTCAAGGGACCCACTGCTGAAAATCCATCCTTTGCCAAAGTCCTTGGTGGATATTTTAGCAGTCTCAGGATTTCCTATTTTTCCCTAGAACCTGTTGGGACAAAAGTTAAGGTCCCTGCAAATATCATTTTCAACTACCTTTCTATGGAAAATTTCTCACTAGTTGGAAATATTATTGGAGGAAGGCCCGACCTTGAAACCATTAGGAGATGGGCTCACTCCAAATGGAAGGTCAATGGGTGTATGGAAATTTTTGGCCTCTCTAGGGGTTTCTTTGGCATCCAGCTCAGCAATCATGACGATGCAAGTCAGATTCTCACAGGGGGACCCGAGTTTTTGGGAAGGAATAGTTTATTCCTAAGGCGTTGGTCTCCTAATTTCTATCCTGAATCATAGAGTATTAACTATGCTACTATCAGGGTTCATTTTTTGAACCTTCCTTAGTATTTTTGGCATGAATATATCCTCAAAGATATTGCAAAAACCATAGGAGACTCGGTGGCCATTGATCATGCCACTCTGGCTAGAACAAGGATGATAGCTACTCATGTTTGTGTTAATACAAATTTAGATTTTGAACTCCCAAATTTTTATGGAATTGTAATATGAGTCCTACTATAGAAAATAGGTGATTGAATATGAAAATAAGCCTACTTTTTGTGTGGAATATCGTACTCAGGGGCACCTTAGATCCCAATGTCCCTCCTTAAAGGTGCAGGATGGACCTAAGATTCAAAAAAGTAATGCCCCTTTCACAATGGTTGAGAGGAGGAAACATACCATGTCAAAGGGAGGGGTATTCAGACCAATAAAAAACCAGAACTAGAATATCAACAAGAACGACCATATTCAAGAAGGTGCTTTAAATAGCCCCAAACTTCCCCTCAAGTAGCTAACAAGGTCAAGCAGATTTCCACAATAGTTCAAGAAACACACAAGGAAGAGGTAAGTTCTTTCTTTGCTCTCCCAAACAAGTACCAAGTTCTTTCTGACTTACCTTCTGGTGATAATCAAAATATGGAGATTATTCATAGTCCTAAACCAGCCCCCAAATCCTTTTCTAATGAGGAAAAGAGGTTGGAATGTACTAAATCTCCTAATTTCTTGAGTAATATTGGGCTTCCTCTTTCATCTCCTAAACCCAAGAGTGGGCACCAGTGCTCAAGACCCTCAAGCCCTCCCATTGAATCTATCCGTGAAATCTCAGTTGATATTTGCAAATGGAACCAAATCGAAGAAGTTGCTATCCCAGTACCTAGCCCTGGCTCTTCAAGCCTGATAGTTCAAAGAATAAATCCTCAAAATTTTAGCCCAAAGCAAACTAGAAGCTTCAAGAAATATTTGATTTATTATGGAGGAGAGAAGAAGAAGGGCAGAACCTCAACAGATGATCACTGGAAATAGGGATTAGCAGATGAAATAGCGAGTGGTATACAAAAAACCCTATTTTCCATAGGGATAAGTCAGACCAAGGATGAATCCAAAGGTACCAAACCCCCACCCTCAAGAAAATGGGGGTAAAAGGGTTTTCAAATCATATAAATTAAAGTCCTCTCATGGAATGTGAGAGGACTTAATGGCATGGTGAAGCAAAGGTTAGCCAAGTCATTAAGAAAATAAATTAATCCTACAATATTTTTGATGCAAGAAACTAAAACTGGGGACTCTGTAGTTGAGGATCTATGTAAAAAGTTATGGAAAAATAGTGAATATATTTCTTGTGAAGCAAGGGGTGCTTCAGGAGGTCTCATATGCATGTGGAATCTAGGAAATTTAGAAGGTATATTAATTCATTCCAGTGATGTGTCAGTTAGCATCCTATTTTTTGACAAGGATACCAATTTTCCATGGGTTCTCACCAATATATATGCCCCGAATTCTATCCCTGGCAGATCCAGGCTATGGAAAACTTTATCAAACCTAAGGAAAGCCATCTCAAATTTCTCATGGATTTTAGCTGGATATTTTAACACTCCACTGTATCCTTATGATAAGAGAGGTGGTTTGGGATCTATTACAAAGAGCATGGAAGATTTTTAGGATTTTATTAACTCTAATAACTTGATGGATGTGAATTTGAAAGGAAATCAATTTACATGGACTAATAGGAGAAGTGGCAACCAATTAATTCAGGTTAAACTTGATAGAGTTCTCTTTTCTCAAGAAGCAATTGCAATCTAGGGGGATGCCAATCTTCAATCTCTTCTCAAAATTGAATTAGATCATAGTCCACTTCTTTTGGAAACCAAAAACCCATAGAATTTTAGGATTCCTTTTAGATTTGAATCCATGTGGATGCAACACCCAGATTTTAGGGATATAATTATTCAGTGGTGGCAGGCAGACATTCAAGGGCCAACATAATATAGAATAGGGCAAAAACTAAAAATAATCAAAGAAAATCTCAAGATTTGGAACAGAGAGATTTTTGGAAACCTATTTGAGAACAAATAGGCAATTAAAAATTGCCTCACAAAAATTGAGAATAATAGTGTGATGGGCCATAGATTTGCTGCTAAGCTAAGGAATGAAGAAAGAAGTCTCTTATCAGATATCATAATATTCTTCAATGCGAAGAAGCATTTTGGAGATACAAATCTTGGGCAATCTGGCTTAAGGAAGGTGATTCCAACACAAAATATTTCCACATCTTTACCCTGAGGAATATAAGCAACAATCAAATTAAGGAATTACTTTGACAGGATGGAAGCGTCACCTCATATGTTAAGGAAATCAGGTCTGAAGGCATATCCCATTTTATGTAGTTACTTGAAAACCCTCATCCTGATTGCAACTCTAGTGAGGCCAAATATTTTTTGCTCCAACATATACCTCATTCCATTTCAAAGGACATCAATCATAATTTATTAGCCAATATTTCTGATGAGGAAATTAAGCATGCCCTATTTTCCATGAAACCTGATAAGGCCCCTAGCCTTGACGATTTTTCTCTAAGGTTTTTTCAGGCTTTTAGGGATTTTGTGGGTCCTGATGTGTGTGAAGCAATTGAAGTGTTTCAATCATCTAAGATTATTCCATGTAGTTTCAATTCCACTTTCATTGCTCTCATTCCCAAAAGCCCTAATGCCAAATCCTTTAATGATTTTTGACCAGTGAGTCTTTGTAATGTTGTCTACAAAATCCTAACCAAAGCCTTAGCTAACAGGATGAGGGATGTTATGCCTCTGATTATTGACCACTGTCAAGGAAGCTCGGTTCGAGGAAGGTCCATTTTGGATGGGATTATCTCTATTCATGAAGCCTTGCATTCTACTTCTTACACCAAAAATGTAGCTTTCTTGTTGAAATTAGACATGAACAAAGCTTATGATAGGCTGAATTGGGATTTCTTATTGGTTGTTTTAACCAAATTTGGATTTCATCAAGATTGGGTCAACTTGATTAAAGGATGCATTTCTTCTGCTTGGTTCTCCATCCTAATCAATGGATCACCTACTGGATTTTTCCCTAGCAGTAGAGGCTTAAGGCAAGGGGATCCTTTATCCCCTCTTTTATTTATCATTGTTGCTAAGGTGTTAGGAAGATCAATTCATGCAACTAGAAGATCAAGATTAATTTCTAGAATTAAGGTGACTTCCCAAGCTAGTCCTGTCACCCATCAACAATTTGTTGATGACACCTTATTATCCACTTTTGCTTCCATTATCAAAGCTAAGGTCATCAAAAATTTACTCCATTTATATGAAGTAGTGGCTGGGAAGAAGGTGAACTTCTAGAAAAGTAAGCTATTATTCCTTAATACTCCATTTAGGAGATAAATAAAAATTGCTAAAATTTTGGGATGTGTTATTTCTACCTTACCAACCACTTATTTGGGATTACATTTGTTTGTTGGAAATGCTTCTGAAGATCTATGGAACAATGTTATTGAAATATTAAAAAAAAAAACTAACTGGTTGGAAGGGCAATTTACTATCTCAAGCAGGGAAAGTTATCCTTACCATGGCTTGTTTGTAGAGCATACCTATATATTTTCTTTCAGTATTTAAAGCTCCAACTAAGGTTTATCAAAATATTGAACAAATTCAAAAACATTTCCTCTAGACAGGGTCTAAAAACAAGAACAGATTTCACCTAGTTGCTTGGGATAAGGTTTGCAAACCAAAGGATCAGGGAGGAATTGGCCTCAGAAGGATTAATCTATTAAACTTAGTTCTTCTAGCAAAGCAAGCATGGAGATTAATTTCAGGAGATCAAGTGGAATGGGTGAATATAGTTAAAAAGAAATACTTTTAACATTCTAATTTTTTTAGTGATCAGGCACCATCTATGGGTTCAACCTTCTGGAAATCCATCAGCCTAACAAAACAAATTCTAAGGAAGGGCTTAATATGGCAGGTTGGAGATGGAAAAACAATAAATTTTTGGGAAGATAAGTGGATAGGAAATCAGCCACTAGTTGAAATTCCTGGATTCAAAGCTTTGAAAGAATTCACCAAATATTTATTTGGCTACAGGGTTGCAGATTTTTTTACGTTCTAAAATGAGACCTATTCTTGCAAAAGGATTTAGCATCCCCATATATCAATAGAAATCACATCCTTGGAAGCCCTATTCTCTACCTTTATGTTGCCATTAAGGATTTCCATTGATCAACCAATCTAGGAACCTTCAAAAATAGGTGTATTTACGGTTAAATCAGCTTACCAACTCATCCTAACCCCTAAGAAAGTTCTCATCCCTTTAAGACTAGTGTGGATAAAATATTTAATTCCAAAGGTATCCTTATTTTCCTAGCTGGTTATTCAAGATAAAATCCTCACTATGGAAAACCTTATCAAACATGGAATTCCTCTCCCTAATGGGTGTTTCCTATGCCTTTCTGATTGGGAGTCTACAAGTCATATCTTTCTCTTTTGTTCATATTCCAGTTCCATCCTAAATAAGTTATTACAAAAATTTCAAATCAGTTGGGTAAAACCTCCATCCTTAGTTGATTTTTTTTCATAATGGTCCAATCCGTTTCACAATCCTTGTCTCAAAAGTATTTGGAAATTTTATCTTCATCATTATCTTTGGTAGATTTGGTTAGAGAGAAATAGACATGTCTTTTCAAGAGAAGCCAAGGAGTTAGATTCCATCACCAACAGAATATTCAAGGTATATAAAAACACAATATCTATCATTGAATCCAGTACCTACAACAACATTAATCTACAACATCAAGACCTATGTAATGATATCATTGTCTATTGCATATTTATGTAAAATATAGCACAAATGGTCTATTAAGAAGGCTATCATCCATTGCATACATATGAAATAAGGATAAGCACTAAGGATAGCACATTGTAAGCATTAAGAAGCAAGTTACAAGGTGAAAATGAAGGTATATTACCCAAGCAATAGACAGACCACCAACTAAAAAGAAATATCACCTAAGAGGATAGCATTGAAGCACCATAGAATCACCATTGATGGAGTAAAATCATCACCGTAGAGGGCAGCGTTGGAGCACCATATAACCACCATATCTAGAACCAACCTCATAGCATCATCGTTTGCTTGGGAAGAAAGCGTTGAAGACAAGACTCATAGTACATTTATTGGAAATAAGTAGTCAGGGAATAAAATACATTGAAGGTTTCATTACATGCAAGGGAAAGAAGCACTACTTGCAATCTAGAGCCAAGGCATCTTGTGCCACTTGGAACAACAAAAGAAGGCAACTCATATTCATTCTAACACATGCACATGAAAGGAGCACCCATGACAAAGTAATGCCCATTGTGAGTGTTGAAATAATCATTTGAAAGCTAGAAGGAATCATAATTATTGCAAGGAGGATAAGAGTGCTCATCAAGAACATAACCGACATTCACCCAAGCAACGTATGCACCATATGACCAAAACATCAAGAAGGGACAACATCTATTAAAGCACCCAAGTCTAAGTGAAGAGAGATAGAACAAAAGGTACACAGTCAAGCATTAAATAAGGGAGTCAAAGTGCCATTAAGGAGAAGAAGAACGAATCCATGAGCATTGGTTGATCTATGTCATACACAAGAGACCAAAAATATGCACTTGGATTAAAAAGTCACTCCATAGACCAATCAACTTGCACAATACACTTTAAAAGGAAGGTAAAAGCTTTAAATTATTTAATATTTTATTTCCTATGTTTAGGGAGTTATAAGGTGCCTAATACAAGGTTGAAAGTTATTTATTAATGCATTGAAATATCAACCTTAGAAGAGTAAAAACAATTTTAACAAAGGAAGTATATCCTAGAAGATATTATAAATTGCTTGAGATTTAAACATTATAATATTTGTAAATAATTAATTTAGGAGATATAAGGTTTTCAACATTGGAAAATTTGAAATATTAATTTGCAAATATTATTACTTTCTAAAATTCTAAATTAGGGAGTTATAAGGTATACTACTTCAAATTTTAGTTTCTTGGAATTTAGAAAATTGAACCATTCAAAATTGAAGGAGCAAAAACATTAATTGCTTAGAAGTTGGAAATTGCATTTTACATTAGTCTCTTACATTAATTTATGAGATATTAATCCAACTAAAAGGTCTTGAAGGAAAATAACCTTATTAAAACTTGAAGGTGCATCACTATTTATCTTTAGCTTTCTACTTACTAATCAATAGGGAGACATAAGGTAATACATTAAAGTTGAACATTAGGGAGTCAAAAGGAATTCAACTTGAACTAAGAAATCTAAGCATACTATCAAGTTTCATAGTGCATTCAAACACTTGCTAGATAGAAGGTATTTTACAAAACTTATAAAATTGAAAATTTCTTAGTAAGGTTGAGCATATACTTAAAACTAAGGAGGTATAAGGTAGTCTACAAATATCATCATGACAATGAACAAATTAATTCTCACTGAATCCCAATTACTTAGAGGACAAAATTACTCTTCATGAAAAATATTAGAAAAACTTTGGGAAATAGTCAAAGGAACAAAAGGAAAACCTACTTCAGGCGATAGTGAGATTCAAAAGTTTGAAGAAAATGAAGCAAAAGCATTATTAATAATAAATTTTGCCATTATAGATGAAATACAATCCTACATTAGTTCAATAGGAACATCTATAGAAGCATGGAAAATCTTAGCCAAAAAAATTGAAGGGAAGAATAAAGCAAACTCAATTACATTCTCTAAAAATGAATAGTGGTGAAAGTATAGAACTATTCATAAGGAAAGTAACAAATATAAAAGGAAAATTATTAACCTTAGGAGAAAAGGTTGAAGACAAGTTCCTTGTTCAAGTAACCTCGAGAGAACTTCTAGACAACTACAAGCACTTAGTTACATCTTTACAAATCCTAAGTAAAGATACATCTTTTGATGAGTCAGTAAGTATTCTTCAAGAATATGAGGTGTAAAATATAGTTAAAGATAAAATGACTAACAATGCATTAGTTTCAAAAGATAATCCACAGGAAAATATTACCTCATCCTCAAAAGGACAAAGACCATGGAATAACATATATTATCAAGTCTGCAAGAAGAAAGGACATAGTACCAACTACTGCAGATTCAATCCTAGAAATTAGTATCAAGGAAATAAAAAAAATATGAAATCCAACCAAACAAGACATTCTAATAAAAACAATATCAGAATCAGTATAGTCCACATCAACAATAATTTTAGCATTCATATCCTCCTCAGAATCAATACAATTATCCTCAATTGCAATATCGAGAAGGGAATAAAAAGGGTACTTAGTTCATAAAATTCAAGAAATTCAAGAACTGGAAGAACCTATAGAGGAACATGAAGTTAAAGCTCTCTCAACAAAGATAGCATTTTATGAAGACACTAACTACTTGCTTGAACATGATACAAACAAGGAGCAGAATAAAGGAAGCAAAAAATAAGAGCACAAATTCCAAAACCAAGACAAAGATCCATATTGAATACTAAAGTCTTTAATACCCAAATAATGTAATACATGAGGATGTTAGAGTATATTACATTATTGGGTACATATCAATATACCACCGTGGGTACATAAATAGTGTAGAAGTTTACTTTAGAGTAAATTTTGAGTTAATTCATGCAATGTAATAAATGCACAAGTGTTAGAGTGTGTAATGATGTAAATGTGCATGTTTTCCACATGTACATGAGTCATAGGATAATATGGATGAAGATTCATGGGTAGAGTAAAGACCATGGCATATATATTCTTATATATAGACATTTAAGGTAGTGATCAAATTGGAGATAATAGAGGATAGATAGTGATAGTGATAGTGTGAGACTATGGTAGTGAGTAGGTACAATGTAGTTCTTCATTGAAAATTTTGGAGTGTTTAGGTCCTCCATTTTATTGCATTGTACTTTTTGCATGAGATTTCATTAATGTCATATTACTAAGTTATTGCAGAAGTTTATCTCATTATTTTCCTACATATTATAGTGCCATTATCATATACTTATCATAGCTTACTTATTTCACATCTTGTGGTTGCATTTCCTTTAATATACATCCTCAAAAGCTAACAATATCTTCTTATGACCTACAAATTTAGGCTAACTACCTACTATCCTTGCATAAAACCCATACACTAATCTAAACTAAATTACATGAAATAAATTATGGGAAGGAAAATGCATGAAAGTAAAATATGTAAATAAAATTGCTTGGAAGTTTAAGGTCGAGAGATATTTAATGCAAATATGAATTTTACATCGTAGTGGTAAGTATATGATCAATAAAAACATGAGAATTTGAATAACATGTACACCCATTCATTTGATTATGAAATTGATAAGCAGTTGACAAGATGGGCTAGAAGGGCCATGCCACAACTATCACACACTTTGACAAACCATAAGGATGGTGTCTCTAATGGAATGCCTATGGACTTGCCAATTTCTTACAATCTCATGAGTTCAAAGCATAATGTAGGTTTCATAGCTCTGAATTCTCATGGCAAAAATATTATTATGAGGGCCTAATGGTTCTATTTATAGTAAAAGTTTACCCCTGATTTACTTAGGATGAAAAATGATTACTCCTAGTAAAAGTAAAGACTTGGGAGCAACTTTAGAAAAATGTTGCACCTCCAAATGTTACATGCTTCCAATTATACCTCTAATATGCTTAGAAGACTTCTAAAATGACTTGGTGTGCCACTACATGCAAAAATATCACTTTCTAAAATATTTCCCTTAGGATCCACACCTTCAATTTACCTTTGTGACTGTCTAACCAATTTTTTTTGGCTTGATGATCAAATTGCATGCATTTTAAAAGTGAGTCACTTGCATTTATAGGTAGATAGACCAATTTTATTGAGTGAATTTCTCCCTTGAGATAATTGGTCCTTTCTAGCAAGCAAATCTATTCTTGGAGCAATTCGACTGGTTTTTGCAAGCACATTGGTCTTTATCTATATTTAGTCAAATTTTGAGAATTTGGTATGCTTCTACCACTTGATCTTTGTGGCTGCATTTCCTTCATAATTTGTAGAATATTACAAAGGTAGTGTTGAGGTACTATAGTAACCTAGATAAGTTTTACCAAACCTAATTCCTTATACTTTGGCCAAAACCAACTCATTAAATCCCCCACCCATGCATTTCTAAAAACAACCACCAAGAACCCTCCTAGATAAAGAGGCAAACAAAATCTCAAAGCAACACCAACATGTGCTACTAAGTTCTTAAAAATCACAAGAATATCATGAATAGACTTACCATAACTAATGGTGATAACAATGGTTTAAATAAATGGAAGAGCAATAGTTTTTGGCCTTCAAAGGTCCTTGTGCTCATGTGATCTTGGCACCTATATAACCCTAACAACTAAGCTACATCCATTCCAATGCAACAAAACCCATTAGGAATAAAGGAATTGATGACATAAATATTGTTATATATTTTTCAATGAAGGCCTTTAAAAGTTAACATAACAATAAGTTCTAGCTCCAAGCAACATACCCAAATTAAAAAAAAAAAGCAAATATAGAAAATGATTAAAAAATAAAAATGAAAATGAAAACAATTGAGACCCCATCATTTTTGTTACCTATTATTTATTTCAAATTTGCATTTATTTGGAAAGTTACCTATGCAAGAGTATCTTAAGAGTATCATGGTCCATGTTGCATATGATTTCATCATGATTATCACATTTGACATGAATGGTGGTAAAATTTAAGGTTTCTCCTTTGCCATGGAATCAAAATTGTCTAGTTTTTTATAAGAAGGAAAAAAATCCAATTTTTTTTATATAATTAATTGAATTAATTATTTTTTCATATATATCTCGGGTATCTAAGGTCTTCTTGCAAAGGTAAGTTTGAATTTGAATTTACTAGAAATTATTGTGTTTGTTTAAAATAAAAAAGAATGTTTCTTAAATATTTATAACATGTATCTTGTATACCTTATATCCTCACACCTTCATATCCTACATGCCTTGCACCCTCACACATGCATACTCTAAATTTAGATGTCCATACTATAGATCTAGTACTTGTATCTTGTACTCACACCTTATGTACCCATGTACCCAAACACACATACAATCTTGCTTGAAGATCATCCTATAGAATTTAGAAACCTTCACCTTCAAATATATCATAATATTTGCTTGTGACATGAGAACTCTATTTTCTATTAATGATATGGAATCATTAATTTTACATAAAAAATTAAAATATTTATAGATTAATAATTTTAAATAAATAAATAATTTGAAGATAATAAATACCATGCAATCTACTTTTATTTCTTCATTGATGAAGTTTGTTGGTTTAGTTTCATGTTTTTTTAGTTTTACCTTTGTTTTTAACTATCTTAAAAATAAATCTGAGTGGTAGAGGTAAAATATAAGGAATAAATTTGAGTGGTAGAAGTAAATTCTAAAGGTAGAGGCAGAGGTAGATCCGAGTGGTGGAGATAGATTCCAAAGGTAGAGGCAAATTCAAGTGTTCGAGGTAAATTCTAGTGTAGTTGATAGACACAAGTGTAGCTAATAGATTTGGGTGCATGTGCAAAGTTTATTTTTGGAAAGATCACAGTGCAATGAAGGCAAGTGTATAGAAAATATAGACAAAACCAAGGAAGTTTTCAAACTCAAATATCCTATTTTTTTCTTCTCTTGTTATTTTTATTTTGTGGTCCAAAAGTCTAAAAGCTCAATCAATACATTTGGTGGGGCCAAGGATAAATATTGAAAACTTAGATCCCAAACATCATAGTGCATATTGTTTAAGAAAGGTTGAATTAGGTTGAGAAACCTACAACACAAAGGAGACAAAGTAAGAACAAGTAAGATTAACTTGAATCTACAAGCTGATACCATGGCTAGCCCATCTCATGACACACTAATAGTTTTAGAATGCATAGGGTCCTTACAATATGAGATATTGGAATTTAGTACAATCATGAGGGAATAACACCTCATCATGGAACAATAGAAATGTTTTCAAAACAAGCTATTCAAATTAATCTGTTGGAGATATCTCTAGTAGAACTGAAATCCTCCACTACCATGGGCTTATATAGTAGTAGAGATTGTTTAAATGGATCCCATATTTAAAATGAGTGGTAGGTTAACAAAGAAAAATCAATTGAATATTACAAATAAAAGAAATTCAGGAAACAATTGCAAACATGAAGACAAAAGTACAAGAATTATAAAAAACAACAAAGACTAGATCATGGGCACAAAATCAATACAAAGGAACAAAAATATTTAATAGATAAACAAATTAGAATGCAACTATTAGAAGAAAAGAAAATATAGAATAGGTTAATAAACACCATCACTAAGGGAATAAAATAGTATGGAGAACAAGAAAACACAACCAACTTAACAAGGGATTTTTTTTTTATAAACTTTATTGGAGTGAGAAAATTCATTAAGCTTGTAGAATAGAAAAAGTAAGGGAAGACATGAGGGTTGGACCAATTCAAGTAAAAAATGTTTAGTGTAGGAGATAAAAGGAAGGTTCTTGAAAATAGAGGATTGCTATGGGGGTCACATTTTTATGTGGATTGGTAGGGATTAATTAATGATAGTAGCCAACATTCTAAAATTTCAACATTTTGACATTACATTTAATATATTGTTCTCCATAAGTTTCCTTCCTAGGTGTTGTATTCGGCTATAAATAGCCTCAAACTTGAATGTAAATAAACATCAATCTTCTATTTAACATTTGTGTATCTTGTCATGTTTGTATCATCAGGTATCATACCAGTAGATCTTGCCCTATGAAGGGGGATTTCCCTCATGGAAATTCCCCCTTGCCCTTCCTTTGATTGTTCTTTGTTCGTTATTTGCATTCTATAATTTTGTTTTGATAGTTGTTCTAGTCATTATTGAGTTGGGTTTTCAATATGGTTCCATAGTAATTGGTTGAATTTGCATTTGTGTGTATTCGATCTTTGCAGTCAGTGTTAGTTTTTGCTTCAAGGGTTCTGTGTCCCTTTCTGTGTCATAGGGTTCCTATTTTGGACTTTGGATTTGGGTTTATTACATTTATCTTTGCTCTCTAATTGATGTTAATAAGAGCTTTGTTTATAGCTCTATCATGGAGGCATCTACCAAAATTTTAAACCATTTATTTTGGATTTTTTGTTGCTGCTAAATACTTCTATTGGTCTCACCCAAAATAGAAGTTTTTCAAGCTCTTTATTTTTATTTTTTATTACTGATCATGGTCTGATGCTTCACATTTTTGCCTATTTTCTTCTCATTCCTATTGATTTCCTTCTTAGGTTGTTTCCTCGAGAGGCCTACATCTTTAAAGTTTCATTGTTTGAACAAAATAGATGACATCATTTATTTTAGGAAGCCTCAATCTATCATCATCCTTCAATTCTATCTAATTCGATTCCTATTTTTTGGTTGCACCTTTGTTTCTATTTTGTTCAAATTACACATATTCCCTATACTATCTCTATCTCATTTCCTATATCTATTGTTGAGTCCCTATAAAATTATTTATTGTATTTCAAACATCTCACTATAGAGTCTTCACCAGCCATCCATCATTGTCACTTGTATCCATGGTGTTGTTTCAACCCCACTTCCTACATTGTGACAAGTTAATCTTCAATAACTATTTTATTGATGTCTACTACAAATCATTCAACAATAGTAATTTTACAAGCATTTTTTGTTATTGTTAAGATGTTGAGATTTTAGACTCCATTGGTTCGAAGAGCTGATATGTGCGATTGAGTTCATCTTGTGGTTTGGCAATTTGATTTGTGACATCATCAATTATTTTTGTGATTTGGAAAAAGTTTTTGATTTGCATAGGAGAATCTACATTTGGCTTGTTGCACCTTTGTTTTTCTCCACTAACCATTTTTTACAATAAACCCTAGCCTTTATTTTCCCTAGCAAACCCTAACAACCACTTTCCATAGTTGCAACCCCACGGTATCCTAATATTTCGAGGCCGATTCCATGATTTGGCATCTATGTTGAAGATTATATGCACTCGAGAAAAAAATCATCTCTTTCCTAAACCATCTTCCATGTGCCCTTCCTGAACCATCATATAACCCCTATAGAAATCTTGTTTGCATGTGTTTTCAACGTAGCTCCCATGTCGACCTTTTTACCAAAATTCCATCATTATTGCGTGTTTTATCTCTTGGTTTTGAATGCTTAGTTGTATAACAATTTTTTTATTGTTTACAATCTGGACAAGCTCTCAACTTGTTATTATTGAAAAACATTTTGAGCCCATCCTAGATTTGCTTATGTTATCCCACATTTTGCATGGGGATTGTCTTTGCCCTTTTTAAATATATTTCTTTTTTATGTTTTAAATATATGTTTAATAGGTGAGTGACCCACATGCCTTTTTAAAACAAAAAGTATCTTCTAAACATAATAATCCATAGAATATTCTTTTATGAAAAGAACATATAACATTTTAAAATGAAAGTATATTTTGTGGAATATTCCCAAGAGAATATTCTTGTTTCAAAATTGTAAAGGACATCCTACTCTCTTTTCTTTCATTGTCAAAGAGTCACTCTATTTTTTCATAAATTGAGACTTCATCTATTTGCAAGTATAACCTTATTTATAGTCATTGGAAAGATCTTTCCAAGGTGGATCTAGTAGTAGCTTTATTTTTCTATTTTGTAATGGTATCTTTTGACCTATGAAATTAGGGTTGTCCAAACTACTTTCAATCCGTTTGTTGTATCTTGGAGTGCATTTCAATTGTACCTAATACTCCTTTTGTCCCCTTTTGACTTTAGACACATAATATGACACTTTTATTCTATGTGACATGAGATAAGTTTCTTATTTGTTGAATCAAATTTTGTGTTCCAATTTGGCATTCGAGATACTATCCTTCAATGTTTCTCTCATCGAATTTTAACATTTCAACAAGTCAACAACACCATCAGTTTACTTTTGCATAGCTTCCACATTTGGCTCATTAGATCCTCACCTATCTTGATATCTGCATTAGCCACTTCAACATTCTTCTTTGGGGGATTTTGGATTTTATTCCCTTTTTGTATATGATTTTATTTCCATTTTTGTTTGCAGTGGAGTGCAATGCTCCTATGGTGGGGAGGAATGATAGGGATTAATTAATAACAGTGGTTGACATTTTAACATTGCATTTAATGTGTTGTTCTCCTGAAGGTTCCTTCTTGGATATTGTAATTGGCTATAAATATCCTTTGTTCTAAATTGAAATAAACATCAATATTCTCTTTTCTATTTGTCTCCTCTTGTGTCTGTATCATGGATGATGATCATATTCCTATGTAACAAGAAGAGAAAAGGGAAAATAGGAAAAGGTAAAGATACCAAGGAGCGAGGGTAGGAGGTATGGTCAAAAAAATGGGAAGCATGTATTATAAATAGAATACACCAAAATAAATAGAAAATTAGAGCCCACATGAAAACTTAACAATGATGAGTTGGAATTGTGATGAATATCTATGGAGAAGAGATCCCGATCTAAGGCCCATAACTAAAGCAAATGATGTTATTATACTAATATAAACACATGAACATGATGGATGCAATATTCTAGACTATGAAGGATATAAAAAGATATCAGTATGAAAAGAAGCAATAAAAAATGGAAAAGGACATGAAGGAGTAACAATACTAATAAAAGAGTCTTAGGGTAGAATCATATAGGTTAATAAATAAGACCCAAATAAATACTATATATGGATTATAATCACAGATAATGAAAAATTTATTAGTATTGTAGCTTGTTATTTTGCTCCACAACAATCAAAGTTTTATAAGAAACATGACTTAGATAATGAGGAACCATATGTGGCATTGGAAAAATACATCACTAAATATAACAATCTTGGAGAGTTGGTTTTAGTGGGTGACTTTAATGATATAAAAACAAATAGACAAGAAATCTCTTTAATGATCAATGAAGGCATAGATGATAATCCACTATGGTTGGAATAAGAGGTGGATCATTATTGGTTAAGGTCCTCATATGATAGTCAAGGACCCATCACACGTTAGGGAGAAGAACTTTTGTAGAATAGAGGGATAACTTTTGTAGCATAGAGGGATTGATCATTTGCAACGACATAAACATGTGGTAAAAATATGAAAATTATACTTTTCAAACATATAATGAACATAATGTAGCTGATTATGCTATTTATTCACCAAACTTCATTTTAAGGATAAAATAAGTAGAAATTAAAGCAGTTTCCATGGAGCTATAATTTGATCACACAATCCAATGTACATAAATATCAAAATGTAGGAAAGTGGGCAAGAAGAATATCTTCAAGCAACTAAAGGAAAGACAATAGAAAACATCCCTACAACATAAAAATTAGGAAACTTATAAAATATCACTCAAGTAGATTATGCAAAAAAAGAAGAAATATATTTTTAAACCTATACTTTTGATAGGAGTAACTAATGGAAATAATCAAAGAAGCATTGGAATCATGCAAAAAGTTAAAACCTTAGGAAAAAACATGAAATATTCCTTGTAAATACATGGTATGGTGAAGAATGCAAAGCAGTAAGGAGAACCTTGAAAGAACCAAAGAAAGAGAAAACAAATAGCTAGTGAAAAAAAAAGAATACATAAGAGCAAGGCAAAAGGAGTTGATATATCTTGTAATCATAGTCTAATTCTATAAAGAGCTACAATAAAGCAAAAGGTACACAAAAACAATATCACAAGAAAACAATGGTTGTAGTATGCTAAGCAATTATATGAGAAACAAAATAATATACCTCTCCTATAATTAACATAACTGTAAACTTTTCTAGGAAAAATGTAAGGGAGGGCATTAAGCAAATAGTAACAAGTAAAGCTTAGTATATAGATAGTTTGCAAGTTTAACATCTCAAGTATGGTATTGACATCTTAGCACCATTAAAAGAGGCTTTCCCTTGGAATGGATAACTAGCCTAGTCATACCATTTCATAAAAATGGAGACACCAAAAATCCTTCAAATTACAACATCATCATGATTAATCTTCTTTCTGTAAAATTGTTTGGCAGCATAGTAGAAAGCAAAATCAGTCAATGGATGAGAAATCAAAGAAAATATGACAATAGGGCAAGCAAGGTTTAGACCAAAGCACTCAATAATAGATCACCACATTACTTTAAGGCACCTAATAGAGAGGATATGGAATTAAAAAGAAGTTTGTTGTTGTTTTGTGTACTTTAAAAATTATAGAAAAGGTTTTGATATAGTACCTAGAGATAAATTATAGAAAATAATAGAAAAAATTGGTCTACCAACCAACTATAGAGAAACTATACACAAACTTTATTAGTAGGTAGTATTAAAAATTATAACTTCAAAAGGACTATCAGAGTGTTTTGGGAGTGATATCAAGGTGAAACAAGGTTATCCATTATCACCTATTTTATTTGATATTTATATTGACAAATTAGAGGAATGGGTAGAAAGGATGGGAGTAGAGAGGATACAATTGGCTAATTATGTAGTGAAACTTCTCTATGTTGATGACCTCATCTTGATTGGAAAGAAAGTTGAAATTTTAAAGGAACATATAAAAGCTTTAGAGCATTTTTATAAAGAAGTTGGGATGTAGGTAAACATTAGCAAGATTAAAATTATGGTTTTCTCTACTTGAAGAGAGCAAAAGCAACCATATATTTTATTTGAAGGAAATCCTTTAGAGGTAGTAATAGAATATAAATACCTTGAGTTAGATTTTCAAAGCAAACTCAATTGGGATATATGCAGGATGAAATGAATACAAGCAATATGGAGGGCACTCTATTGCTAAATAGGGGTAAAAAAGGATAGTTGGATTGAAAAACCATTAGGGTTATTTTTGGATTATTAGTTATTCTAGTGGAGCTATATAAGTGTGAAGTGTGGGCTAACAATACATCAAATTTTAAATAGAGACAAATACAAAAAATCAAATCAATTGATTACAAATAATTTCATAATTAAAGCATTAGTCCTATATGAGATTTTACTTGATAAAACAAGAAATTTCCACTAGAATTAAAAGCTATGGTAAGGCAATTAGGGTACCTAAAGAAAATAGAAAGAATGAAATATAGCAAGTTGCCACAACAAGTAATCAAAGAAACATTGAATAGAAGAAAAGACACATGGTTGAAACAAGAAAACAATGGATGGAAAAGTGGAGCATTAAAATTCATGAGGTCCCAAACTCCAACAAAGAAATTAACTAATATATGAGGGAAAAATTCAGACTTGTTATGTGGATTAAAAATTTAGGAAGTAAAAATGGTTATATGTCAACGAGTTCAACCCAAACTGTGAATATAGCCAAAAAAGTACATATATGCAAAGATCAAATGGAAGGAAAAAATGTTTATAGCCTAATTAAGATCCAATTTACATCATCTCATATGCAAAATTGGGAAATGGACAATACCTCAAGAGGCATAGTTAGAACGAATGTGTATTTTGCACAATAGAAGTAGTAGAGACCAAAGAGTATTTTGTTATGGAATGCGAAGCCTGCAAGGGCGTCAAGATTGCATATAAGGACACTCTAAAAGTGAGCTCATTAATAAAAATTTTTGAAGAAATGAGAAAAGAAAAAACAAGGGAACTTCTTATCAAAATCAACACCAGAAAAAACACAATCCAAATGATGAGAAAAAGATGTTGAAATTTTTTACTTTATTAAACATTTTTTTCTTTGATGTTGTTAAATTTGAAAACTTTGAATAGGAGGTCCAAAATTTAAATTGAAAAGGAACAGGGTTCTACACTATACCTCATCTTCTATTAAAACTTTTAGTTTCATAAACTGTTTTTGTCTCTAAATATAACTAAAATAATTTTATTTCTCCCCATAAGCCATGGTGGGCTTGGAATTCTCAATACCCAATGTCAAGGTTGGGCCCTCTGTGTTAAGTGGATCATTTGAACCCTTGTGGGAAATGAGGCCTAGAAGATTCTCATCCATCATTTTATATGTAAAGGTTTCCCTTTTGGTCGTAAGAGTTGGAGGGGCATGCGTTTCCCTTCCTTGTTGCTCTTGTGTCTATCAAAGTGACAGGATCCTTTGTCATCAGGAGCATTTGGAAAGCTTGAAAGAGTGTTAAGCCTTGGTTGAGATGGAATTTTGGCATGGCCTCTCCATCAACTAGATGAATGTCTGGTGATCACCTGTCATCACCTACCAGGGTTCTCTGCTTGCGCAGGTTCCTTAGGTTCATGTACTTAGATTTTTTTACAAAGGTGTGTGGTGCATCACCGATTTCTTTTCTCATCCTACCAGGGATTGGATCCCTTGGGATGACTTTAGAGTCAAATTTGGGCTCAAGCACTCTGACAAGGACATGTTTGAGGCCATCAAGGCTACTCTCCTTGACTCCATGTTTCATAATTTTTTTATGTTTTCACAATGACCTTGGTGGAAGGATTGGAAGTGGTATCCAGACACTCCTTTGTGAAATTACAAGGCTTGTTTGGGGTATGGATGACTCTCTCCTTGCCTCCCCATGATTGATAAGCTCAATCAATAGTGGAATGTCTCTTCCCCTCATCCTGTTTGGATGTGTAGGTTCCATACAGCGTAGGCTCATTTCTTGGAGCCCAAGCTTTTCTATTTTACCTCGAGTCTTTTTCACTAAGGAATTCATGTTGAGGAGCGTCTCCAACATTTAGGCATCCCCAACATTCTTGCCCTTTCTGTCTTCAGTATGAGGACTTTATCCATATTTTTTGGTTCTATGCTTGTGCTCATTCCCTTTGGAAGTGTTTTTTTCTTTTTTAGACCCTATTCCTATGCCATGCTTGAGTGGAAGCATATCATTCTGGGAGACCCCCGCCCTTGCCATCTATTTTCTTTGAAGTGTGGCACTTGTTTTGTATGGCGACCTTATACAACATATGGAAAGCTAGAAATGACTATATCTTTGGTAAGTGTTCTTCCTCTCTTCACATATTTGCTTTTGAGAAATCTAATATTATTTTGTCTATGTATTTTTAGATTGCGGTTCAGGCCAATAAGGTGACTATGGAGCTCTCTCATCTTCAAGAGCTTATTGATCATTGGGGAACGCTCCATGCATAGTCAGTTGGGTTCCTCTTGAGCAAGATTATCCTCGAAGACGGTCTATGTCTAAGAAACGTCATCACTCGACCCCAAATCACACTCCTACCCCAGCTCAAGGTCACTCTCCTTACAGAACTAGCCATGGTATCCTGATGGCCCCTCTCTCTCCCCTAGCTCCTCAGCTCGACGCCTAAGTCAAGTTGGGTGCTCCAGTGTTTGCTGCAGAGGATCCATTTGTTCACAGCTGGGAAGATGTTCCCAACACTTCTTCTAGGCAGGGATGGGATTCAGCCAAGTCTCCTGATGATAATGTTAGGTGGGATTCGGTCCCAGTGGTGGCTAAACCCGTGTAATGATTCTTCACCATTGCAAGGATTCCCCTTTTTTTGCTTTTGCTCTTGTGGCATGCGCTCAACCATCGTTTTCAGTATGTAATCATTATGTTAGCTAGTTGACAATGTCTGTCCACCTGTTCTATAAGGCAGTTTTGATTAGCTGTTAGTTGGTTTCTTGGTTTCCCACATTATTTTTACGATGGTGGTTTTTGGTTGATGGCATTGACCATGTAACATGTTTATCTACCTATTTTTTGTTTGTAAAAATGTATTCTATTACTTCTTTAATATAATGTTTTTTTTTTACATAAAATAAATTTATTCCATTCATTTCATAATAATTTTTTGTATCTAGTGGTCTCAACATGTGGATACATTTAGAAGTTGCATTGGTTAAAAAAAAAAAAATTAGTTTAGTTTTTTAATGTAAAAAAGGGGCTTCGTCACTAGCAAATCACAACAGTAAAACTTAAGTTGAGGTACGAGTCCCCCAAAGCAGTTGTGATTTTGTTTGGGTGCCAATTGGATACAACGTCATTTTCCGATGCTATAACACTAGGTATGCTTGGTTACCGAAAAGAAAACATCTTGCACACAGTTTCAAAAAGTCGGTGTTAGTTTTTGTTGTTTTCATATATAAATAATCAATTTTAAGCAAAAGTATGGGCGAGGAAGAAAGCTACGTATGACGGAAGAAAATAAAGAAACAGATAAGCATCTAACATTCGTCACGCTATACCTAGTAGAAGCGTGGAAGGAATAGTTTGACGAGTGAAACCAAAGTCACGGATAAGATTGGAAAGTATATAAAAACAGTCGGCAAATGGGCAAGGTTCCGGTGAAAGGAAGAAAAAGTGAAGATGAGAGACGACAAATTATCATTCCCATATTTTCCGCTTAAAAAAGTCTGATTTGAATGGGAAAGTGGTATGATGAAAGGACCATCATTCTTAGTAGATGTTGGGATGAGCGTGGACAATGTGATATGCATCACCATCATTGAGCTTCCTTTTTCAAACACTGCTTGCTATCCTTTCGGCACAAGTTCTTCGTTTATGAAGTAACAGAAAGTCCCAGGAGGAAAAAGATATTATTTCCTTCAAGCATGGCATCAAATTCTAATTCTTGTGCTTGGAGTAGGATGTAGTACAACTGGAGTACAATAGGACCAAACTTAGTTTTCTTCGTAAATTTTTTAAAACATATTAAATCCAGATATTCATAAAGGTGAAGATATATAATATAAATTATATGGGTTGTAACTTAGAGTTAAAAAAGAATACTAAAAACTTACTAGTTATCTTTATTTTTTAAAAGTAAATTCTTAAATTTACTTGTGTAAAGGTGAAGATCTATAATATAAACCATATTTTAATAGTGTGGGTGCGTGCCTAATGTAATATACAAATAGTTTTTAAATGTTTTTTTAAGAAGTATTTGGCTCCTACAATTAGTTTTTAAATGTTATTTAAGAAGTATTTGGATCCGTACTTTTTATATGAAGAAAGCAAGTGAAACGCATTTAATTTAGATCCTCGTTTTCCCTAGCACACCTTATGTGAAAGGTTCATCCATGCCATCAAAGTCACTTGAGTTTTTATAATGGTTCAACCATTTTTTTTTTTTCCATATTAATATAGGTTTATTAGGATTGGTAAGTTTTAGCGTTTACTAGGAAGAGATTTAGGTTTAAATCTTGGGGCATGTTTGTTTACAAGGGTAGTAGTCTGACCTAAATCCACTAAGCATTATTAAAACATCACACTGGATTATAAAACAACGAAGTGAAATAAGTACTGGTGGGACAACCTAGGATTTGAACCCTTCTTGGTAGTAAAAAAGAGTGTGGATGTAACCAACTCCCCTATATATATATAATCTTCATGAGCTTTGAATCATAATCTTCTTGGTGATATTATCTTGCTTTTACTACTAACTAAGCTTGTCACATGATTTTGAAAACTATTATTATCTTTTGAAAGGACAATAGTCTTCTATGAGCTATACTAGGGTTTTGAGGATGGGAATGCTAGGGTTTTGAATATCAACATGGTCCCAAACCCTAACGGACCAATGCACAACATTAGCATCTCAAGGGAATGCATGCGATAATGGCTCCTCTCAATCGGTTGTGCAGGTTTGTGCTGAGAATGGTCCACAAGGTAATCTTCATTCTCTTGATGTAATTCTTCCATTGCCTGATATTGATTTTGCATATCACTGTTTCGAATCATTCACCCTTGTCAGGTATTTCGTTGGGCGCATACATAATGAGTCTTTCCTTAGGACCTTTGATTTTGCATATCACTGTTTAGAATCATTCACCTTTGTCAGTTATTTCGTTGGGTGCATCTGTAATGAGTCTTCCCTTAGGACCTGGGTTAACACAGCTTGGACTCCTTACGGATTCCAACTAACGATGGTTCAAAACCTTACAAAGGAGTTTTTTTGTTTTGCTTTGCGAAAACATCCCACACTAAGGCAATTTACGAGCATGACCCTTAGTACATGAGAAGCTCTCTACTTGTTTTTTCTCTTTGGACCCATGATTTTTCTATTTTTGAGGAAAGATCTACCAAAGTCCCTGTGTGGGTGGAATTCCCAGGACTCCTTCTACCTCTGTGGCCCTTTCTCAGTCGCATAGCAACCCCTCTAGGGCGTGTCATTTTTGTGGAGGCAAACACATTTTTCATGCATGCGCTAAAAAATGTGTTTGCGTTGAAAGTGATATTTCTCGAGATTTCAAGGAGACTATTGACATACAGGTTGATGACACTATGCTATCCCAGCGGATCCTCTACATTAATTTTCTCAACACATGATTTCAGTGCCAATCCTCAGCACATAAGATCAGAGATTGTCCCTTGATGTCACATAACAAGGACAAGCAGAACCCCACCACACCAAGTGTGCCCACTCAATATTAGGAGGATGGTTGGACAACGGTGGGAGGGCATAAAAATGTATGTTTGGCTGCTTCCAAAGGTACATAGTCCAAGTCGGCACATGTTTCAAAGTTGATAGAAAAAGAGTATGAAAAGGAAAAAGTTGGTCCCCAGTTGAAACTGCCAACAATGAGGCTCCTCAGTCTCAACAGATTTATACCCCAAAGGTTGCAATAGGGGTTGCTTTCCAATCTGCCCAATCGACCAGTCCTTGAGTACATTCCCCTCAACTAGTGCAAGGTGCTTCCACAGCCTGAGAAGGGGATCTGCAGAAGAAGATGTTACTCTAGATAAGAAACTTCATATGATCAGTGTTCAGTTGGGTAGTTATGTTCCTAATTCATACAACTACATTGTGTTGGAGTATCTTGGCGACAGTGAGGATATATCGTTGGATGTAGAGCCATCATCGATGGAATTGGTGGTTCCTACGGAGAAAGCAAAATCTAAAGATCCCTCCCTTTCTATGCGGTTTCGACGTTCTCGTAGTCCTTGACAAGGGAAAGAAGATGAAGATAGTCTACCCGAAAAGAAGGTTTCACCCATCTGACCCAACAAATCTAACAATAATTCCAACACCTTTGAGGCATTGGATTTGAATAGACACAGGATGACGAAGCAATAAGTCTACTTGGTGCCTAGAGTTACATTTTTACAATTTAGGGTTTTTTTACTCTAGTTTATTTTTCTATGCTTAGTTATGTTTTTTTTTACCCTTTTAGGCGCTGGTTCTAGTTTTGATCGTATGGATGGCTTTGCACCTCGAGTTGTAATATTTCCAACTCATTTTTGTTGTAACCTCTTTTATTTTAATTGAATATAATTGTTGGTTCCAATAAAAAACTATTATTAAAATAATAATAATAATAAAATATATTATGAAGTAAATAAAGTTATTATTATAATTATTTTGATACATAGGAGAATCGATTACATCCCATTCATTTTTTACTACCAACCTAGGTTCAAATATTTGAGTTGCCCCCTATAACCTCTATGTCATCTCATTGTTAATGACCTTGTGTGAGGGGGACCACCGGTGGCTTGGGATTGGTATCATCATCATTGAGCTGACACACACTCAGGGGATTCAAGTCAGAATATTACCTTTACCCCATACATGCTTACCTCCAAGGTTTGAACCTAGGTATCCTCTTAGTAAGCACTAGAACTTACCAATCCACCCAACCCTTGGAATTGAATAAAGTTATTTCTAATATTAATTTATATCTAGGTCCGAGGTGTAGACTAATTGGTTCATCCAAACCCCATAAGGAGGGCGGAGGTCCAAGGTTCAAATCTCGGGCCTCGTCGAACTGAACGCTTGTCCCTTTCCTAGTGCTTTTAGCAGCGTAAAAGGTTTAAAATGATTGTGGTATGGAAGTTATAGGGGTGGACTGCGTAAAGATCTGTGTGGCGACTTTCGGGGCGAACAATGTAGAATACTATGGCGGCCATAAAAGCTGGACAACTTACTCAAATTCATGGTGGCTACCGATTCCACCATGCTATTATATATATATATATATATATATATATATATATATATATATATATATATATATATATATAAATTTATATCTTTAACAATGTTTAAGGTAAAATTGGAAGTGAATGTAAGTTAGGAGCAAATACAAAGTAGGAACCAAAGTGTGAGAACTACTTCTTGTTTAAGATCTTAGGAAAAACTTAAAACTATTATTAAAATTAAAAAAATATCATTGAAGTAAATAAAGTTATTTCTAATATTAATTTATACCTTTAACAATGTTAAAGGTAAAATTGGAAGTGAATGTAAGCTAAGAGCAAATATGAAGTAGGAATAAAAATGTGAGCACTACTTCTTGTTTAAGATCTTAGGAAAAACTTAAAACTAAAACATTTATGTGATTAAAATCTAGGTAACATGACAAAAAAGTTATTTTTGAAAGTCCGTACGGGAAGTAAGGATGTCCTAGTTGGAAGTATGAATGATCTAATAAGTGATAAGAGGAAGAGTGAATCTAAAACATGCCCTATCTAGGTAACATGTATTACACCAAAAGTAATTTTCGAGTATGAGATGGTCGAGCATAATATAATGGTTCTAAAAACCAGAGGGTTAATAAGTAAGTTCCATGGATATTGGACAGGTTTTTTTGAGATTTAAAATTGGATCAAGTGGAAGTGGGGATTGAATTTAAATTACTCCACAAATTTTCTTTCAAAAGGATTTTTTCTCATTATCTTCTCTAGTTTAGAAATAAGGGATAACATAACAAATGGAGGCCCTTGGTTTAGGGGCAATGATACTTTATATTTAAGACCATGGAGTGAGAATTTCTCACTAGAGACAAAGACTATTAAAATATTTTCGATGTGGATAGACTTTTTGGACTTTATTATCAACTCATCAATAAGGAGGTTTTGAAGAATATTGGCAATACTCTAGGCAATTTCATCTAGAAATGACCAATTGCTAAGGAGATAAGGCATGATATATACACTCGAAAATGTGTTACTATGGATATTTCAAAACCTTTACCATAATCTATTAAGATTAAATTTAAATCAAGAGAATAAATCAATAAGTGGACTATGAAAACATTGCATTCTAATGATGCAAATATCATGAAATTGTACACATGGCAAGAGATGGTTAAGTGAAAATGATAAAGAAAGAGATGGAAATTTTTGATCATGAGGTAACCTTCAATATGAAGCAAAAATATTATATCAAAGGAGAAGCTAGGTCAAATCAAAGATTTTCCACTCCTAAGAAAGTGGCAAGAAAACCCCTTGCATCATCAAATGACACAAGCCAATATAGTTCACTTGAATTGACACAAGGGATGAGGAAGTACAATGCACAAGTTCAAATACCAAAGGAGGTAAATGTGTGAAGGAAGACGAGGAGGAAAATTTTAAAGCAAAGGAATATGAAGAGCCAAATCTTTAAGCAAATGAGGAGGAGGTCAAGGTTAATTTAGGTAAATCATCTTCATTTTCCTCAAATAGCATAAGATCTTCTCCTTGTAATAAAAATAAAATTAGTACAAAGTGTATTCATTACACTTTAGGGTTTCAAGAGCAACACAACAAAGAAAATCATATGGAGGATATTCAAGGAAATTTAGGGTTTCTAGGGTAGCATAAGAAAGTAATGACTATGGAGGATCATCCATGCAATTTAGGGTTTTTGGGGTAACATAAAGAAGAAAGTATTTATGAGGTTATTCCTTGCATTTTAGATTCTTTAGGGCAACATAAATCTTTAGAAGATAAGTCTCATTATGAAAAATATGGAAAAATAGAAGATATTGATGAAGATGAGAGTGTTGGGGGAATGGAAAAAGAAAAGGAAGGCCATAAAAGCATGAACAAATAGAAAAAGAAACACAAAGGGATATCCATTTAGTAAGACAAATAAAAATATTATAGGTGTTAACAAGAAGTGGGGCTAAGTCCATTAATAAAAAAGAAGTGATGTTGATAAAATGATATCTTGGATTATTACGAATATGAATAAGACCCCTAAAAAAAGAGTTATTACGGTTTTAATAAGATGTTATTATCCTAAGTTTATTTTAATACAAAAAATAGATTTAAGTAGTGAGGAACGTAAGGGTGCTTTTAAAATGATTTGGAAGATGGGTGATTGTTGAACAATTTCTTCTAGAGGAGTTTTAGTTGGTATTGCAACAATATAGGACAAACACAAATGGGATGGATAATTGTTAGAAGCAAAAATTAATTAGGTTGTTAGACTATTTTGTAGGAAAGAGGAAAACATCAAAGTTGGGGTTATAAATATATATACTCCAACTATAGTTGCTCCTCATGAAAGATGTTGGAAGAACCTAAGCACGTTTTTGTTAAACACAATGATAATTCGTAATTATGATCTATAAATTCTTGGGGGTGATTTCAACACTATTCTATGTCCTTTGAAAAAGAAGGATGATACTCTAGGATGGTTTAAATCAATGGAAGGTTTTGCTTTATTTGTTAATTCAAATGGCCTTTAGGATGTTAGTCCTTCAAGTTTTCAATATACAAGGGATAATAGAAACATTAGGCACACTCATATAGAAGAAATATTGGAGAGATTCTTGTTATCCAACATACGAATACAAACAAAGTATTACAATCTCTTTTGATATTTTATTGCAAGCAAGATCAGACCACAAACCCATTCTTTTGACTTGTGATTTATCCAATAATGGTCATCCAAATCTATTTCATTTCTAGTCTATGTACCTCTAAGACCCCAATTTCTTCTAGATAATTATGTTAGGATGCAATGAAGCAAATGTTGAAGGATCATATATGTACATGTTTGTTTAAAAGATGAAAAATTCAAAGGAGTAAATGAATATTTGGAATGCTAAATCATTTGGTAACATTTTAAAAAAAGAAGAAATAAATAAAATCCAAGCTAAATTTTTTACAAGAGATAGTATAAACTAATGGAATGGATTAAGATTCTTTTGTGAGAAAAAATATATTTTTGATTATCATAATGCATTGAAAAAGGATTCATCATATTGGTTCCAAAATTTTAGGGAGAAATGGCTTAAGGAAGGAGATAGAAATACAAAATTTTCATGCTACAACAAAAACAATGTTTTATTTTCATCACATCAAAATATTTTAACTCCAAATGGAAGAAATATTGAGGAAGAAGAAGATATAAGGAAGGAAGCAATTAATTATTTCAAAAATATTTTGTTAGATACTAGGCAAGATAAGGAGGCACAAGATAAGCTTTTGTAAAATATTTCATAATTTATCACATAGGGACAAAATTAAAGCTTGATTAAGAAGATATCTATGGAAGAGCTGTATAAAGTAGTTTCCTCTTTCCATCCTAACAAGGCATCTGGCCTCAATGGATTTTATACAAATTTCTTTCCATTTTTTTGGGATTTATTAAAAAGTGATATGTTAGTTGTAGTTGAAGAGGACTAGAAAAGGAAAGCTATAATAAGTGAGGTCAATGCAACTTTTATTAGGTTGGTTTCCAAGAAATATGAGACAAAATATTTTTGATAATTTTCATCCATTAAGCCTTTGTATTACGAATTATAAGTTCATTTAAAAAATTATGGCAAACAAGTTGAAAGGAATTCTAAATTTTGTTATATTAGAGAAACGAGGTGGTTTTGTTCTTAGTAGATAAATTTTTAATGGTGTAATAATTGCACAGGAGGCCATACATTCTCTTCATTCCATGAAAAAACTAGGTATGCTTATGAAAATAGATATGAACAAAGCATATGATAGGCTTTCTTGGAATTTTCTACATGGTATTATTAAAAAGTTTAGTTTTGATTATAGTTGGTGTGAATGGATTAAATATTGTTATAATGCTACAAAATATTTTATTTTAATCAATGGTTCTCCTATAAGTTACTTTAAGCCATTTTGTGGACTCCACCAAGGTGACCCACTACCTTCTTATCTATTCATTATTCTTGTGGAGGCATTAGAGATAGCTTTATCAAAGGTAAAAATGGAAGGAAAAATCAAAGGTATTTAGGTTGTAAAATATGGTCCCTTTGAATCTCATATCCAATTTGTTGATGATACTTTCCTTTTGGGCCATCCCTCAGTCAACGAGACCATGGGTTTTAAATCAATATTATTATGCTATTAGAAGGCTAGTGGATAATTTATTAGTACTATAAAATCCAAGAAATTTTTCACTAAAACTACCCTAGGTTTACAAAAAATTATTATGGATATTTAATTTTTTAAAATTGAAAAAATTCCATCAACCTACTTAGGTATTCCTTTATCTCAAAAAGGAAATAAAAAGGAACTTTGGACCTCTTGTTTAGGTAGAATGAAAGCTTGTTTGAAATTTTGGAAAGGTAAGTTCTTAACCATGATGAGAAGGTTATAACTCATAAAGGCTACATTACAATCCATTCCTATTAATATGATGTCACTTTCATGATTTATAGTGGGTATAGCATTAGAAATTAATAAAATAGACATTCTTCGGAAAGGATGCAAGGAAAAATTAGGTTTCCTCTTTGTAAGTGGGATAGGGTTTGCTAAGGAAATAATATTGGATGAGAAATATTGTAAAATTGTAGACATATGAGTTTGGTCTTAGGAGCAAAGCTTGGGTGGAGATCATTCAAATATCAAGGAAAGAATCAAACAAAAATATTACTTCAAAATATATAGGTTCTCTTAATGTGATGAAATTATTTAAGAAAAGAACCTATCAAAAATATCGTCAACATGGAACTTTATATAAAATAATTTACTATTGATGAAGAAACATATCAAATGGTTAGTCAATGAGGAGAGTTATGCAAATTTTTGGTTTGATTTTTGGTTAATTCCTAAATATTTTTCTTGGAAGAATGTTTGGTAAGTAGAGGCACTTCCTAAGGCCTAAATATTCCTTTGATTAGTAGTTCAAAGATACAAGAAAGATGATAGTATCACAATGACACTGAGAGGGGGGAGTGAATCAGTGTGGCTCTTTAAAACTTAAAAACTTCAACTCTTAAAGCCAAAACAATGAAAGCTTAAAACCACATAAAGCAAATATAACAAGAGAGCATCACACAACACAAGATGTAACGAGGTTCACCGGTTTTGGCTACTCCTCAAAAATGACTGCTTGGACTCCCATCCAAATCTAGCCTTTGCAAAGCAACAACTTTACAATCAATTTACCAGCACCAACTAGAAGGAGCACCAACCCATGATTTATCTGCACCAAAAAGGAGCACCAACAGAAAGGAGCACCAACCCCTAATTTATCTGCACCAATAGAAAGGAGCACCAACCCCTAATTTATCAGCACCAACTAGAAGGAGCACCAACCCCTAATTTATCTGCACCAATAGAAAGGAGCACCAACCCCTGATTTACCAGCACCAACTGGAAGGAGCACCAACCCTTGATTTACCAGCACCAACTGGAAGGAGCACCAACCCCTGATGCCAAGCACCAACTTGGAATTTTGTTCTGAAACTTGAAGATTGACATAAAGATGCCTTCACTTTTACAAGACCCTGACTGGTCTATTGCTTTCTCAACATTTCCCACTCTTCACACAACACACACTGTGCTTGCTCAGCTCCAGTGCACTCTCCTCGTGCTTCACATACCACACACCTCTCTCGCTCTCCTCTTGCTCTCTTCACAAGATTAAATCCGCCTCGCATTAATCCCAAGCGCTTTCACTCTATTTTAGTGTAACATTAATTCTCTATGCAGACCTCCTTTTATAACAAGGTTCTGAATCTATTTTTAACTTCCATATTTACGCATGCAACCCATAACTGCCCCTATAACTGTTGTTCTAACTTTTGTTCACAGTTCTTATTTTAGCTGCATGATATTTCTTCTATAACTGTGCCTGTAACTGCACTTGTAACTGTCGTACCGACTTTCGTTAACTCTTCTTATTTTAGCTACATGATTTTCTTCTATAACGGCACCTGTAACTGTCGTATCGACTTCTTTTGTAACTACACCTGTAACTGTCGTACCGACTTTAGTTAACTATCACATATCTTCTTTCAACTGGGTTATTTTCTTAGCATGCACCAAAATGACTTATCACAAAATCGTGACACTTCTACCTCTTTGTCCTCTTCTCGGACTTGTACCCATGAAAACACATGTCGCGATATCGCGACACTTTTGCCTTCTTACTTTCTCTCTCCTCCTTAAGTCGCGAAAATGCGACATGTCGCGATATCGCGACACTTTTTCTCCTTGCACTTTCTCTTTGCCTTCGGGTCGTGAAAACCCGACATGTCACGATATCGTGACACTTTTTCTCCTTGCGCTTCCTCTTTGCCTTTGGGTCACGAAAACCCAACATGTCGCGATATCACGACACTTTTTCTCCTTGCGCTTCCTCTTTGCCTTCGGGTCATGAAAACCCGACATGTCGCGATATCGCGACACTTTTTCTCCTTAGCTCTTTCTCTTGTCATATGTCATGAAATCGTGACACATTTTTCTCTCTCCTCTTTCTCTTCGCTTTGGACCACGAAAATGAAACATGTCGCGAAATCACGACATCTTTTTCTCTCTCCTCTTTCTCTTCGCTTTGGACCGTGAAAATGAAACATGTCACGAAATTGCGACATCTTTTTCTCTCTCCTCTTTCTCTTCGCTTTGGACCGCGAAAATGAAACATGTCACGAAATCGCGACACCTTTTTCTCTCTCCTCTTTCTCTTCGCTTTGGACCGCGAAAATGAAACATGTCGCGAAATCGCGACACCTTTTTCTCTCTCTTTTTCTCTTCGCTTTGGACCGCAAAAATGAAACATGTCGCAAAATCACGACACCTTTTTCTCTCTCCTCTTTCTCTTCACTTTGGACCGCGAAAATGAAACATGTCGCGAAATCGCGACACCTTTTTCTCTCGGACTCTCTCTCCTGCAACATGTCGCGAATTCGCGACACTTTTTCTTTCGAAACTCTCTCTTGCATTATGTTGCGAAATCATGACACTTTTTCTTTCGGACTCTCTCTCCTGCAACATGTCGCGAAATCGTGACACTTTTTCGTCCGTACAACCTTCCTTGCAATATGTCATGAAATCGCGACACTTTTTTATCCGTACAACCTTCCTTGCAATATGTCACGAAATCGCGACACTTTTTCGTCCGTACAACCTTCCTTGCAATATGTCGCGAAATCGCAACACTTTTTCGTCCGTACAACCTTCCTTGCAATATGTCACGAAATCGTGACACTTTTTCTACTTGCCTTTTTCTCTTCCAACATGTCGCGATATCGTGACAGTTTTTCTTTCTTGTGCTTTCTCTCCAAACATGTCGCGATATCGCGATAGTTTTTCTTTCTTCTCAACATGTCGCGATATCGCAACAATTTTTCTTTCTTGCGCTTTCTCTTCAAACATGTCACGATATCGTGATAGTTTTTCTCTCTCCTCAACATGTCGCGATATCGCGACAATTTTTCTCTCTCCTCAACATGTGATATCACGATAGTTTTTCTTTCTTCTCCACATGTCGCGATATCGCGACACTTTTCTTACTTGTATTTTTCTTTGATCTTTTGCATATGGGCCACTTCGGTCTTCTTGGAAAATATGTAGCAACCTGTAACAACTTCACCCAATCATCAAAGACACCCTCATAAGCATATAACTTCACTGAACATACTCTGAGTATCCTCTGCACTCCAGTCCACTGCATCAACCGATCTGTCTGACTATGTTGACAACAATGACAATACTATTGCTGCAACTTGCTCTAACTCCTGTATACTTCATCAACTGATCTGTCTGACTGCCTGTACACTTTATCAACTGATCTGTCTGACTGTGTTGACAACAATGACAATACTTTTGCTGTAACTTGCTCAACAATCTCCCCATTTGGAATTGTTGGCAACACTCATGCAATCTCCTGTAATTCCTGTAATTCTTCTCCCCCTTTGACAATAATACCAAAGGGCTGCTGCAGACTCCCCCTGAGTCCATGCACAACATTCTCAAGCACAAGTTATTACAATTAGCAATACCAATTGTTAGTAAAAATTACAAACATGAGCAAAAAGATAATCAAATATATAAATGCTCCCCCTGAGAGTGTGGTCCCTCACTTAGATTTATCTTCAACTGTGTTGGCTGCTGGATCTCTATCCATTGAGACTCTGTCCTTTGTACCCTATCAATAGGCTCACACATAATCTATCCAATCTTATAGAATCATAAAGAGAATTGTTAGAGACTCAATATGTTCTATACTTAATGCTAAATCAATATATCAACTAAATCTCATAGAAGCATAAAGAGAATTGTTAGAGACTCAATATGTTCTATACTCAAATCCCAATCTCAACTCAAATCAATAATAGCTTATTTTATGGAACTTGAACAACCACATGCATCCAATCACTTGACTAGGCTCAATCAACTCTACTCAAGCTTCCCATTTAAAACCGCTGATTTCTCATTTGTAAAAAAATTGTCATCACACTTGTACCCGCTTTTGTCCAACACTGTACCGACACTGCAATTTTACTGCCAACTCTGTGCAAGCATTAAACTCTGTACCACAACACCAACCAAATCCCCCATTTTTTTTTATTTTCAACTTGGTCCATGTTTTCTACAGTCACCACTGGTCACATCTTACTTTCAACTGTTCGAATCAGGAGACAACATTTTGTCACACACTTCACGGCCAACTATAGTGCACCTTACTCAAACTCATACGACTGGACCTCGGATAGGTAAGATTCACAAAGAAAAGTTGCTCATCTTGATGAGCTAAATCAGACTTCAATATTTTTCAACACAACGTCATAATAGATCTGACAATCTTCCCATCAATGTGAAGTTCAAATACACACTATTTTTATCAAAACACATATATGTTGGTGCAGTTCAATGTCTCTGGTTTCTAACGACTGCCATGAATGTTTTCATTGCCTGTGCAGGTATTGACAGTGGACCATTACCTTTAGCATTGGAACCTCAATCTACACGCAGTCATCACCACTCAACATTCTACTTCTTGATAGGACATATGTCAGGACTACTCAATGTCTTAGGTGAACGTTCTTCACGCGATTCCAGGGAGCATTTCTCCTTGCTGCGATCAAGGGATTCCTTGAGAAATATCTCACATTCCTCAAATAATGCAAGACTTTCTTAGGTGCATAGGCATCTTGTCCTCCTTGGCGCTTCACCACCTGGGCACTATTCTCTCAACGTCTCTGCCTTGCATGTGCCACTTGGCACTCTTGACGAACTGGGTGCTAGTGCTACTGTTTGCTTTGACTCTGGCATCTCTTTGATCATGGCTACTTCTTTAGAGAAAATTAATGCTCTCTTATACCAAACGATGTGTTGTATTTTTGGTTAATAAATGCATGCCTTCCTAGCTACTGCATCGAAAACCTAGTTGTTCACCATGTTGTTCTGCTGAAGCACATCAGTTTGACACTATCTCCACAAACATCTACATGAACTGAAACATATTTTGACAACTATAAGATAACTCCTTGACTACTTTCCTTTCATCCTCAGATAACCACACAAATACATAGGAGCATTAATATAAAACTTTAACATTGCTCCCCCTGAGGATGTGCTACCTAGAGCTGCTTAGTGCAATAGAGGAGTAGTCTCCTTCAGTCCAAGGAGACACAATTTCTTCTCTTCTTTATTTCTCCAGTCTTTCTTGAACTTAGGCTGAAGGTTTTCAACTGCATCCCTATTTTGAACCTTTTCATAAATTTGAACATTTCTCTTGGGTGGTTGTCTCTTGTACATCCTTGATGGATGATTATTTTCCTTTATTTGATGCACATGATTTCTTCCTTGTCTGTGTTGCATTCTTTGCATTTGATGAAATCTACTGTCTTGCCTTAGATTAGATACAAACATGCTTGGACAAAACCTTGCTATGTGCCCATGACCATTACATTGAAAATATTGCACATGGTGTTCAACCGGAATAACAAATGTATTTCTACCAGCATAACTCTTTGATCTATTATTCAATCCACAATAAATTGCCTTATGACCATAATGGTTGCATCTAAAAAAATAGTCATTAAAAGCATTATTATGAATAGAGTGAGAGTGATAGAACCTATTTTGTTGTGGTTGCTTTGCTATAGATCTCCTTTGAGATTTTCTTCCTTTTGAAGATTCAGCTTCAAGCTTTTCTTGCTTTGATCCTTCAGTAGTGGACTTCTTCTTCTCTACAGACTTAGAAGATGAAGGTTGTTCATCTTCACATCCAAGACCAAGCTTAACCATTGGGCTTCTTTGTTGCCTTATCATTTTATCTAGAAACTCTGTGCTCTTCTCAAATTTGAGATTTGTATTGGCCTCTTCTAGTTGTTTCCTCAATGAAATAATCTCCTCTTCTTGTTTGTAGCAGATAATCTCTTTCTCATTGATTTGTGACCTGAGAGTTTCTTTAGTCCTTTTGGACTCTTCTACTTGCAGCTTTAGATCACTAATAACTTTGTTATATTCCTCTTCATGTTTGCTACATACATCACCTTTATCATCCAGCTGTGACTTCAAGGCTTCTTCTATTTTCTTGGCTTTATGAATTTGCAAGAAGAGATCTTCAATCTCATCCCCATATTCTTCCAAATTCTTGGGCAGTATTCTGTTCTTTTTCTTTTCTTTATTCAACTCTTCAAGTGCAGCGATCAACTCACCTTCTAGATCTACTTCAAGCTCAAGATTTTCATCACATACTTCATAATTCACTCCTATATTTTCTAGTTTAATTTTCTCTTCCACAGGAACTGAAACTGACTGAGATGCCTTATTGGACGAGGATCTATTCTTCTTACCCATTGCGTACTAATCCAAGATCAACCCTAGCTAATTTAGCCTAAAAAGAGAAACTGGATTTGATACCAATTGATAGTCTCACAATGACACTGAGAGGGGGGGTGAATCAGTGTGGCTCTTTAAAACTTAAAAACTTCAACTCTTAAAGCCAAAACAATGAAAGCTTAAAACCACATAAAGCAAATATAACAAGAGAGCATCACACAACACAAGATGTAACGAGGTTCACCAGTTTTGGCTACTCCTCAAAAATGACTTCTTGGACTCCCATCCAAATCTAGCCTTTGCAAAGCAACAACTTTACAATAAATTTAGCAGCACCAACTAGAAGGATCACCAACCCCTGATTTATCTGCACCAACAGAAAGGAGCACCAACCCCTAATTTATCTGCACCAACAGAAAGGAGCACCAACCCCTAATTTATCTGTACCAACAGAAAGGAGCGCCAAACCCTAATTTATCTGCACCAATAGAAAGGAGCACCAACCCCTGATTTACAAGAACCAAATGGAAGGAGCACCAACCCCTGATTTACCAGCACCAACTAGAAGGAGCACCAACCCCTGATGCCAAGCACCAAATTGGACTTCTATTCTGAAACTTGAAGATTGACATAAAGATGCCTTCACTTTTACAAGACCCTGACTGGTCTATTGCTTTCTCAACATTTCTCACTCTTCACACAACACACACTGTGCTTGCTCAGCTCCAGTGCACTCTCCTTGTGCTTCACATACCGCACACCTCTCTCGCTCTCCTCTTGCTCTCTTCACAAGATTAAATTTGCCTCACATTAATCCCAAGCACTTTCACTCTATTTCAGTGTAACATTAATTATCTACATAGACCTCCTTTTATAACAAGGTTCTAACTCTATTTTTAACTTCCATATTTATGCATGCAACCCGTAACTGCCCCTGTAACTGTCGTTCTGACTTTTGTTCACTGTTCTTATTTTAGCTGCATGATATTTCTTCTGTAATTGTGCCTGTAACTGCACCTGTAACTGTCGTACCGACTTTCGTTAACTCTTCTTATTTTAGCTGCATGATTTTCTTTTGTAACGACACCTATAATTGTCATATCGAATTCTTCTATAACTGCACTTGTAACTGCACCTGTAACTGTCGCATCGACTTCAGTTAATTGTCACATATCTTCTTTCAGCTGGGTTCTTTTCTTAGCTCATGCCAAAATGACCTGTCATGAAATCGTGACACTTCTGCCTCTTTGTCCTCTTCTCGGACTTGTACCCACGAAAACACAACATGTCGCGATATCGTGACACTTCTGCCTTCTTACTTTCTCTCTCCTCCTTAAGTCGCGAAAATGCGACATGTCGCGATATCGTGACACTTTTTCTCCTTGCGCTTTCTCTTTGCCTTCGGGTCGCGAAAACCCGACATGTCGCGATATCAAGAAACTTTTTCTCCTTACGCTTCCTCTTTGCCTTCGGGTCACGAAAACCCGACATGTCACGATATCGCGACACTTTTTCTCCTTGCGCTTCCTCTTTGCCTTCGGGTCGTGAAAACCCGACATGTCGCGATATCGTGACACTTTTTCTCCTTAGCTCTTTCTCTTGTCATATGTCGCGAAATTGCGACACCTTTTTCTCTCTCCTCTTTCTCTTTGCTTTGGACCGTGAAAATGAAACATGTCACGAAATCATGACATCTTTTTCTCTCTCCTCTTTCTCTTCGCTTTGGACTGCAAAAATGAAACATGTCACGAAATCGCGACATCTTTTTCTCTCTCCTCTTTCTCTTCGCTTTGGACCGCGAAAATGAAACATGTCACGAAATCACGACACCTTTTTCTCTTCGCTTTGGACCGCGAAAATGAAACATGTCATGAAATCGTGACACCTTTTTCTCTCTCATTTTTCTCTTCGCTTTGGACCGCAAAAATGAAACATGTCACGAAATCGCGACACCTTTTTCTCTCTCCTCTTTCTCTTCGCTTTGGACCGCAAAAATGAAACATGTCACAAAATCGTGACACCTTTTTCTCTGGACTCTCTCTCCTGCAACATGTCGCGAATTCGTGACACTTTTTCTTTTGGACTCTCTCTCCTGCATTATGTCGCAAAATTGTGACACTTTTTCTTTCAGACTCTCTCTCCTGCAACATGTCACAAAATCACGACACTTTTTCGTCCGTACAACCTTCCTTGCAATATGTCATGAAATCGCGACACTTTTTCGTCCGTACAACCTTCCTTGCAATATGTCACGAAATCGCGACACTTTTTCGTTCATACAACCTTCCTTGCAATATGTCGCAAAATCGCGACACTTTTTCGTTCATACAACCTTCCTTGCAATATGTCGCGAAATCGCGACACTTTTTCTACTTGCCTTTTTCTCTTCCAACATGTCACGATATCACGATAGTTTTTCTTTCTTGTGCTTTCTCTCCAAACATGTCGCGATATCGTGATAGTTTTTCTTTCTTCTCAACATGTTGCGATATCGTGACAGTTTTTCTTTCTTGTGCTTTCTCTTCAAACATGTCACGATATCGTGATAGTTTTTCTCTCTCCTCAACATGTCGCGATATCGTGACAATTTTTCTCTCTCCTCAACATGTCGCGATATCGCGACAGTTTTTCTCTCTTCTCCACATGTCGCGATATCGTGACACTTTTCTTACTTGTATTTTTCTTTGATCTTTTGCATATGGGCCACTTCGGTCTTCTTGGAAAATATGCAGCAACCTGTAACAACTTCACCCAATCATCAAAGACACCCTCATAAGCATATAACTTCACTGAACATACTCTGAGTATCCTCTGCACTCCAGTCCACTGCATCAACCGATCTGTCTGACTGTGTTGACAACAATGACAATACTGTTGTTGCAACTTGCTCTAACTCCTGTATACTTCATCAACTGATCTGTCTGACTGCCTATACACTTTATCAACTGATCTGTCTAACTGTGTTGACAACAATGACAATACTTTTGCTGCAACTTGCTCAACAAAAGAGTCTTAAAAAAAGAGGATATCATAGAGCTTTCATATATGCCTTATATGAGAAAGAATTAGAAACATCATAATATTTACTTATTGATTGTCTCTTTCCTCACACCATTTGGGGTTAATTTTTAAAAAATATAAAAAAATATTGGGTAGCTCCATCAACATTGAAAGGGTTGATGAAATTTTTGACTAATTATTTCAAAGCTAAAGCATTATGTATTATGTGGAGGATTGACCTTACCATTATTTTTTGGAATTTATGGCTTGAAAGGAATAATAAATTTTTTAAAAATAAATCTCAAAATCATGCCCAAGTTTGGAATCATATTGTTGCCTCTCTTGTAGAATGTTTATAGATATGGTGTTTATCATGGGAAGTCTTAAGTGTGGAAAAATAGGTGGTAACAACTTGTTTATAGGATTTGAACATACATTGAAGATTCATTTGTGATAATGACATTAAAAGAGTGAATCTACTTCGATCTAGGGTAAAATAAAATATCTAGAAATTGGCTTTATCAAAAGTAATTTTGATGGTGCATCTAAAGGAAATAAAGAAAAAAATTGTGGAGGTGGGATTTTTTGAAATAATTAAGAAAACATTATCCTCACTTAGAATCATATGGAAATTCAACTAACAACTATGTAGAGGCTAGGTAATTTATTAGAGGGGTTAAAAAGATAATAGGATGGAAATATATTTCAATTGAGGGGGATTCACAAATTATCATTAATGCTATCAACAAAAATGGATGTGGGGATTGGATAAAAAATAATATTATTGCTAATGTTCATCATCTATTATTAGAGGTAATATTTTCTAAATATGAGCATATTTATAGAGAAGGAAATCGGGTAGTAGATAATTTAGCCAATCGCAGTGTTGATCTTCATTTTGGTGAAATTTATTTTTTAGAAGGAAACTAGTCAATTGAGATTTTATCTCTTAATCAAAATGATATTAAGGAGATGGTTGTGGAAACATATAAATTCAAGGAAGTGGAAGAATATATTTGATAGAAAAATAAGTAAAAATATTTGTGATAAAAAGGTATGCTAAATATGGTTTAATTGACCTAACAACGAATGTAATATTTTGGTATTCTAATGGGAGTGGCCCCCAATAGAAGCCATATATAAATTATTTAAAATTTTATTTTTTCTTTTAACATTATTCAAGAATTTACAGTGAAGGTGTGATACAATAAAATTATCAAACATTTCATTAAGACAATTTTGTAGAGTCTAAGAGATCAAAAATAAACTTTTGTAGTGCTCTTGAAAGATATTCCAATGTGAAGTTTGAAAAATTTAGACAATGCTAAATGTTAGTTTCATCTCTCCATTAGGGACTAGGCCTTCATGGATTAAATTCAAAGTTTGGTAGAGGATCATCTCCTTATGAAACTATTAACAATTTTACCATGTAACTTCTTTTAGAGTTAGAGATGGTCGAACAATAGAAGACTAATATCTTTTCACATAGGGTTATGTATAGAATGTTGTTTCATAATTTGTTGATATTCTTTCTACTAAATGATAGATTGAAATTAAATTTCAAAGAAGTATGGTAAAAATACAACTACCTAATTTGAAAAATAAATACCAATACAAAATCATGATCAATGCTTCCTCCCAATTGATTGATTGAAGTCTCCTCTATCATAGGTACTACTTGAAGCTTCATCTATCATAATGAAAGGGAGCATATTAGAATAGGTTTGCATTACTTAGTCATATATTTTATATTTTTAAGGTTATAATATTTATTTGGAATGTACTTTAGTCCTCTCCCCAAAATAGGTTTCCTAAAGGGATTCCTTGAAAGTATGCTCTATTAGGTGTATGCCACTGAGACAAATATGATTTCTCATACTTCTTGATAATGTGTTATCAAACATATATAAATGATCATATTATTATTATTTTTAGAATTATCTTATACCATTTGACATCAATATATACAAACCCCACTTTGAATTCATGTTACAAATAACTTCTCCTATAGAAAAGTTCCCAAAGTATGTTGTAGAACTTGGATTCAACACAAGTCCTAAAAATCAAACAATAATGAAAGACACAGGTTCAAGATTAAAGGAAATTGAAAAAACAAGTGGTATCTTAACATATGCATTCAAGTACTATCTCAATGGGGGTAGATATAGAAGGATATATTGACTTACATTTACATAATGCATGAGGTATTGTCTAATATATTGGACAACATAAAATTTTTATATAGTTGGGGTGTTCTAATGATGGAAGAGCCTCAAAATGCTTTAAGATTGTAATGAAAATCACATGAATAATAACAAAGATAACAGTATATTACATTGTTCAATTTTCATTTCTTGTTTCTTAGTTGAGGATTTCACACTTTAACCTCTTCATAAACTTGATGATTTGTTTCTATCATGAAAGATCACAATTTTTTCTCTTTTTTTTTATAATGCTAATATTTTTTCCTGATTATTGCAAATAAATATTAATTATATATAAAAATATTTAATGAAAAATCTAATTTTTAATATTATATATATAACGTTATCAACTATTTAATTAATTTATAATATTAATTCAACATTTTAAAATAAATCATCAAATGGTATTAGTTCGAACAATTAAATTCTTCAACTTTTAAGGTGGAGACTGACATTCAAGTCTTGCCAAATGATATGCACATAGTTACCAAATTGTTGGAATACCATTATGTGGTCATCACTAATATGAGCGAAGCCCATTTCAATCCCATATAACCCATTGAAGCAATTTTTTTTGAAAAAATAACATACTAATATATTAAAGTTTACAAAAAATTAAAATATATAGTATTTACATGAAAAAATAATATGTTACTTTTAAAAAACTTTAACATCATAGAGTAACAAGTGCCACATAGCAACTACTCCTTATTAATATCAAAAAGTAGTTATGGATTTTGTTGTTAAAAATATAAAATTGAATTAAAATTAAGCAAAAATAAGAAAGTAAAAGTAGTTTCCATTGCTAGGACCCAAAACTTGGTATTTTGGTGAGAACCAACTAAACTCTAGGTATTTATTGTCAAACAAGGGGTGCAACCTATTTCTTAATATCAAGAAAGTGTAGTCCCTATAAGATTGATAAATATATCATTATTACTATTTATTTACAAGTCTCCAAATGATATGCACATAGTTACCAAATTGTTGGAATACCATTATGTGGTCATCACTAATATGAGCGAAGCCCATTTAAATCCTATATAACCCATTGAAGCAATTTTTTTTGAAAAAATAACATACTAATATATTAAAGTTTACAAAAAAATAAAATATATAGTATTTACATGAAAAAATAATAAGTTACTTTTAAAAAACTTTAACATCATATAGTAACAAGTGCCACATAGCAACTACTCCTTATTGATATCAAAAAGTAGTTATGGATTTTGTTGTTAAAAATATAAAATCGTATTAAAATCAAGCAAAAATAAGAAAGTAAAAGTAGTTTCCATTGCTAGGACCCAAAACTTGGTCTTTTGGTGAGAGCCAACTAAACTCCTTATATTTAATGTCAAACAAGGGGTGCAACCTATTTTATCAATATCGAGAAAGTGTAGTCCCTATAAGATTGATAAATATATCATTATTACTATTTATTTACAAGTCTTCAAATGATATGCACATAGTTACCAAATTGTTGGAATACCATTATGTGGTTATCACTAATATAAGCGAAGCCCATTTCAATCCTATATAACCAATTGAAGAAATTTGTTTTGAAAAAATAACATACTAATATGTTAAAGTTTACAAAAAATTAAAATATATAGTATTTACATGAAAAAATAATATGTTACTTTTAAAAAACTTTAACATCATATAGTATCAAGTGCCACATAGCAACTACTATTTATTGATATCAAAAAGTAGTTATGGATTTTGTTGTTAAAAATATAAAATTGAATTAAAATCAAGCAAAAATAAGAAAGTAAAAGTAGTTTCCATTGCTAGGACCCAAAACTTGGTCTTTTGGTGAGAGCCAACTAAACTCCAGGTATTTATTGTCAAACAAGGGGTGCAACATTTTTCTTAATATCGAGAAAGTGTAGTCCCTATAAGATTGATAAATATATCATTATTACTATTTATTTACAAGTCTCCAAATGATATGCACATAGTTACCAAATTTTTGGAATACCATTATGTGGTCATCACTAATATGAGCGAAGCCCATTTAAATCCTATATAACCCATTGAAGCAATTTTATTTGAAAAAATAACATACTAATATATTAAAGTTTACAAAAAATTAGAATATATAGTATTTACATGAAAAAATAATATGTTACTTTTAAAAAACTTCAACATCATATAGTAACAAGTGCCACATAGCAACTACTCCTTATTGATATCAAAAAGTAGTTATGGATTTTGTTGTTAAAAATATAAAATAGAATTAAAATCAAGCAAAAATAAGAAATATAAAAGTAGTTTCCATTGCTAGGATCCAAAACTTGGTCTTTTGGTGAGAGCCAACTAAACTCCAGGTATTTATTGTCAAACAAGGGGTGCAACCTATTTTCTTAAGATCGAGAAAGTGTAGTCCCTCTAAGATTGATAAATATATCATTATTACTATTTATTTACAAGTCTCCCATATTATAAGTTAATTAGATTAATAATATAACTAAAAATTAAAGGGTGAGAAACATATGGATAGGATGTTCTATGGGTAAATACCATGGACCTCAACAATAAATATATACTTATACACGCTCTTTAGCTCACTTAGCAAAATCCCTTGTTTGATACACACGTCATAATGCATATAATTCCTCACAAATGATAACCAACATAGGTATTTGTTTTCTTTTTAAAAGTGCATATGACACACTCCTATAATGATGCAAAATTTGTTGTAAATAGATAGGAACACTTAGGTGTGTGTTAGCATGCTAGCAGGGTCAACCGACAAATAATCACATTATGACCATTAATTATCAAAGAAAAACAAGTTATATGTTCACAATAAAAATTTACCAAAATAAATCATAATAAATTATATATAATAATTAACTTCACTTTTTAAGAGCTTACATGATTGTCTTGCTTGTTTTTTATGAGAAATCTCTTTGTGGTAAATGCTAGTTTGTTTCACCATATTCCAAAAGATAAAGAATCACAACTACTAAACCATATTATAACTATTTGAATATATCCTTCAATTTTACTACTATGAGTGCTAGTTTGTTTCACTATATGTCAAATATAAAATATTATAACTACTAAGCCACGTCTCAAACAATTTGAACAAATCCTTTATTTTCACCATGAATGCTAGTTTGTTTCTCTTTATAGCATAGATAGAAGATTGCATCCACTAAGCAATATCCCAAACTATTTGGATATGTCCTTTAGTTTCATTGTAAATTCTACTTTGTTTCACTGTATGCTAAAGAGGAAAGATTGCAACCACCAAGCCACAACACAAACTATTTGAACAAATCCTTCAAACATAGCATGAAAAAATTCCATATAAAAAGGGTAATATAATATTTAACAAATGTGAATTAATAAACCACATATCAAACTATTGAAGGCATCCTTCACACATAGCATATAAATTCCATATTAAAAAGGTAACATAATATTTTCATGTATGATTAAATAAAATATGCACAACTTCTGCACTTGTAGTTACTACTTTTGATAATAATTTTAAATACTTGGAGACTAGAAAAATTTTCTGCAATCTTTTTTGTTTTTTACTTCTTTTATGTCAATAGTGAATAAAATGATAAATCTGATTTTTAACAACCACTAAACATTAACATAATTGCTACTATATAACTTTAGATTTAATGTTAATATTCAACTTCCAACACAATGATTTTTACATGTCCATGTTTATCAGTATTTTAGGTAGACATCTCAACTACCTGTAATAATTAAAGATATCATAGAGAAAACACATAAACATGTAAAAATTAGCTTCTGTATACTTAGGGAAAATTGCTATCTACTTTCACATAATACCCCAAAAATGTATTGCACTTATATATTTCAACCATAAAAGTAAGATTAAAAATTTGAATCTTACAAAAATAAAAAGGGGAGTGTTGGAGAAATGTTTTGCATCTCTTATATATTGTCACACCATAAGAAATTCCTAAATCCAATTAATATTGTGTACTCTGGCCGATCCACCTCTTTGACTCGGCAAAATATTATCCTAAGACTCTAAACAAATTGAGCATGGTAAGGAAAACCTTGATATGAACCTATAATATGACTATACACTAATGCTCATCAAGATTATAAAAAATGTAATATTAATTTAATCAAGAATCACAAAAATCATCTAAATACTCTATAAGCAAACTGACGCCTGATCCATTGGGTAAATTGTAGTAAGACTTTAAACGTTCAATGAGAAAGAAAACAAAGAAATAAGAAACTGGGTTGATTATGATCATTCAAATAATGTAATAAACATAATTGAAATTCACCAATTAAAGACAATGCTATTCACACATTCAAATTATGTAATATGTAAACATGCAATAAATACACAACTATACCAAAGAATTGCTCCAAGAGGAAGCATGATTGTATTAATATTGAAATATTTTATAATGGGAGTATAGCTTAGAATACCAAGATCTTGTTAGAAATATTGAGTTGTCATTGATGTCAAAGGGTGCATGGTATTCAAGGCAAAAATATTCTTTAAGGATGAGAAGTAGGATGCGAAGTTTACAAGGTTGGACAAAGCAAACAATGGATAATTATTCAAGGTAAGGTATATTTCAAACTAAAGGATTATAATATTTAAATATCATATTTAAATATTATAAATAAGGTTTAAAGGCTTGGGAATTTTTTTTTAATTAAAGGCTTGGGACAAAAAGATTTAAAAAGAAGGGCAGAGGTTTTTCATTAAGGACAAAGGTTGGGACATAAGATTTAAATATTTAAAGTTTTAAAATAATGTTATAATATTTAATTTAAATATCATAACCCAAAGTTTCTTGAAAGGGAAATTTGCGTCAACGTTCATGGAGGTATTATGAGTTGTGAGCAGGTTTGTGTAGAGTTGTGAGCAGATTTTGGAGCATAGTTATGAGTAGATTTATGCAGATTTTTGAGTAGGTTTATACAAATTTATGAGCATGTTTATGTCGAGTTTGAGCAGGTTTATGTAGAGTTGTGAGTAAGTTTTGGAGCAGAGTTGTGAGTAGGTTTGTGAAGATTTGTGAGCAAGTTTTAGAGCAGAGTTGTGAGTAGGTTTTGGAAAAAACTAGTTTAGAGAGGATTAGTGTCTCCTATGGATAGAGGTCCACAAACCAGAGCAAAGTGGATTGGTGTCTCTTATGGATAGAGGTACATAAACCATAGTAGAGGGGATTGGTGTATCATGTAGATAGAGGTCCATGAACCATAATATAGGGGATTTGTGTCTCTTGTGGATAGAGGTCCACAAACCAGAGCTGAGGGGATTGGTATCTCTTGTGGATTGGGGTCCACAAACATTGTAATAGGGAATTGGTTCCCAAGAAATTTGTTGAGAAAATTTATAAGAAATATTTCTCTGTGGATGTTGCCTACATTGGGTGAACCACATTAAATCTATGTCTCTTATGTGTGTGGTGATTTGTGCATTGTTTCATTATTGCAATTGATAATATTGGATAATATTGCATTTGGATTGAAAAGTGAAAAGTTTTATCTTATACTGTTCACCCCCATCTTAGTATAAGCTTGTGTTCTTCAATTGGTATCAAAGCGGGTTCCTTTGTGAAAGCCTAACAACTTGAAGGAATATCTTACAGGAACACACATGGCTCATAAGGAAGGGTTTTCATAAAATAAGAATCCATTGTTTTATGGGACTAACTATGCTTTCTGGAGTGTGAGGATGAAGACTTATTGATGGCACATGGATATGATATATGAAAATCCATTAAGAATGGGTTCACACCACGTACAAATCCTCCTACAGATGCAAGTGGTAAGAAAACATATGAAGATAATGTCAAGGCGATAAATGTAATTTTGAGTGGGTTATGTGAATTAGAGTTTGTGAAAGTCATGCAATGCACTTTAGAAAAAGGAATATGGGATTAGTTATAGAGAACATATGAAGGCGACAACAAGGTCAAAATGGAAAAACTTCAAACACAAGGACAAAGTTTTAAGACTTGAAAATGAAATATTATGAAGATATTGCTATGTATCTACTTCATATTGATGACGTTGTCAACGCCATTCGTGGACTTGGAGAAAATATTGAGGAATCTACTATTTTTTATAAAATATTAATATCACTTCCTATGAGGTATGATGCAAAGGTTTCAACAATAGAAGATAATGAAGATGCTATTATTGTCAAATACCAAGAAGAAAATAATGAAGATGCTCATGTTTTCAAAGACCAAGAATAAGAGAAAGAAGATGCTCTTGTGATTAAAGACCTAGAAAAAGAGAAATATTCAGAAAAGGAAGAGGAAGCCACAGTTGATATGGAAAAGGAACTTGTTGATCTTGAAGAGTTGAAAAATGAGAACTTAAGATTGAAGGCTCAAGTAAATGAGGATGAAGAAACAAAGATAAATCTTCTACAAGATATCATTGAATTAAAAGTTTAGATTGAATAGGCAAGGAAATTTTAAGAAGGTATGGTTGAACAGTTAAAAGCAAAAGAGCTAGAATGTGTAAGACTAGGACATGAAGCTGACATTCTAAGGAAGGGACTTGAAAAAATAATAATAAGATATATCAGTTTAGGAAAAGCTCAAAATATTTGGATGATATTATCAAAACACAAAGATATCCATTTATGATGCTCGGACTTGGCTTTGAAGAAGGTCAAGAAGTAAAAAAAGAGGAGTCAAGTTCAAAAGAAATAGAAGCATCAAATAAGGTATTTGAAGAAGAGCCTAAGACCTATGTTAATGTGTTAAGAAATGGAAACATCAAAGAGAAAGAAAAGAATGCACAATAAAGGAGCAAGGACCAAAAATTAAAGAAAGAACCATGAGATCATATCCTCCAAGGCAATTGTTACTCATGTAATCATATTGGTCATAAAGCTATACATTGTAGGGCTCATGGTAAGAATGATTATGGCTTCACTAAGAGAAATTTTAAGTCATTTACACCTTTCAAGGACTACAATATCATGTGTTTCAATTGCAATAATTTTGGGCATAAAGCTAAATGGTGTAGAACATAGTTTCTAGAACTTCTAAAGACAAGCAAGAAAAAGGATGCTCAAAATGTTCAAAGAGGTATGACTTCAAAAGTTTGGAGAAAAAAAATTCAAAAAGAAGAAGAGCATTATAAATTGGAAGTAGGTTCACTTCCATTCCATAATTGATCACCTCAAGAAGAGGAGGTGGTGAGGGGGCCGTGGTAAGTGTCTTATTTTTTAGCTCTAAGGAGCCCTTTGCCATTGATGTCAAAGGGGGAGAATTCAATGAGGAGGAACAACTTGTTAGGGGGAGCAGATTTGGAATCCAATTGCAATAGAAGAATTTTTTTTGTAGGGTTGCCATCAATGACAAAGGAAGAGATTGTTAGAAATATTGAGTTGTCATTGATGTCAAAGAGTGCATGGTATTCAAGGAAAAAATATTCTTCAAGGATGAGAAGTTTACAAGGTTGGACAAAGTAAACAATGGAAAATTATTCAAGGCAAGGTATATCTCAAAGTAAAGGATTATAATATTTAAATATTATAAAGAGAAGGTTTAAAGGCTTGGGATAAAAATATTTAATTAAAGGCTTGGGACAAAAATATTTAAAAAGAAGGGCAGAGGTTTTTAAATAAGGACAAAGGTTGGGACATAAGATTTAAATATTTAAAGTTTTAAAAGAATGTTATAATATTTAATTTAAATATTATAACCCAAAGTTTCTTGAAAAGGAAATTGGTGCCAACGTTCATGGAGGTATTATAAAGTTTTTGAAACAAATAAATATGGTCTGACCTCTTAGGACGCTACATGAAAGAGTATAAATATCAGATTGAAGTTCATGCTACAAATGTTTTTTTATGAGAAATCATTCGCTATTGTTCGTTGTCCCTTTGAGAGAGTGAGTTCACTACCGTTCGTTGCCCTTTTAGAGAGTGAGTTCATTGCTATTCATTGCCCCTTTGAGATAGTGAGTTCATTTTCATTCATTGCCCTTTGAGAGAGTGAGTTTACTACCATTCATTGTGTCTTTTTGCCACCGTTCATCAGATCCTTTGCTATATTTATGAGAGCTTCTTATTATCGTTTATGAAAGACACTTGTTGTGTATAAGGAGAGAAGAATTGAGATGACAAAGCATAGATTGAAGTAAAATTTATTGGATATCGAAAGCAATATAAAAGGTTTTGAAGATAGCAGATGAAGTACCCGGTTATCTAGTGCATCAACGAATTGGATAGTCAAAAGGCTAAGGAAAGCAAGTTTTGAAAGCACCAACTAGTGAGGATAGTGCAAATGATTGAAAGAAAACATTACGTTGCATCACATGCAGTAAAAATAAGAAGAACATAGTGGGTGATAAGATGAACGACAATTGTTATGGTGGTGAGCAATCAAGCAAGCAAAAGAAGATATTTACAATTGTATTTTACCTGCTGGATCAGTGAAGCTGAAGATAGAACCACCATGAACTGCATTTGCGCATAAGAGGTTTAAAGTTTTAGATTGATCGAGTTGAGGAGCTGATTACATTTTTGAGGTACGATTATGTTTGATGTTGGACAACAAGTTTGGAAAGGCTATGCAAAACGTTGATCTAGGTGACACTTGTTAATTGAAGACAAGAAGGACAATGTAGGTATAATAATGTTTGATTGTTTACATTGATGAAGGCACTTTATATCATAGGTGGTAAAGTATTCTACTCAATGGATAGTGTATCCAGAGTGGCTTGCTTTGCATTGATAAGGTTTGAAGTAGAGAGACCCAAGTTCGAGTCTCATGCATGAATTTCCTTTTGTAAGAAGTGGCAATAAATATTTTGAAAGAGGAAGTTTCACTTTGATGTTGGTAGCCAATAAGGTACAAAGAGATAATTTCTTTTGTGACATTATTGTTGACTTTATAGAGTGGGAGGCATAAGTAGATATTTTATTTTAAAATATTTACCATGTGTGACTATTTACAAAGATAGTAATTAGGCAAAATGGAAGTATTTTAATATTGAAGTTGTAGAAAGGCAAAAATAAAATTTTATATGAGAGTTGTTAAAAGAAATTGATAATATTGTTGTGAAAATTTGGAGGCATTTTATAATATTGTTGGTAATTTTACACTTTGTCACATTGGGGTTTTTGTTAGAGCATTTTTTTTGTAATATGGTAGTATTTATTTTGAATCAATTTCATATGTTACTTTTTTTTTTATGTATTCAGTATTCAGTATTGAGTGTTTTAAGGGAAAACAAATGTAAAAATTTATTTGGGTTTCAAACTATTGTTTTTGAAGTGCACTTCTCTCATTTTGCATAAATTGCTATATTCAATCTGAATCAACATCTTTGAACCTATACACTTTGCAAAAATAAAGAAAGGAAGATCAAACTGAAAGATGCAAGGGACTAAAGAATTCAAAAGTTCCCAGGAAAATGGAATGTGGAGGTGCATTCACCCCCAGGGAGGGGTGAAAGTGTTTTTCGCATCTCTGTGGGGTGAACGTCTTACGAAAGGAATATAAAATTATGCGCTCTGCCTTCTCAAAATGATTTCGGTGATAAGGAACGTTCACCCAAAGGATGGGGTGAAAGCTCCGTTCACCCCTCCTTGGGATGAATGTAATAGGTAGAGGAGAGCACGACAAAGTGTAGTCATGTTCACCTTAGTTGAGGGGTGAACATCCTGTTCACCCCTCCCATGGGCGAATGCACCCCAAAGGCAAAATAGAATCGCGTTCGCCCCTCCCAGGGGTGAACGCACCCCAAAGGATAAAATAAAAATGTGTTCACTCTCTCATGCATAAACGTGCCTCAAAATTAAATGTGATCATGTTTTACCTAGTCAAAGGATGAACATACCAATCGCCCCTCCCATGGGCAAATGCACTCTTAGAGGAGAATCACACGAGTGCACTGAATAATAGAATATTGGGTGAATACAATTTTGGGTAGAAAGGGTGAATGCAATTATGAAGATAAAGTCATCCAATTATGAAGTTTTACCACAATCCATAGTCAAGATTTCAAGGACCCCTGAAGTAGGTTATTACAAGAATTAAATGATGTTGGCAGTGAGTAACTTAAATTGTGAATCCCAAGTGAAGAAAAAAGCCATATAAGAAGCATAGGAAGATTTTCATGATTTCCACGGCATGAGTATGTTTTAAAGGTATTAGATGTCTCTTAATTTTCTATGCACCGACGCTTGAAATACTAATTTTTTGGGAACGTTCCCTCGAAAGAATGATCGCTGTTCCAAAAGGATCGATTTTCAATATTTTCAAGGAGTAATTTCCTCACTTTTGTTCCTAATCTATGATCATTTTGTTCTCATGTATATTTAATGAAAGAGGCAAAATCCTCTATAAATACTAATCAAATTTCCATTGTAAAGGAGGTAGAACATTATGTGAGAAAACTTCTTAAGTTCTCTGCATCAATAGAAAAGACTTGGCTTTTAAAATTTACAAAAATTCTTGTGTGCAATTTCTTTCTATTTTTAAGCATTTTTGTTTATGCTCATGTTCCTGTTGTTAAGTTTAAAATTCTATTTCTGGATTTAAAAAATTGTTGGTGAGTGAGTAAGTTTTGGAATGCAATTTGAAGGTTGTCTCTGCAAAGGCATGAGTGAAATTCTACTGCCTTCCTCCTGTTACATCTTTGTTACAAAACTTGGTGGAATTCTTGCTACTAGTATGCCCCAAATCCTACACTCTGGCCTATGGCTATATTTCCCTTTCTTCCTGTTATTTCCAATTTATTTCCTACAAATCTAGTCTTAAATCAATGTTAGGAGTTATTTTGGGAGCCAACCCTCTCTAGATATTGGCACGAGGGATATTTCTTTCCTTCGACCTTTCAATATTGGTCGTATATAGGGCGCACAAACAAAGTTTTGTTGATTAGGCAGATATTTGACCAATAGTTTTTGGCACGCTTGGTGGGACCTCAAAAGTTTCACTTCCAACAGTATTAAGGTTTGATGTTCACCTTCATTTTGTATAGTTATAACATCTAGCGACTCAATTACACTTAGAAATCTCCAAATGTGAGTACGACGAAAGCTGCGTCTCATGAATATGAGACCTAAGGCTACAAATCTAAATCATCAAATTGAGTTCTACGGACTTGATATTCAAAGGCTAGAGGAACATCCTCAATTAGCCACTTTATGTTGTATATCTTAATTACCTCATACATCCCATATATCATCTACCACATCATCATGACTAGTCGATGTCTTCTCTACTCCTACAAGCCCAGTTAGAATTGCTACTAGTGTTCCTCAAGCTCCACCCCACACACCACCCCACATGGCTTAGAATCCTCCACCACAATAGCCACAACTACCTAGATAGTTCCTAGCCTGGAACAAATTCGGGACCTTGAACTTACAAGCACAAAATCTAGTGCCTCAAGTAGCTTTGAAGGCTTTTCTGACCTATGATGGTACTGGTAAAAAGACCTATGAGCATATTCAAGATGTAGCTTCTTTGGCTACGATCCATGGAATTATAGATGAAGACATGGTGGTAAAGTTGATGGTATTATCATTGAGAGGGAGATTGTTATACTGGTACAGGTCGTTGCAACCTAGTACTATTACCTCATGGGATCAGTTGGTGGAGTTGTTGATTAAAATTTTTCATGAACAAGTTGACCCATTTTCCTTGTTGCACTAGTTTATAACAATTCAAAGACATCCACAGGAGGAAATAGTTGATTTCAACACTAGGTTCGCTCAAAGTTAGAAAAGAGTTCCTGATGGTTTGCGACCCACACATGAGCAAGATGCATTCTACTACCTCATGATGTTTAACACTGAAATTGGTATGGCCATGCAAAAAGCCAACGTGACTACATTACCAAACCTATACACTCAGGAAAAGAAGGCCGAATCTAACCTAATTCCCATATCTAGGCTTCCCTCAATAATGATTATGCCCATCCTCCTTGACCTCCCATAGTATTTGTATTCCAAAACATTTTCACAGCCCATGCATTCCATGTATCCAGTTTCCTCATGGAGATCAAGCCCATATCATATGGCTCTGATCCCTATACCACAATGTTTAGCTCCAAGTTTTCCATAGTTGCCCACTCAATCAGTACCCCAGCTACTGTCACCCATTTCTTTTCTAGCATTATCGATGCCACTGATTCCATTACTATTGCCCACGCCGCTAGCACCTCTACCTTTGCTAGTGCTCCCCTCATCATTCAATCCTGATCCTTTCATAGCATTGTTGCAAGAGGTGAAATATAACAATTCAATCTTAAGGACGATTTCAAATGATCTTATGAGGGTGATAAAGAAGCAAGCTAAGGCTGAATTATGGTCAAGGAGGTTTCAAACACCACCAATTACCTGAGAGCAAGCATCTGCTAGTAGAGACCCTAAGAAAATCATAATAGTGTTATCAAATGAGGAGACCAGCGTAATAGAAAAGGCATACTGGTGTTTAACATGCAATGATACTCATGGAGAAGAAACCTGCATGGTGCACATGAATTATGTGAAAATGCTAGCAGAGATTTTGGCTGGTGGACAAGTCAATATGATTAGGTAAGTTGATCATAATTTTATGATGCCATATTTGGAGCTAGTTTTGGTTCTTACGAGATCTAGGAAAAAGCCAATAACTATAGAACTAGCTGAGCTCGAACCTTTGAAGGTACCTATAGAGCGAAATGTGCAATATGAAAAAGTGTAACCTTTAGTGAGAGTGCCTAGTGTAAAGACTAAGGAGCGGTATTCTATCAATTTGAAAGATTTACTGCTTAAGCAAGCTCAAGAAAAGGCCCAAACTAAGGCATCAACTTTGCAACCCGTAATAGCTGCTCAAACACAAAATGAAACAAAAGAGTAGGCCAAGGAGAGAATCAAGTACCTATCATTGAAAAAGATACAAAGATTAGAGGCTACTCAGCAATATAATGACAAGTACGAACGAGCTACGAAAGAGAAGGTTATGACCGCCTCAAATTGTAATACTGTGGAAGAAATTAAGAAGATACTTGTAAAAGTAAGTTTGTATGATGCACTACAATTTTTGGAGCAAGTTGACCTGCTGCAAGAATATTTGAAGACTGCTAAAGATCAAAATAAAAGTCCTTCCCAAACAATCTTGGTGTAAGCGTTGCTAAATTTGGCGATAGGAAAGAATAGACCAAACCCATTTTATTTGTCACTAAGAATGGAGGGGTGGATCATACATAATTGTATGATTGATTTTAGTGTTGTGACTACTGTCATGCCAAAGGTGGTATGTGAAGTGATGGGTATGGAATATACAAGGAGTAGCCTAGGAGTGTTGCATCTAGATGGAAATCTGGTCAAGACAGTGGGAGTGATCAAAGACATTCCCATTATTCTTCACAATATACCATAAATCACGGTTATCTAGGAAGTGGTAGTGGTTGAACTGGAGCCATACTTTAGCATGTGTCTCTCAAGGGAGTTCACAGCCAAGCTAGGAGGATATATTTCCTTAGATTACTTGCATTTGGAGGTACCATTAAAAGGAAATAGGATTCACATTCACAATGAAAATCCATCACCTTTTCACATTGAAAAGTTGGAAGAGGAAGAAGAAGCTCCACGTGTAGTTAATATGATGACTAAAGAGCTAGAAGAAGTTGAATTAATGGAAGAAGTGCTTGGAGATCTTCATATTGAAGATGATTTTCCCCTCATAGATTTTAATGCTATTATTGGAACATACATTGGTTGTTATACAATAACCAAGCCAAAGCAAATTGAAGAAGAAGTCCTTTATTCCCTGAAACCTAACACGGATCAGTTATGGAAGCTGTATTTTGATGGTACTAGATGCAAGAATGGCGTAGGATCTGGTTTCATGTTGATCTCTCCCACAGGGTTATATAAGACTTATTCTTATAGTTTGACATGGAGTTGCACAAATAATGTAGCTGAATATGAAGCATTGTACCTTGGACTGAAGAAGACTAAAATTTTTGGCATCAAGCAGTTGCAAATTTTTGCTGACTCTGAAATTATTGTTAATAAGATTACTAATAAGTGTGTATCAAAGGAGAATTATCTAAAAGCTTATCACAATAGAGTGTGGGATCTATTTTAATCCTTCACAGCTATAAAATTCAGGCAATTTCGCAGGAATAGAACAAACACACAAATATTCTAACATCTCTTGGTGTGAATTATTCTCCCATAGAGCAAGTAGTCAGAAATCCCAAGACTGTCAGGGTGATCTATAGACCTTCAATTCCAAATAAGAATCTTCATTGGTAAGTATTCAAAAATTATGAACACATAGTCAATTTTTGCTTAGAGAAGCTGCTAGCGCAAATGATAGAATGCTTACTGAGGAAGAGAAAGAAGGTATGATCCAATTGAAGAACAATCATATTACCAGAGGTTTGAATTTGCTGGAGAGTTTGTTTGATCAGAATGATAGGTTTGAAAAGAATAAGATCAAAGTGGATGCGAAAGAGTATAAATAATTGCAGTTAAAACTTGAAAAGATCATCAAAATAAAAACTGATTGTGTGCCTGAGGAATTGGAAGATATTAACTTATGCTATGAGTACCTAGACATTGTAGCATGGAGCTATCAATATTTAAAGGGATATAACAAGAACGTGATCCAACATACCATTGAGCTACAGGAGGGGGTGAGACCTTTTCGAAAAAAGTAGTTCCCTGTCAATCCCAAGATCGAAGTGCTTATGAAGGCAAAATTGTTGAAGATGTTGGAGGTAAATATAATCTATCCAATCAAGCACTCAATATGGGTGGAAAACTTGGTTCCAGTGTGGAAGAAGAACAAAGACATTTGGTTATATGTTGACTTTCACAACTTGAACTAGGTATCATTAAAGGATCATTACCCTCTGTAGCAAATTGATCAAATACTTCATGTGGTAGCTGACACACAAAGATTCTCATTGCTAGATGGTTTCTCTGGATATAATAAAAACTATGTGAAAGATGAAGACCAACATAAAATAGCCTTGACCACCAAATTGGGCACATTCGCTTACCAATGGATACCATTTGGACTCTCAAATACCGGTGCTACTTTTTAGAGGGCCATGGACATTGCTTTGTATGAGTTATTGAACATAATTATTGTGATATATATTGATGATATGATGGTGTTTTCATATCACAGAGAAGACCATGTAGCTCATTTGAGGTAGGTGTTCGAGAAGTGCCGTGAATTCAAGATTTCTATTAATCCCAAGAAGGCAATATTTGTTGTTAAAGAAGGGAAGTTTTTGGGCCATATGATCTCTCAAGAAGGATTGGCAATTGACCCTGCAAGAGCTAAAGCCCTAATGAAGTTACCATTGCTTGCTAACAAAAAGGACCTGCAATCCTTCTTTGGTCAAATAAATTTCATTCATAAATTTATTGTTGAGTTTGCTCAAAATGTGAAGCCCATGACGAAACTCTTGAAGAAAGAAACCGAGTTTAAATGGATAGAGGTCAAAATATAAGACTTTTAGAAAATTAAAGAATGGATCACACAAGCTCTGGTTTTAATTAATCCTGAGTATTCAAACTATTTCATTCTCTATGCAGTGTGTGAGCAAGAGAGTTATGCTATAGTATTAACATAGAAGCAAGAGGATGGAGAAGAGAAGCCAATTGTCTTCTTGAGCCAAGTTATTGTGCCACATCAAGAGAAGTATAACTTTATTGAGAAACATGTCTATGCAATAATGAAATCATTGAAGAAGTTTGAACACTTTGTTTACCAAAGCAAAACTGTGATTTATGTGATACATCTTGATGTTCGAAATTTTATACTCTAAGGAGAACTAGGTGATAAAAGGGTAGGCCGGGTCTCAAAAATTCAAGAATATGATGTGGACATCCGACCAACAAAGATAGTTTGTGAGCAAGATTTATGCTAGGAATTAGCTAAAAATGCTGCTTCTGAATCATTGGATGCGGTGCATGGAGGAGACATTGGCAAAAGCATTTTTGTAAACCATACTGTAAGTAATCGAGACTGAAAAAAAGAGCAGATTGACTATTTTACTTTTGGGAAATGTCCATCTCGCATTGATGCTTCACAACGTTAGATATTCAAGCTGCAAGTGCTCAAATACGTTCTATTGCCAAATGGACTGTTTCACAAGAACATTGACAGAGTTATTCTCAGATGTGTGGAGTATGAAAAGGATAATATATTGGAGGAATTTCATTTTGGGTTATCAAGTGGTCACTATGCAGGCAGGCCTATGGCCTTAAAAATTATTTGAGCAGATTATTTTTGGCCTACTCTATTCACGGATGCCCATAAAGCGAGTCAACATTGTGATAGCTATCAATGATACATTGGAAGAATTAGAAAATGAGCTTTGCCTTTGCACCCAATTCAAGTGGAAGCACCTTTTCAGTAGTGGGATCTTGACTTCATTGGAGTTATTGATCCACATTGTTCTGCAAAACACAATTATATCTTAATGAAAAATGACTATTTCACTAGATGAGTGAAAGCTATTCCTGTCAAGAAGGTAGATCAAGCAAACTGTTATCTCTTTTCTAGAAGAGATCATTACTCATTTTGGCATCCTAGAATCAATTGTAACTGATAATGGAACTCCATTCATTTGGGCTAAAATCATGGAGTTTGCAAGAAAATATGGCATTTATCTCAAGATATCATCTAATTATTACCCACAAGGGAATGGGTTGGCCGAATCTACCAATAAAAATTTACTATGAATTTTAAAAAGGACGATGGGCAGTAATAAAATAAGATGACACTTGTTGTTGAACCAAATGCTTTGGGCGGATCATATCTCAATGAAGAAATATATCAAAACTTCTCCATATACCTTAGTCTATGGGAAATAAGCCATTATCACCACCCAAATTGAGTTGTTAGTTCTCCAAAAATTGCATCTTTTTCAAGATGAAGATGAAGAATATGATCCTATGAGTGCTAGGTTGGCACAATTGTTGTCGTTTGAAGAGGATAGGGAGCATTCTTATCAAGTGTTTACCGATCACACCAAAGAAATGCATAAGTGGTTTGGGGAAAAAATTACTGAACATAGTTTTCAGGTGGGAGACTTGGTTCTAAAATGAAACGAGAAAAAGGCTAAGCCAGGGAAACACCATAAGTTTGATGCTATTTGGGAAGGCCCTTTCCAAATTTTTGTGGTAAATTCAGCAAACGTCTATCACCTTTGTGATATGGAGGGTTGCAAACTTCCTATACTGATAAATGGTATTTAAAGCAGCGTAGAAAGACAACGTACCTATATGATGCAAATAAAAGTAGATACAGATGCTAAGTCCTACGAATGCGAAGAGCAATGCATGAAGGGAATGATGTATAAACAAGATGTGAGAAAAATGAAAGTGGGGCCTCTTTTATTAACATTGCTTTTAATATGATTACAATACGTCCCCCATTTAGGGCTCAAAATTTTTGATATAGTTTGTTACATCAATGGATGCCCGAAAGAACCAGTTTGGACGGTACGCTTCCAGGGTCTTCCACGTGCCCACATTCGAAGAGGGCGGGCCAAACATTGTCGTCACTTGTGTCCACATGTTCATCATTCCTTGCTACCCCTCTAGTATTCCTGGTAGTGAGATCCTCAGCACAGAGAGACAACAAATTGTTAATAGCAAATGTGTATCCAAAAAGGCATGCAATCCCCAAGGCCTCCAGTGGGCGCTTGTGGGATATCAATGATGTGACTAATAAATGGATTATAGAATGACATATAGATGTAAAGGAAAACTTCTAGGATTGGTATCACCTAATTTTGCATCGAAGCGGCGTCGAACGGCCCCGTTATGCGCGTTTGCCTATCGAGGGCCTCTCCAAGGTGAGCGCTCCAATGTCCTACCTACGCTTACTTGAATCACCTGAAACACATGAGTTAGGCATTATATGTGATTTTAAGACTACCCAGACGCTTAGAATCTGCCTATACTGCCCATATTTTCCTATATGTGAAAGAGGCACCCTACGAGCTAGTTAACACATAAAATGATAAAACTATAGTCAAATCATGTCAGAATGCAATGAAAGTTTAAAAAAGGCATTAGGATTTCATATGGTACATATATAAAAAAATAATAGTAAGGAAATCATGCACATATTTCTAATCGCTCTAGGGTGGGATGCTGGGGACTGTCACAAAACTTGCAAAAGGTGACCTTACAAATGTCCTGTCCAAAGGCCTCCAAAACTCCTACAAACTTGTGGTTAGGCTAAAAACGACATTTTAAGATGACCCAGAAGGTCAGATTTGGCATATTATGCCCAGGTTACCCTATATCCAAAAGTGCTCCCTGTAGGTTAGTATACGCATAAAGTGACAAAAACAGGTCAGAAAGCAATAAAACTTGGACAACAACATAAGTACATGAAATGTAAAAGCATGCAAAAATAATAGTAGAAAAACTATGCACATATTTCTAATCACTTCAGGGTGGGGCAATTAGGACTGCAGCAGTTTGGGGGGTGCCTGGGGGCAGGACACCCACCGTTTAGCGCTGATTTTGGGGTGGGATTGTGGCTGATTTCTTGGGTTTTGGATCTGGATTGCGTTCCTAGTGTTCACCCGATAACCTCTCTTCCAAAAGATAAATTAGGGATGTAGGAAGCACAAAGAGGAATGGGGGTACAATTTGGCAGCACTTTGTTGCTCCAAATGCTCCAACTCTATTCTCCTTTTGGTGTGAGGAGTCTCACCTTTTTATAGAACTAAGGGTCTCCTTTGAATGCACATGCAAGGGCACCACTTGGCTCACCATGCCTTTTTGAGGGAGAGAAGATTACTCCTTGATTTAGAGCCTCCATGATCAGGGCATGCTTGAATGAAGTCTCTGTTTGATTTAAAATCATTCCTCGCAATTGCATGCCATGAAAGCGAAGTTGGGTGGCGGATCTGAGCTGCCATTTGTCAAGGCTTGAATTTTTTCTAGTCAAACCTGCTAATCATCCCACCCTAGAGTGATTGCTGCTAATCATCTCGGGGTGGGATGAATATGATTCTAATCATCCCAGGGTGGGACGAATAGGGAGCCAAGTGCTTAAAAGGTACAAAATTGAACTTTGACCTTCAAAAACTGATTTGGGAGTGGTTAGGACCACTGTTTAACCTCTAGAGGCTACCCTAGGGGGTATGTATACCACTTAGATTAGTGCTTGTAGTCACATAATCGGATTGGTGCTGTTTTGGTGTCTACAGATGCCCCTTTTTGGGATGCGCTATGTGTGGCACAGTGCTGAGCAAAAAAATAGATGACTAAAGCACTTAATGATTAGGGTTTCTTAGTAACCTAACCAACTTTTGATGCCCCAAGTATGGAAAGGGGCATGCATTCTTGAATCCTTGCTTCTGACGAGCTAAGGATCTTAACTCAAGTGTAACCTTTTTCAGTGAGGTGTACTTGATCTTGGACATTGTTCAGACATGAATAGGCAAAGGGCGCAACATTTTGTCTAAGGAACCTTTTCTTCATGCTTATCGAATGCCAAGTGTTTGTTTAGATTGTGTTTATTGCCTGTTTGCTATCCCAAGAAGGAGCGCGATTTTATTTATCAATGATTCTCTGAATGCATGCCATTTCCTTGATTGGGTGTATATTTGTTGATTGGTGGCTGAGTGTGACTACCCCATCAAGCGACGAATCGATGAGGGAATGACAAAAAATGAGAAAAGCGATGAGTCGCTTGACCCAAGATGACGTTTGTTAGGGTGCCTATAGTTGTTTTTCATTGAATGCTTAGTACAGTTTTCCAACCATCGAACCTGTTTTTGGTGGGTTTTGACCCTTTTTGCGATGTCGATTGGGGTAGAAATTATCGAAAATCCTCCTTCCCGTGGAGTAGTCCAGCTATGCTAGCCTTCTTAGGGAGTAGGATAGTGATCATTTGTGACCCCGACAGTGGTTTTTCATGCCATGAATGTCAGGTGTAGAGGCACATTTGTTTGGCATATTTATTGCTATTTTTGGTGCATTTTTTGGATGCAGTTTTTGTTGCTTTATTTCTTGCTCTGTAATCGTCCTAGGGTGGGACAAGCGCCAACTAGAGCGCTTGTCCTAGGGTGGAATGATTACATGCCTAACAGCATATAAAGGACCAAAACTAGGTTTTGGTATCATTTGCAACAATTTTTTCTTGATGATTTGGAGCAGTGAGGAGGAGGAGTGCGAGTGTGCATAGCGAAGCGCTACAAAAATTTCATAGACATCATGAGTGCGAGAACTGGATCTTCAAGTGGAGGAGCCAAGGCAAGACCGGTATGATGTTCCTTCTCCCTGCCTGCTATTCGTTTGTGTTTTTTTTTTTATGAAGTTAAAAACGTACATATACAAAATGTTTGTTCGCTTTATTTTGTTGTTGTTTTTGCCATATTAAGGTTGTAACCCTAATATATTATTTTTATATTTTGTTTTGTTTTACGTTAATATTAAGGTTGAAACCCTAATATTAAGTTTTATATTTTTGTATTGTTTTGCGTTAATATTAAGGTTGAAACCCTAATATTAAGTTTTATATTTTTGTATTGTTTTTTGCTCACATTAAGGTTGAAACCCTAGTATTGTTTGTTGATTGTATAGTTTTATTTGAATGATCGGTACTTTTGCTGTACAGTTTTATTTTAATGCACTTCTCATGCTGTACTTTTGCTATACAATTGTAAATTGCAGTCTGTATTTCTACTATACAGTGTTATTTTAATGTTTTTGTTTATATTAAGGTTGAAACCCTAATATGTTTTTTTGTTTTATTGTGTTGTTTCAGGTTGTGAAGAGTCGATATCGCTAGCCGACTATTTTATTTGATGCTCGGGATGCCTTGATAGTTGTGGATTAGGAGTGGCTTGATGCCCTTGGGCTCAAGCAAGTGATGCATCTGGAGCCTATGGTGGGGGATCAAGAATATTTGACTGCCCTGATCAATCTGTGGGATCCTCACACCAATACTTTTCATCTCCCAACAGGGGAGATGACTATTATTCTAGAGGACGTGTATTGGATTCTATGGATTTTGATAGATGGATTGCCTATCTTGATGACCCACCATGACCAGCGATGGGCAATATTGACATAATGTTTTGGTCTGGCGATGGAGATGGGGGTGGATATGGCTGTGGAGAGGGCAGAGGCTGACTAATGGAAGGGCGGTATTCTAGTGCAGTGGTGGCTGGAGAAGGGCATGTTAGGATTGAGGCATGCTTTGATCATGACCCTTATCTCCAATATGCTACCTCCTGAATCCTCAGGTGTGAGGTTTCCTTGGAACCTACTTGAGTTGGTTTTCTCATTGGTAGAGTGTCCTACATTAGCTCCACTTATTATGAGATGGGGTCAGATGTTACTGGCTATATTGTACGATGAGCTGTATGAGGTCTGCTACTGAAAGTGAAAGGGGATCGGGTGCAACTATATTTTGTAGTGCTAGGGGTGGTAGCACATAGCTGTGGAGTGGCCGTAGGGTTTGCCTTGGACCACCCGATGTGAAATGGTGGATCGAGAAATCAACTATGTCAATTTATGGTGGAGGTCAGAGGAGCATGGATAGATTCAACAATGAGTACGTGACTTCGATCACTATACTAATGCCTTCTCTCATCTAGCACCAGGGTAGGTGTTTTGGTGGTCGTACCAAGATTGTACAGCCTGGCCTAAGGCTAGAGAGTGGCTATGGCATGTGCGTAGGGGTAGATGTCTGATTGGGTGACACAGGACAGAGTAGGAGTACTTCCCATATGTTCGGGTGATGCGACAGTTTGGGGTACACTAGGGATTTCCTAGTGATCCCTTGATATATCAACATTGTGATGACGAGAGGACTCTAGTCTAGCCTACCATTGAGCAGTTGGGTGAGGAGTCCAATGCAGTTATTGATGTACCCAACATGGACGATGTCGGGGTGACTACAGACTATGATCGGTGGTGGATTATGCGACAGTGGCAGAGTGAGGGGCCTCTAGGGGGCATGGATACTACAGCCATGGGAGGTGGGGGTGTAGAGGCATCGATGGAGGGTTTTGGGGCTCTGCTTTATGATGTTGACATGGTGGAGGTTGATGACTTCATCGATGATGGATACAATTTAGGAGTTTCAGAGTAGCCAAATATATAGGATGTCTCAAAGAAATGGGTGCTGGAGCAGCAGACCGTCCTGGAGGTGCCCATGCCTCAGGCTATCTTAGGGGATGTGGAGGTTGAGCTTCATGCTGAGATAGCACGATTAGAGGGTCTCCTACGAAGATAGGAGGAGGAGCATAGAGATGCTTTTGTGGAGATAATGTAGGAGAGGGATCTCTTGCAGGCTCAGTTGGCACAACGGGATAGTGCATTGGCTGTGTATCACCGATGAGATATAGAGTGGGATTAGTACCAGGTAGAGTTAGAGACGGAGGTTGTTCGTCTTGGTGGACAGTTGCCTATGCTTGATGGAGGTGGGTCGTCACATCGTACGAGAGGTAGTGAGACTGAGCAGTCTGCATCATTTCATCTTAGGTGGCTAGGTGAGGATAGTGTTGGTGGGTAGGGTACGAGGGCTGGCAGTAGCCATCCTGAGAGGTCCCATAGGACCCATGCTACTAGGGGTAGTACCAGTCACACTGATCCTGCGTGATCATGGTGGCTAGAGGATCTTCTTATTATAGCCTAAGGGCATTTTGACTAGATATATATACATGACTCTTTTTTGGTTTGATTAGATGCTTGTCATGGTTTATTGTTCTTTATGCATGTTTATTTATGTTGATGTATGCATATGCTATTATTACTGCGGATGATGTTAGCTATATGATATGGATGTATGCATATGGAATGGATGGAATGATTTTTTGGTATACCAGTGGTGGCACCATAGACTGTACAAGATTTACTGGCTTGCTGTACTATGTGAGTGCTTTATGAAATAACTTTGCATTTGTAATTTTTGTGTTGTATTTTTTGATGGTGATGTAAATAATGAAATGTACAAAAATTGTTTTTAGAATGTGGTTAAGGTTTTTCTGAGACTTAGATGCTTTAACTAAATAGTCAAGACTGTACATTATCTTACAAGACTTTCGAACAAGGTATGAATTTAGACTTGAGTTTGACCAAGTTATTTCACATCCCTGTGTGTGTGATTGAGTTCGTTGATGTGGTATTCATAAGGATACCACCAGTGCTAGGTAGGTTGTCCACCAAACCTGTACTGAGGATCACCTAATTAGCTCCACTAACTCCTTTGTTGCATTTAGTAAGATTAATCTACGGTGTAATCTAGGATACCATAAGCTAGCTCATCCACATGCAAACATTGATCTGTACATATGCCCAACAACTAATGTGACAAATATATCATCATGCAGGAGGTTTGCCACCAGTGCCGGTAGGCTATCCACCAAACCGGGCTGAGGATCACCTCATGACATTTCGAATGCTGAGAGTTCCAGGGATTCAAGTTTGACTCCCTTATTTTCTTCAATTTTATTGGGATACTTGCTCTCATATATAGTGATAAAAATCACTGTTTATTTTTCTTTTGTTTTTGAGCAAGGGATTTGAATTTTGGGTGATGGGGATCACTATTTATTGTGCTTTTTGATGTGTGCATTTTGAGGGTTTTGATGTCAAACTTTGGAGTTTGTACTTTGACTTTTGCAATTTTTTGATGTTTGCAACCTTCTGATAAATTGGGATTTTTGATAGTGGTAAGAACCACTGTTTATTTTGGGGAATTGGGTAGGGAAGATGCTTGTCCTTTTGCCAACTCTTAGCATTCTTGGGGTCATTCGCACAGGGGGATGAGCAAGATAACCATTTCACTGATGGTAACCTAGTCTGCTATGCAGGTTTCATCTTTCGTTCACACAACTTGGGAATTTTTATGTGTTTTAAGCTTGTGTTGGGATGCTATTTAACAAGGCGTGATCCAAGTAAAACTCTACCTTGTAAAAATTGATCTGAATTTGTACAACATTTGGCTTGAAATCTAAAGACAACTGAATGACGAAAACCCTAAAGACATTAAAAGACAACTGACTATGATATGGCAAAAATACGAATGGCATTATTCTTGTTGTATCATTTACAAAATGGATAAATAAGAAAATGATGGCATTGCAGAGTAATTATAGTCTATGGTGCATTTGACATGTATGACCAACAAATATGCAATGTACGTATGCGATGCCTAATGTAGTTCTTTTTGTGTTTTGATTTTTAAGATTATGCATGAAAGTGAGATGTAATTTTTTTGTTATTTTTGATTATCTGTTGTTTTTTGAATATTCGTTTTTGACCAAGCGATTGTGGGAAATCTTGGAGCTTTTGGCTTGACCAAAGGGATTATAGATACCTTTGGGGTATTTTTGGTGACCAAGCGGTGGTGAGAATCCTTGGAGCTTTTAGCTGGACCAAAGGGATTATGGATACCTTTGGGGCGTTTTAGGCTGACCAAGCGATTACGAGAATCCTTAGGGCTTTTGGTTTGACCAAAGGAATTATAGATACCTTTCGGGCATTTTAGGTTGACCAAACAATTATGGGAACCCTTGGGGCTTTTGGTTTGACCAAAGGGATTATAGATACCTTTGGGATATTTTAGGTTGACCAAGCGATTATGGGAATCCTTGGGGCTTTTGGTTTGACCAAAGGAATTATAGATACCTTTGGGGCATTTTAGGTTGACCAAGCGATTATGGGAACCCTTGGGGATTTTTGTTTGACCAAAGGGATTATAGATACCTTTGGGGTGTTTTAGGTTGACCAAGCGATTATGGGAACCCTTGGAGCTTTTGGCTTGAACAAAGGGATTATAGATACCTTTGGGGCGTTTTGGGTGACCAAGCGATGGCGATAACCCTTGGGGCTTTTGGTTTGACCAAAGGGATTATGGATACCTTTGGGGCATTTTAGGTTGACCAAGCGATTACGAGAATCCTTGGGGCTTTTGGTTTGACAAAAGGAATTATAGATACCTTTGGGGCATTTTAGGTTGACCAAGAGATTATGGGAATCCTTGGGGCTTTTGGTTTGACCAAAGGGATTATAGATACCTTTGGGGCATTTTAGGTTGACCAAGTGATTATGGGAACCCTTGGGGCTTTTGGTTTGACCAAAGGAATTATAGATACCTTTGGGGCATTTTAGGTTGACCAAGCAATTATGGGAACCCTTGGGGATTTTGGTTTGACCAAAGAGATTATAGATACCTTTGGGGCATTTTAGGTTGACCAAGCGATTATGGGAACCCTTGGGGCTTTTGGTTTGACCAAAGGAATTATAGATACCTTTGGGGCATTTGGTTGACCGAGAAATTTTGGGAACCCTTGGAGTTTTTTGGGGTGGGCTATGGCTCTCTAAATGTTGAATGGCCTCAAATGACAGATGTTCAAGGGTTCTAGTTCCTTGATTCCTTCAAGAGAGGCGAGCCAGTATGTTACAGGTCCTATTTTATTGTCGATTACATAAGGACCTAACCAATTTGCCATGAACTTGTCCCTTAAATGGGGCGAAAAGTTAGAATTTTGTTGGTTCTCTTTTAAGACCAGGTCACCGACCTGAAAGTCCCTCAGATGAACTTTCATGTTGTATGATTTCTTAAGTCGCTCTTGATAGATACGTAGATGCTAGAGAGCATTGACACGTCGTTCATCGAGTAACGTAAGTTGGTATAGCCAGGACTGTCATGTAGTGTTATCATCGATGAACTCTTGCATTAATATACGCAAGGAGGATATTTCCAACTCGAGAGGTATGACTGTCTCAGAGCCATACACTAGCAAAAATGGAGTTGCCCCAGTGGGTGTCTGAATGATAGTGTGATAAGCCCATACAACAAGTGGTATTTGGATGTGCCAATCCTTATGACTATTTGTGACTATCTTTTTAAGGATGGCAACTAGTGTTTTGTTTGACGCCTCTGCTTGCCCATTTGCCTGCAGATAATAGGGTGTCAAAAACTATGCTGTATTTTGTACTTTGTTGTCAAAGCATGCACATATTTGTTCTTAAATGACGTCCCATTATCCAAGATGATCTTGGATGGAATACCAAAATGACATATGATGTTATGTAAAATGAACTCCACAATGTAGGGCCCAGTTGTAGAGGTAAGTGAAATTACTTCTACCCACTTAGTGAAGTACTTTGTGGCCGTTATGATAAACATGTGACAACCTGACGACATAGGGGAGATATTTCCGATGAGATCTAAGCCCCACTGTGAAAATAGCCAAGCCGATTGGATCAGATGCAAGGCATGAGAAGGTACGTGTGTCAAGTTAGCATGGTCTTGACATTTCATGCACTTTCGCACATACGCGCAATAATCTCACTCTAAATATGGCCAATAATAGCCCATGCAAAGAATACACTTGGCAATGGCCATACCATTGAAGTGGCCATTGCATGTACCATCATGCGCTTGGGTGATCACCCAAGTGGACTCCTACTGGTCCAAGCAACGAAGGAGGATTCCTTCATAGCTTCGATGGTATAAGATGTCTTCTAGCAAGACATGTTTTGCCGCTTTCTATTTAAATGATCTTTTTGTGGCGTGCAACAATCCAAGTGGGAGGCTACCTAAATTGAGATAGTCTCTTATGGGTGTGTACCAATCTTGCTGATCAAAAACCTCAATGGTATGAATGACCGATCCCTCTTGAAGTTCATCCCTAGCAGAAGCTGAGCGGGAAAGAACTTGTAAAAATAGCGTTGTGTTGCTATTAAGAGGGGTTGGAGAGAACAAAGACCCATAATTGGCATGATTCAGACTATCATGGATTCAAGAGAACCTATCCTGAGATGGTTCAATCTGGATCAGGTGGATTCCTGGCATTATGTTAGAGCTTGCATGCTCCATTGCGGATTGCGATAACATTTTGACTTGAATGGTTGTCATCTCACCAGATGGGTCTTGTGGGATTAGTGACCCCAAGGAGGCCATAGTGTCCGCAAAACAATTTGATGATCGAGGGAGTGCCTCGATGTTGTACCATTTAAGCTTTGCCAGGAATTTATCCATAAGGGCTTTGTAGGCTTGCAGAACTGGGCATTTGCATTGGAATACCCCTTTCAATTGGTTGACAATTAACAGTGAATCACCAAAGATATTTAAGCGTTTGATGTTCATGGTGATGGCTACCTGAAGACCTATGAGCAAGGCTTCGTATTCAGCATTGTTATTGGTGCACAAGAAATCAAGTTTAAATGACAAAGGCATTAGAGCCCCTTACAGTGTGAAAAACATGATTCCCATGCCACCCCATTGCTCACATTTAGAACCATCAAAAAATAAGGTCATGTCGGCCTGTGACTCAGGCTCATCAAAATATGGTGACTCTGAGACATGGAAGACCCCATCATCAGGCAGCTCTATGGTCAGAGGCTGATCGTATTTGAGAGGAGCCTCTGCTAGTTGACCGGGGATGACTTGACCTTTGATGGAGTTTTGTCCAATGAATTCGATGTCAAACTTCATCAAAAACATGATCCATTTTGTCGTGCGACTACTGTGATAAGTATGACTCATCATGTACCATAATGGATTCTCCTTAGACACAACATACGTCATATTGCTTAGCATGTAATGGCATAGCTTTTTAGTGGCAAATACCACTGCCAAGCATAGCTTCTCAACGTATGCATAGTTAATTTCATAAATGACCAGGGTGCGGCTAATATAATAATTAGCCTATTCTTTATGTAATTCATTTTTTTGGGCTAGCATGGCGCCTAGTGCCACCTTAGTAGTTGAGATGTATAAATAGAACGACACTCCTGGTCTAGGTGGTGCCAATACTGGTGACAAAGCCAAGTATTATTTGATGTCATCGAAGGCTGATTGACACTCGCCATCCCAATGAAATGGTACCCCCTTGTGTAATAATTTATTCATGGGTCGGCACTTTTCAGACAACTACGCTATGAAGTGCTTTATTGATGCGACCTTACCCTGCAAGCTTCTAAGATGCCTGATGGTGGTTGGGGGAAACATTTCAAGGATTGCCTTGAATTTATTTGGATCTACCTCGATGCCTCGTTTTGAGACTATGAAACCCAAGAGTTTTCTAGATGTGATGCCAAATATGCACTTCTTGGGGTTTAGCCTAACCTTGTGTTTGATGAGGCGATCAAGGATCTTGCGTAAGTCATCGAGATGATTTTGGCACAAAAGAGATTTGGCCAACAAATCATCCATATAATCTTCCAAAGTTTTATGCATGTGATCATGGAAGATGTATGTCATAGCGCATTGGTAGGTGGTGCTAGTTTTTTTAAGGCCAAAGGGCATGACCTTATAACAAAATGTCCCCCAAGGTGTCGTGAACACCATTTTTAGTTGATCATCGAGATTGATACGAATTTGGTTGTATCTCGAGAAACCATCCAAGGGAAAGCATTTCATGGCATGTTGTAGCGTCTACCAATGCATCGATGCTAGGCAAGGGGAAATTGTCCTTGGGACTCATTTTGTTTAAATCTAAAAAATCGATGCATATACGAATCCTCCCGTCAGGCTTTTTGATGGGTACCATGTTGGACAACCATGGTGGGTAATCTACGTAGATGGAAAAATGTGCATCCAAAAGATTTTGTAGCTCATATTTAACCATTAAGGCCATTGTTGGGTGCATCTTACGTAGCTTTTTCTTGACTGGCTTGACTGTCGAATCAAGTGTTAGATTATGCATGACTAGCTACGGGTCTAGCCTCGGCATGTCTTTGTAGGACCATGCAAAAACCTCCTTCTTCTCTTTGAGAAGGGTAATGTAATTGACTTGCTCTTCGGGGGATAAACTTACCCCTAGCTTGATGATTTGCAGATTCATTGTATCAGAACCGATGTCTGCATCAATCGTTTATTTGAATGACATGTGGGATCCATCCTCCAACTAGTGTGGAGTTGGGATCAGGTGGATATCATTTGTTGAATTTAAATTTGCATTGGGAACATCAGGTTCCTCTTCAGCATGGAAGATATCCCGAGTCTATCTTGGGGTGAAATGAAACATCTCATCGCAATGCTAGTACTCTAATGGGGATGGTGGTGAGTCAACATGATCCCAGTCTATGGCATCTAGGTTTAGATACAATGGTTGTGTTGGATTGGCTGGATTGTAGATGGGGGTGGTTAAATCAATGGAGATCATATTGATGGAATGAATTGGGTCTCCATTACCATGTGGGTGTTGATTCAGACATTCTTGGTGATCCTTGTACTCCGAATATGGCTCTGTGGGTACTGGCACAAAAGGATCGGCCCTATGTGCGGATAGAAGGACAGGGTTTGCCCTTGGCACTAATGGCCCTATAGAGTCTCTAGGTGGGAGGTTCCCATTGTATGCCTGAAGTGGTGGATTAAGCACTTGGTTTAACTGTACTTGGTTTAAATGCCACCTAAGCCTTGGTCCCATATTCAGATGTTCAAACATACCATCCATGTCTATGGGGTATTCCTGTTGCCTCATATGGTTGAGATATGCCATCTCAGTCTCATCTTCATAGTCACTATTAGAGATCCATAGGCCTTCATTTGCTCCAACAACTATGTGCCCCTCTGGCTGGTATAGCCTCCCACTAGATATTTCTTGATCACTATCCTCACTCTCTACGAGAGCTGAAATTTTGGAACACGGGTAGTCGATGTTGAAGAAGATATTTGGATATTCTTCCTCTGGTGGATCACTTAGCCTTATGGTCAGCATGGGAGGCTCATTTTGTTTGAGCATGTTGATTTGGTCCCTTCTAGGTTGTTACAATCTCTATGGGAGGATTGTATTCTCTAGAGGTAGCAATTGCCCGATTGGAACATTAAAGGGGAACATTATCATGAAGTTCTCCTGATAGTCGTCAATGGGTGTCACCTGCTAGTGATTGCTATTAGACTCAAAAGGGTCCCAAGGTGCTACCGCATATTCTGACTCATCTTTAGAAGACCCCCCTTGATATTGTTCATATCACCTTTGGAGGTTACTTCTTGAACTTTCTCCTTCCTTGATCAAAGGGGAGGGGTTGTCGAGGTCAACAAGGTTTGTTGTTAACAATGGGAGATAATCCCCCAATGTGTATGTTGTGTTGGGATTGGCATATGGATCTTATGCCAACCCATCCCTGTTGCCTAGACCTAGGCCTTGCATGGTTTCTACCAAGATGTCAAGGGGAAAAGGGTGGTTGAAACCTACTCCTTATTTATCATATGGTATCTGATATCTCGGTTGACAAAGAATGCACATTCCTTGTTCGTATCTGTCCAATCCATATCCATGCCAATTACATTGGTCTAGGTATTTCAAGGCAAATTTCAGGTTGGATAGATAGTCAACATTCTCAAAAAATGACTCTTCATCTTCTTCTTCTTGTAGGTAGGGTTCAATGCCATTCTTGAGGCTCCCATATACAAAATTGGTCTGATTTGGTGGGTAGCCTAGAGGGACGATAGTACCGATGGGGAGGTGAGGTCTCCCCATGTATTGCATGGATTCGAGCGCAGGTGTTTCCATGACATTCCACACTAGGTACTCCCCCAGGCACGTATTGGCCATCTCAATGGTAATCATCTATGGTTGAGGGGGAGGGAATGGGAGTTCTCCCTGAGTCCACTCTATGTTGGGTGAACCAAGTGTCTTGAATTCCACTCGGCTAGGTACCTCTTTGGTAGAGACAGTTGAGACTGATGGTGGTACCTCCTCTAGGGGCTTCTTCCCATTGTCCTTTGGTATGGCCACCATAGGTGACACCATTGGTGAAGGAACAAACAATGAATATGGGCCAAGTTGGTGAGTTGAGGGACTCAACGATGAGGATGTAGGCAGAATCGAACCATGTGTGGATGGATTCAATTGAAAGTCCAAATGTGTCGATGGGAGGGTTGATTGCGGCATTAGCTACACCGCATTGTAAAAATTAAAGGGCTCTAAGTTTGTTGGGACTACATGTACTTGCCCTTCGTATGTGTATTTGAGGAATTGATGGGCTATCTAAGGGACACACTTCATGTCTCTAATCCAAGGCCAACCTAGCAAGATATTGTAGGCCATCTCACCCTCCAGGATGTGACACAACGTAGAAATGGTATTTTGTCCTACTTGGATGGGCAGGATAATTTTTGCCAACCATCGAGCATAACGCGTCGTTGAATGCTCAAAGAGTGTAAGTGGATTCCACAATGTGGGATGCTAGCAGCTTAAGGTGTTTTAATGCCACTATCATGATTATGTTACTGGATGAGCCAATGTCCAACAACACCCTCTTGAATGGGATCCCGTTGACCCATGCAATGACGTGCAGGGGTGGATCCACCATATCACCAGTCACCAATTTTAGTTCGTCTTCCCTGAAGGTTATGACTAGTTCTGTGCATTGTTTCACATGTCCTATGAAATTGTTGAAAGAATTGGATTCATGGGGTTGTAGCTCAATGGCTTTGAGTATCTCCATCAGAGCCTCCCAATGGGGTGGTAGCTCAATGGCTTTGAGTATCTCCATCAGAGCCTCCCAATGGGGTGGTGATTTTTGGATGAGCTCATAAATGGAGATCCTAGCTGATGTGGTCCTTAAAATTTGAGTAAGTTTAGTCCAAATCATAGCCACTGGTCTATGCGGGGGAGGTTGCGTAGGGTGTTGCAGGGGTTGTGACATTGAAGAAACATCTCTTGTAGCTGCAGCGGGTGCAACCATGTTTGGGTATCTTTTGTTCCATGTCACGATGCTTATCATCCCTACGTATCCTTGCATGGGGTAGTTTTGTGTTACCTCGTTCACTTGTAAAGTCTTTGCCTACGCATCATGGGCAAGCAGGGGGTCTTTGAATACCTCCATATTTTGGTTGGTCAGCACTATAGGATTATCTATCATGAGCGTTTTGTTGTCTATCAAGTCTTGCACTTAAATTTTTGAATTTCCAACAAGTGGAGATCTCGTGTCCTTTTTTTTGGTGAAATCTACAATATAAGTCTTCCCTATAGCCCTTGGGTTTTAGCGTGTTGGGGTCTATGGGTTGACTTTTTGGCAAGTTTATCAGGTTTACCATGAACAAGCGGTCAAACAAGGAGTCTCTAGACTCGTGAATTGTGTGAATTATCGCCTAGGACGACGCTGTCAATTTTACTTTTGTTTATGATTTTATTTTTCATAGTTATCAATAGGAACTACCTGATAATTAGCCTTTGGGTGCTATGTCATTTGTGCAAGATTTGGTATAGCTATGGCAACCTGATTGACCGCGACGGGTTTCGATTGCGTGGGCCCAATTTTAGCATTTTTGGGCCACTCTTTCTTGCATGGCCTAGAAATCTTATCGTCCTATATTTTGATCTCCTTAATTATCCTGGCTTGTGCCAGGGCTTCTTCGAGGGTGGCATATTGCTACAGCTGCAATAGCATGGAGATCGACCTTAAGCAACTCTTTGAAAACATTTGAGTCATGTCGGCCATGGGAGGGAGGTAAGGTAGCCTTGAAAGCAATGTCCTCCACCGATTCCCATAAGTAGTCATGGTCTCATCATCATACTGCTTAAGGCATAACTAGGTCACTTAAGGATGCCTTCTTCTTGATGTTGAAGGTAAAAAATTCAAGGAATGCGTCCACTTGCTGGTCTAGATTGTTGATGCTATGCTTCGATAGCTGGGTAAACCAATCCAAGGTAGGGCCCGTGAACGTGGTTATAAACGTTCTCAGAAGCAATGTATCATTGTCCTGAATGCCAAAGCATTGATTCAGTAACCTTATTATGTGCTCTTGGGCATCCTCATCTCCTCTAAAAATTACCAATTGAGGCATTTTGAAGTGGCCGGGGTATGGGGGTGCCAAAACTAAAGGATGCACAGGGTGACTACGGAGTTGGCGTAATGTGGGCTTTTGGGGTCTTGAAGTCTTGGTCTCCATAGACTCTAAGTGCTCTAGCAGTGCTTTGTATGCATCAAAGAATTTGATTTCCTCTTCTTTGGTTTGTTCTCATTATGAATTACAGGGAACTTGAGGCCTATGGAGGGGTATCCAAATAGCACCCCTTGCCTTGGTAGGGCATTTCAGCCCGCTCTTCTTCTTGCTCAAATTCCTCATAGGCTTCTTGAGGAGTTTTTTGGCATGACCTATAAACATGGATGGGTGCCCGAGGAAGGCACCCATCATTGGTTCTAGGGGTGGCTTCCCGCTCAGGCCTCGAAGGTCTTGGAGGTAACGTTTGATAAGTTTGTGGAGACCTGTCTTGTACTAAGGGGTTGTGCCTCTCATAAATTTCTATCCTATGTGTGTGAGGGTTTGGAATCCTCTCATGCATAGTGTTCTGGAGCAACTCATCTGTTTGGCACTGAATACACTCTTTGTTAAGATGATACAGTTGTTCTAACTACTGTTGATCTTGCCTAAGCTGCATGATTTGCGCTTGGTGGGTGGCATGTTTGGCAAATGCCAAGTTGATTTGTTCCACCGTCCTAGGTCTAGGAGGCCTAGATGCCTCCCCTACACATCTATCTCGGTCGTGGTGATCCGATATCTCTATGGGTCGCTTTCCTCTATCGAGGTTAGCAACATTCACCCGAGGCTCTGGCCTCAATAGGTGATCTTGATAATTAGTAGGTGCGGAGGCACATTGCTCCCATGCGGTGTATTGCTCTTGAGGAATATACTGGTTTTCCTCATGCTCCATTTCATACATGTGAAAGGGACGGGCAGAGTTGGCTCGCCCTATCTGAAGAGCCTTACGCTCTAGATTTGGCTTATTAGTTCTAACAGTAATGAGGGATTGAGGGGGTATGATATAATCGTGTGCCCCCTCCTTATGAACCCTATGCTGCTCTAGTGCTTCATCGCACGGTGGCCACTCATAATGAGTGTCTAAGGGAGCCTTCCCATGTGTGTACTCCTCTTAAGAGGGTCTGTGTTGAACGGGAGTGCCCTTCAAAGGGGTGCCTCTATAGTCCTTTTCTATAGTGGCATAGTGTGGACTACGTTGTGTGTCAGGTTGCCAAGGTGGTATAACCAAGTCCTTGGGGCTATAACAGAGGTAACTTGTACCTCCTTGTATACTTTCCGCAACTTCTTCACATGATTGGGCTTGGCTACGGGTATACATCATGGTGGTGGTTTTCCTAAAAATATATGTGTATTTTTATCTCCTTTACAATTTTTATGCTATTCCAAACAAAAGGGGACCACACAAACAAGGAAATTATTATCTCATTTACATATTAAATGTGTGCCCTAGATTTGGTCTAATGTATTTGATTTTTGTTATGTGAATCTCGAAGAGGGCGGGGAAAATGTTACCACTGCTTGTGTCCACATGTTTTTTGTTCCTTTATGCCCCTCTAGTATTCTTGGTGGTGAGATCCTATGCATAGAGAGACAACAAATCGTCAATAGCAAATGATTATTTAGAAAGGCATGCAATCCCCAAGGCCTCTAGTGGGCACTTTTGGGATATCAGTGATGTGATTTATAAATGGATTATAGAATGACATATAGATGTAAAGGACAACTTCTAGGATTGGTATCACCTGATTTTGCATCGAAGCGGCGTCGGACGACCCCGTTATGCACGTTTGCCTATCGGGGGCCTCTCCAAGGCGAGCGCTCCAATGTCCCACCTACACTTACCAAAATAAACTAAAAAACATGGGTTAGGAATTATATGTGATTTTAAGACTACCTAGATGCTCAGAATCTACCTATCCTACCTAGATTTTCCTGTATGTGAAAGAGGCGCCCTACGAGCTAGTTAACACATAAAATGATAAAACTACAGTCAAATCATGTCAGAATGCAATTAAAATTTAACAGAGGCATTAGGATATAATTTGGAACATATTTAAAAAATAATAGTAAGGAAATAATGCACATATTTCTAATCGCTCTAGGGTGGGACGTTGGGGACTATCGCAAACTTGCAAAAGGCGACCTTACAAATGTCCCATCTAGAGGCCTCCAAAACTCCTATAAACTTGTGGTTAGTCTAAAAACAGAATTTTAAGATGACCCAAAAGGTCAGATTTTGCAGATTATGCCTAGGTTACCATGTATCCAAAAGCACTCCCTGTAGGCTAATATACGCATAAAGTGACAAAAACTAGGTCAAATTAGGTCAAAAAGAAATAAAAATTGGACAAAAAAATAAGTACATGAAATATAAAAGAATGCAAAAATAATAGTAGCAAAAATATGCACAAATTTCTAATCACTCCGGGGTGGGGTGATTAGGACTGTAGCAGTTTGGAGGGCACCCGGGGGCAGGACGCCCACCGTTTAGGGCCTAGTTTTGACACCAATCCAAGTGGTATGGGTCCAAAAATTCCTAGGGGGTTGTGTCAATGAGTTTGGGGTGGGATTGTGGCTGATTTCTTGGGTTTTGGATCTAGATTACGTTCCTAGTGTTCACCCGATAACCTCTCTTCCAAAAGAGAAATTAGGGATGTAGGAAGCACAAAGAGGAATGGGGGTACAATTTTGCAGCACTTCGTTGCTCCAAATGATCTAGCTCTATTCTCATTTTGGGGTGAGGAGGCTCACATTTTTATAGACCTAAGGGTCTCCTTTGAATGCACATGCGAGGGCACAACTTGGCTCACCATGCCTTTTTGAGGGAGAGAAGATTCCTCCCTGATTTAGAGCCTCCATGATTAGGGTATGATTGACTGAAGTCTCTCTCTGATTTGAAACCATTCCTTGAAATTGCATGCCTTGAAGGTGAAGTTGGGTGGCAGATTTGGGCTACCAATGGTCAAGGCTTGAATTTTTGCCAGTCAAACCTGCTAATCGTCCCACCCTGGAGCGATTGTTGCTAATCATCCCGGGGTGGGACGAATAGGATTCTAATCATCCCAGGGTGGGGCGAATAGGGAGAAAAGTGCTTAAAAGGTACTAAATTGACCTCTGACCTTCCAAAACAGATTTAGGAGTGGTTAGGACCACTGTTTAACCTTTGGAGGTTGCCCTAGGGGTATTTATGCCACTTCGGTCAATGCTTGTAGTCACATAATTGGATTGGTGTTGTTTTGGTGTCTACAGGTCTTCATTTGAAGGCCTATATTCAATGATGAGGTTTTGAGAAGGTATCATCTTGTACATATGTAAATACTCTTTTAATATGTTATTTGTTTTTAATTGCTGATGTTATATTTATATATATAAAAAAGATAGTGTTGCATGATCCCTAGGAAGCGCCCCTTTTGAGAGTAAAATTGGGCATTAAAGAGCAAAGTTCCATTCTCTCTCAAAGCGTTACGACAAAGCTAAGACAAGAAATGCTCCCAGGTGTTTTTGCTCAAATATGAAATACAACACCACAAGCACTTACATAAGGGGAAAATAAAGTTGAAGCAGGGTATTTTCGGAAGAACACATTCGCCCATGTGATGGGTGCCATGACCATTCATATTTGGGTGGGGTGAACCTGATGATAGAATTAAAATCATAGTCGGGCGAAGAAACACACAGAATTAATATCACATTCACCCCTATTGTGGCCACGATGACCATTCACCCTTGTTATGGGCGAACACATCGATGGAAAGATAAGGTTTACTTTTTATAATAAAAAAAAGAGAGGGAAAGAAAGCTTCTTGAATGGTGATTTTATTATTAGAAAATTAGATTTTCTAATAATAATAATAATAAAAGAGGGGCAAAAGAAGAAAAGGACGTTGTTTTTTTATAAAAGCAAATTTGTTTTTTTTTTTTTAAATATGGGTGAAAGCATTGAAGAAGAAAATTTATTAAAGGGGTTTGTCACCATAGAAATTCCAAACAAAATTGAAGTCACCTTGAGATGGAGAAAGAGGAAACAAAAAACTCTGATTTTTGAAGACGTCATCAAAAGAGAAATATTAGTGTGTCCAAAAAGTGATTTTGCCAAAGAAAAGTGGGCGAGCACGTTTATTTTCGGAAGCACATTGCAAAAACAATCGCGCCTTGGCTACATGACAATTATCAGAGAGTAGGAATGTAGGTAAAAGGGTTATTTAAAAGCATTTAATTAAAAACGTGCATCGTGTTGAATATTTATATTCCCAAAGAGCTAGATAATACCCATCATTAGTCATCAAGCAATAAATTTATTTTTCCAAGTAAGCTTTGGGTGCTAGGGCACAATTTACCACAGATTTACACGACAAGGACACTCTTTCCCAGGATTATTTGGCAAAGGATCAAAGACAATATTTTTATGATATAGGGAATGGTGCCAATAAAGTGAACCCATGATTATAATCTCCTGAAAGTGCTTAGATTAATCCAAAATTTATTACGATAGTTGAGGAAGCACTCTATATAAATGATGAGGTAAAAGGGCTTACAGTTTATTTTTTCTTTCAAATTTTTGTTGCCATGTATTTTTGGACTGTAGCTGTAGAACTGTCCAAAGAGTGTTCAAAATATTTTTCAAAAATAAGAGGCAATGGGGAAATGAAGAAAAGAGACTAAGGAAGCTACATAATCTACAGAAGCCAAGAAGTCAAAATCTAGATCTAAGAAGGCTCAAAAAAATGATTATGTCATCTTGGACCCATACAAAGATACCATGGAAAAAATTGGTGACTGCCTCATTACCCATAAAGGCATGGAAAGATTACGATAGAATGTTGAATCGACAGTAAGCCAAGGAGTGACATTAAATAGCTGGATGACAATACCCTATAATTCATAGCTATTATGGTACCTGTGTCTGCCGATGCATCCATACCCTGAGCTTGTACAGTTTATTGCTCAGTTTTATGACCCATTCACCAAAGCTGTACGAAATACCCAGAGAGAAATTCGTTTCACTATCACCCCAGACAAGGTTCAGGAGGCGTTTGCTTGTGGATTGAAACCCCCTTCTTATGCGGTGAATAAGAAATTGCATATCGACCAACAAGAAGATAGATACATCTCCATAGTGATAATGCACTAGTTTATGGAGACTCAACTGATTAAAGAGCCACAAATGGGGCAAATTTCCAATTTGCCGAAGCAACTTTCAGATTTCAAGATCTTGGACAAATATTCAATGTTGGAATGGATCGTAGGTTTACCTTCAAATGATACTATGCATAAATGACAAGTGATGTTAGCACAATGTATTTTTTGGGTGGAGTTCTATTCCCCTGCAGCTATGAGGAAGGGAACCAACCTGATATTTTTTAATTTGGCTAATTTTATTTCCCAGAGGGTGAATTTTTAATTGGAGAAGTTGTAGATTGGAGAGGCGAAGTCATTTAGGAACTCTTCATTTTTAATTTGGTTTTTATTTTTCCAGCTTCAGCGGTGCTTTCCTTTTATCACAATGACACAAGTAGATGAGAACAATGAACCCCTTCCAGTCTATATGTGGACTCCCATTTTGACCATAAGGGAGTCATTTTATAGTTTCAATAGTTGGTTTTTGGGCCTAGCAATAGAATTGCTTTGTGGCACATGTAAAAGGGTGCCATGGGAGTTAAGAGATGTAGTTGTCGCACAAGAAAAGGGAGATATTTTTTTGCTTACCCAGGGCATAGTTGTGAGAATTTTTGGTTTTATAGGTAAGCCATTTTTGTTAGCCTATTTTTTTGATTACATCAATTATGTGTATGGGGCTGGGCACGAAAAGAAGATGGCGTGTAATATAGCATTTAAATTTGGCAGTATATAAGTGAGACAAGTTGGGAAGAATCGACTCCTAACAATAGAATTGCAATATTTGGGCTTGATAGAGCTACCACAGAACTGGAGGTATGACCCTTTGGGTAAGTTTTTAGCTATCGTAAAGGACAAATATTTTCATTGTTGCCCTTGGTCGGATATCCAGAAGAATAGAAATAATTTTTATGGGTCGTTTATGAATTGGAATATTGGGAAAATGATAATGCTTCCACCTTGGCATGACTATTATAAGAAAGAAGTGGAGTATAATCTAGCCCGATATAAGTCTCAAATACCTCCACCAGGTTTATTTAGCCAAGTAAAAGAAAGTGCACCTAAATGGACTGAAGAGAAAATCATGAATTGGTGGATAATACAGATTCACCGAGGGAAGCCGAATACTCCTTATGGGCTGAAGTTGGATGAACAATTTTTAGAAAATTATGATGAGTATGTCGACTCATATCAGTCGATCACTTTTGCCAATATTTTACTCCAAAATTTTCAACAATATGACAGTGGTGAAGGTGAAACCAAAGGAGAATGTCCAATGGCTAAGGAGGAGATTCTAGAGGAAGAGGAACAATAATATGTGTTCAAATGGAGATCTTAATGGATAAAATGAAAAGCAGAAGAGGCACCTGCATTAGAAAAGTAAAACATGCCAAAAGCACCACCATTTTCGAAGGCAGCAAAAAAGTAAGAACTAACGCCATAACTACTTTTGTCACCGAGGTTTCAGTTGTAGTAGTTTCTACAGTTTCATCTATTTTGACCATAGTTATTAACCCTTCACTAGAGCTCCTGATGAAAGTTGCAAAAATATTTTAGATGGCCCTAGAACAAGATGAGGATCATCAGTCGGAGAGATCTCGAGCAGAAGTCTTAGATGGCGAAGACAATATAGACATTAAAGCGAGGGTGGAAGCACAAGAAGAAGAAGAATTCATTTAACAGTTTACCCCATCACTACGTTACATGATGCCCATGCTTGAAGGTACATATTCTATTCCTCCTTCTCTAGAGCATGTAGTGACTTATGTTTCACTTCCACCATCTTCTGTCTTCGTTTCTCCGCCATTTGGTATGCCTTCTATCTCTATTTTGATTTTGTATTCTTCCATTCCCAAAGTCACTGTTGCTCCTTCTATTCCTATTTCTTCAACCTCAATTTATTTTAGTTCATATCCATCGGGGCCGAATACCTTTTCATGCCCTTCCCCTTCCATTGTCGCCACCACTACTATTGAGGCTATAAGTACGTAAGATCCTCCTAGGGTAAGTGTAACTACAACCAAACCTGGTTCATCTATCCAAATCATCGTTTCCATTCCCCCTCTTCTAACTGTCTCATTCGTTTTCCTTGAGCCTAGCCGCTTAGATGTTTTGGTCCCATTCAACCTATTTTTGGAGTTGTAGACATTACCCGAAGGTCAGGTGGCCCGAAAGCAACCTGATGTAGATAAAATTAATCGAAACACTTGAGTTCCTCATAGTGGTTAAAAATCATGCGGTGCAAGGAAGCCTTGGCACCAACTCGACCAATCAAGAAAGTTGCTTTCAACCTAGTTGCTATGGAAGCTCACATGACGAAACTCACTCCCTTGGTTCAAAATCCGTAAGGAGAAATGTTGTTGAGTGATTACGTTAGTGAGACTATCATGAAAAATATTACCAAGATAAATCTGACAGAGAAGATGGGCAATATACAGGTTGACATGAGCTTAGTATACTTGCACGACAAGTATTATAAGGAGAAATATTTTGAAAATGAAAATAAAATAATTGAGCTCGAAACTGCCTTGGTGAAAAGTAGAGCGCAAGAGGAAAAGACTACCACTGAAAATGAATACTTGTATCGACAGGTTGGAGTGCACCTAAAAGAACGAGATACCACCAAGATAGAGATGCATAAGCTTTGAAAGTAGCTTGAGGATATAAAGAATCAGTTAGTAGAGAAGGCTGCACAAGCTGCTGGTTTTTCACCAAAAAGTATTAAGGAGGCCCATCTTCACTCTGCTCAAAACTGTGAGAAGTTGGCCACGTAGGTAGTTTAGGTGTTGAACTATTTGTGGAAAGCTCAGATATAGATCCAGTTCGAGTAGTAGCTAATTAACACTACAGAGAATATGCTAGAGCGATATATGGAGGTGGCAATAAAAATTTAGGCCCTAGCTAATGCTAACCTACGTATTTGCACTCTAAGAAAAATGGATCACGCCTGGTCGACTACTAAGGTCATGCTACGTATTTATTTCTAAATAATGGATATGGTAAGAGAATGTTAGATAATCCTCAATACCATCAAGTGAGAGTATACCATCTCCATGACCCACTTTAATACTCTTGTCGAGCTGGAATTTTTAAACTTCACGAATGAGTGGGGAGAACCCTTGCCACTGGAGCAACTGGAGGCACTCTGGAAAATTTTTGTGGAAGATACCTTCGAGATCAATGCCTAGGAGAAGCCTCTCACAAAAGCACAGGTGTTACCCCTGATGTAAAAATATACGCACTTGGAGCTATCATTGTATGAGTTGGCTTAATGAGCGAAGTGCCTCAGTTTGACAGATGTTAAAAATATTTGCTTTGTTTACGAGTCACTTAGTGTCCCATGCCTTTTCACTGCTCATGATTGTAAGGAGGCAATTATATCCTACGAAGTAATTTATAAAACTATCAAGGAGTAGGAGGAATAGGCAGTAGTAGAGCGTGCAACGACAGCGACAACAATAGAAGAAGCAGAACGAACTGAAGTGCTCAGAGTATCGGTTGAAGCAGAACAACAGGAGAAGTCTGAAGAGGAAGTGCGTCAGAAGGCATCCACAAAAAATGTGCCAAACAAGGTAGCTGGAAGGAAAACTCCTTGATAGCCCAATGGATAAAGGCTTGGGTTTGCTTGCATCCATGCAAGCTGGATACCCCGCAAGTCACCAAAAATATTGACAATTTGTACTTTGCCACATTGGGATTTTTGTTGGAGCATTTTTTGTAATACGATAGTATTTATTTTGAATCAATTTCATATGTTACTTTTTGTTTATGTATTCAGTATTCAGTATTGAGTGTTTTAAGGGAAAACAAATGTAAAACTTTATTTGGGATTCAAACTGCTATTTTTGAAGTGCACTTCTCTCATTTTGCATAAATTGCTATATTCAATCTAAAATATCTTTGAACTTGTACACTTTGTAAAAATGAAGAAAGGAATATCAAACCGAAAGATGCAAGGAACTAAAGAATTCAAAAGCACCAAGAAAAATTGAATGTAGAGGTGCATTCGCCCCTAGGGAGGGGTGAAAGCATCATTCGCCTCTCCATGGGGTGAACATCTTATGAAAGGAATGTAAAATTATGCACTTTGCCTTCTCAAAATGATTTTGATGATAAGGAGCATTTGCCCCAAGGATGGGGTGAAAGCTCCATTCACCCCTCCTTGGAAAAAAAATAATAGGTAGAGGAGAGTGTGACAAAGTGCAGTCACGTTTGCCCTGGTAGAGGGGTGAACATTTCGTTCACCCCTCCCATGGGCAAACACATCCCAAATGTAAAATAGAATTGTGTTTGTCCCTCCCAGGGGTGAACGTGCCCCAAAGGATAAAATGAAAACGTGTTCACTCTCCCATGCGTGAACACACCTCAAAATGAAACGTGATCACATTTTTCCTAGTCGAAGGGAAAACATCCCGATCACCCCTCCCATAGACAAACATGCTCTCAGAGGAGAATCACGTGAGCACGCTAAATAATAGAAGATTGGGTGAACACAATTTTGAGCAGAAAGGGCAAATGCAATTACGAAGATAAAGTTGTCCAATTGTGAAGTTTTGCCACAGTTCATAGTCAAGATTTCAAGGACCCCTGGAGCAAGTTTTTACAAGCATTAAATGACGGTGGCAGTGAGTAACTTAAATTGTGAATCCCAAGTGAATAAAGAATCCATATAAGAAGCACAGGTATATTTTCATGATTTCCAAGGTGTGAGTACGTTTTCAAGGTATTATACATCTCTTAATTCTCTATGCACCAACGCATGAAATGCTGATTTCATGGGAATGTTCCCTCAAAAGATGGATCATTGTTCTAGAATGATGGATTTTCAATATTTCCAAGGAATAATTTTCTCACTTTTGTTCCTGATCTGCGATCATTTTATTATCATGTACATTTAATGAAAGAGGTGAAATCCTCTACAAATACTAATCAAATTTCCATTGTAAATGAGGTTGGATATTCTATGAGAAAACTTCTTTAGTTATTTGCATCAATAGAAGAGACTTGGCTTCTAAAATTTGCAAGTATTCTTATGTGTGTGATTTCCTTCTATTTTTAAGTATTTTTTTTTATGCTCATGTTCTTGCTATTAAGTTTAAAATTCTATTTTTGGATTTAAAACAACGCTGGTGAGTGAGTAAGTTTTGGAATGCAATCTGAAGGTTATCTCTACAAAGGCGTGAGTGAAATCCTGCTGCCTTCCTCCTGTTACATGCTGTTACAAAACTTGGTGGAATTCTTGCTACTAGTCTGCCCCAAATCCTACACTTTGGCTTGTGGCCATATTTCCCTTTCTTTCTATTATTTCCAATTTCTTATTTGCAACTCTAGTCTTAAACCAGTGTAGGAGTTAGTTTGGGAGCCAACCCTCTTTGGAGATTAGCATGGGGGACATTTATTTCCTCCGACCTTTTAATGTTGGCCGTATCTAGGGTGTACAAATGAAGTTTTGTTGATTAGGCAGATATTTGACCAAAAATTATGTATTTACATCTATTGGATGGTCATTGGAAATAAAAAGGTAAAGATAGAGAGTAAAGTTATCCAATGCTAGACAAGAAATATATTTTGTGAGACATGTGGAAGAGACATAATGTAAAGAACATATTGGGAATTTGTTAGTACATATCATTTTCTATATGTTCATGAAAGAAAAAGAATTCTGGGTAGAATATGTCTGAATTGCTTTAGTTGAAGAAAGCACTTTTGGGAAAGATATGAGCACTGTTTGTATGCAAGTTTTAAGAAAGATATGAGTAGAGTTGTGAGCAAGTTTATGCAGAGTTGTGAGAAATTTTATGCAGATTTATGAGTAGGTTTGAGCAAAGTTGTGAGAAGGCTTTGGAGCAGAGTTATGAGCAATTTTGTGTAGAATTATGAGCAGGTTTGTGCAGAGTTTTGAGCAGGTTTGTGCAGAGTTGTGAGCAATTTTTGAGTAGAGTTATGAGTAGGTTTATGCAGAGTTATGATAAGGATTATGCAAAGTTTTGAGCAGGTTTTTATAGAGTTATGAGTAGGTTTTGGAGTAGATTTGTGAGCTAGTTTGTGTAGAATTGTAAGTAGGTTTTGGAGCAAAGTTGTGAGTAGTCTTTGGAGTAAACCAGTGTAGAGGGAATTTGTGTCTCCTATGGATAGAGGTCCACAAACCATAGTAGAGGGGATTGGTGTATCCTATGGATAGAGGCCCATAAACCATAGAAAAGGGTATTTGTGTCTCCTGTGGATAGAGGTCCGTAAATCAAAGTTGAGGGGATTGGTATATATTATGGATTGGGGTCCACAAACATTGTAATAGGGAATTGGTTACTAAGAAATTTGTTGAGAAAATTTATAAGAAATATTTCTCTATGGATGTAGCCCATATTAGGTGAACCATGTTAAATCTATCTCTTATGTGTATGGTGATTTATGCATTGTTTTATTATTACAACTGATAATAATGGATAATATTGCATTTGGATTGAAAATTGAAAAGTTTTATCTTATACTGTTCACCCCCTCTCAGTATAAGATTGTGTTCTTCAAATATCACTCAACAAATACAAATGGTGTTTCATTCACATAGTGCAACAAAAATCCATCACTCCTCATTCAAATCCTGTAACAAGGAGCCTCCTAGCTTCTGATCCAACCACTGGAAATGATCTCAATAGAAAGGATGCATCTTGAGTAAAGACTACATTATCAAGGGATGAAGGTAAAAACAAGAAACAAAGGGAATATAATTCATAATGCAAGGGCACTCAAGTATACCTCTCTAGTAAAATAGGCTATGCAAAACTTGATCCTGATTTCAGCCACTGCAAGGGCACTCAAGTATACCTCTCTAGTAAAATAGGCTATGCAAAACTTGATCTTGATTTCAGATACTCTATTCTATTACAACTATTTTTAACAGATTTCTCCATTTGATATCTTTTCTGTCCTTGATCTCCTAAATGTATTAAAACAAAATTATAGTTCTCTTGAACTATTTCTTTTAAGAACTAACATTTGGTTGCTTTCAAGCCTTAAATTCTCATGATGGAGTACAATTATTTTAAATTTGAGCTCCACAATTGGCTTATTCTTGGCCCATCCATCCCTTCTCAATTGTGGGGTCTATCATTTTGAATTTTTGGATCTTAGATTTTTGTTATTTTATTTTCTTCTAAACTCTGGCCTTTTTCTTTTGTCTCTTCCTAGGATAACTTTAATTCCCCAATGGATGTACTAATGTTTATTTTATTAACCTTCTTATGTTTTATTTGCTCTTGTTGAGTATACTTTATTAATAAATCAATAAGTTCCCATGCTTCATCACAAAAGGACATAACAAATCTTATTATATTCAACTTTTGTAGGACTTTATTCTTTTAACTTTCAGTCCATTATTTATTATCCTAACCAAAATTGCATAGGTAACTGATCATTTCTACCAGAATCTTGGTTTTCCTGGCCAATTCAAATTTATTGTTAGGATAATAGTCAAAATATTGGATTTTGTTAAGAATAAGATCTTCAAAATCAGACACCTCTAAACATTATTGGAGGAAAAATCCTATTTCAACCAATTCATTGTTCAACTTATCCTCCCATTTTGTCATCTCCTTGATCAACTTTCCCCTTTTAGGTCTATCTCTTAAGAACAGGGATACTTTTATAAATTCTTGAGTGCACTCTAGGGGGGTACCATCTCCCAATGTTACTCGTTCTCCATTTATTTCTTCATAGTATCTTTCAAACTGCTGAAATATAGGAAGTATTGTTGCTATCATGCTATCTACCTACTCTAAGATATTATTTACGATCTCTACAAAGATCTTAATTACATTGGTATTCTAAAATATTTTTGCTATATCCTTGAAATTATTTTGTATTTTATCACGCACTTCCCTCTTATATTTGGTAATGTAGTCAAAACAATCAATGCTTCTGATTATGATTTGAGGCTCGATATTTTGAGCTGTAACTTGAGAGTCTGACACCTATTTCTTGAGTTTTTCTATTTTAGCTTTTAGCTCTTTATTTTGTTTTAGTATAATGTTTGTTACTGCAGTTTGGAGTTTATCTCTTGATTCTAGCACATCCTCTAGATCCCCTAGAACTTGTAGTTCCCTTGTTTCCTCACTAGCTTGGATTCATTTTATATTTTAAGAAAATAGGATTGACACAGTTCCTATTGATGTTTGGGTACTTAATTCTCCAGTTGGGCATTGAATATTTCTAGGATATTTCCCTTTATCCATAGCTTAAAGTTTCTTCTCATCAAAGTCATCTATGGAAATCACTTCTTCTACCCTGACTAAACTAAGAATCTATATATTTTCAATAGAAATATGACTTTGAATTCTTGCGCTCTATGTTCAGGAGATTTAGTAGGATCAGGAAATCTTATTTGATGCTTTCTAAGAAGGGTAGAGAGTCCACCAACTTCCTCAATCCTCTTATGTACTATTGATGATATATTTATTTATTTATCATTTACCACCATAGCTTTAGGTACAAACTTGGGTTTTTGTACTGCCATTCTAAGTTTATCTTCATAGGAGATCTGGCATTTGGTGGTAACAAGAATGATAGATTTTTCTTGAGAGGAAGAAGTAGAAGCAACTTCTTTGCCTTTATCTGTTGGTCTCACTTTAATACAGGCTAAGATATTTCTTGTACCAATCAAGGCCAGTTGCACTATTTCAACTGTTGTTTTAGATATATTTACTGTATCCATCAATATTTCCACCTACTGAGCATCAGTGTTAATTGCATCCAAGACTAGATCTTGAAGTTCTTCAGGGTGTATTATCAGGATTATAGGTGCATAGGCTTCAATTGAGCCTCTTCTTAATGTTATCAGGTCAGAGGGATAATATTTAGCATAATCAATTTGTCCATGAGACCTTTTTCCAATTTTATGTTCCCTCCAAACATCCTACAAAGGCTTATTCTATTTGTGGTCTTTAAAATTATTAGGCCTATGATTGACCCAATAATACTTTATGCCAACTATTAATTCATGATAAAAGCCATAGGAGTCATATGGTCTTCAACCAAGCTCTAGGAAATCATATTCATCCATCTTCCATATTGCTTTTAGAAAACTTGCATAACCTTTGAAGATGTATTGGCCCATTTTGCAGGGCATATCAAGCCAAAGGAATTTTCTCACCTTTTTACCAATTCTTATCTTGACCTCTTTAGTAACTTATATGGTAATATATAGGGTAGCCAGAGATAAAGGGCAATGCCATGGAAGCATCTTGGAAGGAATTTTTGCACCATATAGTCTGATATATGTAAAATTTTTAGTGATAAATAAAACCCTTATTATTTTTTCATGCAAGAACCTTGCAACCCCATAGCCTATCATGCTAAGGAGAAAACCATAGAGGTATCATGGACAAGTGGAAAAATCACCCTAAAAATTATGAATAGGTGGATTCTCCTTCATGAATCCATGGTAGTCTATATTGCACATCAAGTGCATCTGTTACCCCTCCCAAATATTTAATTTTACTTATTTCTAAATATCCTATAAACATATGAATAGGAATTGAATAGTATGTAAATCTAGGTATTACCTCTTTCTTTTTGATGTAGCCTTCTACAATTCTATTAGCTCTAGGTGCATCTTTCCGCTAATGATATCTTCCCAATGATACATGGTTGTTTGATATCTTAAATTACATTTGGATTATTAGGTACATGAATTCTTTTGATACTTTAGATAGGTCTTGAAATGCTAATACCATATTTATTATATTTGCATAATCTATCACCCAAGGTTGCAAAATATTTTTGTTAATTAACAACTTGTATGATACTTCCTCTTCATATTTGAACAATTTGGTATACATATATGTGAAATTTTTTTGATTGTCCTATGTTCTCCTCACCTTCCTTTCTGGTTTTAGGCTGGCCTCCTTGACCCAAAACCCTTTGAAAGACATTAGGCATGATTTTAACAGAGGGTCTACCATCAACCTTATTGAACATCATTTTATTAGGGTTGTATGAAACTACCAACTAGGACATGATATATGTAGAAAAATAAACTTTAAGGTAAGTCAATATTCCCAAGTTGTTGGTCCACTAGTAGTATGGCTTGGGATAATACTGTACCCTTTGAGCTCATTTAAATAACACTTTTAGCAATACAAGGTGTCTCTGACTGTTCTCTTATACTTGCTCAATAGTAAATTGTAGTATTATTAGCTTCCCACTATTGGGCAAGAGTGATCCACCAGTCGACTCTAGATTTTTGCATATACTCAAGCATGTCCTTAGTGCTGATATTTATTGAAAGTATCTGGCAAGGGTTGCAATTTGTAAGTATGATAATATTGGAAATAACACCAATAGGAGCAGATGCAAGGGCACTTGAGGAAGCCATCGCTATCATATACTCTATAGAAACTCTGAAAATAAACTCCCTTACACTCTTGGTAAGTTTTTCATAAAATTTTGATACCTTTATCTCTAGTTGCTCTATGAGATAACAATTCACAATGAGGCTTACTGGTTTTTTATGTAAGGATTTTTAACTCTTGGACATGCTTCTCATATGCTTTTGGCTTTAACTATGACCATATACTTCATAATTTTTCCACCCTACGACCTTTGACGGTATTATTAGCTATGGTACACTTTTCTCTACTTTACTATTGGTTCACAGAGCTTTGACTAACATGTCATATTTTGTTTGAGTTTCAACCGTCCATCTATGGAGATAGAATTTGGGCCATTGAGAAGTCTTTAAAATATGTGTCAGATATTCTATTGTCTTTTACTTCTTAAAATGAGCCATTTGTTGTTATATTCTCTAAGGTCTATATCATGCTAAAAAATGGTAGTCATAATTTTCCTTTGGATTTTGCATAGGAACTATTCAATGGTTACTTAATAAAAACTAATTTTTAAATTTACAAAATTACAGGCTACACTTCAACATGATGCATTGATTTGATCTTCAACATTAATCTCCATGGTCCCAGTCATTTGTATTTTTCCATCAAGGTATAAGTATTTTATCTTTACTTTATCTTTGTCAAGGGTTTGTCCAGGCTATTAGATCTTTGGGAAAGCATCTTAACCATTTAATATATTAGCATCTTCTTCTATATTTTATCGTTTCTTACTTCATGCCATCTAGTCATCAGGTGAAATCCTGATCATTGGTTTCTAGCTAGTCATATATAAGTAATTTCCTTTGTCTACTTCTCGCTGCTTGTTCCAAGCCATTTGATCTTTGGATTAAATATCATCCACCCATTTTTCATCTTGAAAATTCTACTATGTTATCTAGGTGGCAGAATACAAATTTTATGGACCATTAATTTTCAAGCGCTAAACACAGACCACCCATCTCATGAAGACTTGCATGATTTTGACCCTTTTTATTATCCCTTCATTTCTGATGTTGTCTAACATGTCTAAAAAATTCTGGTGATTCTGACATTATCATTCTAACAACACTAACACCTTTTGATGCAAGGATTCTAACAACTTCGTCAAATTTTGACCATGTGTTAGTCAACTCTGGATCGTTATATCTATCGAAACAAATATTGACCATTTATTATCTTCCACTAAAAATATTCTTTCTTTTGATGTTTACCATTCCACACTATTATATTTTTGGAGTGAATCTTGAATGTTTATTTTTTTCCAATAGGATTAATTTCTACTTGTCTAATTACTCATCTGGCTATAATGACCCAAAAATAAGAAACAAGAAAACACACAGAAAGAGAGAATTATTTTAACTAAGGAGAGGGATTCATAAAACCCTAACCAACCTTAGATTAACTTAATGTTTAATAAATCCCCTAAGTTTCTCAAGAACTACACCTCACAAGATTTCCCTCATGCAAGTCCATCTACGTAGGCATATCTCATGTTATGCACATAAGTCCATCCATATCATCAATCCTCGATGATCTAGACTTATCACCTTCAATCATTAGAATGTGTACATGTATCTCCATACTCTATGCAAGCCATTATGTGTAGGTATGCTACGTGTACTGCGAGTTAAGCTATCAATATCATATTTTGACAAGCTATCTTAACTCAGGTACGGTCTTCCATAAACCTAGTTACCATTCTCCCTAAGGGGTCATAATCCCTTAGGTCCACTATGTTTACCCTAAGGGGGTCTCAAGCCCTTAGGTTATCCTCTAAGTTCACCCTATAACTTACTACTAAATTATGTAAAAGACTATTCAATCATGAAAATAAAAGATAGATCTAGATACTAAATCTAACAAAACATAACTCATCAAACATGCAAAAGATAACTAGAAACATAGAGCAATATTTAAATAATAGACATGAACTAGAAAGGATTTAGATACATTCATAATGAATCAAATATAATATAAAGGTGCATCTACCACATTGATCATTTATTACATAAGCATGTATGGTAAAACCTCCATACCCTTAAACAATACATTACATCAATTTCATCAGGAAAATATCCCCACAAATCTAGTCTATTTGTGCATAAGTAAACAATATGTAAGTAGAGATTAAACTTATGCATTTTCCATCTGTAACTTTGGTCCTCTCGCTCTTTCATAAATAATTTGAGGATAGTAGGGGATCAAGGCACTCATAGTTAAAGATAGGCATACCTCTAAATGCATTTACTCATTTCATTTCCAAATTGTAACTATACAATCAAATCAAGCAATCTAACTATCTAATGCATAGTTGATATCATAGAAACTACTCTTTCTATTTCCCCTCTCATCATCCTATGAGAGTATTTCAACAATGCATCTAGATTACAGGTTTTACTTGTAATAAATTACTCAACCCTTATTCAATAATTAAAGTCCCATACCCTTAATTGCCAAACAATCTAGGTTCCTTCAATCAAGAAATAACCATTTCTCTTTGTTCTATAAATTAAGTCTCATACCCTTAATTCAAAAACAACCTAGTCTCATATTTATTTATTGAATCAAAGACAACTACTTTAATCCATAAATAAATTTTTTCCTTTCATTTCATAAATTAAAGACCCATACCCTTAATTTACAAATAAACTAATTTCATATTTGTTTATTAATTTAAAGTCAACCACTTTAATCCATAAATAAAACTTTTCTTTTTATTTCATAAATTAAAGATCCATACCCTTAATTTACAAAACAAACATATTTCATATTTATTTATTAAATTAAAGTCAACTACTTTAATCTATAAATAAAGCTTTTCCTTTCATAGGGAGGCTCTCCTCCCCATTGTTTAAAAGGTGAGATATAGTTTTGTTTTGAAATGTAGAGCTTACAACCCAATGATTGCATAAAAGAGAGATTTTCTTCTTTTTCATAAGTTGAATATCCATACCCTTAATTTACAAAATAAACTAATTTCATTTTTATTTATTAAATTAAAGTTTCCTTTTCAATTCATATATCATTCCTTCATAAATAAAGTTCTCTAACTCTACTTGATAAATAAATCATAAATAATTCCTTCATAAATAAAGTTCTCTAAATCGATAAATAATTCATAAATAATTCCTTCATAAATAAAGTTCTCTAACTCTACTTAATAAAGAATTCATAAATCATTCCTTCATAAATAAAGTTCTCTAACTCTACTTAATAAACAATTCATAAATCATTCCTTCATAAATAAAGTTCTCTAACTCTACTTAATAAATAATTCATAAATCTTATTTCATAAATAAAGTCCTCTAACTCTACTTAATAAATAATTCATAAAGTCTTTCTTCATAAATAAAGTCCTCTAACTCTACTTAATAAATAATTCATAAATCATTTCTTCATAAATAAAGTTCTCTAACTCTACTTAATAAATAATTCATAAATAATTTCTTCATAAATAAAGTTCTCTAACTCTACTTAATAAATAATTCATAAATCATTTCATTAAGAAATCAAAGCTTTAAAACATTAGAGGAGAACCTATCTTAATTAAATTTTCAAAAGACCCAGGGATACATTAACAGGATCGGCATCAAACATGACATGCTCTTAACCATGTAGTTAATCATAGAGACAAACAACCTCACTAGTATGAGGGTAACGACGCCTTCATGACCCAAGCTATGATAGGAGAAGAGAGGAGTTACCTACTACTACGAACAACATGCCCTTGCCAAATAGTAATGATAACTTCTGGTTTGCAGGTCTGAGAGGATAGAGGACAGTGGTTCCCCTCAACACTTACAATCTCTCCCTAATGGATATCCAACCTCAAAAATTCAAACATCAATGTGACAAAGCTCTCAGGAAGCTTGGATGACAGATTCAACTTTCAACAACAAATAAGGCTAGCATGGTGTGTCTTACTAATTGGGAAAAACTTAGCTCCCATTCTATGTTTAGAGTCCTACACAATCAACAAACAATGATAGTCTCCAATGAAAGAAAGACAAATACCATGATGGCTGAAGCTAAGCCATGATGGTGTTGTTGCAGAAGAAGCACAAGAAACCACAAAGGAGGATTTTAACAAAATAGAAACTCATATTCCCACAACTAAAGAATGGGTGGTGATAACCCAAATAAAACCATATAGAATGAAGAATCAAGCTATTAACATAAAGGTGACAGTGTTTAAAACCCAACCTAGTTTACTCTCTTCTTTTGAGGTGGATTGGGTAACATTGTCCTAGCATGCACTTTCTGGAGCTCTCCTCTCCTCTGTCGCTTTTCTTTGCCTTCGCTTGGTTTTTTATCAAACTATCATTTCCTCTCCCCTACCTAGCTCTCCTCTCTATCCTCCTCTTCCTTATTTTGAATATATCCCTCTCTCATTTGTTTTTATTTCCCTTTACCACGATGCTTCTCTCTCAATGCTACGATGTCTACCTTATCCACCTCGACTACCATGCTCACCATCTGCCATCACTTCTTGTCCATTATCATCGCCAATAGGTCATCCACCCCATCCTCTACTTAGGATGTCATAAATGGAACTCCCTTTTGTTAAATTTGGTAGGCACTCCCATACTCGAATGCGTGTTCTCACAACATCCGAACTTATGGTAGATCCTCTAAATCTTATTATTTTAAATATTTAATTACTTTAGGGGGGGTTTCAATATGGGAGTTTATTTACAATGGTAAAGCCATTTTTTATTGATTTTCATTAGTATAATTCAAATATTATATTGGAATGGCATCTCTTTTATTATTTAAAATAAAACATTTACTAACTTTCAAATGAAACTTATTATCGTTTAAATTAAAACATTTATTAATTTAAAATGAAACTTACTATCATTTAAAATAAATATTTATGAATTTTAAATAAAACCTACTATCATTTAAAATAAAGTATTTACTTAATCATTATATTTTACCTAACACACAAGGAGTTAAGAAGACAACCAATCCATCTATACTTCCAAAATAATCGAGGCAAATAATGCTGAAGTAAAAGACAATAAAACATGTGCAATAGACAAAGAGGAGAATATTTCCATCAACCTAGTTACCTGTATCAGCCTCTAGAATTTATGATAGCTACTAGGCTATCAATTTGGGGATCAAGGTGACTAGCTATTGACAATTATCCCTAACTGAATGCATACCTATATGAAGGTATCCATCAATGTTACATTCGAGTTGCCTTATCATCACTTCCCCAACCTCAAGTACCCTTGCCTTTGGTGTATGACTCAACTTCTTCCACCTATGAGTGTACCTAATCCTACACATTGGTAATTTTTTAGCAGTATCATGCTCTTCAATATCAACAAACATCGCATAACTACTTAATTACATAAAATTGAGTATGAAAGTACCATCAATTAATCTATTGTTTTCAATGTCACAAGGTCCATCAAGGAGGGTCATGACATCCTCCATCACTAGGACTAAACACCGTCCTAGTGTTTCCTAGTTTTACACAATCACAACAATAATAAAAAAGTAAATTATTACATTTTAGAGATCTTCAAACAAAAAAGGAAAATGTTTTTGCATATTCACCACTTTTTTCCAAGTGGCATTCCTTTCATAGAAATGGTCCCATTGGACCTTACATTTATCAAGAGTTCAATTCTGCATATCCTTAGAGTGGAAATCAAGAATATTTATTGGAATTAATTCAATTACCTATGGATTTTTCATCTATAAATTAGAAACATCCCACACATGTTCATGGTCAGTAACATATTTCCTAAGCAAATATATGTGGAAGGTGTCATGGATTTTTAACATATTATAAGGTAAAGCAAGTTGGTATGTAATCAAACTAATATTTTCAATGATCTCAAAGGGTCCTACAAATAGTGGATTCAATTTTGTGGACTTGATCACACTTTTTATTGGGTTGACCCTTAGGAACAATTTTTCTTCCATCGAGTACTCCATTGGAGGTATCTTTTGATCACCATAACTCTTCTGCTTATCAATAGCTTCCTTGAGTCTTTGCCTGATTACCTTCAATCACTCTTCCATTTCTCTGACCATTTTTGGTTCAATTACAACTCTATCATCTAGGTTATCCCATGATAGTGGTGTCCTACACTTTCATCCATACAAGGCATCGAAAGGTGCCATTCCTAGAGATGAGTGATGCGCATTATTGTATGTAAAATCTACCAGAGGTAGATAGTCTTTTGAGTGAGAATTGTGATCCATGCAATACATGTAGAGTATGTATTCTAGTATTTGGTTTACCCACTCTATTTGACCATCTATCTCAGGGTGGTATTCTGAACTCATGTTTAGATTCATACCTATTTCCTGATGAAGGGCTTTCCAAAACATAGAAGTGAACTTGGAATCCCTATCTAAGATGATTACCTCAAGAAATCCATGCAATAAAAACACTTCCTTGGTAAACAGATTAGCCACCACATGAGAATCGTCCTTGGTGCTCCTAGGTATAAAATGTGCAACCTTAGTCAATTTTTCAACTATTACTAGGATTACATCATGTTGGTACCTGGTCTTGGGTAAACCTACTATAAAATACATAGATATGACCTACTATTTTTGTGTAGGTATACTATGTGGATACAATTTTCCTATGATATGATTTCATTATACCTTAACCTTTTGATATTCGAGGTACCAAGCAACAAAATCGATAATATCCTTCTTCATTCCTACCCAAAAGAATGTTCTTCTCATATTTTCTCTCATATTAGCCCCTCTAGGGTGAGCTGAATAAGGAGATATATGGGCTGGTAGTGGTGCCAGACCTTTAGGGAATGCACCACAATGGCTAGCTCTAAATAATGAGTAGCATAATCGACTTCATACTTTTTAAGCTTCCTTGAACTATAAGCTACTACTAACTCTTCTTGCATGAGTACTCCTCCTAACCCTTCCAACGATGCATCAATGCATACTAAAAAATATTCTTAACGGTCTGGAATATTCAATATTGGTGCGGTAGTGAGCTTTTGCTTCAAAAATGTAAAGGGAGTTTCACACTTTTTTTCCATTTGAATTTATTCCCTTTCTTCTGAAGGTTAGTTATTTCAAAAGCAATATTTGAGAAATCCTTTATATAATGCCTATAGTAACCCGTTAGCCCAATGAAGCTTCTTACTTCAAAAATATTAGTAGGGAGGTGGCCAATTTAATATGGCTTCAATATTCTCTAGATCCACAAAAATTACTTCTAATGATATGATATGCCCTAAATATCGTACCTCTAAAACATAGAAATTGCTCTTGACTAGATTTTCGTAGAGTTGATTTTCCCTCAGTAAATCTAACACGATATTGAGATGTTTATCATTTTATTCCTTGTTTTGAGAGTATATTAGGATATCATCTAGAAATACAAGGACAAAATGGTCCAGGTTCCTTCTAAACACACTATTCATTGAATTCATGAAGGCAACTAGGGCGTTAGTCAGTTGGTATGCAATCAGATTGATATTTCTAGTGATCTCAAAGGGTCCTACAAATTGTGGATCCAATTTTGTGCACTTGATCACATTTTTCATTGGTTTGATCCTTAGGAACACTTTGTCTTCCACCAAGTACTCCCTTGGAGGTCTATTTAAATAAACATAACTCTTTTGTCTATCAACAACTTTCTTGAGTCTTTGCCTGATTACCTTCAATCGCTCTTCTATTTCTCTAACTATTTCTAGTTCAATCACAACTCTATCCTCTAGGTTGTCCCATGATAGTAGTGTCCTAAAATTTCATCCATAAAAGGCATCAAAAGGTGACATTATTAGAGATGAGTGATTATCATTATTGTAGGTGAACTCTACCATAGGTAGATAGTCTTTCAAGCGAGACTTGTGATCCTTGCAATACATGCAGAGCATGTATTCTAGTACTTGGTTTACCCACTCTGTTTAACCATATGTCTTAGGGTGGTATGCTGAAATCATGTTTAGATTTTTACCTATTGCCTAATGAAGGGCCTTCCAAAACTTAAAAGTGAACTTGGAATCCCTATCTGAGATGTTACCTTAGGAAATCCATGCAATTAAAATACTTCCTTGGAAAATCTATTAGCCACCACTTGAGCATCATCCTTGGTTCTCCCAACTATAAAATGTGCAATATTAGTCAATTTATCGACTATTACTAGGATTGCATCATGTTGGTACCTAGTCTTAGGTAAACCTACTACAAAATCCATAGATATGACTTACCATTTCTACATAGGTATACTATGTGGATATAACTATCCTGCAAGATGTTTGCATTCTACCTTAACCTTCTAACATTCGAGACACTGAGTGACAAAATCGATAATATACTTCTTCATTCCTACCTAGAATAAGGTTCTTATCATATTTTCCCTCATATTAGCACCTCCAGGGTGAGATGAATAAGGAGATATATGGGCTGGTAGTGGTACCAGACCTTTAGGGTATGCACCACAATGACTAGCTCTAAATGATGAGTAGCATAATTGACTTCATGCTTTTTAAGCTTCCTTGAAGTATAAGCTACTACTAACTCTTCTTGAATGAGTACTCCTCATAACCCTTCTAGCGATGCATTAATTCATACTAAAAAATATCCTTAAGGGTCTAGAATCTTCAATATTGGTGTAGTAGTGAGCTTCTGATTCAAAAATGCAAAGGAATTTTTATGTAGAATAAATACATAGAAGCTATTTTATTTCATCAAATGCATATAATGTATAGGCATACATAGGAATATCATGTAGGTTAAGTTGTTGCAACAATCTGCCACATATGTCCAACCACTTAACTAATGGCTAACTATAAGCTAACCTAGGGATGTCCACTAACTGCTAGAAGACAAGGAAGATCTCTAAAAGCTAAAAAACACCTAACAAATACTAACAAGCTATGTCTTATGTGGGCATACTATGCCTCATGCATACAAAGTGTAATAAAATAAGACATAATAATAATGAAATATAACTTAGGCTTAAATAAATAAGCCTAAGTATCCTCAACACTCCTCCCAACCATATAAGCATTGGACCCCAATGCTCTCAACAAATGTAGAAAGTCATGGGCCATCTCATGGTGAGGAATCCAACGAGCCATGTGTGGAAAGTGACCGTGATGAGTGACAAGGTATGTAGTGGAAGAACCTTGTCCAGTGTGATGATCAGGTGCCACTACTGCTATAGGGCTGAAAATAGGATCAGGTACCAAAAGAGGATCCTAAAATGGTGTCTCTGGAAAGTGGTGCTCATCCAAAGGAACCCAAAATATAACTCCAACATGTGGTGAGTGAGAATTGTGATGCTTACGTACCACTCCTTGCAAAGTTCCCTGCAAGTCCTGTGGTATCTTGCCTAGAAGGCTCTGTCGATGCTTAGTAAGGGAAGTAACCTTAGCTTGCTCCTCCATGTGTGAAATGGTGGGAGTGGGCAAATACAAAGGTAACTTTCATGGAATAATTGGTTTAGTAGTTTTAGGTGTATGCAAAATTATACCAATGGAATCAATGTCATATTTCTCATGAGTGAGAATGGTGGGTTCCTTAACCACTTTCTCTTGTGATTGTTCATCATGTGGGAGTGAAACTTCTTCCTTTGCATGTGCTTTATATGGTGTTTTTTCTTCATTTTGTGTGGGAAAAATGCTAGTAGGAGCCAAAATGAATGCTTGACTTAATGTCTTCCTTACTTGCCTACAACTCAACATCAAATTGGAAGTAGGTGTAGTGCTTTGTATCAAGTAGGTTTTAACATGCAACTCCAATGTGTAGGTGTTATTTTTAGCATGATAATTAGTATTCCTATCAAATTGATAGGGTTTACCTAGATATAGTCCACAATAATCCATATCTATGACATCACACCTAACTTTATGCACAAAATTGTCACTAAAAGCAAAAGTCAAGGTGGAAGTATGGATGATGTTAGATGTGGAGTCTACATCTTTCCAGCCAAGTGCATAAGGTTGGTGATGTGGCTTTATGGGAAGTTTCAACTTCTCCACAATGGACTTCGTAATGAGGTTCTTTTGCGATCCATTATCAATGATACAATCAACATAGAAATCATGCATCAAGTGGGCTCTAGTGACAAACAAATGGTCATGCCCCCCTTGAGCAAATACATTGGACATTAGGGTAACTTTGTTCAGTTTACCCTTTAAAGTAGGATATTCTTCTTCTATCCCTATAGCCAAAATGGGACCATATTGTGGTTCCTCATGTGTAGGATGTACAATTAGGGATTTATTCTTCTTAAAATTCTCAAAAGTATAGCATTTGGATTTTACATGTCCATGCTTTTTATAAAAGTCACAATACAATGAAGAAGAAAAATATTTTATCATGAAAGGAAGAAGAATATAATTTAGGAGAAGTGGGAGGAGAAGAATAATGAGGGGAAGAATGAGAATTGTTATTCTCCTTCTGTTGATGCTGATTCTTGCCTTTGGAAGAGCCCTCCTATGATGAATGAGACTTTTGATATGCACCAACTTTATCCTCTGCAATAATGGCATGATTGAATGGCACATCCAAGGTGAGGAAGACATTGAATTTGATCTCCCTAAAAATCTAATATTGTAAGCCATGAGTGAATTTATTAATCAAATACTCTTTTGAATATTTCACACCAAGCAATAACATCAACCTATGGAATTGGAAAATGAAATCAAAATTTGACATCCCATAGGTTTGCCTCAATCTGTACCACTTGGTAGTGAGGTCACTTTGGTAGTTTGGTGGAAAGAAGGTGTTTTTCAAAATTTGAGTCAACTCTTTCCAAGTCATGGTGGCATTATGGCTTTGTCTTTCTACAATGAGAACTTTTGCTAAACCTATGAGTTTTAGTGTAGCAAATGTGGCTTGTTCATCCTCCGCAATTTTAGCATAAGCAAACCAAGTTTGCATATCCAAAATCCATGCAGATAAAACATTCGGATCTCTAGATCCATCATACATATTAACCTCATATTTTGCTTTGTTGGTATGGTTATGGTGGATTTTGAGTTCACCAGGATTAAATTGTACAACAATATCTCTTACTTTTTCAGCCAAAATATCTACTGCTTCGATGAGGTTTTCCATGTTTGTTCTAAGGTCATGAGCCATTTTTTTTCGAGTGTATGCCATACTAGGAGGATTACCAAATGGATGCAAGAACTTATCTAGGCTTTAGGAATTTGAAAATGTTCCTAATGCAACAAATACCTAGATTTTACAAATTTTGCTCTAAAAAATAGGGCTATTTTAGTGCTCTTTACAAAATAAATCAAATTTTGCAATTACAAATTAGCACTAAAAAAATAAAAAATTAGCCCTTTTGCAATTCCAAAATTTGTTTGGGAGCAAAAAATTATCAAGTTTTAAAAAATTTGCAACACAATGCAAAATTTTTTGACGCAAACGGAGCTAAAATGAATATTTTATCACCTTTTGAAGTTGTTGTCCTTTTCCAGGTTTTGGCACCAAATTTTTCAAATTCAAATTTTTTAAATTTTAGGAATATTCCCTCCAATTCAAAATTTTGGGAATATTCCCTCCAATTTGAAATTTCCTGCCAAATTTTAGATGTGCTCAAAATAATTCTTCCCGTCAATTTTCTTCGGGCACAAAAAAATAAAAAAAATTATTTGAATTTTTGGGTCGGGCGGTCAACTCCCACCCAAGGCCGAATAGTCCATGACCAAAACGCAACCCACAATGGTCAATCAACAATCAACAGGGCCAAATAGATGACACGTGGTGTGAGCGTTTGCACCTCCAACTGGCGTGCGTGCACGAAGGCATGCTCAAGGGTGACCACCGTAGGGTGGTCACGAGCACTATGTGTGCTCAAGTGCTTTTTAAGCACTTCTTTACCCTTTGTGGGGCAAATGTGGGATTAATCCCACTTTGTAAAAGCTTCATCGTAGTTTGTTGGTCGCCTTCACGGTGATGGTAAATTTTGCAGCGACTGGTAAATTTTGCAGCGACTGGTGGACTAAAAAAAAAACCTTAGGAACCTTGGATTTTGAAAAAAAAAATTCTCGTCGTTAATTTGTTTTGCTCGTTGAAAATAGACAATATCATTTGAAAATGTAGCAAGCTCGCGGGGGTGTAGGGAACAAGTTTTAATTGCCTAGAATTTTTTTGAATGCCGAAGAAAGACTTTTGTGCCACCAAAAATTTATTGCGTCATCCCGCACATGAAAGTGATGCTATGTCCATCAATTTGGCTAGGATATTTTGCTGGTGGTCGATGGAATTTTGTTAACCAAATTAGTGGATTAGATGCACCAGATTTAGGCATCGAGAACCAAAGAAATCAAGTCTGGCGATAAAATTCCCTGACCCAGGTTCGGTTCTTCGTGGGTATGCAAAGATGACCGTGGTTGTTTCTGTGGGTCTACACTGGTAGTTGGTTGCACCGGCTCTGGTTGCATTGCATCGATTGTGGTTGCATCGATTGTGGTCATACCGGCTGTGGTCAGCTCTTAGCTCAGCCGTCAATGGTCAGTTGGCCCGATGGGTGGCCTGGACGATGGTCGAGTGCTGCTAGCCAGTTGTCATCTACTGGTTTGCTAGTGCCACCTATGCTATGGGCTGGTGTCATCAGGCCGGTGGGTGGTCGTTGAGTGGTAGGTTAGGGGTCGGGTCGGATGGTGTGGCCACTGGCTGTGTGCCTAGCACAACTAAATGGGGTGGCCCACCACTTCAATAGGATCAACGATTACAGTTTGTCAACTGCAATTTGTTTTTTGATTAATTTAAATATTAATATTAATATAAAATTTAATAATTTTTCATGCAAAAAAATTTATTTATGCATAAAATAATCCACCTTTTGCACAAAATCTTCTTCGGTAAAATAATGCTTTTTCCAAGTTTCTTCGGAAAACCCTTCGACAAACTGCTTCTTCTCGGTAGTTGCCACTTCTTGGCCACAACTTGGCCTCAAACTAGTGCTTAACACCTAGTGCAGGGGTAATTTCTGCCCTCTATCACCTCAGATTCAACTTGATGTTGTGGGTGACTCCAAGTCAACTCCACTAGCATCTACCTAGGACCTAGCAGTGAAGTGGCAGTTTTGTCCTCCATCCTACACTTTACCTTTGGCTAACTGATACCAATGATGTAGAATCAATACATAGAAGCTATTTTATTTCATCAAATTCACATAATATATAGGCATACATAGGAATCTCACGTAGGTTAAGTGATTGCAATAATCTGGTACATATGGCCAACCACTTAACTAATGACTAACTACAAGCTAACCTAGGGATGTCCATAACTGCTAGAAGACAAGGAAGATCTCTAATAACTAACAACCACCTAACAAATGCTAACAAGCTATGTCTTATGTGGGCATACTATGCCTCACATACATACAAAGTGCAATAAAATAAGACATAATAATAATAATGCAATATAACTTAGGATTAAATAAATAAGCCTAAGTATCCTCAACAAAGTTTCACACTTTTTTGTCCATTTGAATTCCTTCCATTTCTTCTAAAGGTTACTTATTTCCAAAGAAATATTTAAATCCTTTATATAATGTCTATAGTAGGCTGTTAACCCAATGAAGCTTCTTACTTCAGTAATATTAGTAGGCAGGTGGCCAATTTAATATGGCTTCGATCTTCTCTAGATCCATAACAATTCCTTCTACTGATATGATATGCCCTAAATATCATACCTCTAAAACATAGAAATTTCTCTTGGCTAGATTTTCGTAGAGTTGATTTTCCCTCAGTAACTCTAACATGATCTTGAGATGTTTATCTTGTTCTTCCTTGTTTTGAGTGTATATTAGTATATCATCTAGAAATATAAGGACAAACTAGTCTAGGTGCCTTCTGAACACATTGTTCATTAAATTCATGAAAGTAGCTAGGGTTTTAGTCAGTACAAAGGTAGGACTGTAAACTCATAGTGTTCATACCTAGTCTTAAATGTTGTCTTGTGAGTATCCTCATGTATTCTTAACTGGTGATACCTTGACCTCAGATCTATCTTAGTAAACATCATGGTATATCTTAGTTGATCAAATAAATCTTTGATTTCAGGTAGGAGATATCAGTTCTTGATTGTAGCTTTATTCAACATCATGTAATCAATACACAACCTTAAAGAGTCATATTTATTTTTCACAAATAAAACTGGTGCACCCCAAGGTGACATGCTTGGTTTTATCAACCCCTTTTCTAATAACCCTTGCAATTGTACCTTTAATTCCTGCATCTCGATAGGTGTCATCCTATATGGATATCTATGAATTGGTTTTGCTCCTAGCATAAGATCAATAGTAAAATAAAATTCCTGTACAAGAGGAATCCCAGGTAAATCCTCAAGAAATTCATCCTTGAAATCCTGCAAAATTGGGTGTATTTCCAAAACTTCTTTCTTTTGGTCTTCTCCAACTTCATTTAGCTTAATTACATAGAATATCCCTACTTTCTTGAGGGCTTTATTTAATTGCATAGCTAACAAAATTCGGGGTTTGAATTACCCCTGCTTGTTATGAATTCATAGTCTTTCCTTGTATCTTTCAGAATATTTGATCCATCTATCCTGGAAATTGATTACGAATTTATGGGCCTATAATCAATCCATCCTTATGATCATATAGAAGGCATGAAGTGGAGCTACATATAAGCAACCTTCCATGGTTCCACTAGCTAGAGCAATTTTTATCATAGGAAAATACTAGTTTATGAAGTAGGTCTATCCAGAACCATAGTTGACCTTCCATCCATGATCTAAATATTTTGGACTTTTTGGAATATATTTTACTAACTTAAAAGAAATGAAGCTATCAATGGCCCCACTATCAGTTAAAATATTCACTTATAAAAAATATTACCTTTTATAATCAATGGGGTAGTTTGCCATTCAAGCTTCTAACTTCCAGTTGCAGCGTAGATCTGGTGTGCAAGTTCATGTCCTTTAGCACTATATGTGCTTGTCCCTAGTTGGTATGGGTACTAATTAGAAAAATTCAGGCCTCTACAATGGTAACACCCATCCTTGGGCCCTTGCTACTTTTTTGATTTCTTCTCCTCTCCTTTGATTGTTGGAACTGAATCTTACAATTTTTGTGGTTGAGGCTTAGCGTTATTGGGGTTGTTGCCTTTCTTATAAAAGTTCTTCTTGAACTTATTTTAGTTTCCATTAAATTTATTCTCAATATTTTTGGGGTTTTTAGCCTTCCGATCTTGTTCAGCCTCCCATTTTATAAGTCCATTGCTATTTCTATTTTTTAGTTCCTATCGATCTTGCTCAAACAAGGTTTCATATTTGTAATGGAAGTGTGACTCTATTTTATTCACTAGGTCATACACCTTTTGTAATTACTTAGGCTCCTACATATCTACATCATGCTTTATCCTAGATTGCAACCCATGAGTAAACTTATGAACCTAGATTTTCTCATTATAGGTAGGTACATACTTCAAAAATTTTACCAATTGTTTGTAGTATATCTCCACCAAGTTGGTTCCTTACCTTAAAATGGTAAACTCCTCAAATTTTAGGGCATAGAAATGTTCTGTAAGGAACCTCTTTTTAAATATGGCTATAAATTCCTTCTATGGGATGTATAATGGTTCAATCTTAGTTTCCTTATAATAATTTTCCCACCAGTCTAGGGTGGCCCCTTCAAGGTAAATCATAGCCTAAATATTTTGGGTCCTTGAGGAATATCCCTTTACCGTGAAGTAAACTTCCAATTACCTTAACCAAGCCTCAAATGCATCTCATTATCCTTCTATGTAAAACTTGGAGATACAAATATTATTTAGGTCTCTTAACATTTCCTTTTATAGAAGGGTTCTAGCTTGTAATTGCTCTGTAGTCAACCCCCTAGCTTGGTTAACTTCTGGACCTCTAGCTTACAAATTTTAGTTAGCAATGGTTTCTAACACCTATATTATCTGATCTTGCATGGTAGCAACTATAGTAGTGAGATATTCTATTTACTTATTGGGAGTTTTTGGATCCCTTATTCGACATTACTTTGTTGAGTCTTCCTAGGTGTAAGCTTCTCTATTATAGCCTTAGGTGGCATCTTGACCTGGTTTCAACCAAGAAAAGTATTAGGTTACAACTTCATCTTAAACTATACTACTAATTCAAGCCATAATACAAAGTTCTCTTTTATAAAATATTAATAATATAAATCGAATAACATTCCAATATTATGATGCATCATTAATACCAAAGCCCATACTGAGGTATCATAACATTCATCCACCCTTGGGATCAATTCTCATTAGATTATAGCAAGCATAGATTCTAGGTCATCCTAACTTTAGCTTAAACTTAAGCAATCTTTCATTGGAGACATCAAAATATTTTTTAGCAAATAATAAGCTCTGTACCCTCGTACCTAAAGGTCTGATACCAAATGTAACAATCCTAAAAACAAGAAACAAGAAAACACATAGAAAGAGAAAGATTTTTTTTGACTAAGGAGAGGGATTCATAAAACCCTAACCAACCTTAGATTAACTTAATTTTTAACAAATCCCCTAAGTTTATCAAGAACTATACCTCACAAGATTTCCCTCATGCAAGTCCATTTGTGTAGGCATATCTCATGTTATGCACATAAGTCCATCCATCTCATCAATCCTCGATGAGCTAGACTTATCACCTTCAATCATTAGAACGTGTACACACATCTTCATACTCTACATAAGCCATTATGTATAGGTATACTATGTATACTATGAGTTAAGCTATCAATCACATATTTCGACAACCTATCTTAACTTAGGTATGGTCTTCCATAAACCTAGTTACCATTATCCCTAAGGGGTCATAATCCCTTAGGTCCACTATGTTTACCCTAAGGGGGTCTCAAGCCCTTAGGTTATCCTCTAAGTTCACCCTAGAACTTACTACTAAATTTTGTAAAAGGTTATTCAATCATGAAAATAAAAGATAGATCTAGATACTAAATCTAACAAAACATAACTCATCAAACATGCAAAAGATAACTAGAAACATAGAGCAATATTTAAAGAATAGACATGAACTAGAAAGGATTTAGATACATTCATAATAAATCAAATAGAATATAAAGATGCATCTACCACATTAATCATTTATTACATAAGCATGTATGATAAAACATCCATGCCCTTAAAAAATACATTATATAAATTTCATTAGGGAATCTCCCCACAAATCTAGTCTATTTGTGCATAAGTAAACAAGATGTAAGTAGAGAGCAAACTTGTGCATTGGTCCATTTGTAACTTTGGTCCTCCCGCTCTTCCATCGATCATTTGAGGATAGTAGGGGATCAAGACACTCATAGTTCAAGATAGACATGCCTCTAAATGCATTTACTCATTTCATTGCCAAATTGCAACTATACAATCAAATCAAGCAATCTAACTATCTAATGCATAGTTGATATCATAGAAACTACTCTTTCTATTTCCCCTCTCATCATCCTATGAGAGTCTTTCAACAATGCATCTAGATTACAGGCTTTACTTGTAATAAATTACTCAACCCTTATTCAAAAATTAAAGTCCCATACCCTTAATTCACAAACAACCTAGTCTCATATTTATTTATTGAATCAAAGACAACTACTTTAATCCATAAATAAACCTTTTCCTTTCATTTCATAAATTAAAGACCCATACCCTTAATTTACAAAAAATTAATTTCATATTTATTTATTAAATTAAAGTCAACTACTTTAATCCATAAATAAACCTTTTCTTTTCATTTCATAAATTAAAGACCCATACCCTTAATTTACAAAATAAACTAATTTCATATTTATTTATTAAATTAAATTCAACTACTTTAATCCATAAATAAACCCTTTCCTTTCATTTCATAAATTAAAGACTCATACCCTTAATTTACAAAACAAACTAATTTCATATTTATTTATTAAATTAAATTCAACTACTTTAATCCATAAATAAACATTTTCATTTCATTTCATAAATTAAATACCCATACCCTTAATTTACAAAACAAACTAATTTCATATTTATTTATTAAATTAAAGTCAACTACTTTAATCCATAAATAAACCTTTTCCTTTTCAATTCATAAATCATTCCTTCATAAATAAAGTTCTCTAACTCTACTTAATAAATAATTCATAAATCATTCCTTCATAAATAAAGTTCTCTAACTCTACTTGATAGATAATTCATAAATAATTCCTTCATAAATAGAGTTCTCTAACTCTACTTGATAGCAAATTAATAAATCATTACTTCATAAATAATGTTCTCTAACTCTACTTGATAGATAATTCATAAATCATTCCTTCATAAATAAAGTTCTCTAACTCTAATTGATAAATAATTCATAAATATTTTCTTCATAAATAAAGTTCTCTAACTCTACTTAATAAATAATTCATAAATCATTTCTTCATAAATAAAGTTCTCTAACTCTACTTAATAAATAATTCATAAATCATTTCTTCATAAATAAAGTTCTATAACTCTACTTATTAAATAATTCATAAATCATTTCTTCATAAATAGAGTCCTCTAAATCTACTTAATAAATAATTCATAAATAATTTCTTCATAAATAAAGTTCGCTAAATCTACTTAATAAATAATTCATAAATCATTTCATTAAGAAATCATAGCTTTAAACCATTAGAGGAGACTCTATCTTAATTAAAGTTCCCAAAAGACCCAGGGATACAATAACAGGCTCAGCATCAAATAAGATGCGCTCTCAGATGTGCAGTTCATCACAGAGCTAAACGACCTCATTGGTCTGAGGGTAACCACACCTTTGCAGCCTAGGCTATGGTAGGAGAAGGGAGGAGTTACCTACTACTATGAACACCATGCCCTTGAAAAATAGTAATGACAACTTATGGTTCATAGTTCTGAGGGGATGGAGGATAGTAGGGAAGGAATATGCCCCTCAATACTTACAATCTCTCCCTAATGGATACCCAACCACAAAAATACAAATAATAATGCGGTAAAGCTCTCAGGTAGCTTGGGTGACAGACATAACTTTCAACAATAAATAAGGCTAGCATGGCATGACTTAATAACTGGGTAAAACTTATCTCCTATCCTAAATTGGAAGTCATCCATAGTTAACAAACAATAATAGCCTCCAGTAAAATAAAGACAACTACCATGATAGTTGAATCTAAGCCATGGCGGCAGCATTGCAGGAGAAGCACAAGAAACCACAAAGGAGGGTTTTAATGGAATAGAAACTCATCTTCCCACAACCAAATAACAAGAAATGATAACCCAATAGAAACTATATAGAATGAAGAACCAAACTATTAAAACAAAGGTGATAGTGTTTAAACCACAACCTAGTTTATTGTCACTTTCGTTGAGGTGGATTGGGTAAAGTTGTCCTAGCATGCACTTTTCAGAGCTCTTCTCTCCTGTATAACTTTTCTCTGCCTTCACCTAGTTTTTTTCTCAAACCATCACCTTCTCTACCCTACATAGCTATCCTCTCGATCCTCCTCTTCCTTATTCTGAACGTACCCCTCTCTTCATTCATTTTTCTTTTCCTTTACCACAATGCTCCTCTCAATCCTGTGACATCTACCTTATCCACATCAACTTCCGTGCTCACTATTTTCCATCACTTCCTATCCCTTCTTGTCGATTGCAGGTCATCTGCCCCATCCTCTACTCAAGATGTTATAAATGGAACTCCCATTTTTCAAAGTTGGCAAGCGCTCCCATACCCGAACACATATTCTCACAACATCCGAACTTATGGAAAATCCTCTAGATCTTATTATTATAAATATTTAATTACTTTTGAGGGGGTTTCGAGATGGGAGTTCATAGTTATCACTTTTTTTATTTTACAATGATAAAGCCATTTATATTTTAATTTCATTAATATAATTCAAATATTATCTTGGAATGAAATCTCCTTTATTATTTAAAATAAAACATTTACTAACTTTCAAATGAAACCTATTATCATTTAAAATAAAGCATTTATGAATTTTAAATGAAACCTACTATCATTTAAAATAAAATATTTATGAATTTTAAATGAAACCTACTATTATTTAAAATAAAGCATTTAATTAATCCTTATTTTTAAACAAACACACAAGGAGTTATGAAGACAACCAATCCATCTATACTTTCCAAATCATTGAGGCAAATAGTGCTGAAGTAAAATATAATCAAACATGTGCAACAAAAAAAGAGGGGAATCTTTCTATCAACCTAGTCACCTATCTTAGCCTCTATAATTTATGATAACTACTAGGCTATCAATATAAGGCTCAAGGTGGCTAACTATTTATGAATATCCCTAATAGAATGCATACCTATATGAAGGTATCCATAAATGTTACCTCCGAGTTGCCTTATCATCACTTCCCCAACCTCTAGTACCCTCGTCTTTGGTGTATGACTCAACTTCTTCCACCTACGAGCGAACTTGAGCCTAATAATTGGCAATTTGTTAGCAGCATCATGCTTTCAATATCAACTAACATTGTATAGCTGCTTAATTATACAAAATTGAGTATTAAAGCACAATCAATGAATATATTATTTTCCATGTCACAAGGTCCATTAGGGAGGGTCATGATACCTTCGAAAGAATTTTCAATCATTGATTTTTTGGGTCGATCTTGAGCCATCCATTTTCTCTACCAATAGGATGAGAGTGTTGTGTTTCTTTGGAAAAATACAGTCCATCAGATCTTTCATGAAGATTTTTATCATCAGATCTTCAAATCAATATCTGACCATTAGTTTATCGATCAATCAGATTGAAGTGGTCTTCTTCCTTTGGCATTGATTTTTTTTGAGCTATGAGATCTTCAAAGCAATTTTGACTATCTATTCCTTTAACCAATCAGATGGTGAGAATCATTTACCTTTCTATGTTGATTCCTTTGAGTCATATTTTTGGGAAGACTTTTGATCGTTGATTTTGGTTGACCAAAAAAATGAAGCAGATGATGTTGGGATACAAGGACACAAACCTAAGCCTTAGGGGAGATTTAATTTTTATTTATCCTACGACTTAGGACATAAACCTTTGGTAAAATAAATGGATATAGGTGAATATCTGAACCATTTGATCTTTGGAGAGGATTCCAATCATTGATTTGTGTTTGATATTCAAAAGGTTCTCCAATAATAGGATATGATGAAGGTGCAAGACCCTTAGCGAAAAGGGGTGCATGGACTCAATTTTAGAAGTAGACTTTAGGTAAATGGATAGTGCATTACTATTAGCATGATAGACCTTGGAATATTAGAAGAATAATTTGGTAGTGGAGGTACATTTGTGAAAAATAAACATTGATTTATGTTGCATGCAATGGATTCAGGGGGGAGTGAAATATTATCATGACTTTAGGCTTAGAATTTGGATCAATGGAATAATTTGGAAGAATTTGAACCTTAGGACTTAGAAAATTTAATTGCTAGAAAATTTAAGGGGGTGAGGGCTAGTGGATTAAATTTTTTCTCTTATGGCTAGTGAATCATGATAAAATGAAAAATTAAGGATTGGATTAGGACTTTGAGAGATCAAGACCTTTGACAAATAATTTTACAAATTTTGAAAAGACTTAGAGGGAAATGATCTTGAACAAATAAATTTTTGCAATAATCAAACTAGACTAATGAGAAAACAAAACAAAATAAATGAACATTCTAATGACCTATAAAGCACTAAAATTTGAGGACTAACCTAAGGATTATTGCAAAATTTGAAAAACTTATCAATTTAAGGAAAACTTGCATTAGACATAGAAACAATACAACCTAGACCTAAGACTCCATAGGACATATAATTTTTTTAAAAGTAGGGGTAAATCTCAAATTGGATTTTGAGGACCCAACAAGGAGTTTTTTCAATCCTAAACTAGTTGTCAATGTTTCAACCAAAGTAATTTTCTTTATACAAAATTTTATGAAAAAATTATCTACTACTAGCTAGAAGACTAGTGATTCAATTTCCATAGGCTTTGTAGTCCATATTAATAGGCTATGTATATAAATTCTAAATACCAATAAACTTTGGTTACCAAACTAGAAACTTTGATATTCAACCTTGGGTACCACATTAAAAAATTAAACATGAAGCTCTAAAATAACCACAAAACGTTGCTTTCTCAAATACAATCAATGACATCACCTATAAAAGTATAACAAAAAATTCCAAATTATTTCTAATGAGCTATTGGTTGATACATTTTTTTTGGCAATATAAAAAATAAATTGTTGAATTGAATGATCAATGAATATCCAGAGGTTGCAATAACAAATAAAACTAACATCAAATGAGAAGGGCCTAAGCAATTGAAAAATTGGTTCAACAACCAAAAACTAGAGACCCAACCAACCATGTTTAGCACTTGGTGAGTGGTTTCAAAGCAATGAAATATGGGTGTCACCAACATTGTCTTAAGACAATAATTTTTGGTAGTCAATAACCTCACATCTATATATATGTGCCTTTATTACATTCTTAGAGAAAATAAATTCAATCATAAAATGTTAGAACTATAAAAATAAAAATAAATCTTTAATATGTGCATTAAAGAGGATGTTAACATGATTAAAAATACACTTACGTGAAAGAACATAACATAAACATATTTTTAAATTGAATTGTATTTTAGAACAATATAGTGCTAAACTACACATAAAATAAAGGATTGGTTGTTTAGAAAAAATATCAAGAAGAAACAAAATAAATATATTTTTGTATAGAGAAATACATAAAATACTTGAACACAAAAAAATATATAAAATTGAAGCAACATTGTCATTGGTTAAAAATATAGCTAATTTTCATAAAGTGTAATCATATAAATCCTAATGAATCTATCAATATTCTATATAACTCTATATTTCCAAGAAAGATACATAATGTTATAGTTGATAGATGAATGAAAACTTAGAAAAGAGTCTAATCAAGAGGGTCATTATAAATTTTCATGATGTAGGTTGTGTCATGAATACCAAATATTTTTGAAACAATATAAAAGGGAATCTTTGTCTACAAAACTCAAGATAGAGTAGGAATTCATTTCCAAACACCAATCATTACCTTGTAAATAATTTTCTTAAAACCATTGTAATTTGAGATGGAATACCCTTGAAAACAAGTTTAAGGCATACAACTCAAACACTTTAAAAAAAAAATCTTGCTAGATTTACTTATCAAGTGCTAAGAATATTTTAGTATCCTATTTCATGTGATTAGTAGGCAAGTAGAGCTTAAAGTTGGTCATCATAAAATTATCTTCTTGAGATAATTTTATTCAATATAAAATGTATTGTAGTCGGTTAAACTAGGATTGATTGAATGTCACAACATTAATAAAATAAAGACTGTAAATAAAGCTACATGTTTATTCTAAACTTCCCTAAAAAAAAATACTTTCAAAAGAGAATTGCTTATAACAAGCAAAAAAACATGAGTTTGTTTAATAACCTAAGAAGTATGAATTTTGTACAAAAGAATTGGTGGAAGCTATTAAAACACACTAAAAGAACAACACAAGAAAAAAAACTGTTATTTTAAAGTAGAAGGATTAATACTAAAATAAGTGGATTACAAATAAATTTAATATTTGATAAAATATTAGAGAAGAACAACCAACTTAAAATTCTATCCAAAACTACAACTAAAATTAGCAACTTGGAAGGGAGCATTACTGATTCTGACTGGGAAAGTTGTTCTTGTGCAGAGCACTCTCCAAAGCATCCTAATTTATTTCATATTGCTCTTTAGCCTTCCTAGAAATATCATTGCAAAATTTAAAATTATCTTCAAATTCTTCTTATGGGTTGGTCCAGATATGAAAGGTAAGTTCTATTTAGCTTCATGGGAGTAGGTCTGTCGCTAGAAGAAGTACAATGGTATGAGTTTAAAAAGATTCGAGTAGATGAATAAGGCCATAGTTGCTAAGTTGGGGTGGAAATTCACATCTAATGTAGTGATAGAGTGGGTGAAGGTCCTTAAGGAAAAATACAATTTTGTCAATTTTCTCTCAGACCCACTTCTTGAAGGAGGTTCTCTATTCTGTCAAAGCCTTTTAAAATCTAGAGTCTCCCTATGCAGTAGTAGTAGGTGGATTATTGGTAACAAAATTTTTGTGGATTTTTAGAATGACTCATGGTTGGGAGAAAATCTCCTTTCTTCTGATATGAGATTTTGTATTCTTGAGCCAACCACTTATGCCTTGGATCATGTTCAAGTTGTTGATTTTATTATTTATGAGAATGGTCATAAATCTTGGTTTCAACTCCCAACGATGATTGGAGATTTGGATATCCAATAGGCTTGGTCTCTTATTGCTAAGGAATTACAGTTTTAGGTTCTCCGATCTAAATATATCAAAGAGATGATCATTTGGGCTAGTGGTAATGAGGGAGACTACACTATCAAAGCAACATATAATTTATTTGATCCTGATGCTCTGTGCTTGTTTACTATCGAGAGAATATGCTTGAAAGGACTAAATTCTAAAGTGAACCTTTTTTCCTGGTTAGCCAGCTTAATAAAATTCTTTCCATTGAATATCTACTTAAGAGAGGTATGTAAATTATAAATAGATGCTACTTATGTGAAATTGATTGAGAGTCATCTACTCATTTTTTGTTCTTATATCCCTTATTTTATGATATTTTTATCTACATTCTGGATAATTTGGGGGTGCAGTGGGTGTTGCCTAATTCCTTGGAAAACTTTATTCTGTAATGGACCTCTCCCTTTAATGCCCCTCATCTCAAGTGCCTGTGGAGCTTCCTCCAACCCACATATTTTTTGGGGTGTTTGGAAAGAACTAAATGCTAGGGCTTCTAAAATTTGCAAAAGAGATGCTCTTAGAATAGGTCTCAGAATCTTGTGGAGTTCAATTGAGAATGTTACCAATGTGTTTCCTGATCTAGGGATAAATTGCCTGAAGTGTTCTCCTATTGAATTTCTATTGGAATCTAAGCTGGGATTCTCAAGGTTTGACCCTAGTCCTCCTATTCTAAATCCAAGGAATAGTGTGAGATGGTCACCCCCCATTGGTTGGCTCAAATTGAACTTTGACAGGACATCAATAGGTAATCTCAAGATTTTTGGGGTGGGTGGTATCATTAGGAACAACATGGGTGAAGTTATTGTGACATAATGTGAGTATTTATCATCCCAAACTTCCCACTTTGTAGAGGCTTGAGGTGCTTTCCAAGGCATTAGCATCTTGGTTGATTTGATATATTTTAATGCTAAGATTGAAGGGGAATCGAAGAATGTGATTAATATTCTTAATTGCACTGCTGATCCGAGATAGAATTCCATAAATATGATGTGGGAGTTGAGAAGGCACCTCCAATATTTAAATCAATTCAGGTTGGTACATATTTTGAGGACTTGTTGACTATTTGACCAATATTGGAACTAGCCTTCCTGGATTTACAGTGTGGAGAAATAACTTTATGGTTTTAAATCTTCTTATTGCAAAACTCTCTTAAATTATGTCAAGAATTTGATCAATGGTATTTTAGTATGCTACATTACCTTTATTTTAAAAGTGTTGGCACTTATGGTAATTTGAATTGTTGGAATGTTGCATCCTATGATTACGATGTTCATATCATCCATTTGTGGCCTAGATTATGCTTGAGGATAATAATTCTCCATCGCATCTATTATGGGCAGTTGGTGCTAATCACATCCTTCAATAATTGCTCTTGTTTGAATTCAAACTGGAAGAATGGTAGTCATTTGACTCTATCATTTGTGGTAGTCAGGTTTCAAATACTCCTTGGTGGAAATCCAGAGCTATCTCATCGCTGATATTACCTTTGCTTTTTCTATTTGGTTTGTGGATCCAACTTCTTGTTTTTGGTACTGGCAATGTTTCCATGTGATGTTTATGTTTATCTTTTGTGTCCTTTCTTCTGAGTTAGGGTGGTTGTTTTGTACAACTATGTTTAATGGTCTGTCTCCCATGGGGAGTTGATGTAAAAGGTTGATGGATTCCTTTCAAAACCTTCCTTTCGTAATATTACCAAAAAAAATTATATCCAAAATATAATTAAAAAAATTAATGATATTTCCAAAGATAGCATAAAAGATATACAAATAAGAAGGGAGTTCAAAAAACTAGGACTAACCTAACAAATGCTTTAGAAAATATATAAAGCAACAAAGAAAACATCATCTACCAAAAAAAACAAATGTAAAATAAGGTAAATAATAGCTACAACTTTATTTGTTGCCAAAGATCAAACCTCAATGGTAAATTTGTAGAATGGAGTCAAAATTTACTATTTGCTTTAGTCTTGGGCAAAATTAGCATACATTGACTCTAAATTACTTTTCTTAAATAATGTTAATTTATTTCTTTATCCTTATTTTTTTAATAAATTTGATCTAAATTTAAACAAGCAATCCAAGATATGATTTAATATATAATTTAGCCAAGATATCAAGCGATTTTGTTTTAACTTGAGTACCAAAGATTCCTTGATAATTCAACCTAGGCCTTATGACAAGGTTGTAGAAAGATTTTGTGTATAATTGGTAACATGAAATTCCTTCCATTAGATCCATGAGGTCTCCAATTATAATGTAAAAATATATTTTCTCTATTCTCAAGCTTAGACTTAACAAAATAATACCTATTATGCTACAATTTTGACTATTATCATTGGTAAATCATACTCACATCATAATTTTTAAAATTTCCCATTGAAATTTGACCTTACGTCATTAATGATCAACGTAATCTAGCTATTACAAAGAGATTCTTAGTTCACAACTAAATGTTTGTGATAAAATTCCACATCCTCCCACACATAAAAATGTAAACTTATATTTAAAGGACACTAAGGAGAAAAATAAAAAAGAAAACTAAAAAATGGCAAGGAAAAGCCAATTCAAAGTTTACTTGGTCAATATCAAACAAAATTGTTGTCTCGATTCTCTTAATTTAGCATGCATTTTATTGAGCTCCACCAAACATTTTCCATTTATACATTTCTTGGTTGTTTGCATGCTTCTTGGTAGCCAGTATTGTGACTGTTACCATAGCTACATTTAGATCACTTGTAATTACCTCCATAGCCAATTATATGAAATATATTATAATTTCCATAGTAGTTGTTGCACCAATCAACCCTCTATTGCTCAAAATCAACAAGAAGAAGAAAAAATACTTTAAAAATCTAGATCTCAAATTTTAAAAGCCTAGATGAAAAAGCAAAAGTCAAGTAGAAAAAATACAAGTTTACCCTAAACTACCATATCCTCTATTGTTGTAACCATCACAATTGTTGCACTTAAGTTATTCCCAATAACCTCCATAACCACACCTATGATTACTTTCATATCTACTATCATGGCCATTGTTACCATTTCTTTAAGAATTTTTGTCACTCACTACTTACAAGAAGAAAAAATACTTTAAACACTAGATCTAAAATGTAGAACAACTTATATATTACATTTGAGTCCATGACTTCACTATAAGATATGAAGCATCCTTAAAACTCCTCCCATTGATAAAACAAGAAATACCACCAATGGAATGAAAAAATTCATCATTAATAACAACTATCTTCCAAAAACCCTAGTAGTTTTTTCTCACAAACTAAAAATAAAAAAGTTATTATAAAGTATCATACCCTCTAATACTATAATTGCTTTCATAGACACATTAGTTTACTCATATTCATATCTTTAGTTGTTCCTATTAAGAATTTATTGCATCATATATTATATGTAGTAAGGATTTTTAAATTTAGGTATTTGAGAAAGGTCAAGTTATAAGATGCTACTTGGAGGAAGATTAGATTGAGACAAATAAATTTCATCATGGTTGAAGGCATTGAATAAAGGAAAATAATTACTAGGCATTTTGTTTTAGAGGAGTTATAGGCTCATAAGATTTATCGAAGTTCCAAAGAGTGTTGTAGCCTATGGATAAGACAAGAGCACATTTCTTTGAAATGCATTATTGAGGAGTAGAGATAACTATTATCGTCTAGAAGAAATTTACATGTAGGAGAAGACATATTTTTTTATATTGTTTATGTTTTTTTAGTTTTACAAGAAAATTTTGAGTTCTAATTTGTTGCCTTCATATTGAACATTACATTGGAGAGAGCTTTGACAATCATTATCTTTGTATCTTGTTGCCCTTGTTCATGTCAGAGATTCACAAAAATGGAGCAAGATTAACTTTTTGTGATAGTTATCACAAAAATATTATGCCATCATAAAATTGGCTCTTCTAAAGAAGAGTTATCATCTAGAGAATAGTTGCCATATGGAGTTGTTGTCTAGAGATTTTGTTTGGAGTTTCTATCTAAAATTATTATTTGGAGCTATTACCTAGATTTTCCATCTAGAGCTACCATCTAGACAAGAGTGACCATTTGAATATGCATGAGGGCCATCTAGAAACAAGGACATCTAAAGATACAATGTATGGGCCATATAAAAGTTAATTTCTAGTGAAGTGCTAAATTCTGAAGGCTTATGTCATGCATAAAAAAAGAAAAAGAAAAATAAAAACTAGTTGTTACCTATAATTTACCAAGAGGAAAGGGCTGTGTATGATTTGTTGCATGCAAAGAGAATGCTATAGAGGAAATGAAAATGAGGTGCCAACATATTTAATATAAAAAAAAGAAACCCATATGCTTCATGGGAAGGATCTTTGAAACCTTTAAAAACTATTTTTATTTTTATTGTTATTAAATGCAAGTGATAAGATGGTGATTTGGCATATTTTTGTTACTATGGAATGTTGATAGAATATTTCCTAAAGATTCAAGTTAGAGAATTTAACTCATTAAACCAGAGCACTAATGTTTGTCATGACATTTCTATTTTTGAGGGAGACAACAATTTTCAATTGGTTGTTGAAGGATACGATAAGTTTGTATTTGTTCAATTATACTGATGAACAATAGGAGTGTTACTTATTACATATAAATTTGAACAGTCTAATTGAAAATTGACCACAAGGAAATATTTTGGTTTAAGTTGACTAGTTGAGGCACATGTTTATTTTAGATCCCACTTAATCTACTTATCCCACATGCAATATGCAAGCATTGTATTTGATAGTTATATTATTTTAGATTTTTAATAATTTTTGATGCCACATGATGGAAAACACTTGCTTTGCATGTTGGAAATATCTATGGCTCTGTTGATTGGGTTACCCTTAAAATTTGTAGACACATAGCCATGATATAAACATGACAAATTTGGAGATATTTTTAGATACATATCACCTCTATTATCCCATATTAGTTGTGTAGAAGATATTTTGAGCACTTATATTGTGCATTGGTAATATATTGTTTGTGCTCGCATGTTGTGTGTAGAGTATTTGGCCATTGTGATTAGTGTGGACCCTTAGGTATTGAATGACCATTTGTTTGATTTTTGAAGGTTGATGAATCTTGATCGATTAATAAAAGTATTTTTTTAAAATATGTTACTACCTATATTTTTTTCAAATTTTGGAGACTTTGACAAGAGACAAAATTAATTATTTTTGCATATTATCCTAGTGTGGAAGATAGACATATTTATACTCATTGGAAAGAATATTTTTAACCCAGTGTCACCATCCTATTGAATAAAAATTCCAAGTCTTTTTGAAGACCACATGTTAAAATTTTTGTTTAATTTGATGGATGTCACATGGTTGACCCAACTATGATCCATTTTGAAGATCAAATTAGATTATATTTTCTACTAAATATAATGCTTCATTTGAGAGAAGTGGAGACCCCATGTTTTATGGATAGTAGTGTGGATTCCTATTTGTATATGATCTTATGAGTGGTTGTGTGTTTCTCTATACATGATATAAGTATTGTACCTATGATTGGTTGAATATATCCTTAATCATAAATGTTTATAGATAGATGAGTGTTTTCATATTTGTAACTATGTGGATGGATAACTTGTGTGCCCCTACCACTTATGATGTAAAATCTTGGATAGTTGTGTTTGTTCATATCCTAGATTAAGTCTAGTGTGGTTAGTCCCATTGAGATGTGTAGTTGATTTTATCCCTATTCATGATGATTTAAATAATGGACTAATGTGTATGTTGTATCCCATGCTTTTTTTGAACTTTTTGAGTTGTGATTCTTATCCCTCTTTGAAGCATTTATGTAATAAGGGGAAATATTAGGAATTTATCACATCATGTAATATAGGTAGTTAGATATTCAAAAGTTAACCTAACTAGGTGGTTGATAAGACAATTAACAATAGTAACCACCATCGTATTCATTGTACATATACATTGTTTTGATAATGAAAATCATTCTAGCACAATGTTAATTTAACAATTTCTAAAATGATATGATGGTTCTCATAGATGCTACCCATTGTAGTCGATGCCTCTACTACTTCACAAATTTGAAGAAGAAAAATAACTTAAAAATACGTCTATATTTTTTAAAACCCTATATGGAAAACCAAAAGGTGGAGAAACCAAATTTATCCCTTACCCTACATAGAATTTTAAAATACAAAAAATAAATTAAACTAAAACCTTGTCAAAACAAGAGAGATGAAGAGTTTAAATTTAAAACAATGAAGATTATTAGCTAAAATGAACTACCATATTATTAATAGCCTATTGGATGATTTCTATAGTCTATAGTCCCATTAGAGAGTAATAACAAATTTGTTATTAGAAATGAAAAATAACAAGCTTAAGAAACCATCAATTGGTCTTTGGTTCAATGGTTTGGGATAAGTATTTGATGTAGCCCACACTAAGGTTCAAATATCGACAACACCAATTAGCTTCATATGACTAAGTTGATGTAAAATGGAAAGGAAAACCCTTTCAAAACCCTACTTAAAAAAAAAAAAAGCTTAAGAAACTACTTAATGAAATATACTTTGTCTAAATAACCAACAAAGATAAAAATATTTAAATTTACTTCAATGTGTAACCATACATTGCTCTACATCATGAGTCCATGCCACCATATCATATCAAAGTATCTCAATTTGTGGATGTTATAAATAGGTTATAGGTCCTACCAATTCCTTTTAGGAGTGTGTACCAACTAAGGACCTTCCTACCAACTTATTTTGGGAGAAGGAACTTCACATACTAAAGGTAGGGACATTAATATTGATTATTAGTATAAGATATTCTAAATTATTCTTATTTTTCTAACTTTTACATGACACATTTAAAAACTATTTTTATCATATAAAAGAAAAATAACAACATTTTTCAAATAGTATTAGTTTTATAATAGTTTTATAAAATGTGTTTTAATAAGTAATATAATTAACATTTTTAATTTGTAAAAATGTTAAGCCTCATCTAAAAAATTAAAACTTTGGTTTATGGTGTGTAACTCCTTGCTCCTAACCACTTGCCTCAAATCCCTATGAATCAATGTTAAAATTCATCCATAGGATTGGAATCTTAATACATGGTGTGAAATTATTTGTTTCCTACCACTTAGGTTCACCCATGGGATTGGATATTTAGTTTATAGTGTGAAGATATTTGCTCTTAACTACTTGCCCCAAACATAATGGGAAGTATAACCTTTATACACTTATATCTAAGTTATATAAATTTTAAAGCTTTATTTACTTGGAAAGGGTTATATATCAAAACTTAAAATTTTAAAATATTATGAGAAATAATTTTAAATTTAAAATGAATTATTATAGGTGTGGCTTAGAAGCTAATTTGGCCAAAAAAAAAAAAAAACATTACAATTTATATCATGTGTTATTATGGTTATTTAGTTTTGCTTTATATTTATAAGTATGAGGTGACTTACAAGCTAATATATCTTAAATAAATGTTACAAGTGATATTATAAATATTTTAGAATGGGTTATCACGGATTTTTATTTATAATGATATTATGATTGATAAATTTGTCTTTTTAACCTATAATATGTGGTATTCTACATTCTGCTTGGACTTATACTATGATAAAATGATGATGGCAGGTCAAGGTTATACATCCATCATAACATATATTATACCTCTAGGCCCACCAAGAATTAAACTTGAGCCTTGTCTATGAAAGATGAATTTTTTTAACCACTCATGCTTAGTTCAAATAGGAATGCTAAGATTAACTTTTAGATAAAGCTCATAGGAAAATAAGGGTGGTTTTGGACCTAGGGATACACTTGATCCCATGTGTATGGACACTTCACCTTCACTTCATGCTATATGTTTGACTCCTACCTCAAGGTTTCCTCATGGCTCTATAAGTTATTGACCTATGGTATTGGAACCTTGTATTTTAGAGTGAAACTCCATAGTTCTCATCACTTTACTTAAATATATTGGATAAAAATGTAAATATTAATATTAGGGAAAGGTTCATAGAGAACATAAGGATGATTTTAGAATCATAATATGAATAGACTTGACTCTAGGTCTATGCCTACTCAACCTTAGGTCCATTCATTGCTATAAAATCAACCCTTAAATTCAAGTATACTCATGGATCTATAATGTCATCATCCATGGCATTAGAACCATGGTTTATGATATGAAACTCCTCACTCTCCACCATTTTCTCCAAACCAATTAAGCTAAAATAATGAGTTTAATATTATGACAAAGCTTTTGGAAAACATGAAGGTGGGATTGGATCCATAATATGGGTACACTTAACTCTAAACCCATGAATTACCATAAGTTTAGCCCCTATCTCATTGTATCCTCATGACTAAGTAAGATACTCACCCATGGGATTAAAACCATGGATTTTGTTATGAAATTTCTTGCTTCCCATTGATTTATCCAAACCCATGGGATATGTAAGGTTAAAATTAAGATAATTCTATTACATAACATGTGGGAGGGGTTGTATTCATAATGTAGTTACACTTGATCCTACGTATATATGGATTAAACCCTACATCCAAAAATTGGAACAATTTCAACCCCTAAGTCTAGGTGTCCTCATGGAAAGGTTCCCATGCATATGATTGAAACCTTAGATTATAATGTGAAAGTTGTCTCTCCCTATTATTGTTTTAAAATCCACATGGGAATAATTTTAAGGTTAATATTAGAGCAAAGCATATGGATAATATAATGGTTGTTTTGGATCCATAGTGTAACACCACTATGTTTTCATTTTGTATCATCTTTTTTTGTGTCAAAACAATAATAAAAGGCTTATATTTTTTATTTTATGTAAGAACTAGCATCATTGTAGTACTAAATTAGACCAAAAAATATATCAACACCACATCATACTATCAATATAATCTAGTGTTAGCATTGTGCCACTAGCACAATGATAAATCTACTTTGCTTTGTAATAGTATAATGTTAACATAACATTGCATGTCATTTATAACTATTATCAAATGATTATTTTAGAGGTATTTCATGGATACATTACTTACTAATGACTAATCAATTTTATTTTATTTTTAAAATTTAGATGAAAGAATATTAGTAATAAAGTTTTGCATTATGGAAAAGTTGGTCACTAAGGATGTTTTAAGTGATATTTATAGATAAATTGCTAAATACTATGTTGGGAACAAATATAAACAATGCCAAATATTTTATTGATATCACATTTAAAGAGTAATCATTACATTGCATTAATTTTACTTATTACAAGAGAGCCATGTGTAGAATATTGTATAATTCATTACAATAGCAACATAAATAGAAACCTTATGGGAAACTTCTCGATAAACCATCTTAATATTGTAGGAGGATTTACAATAAGTGATTTATAATGAATTGCAAATAATATTTGTATTATGGACATTTATACCCTAACTATTATATCTTAATGCTTCAAATGATTGTATCATGAAAATAAAATGTATTTAACTACAGAGGATGCCTATTTCAAGCATAACAAACCCTTAAACAAACTTTCAACTATCTTGTCCTATACTACATGCATGTACCTTGTGAGAATTGGTTATACCACTTGAATTATCACATGGTCTATGATGTAATAAATTCTAACATACCTTCCATTATTACATCATAGTCAAAAGCTCTATTTTGAGTATGACCAAACAATAATGTCCAGGGTGAGTTTGGAATTTGAGAGATAAATTCCCCCCTTAATGTGGAATTTCTACTTTAATACTTAGGACTATTAGGTTTTATTGATCATTCACTCTAAATTACATATACTTAACTATGTTTCTTCAATGTGGAGGATATTCATCAAATATATCATTTGTTGATGAGAGAAAATGTTCTCCTACCATGTAGAATTTTTTCCAAATTTTATCTTGATCAATATCTTCTACTATGGTGAGATCAATTACCCCTTGTTTCTTATTCTTTGTGATGGATTTATTTATTTGATTATGTCTTTCCTTGTGATGCATGATGTGTTCCTACTTCCTTTGATATTCAGTATGATGTGCTAACATGCATCTTGTATCGATCATAGAATTGAATGGTTTCCAATATTTTTGTGTTGTCATATCATTTGTTCAGACTAGTTTTCATTTCAAGTTATGATTCTCTTGATGGAGTGAGATCAATCATATTTATCTTCTTCTTAGAATTTTTCATCTATCGAAGACATTTTTTATGGAAATAAATTTACTCACACTTTATTTTTTATATTATTTATGGTTGAATCTTCAATATCTATTACATTGATTCCTCATTCTCCTTTCAATATTTTTCTTCAAAAACTTCTATTGATGTTGAAGAATCATAATCTGAGTGTACATGTTCACTCCTAGGTCTTTGGTTCTTAATGTTCTTGGTAGAATTATACCAATAGTAATTTGAATGATTTAAAAATATCCAAGTATCGCAACCTACCATATGTCTGGATTTATACCAATAATTATTGTACTTAGCTCTATTTGTGCTATGACACATATTCTTTTACTTATATGATAATTTACCTAATAGCATATTTGCTTACCTACATGGCTGATTGATATCACTTTTACCTATTTCATGTGCTTGCATATGCATGGTTTGATGATTACATTTAGTGTCAGGAGGATGTGATCATGACATAGTGAAGTTTAGCTTACACTTAAATTTCCCTTACACAATATCATTGAGCTAGCGTATTTCCTCTTATATCCTTGATATTTTGACTTGATTTCTTCACTATGTTATGACTCTTATTTTGTGTTCTCTATTCATTTAGTTTTTTTTTGAAATCCTTATCTATAATAGCCTTTCCTATTGATATCATTTAATCTACCTATTTCTTTGTCAAACATTATTTGATAACTATGGTTATTTTTGTAGACACCAAATCCTAGCCATTTGCCTTCCATCCATGCCTTCCCACCATTCCCACCACTAAAATCTAGCCATTTGCCCTTCATCATAGCTTTCCTACCATTTTTGCCTATTTATTTATATATTTTATATATATTTATAATATATATTTAAATAATAATATTTTAATATTATATTTTATATATATTTGATAAATATATATTTATATGAATAAATAAACCACAACCATCAGATTTCATTCAATCTCATTCGTCCATCCACCTTGATCCATTTCACACCCTAAACTTATTATCCACCCTTGGATGTGTTTTAATCTCAACCACATGATTAGTGTCGTTGAAACCCTAGCATGCCCTAGGCTGGATTATAAGTAGGAGCCATTTTGATGGCTCAAACCCTAAGTTTTTGAGTGTCCTAAGTCTCCTAAGTTTTTGATTTCCCTAAGTCCTAAGTTCTTCCCTGAAACGTCCTGTTGTTATTCCCGCATACCCTTAGACTGTTTTGGCCATATCTCACTCATACGAAGATAGATTGAGCTAAAATTTTGAGGGTAGGTTCCTAATGATATCTAGGATGTCTCCAAAAAATTTCAGATTTATTGGAGAAACAAAGATATCAAAAAAACCCTATATTTGGATGTGATGCTAGGGCATCACCGCACCAGTCACCTGCATCAGACATCACGCATCAGAAGACAACAAGTAAGGTAAATCACTTTTGGTTATTTTGTTTTATTATCTTAAAATTTTATATGCATTGCAAGCTAACAATAGCTAGGGTTTTATTTTAATATCTAAGGGTCTCACACAGTGGAGCCCTCACTGGTATTGCTAACCCTTGATATTATTTTTTTATGTGTGCAGATATGTAGATCCATTAGCATTGAGCAGCTAATTAAGCTGGAGTGACCTAGTATTGGATAACAGAAATCCCACTCACCACTTTTGGGATCAAGAGTGTGATTTAAGACATTATGGCTTTGCTATTAGGGTTTCAAAGAACCCTAAACATTGTATTATTGTATCACAAGGATTATACATCATCCTGATTTGTAACAATGGAGTTTATAAGCTCCCCCATTCATTAATATAATATATATTTCATTGTTGTGCAATTATGGTGTTTGTGTATCCATTTATTTAAGCAATAGCTATAGTGTTGCATTTTTGTATCTACAAATGGTGATCACTGTGGGACCCCCTACGAGTTTCCATTTATGATTTATCTTACTAATTTGTTTTCTATTTTCTATGATCTTGCAAGTTTTTTAAAAGCTGGAATTTTGTAGATCTAGGGTTTTATAGTGATTTTGAGAAAAAACGTAGGTTGATTGTAAGTCTTCTATATTAAACCTAAATCTCTGTTTCATGCATTCTGTACTATTTATTTTATTTTTTAGATTTTAAATATTAAAACGAATCATCATTAATAAATTTGAAAATGAAATAATACAGTCTGCATTTTCTTCACATATTCAATTTATTTATGCATTTTGTATTATTTTTTTTTTCATATTTTAAAAATTAAAATGAATCATCATTAATAAATCTAGAAATGAAATAATACAGTCTACATTTTTTTCACATATTCAGTTTATTTATGCATTTGTGTTATTTATTTTTTCAGATTTTAAATATTAAAATGAATCATCATTAATAAATATGGAAATGATAATTGTGGAAGGAGATTCCCAAGTTATCATCAATCTCCTCAACAATGATAAGGATCCTCCATGGAAGTTTGAGGCTTGCATTAAGGAAGCAAGGAACCTCTTAACCAACAGAGGTGACAGTGTGGCTCAGCACGTCTTCAGAGAGGCCAACAAGGTGGCAGACAAACTAGAAAACATAGGTGTTGATGCGGTTGGTTTGACCACGTGGATGCATGACCTCCCGACGGATGTGGATGGTATATTCCAGGGAGAGCAATGACATGAAGTTTAATGTGGAATGCTAATCCAAATCAGCTCTCAAAAGTAGCGGTTTCAAGAAATTTGGCCATACGGCATCAGGATTGCTCGTATCAACATATAAATATTTCCAAGGCATCCTCCTTGGATAACCATGTGACTAGAAAGAAGTGGTGGTGGCTCCTAGGGCCTCTGTTGGATAGTTCCTTGAGGATTGACATTTTTTGGTAGGCTACATCTCGTGGTAAATCCGTTAATTGCATCTCATGTGGAGTTGGGGCATGGGAAGGCCCACCCACCACAGCGAGACATGTGATCCCTCGAATGGCCATGATGACCACCAAGAACAACTCGTATCTTTCCTAGAAGGAGAACGTTAAGGCTCCCAATTCCTATGCCAGATCAGCCATGCAACATGGCACCCAGGTGGCAGGTATGCATTGGCTTGCCATCAAAGCTGGCACTCACCTTAATGAGCCTTTTCATTTAATATGGAAAGTCCTCTCTTGCCATCACCACTCTTCCCTCATTTTTGCTTTCAAGAGAAAGCATTATCTTCAAGCTACTAGACAAGTTTCAAAGGATCCCATAGGTAAGATTACGATGATGTACATTGAGCCAAGTATGGTGGTCATGGAGCCGGCTATGCAAGCCATCCTTATTAAGAGGAAGTTCATGCAATTCTTTGACATGTTTTTTGGTCCAACCGATAGCATTATTGCCAAGTTTATGGAATCTTGGGATGAGGGCAGAGTGGTTATCCACGGGTGTGAGATTTCAGTTGATATTAACCTTCTGGAAACCCTAACTGGGTAGACGATGAGGGGCCGCTCCATCCACAGGAAAAAACATAACTGGGAAGTTGAATTGTGCGAGTTTAAGGATAACCTCAAGATCTCTAAGGAGGCAAAGAACGACTTAACAAGGATGGACCTCCCTGCCCCATGGAAATCTATAATCAAAAACATCATGGAATTAATTACAATAGAGGACCCCAACAAGGTTCTTCTAATCTTACACTACGCCTTCATCAACTTCTTCTGTGACATCAACCCCATTAGCATCCCGCAATTTCTCCTGAATTCCATGAACTACACCATCAATTCTTATCGTAGCAAGAAAGGCACAACAATGCCTATGCACCAGAGCCTGTTCAAGGTGATTTAAAAATTTACCCTTGCCACCTATCCCCAAAATAAACCCCCTAATTTTCCCCCTACTGAGACCTCTAGATCCAGGCCCAAGATACCCAAGCCCCACTCTGGGTCCTCTGCTAAGAAGCGTGAGTTGGAGGTGTCAATCACTGGTGGAGGAGTGAGGAGAAAACTGAAGATTGAGGAAGCAGAGGGATCCAAACGATCCTCTGCAAGACTAAGGAACAAGCTTGGGTAGGGAAGTTCCACAACCGTTATCTTAGACCCTTAGGCTGAGGGTCCTGAACCCAACATTTTGGTCCTCAAATGTTTTGTTCTGACCACCCTAGCGTCCATGGCCCAACAGATGCAGGAGGTCCTTAATGCCCTATCCAAGATTTTCTTCAAAAAATGCCACCAGAGCAATGCCCCTGCTCAAGTCAACACAAAGGTTGAGGACCTAGAAAATGACAATAACGACGACCAGATTGAGGATGAAGACAAGGATGATTAAGCAAGTTTTAGACCCTTTCCTTTTTATGGTGGGTGATGAGCACCATAAATGCTCATATTTTGTACACATTTTCTTGATCATTATGTGACTATATAATAAGGATTGCATACTTTTATAAATGATTATATAGATATTTTATGAAATTATGCATGTTATCTAATTTGTGTGTTTTCAGTGTGTTTTGTGGAATTGCAGTCGGTTTAGTTAGATTTGGATCAGTCAAGGTCTTTTTGATGGACCTGGCACTTTGTTTCTTTGAGGGTCAATGCAGATAACATAGGTGCCTTCCTCTTCCAAGAAGGTGCCAAGAGAAAGTAGGTGCCTTCCTCTTCTAGGAAGGTGCCAAGAGAACGTAAGCGCCTTCCTCTTCCAGGAAGGCACCAAAAGTAAGTAGGCGCCTTCCTCTTCTAGGAAGGTACCAAGGAAAGAAAAATGCCTTCCTCCTCCAGGAAGGTGCCAAAGGGAAGGAAGCACATTCCTCTCATAAGGAAGGCACCGATGGGAAGGTGCCACAACAGGCAAAGAGCCTTCCTCCCATAAGGAAGGTGCCACTAGAAGACGCACCTTCCTCATAGAATGTGAGCACCTTCCTCTCATAAGGAAGGCACCACTAGAAGGTAAGCGCCTTCCTCCCACAGGAAGGCCCCAATAGAAGGTAAGCGCCTTCATCTTCCAGGAAGGCGCCATGACAGTAAGATACCTTTCGTATAGGGAAGACGCCTGATATACTTAGGCACCTTCCTCATAGGGAAGGCAACTCTGTTCTTCGCTATGTTGAGCAAATTTGCACGACGTGGATAGCAACGACTGGTGTAGTTCCAACTCTATGTTATGTAGAGCTAAATTGGAGATCACACCAATGTATGAAAATGTCTTACCAATGCCAGGCGAAGCACGAACCAATAAGCGAACATGCCACCATTAGAACCAAATGCCAATTTTAAGCAGACGTCGATTGCATTCACTAGACTGTCTTAATTTAGTCTGGGATGAATTGACTGTTGTAACCTCTTTGTAACAAAAGTTTTGCGAGTGTGTTATATAAACATGTGCAGACCGCTCTAAGAGATAGATTGATATAGATTCATATAGAGATACATAGACAAATAGAGATTGTAATACTTTGATAAATATATTATAGTTCTAAGAGTTCTAAGCGCGTGTTCAGCTGGGAGGAAGCTGCTGGAGCCTGGGCCCACTCCAAGCCAGTATTTCTTCCCCACTTTTATTATATTTTCTACATTATTTTATTGCTTTTATAAGGTCATTTACCACATTGCTATTTCCAGTATTTGTAGTAGATTCATTTTCAAGAATGTGTGAATGTTTTATTTCCATAGATTTAATTATTTTCTTCTTACGTAAATTATTGAGGAGTGCATGAATGATTGACAACCATTTTGAAAACACCCCCCAATAGTAGGATTAGTGGACTCATCTCAAGTGGTATTGTAAGAAATCTTATTCAGACCCTTCGCAAGTTTACAAAGCTCCCTGGGTTGATAATTAAATGCATGGGAATGTGACAAAAGTAGGAAAAAGTTAACGTTGTTTGGCCCGCAACATTTTGGCATCATTTTTGGGGAAGCATCTCAACTAGATTATTTACAATACCCTAAAACCTTCCATCTGACCTTGTATGAGTTCTTTGAGAAGAAGAGGACCAAACAGTCAGTTTATAAGAACCAATCCATCAAAACCAGAATCAACCGAGCATTTTGAATTTGAATTAGACTCGTTCAACCCACCAACAATCCATTGGAGTGAGGAACCACACTTTGCACAAAGTGCCTTCTCATCCCATCAATGTGGGGAAGAATGAATCATCATAAATCCCTTGTTTAATAGGACTCCCTTAGAGGAAGTCCTATTGTGGAAGGCTATAGAAGATCGGATGATCTCACCAGACAACCTTAGAGCTTTGACTCAGAAAGTTTTAAATGATCATAAGGTCATAAGCACTGCATTAGAAACCACATTTCCTAAAAAAATGGCTGATAACGATGAAGTCTCATCTGGATTTAGTTTCCCGATAGAGGAAGGAGTAGGAGATGCCAAAATGAAAAACATATCCCCTGCTCACCTTCTATCCTCTAGAGGATACCTGATTGAGGACCCTGACCTTTTTTTATTTAAGTTTGATGTCTTATGCAGGTATGTGGACTACAAATTTGATACGTAGAAGTTGAAACTCTTTCCTTCTACATTAGATGATTCAACTCTGCAATGGTTCATCGGTCTAGGAGACAAACACATTTCCATGTGGGACTAGATGAAGAGGCTATTTTTAGAGCAATACCAAGATTTTGGGAGAGCAAGAGACTCCAGGGAGGAGGTCCTAAGCATGACACAGAAAGAATATGACTCTCTCAAGGAGTACTAGTAGAGATTCAACTTTAATCTCCAATGATATCCTCACGCGATACTATCTGATAAGTCCCTCAAAAACATCTTCTTGAGAGGACTTACCAATGAATCACTGGAGGCTATTAACATGATCTTAAGAGGTGATGTCTACCAACATGCTATGGAAGACATCTAGAAAATATGCTAGAAATACTCAAGAAGGCAAGGCAAGGCCACCTCTAGAACCATGAAAGCGACTGCTTCAATCTTAAATATAGAAATAGGTAACATGTTGGAGGATTTAAAGAGAAAAATGCTCTCATCTCTAGCATTGCAGATGGATACATTATTTTTAGAGAAAAATAAGCAAGAGAATGACGTAGAATTGGCTTATTTTTGTCCAAAATGCAAAGGGAGGCATGCAAAGAATGCATGCCCAAAGAACAAAGTCAGAGTATGCATAGTTTGTAGGATAAATCATAAAACTCGATTGTACCCATAACTGCCCAGTAATCAAGAGGAGGCTAAAAGCACAGATCCCTATTTCATAGGCAATCGAAAGAGTTGGCCACAGCCCCCCATGGGGAATATGCCAACCGAAATGTTGCCATATGGGGGAGGGCCATACATGCACCAAGGACCATCTCAACCACCTAACATGGGGTGGTGGGGGCCATCACCCTAGTCTAATGCACCCCCAGTAGCATTCCCAAACCAGTAGCCATGGATGCCATATCCATATCCTAGGCAGCAGTGGAGAGGCCACACTACATGGAATTAGGCTCCATAGAACGTGGCACCTGATCACCCCCAATAGAATTTATCGGCATTGCCAGTAGTGAGACCTACGTAGCTACCCACACAACTAATGACAAATCTGAATAACAGAGTGAACCAGCCAAATACAACATGGAGGGTGAGATGTATCCTATGTACAATATTTAGCTTAGGTCAGGTAGGCAGCTAGGAGTAGGAACACCTCCGCTGGTAGAAGAGGAGGAAGAGGTAGAAGAAACACCTCTAGTAGAGGAGGAAGAAATACTTGAGAGAGCGAAGGCTCCATTTCCTAATCAACTGTAATAATAGAGAAAAGTAATGCAGCCAGAATTTGACATCTTGTTAAGCTTCAAGAACCTCACTGTGACAATTCCATTATTTCAAGCAATATGAGATGTTCCACTATATACCAAGGCAATCAGAGAGGTGTTTGAGGAAGCCAAGATAAAGAGCAACCCAGAATATCAATGTTGTGGGTAAATTAGTAGATTTGATGATGGGCAGAACATGCCATCCAAAGTATGCAGACCCGAGCAGCCCGATGCTGACTATAAAAATTGAGGGACATTCCCTGTCCAATACGTTGGTCGATCTTGGAGCAGCCATCAACGTAATGCCTCAGGAGACCATGTAGAGGCTACAACTCATGAACTTGAAACCCACCACGATAGTGCTATAGCTAGCCAATCGATCGATCGTATCATCGAAATGGATGTTGGAAGACGTGATAGTAACGGTCAGCGTATGGGAATACCCAACCAAATTTTTAGTTTTGCAATCCAAAACTAGGCTGGGTGGTTACCTGCTCATCTTAGGGAGGCCATGACTGATAATAGATGATTCTTACATCAGCTGCCAGGATGGGCTAATGACCATATTCGATGGGCAAAACATTAAGGTTGACCATTTTGCCCCCAGCACAGTCTGTCGACTCAGTAGGAGAACCCATGTTCATCGAGCATGGAAATATGGAGCTGTCCATAATCTAGCTAGTGATGACATTGGAGGAGTTGACAGAAGAAGATGAAGATGGTGCTATTATGGAGTTTCTCCACAAAGAGCCCTCTATCTCTGCACCTGGATTTTTGTTGACTGGCACCCAAGATCACCATGTTCGGCAGATACATGTTGGGCCAAGAAGAACATTAAATGTCAGTAGTAGGTTGAAGCCCACACAACTAATAAAATTAGAAGAGCTCCTGGTAAGGCACCAAAAAGCATTTGCATGGGATTACTCAGATATGCAGGGCAGCCTAGAGATCTGTACCCATCGGATTTATCTAGATGATCAGGCAACTCCAAGCTGATAGCCATAGAGAAGAATGAACCCAAAAATGAAAGACATTGTCAAGGAAGAACTGTACAAACTCTTGGCTTTTGGATTCATATATCCTATTTCTGATAGTGAGTGGGTATCACCGTTAGTGGTGGTCCCTAAAAAGAACGGGAAGTGGTGAATCTATGTGGACTACAGAGCATTGAAAAAAGCAACCAAGAAAGACCACTTCCCACTCCCATTCATTAATCAGGTCTTGGACACACTCTCAAGGAGGAAGTACTTCTCCTTTCTGGATGGATTCAGTAGATACAACCAGATCTAGATAGGAGAAGAAGATCAGGATAAGACAACGTTCACTTGCCCATGGGGAACGTTTGCCTATAGGGTATTGCTTTTCAGACTGTGCAACACACCTGCCACCTTTCAAAGGGCGGTGCTTAGCATATTCTTAGACATTATGGGAGACGGGGTCGAGGTATACATGGATGACTTCACCGTCTATGGAGAAACCTTTGAGGAGGCAATGACAAACTTGGAAATAGTGCTCAATAGAAGAAAGAAAAATAATTTATCCCTAAGTAATGAAAAATGCTTTATGATGATGCAAGAAGGCATCGTACTAGGGCACCACCTCTCTGCAGAAGGAATAAAGTTGATAAAAGGAATATTGAGGTCATGAGAGACCTACCTAGCCCCAGAATGTAGAAAGAGGTAAGGAGTTTTCTTGGATAAGCCAGGTACTATCAGTGATAGATCATCGAATTTAGAAAAATTTCCAAACCACTGCACACTCTATTATCTAAGGATGTGGAGTTCAATTGGATGGAAGACTACGAAGAAGCATTCCAATTGCTTAAGGATAAACTAATATTTGCACCAGTTTTAAGAGGACCAAATTGGGCCATACCGTTCCATATCCACTGTGATGCATACAATGATGCGATTGGAGCAGTCCTCGAACAAAAATATGGCAAAGAATTTTATGCCATTTATTATGTCAGTAAAAATTTGGCAGGAGCAGAGCTCAACTACACGGTGACAGAGAAGGAGTTCCTCATAGTTGTCCATGCTATAAACAAATTCCACCACTATATCACTGGATATAAGGTATTTATCCATATGGACCATGCAGCTATCAGATACCTAATGAGCAAGCCGGCCATTGGCAGAAGAATTATCATATGGTTGTTGCTACTATAGGAATTCTACATCACCATAGTCAAAAAACCAGGCAAGGATAACATCGTGGCAAATTTTTTGTCTAGATTGATACCAGTAGACCATCATGCAGTGGAAGACCAATTTTTGGATGAACATTTGTCCACTATTAGTGAGCAAACCCCGTGGTATGCAGATATAGCCAATTATTTGGCCATCAGAAGGACCTCACCTACTCTCTCTTACTAAGAAAAGTAGGCAGTCATAGAGAAAAGTGCATTGTTCTTATGGATGGATGGCCTTCTATTCAAAATAGGACGTGACCAAATTATAATAAGATGCATAGAAGAATAGGAGTTCTTAGAAGTACTCAAAGCATGTCACGTCGAACCATGCAGAGGACACTTTGTAGGGAAACAGACTACCTACAAAATCCTACAGCCTGGGTACTTTTGGCCCACTCTATTTAAGGATGCAGTTGTGTATGTCAGCAAGTGTAAGGAATGCAAAAGGATGGATAGACCAACCCATCGAGATGAAATGCCCCTCCAGTCTTAGGTACACCTGAAACCTTTCGATAAGTGGGGCATGGACTTCGTGGGATCGTTTAATCCACCTTAGATGGGGAGGTTTATTTTGGTTTGTACGAATTACATTACCAAATGGGTTGAAGTTCAGGAATTGAGGGATTCAAAGGAAAGAATGGTCATCGATTTCTTATTTGTCCATATTTTTACATTATTTGGGGTCCCTACAAAGATAACAATAGACCAAGGGCATCAATTTATCTCTAAGTTGATCGAGGAGCTGATGGAGAAATATAGAGTTCAGCACAATAAAACTACGCCCTACCATCCATAGGCAAACAGGAAAGTGGAAGTGACAAACAAAGAAATAGAGAACATCCTGATGAAGACCGTGCAACAACACAGGAAATATTGGCCTACATGTTTATCGGAGGTAGTCTGGGCATATAACACCACATGGAAATCCACCACAGGTTTTACACATTTCCAACTAGTTTATGGGAAAAATGCAATGATGCCCATCGGATTTGAAATCAAGACATTGAGAACAGATTCAAAATTGAACTTGAGCTTGGATGAAGCTCAAAATCAAAGGATTTGGCAACTAGATCAGCTAGACGAAATCTAACTAGATGCTTTGCAAAGAACAAAAATTATACAGAAGCAAAGAAAGCAATGGCATGATAGCCACATTAAGCTGAAGCAGTTCCAAGAAGGGGAATGGGTACTGTTGTATGATTCTTGGTTCCAGGAGAGGAAAGGAAAATTAATGCAGATATGGATGGGGTCGTATGAGGTGGTAGAGCTCATCAAGAACGAGGCAGTGCACGTTAAGACAATTGACAACAACAACACCATGTTCACAGTCAATGGCCACCGACTATGCCCCTATATCACGTCTGAAACATTGCAAGTAGAATCCATAATAGGCATGGGGGAGACCCTATCTTGCTAGATCTAGACCGAACTCTCATAGGTGAAATTGTGGGCATGGAAGTGCTCACCCAAAATTAGTTAACGTATTTTTTTTTATATATAGTGTGTTTTTTTAGGGACGACACCCGCATGCAATCTACAAACATCCTAACCTAGGGCCTAACAAGCATAGAATGCGTCTAAATGCCTTTATTTTCCTTTATTTTTTAGTTGCTTTTTGTAGGTGGAGGACCTGACAGCATGAGGAATAGGTATCTGGGAAACCAGGCCTAATTTAGCTTAGCATTCCAAAACCAGCTCATAGGTAGAAGTTGAGGCAGCATGAAGCAATACTGGGAAGGCTTGATCACCCTTTCCCAATCAATTGCAACATGATTTCAGAGAATAAGGTGCCTTCCTTATAAAGAAGGCACCCAGCCAGAAGAAGGCGTCCTGTAAGAAGAAGGCACCTTCCACATCCAGAAGGTGCCCCACCAGAATAAGGTGCCTTCCTTATAAAGAAGGTGCCCCACAAGAAGAAGGAACCTTCCACATCCAGAAGGTGCCACACCAGAATAAGGTGCCTTCCTTATAAATAAGGTGCCCCACAAGAAGAAGGCACCTTCCACATCCAGAAGGTGCCCAACCAAAAGAAGGTGCCTTCCACATCCAGAAGGTGCCCTGCTAGAATAAGGCACCTTCCTTATAAAGAAGGTGCCCCGCAAGAAGAAGGCACCTTCCACATCTAGAAGGCACCCAACTAGAAGAAGGCACCTTCCACATCTAGAAGGCACCCCGCTAGAAGAAGGCACCTTCCTTATAGAGAATGCGCCCTGCCAAGGGAAGACACCTTCCTTATAAAGAAGGCGCCCAACCTAGTAAGAGTTCTAAAAAATAAAAAATAAAATAAAATAAAATATATAGGCGCCTTCCATGGGTGGAAGGCAACATAAAAAAAAAATCCAAGGCGCCTTCCACATCAGGAAGGCTCATGCAGACCGAGGTGCCTTCCACATCGAGAAGGTGCATGCAGACCGAGGCACCTTCCACATCAAAAATGTGCACCCAATCAAGAGCACCTTCCATACCAGGAAGGTGGCATCATCAAGAAGGTGCCTTCCACCACCGGATGACACATTCAATCTGAGGTGCCTTCCATCACTGGAAGGCGCATCCATTCATAAAGCATCAACAACATTGGGAAGGTGCCATATTAGTGCCTTCCACATGGGGAAGGTACCAAATAATGCCTTCCACGTACAACCAGCACTCAGGCCTCCCATATGTGTCGAGCAAAATGAAGCATCACACGAATGAGTGGCACCGGATGACCATACCCCTCCCCCGTGTCACAAATCAATGAATCGACGGCCTTCACGATGCATGAAACACCAAATTAAGTATGTGCATGTTAATTCAAAATTTTATATAATTATTTATAAAATATGCAGTACCAAAAAAGATACTGTCATCATAAAGATCATATCCCCCCATAGTCGAAACCGCATGCCAATGATATGGTGCCTTCCATAACTGTCAGGGTTAGGCACCTTCCCTATAAGAAGGCACCTTACTGAGGAAGGAAGGACCAAAAAAAATAGCAATAGTAAGGGAAGGCACCATGGGAGGAAGGTCTAAGAATCACGCAGTGAAGAAGAATGAATCTGGTGATATAGAAGGAATCAGAGGAGCGATGAAGATATAGTTTGAGGCTGAGGGATGGCTCAAATATTGTATCCTGGTCAGTCAAGGCCAGGACATGAAGGTAGCCATGGAGTTCATTGCCTCCTTGAGGGTTGATGTGGCCCAAGTACAAGGGGTAGAAATTCCAGTCACCCCCGAGTTCATCTCACAGGCAACTAGATTGCCCCTCACAAGGGAATGTGTATATAAGGGTAGACTGTTAAAGCTGTACGTCGAGGTGTTGCTTCCAGGAGAGAATGTGCAGATAGACAAGGAGGGGTTACCCAAAAATAGCCTCCCCATGAATCTACAAAATATATTCGAGTAGGTTGCTCGATTATTCACATGCACCAGGAAATATACCCATCTGCACGCTAATCATGTGCAGTTTATCAATCACCTGGTGCATGGAAGGAAGTTGAATGTGCCCTTCTACTTGGTGAATGCTCTGAAGGACAAAGTGGCTCAGTACTAGAAGGGGGCACCGTCTGCCTTAGCCCACCATGGGATCATATCAGCACTGGCCTGCCATGTAGAAGCGTAGAGGCATAACCCTGATGCAGGGGGAGATGGCGATCAAGAAAGGTGACACGATGCTATTGCTGAAGCAGTGCAAGATGAGAGATGCCCTACAGAGGAAATAGCGAGTATCAGGCAATTGGCATTGCCCTATTTCATAGAGGAAATAGGGCAATCACTAGTGGCCAAAAACATAGAGGAAGGAGGGCAGTCACCAGTGCCCATGAACACGGAGGAAAGAGGGCATTCCCCAGCACCCGAGCATGAGGAAGAAGGAGCGTCGCTTGCTAGCGACGAGGACGAGTTTTGGCCGACAGAACCAGTCCCTAGGAGGAAATGTCTACGATGACTCCTCTCGACAGAAGAAGAACATAACGACCCAAAAGTAGACATTGTAGCCCAAACCCTTCGATAATTGATGAACCGGAGCCCACAAGATGTAGGGACTTCCAGGAACAATGACCAAGTTGATGCGGACTTAGAGGAGGTGCTCGAATGGCAAACCAATTGCTGGATGACCCAACAAATTTTGGAGGACTTCCAAAATAAGCATGAAGGGGAGCTAGAGGCCTTCGTCCTGCTCTGTATCACTTAGGATGATGATAGGGGGTATTGTGGGACTTCTCTCCTCTTCACTCCCAAAAATAGAGGAATTCTTCCCTACCTTCGGGCTGCTCTGTCGAGCATCCGATCAAATTTCCCCCAAAGAGAATACTCGTTCGAAAGATGTGGGAGAATTCATCGAGACTTCTTTCGCCCAATAAGTTTGAGTGTATGCATCCCTTGTTTTCATTCCCCTATCCTAAAGTAGCTGGTTTTCCTCCTGCAACAGCCGGACTAGCTGCTCGAGCTGGGATATTTTGTTGGATTTTGATTTAGATTTATAAAATTAATTATTTTTAACATTATTTGTATACAATAGAAAACATAAAATATAAAAGGAATACACACACTTCACGATTCATGCAAAATAGTAGTGGTTGGATTTCATCACCAACCATTGCTTGAGATTTGGTGATGGTGGCATTCATCTTCATCCATCAATATTTGACCTTAGACACCCTATGAATACCCCTAAGCAAAATTGTTGGATTTCATCACCAACAAGAATCTCGTTGTCCTACCATAGCCATAGCTTTTCACCTTTGTTTCATTAAGAAAGATTAGAAAATCAAAACACACAAAACTTGCACATAAAATGAACACACATTAAAATGAGATAAATAATGAATGAGGTAAGCCACATTGATTGAGACTTAGCTTTGTTTTTTTATCTTATTAAAGAATTTTAGTTTTGTTACATTTGTTATTTTATTCTGCATATAGATTTATTTTTCTTATGGTATTAACTCAAAATCAAAAGAAAACAATAATTCAAGATAACTTAATGGAACCATCATCTACATTTCCCACCACTTCTGTGGTAGATACCCTAAATGTGACATAGGCATATTTTTTACAGCCCCCTTAAATTCCTTACCATCCACAACCTACCACATGGCCATTCCCCAAGAGGAGTCAAAATCCACTACCATCAACCATCACATTACTCATATAGACATGGACAAAGTAAAAGCTTTCATGAAGTCTTATAATTATGTCTTAGAGTCTATCCCCAACTCACGTAGACATGATCCTTATTTACAACAGGAAATTATCTCATCCCAACCCTCAACCCTTCCTTGGTATGAAGCACAATTTAGTGTTGCTTCACAAAGACCCATTTCATCCAATAGTTGCAATTTCCATTGCCACTTGTCCCCAATCTGCACCATTTATTCCATTTTCCTCCATGTCATCCATTGATGATATGAAAATTATTGAAGCATGGGAATATTTGAACAAATTTCTCAAGCAATGAAAGAAATCTGAACAACAAGTTCACCTCAACCAATTTCCACTCAGCCCATTACCCAAAGCCCCTCATGGGTACTACTATCTTCTATGGTTTCCATTCCCATACCTCCATCAACCCATTCCATTCCTATGAGTCCACCCATCCATAGTCCTCATACATCATATCCTCTTCTTCATTCATAATAATTTCTTCATCAACCTCAACATCATAAAATTCACTCCATGCCCCCCAATTCATCATACCACCAACAACACACTCAATCTCATCCATTCATCAATCCATGTATAAACTCTCAAAATATTCAAAAAACCAACCAAGGTCTACAATCAAATTATCAACACATTGAAATTTTGCAACAAATCTTAACTTGACTCACCAAAATTGAGTTACAATTGAGTCATCTTCAGCCATGAAAGTTGAAACATCTGATTTCACAATCCACATCTCAGGTTTCAATACCTGTACCAAAAATTCAAAGTCCAACATAGTTGGATAAACACACCAAGCATCCTACAAAGCCCCGTCAAGAATACACAGTGCTTTCAAAATCTTATTTGACCATTTTTTGAAGGCTTTATGAAGCACAAAATATTTCCCTTCCAAAAATAAAACCAAGAGACCCAACCAAACAGGGCAAACGCTTTAAGGAGCACTTATACTATTCTTATCATAAAAAAATAGGCCATGATATTTATAATTATCGTGTATTCAAATATGTTTTCCAAGATCTTATTGATCTAGAAGTCTTTTCCGCCAATGGTCCATCCAAACCATCTAATTAGGATAATGGTACCAAATCAATCACCAAGCAAAGTGGGGACTCTCAGGATATCACATCCTCCTAGTCACTCACATCACCAATCAAAAATCTCCAAAGGTACCTAATCCCTTTGGTCACATTTTAACATGGCTTCATCTTAGCCATTCCACATTAACATGGCTTCATATTATCCATTCATCATTAACATGGCTACACAACAACCATTCATCATTAACATGGCTACACAACAACCATTTATCATTAACATGGCTACACAACAACCATTCATAATTAACATGGCTACACAATAGCCATTCATCATTAACATGGCTTCATCTTAGCCATTCAACATTAACATGGCTACAAAACAACCATTCATGATTAACATGGATACACAACAACCATACATCATTAACATAGCTTCATCTTAGCCATTCATCATTAACATTGCAACACAAAAGCTATTCATAATTAACATGGCTACACAACATCCATTCATCATTAACATGGCTACATAATAGCCATTCATCATTAACATGGCTACACAATAGCCATTCATAATTAACATGGCTTCATCTTAGCTATTCATCATTAACATGGCTTCATCTTAGCCATTCCAACATTAACATAGCTTCATCTTAGCCATTCATCATTAACATGGCTACACAACAACCATTCATCATTAACATGACTTCATCTTAGTCATTCATCATTAACATGGCTACACAACAACCATTCATCATTAACATGGCTACACAACAACCATTCATCATTAACATGGCTTCATATTAGCCATTCATCATTAACATGGCTACACAACAACCATTCATCATTAACATGGCTCCATATCAACCATTCATCATTAAAATTGCTCCACAATAGCCATTCACCATTAACATGGCTCCACATCAGCCATTCCCCCATTAACATGGCTTCATCTCAGCCATTCCCCCATTAACATGGCTTCATCTCAGCCATTCATCATTAACATGGCTATACAACAACCATTCATCATTAACATGACTTCATCTTAGCCATTCATCATTAACATAGCTTCATCTCAACCATTCCTCATTAACATAGCTCCACAATAGCCATTCATCATTAACATAACCTCATCATCGGCCATTCCATCATTAACATGTTTGCTTTACAAGCTTGCTAGGCTGGGGGAGAAAAATAATTCAAAACCTTTGAACACCACCCCCCTCTAGAGTAGTCTATGCTTAATGATATATATATATATATATATATATATATATATATATATATATATATATATATATATATATGTGTGTGTGTGTGTGTGTGTGTGTGTGTGTGTGTGTGTGTGTGTGCATGGCTAATACACAAAAATATTTGCATACACTTCATTCATAACATTGCATTGCACTTGCATTTACACTTCAAAAATAATGCATTCACCCATATCTCATATTGCATTTCACAAAACTGCATGTCATACATTGCATTTACATTCCACATTTCATATAGGGATCATTTATTAAAGGTCTTAATTGGTCCAAAAAAATCATGTTGCCTTAATCAGGGGCACCTTCACAATTTCATCCACACAATTCCATAAAGTAAAATTTTCATGCACACAAGCCATATTTATAATTACTAGGTTTTTTTGATCACACAACCACTCCTAGTGTTTTAAGAAAACTCCAAAAATCATGTCGAGTTCTTCTTAGGACCATTACACATCTTACACTAAGAAAATATTGATTTATAGAAACTAATTCCAAAAACATTCTTGAACCAAGCATAATTTTTACATCTTAAAAACATCTTGTGTCAAAAAGAGATAACACCATACTTGGTAGGAACCTTGAAGCAAAAAGGGTCATCCTTGCTAGTTCCATCATGCAACATAGTCCATAAGAATATTTTTTTGCACCACTATCACAGTTGATTCAAATTCAAAAGATAGAGTAGTAAGGATAGGGTACAATTCTCATCACACTTAGATTGAGAATCTAATTCCCAAAGCTCTAAACCTTTTACATCACACACTACTAATCATTGGGTTGTAAAGATCATACTACCTTTGCAGTCAGATGGTTAGGTAGTCATCCCAAAAATTCAAGAAATCAAAAACAAAATCGTGGACTATGGAGTTAGCCTCCACCAAAGCTATAGATGCTTGACTAGCAGTGGAGTACGTTCATGCATGACGAAATGTCTCTTTTAAGAGAGACATATGACCACTCATACGGATAAGCTAGCTTCTTGATTTCAACCATAAAAGGTTTACCCAATTTACTCAAGATGAGTTAATGAAATCACTTGCACACACACTGGTTCTTGATTGTCTTAGGTTATTACCTTGCTCTTGATTTGGTAAATGAACTCACTACACACACATTTGGTCCTAGAAGGATTAGGTAGTTTTAGTGGGTTTGTTTGGTGCCACTAGGATGTTTGAATCTATGCAAAATAGGTAGTCTTCCATATCAACATCCATATGTTCTTCTATATCAACATCTATATTTTCTTCCATGTCAACATCCATGTTACTTCATGAGTCATTCATCCCATATGCCACCAGGTTTGGTGCCCCTAATTAAAAAATAATGCTAAACATGGCCAAACAAATATCTAAACCATAAATGATCATTAAAACTTCACCTTGCATTAATAATTCATACATTTCACCTTGCATTAATCATCTATAACATATCATATGCATTCATCATCCATATACACATGCATTCACACAAAAGCATCCACATAGGCATAACACAAAAGTAAAAGCCATGTACATATATATATATATATAGCTCACATATTGAAATATTGCTCGAAAGTGCAAACAACATCAAAATTTTGGGGTGTTCAAGGTTTCACACTTTCCCCCAATTTAAACAAACAAGCACATAACTTGGGGGTGTTCAAGGTTTCACACTTTCTCCCAATTTAAACAAACAAGCACATAACTTGGGGGTGTTCAAGGTTTCACACTTTTCCCCCAATCAACCAAACATCATCACAATTTGGGGGTGTTCAAGGTTTCATACCTTCCCCGTAATTAAACAAACAAGCACATAACTTGGGGGTGTTCAAGGTTTCACACCTTTCCCCTAATAAACCAAACATCATCACAATTTGGGGGTGTTCAAGGTTTCACACTTTTTCCCCAATCAAGCAAACAAGATCACAACTTGGGGGTGTTAAAGGCATCACACCTTCTCCCACCAATTCAAAAAATATTTCAATCATTCAATCACATCACATCATAATTCACATCAATTGCTAGGAAAGGTTTCACCCTTTGCCTTGCATTCATTCCTTGTCAAAAACCCCTTTTCTGTTAGGGCAAAAATATAATGCATCAATTACATCTCCACACTCACTCAATTTCCTTGCCTTACCCATCGGCCAAAAACATAGAGTTTCCCAGCCTTACCCATCAGCCAAGAATACGGAGTGTCTCAGCCTTACCCATTGGCTAAAAACACGAAGTTTCCTTGCCTTATCCATCGACCAAAAACATGGAGTTTCCTTGCCTTACCCGTCGACCAAAAACATAGATTTTGCTAGCCTTACTCGCTGGCCATAAACACAGAGTTTCCCAACCTTACCCATTGGCTAAAAATACGAAGTTTCCTTGCCTTATCCATCTGCCAAAAACACAGAGTTTTCTAGCTTTACCCGTCGGCTAAAAACACAGAGTTTCCTTGCCTTACCCGGTGGCCAAAAAAATGGAGTTTCCTAGCCTTACCTATCTGTCAAAAATACAGAGTTTACTCATTTAAAAAAACCCTTCATCTATTAGGGTAAAGAATAGATAAAATAATTTCATTTTCTCATTATAAAAAATCCTTCATCTGTTAGGGCAAAAAATAGACACAAGTACAAGTGAACCTTGTATCTAGTGGTTTATCCTACTTAACTTGGCGGTTGCAGTGACTGGTTATCCATGCAACCCAATAGGAAGGGTAAATCACCATAAGGACAATTACATCATAAAAAACCCTTTATCTTTTAGGGTAAAGAATAAACACAATCATTTCATTTTTCATTATAAAAAATCATTTTTTAGGCCAAAGAATAGACACAATCATTTAATTTTCATTATCAAATACCATTCATCTGTTAGGGTAAAGAACAAACACAAGTATAAATGAACCTTGTATCTAGTGGTTTATCCTACTTAACTTGATGGTTGCAGTGACTGGTTATCCATGCAATCCGATAGGATGGATAGATCACCATAAGGAAACTTACATCATCAAAAACCCTTCATCTGTTGGGGCAAAGAATAGACACAATCATCACATTCTTCCCATTTCAAAAAAAATCCTTCTCTTTTTGGGGCGAAGAAAAAACACAATAATTGCATTGCAATTTCCTAGGTCAAAAATCCTTTTCATCTATTGGGTTAAAAATAGACTCATTCACTTGAATCCACATATTAAAAAAGGTATCTTACCTCCACAAAATCACTCCACATTGCATCCATCAATACATTTCGTATCATTAGATCTCCATGTCACCATCAAGTCCATCAACAATTGTATTTATATTTAATATTTTCCAAGTTCATGTGCCGAATTTAAAGTGAATCCTATATATAGTGGTTTTTTTTATATACTTGGTGATTGTAGTGATTTGTGTCCATGCAATTCTATAAGATGAATGAATTACCATAAGAACACTTGGTCATCATCATCATTCCATATCTCCTAGTTCAAAAAACACAATCAAATTTGGTTCCTCATCTTCCAAGTGAAACATTTGACAAAGATGAATCTTGCTAAATAGCTATCATTGATGGCCTAGTTCATGGGGCTTAACACATGGACAAAATCAAATCACATCATTCCCAATCTCCTTGACAGTCATCATAGAGATAGGCACTAGCTAGGATGATTGGTTCCATTTGAGAGGAATTATTCTACAGTCACTAGCAGGCCCTCCGATGATGACTTCTTTATTTTCTTCTGCATCTTCATATTGCATATCAATGATGCCATACGACAAAATTTATTCCAAATCATGGAATCACCCAAAATTTGGGATAACCAAAATTTTATTATGATTTTCCCATGATAGGATACATATTACATGATCATGACATTTAGCACACAACCCCCTTCCCACCATTGGGGCAAAAATGATATCACATTTTCCACCAACCCCCTTCCCACCGTTGGGGCAAAAATGGTATCACATTATCCATAATTCATTTGCACAATTTTTTCAATTGGCTCATGATATTCATCCATAATATTATTCACCAATTGAGGGGGTAAGCTACGTAAAACTCCAAATTATTTTATTCTTTTATCTTCAAGCTCGTATTCCAACAATAGAGAGATGATGCTCCTACACCTAGCCAAAATAGGTGTCTTGTGTTTTTGCACTGCATTGTGTTTCATGCAATGCAATATAAAAAGGGGCATCTGTAGAAACTAAATCCTAGCCATTTGCATTCCTTCCATGCCTTCCTACCATTCCCACCACTAAAATCCATCCATTTTCCCTTCATGATAGCTTTCCCACCATTTCCACCTATTTATTTATATATTATATATTTATAATATATATATTTAAATAATAATATTTTAATATTATATTTGATATATATTTAATAAATATATATTTATATGAATAAATAAACCATAGCCATCAGATTTCATTTAATCTCATCCGTCCATCCACCTTGATCCATTTCACACCCTAAACTTATTATCCACCCTTGGATGTGTTTTAATCTTAGCCACACAATTAGTGTTGTTGAAACCCTAGCATGCCCTAGGCTGGATTATAAGTAGGAGCTATTTTGATGGCTCAAACCCTAAGTTTTTGAGTGTCCTAAGTCTCCTAAGTTTTTGATTTCCCTAAGTCCTAAGTTCTTCCCTGAAATATCCTATTGTTATTCTCGCATACCCTCAAACTGTTTTGGCCATATCTCACTCATCCGGAGTCAAATTGAGCTAAAATTTTGAGTGTAGGTTCTTGATGAGGTCTAGGATGTCTCCAAATTTTTTTATTTGAGCAACAAAGATATCAAAATAACCCTATCTTTGGACGTGATGCTAGGGCATCACTGCACCAGTCACCTGCATTAGACATCATGCATCATAAGACAACAAGTAAGGTTAATCACTTTTGGTTATTTTTTATTATCTTTAGATTTTGTATGCATTGCAAGTTAACAATAGCTAAGGTTTTCTATTAATGTTTGAGGGTCTCACACAGTGGAGCCCTCACTAGTATTACTAACCCTTGATATTGTTGTTATGTGTGCAGGTCTACAAATCCATTAGTGTTGAGTAGCTGATTAAGCTAGAGTGGCCTAGTATTGGATAGCACGAAGCCCACTCACCACTGTTGGGATCAAGAGTGCGATTGAAGATATTATGGCTTTGCTACTAGGGTTTCAAAGAACCTTGAATATTGTATTATTGTATCACAAGGATTATACATCATCTTGATTTGTAACAACAGAGTTTATAAGCTCCCCCATTCATTAATATAATATATATTTCATTTTTGTGCAATTTTGGTGTTTGTGTATCCATTTATTTAAGCAATAGTTGTAGTGTTGCATTGTATCTTCAATTTTTATTCATTAAGTTATAGATGACTCCCAAACACTTATCAATAGTTAAAATCAACCAATAGTTCTCTAGACAAATAAAAATGATGCCTCGTTACGCTTTTTCTCCTTGCAATAGCTTTGCAAGGGTGATATGACATGGATAAAACATCCAAATTTATGATTAGCAAAAATGTTACACTTTAGCAAACCATAACATAGTGATGTTTTCACAAAGCTATTTCTAGGTGGAAAATTACAACTTCTATCCATCTTATTATTCCTTTGTAAGAGATCTATCAGAATGCAATGATGATCCTAGTTAGGGTATTATATTTTTGGTTTGATATTTATTCTAGTGGTTGATGCTAGCAGATCTCTTTTATTGTACCATATCCTATAATTTTTTTATCAATAATTACCAATATATTCTTTTTATCCTCATTTTATTATTTTTTATAGCTCTTTTATATAATGCTTTGAGTCCTTATTAACTTTAACCATTTACTTCATCTTTATTCCCTTTAGCTCTCTATAGGGTGTTATCATCCTAAGACCTCTTATATATTTTATGGATATGGAACACAATATGGTGCCTCCTCACGGGTTTATGGGAGGCCTAGGATGATCATCTACAAAAGTTAATTTTTTTCTAAATCAAATCCACACGTACCCAGTAGGTACCTTTAGAATGCAATGTACTATTGCTACATCATCACTATGATGTAACTATTAATATGCAGTGTATCAAGTGACAATAAGATAACTACATGGAATTCTAAAGGCATCTACTAATGCATATGGTGAAATTCAATTATCTTTTATTCATCCAATAGAATCATCATTTTAGCATACATTTAAATTGCAACCCAATCTACTTTTCCCTTGCATATTTGAGGATTGAGGGTAGGATGGGATTTTTCATTCTAGCACTTGGTATGAACATGATATTTAGAAAATTGGCTAAGTTGTAGAATCATAAAACCCATGCTATATTTGTCAATAGTAGGTTTATAGGACAAATATTAGCATAGAGCATTATATTTGAGTAGAAAAATAACAAAACCTATGTTACCTCTGCTAGCCTTTGGTTTTTAGGGTAGCTTACCCAAACTTTTTTTATTTATATACCTTATATTTTTTCTACACTTGAGGGTATGAGTTCAAAAATAATCCCCCTTATCTATGGGAATCCAAGTATATCATTAGATTACAAACAATAATTTAAAACCCCTAGGAACAAGTTGATCACTATTTTACATGATATTCTATCTTTTAAAATACCCTATTTATGGTGAGCATTCTAAAACACCTCAATTGTGGTGAGTATTCTAAAACACCCCATTTGAGGTGAGCATACTAAAACACACCATAACGGTGAGCATTCTAAAACACCCAATTTGGAGTGAGTATTTTGGAACACCCCATTTAGGTTGAGCATACTGAAACACCTCCCTATGGGGTGAGCAAATTGAAACACCTCCCTATGGGATGAGCATTATTCTATCTTGAAACACCCTCATGAATGAGAACTAAAACACTCCTTAACTACCTCAATTATGAGTGAACACATTTAAAGCTTACGTATTGTTGTTGCTTAAGTGTTAGTCCATCCATCAAGTATATTAGACTACTGCATAAGAATGACTTAGTATCTGTAATTATTATTCCTTTCATATGTATATTTTATTTTTGTATATATATTATATTGCTTTTAATTTCAAATAAAATAAGGATAACTTACAATTTTGAAATAGATTTTCTTATTCATATATGCACAATGTTTATCTTTACAATTTGTTAGGGTACCTAGGAGTAGATATTTGGGGTTATATTATTATATTTTATAAGGGTTGGCATGGGCCACACATAACCCAAGGTTGATTGTATTATAATATAATATAATATTATAATATTATATTATATTAGTAGTCGTCTCCCCAAAGTAGAATTAGAATATGGATATATAAAGAAGAGATATTTGTCATTGTAATAATCAGGGATATGAATCTTATGTAATCGTATTTGCCCATGAAGTGGCTTATGGGACTTTGCCCTCCTTAAGTGGCACTCTCATATTGGGAGATTTTGTGGAATTATTCTTCCTTAAGTATTATTATTGGTGTTTCCCTACCTTAATGGTATTATCTATCTCTCTCATTTGTGGATTGTTATTGTGGATAATTATGTGTGGGTGAATGATTTGATATTTCTACATATTGGTGAATGATTTAAGTTAATGATAATAAATTTTTGTAACACAATCATCTATTACCTTGCCTGGAGGGCTAGTGTTCGGATAACCATTCACTAAAATAAAAGGGACCCTCTCTAAATTCTTGTCCACCATGTAGTATCCAATAAATATTAGGTTTCTATTGAATTCACCATGTACATCTTTAGGGTCTTCATTAAATTAATTTCTATAATCTAGAATAGGATACCATAGTGGGGGAAACCTAAATTTCTTATCAATTCATAAGATTTTAAACTCTCTTAATTCTTCCACTAAACACATAACCCTTAGTCTAGTTGCAACCCAATTTGAGGCCAATATTGGATCTCTCTTTCAGAGAGTTTGGGGTAGCTCATTAAACTTATTGACACTCTCCTTCAATGTTAGCTTACTAAATTCAATAGATATACTTTGGTAGCATTGTAAGCATTGGTGTAGAGAATTTATCATTCACTCTTTCAATATTGAAGTGGGATATCATACCTTTAGATTAGTTATTTAGGATCAAGATGATTTGATCTTACCATTAGCTCATCCATATATTCCTAGTCTAGTAGGCCTCCATTTCATGTCCTCTATTTACTTTTGTCTAGAGGGTCAACGTGAAGGCTTTCAATTACACATCATCTATGTGTGGGCTAAGTGTCAACCTTGTAGTCTAATTGATGATATAATTTTTCATGTATATATCATAGAGTAAATCCTATTATTATTCTAGACTAGAATAATATGCCTTGTAAACTTGGTTGAGCGTATCGACCTCATTGGAAAGCCAAAATTGATCCTAGAAGTCCTAAATAGAATGTACTATTCTTGTAACATTAGATAGTACATATGTATTGGAGGTTTGCATTCCAAAAATGATGAAACCAAGTGCCCTATGGTCACCATTCATCCCTTTACCTACTCCAACGTAGCTCTCAAGTCTTCAATATTTGCATCCTTTTCCTTTACAATCTATCTCAATTTTATCTTACCTTTTATTAAATTGAATATCCAGTATTGCATCTCTTCATAAAAAAGTATCCATTGGTACTTTTTCTCATAGATAATCCCTTTATGCCTATACAGAGGGATGTATTGGTACAATGGAATGTGTATCCAAACAACTCAACAATAAATAAATGATGAAATAAACTCATATAATGAAAAAAAATATGCAATTGATAAGCAACTAATAGGAAACAAAAGAATAATTTACCAGTAAACATTTATACATTGCATGCCATAAAGCATAGACAAAAATAGAACAAGAAGAACTTCATTCACAATACATTCAACAATACATCTGAGAGATATTCTTCTATCATAGTTCTTCACACTACATACACTCTATAGAGTTGTATCTATGAAAATAAATACACACACGAAACCTTCTTTAGGGTTTTTCCACCCATGTTTAGTGTTTTCCATACATGTTTAGGATTTTTCCACCCATAGTTAGGCAACCAACAAATAACATCTCAACACGTCTAGAAACTCCCAAAAATACAAATCTAATATTTTTGGCACACATCCAAAAATCTCCCACTTGCAAAAAAGACTAAGTAAATGAACATAAAATATCTTCTTTCTTATTCTTCAGGGTTACTAATCAAAATGGGATAACTCCCATAAAATCTCTACACCAAATGAACTTCCTACTATCCAATGGCTTTTTCAATGCATCTTTTGCATTGTCCTATGTACCAATATTCTACAACTCAACTTCTCCATATCCTACCATCTCTCTGATATAATAAAATTTCAATTGAATGTGCTTAGTAAAGGAGTGAAATTTAGGATTCAAAGTCAAGCCAATTGCACTTTTATTTTTACACTAAAAATTAATGGAACTTTATTGATAACCAATGCTTCTGCACACTACATGTAACCAGGTTATCTCCTTGGATGCTTTTGTAGTAGTGATGTATTCAACTTCATTAGTTGATTGAGCCACCACTTACTTATTTTTAATTCTCCAACTCATAGCTCCTCCAAATAGTATGAAAACATTTGCACTAGTAGATTTAGAAGTATCTACATCTCCATCATAATCAAAATATACAAAAACTTGTAGCTTATTATTTTATTTGTGATCATAACAAATTGCAAAATCACTAGTGTCTTTCAAATATCTGAGAATTCTCTTCATTGCAGCCCAATGTTGCTTACCAATATTAGATATAAATTTTCTCACAAATACAACTACATAAGAAATATATGGCCACACCATTGCATACATTAGTTTACTAACTACACTTGCATAGGGAACCTTATCCATGAAAAACTTCTCATCATCATCCTTTGGACACATCTTTTGACAATGCATTGGTTCGTTATAAAAAGAGTAAGCAAGTCTACAATATATATCTTCTACCTAATACACATCTTATTCTCACTATGGTTTCTCTTCACTTCAATACCCAAGAAACAATATATTGGGCCAATATCTTTCATGTAAAATTCTCCTAACAACTTAGAATTGGTCTTGTTGAGTCATGTTTTCATCCAATTGTGAAAGCACACTCTCCGGTAGGATTTGGGTTCCAAAATCCCCTCTTGCAAAGAAGTTAAACAAACAACTTCTCCAAGGTTCTTGTTATATTAGCATTTGCATATGTGCATCAAATAAAGATATTCAATTTAAATGCTAGGAACACCTTAGTGATTGCAAGTAACTGTAAACAAGGGGCACTGTTGGTTTATTTTACCATGAAACTTTAATGATTGTTCATTGAACCCTAATAAAGTAAATGTGAGTTGGCCCTCATATGACCACGATGTAATGCTTTAATTCCTTTTATCTTGATGGTTTTAGGATATATTTTATCTTGCATTAAATCCTCAATGATGAATAGGGTCTCCAAATGTAGCTTCAAAATGTCACTTTAACTTATCCCTCTTAAATGAAATCAAATTTTCATCAAGATGAACAATTAAGTGTTTTAAGGAAAAGACCTTCAATGTAGTACTCAAATTATCCCTCTTTCGTAAAATTGGAATTTTTATGAAAAAAGGGTAATTTTAGGCCCAAAATGGAAGTTTGTGAAAATGCCGTAAAACATAACCCCTTTAATGAAATTGGAATTTCCATGAAGGGAATGTCATCATAGGCTCATGAATGCAAAACAAGACTGGAAAAATGAAATTTGACCTTAAAATGGAAAATTTCTATTTTCGGAATTTTAAAATCTGTAGCAAAACAACTTCGATGATTTTTTAAAAATACTAAACAACTCCGAAAATGAAATTTCAAAGTGCGTATTGGAATTCTGAATTATAATCTACGCAATGGTGAAATCATTTTTAGATTTTGAAATTTTTTTAATGTTTATTTTAATGCCTAAAAATAGGAAAAAATTCTGAAATTAAAATTTTTGGAAACAGAAAATTTAAAGTTTGCATCAAAATAATTGCTGAAAACACAACAATGCAAAAGCTCCTTCAGTTTGATAGCACCCCATCCTGCAAAACCGAATACGTGAGAGTTTCATACATGCAACCTAGCTTATTTGACCTGCAAAATAAACACAATCAAAGTAAACTAGGTGCTGGTTCCTAGGGTTTTAAATAATTTCTAGATTGCAAACATTCAAATGAAACAACCCAAAATAATGGCATCAATTTCACATACAAGTCTGAAATCTGAAAGGGGAAAAATAAAACAATTAAAATTAAGCATGCAAAAAATTTCTCATTCTTTCTTGCTAACAAGGCCTGAAATTTCTGAATAAAAGCTTTCACATTCCCATTAAAATCTCTGCTTTACAAATGTGGCCATGCCCAAAGTTCCCATTTGGCCATGCCACCATTTCCGTCTATTTCCGTCTCCGTTTTTTCTCCCCCCTTTGTTTTGGCCTCTCGATGTGCATTTAAAGTTTTCAAACAATGCTTTGTTTCCTTTGGATGGAAACCCTACGCCTTCTTCATTTTCTTCGTTTCACTTCTCGGCCCTTTCGTTTCCTTCTCCACGGCGTTTCGTTTCTCTTCCTTTCCTCCATACGCAACACCCTGCAAAACAAAACAAAACACGTTAAAAAAAACAACTACTAAACTTTACCTAAACTAACATGAAAAAATTAAAAATTAAAACCTAAAACAAAAAAAACAAAAAGCTAAAAAACAAACCTACCACTACATACTACTTAAAGCTAATAAAAGGTGCTTTAAAATCTTTAAGAGCTATACGTGGCCACCATGAAAAATATAAGATATTTTTTATATATATATATATATATATATATATATATATATATATATATAATATCTTATCCCTTTTTGTTTTTATTATTATTTTTTTTGTTTTTATTTTATGTTCATTTGTTTATATATATATATATATATATATTATTTTTATTTATCCTTTCTTTTTTTTTTGTTTTATTTATTTATTTATTTTTTTTAATTCCTTTTTCTTTTTAGTTTATTTATTTTTTAAACATGAATTAACCCAAAAGTTAATGTTTGAATTATAAACACTTTAATAAACCTATAAAAAAGAAAAAGACAAAAACCACACCAAAATTTATCAAAAAAAATGTGGGTCCCCAAGCTTTGGGGCTAGTTGTGAAACAAATCACAACAAATGGCGACTTCACTGGGAAATGCTCCTGAGCATTTCGATGAGAACCCAAAAAAGAAAACCTGAAAACACACTTCAAAACTTTAACACGAGTGTCAACAAATATCCAAAGAATGCCAATAGATCAAAAATACATGAAACATCAGAATTGCTAAGCATCAGCTCGGTGTGTGCAATGTGTTTCTTTCCCTATCATTTGAAATTGATCCACACTCCATTATCAGTTTTGCATGAATGCATATGTGGGATGGTGAATGATTTGTGTATCCTAATGAATGTGCTAGGAGATTTTGCTTTCATAAAATGCATGGTCATTCTTCTATTATTATGTACAAGCATTCAAGATTGCCAAACCCTCTTAGGATCAACTATATGAATTGCTTTATTATATATCCCAAAGTTGGTTATGAGTCCCTACTATCTTGAACCCATGTGCAAGTGAAAGTGAAATCAGAACTTTGGGGAATCAGACTCCCAACCAACCGAGATGAGAGTTTAACCCTATCCTTACTATTCTGATTTAGAATTCATTACCTCACTTTAAGCAAAATAATTAAACCAATTATGGAAGAAATGGTCATGCTAGTCTAACCCTCTAGACAATCAGTGGTCTTGTTTTTTAGGCAAGACATGATGCCATGCATGGGCATATCTAACCCCACAATCCAAAACTTATCTCCATTTCTTTGGACCTTGGGGATGACTACCCATCCTTTGCAGAGGACAAGTAGTACGATCCTTACAATCCAAAATAAAGATGAGATGGGAAAAATTTATTTATTATTTTATTTTATTTTATATATATATATATTTTTTTACTTCTTGGACCTTGGGGATGACTACCCATCCTGGCTAGGGACATGTAGTACGATCCTTACAATCCAAACTTTTAGGTGTAAATGGAAAATATTAATTTTGTTGCTTAGACCTTGGGGATGACTACCCATCCTTTGCAGAGGACAAATAGTACGATCCTTACAATCCAAGATTTACTATGAAATGAGACATAAGAGCTTTGGGGAATCAGATTCTCAACCTAAGCGAGATGAGAATTTATGCCTTATCCTTACTACTCCATGTAGGTCAAATCAAAGCTTTGGGGAATTGGATCCTCAACCTAAGTTCGATGAGGATTTAGCCCTATCCTTACTACTCTGATTTTAGGCTTTAAGCTCTATGGAAGTGGTCAAAACCACTGTTTTAAGGATCATGCTGCATAAATAGGATAGACATGAAATACTTCTTTCGCCCAACCTTCCTTCCAAGTTAGGTTTTGATCATTTTGCTCAAGATCCTTTTTAATGTATGAGACGTGCTTGGTTCTAGATATCTCAAGACTCAGTTTCCAACCTTAGGATTCTCTTCTTATTTATGTGATAGCATAACCTTAAGAGGATTTGACACACTTTAATGATTTGTATTTGAAATGCATTTGCAACTAAGATGAAATGTATGTAAAGTGAGATGGAACATGAATGCATTATCTTTTGAATTGCAAATGAAAATGATTTGTCATGCAAAACTGACTCTTTCATGCATCACAAAATCAAACAATATTATTAAACTGCTTGTGTTACTTGTGGAGCTTTTACAAGACAATTCCAATGTTTCATATTCTCCCGATCTAGAACATAAGTTAGCATCTCAAGGCAACTTTTTCATCATCATTTTTTTTTTTAATATATAGACAAACAAAAAATGTCAAATAAATACACAAATTTAAATTCAAATCCAAATAGCAATCCCAAAATGAAAATTTGAAAACACAAACCAAAAACCAAAAACCAAAATTTATATACAAATGTACACTATAATACAAGATGATGCAAAGCTTAGCTTATCACTTTCCTGGATCCCACACATGATTAGAACATTTCAACAAAAATATGACATAATATGCATGCCAAATGTTGTGGGAATCTAAGATCAGACCAAACAATGCAACAAATTTCCACTTGCCATGCTCACCATACCAATTTGATTTAGTTCCAATAATACTCCCATAGGTGAGCATCAAATTACTAGAATGATTAGACAATAAATGATTTTCAATTTTATCTTGTCTATTCTTTAAAATGTGAACTTCATAATTGCCTCCTTGATTTAGAATTAGGCTATCCTTTTCAAATATGCAATTTTGTAAGTAAGAGCCTATTTCTACAAACTTCAAAGCCAAATCATTTTCCAAATTTGTAGGCCAATCAAATTTGTGTAACAATTTACAAGCATCTAGGATATTTACTAAATTAGGATCATTAAAAGTTTTTATCCTAGATTCAATTAGTAATTGTTGATGAATTTGGTTTAACAATTCAAGCGCATCAACTTCTTTTCCATTCATTAAAACCATGCTATTAAAGGTGTGATTAAAAAATATACCTTGTTTTTCATTTACCTTTAGTGACATTTCATCATTCAAATTATTTAAATTCAAAATATGGTCATCCTTTTCAATCCTCAAACAATCTTGGTCAAAGTGTATGTCAAGTAATCTGCTTTGATGATCACTTATTTGAGTTGTTTCCAATTGATCCATCTCTTTATCATTTGGTTCTAATTCTTTGTTCACTATCCATGGCATCTCTTCATTTGAATCCCCAAAATCATCATGCAATTGTGAAATCATTATAATCTGAATTATAATCTACGCAATGGTGAAATCATTTTTAGATTTTGAAAAATTTTTAATGTTTATTTTAATGCCTAAAAATAGGAAAAAATTCTGAAATTAAAATTTTTGGAAACAGAAAATTTAAAGTTTGCATCAAAATAATTGCTAAAAACACAGCAATGCAAAAGCTCCTTCGCTTTGATAGCACCCCATCCTGCAAAACCGAATACGTGAGAGTTTCATACATGCAACCTAGCTTATTTGACCTGCAAAATAAACACAATCAAAGTAAACTAGGTGCTGGTTCCTAGGGTTTTAAATAATTTCCAGATTGCTAACATTCAAATGAAACAACCCAAAATAATGGCATCAATTTCACATACAAGTCTGAAATCTGAAAGGGGAAAAATAAGACAATTAAAATTAAGCATGCAAAAAATTTCTCATTCTTTCTTGCTAACAAGGCCTTAAATTTCTGAATAAAAGCTTTCACATTCCCATTAAAATCTCTGCTTTACAAATGTGGCCATGCCCAAAGTTCCCATTTGGCCATGCCACCATTTCCGTCTCTTTCCGTCTCCATTTTTTCTCCCCCTTTGTTTTGGCCTCTCGATGTGCATTTAAAGTTTTCAAACAATGCTTTGTTTCCTTTGGATGGAAACCCTACGCCTTCTTCATTTTCTTCGTTTCACTTCTCGGCCCTTTCGTTTCCTTCTCCACGACATTTCGTTTCTCTTTCTTTCCTCCATACGCAACACCCTGCAAAACAAAACAAAACACGTTAAAAAAAAAAACTACTAAACTTTACCTAAACTAACATGAAAAAATTAAAAATTAAAACCTAAAACAAAAAAAACAAAAAGCTAAAAAACAAACCTACCACTACATACTACTTAAAGCTAATAAAAGGTGCTTTAAAAGCTTTAAGAGCTATACGTGGCCACCATGAAAAATATAAGATATTATATTATATATATATATATATATATATATATATATATATAATATCTTATCCCTTTTTGTTTTTATTATTATTTTTTTTGTTTTTATTTTATGTTCATTTGTTTATATATATATATATATATATTATTTTTATTTATCCTTTCTTTTTTCTTTTTTTCTTTTATTTATTTATTTATTTATTTTAATTCCTTTTTTTTTTTAGTTTATTTATTTTTTAAACATGAATTAACCCAAAAGTTAATATTTGAATTATAAACACTTTAATAAACCTATAAAAAAGAAAAAGACAAAAACCACACCAAAATTTATCAAAAAAAATGTGGGTCCCCAAGCTTTGGGGCTAGTTGTGAAACAGTCACAACAGATCTTCTTCATGATTATTTAAATTTATGAAAATAAGAATGTCATCTACATATAACACCAAAATTGGAAAGTGATTGCCTTCATGCTTGATCAACATCACTTCTCATAAAATTGTGTCCAATCACAAAGGTATCAAATATTTTATACCACTACCTTGGGGATTGCTTCAACCCATATAGTGAATTTCTTAGCTTGCATACAATATTTATCCCACTTAATTAAAACCCAAACATTTTCTCCATGAAGATCTCCATGAATAAAAAATATCTTCACATCCATCTACTCAATTTCCCAGTTATTTGTAGTATCCAATGCAAATAGCAATACAATAGATGCAATATGTTCCATGAGATAAAATATTTCTTCAAATTCAATCCCTTCAACTTTAGAATATCCTTTTGCTATTAACATAGCCCAATATCTCTCAATTGAACCATTAGCCTTGTATTTCCTTTGAAACATCCATTTACAACCAACTACCTTTTCTACCTTTAGGCAACACTTGCAAGTCCCAAGTCTTATTTTTCTCCAGTGATTGCATTTCCTCTTCTATAGATTTATTTTAATGAATTGCTTCATCACCAGTGGGAGCATCTTTAAAACCTATAGTATCATCACTCATGGAAGATAATGTAAAGTTATTGTATTCATCATAACCAAATATGATTGGTTCACTCCTTTTTCATTGACTTCTCAAAGTTTACACTTCTTCAATAATGTTTAATTCTAGAGTTGTTCCTCATGTGTAGGCTGCTCTTAAAAAAATTGAGGCTAATTGGACTCTTCCACAACAACATAATTATCTTGTTTATGCTTCCAATTGCATGAAAATTGATTAGTATCATATGGCAACTCTAACAAAGGAGTATAAATAAGATCTACACTTAATGGTGGAACAATTTATGGTTGATTTTTAACTTGGTGATTTCTCAAACCAGTAGTTGCATCAAATTATTCTTGGCTATTTGGGGTTGTTTCCTTGGACTCTTATTTGTTGTAGGTGCCTTGTTTTAATACTACATCATGGTTGAACACATGGTGATACTATGAAGGTATCCATACTTTGTAATATTTTATTCCATCACCATATTTAATGAGTACTCCTTTAATAGATTTATTATCCAAGTTTTTCCTATTTTCCTTGGCCACAAGAATAAATACATCACATACAAACACTCTCAAATGAGTAACCGAGGGTTTGAATCGACTCCAATATTCCTCTAGTATTCTCCCACTAAGAATAGAACTAGGTGATATATTGTTCACATAGGTAGTTGTATTAAAAGCCTCTACCCAACAAATTTTATTAGAACTTACATATTATCTCATGATTCATGCCTTCTCCAACAATGTCCTTTTGAGCCTTTTTGCAACTCCATTTTGTTGTGGTGTATATGGAGTTTTTTTGCCTTGCAATACCATGCAACTTGCAAAAAGTATTGAGTTCCTAGGAGCAATATTCTCCACCATTATCACTCCTCAAAGCCTTTACTTTCTTCATAGTTTGTATTTCAACTATAGCAACAAACTCTTTAAATACAACAGGATCCCCTAACTTTTTTTAAGAAATTAAACCCATGATTTCCTAGAGAAATCATAAATGAAAGTAATAAAATACATGGATCCACCTAATGAAGCAACTTAAAAAGGCCCACAAATATCAAAATATAACAATTCCAATATTTTCTTAGTTCTATAGTCACTAGAAGCAAAAGTGGCTTTTTTTTGCTTTCCTAAAATGCATGCTTCATAGAAACCCATAGAATAAAAATTCTCTTTCTCTAATATTTAGACTATATACTTTAAACACATATATTTTATGCTCCTTTCACCAATATGTGCTAACCTCCTATGCTACAACATCATACTTGACATATTTGAACCTGAGGTTTTACTTATTTCTATGATGGATACATGAGTGCATGGAACATTTAAAAATGTTGCATCCAACTTATACAATGTTCCAAGTCTTACTTAACTTGACCAAGTAACGACTCCATGTATAAAAATAGAACCATACTTATTTACTGTAATCTCCATTCCTGCTTCAACTAGCTTGCTTATTGATATAAAACATCTTGTTAATCCTCGAATGTGTCTAACATCTAGGATACACTTAACACTCCCATATTTGAGTCTAATTTTAATCTTAACTCTACCAACAATTTCATGGATGAAAATATCACCTAATAAAAATCTACCATAGTTTGCTTCTTTGTATTCTACAAACCACTCCTTGTGGGGAGTCATATGGAAGGATGCTCCAAAATATATCAACCACACATCAGACTACGTGCATAAAAAAACAAGTATTAGCGATCTATTAATAATGTTATTTTTAATACTTTGTAATGGTATGTGACAAGTTAGGCACCTAGACAAGTGGAGTCATTTCATGTAACCATTATGAAGAATGTAACTGATGTTTGGTAGAAGATTCTAGCTTGAGTGGCTCTTTGCATGCAAGCCAACTCTTGAGCAGTTTGTTAGGGTTGCATGAAGTGTATCTTTAAAAGATATGGATCTATGAATAAATGTATCTTTTTTCAAATTAATTAAAGTATTGAAGTGTTGGATGTGTCTCATCCTTTGCAGAGGAACGAAAAAAATTTTAGGCCCTCTTGATATTCTCGAAGCTATTTTCGGAGGCGTTAGAGGGATTCTTGTGATTGGTGGGTATGTGTGGTTTTAGCCCATGGTATTGTACCCACATTATTCTAATACCACATTATGGTTTAGGGTTGTAAGAGTTTCCTTTATATTGATTGTAATATCCCATTACGAGCAAGGAGTGAATAATAATATCAAAGGAGGTGTGGCTCTTGTTTGCTAGAGTAGCCCATATTGGGTGAACCAGGGCAAATCTTGTGTGTTCTATGTGCATGATTTATTATGAGTTGTTATTGTCTTCTGAGTTATTTATTTCTACATTATTATTCTGGAATAAGTCTGTATAACTCTTCATAAAGGAGGTTGTCCCCTTGAAGAGGCATGCAATTATGCGTTATTTTGTGATATTGCTTTAACTTTGTATTTATATTTTGTACTATTATATATTGAATATCATGAAACTTTGTTTTAATTGTAATATTTATGTGAATGAGATTATTTTAATAGAAGATTCCTAAAATGTGGTATCAAAGCACTTTTTAGGGTTGAGTTCCGCTACGACTACAACAATTCTTACCCTTTCATTATGAATTTTAGGTATATTTTTTTTGTGTTTTCTATTTTTTCTTGTTCTTTAAAAAAATAACAAAAACAAAACCTTTTTTCTATAATAGTTTACTAGGTTAGAAACCCTATGCCAAGGGTTTTAAAATATCATGGAGGAGATGTCATTATTGGCCAAGCTAAATTTCTCATAAATAATCTAGTGAAGTGGGGTGATCAGGCTTCAATACCCAGGCCTCGTAAAAATATCCACTATGGAATTGAGCTCCCATGTATCTTCAGGTATATCAAGAGACCACCTAGGATTAGGAGAAACCTTTAGTCCTAGTAAGCTTTTTTAGTCTTGAATTATCCATAGTACATCATACACAATATTAAAAAGATCACCCTCCTATACTATTAGAGAGGTAGGTAGTGGCCTAAAATATTGGTTTGAGAAATATCGTTCATCATTGCGATATAACAAAAGGCATATGGATATTACATACACCTTGGCTTAGCATACATTGGTTTTGTTGAAGTTCAACCTGCACAAGAATTTCTTGTTCTATTGAATATTAAACCTGCAACCAAAAATACTACAAAAAACATTGAGAATACAAAGGAGACTTCCCTTTTATAAAAATACTACATGAAATAAATAGAATAATTGGAGAGGAACATAATAGAAATAGTTAGATTTAGTCACAGTCAGGACAAAGTTTTTTAGTGTTAGTAAAAACTATGTATCACTTCAGTCTGATAATAGTAACAGTCAGGTTAGAGTTGTTAGTTGTCAGTGTTAGTAACAATTATCTATAATAGTTAAAATTTATAGCAGATAGATAATTGTTAGTGACAAAGTTAGAATAGATAGTTGTCAATACAAGGAACCATAGTGTCAATGATAGAACAGTGTTAGTAAAAAATAGTGTAGAGATAGTATCATTAATTGATAGTGTAGAGAAAAATCCATAAGGGGTTATTCAACAAGAAACCAATTTTTAGAGTGAACTAAGCCTCTAGGAGAAAAATCGACAACACTTGAAGACAACACTTCCCCTAACAAAAGGTTCGAGGAGACCAAAAGCAATGTTGTGATATTTAGCTCATTATGACCATCTCATCGAGTTGATAAATTTGGTATATAACCTCCAAGCATTTTTTTTGTTATAAAAAATATCATTTTGGGGCCTAGTCCATTACGATCATCTTTTTGAGTTGATCATTTTGATATATAGCACCTAAGCACTTTCTTTGGATCCTTACTAAATAGTAACTCCAGGAACCATACTTATATTTTTAGAAAGTTAGTAGTAGTGGTTCAAATCACACCAAAAAGGCTAGTGGCACTATAGTACATCAAAAGGAGGTATAAAAACTGAACTTTGTGGAGCAAATACATACCACACTTAATACCCTTCTCAATGACACTAAATAAATGAAGGATGAAAGACAACATTTAAGAGGTGACTATATAATCTCCAAATCTAACTTGGAAGAAAACTTTATAGAGGTTTATGAAAAACTTAAGGATGGTCCAAAGGTGTTTGAGCATTGTGACACTGACCTATCAGGTCGAGAAAAATGAATCCATAAGGATAGGGAAGGCTCTCACACTTTTTTGACCTTGATACTCCCTTTAATATGGACATATATGGGTGGTTATGTCAAGTGGATTAGTTTTTCAAAATTTATAATATCCCTAAATATTTATGGATCACTATGGCATCTTTCAAATTTGACTCTAAAGCTTTATAGTGGTATTATTGGTTACAACGCATAATTCCTAACCCTTCTTAGAAAGATTTTGAGTCACAATTTCTCACTCATTTTAGTCCTGGTGAGTATGAGGACTTCACAAGAGCGTTAACCAAACTAAGACAAACCTCTTCAATTTGTTATTACTAGACCCAATTTGAGAAACTAGCCAACAAGACCAAGGGGTTGAATGAAGTATTTTTCTAAGTTGTTTCATTAGTGGCTTGAAGGATAATCTCAAGGTTGAGATCAAGATGTTCAAACTACAAATTATGATGCAAGCCATAGTATTGGTATGGTTGGTTGAAGAAATGTTTTTGGATCAAAGGAGGTCATCTAAATTTCCATAGACCAAACCCTTATTTTATTCTAAGTTCACACCCAATCCTAGAAATAAATCTACCCCCTACAAGTGGTTGGCTATAGAAGAGATCGATGCCTGATGCGCACAAGGTCTATGTTATAATTGTGATGAAAAATATTCATCAGGGCATAAATACACCCAAAATAAGCTATTTTTTTTTTATGTAGAGGATTTAGTAAGCAATGAACAAATTGATGATTAAGTAGAATCATCCAAGGAATCGTTTCAATATGAGGGTGAACCACAAGCCGAACCACATCCAATTTTTTTTTGTCAATTCTCTTGCAAGAATTATTATCCTTTAGACAATAAAGTAGTAGGCTACTTCAAAGGCTAATGTCTTACCTTTATTATTGATTCTAGAAGTACACATAACTTTATTGATACTCGAGTCACCAAGCAAACCAATTATTACATTCATACATGCAATGCCTTTGAGGTTATGTTGGAAATGGTGGTACCTTGCATTGTAAAAGCCAATGCCACAATGTTAAGTTGAAGATAGGGAATTATGAGCTAAAAATAGACATGTTTGCTCTTCAATTAGGAGGATGCAATATTGTGCTAGAAGATTAATGGTTAGGTACCTTGAGAACCATCGCATGGAACTTTGTAGAGTTATGGATGAAAATTTTACATAATGATAGGTCCTACACTCTTCATGGTTCACAAGTAGGATCTCCTCAAGTTATAAATTCCAACCATATGGAGAAGTTGTTAAAAAATATTTTCATGGGGTAATCACTCAAATATTTGCAATACAATCACCCACTTCAGGAGATGTCAAACTCCAAAATGATTTGCAACTTGTTCTAACAAAGCATGATGTATTTTTTGTGGAACCAATAGAATTACCACCTCGTTACTTCCATGATCATGTAATTTCATTGGCACATGGTAGTGTGCCACCAAACAATATACCACACTGATACTTCCATGCAATTAAAATAGAGAAATTGGTACAATAATTGTTAAAATTTGGAGTCATTTGACTTTGTAATAGTCCTTATTCTTCTCCAATATTATTGGTTTGAAAGAAATATGGGTAATGATAGTTGTGTATGGATTTTTGTGAGATTAATAATATAACCATTGTAGATGAATTATTGGATGAGTTACATGGTGCTATGTTTTTCTCAAATTTAGATCTTCACTTGAGCTACCATCAGATACAACTCAAGGAGGAGGATACCCCCAAAATAGCATTTCACACTCATGAGGGTCATTATGAATTCTTGGTTATGCCATTTGGCTTAACAAATGCACCCTCCACATTTTTAGAGCCTTACGAAAAACATTTTTTTCTATTCTTTTGAAAATTTATTTTAATTTTATTTGATGATATTTTGGTTTATAGTCGCTCTTGGGAGGAGCACCTCATCCATGTGGATCAAACTTTGCAAAATTTGGCTCAACATCAACTTTATGCTAAGAGTTCTACGTGTTTTTTTACATTGACCAAAGTAGAGTATTTAGGACACATTCTCACTAAATATGGAGTTAAATTTTACCCTCAAAAGATTCAAGCCATTCAAGATTGGTTGAAGCCTCACACTCTTAAGGCCTTTGCATAATTTTGAGACTCATAGGATATTACCATAAATTTATTTGCAACTATGGCAAAATCACTACTCTATTAATGACCATGTTTAATAATAATTCTTTTACTTGGATAGGCCCAACTAAGAATAATTTCCTTGACCTAAATCATGCTATGACAACCATTCTAGTCTTAGTAATATCTAATTTATCCAAAAATTTTATAATTGAAATCGATGCTTTAGGCAATGGAATTGGAGCTATGTTAATGTAGGAGGAATGACCCTTGGCCTTCACTAGTAAAGCACTTTCAATTCAAAATCTAGGTAAATCAACTTATACAAAGGAGATACAATTTTGCATGCGATTAATCACTAGTGACCCTATCTTATTGGGCATCATTTTCCATCAAAATAGATCACCAAAGTATCAAGTACTTCCTAGAGCAATATATTTCCACCCCAAAACAAAAAAAGTGGGTCTCTAAACTCATGGGCTATGATTATGAGATTACCTATAAAAAATACAAGGAGAACATAATGGCTGATACACTCTCTCACCAATTTGAGACCCAAAGTATGCAATATTGTTTCTTCACCCATCCATAGTGGATTACTTCTCTTCAAGAGAATGTGCTTAAGGACTTAGGCTTGCAAAATTTGATTTCCACCCTTCAATCAACCCCTACCTCATATCTAGCATACAATTGGGATGGTGCCATGTTATTCTCCATACTTCTCAACTATGGGAACTCATCTTGATAGAGATGCGTGCTTCACCAACTATAGACCATTATGGGTTCCTCAAGACCTATGAAAGGATTAAGCGTACTCTCTTCTAGAAGTTAATGAACAAGGATATTTAAATTTTTGTGGTAGAGCATGTCATTTTCTAGTGGATGAAAGGAGAAATAGTGCATTACTTGGGAACTCTTTAGCTCTTACCTATTCTATAACAAGTATGGACAAATATTTCCATGGATTTTATTGAAGGGTTACCTAAGTCTGGTGGAAAATTAATTATTTTTGTGGTAGTAGATTATATCATGAAGTATGCTCAATTTGAAGAAATTTATGGTTGGAGTCCATCAACATCCTCCTCCTACATTCCAATTATATCCAAGGTTCATGTTGTTGACACTACACTCATTCAATATGCTATAGTTCTTTATAAACTAAAGATAAATCTAGAATTGGCCTAGAACTAGATGCACCAACAAGCTAATCAACACCATTCTGAGTGTAGCTTTGAAGTAGGTGTTATGGTTTTCCTCCACTTGCAACTATATAAAAATTCTCACTATAGCTTCATAAGTGCCAAAAACTTGCTACCAAACAACTTTTAAAGGGGAATAAATATGGGTAGATCATTTGGTTCTATTGGGTCAAAAAATATTGAACTATGGCCCCTACTAGGTCTTATAGTGGATTGATGCAACAAACTACAAATGGGACTGTTGGTTCGGCTTTCATACGCACCCTGCGAAGGATGAGCAGGAAGCTCCGGAGACACCCACGGGACGAATCCCACTCACTTTAGGATCTAGCTGGTTATCCAAGGTGTGAGTTACAGAGTCGGGTCGAATGTCTATTCACTCTTTTTCGCTTCGGAATAGATTTCAATATGGATCGTCTCGTTACCTTACGGGGGTTCCCGAACTTGTTCGATGAGTTGCGAGTTGTTACTTGTTAACAATCAGATTTAACTTGATTCTTGATCTAGCTCTCATGGGTAAGTAGATTCAAATAAAAGACAAATAAAGAAAGTAAAAAATGGATCATTTCACCAAAAACAAAGAGAGGGTAGGGTAGGGCAGAAAGAGAAGTTCATCAGACTTTAAACTGTAAAACTTAAACTGTCAATTTTATCTATGCTACTAGCTTCACAACAAAACAAATCCAAGAAGAAAGTGTCCAGATTTCTAAGATCACTTTCAACTAGGAGCACAAGGCAAAGTGGAACAGATCTAGTAGAAAATTATAAATCCAAGGGCAGCTAGTTAAAACTGGTATCTTTCACCGATAGCCTAGCTCACACAGTGAAGACAGAGCAATTAGAACAAACTTAACCTCAAATCTGTAATTTTCCCTAGCAGACAATAGAACAACTGAAGCCTAACAGCATATTTAAACTTGATAACTCATATTTATAGCATATATCTAATAAACTTAATGGAACGGATAACAGAAGAAGATACACTTATCACAGATCTATAAAATATTAGGCTCCTGGCCATGCTACCACAGAAAATAGCAAAAGCACATCAACTCCCAGTCCAAAAAATAAAGGATTTCACAAAATTTGCAAGAAATTGCTTATAAGCCTTTTATTTCTAAGTCTCCGCCTCCTGCGATTACATTTTGCAGTTGAATTTATAGACTCAGGACAGATCCTGATCTTTACAAAATATCTTACTCAAACCCTAAATCTTATCATAGTTAAACCCTAGGACCGGGTTTTACAATATAAAGCCACTTTAAAATCAAAGTCCGGATAGAACTTAACCCCTCTGCAAATCAGTGCAGTTAGTCGCCATAAATGGAGAAGATGAAATTCGAATGCCACTTGCATTCACCCGCAACCGCAAATAAATGCTTTCATTAATTCCTCGCGGGTGAGCCGGATGAGTCATCACTTCTCCGCTATTCCATCTCTGCATATCCATCCTTGAGTTGAAATGGTCTTCAAGCTATTAAGTCTGCAATAAATCTCCATTGAATGCTTTTACTGGCCTCCTCTCCTCTAGCACGGCGGTCCTTGATTAAATCTACACTTTAACTTTGTCTTTATGACTTTTTTCCAGTTGTCCCATAGGTAACAGATGGCTTCCTATATGAAAGACAAAAAGATTATATTAGCAATTTAATAAACATTAAATCAACACTTTAACATTAAAACAGATTAAAATCCTAATCTTTCTTACACGTCGGCCTCTGTTTCATCTGATACGTGTCTTGACACGTGTCGCTATCCCAGGATGCTTTCTGTTTACAGTTGGAATACACTTCTGGCCCTTTGGGCAACTTTCTCTCTCCTGTTGCAATTCTGAGACATGTCACGATTTCGTGACATGTCGCAAAATCACGACGTCCCCAGCGCCATGCAACTTCTTCCCCCGTCGGCCGCGAAAACGCGACATGTCGCGAAATCGCGCCTCCTGCTAGCTGCCACACAATTTTTTTCAAGCATGTCACGATTTCATGCAAATTTGATTTTTGCATTTGCTTCCTTCTGGCCCTTGGCCGATTTTCCATTATGTCTTTCAATTCGACAACTTTTTCTCACCATGTCACGAAATCGCGACATGGTGGCTCCCTTTGTAGTTCTGCCTCCCAACTGTTGCGATTTCGTGACAGCGTTGATGCCTTGGGCTTCTTCCTTCGATTTCTTCTTCGGCACTTGCACTTTTCTCTCTTTTGCCTTTTAAGACCTTTTCACAAAAAGGGTGCAGCGCATCGCTGCAAATCTTACCCCTTAGGCTTTTTGCTACCGAACTCCTTGCAACTATTGGCATCACGCTCCGAAAATATGCAGCGCATCGCTGCAATCCTTGCCCTGAACTCTCCTCTCAACCAATATGCAGCGAATTGCTGCAACTTTTGTAACTTAAGCTTTCTTCCATCAACTCATGAAAATAGAACACGTCGCGATATCGTGACAGTTCCCGTAGTTGCATGCGTTGACCGCGTTGACCGTAATTTTGCGACACATTTGCGACTTAGTCGATTTTCATTCCGCAACCCACTTTCTCTCTCCTATCGCGATAATGCGACATGTCACGATTTCGCGACATGTCACGATTTCGCGACATTCCGTACAACTTTCTTCTCTCTCCTCTGGCCGGTAGCGATTTTGCGACGCTTTCCAAAAATGGAAATGTCGTGATATCGTGACATTTCCAAAAATGGAAAGTGTCACGATTTCGCTACGCAAAACTGACTTGGCGGGTTTTCTATTTTCCTGTCGCGATTTCGTGACATTTCCATAAATGGAAGTGTCGCGATTTCACGACATTGCTTAAAAAGGAAATTTTGATTTTTCATGAATTTTCTATCTGTTTTCAACAGTTTTCTCGTACCGGCGCAAGATTTTGTTTGTGCATGAATGATTATAGCACGTAGAAAGTTAAGCTTGAAATAACAATGCTAGAAAGACTTGGAAAAAGGAACAACTTTAACAAAGAGGCAAGCAAAATTGGATTTAAACCTGAAAATTATCAAGAGGGTCCCTGTTGCAAAAATGGAAGTTCAGGGCTTTCTAAGGATGGAATCTCATTTTTCAGTGGGGGTGTGTTGCTTCTCAACAAATGGCGATATCTCACGGATAAAATAGTAGCACTATTTTAGAACCCAGGACTCTAGTTTCAAAACAAAAAGACCATGCATCATGCCTTGCCACGAACATTCTTCACAATAAATTGACTCGCCAATCGCTAGTCGTTAAAATTTCCCAAGGACATACTTGGCTGAAATACTTCAAGGAAGATTTCTGATGTGCAATTACAAAGGGTATAAAACTTTCTTCAGGATGACTGGATTGAATGATGAACTTTGGACTGATCAACTTTTCTAAATTGTAAAAAGGGGAAACCAAGTAGAGCTCTGTTTACTAGTTTAGCCTTTTACAGCCCAGACAGAGTTACCCTTTAGATTTACACGACCCAAATTTACAACTGTAAGGAAGGATCTTCAACTTGGTAATATATTTTGGAATCTAGCTGCCTCTCTCTCATATAACTCTTTTTTCTTTTTTTTCTTTTTTTTTTTATATATCAACACCTGAAAGGCATTAGAGAAATTACAATTTTCTTTTATCATTTGATCAATCTGGAACTGTTTCAGTCTAGGCACTGATAGCCTCTGGTGACACCCAAATAATTGCATGAACCATAGTCCCCTCTTATAACCAGCTTTTCTTGGATTCCCCGGGAGTTCCTCCAACCAAACAGCATAGCAGTTTTTCTATCATTAAAACAACTATGGCAAGCAAGACACAAAATATCCAGGGACCTTATATCTACATCAAATATCCATATTGTATTTCATGTATCCTCTCTCAAGAAGGTTTTGGAAAATTAGGTACAGGTTCAATCTGCTTTACCCAAATTAGATGAAGAGGCTTCCATCTTGCTTGAGCTAGAATAATTGTTGGACCATCGATCATTCACTCTTTAGAACCATGTAATCACTAAGTTTCTTGTATAATTACATGGACTACAAATAGAAAATGCTACTTGGGAGTCTCTCCAGTAGCTCTAGAACCGGTTTCCTTGTCTACAACTTTGAGAGAAAATGTTTTTGAAGGAGAAGGGTATGTTAGGATCCCATCCTAACACTATTTTTTAATTCTCATGTGACTATGTAATGACCCCCTTCCAACATGGGGACCCCTTAAAATTTTTAGTTTGTAATACTTTGTAATGGTATGTGGTAAGTTAGGCACCTAGACAAGTGGGGCCATTTTATGTAGCTATTATCAAGAATGTAACTGATATTTGGTAGAAGATTCTAGCTCGAGTGCCATTTTGCATGTAAGCAAACTTTTGAGAATTAGGTTAGGATTGCATGAAGTCTATATTTAAAATACATGGGTCCATGAATGAATGTATATTTTTGTAAAATAATGAAAGTATTGAAGGAGGTTTCCCCCTTGAAGATAACTACGATCTTGTTTTATTTTGTGAGATTGTTTTATAATTGCATTTACATTATGTATTTCAATAAACTCTATTTTATGAAACTTTGTTTTAATTTCAATATTTATGTGAACGAGTTTATTTTTAATAGAAGGTTCCTAACTAGGACACATCAATTTTAATGAAGACATGACTTGGTATACAAAATAAGTAGACATACTTGAAATATATGCATAGTTTTAGAGGGAAAATATCCTCTTTGTCATATATAAATAGTAGTAATGTTAGATTTATTAAGTATCAACACATTTTAATATTTATATTTTGTAATATTTCGTTTAATTTATTCCTATATAGCAGTTAGTGAAATATTAAGTGGCTTGTGGGCAATCTAACCCCCACTTCTAGCACAATATTTATAATGTTGTTTGCATATATATATTGGAGGCCTATGCATCTATTTTGGGGTAGCCATCTATGGTTCTCATGCTTTGACCAATATTTGTATGTATGTGTGTGTTTGTGGTATTTATCTATTTTTAAGTTTTACATGCATGTGTGTGTACATGAGAGATATACACATCTATTTGATCAAACATATCTCTGTATGTGTGTATATAGCTATAAATCTCATTTGGGCTTATCTATGTCAAGGAGAGGAAGTGTTCACCATTAGTACATAATGTTCAGGCTTGTTGTGATAGGAGATATTATTTGATCTTTGGCACTTTGTCAACTTTTTTTAGTTTAGATTTTTACTTTTTTTTAGTTATTTTCATTTTATCTATATATTACTTTTTTCCTTGAGTTCAAAGTGCACCTAAATATTACATCTCAACAAGGATCCAACCTTGTAAAAAACTCCCAAAGGCTCCTGATTTATTCAAAATCTACGCTCGTAGGAGAATTCCTATTGTGTCACTCTATGTGAGGTGTGATTATCTTGACTCTCTTCCTCAGGAAAATAGGCATCAACTAGTTTTGATTGATATCCTTTAGATAATTTTACATTCCATTTCCCTA